>JBAIAC010000042.1:15354285-16692857 GCA_037349315.1 Chelydra serpentina
TATGAAAAATCTATTATACTGGAATTGCCTAATAAAAATCATATCTTAAAAGAAAAAAGTCCAGGAGATTGTCCAACAGAGCATCCTGCTAATATTAATAGCACATGGGAATTGTGGTAATGTCAGTATAATTGTTACCATACTGGAATGAAAGTATCATTTAAACAACAACTGAACTGCCCTGATTTGCCAAGGCCTGGAAACTATACTACTGCATCTTTAAATCTAATCTATGAATGGCACTTTAACCTGAAGGACAGTATACTTATGACCCATTTGGGAGACAAAAGACTTTTTTTAAAAATCCAAAATTACAATTCAAATTTGATGAGAGTTGTAAACATATACCTATAAACACAGATTTAAGTGATCCAAGTTTTAATCCATGTGTATTTGTAGAATTACTATGTTAAAAGAGTGATATGCACACCTGAAAATACTTTCATGAAATTCAGATAGTGGGGTCATCTGAAGCCTATTTATCATGTATTTTCATCAAGTTTATGCAGTGGAATTTGTTACATAAAAAGACAATCAGATGAGATCAGAGTACCATACGTCTATATTATTCCCTATCTTTAATTGGAGTGAGGCAAAGCACATTTTTAAAAAGAATTAACTGGTTTCATGTTTTGGGATCTGGGAACTGATTTGCATTAGATTATAAGCAAATAGAATGTTATGGACCCAGTGCTAATTCTTTTGAATGTGGCATAATCTAGCATAGTTGACATCTTAGATTTAAGAAAGGCCAAAGGCTTCAATAAGAGGCATGTTGCAGATCAAGAAGGAAACACTGGCAGGTCGGAAAGAGGGTATGCAAACAGGTGCTTGTTTTAATTATATACCGTTTCATATTAAAGGGCAACTAAAAATACTAACTTGAAAGTAAACAACTAAAGTCTCTTTGTTCACCATTCTGTCAGATATTTGCACACGAGAATAGTTTATAGGCTATGTCTGGGCTAGATATGTAACACTGCATTTGATAATTGCTTATGTGTAAACAGACTATTTATATAAACTAAACAAGTCTGTTGGAACCATATTTTCCCATATATCTGTAAATGGTGTCATACATCACAGAATTTAGTCTCAACCTAGATTACTACTGATTACGAAGGCATGTTTATCTCTGAACACAATGCATTTGGACTGCAGTGTGAAATATGTAGTCAAACAACAGATTTTTAAGAGATGAAAAGTTTATTTAAAAACTGCCAACATTTAGCAAAAAATAATTTTACACTATTTTAAATTTTCTACAGAAATACAATAACTTATAACTGTGCTTAGTATATTCTCTTACTAGTACATATAAAAACAAGTCTACAGATAAATAAGTGGAAAATTCATTCTGCCAGCCACCGCCACTAAAATTGTACCTGTAATTTTGGAAGACATCTGCATAGGATGGTTAGAATTCCATGGGTGGTTTTTAATATATTTTTGTACTACTAGGATAATGTAAAAAAATATAATTAGCATGCAATACAAAGTAGCTGAGAAAAACCAAGATATAATTTAGTGTGCACAACTGGAAAACAATGTTAGGATACTATCTTGTGTTTCTAACCAGACATCATTTTACATGGTGCAGAATTTCAACTTCTTTTCACAACAAATCTCAATGTATAAGGGATCTGAATTTATAAGGAATTAAAATGTATACCCAATGGGATCCTCTTACATGTAGAGCACATGAAGGTGGTGTGTTGGGGCTAACCACAGTGGAAGAAACTATCCATTACTAGATTCTTACAATATGATTCAAGTTCTCAAATAAACTTGAAGTAGCTACATTTAAAAAAGAAAATCACCACTGTTATCTAATTGAGTGATTACGAGATGACAAGTACAAAAGACATTTGTGCAGTTTATTATTGCACCATAAAATAAAATATTTACTGTGCACTTTAAGAACAGTAAAACTAAAGCCAATCAACATTTGCTAACATCCCCAGCAGCGAAAATAAAATCAAAGGTATCTAATGCCCAGGACCCTCTATACATCCAACTTCCCACAGCATGCATTTAACATTGAACTCAGATGTCAAGCTTTATGCAGTCCATCAATAATATATACGGTCTTAAAACTAGGTTTAAGACTTGTACTGCATCTTACTCTAAGATTCACACACATGCATACACTATATGAAATCCTTCCCACCACATTTCAGTTTCTTAACACTGATGTCCACAGTGAACTCTACTGTATTTCTAGCAGCAGAATGTGACATCAGAGTACCCCTATCAGAGTGCCAGATAAAACTAGCAACTACTGTCCTAAAGATACTTATTACTGTTTTTAGCTCAGATTTAAAAATTACTCCCCTTTCCCTCTTGGCAATCCCAGGGCAATTGTCAAAAAACCCTTTCCCTGCTATTAAAAACGAACAAAATTCAGTTGCTTCTACAGCTGTTGCATACAGGAAGCTTGCAGTACCCCAATCCCTCTCCAGTTGTCTTTTAAGACCAATAAGAGCTAGCAACCTTAATTTTTTTCCTTAAGGATGATACAAACTGATAAATACCACACCAGTAACCATACTGTTTTCCATGAGAGCCTGGTTTACTATCATGCATAAAACAATTCACGTAAGACAGCTGAGCCATTTATAATTCATCACACTAAACATTTTACTGTCAAACTATCAGGTAGTGGTTTATCATCTTTCATCTCCAGTATGGGCCCAACCCTGCACCATTAAAGTCAATGGGAGTTTTGCCATTGGCTTTAAACAGGAGCAGTAACAGGCCCTATCTGCAGTAGCAGATTAAGGGCCAGATCCTGCCACCCGAATTCACATGAGTGAAGTTTTGCAGGATGAGGCCTAATATTTCTTTTATCCAGTTAAGAACCCTTAAAAAGGCCTCAAGCTTACTAATGAACCTGAAAGTTATGTGCACCAACACTGCACTTACACATTTACAATTTCTTTCAGATCCTCCCAGTCTCCCTTTTCAGCAGCCAAGGGCGGAAAGTCTCCAAACAGATTTTCAGAAGGTGCTCAACATTTTCTTAAAATCAAGCCCTTTTAAAGGACGTTCGCAAGCTCAGTACCTAAAAATGGAGGCATCCAAAATCATTGACACTTTTGAAAATCTTGTCCAATGTGATTTTTTTTTAAAAAAAGCACCCATTGGGAAATGCCAAAAACTAAGCAGTATAGCACCCAAAGATACTGTTTCACGATTGTATTCAATCACTCACAATATCTATTTAGTTGCCTTTCCTCCACAAGAGGAAGCAGAGGGGAGTATGCAAGAGAGTTTGTACCCACAGATCTTGAAGCACCTCATTCACAACATGCCTCTCTTGGATTGCTCTCCAGGGGTGCTCTTTGGGATTCCAGGTCAATAGATGGGGGAGGCTCACCAAAGTCCACCAGATTCTCCCATCCAAACCTCAGAGCCCAGTCTGCAGTAATTTATTCTCTTTACCCCCTCTTCACAATTTGGAACAGTCTCCCAGGGCATCCAAGGTTGGCAGTGCCCTTAGATACATAGCTCCTGTAGAAGCTGTGCTGTTCAGGGACTTGTGGAAGTGAGATGGGCTGGACAGCAGTGACAAAAGAAGGGATCTCTGAGAATGCCCTTTACCTTCAGCAATCCCTGAAGTTGGCAGAGATCTTGGAAGATTCACTGGCTAAGGGGTGGTGTGGTGGAACCCCCAGTTTCTTCTACAGGGCAGCAAACAGCCCCTATGGAAGAACTGCCATTCACAAAGCCTCAAGTACCTTATCCAAGAATAACCCAAATGTAGGAGAGTTTGGCCCTTCATTACAAGAAGGGATTTATACTGGGCACAACAGCCTTCTCTTCCTAGTTATTGTAGTGCACATATCATGGATTATTTATTCATAACTGGCTTCTTATTTCTGATTGTGTTCAAGGAATCTTTACTGATCTACAGTGGTATTCTCTTAAAGGAATTTATCTTGTAATAAAAAAGTAAGTGCTGGAAGAAAAGTTACTTCTTTACATTTATTATTCTGTGGAACACTAACAATTTATGCGCATTGTTTTATTCCCACCAGCATACTATTTATACTGTTTTGTCACCATATTATTCCTATTGCCATCAACCTTATTTTTAATCTAATTTATCTGCACCAAACAATCAATTTGCAGAGTATTTACGACAATGATAGTTGTAGATCCAACAAATATGAAAGTTTCTGATAAAATGCAATCTTTTGGCTAAAAGCTGCTTACACAAAAGAACAGTATTTTTTTCTAACGATAGGACAGCCATAAAAGTGAAATTTTTCCCTATATATCTCCCCTAATTAGGTTAAAATGTTGTGAGCTCAAAGTGATGGCTTTATAAAATTATACAGCAGTTCACACAGGTATTACAATACTGACCTACATATTTGCAGTAACATGGATCCCAAAGTTACCTAAAACCACTCTCCCATTTTTCAACATTCCCAAGCACACAGTTACAAAATGGGAACACTGCATTAAATGTAGCCACTACACAAAGTAAAAACCTGAACAAATGGGAATGGTCACAGTATGTATATTTTGACTCGTCAGAAACACTTTTTCTTCTGATATTTTATATCACTTATATGACACTTGCAATACTAGACAATGAGAAAGTATACTATATATTTTTCCATTCATAATGCGTCTGTATAGGAAACCAATCTGTAGTATCTAGGCACTAACATTCACATCTCATGTGAACTGTTAACAGTCTTCCAAGAAAACCTACCTTGCCTCACCATAATCACATTCCATTCAGAAAATTCAATGTGCACAACATACAGATATGTTAGTGTTTGTTTTTTTCAAACCATCTATTTACTAGGATTATGAGCAGGTTCCATACAATATAGATAAGAATGCCTGAATAAACAATTTTCAGTAAAGAGTTCTGCTCTTTAGTCAAGCTGTAAGGTACATAAACATATAATGTCTAACTGATAAAAATCTTTTGCCTCATAAAACAGGTTTGATTCTAGTGTTCAGAGTCAAAGCAGGGTTTAGAAAAGTCAAAATATATATGTCAACAGATACAAAATAGATACATTTCCCCTGGTTTTCTAAAGCCTGGCCCTGTGCTGAGTGCCTTCAAGTCCCATTCACATCAATGGGACATGAGTGCACTTGGGAGCTACACAGGAGGTACCCAGCAACTTTCAGGATCAAGACCTAGTTTACTGATAAATCACTGTAGCAATTTAAGATACAGAGTAAAGTTTGTGTACAGAAAGTGAGTATTGGGGGCAAATGGGAAAGGCAGGCCTAAAGCAGGTACCTAGCTACAGTTTTAGCTAGTGACTATATACAATACTATTCTAGACTAAAAATGTTAAGAGCCAGTTATATGTGTATCACTTATGCTTTTTATTAACCGCTAACTATAAACTGTAAAAATGTACCCTAATTCACGAAAATAATCTATGCCCTGAGAAATAACGTTACACACTAAGTAAAAGCCACAAAGAAGTATCAGGTTTATAATCACTGACCGTAGTAATATTTTGAAAGCATAAACTGACTACAAAGAATTTTCTTGGAAGCACTAGTTTCTTCCATTTGACTGCAATACAATGCTCTGTCAGAGGAAATAGTTGATGAGAGTCTATGCAAATTATATAGTTTTCCAACTTTAAAAACTAGAGTTATTTTATTTCTTCTAGATTTGTTTAGTTTAGTTAAAACACACACACACACACACACACACACACACACTCACTCTTAAGGGAAACTAAATGGCCTAACAGATAAAGCTTTTGCTTTTCACCTCTGAAATGAGGATCTAGGTTTAGCCTGAGATTGTGAATGAGCCTGATGAACTCCACTTAAGGGCACTAATCAGAGCACTTTTGGGAGGTAGACAAAGTTATCCTTATGTTAAAGGATAGCTTCATTACATTCTTTGTTAGTTGGGGGAAAGGGGACAAGCAGTTCAGAATGAACCATTCTCTGAGCACAATGGGAAAGAAAAGGAAAAACACTGTAGAGAATACAATGGCTCTCTTTTGTTACTAAATTGCATTTTAAGAGCATTTGAAAATGATGGGGGTTTTCTTTATATTTAACGTCAAAGCTGATAAAACTAAGTTGTAAGGAAAGAACATCAAATAGAGGGGAAAATAGCAAACATGCTAGTCAGATCTACTTTTCACTCCATTGAGCTCAAGTTCTCTATAGAACAGGGGTTCTCAAACTGGGGATCATGACCCCACAGGGGGTTGCAAGGTGGTTACATGGGGATCCTGAGCTGTCAGCTCCATGAGGCTGAGAGTCCTGAGCTCTCAATAAATTAAAATTACCCCCACCCCCATTTTTAATACATAAAGGAGGGGGGTCACACCCCGAGGCTTGCTGTGTGAAAGAGGTCACCTATACAAAAAGTCTGAAAACCACTGCTGTAGAAGATTTGAGTCTGACAGTTTATTTTTTAAATTATAGTATAAAGGACCAAAGAGCTGAGGATCACTTTGGTAATGTGGAAGCCGCACTACAGGCTTATAAGGGGGAAAAAATCCTTGTCCAGAAGTTTGATCATGAAATCCCTGTAGCCCAAATGTTAAATTATCCTGCAATTGCTGTATTTTGTTCATTTTTAAAAATACACATTCTTAAGAGATTTGATTGCTGGATTTGACTGTGTAGACAAGGTCCCTTCAAGACCCTTTGATTCTGGTTGTCAAGATTATATAGTACTGTTTAAAGATGCATTACAATTACCTACTTTAAGGTGAAGAGTGAAAAAGTACTCCTTTACATACATTTCTAACATATGCTTTAGCTAGTTTCAGTTGAAAAAACAGAATCCAAACTTTCTTACTGTATTAATTCTTCACTATGCCCTTTTATTTTATAAAACCAGTGCTATATAAGGTAACTAGTAATAAATTAGTCATTGGACTGAAAATTCAATTGTCCCTTATTAAAACAATGAAAATATTTCTAAGGGCATGGGTACACTTGCAAGTTATAGCACGTTAAAGCAGCCCCGTGCGCTCTAACTCATGACGCATCCACACTGGCAAGGTATGTAGAGCGCCTGGACTCTGCGGCTAGAGCGCTCCAGGTACTCCACCTCGGCAAGTGGAATAATGTTTGATGCGCCCCCGCTGGAGCGCTGCAGCGCCTGCGTGTACGCCCTGGTCTCTTAATGTGCTCTGATCGGCCTTCAGAAGTGTCCGACAATGCCTATTCTAGCCACTCTGGTCATCACTTTGAACTCTACTACCCTGCCCTCAGGTGACCAACCGTCAGACCTGCCCTTTAAATTCTCTGGAAATTTTGACAATCCCCTTCCTGTTTGCTTAGCCAGGCGTGGAGTGCTCTCAGCGAATCTTTCCAGGTGACCATGCCTCCACACACCAAGCAATCCCCAGTATGGAGCAATGGCGAGGTGCTGGACCTCATCAGTGTTTGTGGGGGAGGAAGCTGTCCAGTCCCAGCTGCGCTCCAGCTGTAGGAATTACGATACCTTCAGGCAGATATCAATGGACATGATGGAAAGAGGCCATGACAGGGATGCACTACAGTGCAGGGTTAAAGTGAAGGAGCTGTGAAATGCCTACCCCAAAGCCCGCGAGGCAAACCGCCGCTCTGGTGGTGCCCCCGCGACCGGCCATTTCTACAAAGAACTGGATGCAATACTTGGGGGAGACCCCACCTCCAATCCGAGGACCACCATGTACACTTCAGAGGCCAGTTCAACAAGGCAGGAGGAGGAGGAAAGCGGGAGCAAGGCTGCTGAGGAGGAGGAAGAAGACACCCCGGAATCCCTAGATGCATGCAGCCAGGGGCTGTTCTCAAGCCAGGAGAAAGGTAGCCAGTCATGGCAGCCGGTGCTTGGTGAAGGACAAAGACCAGAGGAGGTTCCCGGTAAGTGGCTTTTATTTTGGGAAGGAAATTATTCAGTGCAGGCTCTTGGGGTGAGGAGGGTTAGGGCTGCATGCATGCCCAGATGCGGAATAGGGCGTTGATGTGCTCTCTCACATTGCGGTAATCTGCCTCAGTGATCTCTTCAAAGGTCTCATCCAGAAGTTGGGCAATGTGCTTGTGCAGGTTTATTAGGAGAGCCACTGTGGTCCTTGTCCCAGTCAGGCTAACATGTCCATGCCACTGTACCATGAAGGGTGGGGGGACCATTGCTGCATACAGGCAAGCTGCATATGGGCCAGGGCAGAAGCCGCATTGGAGTAGAAGACCCTTGCTTCTCAGGTCACCCTCAGCAGCGAAATATCTTCCAGGACAAACTCCTGTGGAAAATGTGGGGACAGTGTTCAGTATAGGGGCCCCCTGCAGCTGTTGGCTCTCCCCAAGGCACATAAACCCAGAGGACAGTACAGCCGTGAAACAATCAGTCCCCCTTGACCCTGTCTGTGCTTACTCACCATTTTGGGGCTCCCGTGGGTTATCTGCGCTTGCTTTGGGATGGGCAAATTATGCTACTGTGTAGACTGTGCTTGCCCTTAAGTATGGGGTAATCATTGCTGCCTCTGTTAAGTGTTGCATTTTGCCTTTACAGATGCAACCTTGAGATCTCAGCCATCCATGTTATCACCGGCCGAAAGACTCCAAAGAATTAGGAAGAGGCCACACAGACGCAAAGAAGACATGCTGCATGAAGTAATGCAGCAGTTCCTTAACGAGAATCTAAAAGCGCAGGAATGGAGGGAGAGTGAAAGGAGGATCCGCCAGCAGAATGTGGATCGCCGGCACAAAAGCGCGGTGCTCCAGCAGCAAAGCACAGATCAGCTGATAAGCATCATGGAGCCTCAAGCGGACTTGATCCAAGCACTCATAGCCATGCAGGCAGAGCACTACTGCGCCCACCCCCCACTGCAGCCCTTGTCTCAAAACTCTTGCCCTTGTGCCCCCATGTCACCCCCAACACACTTTCCCCAACATCCGGGTTCTTATTGCCACCAGCTGCCCCCAACACCTGCAGCTTCACCACGCAGCCCTGCAAACTACGACCCTTACCCACTGCACTCAACCCCCATCACCATGCATTATAGCCATCCTGAAGTGCAGCACTTATTGCATAGCACTCCAGACAGGAAGGCTGAGTATGATAACAGGACATACGCAAATCTGTGATTGTACCGTTCCCCACCCCACCCCCTTGCCCTTTCTGTTTCCCAAGCAGTTGTGTTTCTTTTCAATAAATGGAGTTTTTGGCTTTGAAAACATTCTTTATTATTGCATAAAGTAAAAGATACCTTAGCCCAGGAAAGCAACAGGCACTGCAAGTCAGCATAAGAAACATTGGAACTACTGCACTTCACTCCCATGCAGGGCACCAGACATTACTGGTGGCTTTCAGCCTCAAATTGCTCCCTCAAGACATCCCTAATCCTTGCAGCCCCATGCTGGGCCCCTCTAATAGCCCTGCTCTCTGGCTGTTCAAATTCAGCCTCCGGGTGTTGAACCTCGGAGTTCCATGCCTGAGTGAATTTTTCACCCTTCCCTTCACAAATGTTATGGAGGGTACAGCACACGGATATAACCGCAGGGATGTTGTCATCGGCCAGGTCCAGCTTCCCATACAGAGAGTGCCAACGGCCTTTAAACAGCCAAAACCACACTCCACAGTCATTCTGCACCGGCTCAGCCTGTTGTTGAACCGCTCCTTGCTGGTGTCAAGGCTCCCTGTGTAGGGTTTCATGAGCCACGGCATTAAAGGGTAAGCGGGGTCTCCAAGGATCACGATGGACATTTCGACTTCCCCTATGGTGATCTTCTCGTCTGGGAAAAAAGTCCTGGCTTGCAGCTTTCTGAACAGGCCAGCGTTCCGAAAGATGCATGCGTCATGCACCTTTCCGGGCCAGCCTGCGTTAATGTCAATGAAACGCCCACGGTGATCCACAAGTGCCTGGAGAACCATAGAGAAATACCCCTTCCGATTAATGTACTCAGTGGCTAGGTGGGCTGGTGCCAGAATTGGAAGATGTGTTCCATCTATCGCCCCGCCACAGTTAGGGAAACCCATTTGTGCAAAGCCAGCCACAATGTTATGCACGTTACCCAGAGTCATGGTTCTTCTGAGCAGGATGCGATTAGTGGCCCTGCAAACTTGCATCAACACGATTCCAACGGTCATCTTTCCCTCTCCAAATTGGTTAGCGACTGATCGGTAGCTGTCTGGAGTTGCCAGCTTCCAGATTGCAATAGCCACCCGCTTCTCCACTGTCAGGGCAGCTCTCAATCTCGTGTCCTTGCGCCGCAGGATGGGGGCGAGCTCCTCACACAGTCCCATGAAAGTGGCTTTTCTCATCAGAAAGTTCTGCAGCCACTGCTCGTCATCCCAGACTTGCAGGACGATGTGATCCCACCACACAATGCTTGTTTCCCAAGCCCAAAAGCGGCATTCCACGGTGGTGAGCATGTCCATAAATGCCACAAGCAATCTCGTGTCATATGTGTTACTCAAGTCGATATCATCGTGGGAGTCCTCACTGTCCATCTGGATTTTAAGGAGTAACTCAACTGCCAAGCGGGACGTGCTGGAGAGATTCGTCAGCATATTCCTCAGCAGTTCAGGCTCCATTCCCACAGACCAAAAGGGAAGACAGAGCGCGCAGCACAAAAAACGTTGAAAGATGGTGCGAAATGTGGACGGAAGCACAGGGATTGCTGGGATGCGAACCAATGCATCACGGGGCATTGGGACAGGACCCAGAATGTCCCGCACCCCTTACCCCCTTCCCACAAGCCACAGTGCCAGAATGGGAAGAGGTGCTCTGTGGGATAGCTGCTCATAATTCACCGCTCCCAATGCTGCTGCAAGTGCTGCAAGTGTGGCCACGTCAGTGTGCTTGCAGCTGTCAGTGTGGACAGACTGCAGTGCTTTCCCTACTGCGCTCTACGAAGGCTGGTTTAACTCAAAGCGTCTATGTCTGCAAGTGTAGCCATGCCCTAAGCATTCAGCCAAGCACTGTAGTCATCCATCACTAGAGTCATCAGTATGTTTTGCCCTACTGATTACACCACAAAAACCATTTGCTGATGCAATACTAGGTAATGCACATTACAGCAGAGAACACTACACATCATTTAAAAATGTGATTGTTCATTTTGACTTGATTGAAAATACAGTTAACCACTTTTAGAGTTCCAAATGACATTCATTTCTTAAAGCCTTCAATTAATTTCCAGTGCAAAGATGTTGCTATAAAACTGAGTCAGTGCACGAAAAAGGTTTGTACAAATGTAAATGCCATACAATACAATAAAGGACAGAATTAACAGATACTGAAACTTAAAAAGGACTCGGACAGTTTAGTGCTGGATAAAGCCGGATTTATATCTGTATTACCTTCCAAAAGAATCATAAGAATGAGTAAGTGTTTGGTGCTGCATGGCTGCAGTCAGGTGTTTCACCCAGCAAAACTCTCGTTTAATTGAGTTAGAATGTTCTGACCTATGACACAGTAAATGCCGAATACAGTGTTACTTAACACTGAGGAGCTGTGCTCAGTAACTTTTATGTATATTAATTACCAGTGGCCTGAAGTCTAATCATTTTTACTACTATTTATTGCATTTCTCCTTCCCCCAATTACGACTTTAAAGAAACCAGTCAAATTAAATTAAATGGTCATGTTTGTGAGAGTTCATGGTTACAAGACAAGACAAGACATCACAAAATTCTAAATTTGGAAATATACTCCCAAGGAATTACTTTAACCACTTCAGATAAAAGGCTAAGGGACACTGACATCTTAAACAAATATTATTAAAGTGAATATATTTCCTTTTCTATGTTTCTAACACCACGCTAGAGTTTTAAGATGAAAAGAATTTTTAAAAATGTATTTTATTTTCAGTGGTGATACTGTTGGCTTAGTTTTTAGATTTCTCTCAGCTTGGAAAAAATGCAACTCATTGAAGTCAATTTCACTTTTGCCTATAGTTTTCCCACTCCACCTCCCCACCTCCCCAGTACTGGTGGCTCCTCAATACTGCAAGGTTTGTGTAATGCAAACCTGCAGGAAATGGTTATTTTGTTTACTAATGTAACTGTTTTCTTTGGAATTTTAAAGCAATCATGGAAATATTTTCATCAGATTTACACTTTCTGAAAAAGAGTTAAAAAAACAATCTACAATTTGAGTAACAGTGTCCCTTTAAAACTTAAAAAAAAAAAACCAACCCCACCACAACCAAACCAACAACACTTTACTCCAATACTTATTGGAGCACCTTTAAAGTATGAAAATGCATATAATTCTATAAGGACCAAATTCGGTCTTCATACATATATGCATAATTCCCAGTGACATCAAAAAGGAGTTGCACACAAGTATCAAAGGGACAGAGTTTGACCTTAAGTGTTTATGATGATGGAAGGGCTGTTGAATTCAATATCAGAATATTTCTACTATATAGCTCTAGGGAGCTAACAGACTTCAGTCCAACATAAATGTATAATGGATTTCAACTCATGTTCTATCACCCACCCTTGCTAGTCTCTCTCTCTCCCCCCACAAATCTTACACTATGGTACAAGCAGAAGACTGCATTCTCCCCCCAAAATAATAATTTTCTACTTCACAAGGCACAAATTCTCCTCACTTTTCATCCTCCTCCAATACCTTTCTATTAAACCGGTAATCTGTGAAAAGACAAAACTGAAAGAGACAAAATTAAGGACTTTAAACGTAATTTTCAGATTGACAACATAATCTGTAATAAACTACAGTGGTAGGCGGTGCCACACGTTCTGGGCACCCAGCAGTCACCAAGAAGTACATACAATGAAGTGTCTCTATGAACTCATTGTAGCCACAGAGTAGCTATGAGCAGAAGCTCCAAGTCATAGGAGGCAGCAATCTCTGCAGAGTTAAAAATCCAGGAGGAGTTTAAATTTAGAGACCTTGTTTAAACAATGCTTGTGGTTTCCTGAATGACCCTGTTGGTTGCCCTTTTCCCAGAAGATCATTAAATTCAACCACAACGCTAAAGTCAAACATACCATACAAGGGGTTTATTTTCCCTTTGACATGCAAGAGTAACTCCAACGATGGGAGACTGAAAAGGGACATGGGACCACAGGAATCCTGTGTATTCCCAGTGCTTTTCTACTGCTCAGTATTCTCTGAGCAGCAAGAGCAGCAGCATGATACTGATCATGCTGGAGAAGCACTTGATGCAAGACAAGACAAACGCATACAGGGATTGTGGAAAAGGATCTCTCCTGAAGCTCTGGATCCTCTTAGCTGGTCTGCTCTGTTTGATGCAGGGGTAAAAAGTTGCCTTAGTGCAAAGGTTCACTTTATACTGGCACAATGCTTCTACATGAGGACTTCGCACTGGCACGATTACTCTGATGTAGCTACACTGGTACAGAAATCCCTCATGTAGAGTAAAGCTCTGAGAAAATGCCAGTACAAGTATTTATACATACCTGCACTGGTAGCCAAAAGGGAAGTCAGGATCAAAACTACCCTGAAACTGTATAGATTGTCCTTCCAGCACACATACACTTGAGGGGTTGGATGGGAAAAGGTCCATTGACAGAGAAGAAAAATTAAATTGATGCCCTGCTTCGTGGGAGGAAGCAATGCACAAGAAAGGAGGGGATGAGACCCTGCACATTTTAAACAGTACTAAAATGGTCGGCATAATTCCTTTTTATCCCATCAGCTAAGATACTCATATGTTTTTAGTTTTTCTATAGCTTTTTAACATATGGTTTAGTGGGCTTTATGGGACTCTGTAGTGTACATAATACATTGAAAAATGTAAATAGCATGTCTAACTCTGGCTTATTGAGGTAAAAAATATGATATAAGAATGAACTTTGCTAACAAATCCTGCACATTTAGCTTTAACCATACTTCTTCACTGCGTGTGAGAAACATGGTTCATTTTCCTGCATCCACCAGTGAGTACCAGACTTGACAAGGTCAATTTAGTAGGCTTTGAGATCAACCATGTACAATTGATGTGTGAGGCTAACAAAAGACCTCAGACAAAAACAAACAAACAAACAAACAAACAAAAACACAATTCCAGTACTGTAGTAATATTTGCCCTTACAAATAATGAAAAAGGGAACTGAAGGCAGAAACACTGCAGCCTGATCTTTGACAGACAGTTAGCAATTCAGAAGTAATAATTCTTATTGAAAAACCTGACTCCACCGGCTTTGGTTAAGAGTCATTACCAGCATTCACTAGGGTAGAGAAGAATAATTTGGAAGGTGGTTCATGTTACAATGATAGATCCACCTATTTGTTTTCCAGACATCCCATTTGGATCAAAATTTTAAACTTTAAAAAACAAAAGCCCCATTGTTCATAGTTAGGGTCCTACCAAATTCATGGTTCGGGTCCTACCAAATTCATGGTTCATTCTGGGCAATTTCACAGTCATAGGATTTTAAAAATCGTAAATTTCATGACTTCAACGATTTAAATCTGAAATTTCACGGGGTGTTGTAATTGTAGGGATACGACCCAAAAAGGAGTTGGAGGGAGGGGACCGCAAGGTTATTGTAGGGGGGTCTGCAGGACTGCTACCCTTACTTCTGCGCTGCTGCTGCCAGCAGTGCTGCCTTCAGAGCTAAGCAGCTGGAGAGCGGTGGCTGCTGGCTAGGAGCCCAGCTCTGAAGGCAGCAGTGCAAAAGTAAGGGTGGCATGGTATGGTGTTGCCACCCTTACTTCTGTGCTGCTGCCTGCAGAGCGGGGCCCTCAGTCAGCAGCCGCCGCTGTCCAGCCGCCCAGCTCTGAAGGCAGCAGCGTAGAAGTAAGGGTGGCAACACCATACCATGCCACCCTTACTTTTGCACTGCTGTTGGAAGGCTGCTGCCTTCAGAGCAGGGCAACCGGCCAAGACTCACCGCTCTCCAGCCACCCAGCTCTGAAGGCAGCACAGAAGTAAGGGTAGCAATACCGTGATCATCCTAAAATAACCTTGGGACCCCCCTGCAACTCCCTTTTGGGCCAGCACCCCCAATTTGAGAAACGCTGGTATACCCCATGAAATCTGTATAGTATAAATCTGTATAAAAGCACACACAATTCGTGGTCCGTGACGCATTTTTCATGGGCGTGAATTTGGTAGGGCCCTATTCATAGTCCATGTTAAGATAAAAAAAAGTTTAAGTAGGACAATGGTATGATATGAAGTTGCCACAAGTAAAAATAAAAAAAATTACTCAATTTATAAAAGGATTAAAGAAAAAAGCAAACTACATTTGCTTAATAAAAAGCTATGCCACATTCTTTTTAATAAATTAAATATTATCACTTGGTATATGAATTTTAGCACTGACCACAAAGAAAGGTGAGAAGCACATGGGTAGCCAACACTTGCAACCATGACATGCATGTGTTTGATAAGAGAATATTGCACTAAAAGGGGAACCCTGAAGGTTGTAAACTTCCTTCACGGACCTAGAAAAGTAACTAGCCATTTCCTGTATGCAGTAGCAAACCTGGCCTGCTCTAAGTCTCTGCAAGTTGCTAAAATGTTATCAATGAACCTGTATTCCATTTCCAAGCCAAGAGAGTCCTGTATAGGGGCACGCTTCAGGCGTTTGGTTTCTTGAGTATAGCCTTGTTTGCTTGAATCATTTAAACCATCAACATCCATGGCATGAGTCACATGACTGACTGCTGTACTGGGGTGTGAATTATTCAAAGTTCCATCACTGCTGTCCACAGATGTCAACTGTACATTTGGAAGAGGAAGTTTGTTGTTTAAATGGTGCTGAAGGTAGAACACATGCCGTCTTCAAAGGAAGATATGGGGAGGAAAAAAAAAAAAAAAGTTACACGCTGAAAAAAAATCAAGCTGCTGCCTAAAGATATTAAAGTAATTGAAATTACATTTCAATGTGCCCTCTGAGCAAACCTCCCCCCCACCCCCCAATCAGCTTATTTTGCAAAGGTGGGAAAAGGGATGACTTCCTGTTAGGCAACGGAATATGAAGCCTTTCACTTCTCTTTGATTGATCAGAATAGTAACCAAAAAGTATTACCAACAAGCTCAGCAGACTTCAAGCACTGAGAATTGAGACTGAGTTCCTTAAGTCCAGGTGGAGATACAAGCTTCCTTACATTGCCCATGCAGTGTACTGGTGCTGCCCATGCTGTACCTGTCCCCAGGTTAAAACGGAAGACTTCTGTCTCCAGAAGACTTCTGTTAATCTAGTATCTTCACAAAACTAGCATCGCTTACCAAGCCCCACTGTAGGTGTGCACTTGTAACCAATTGATCAGTGCACGTGTTATGTGTTCCACTCTGTGCCATATCCACAGAGGATATGGGTCTCTTACAACTTTCAGCTAGAGATCTCGATTCTTCAGCTCAAGCAATAAAAAAAAGTAATGCTTTCAGGTCAGAGGTTCCCAGCTCTAAGCCTAATGTTAGGATGGAGGTTGTCACAAACAAACAGGGATTTGATTCAGAGAAATGACTACACATACACAGTAACTTCTTTCAACAATTTTCCATATTTTCAGTGCAATATGAATGTGATCTCTTCACTTAAATTGATGGAGGAGACTAAATATTTAGGTTTTTTTTAAAAACACAATGATTTTAGTGTTCATGACAGTGACAGATCAGTAGCTGCAGTGCAAACTACCCTACACTGTCCTACCAATGTGCCTCAAAACTGTCTTGTTTCATTTTGTGACTTTTGAGCTTTCAAAGTGAACAGTGCACTACAGATTGGGGGAGGGGAGGGGACACGCCAAAAAATAAATGATACATCAATCAACAACAATTTTTGCTAAAATATTGAAGTTTTCAGAAAGGTTTCGGTTCTCCTGGGTTTCAAAATAGACCAATTTTTCACTTTTCAAATATGGCTATCACCACATTTTTCTGCATTTTCAAAAAATAAGATTTTCTAAAATAAGATTCTTAAAAGTACAGATCTTCAATTTGGAAAATTCCCACTATGACTATGCTGACCTGTCAGCAATAGGGGGAAAGAAAAACCCCCAAATGAAAGATTTCTTGGAATTTTCTATTCATCCAAGTCAAAACTGTCACAAAAGTTTCCATTAAAAAATGCATACACTTAGTAAAAAAAAAAATTCAGACCAGCTGTATTCACTTAAGTGTTGGAACAACCTGAATGTTGACAGCGTGAAATCCTGGCCTGACTGAGGTCAATGGAAAAATTCTCATGGATTTCCGTGGGGCCAGGATTTCACCCAGTGTTTATGGGAACTAACATGTCACTAAATGTCAGGGAAACTATCAAGTGCTGTAATTTGGATTTCTTGAGTAAGTGAAAATGTTCAAATAAGTTTTTGCTACTTTTTGCTCCTACCAGCCAGCACATTTAAGGAAGAGAGTGAACTGAATTCCACTCCCTCTTTTGTATCATAGAGAGAATGGTTTACTACATTCTAATTACAGGGCCAATTAGTTACATCTGTACTAACACTGAAGGCAATGGAGTTGCACAACTGTTACCAGAGGCAGAATATAGTGATGCTGTGGCTAAGGCTACACTTGCAGCTGTACGGCGCTGTGAGTTAAACCCGTCTTCGTACAGCTGAGTAGGGAAAGCGCTGCAGCCTGTCCACACTGGCAGCTGCCAGCGCACTGTCGTGGCCACATTTGAGGCATCTGCAGCTGTATTGGGAGCGGTGCATTATGGGCGTTCAAGTGGCTGCAATGTGCTTTTCAAATGGGGGGGGGTGAGGTGGAGTGTGACAGGGAGCATGTGGGGAGAGAGAGTGGGTTTGGGGGTATCCACAGAGTGTCAGCTCATTATTTCCAAAGTTTACACACCTCCACATCCCCTGCCTCTCTCTCAATCACTGAAAGCAAGCAGCAGGGGCTTGCTTTGTTTTTAAAGAGCAGATAAAAGATAACTCGTGGAAACGGAGCCCTCCCCCTCCTGCCCTTCTTTCTCCCCCCCCCCCCCCGGCATCTCTCTCCAAGCTAACTTTGCTGCCGGCACTCCTAAGGGAGCCCCCTGCCTGCAAACAGTAGCTGTGTTTGTTTTTTTGTAAAGCAGCCCCAGAACGGAGCTCTGAACTCCAACCTGGAAGTGCCGTTTCAAAACAAAGGGAGCTTCCGGAGGTCAGTTAGTGCGAACCTGCTCAACTACATCCAGGAGCAGCGTAGCAGCCACTACGCAACAGCTGTTATTCCTCTCGGGGAGGAGAAGTACCAGCAGCGCTGTACCTGCGGAGATGCAGCGCTGTACGTGTCTTGCAAGTGTAGACGGTTAGTGAGTTACAGCGCTGCAGGCAGTTTTATTGCGCTGTAACTCGTGAGTATAGCCAAGGCCTGTGTGAGAAGACCCCTTTTGGATATTCAGATCCCAGATTTTATTTAAAAACTTACAACCCTACAAACTAAAAGGCTTTTTCTAATGTAACAAATTTGATATAAATAATGGAAAGCTAACATGGAGGGCTAAGATACCACTTTTACAGTCCCAGATCAGAGTAGAACGAAACTTGAACCCAAGAACGAACAAAAGGGGCAATTATTCAACTAGTTAATTTTCAGAGCCAACTTACTCAGTGTGCCTTTGACTACACCGTTTTTTTATCTAGCCAACCACATTTGGAGACTCTGTACAGTTAATTCATCTTTTATCCTTTAAATGTAAGGAGTGAGGAGATTGATTAACAATCCAGGCTCTATCCGGATGAAACTGTCCTATGGAAGGATGTGTATAGCTTATTTCAACAAGGTACTGAAGTCCAGTCAAGTTTTCTATTTAATAGCTTTGATGGGTGGTGAAATCAAAAACCAAAGGCTTAGCATTGGACAGGAAACAAGTCTTTACTAACCAAGATGTATCTTTAATCAGAATTACAATTTGCCCTTTGACTTCAGTTTAAAAGCAATAAAATCATTCCAAACGATGTTTTATTTGATAAGCCCTCTTACCTGTGACACCACAGCGTTTCATGCCCAGGGAAGGTATCAATAAGATCAGTACAGAGCTCCAACTCTTCCTCTAGAAGATGGGGGAGATCTACCCTCAGTTCTTCTGTACAGGCAGCTTCAGACGCTTCATTTTTTTCATCCTTTGGAAGACTGGGGGGTGGCTCATTTACCAGCTGATTTTGCACCAGTACAGAATTGTCGGTCACAGTTCTGCCAATCAAGGACTTTATTAAGAACTTGCGGTAGTGGAATCCACTATGGTCTGAAACATGCATGGACACCCAATGTTTAGTGGAAGAAAGTTCATCAAGTAGAATCTGAAAATAAGAAGTAGTAAAATTAACCAATCCATATAAATAAGGAATTTACCAACATTGTTTCTTGTATCAAATTTTTCCCCCCATAATCCTTCCTTTAAGTTTGCCGCCAACTCTGTCACCACCACCACAGGTCCTCCTACAGAGAAAATGGTAAGTTTAAAAGAGCAATGCTAAAATGAAAGCATCAATTTAAATAAACACTTTCCCAAAATAATTACCTCATTATACAGGACTTTCCCATTTAGAACACTAATTCATAGGCAAAAGAACCTGTTTAAATGACATTGTTACATACAGAATAATTCTGTATTTGTGGACCAGACTTCTGAACCTTGGAAAAAATGGTTATTCACTTTTTTCGTAACTGTTGTTCAAGATGTGTTGCTCATGTCCATTCCATTCTACGTATACAAATGCCCACATGCACGGTCAGAGATTTTTGCTTTAGCGGTATCCGTAGGGCCAGCTGTGGTGCCCCTTGAGTGCCGCACTCATGTATCAGTATATCAGGTGCTGCCGGCCCTACGCCCTCTCAGTTCCTTCTTGCCAACAACTCCGACGGAGGGGCAGGAGGGCGGGTAATGGACATGAGAAACACATTCTAGGTGACTCACAAGCAGTATCAGTGGAGGCGGGCTCAGAGTTCATGCTCTTGCAGCTTGCAGCACAGCTTGCAGCCAAAGCCAGAGTCATCTTGAGCTTTCTGTGTAAGCGCATAATAAGATGTGAACGTGTGGACAGACGACCAGGTAGCAGCCCTACAGATCTCTTGGATTAGTACCTTGCCAGAAAGGCCGCTGACGACGCTGATGTGCCCTAGTCGATTGTGCCGTCACAATCACCGCCAGAGGCTCTTTTGCCACCCCATAGCAATAGTGGATGCAGGCCATGATCCAGGCCAAAATCCTCTGAGCAAGCTTTCACTCTGTCATTGCAACGAACAATTGCGTTGACTTATGGAACAGCCTTGTTCTCTCTGTGTAGAAGACCATCACCCTTCTGACGTCCAGGGTGTGTAGCCTGTGCTCCTCATCTGACGCACGAGACTTTGGAAATAAAACAGGCAAGTATATGTCCTGGCCAGTATGAAACTGGGAAAGGCCCTTGGGCAGAAATGCTGGGTGCGGTCGCATCTGGACCTTATCCTTGTAGAAGACCGTACAGGATGGCTCTGAAATAAGAACCCTGAACTCAGACATCCTGCAGGCCGACGTTATCGCAACCAGGAACGAGACCTTCCAGGAGAGAGAGAGCAGGAAGCCAGAGGCCAGAGCTTCGACAGCACGAGATTCAGGTCCTGGAGGCGGGAGGGGGGTGGGGGGAGAGAAAGGGATCCCGGATGTGTGGGTAGAAACACTTCAGTCCTTTCAAAATCCGCAATGTCATGTCATGTCATGTCATGTCATGTGTGAACATGGACCTACCGTGGAACGGAGGATAGAAAGCCGAGATAGCGGCCAGGTGGACCTTGATCAATGACAGGGACAAACCTTGGAGTTTGAGGTGCAGCAGATAATCTAGGATCTCCTGCTTGGCCCAAATACGCCATTCCGAGGCCCAGCTCATGAATCTTTTCCATTTGGCCAGGTAAGTCACTTTGGTGGAGGGTTTCCTGCTACCCTGCTGGATACGGGCCGAGGATGCCTGTTTGTCTGTGCTTAGCCACGCAGTAGCCAAGCCGTCCAGTGTAGCACCACCAAGTTTAGATGCAAAAGGCTGTCATGGTTCTGGGACAGCAGATCCGGCCAAGGGGCAGTTGTAGGCGGGTGGCTACTGAAAGGCTCCGCAACGTACCAAGGCAAGACCACACGGGGGCTATTAGGATAACTTTCGCCCTGTCTTGCCTGATCTTCACAAGGACTTTGAATCAGCAGCACTGGTGGGAAGCATACATCAGCGCCTCCGACCATGGAATGAGAAAGGTGTCTGACAGGGAGCCCTTGTCCATTCCCCGGATCGAACAGAACATGTGGCATTTTCTGTTCTGCCTGGACATGAACAGGTCCACCTGGGGAGTCACCCACCTCTGGAAGATTATGCTAACCACCTCCAGATGGAGCGACCACGCGTGGCGAGAGGAGAAAGTGCTGCTGAGGTGATCCACCAGGACGTTCCTGGTTCCAGGCAGGTGCGCGGCTATCAGATGAACGGCTTGCCGCACACAAAAATCCCAAAGACAGAGAGCTTCTTGACAAGGGACGAAGACCTGGCACCACCCTGCCTGTTGATGTAATATCACGGCGGCATTGTTCATCAGGACCTGGACCACCTTGCCCTTCAGGTGGGGCAAGAATGCCTGGGCAGGCCAGGCGAACCGCTTTGAGCTCCCTGATGTTGATGTGGAGGGCCAGATCCTCCTGCCACCAGCAGCCCTGGGTGCTCAGCTCCCCCAGGTGGGCTCCCCAGCCCAGGTCCGAAGCATCAGAGACCAGGGTTAGCGACGGGGACGCGAAGGGCACTCCTTCCAACACTGACCTGGAGTCTAACCACCAATCCAGGGACAAGCTGATGTAGTCCGGTACCCTAACTACCTGGTCTGCCTGTTGGGAATGTAGACCGATGCCAGCCATGCTTGCAGGAGCCAGAGATGGAGCCGAGCATGGGTGACCATGTATGTACACGCAGCCATGTGGCCCAACAGCCGCAGGCAGGTGTGAGCCAAGGTGAGTGGGTGGTTCTTTACATGGGAGATCAGGTCTGACATGGCCTGAAAACGTGCTTCTGGAAGGAAGGCTCTGGCTTGCGTGGAGTCGAGAACCGCCCCAATGAACTCTATTCACTGGACAGGCGTTAAAGGGGATTTTTTTTCTCATTTATTATTAACAGGCCCAGGTCATGACAAGTGGAACACACCAGATCGAGGCGCCTCTCCACTTGCTCCCAAGACCTGCCCTTGATGAGCCAGTTGTCGAGATATGGGAAGCCCTGGACCCCTCGGCGTCTCAGGTAAGCAGCCACTGGCGCCATACATTTTGGAACACCCTGGGGGCCGATAAGAGGCCAAAGGGCAGCGCTGTGAACTGAAAATGGCACCCACCTACTATGAAACGGAGGAAGCATCTGTGACCTGGGAATATGGAAATAAGTGTCCCTTCAAGCAGAGGCCGGCGTACCAGTCTCCTGGATCCAGGGAGGGGGATAATGGAGGCCAGGGAGACCATGCGAAACTTCAACTTTTTGAGACTTGTTGAGGTGATGTGGGTCCAGGATGGGTCTGAGGCCCGCCTTTGTCTTCGGAATTAGGAAGTAGAGGGAATAGAAACCTTCTCCTTTCATGTCCCGAGGGACCTTCTCCACTGCCCTCACGCACAGGAGGTTTTAGACCTCTTGAACGAGGAGTTGCTCATGAGAAGGGTTCCTGGAGAGGGATGGGAAAGAGTAGGAGGGAGAGGTGGCTGAAAATTGCAGGGTATAGCCCCAAGATACTGTGCCCAGTGGTCCGAGGTGATCCACAACCAGGCCAAATGGTAGAGACAAAGAGGGTCAAGGAAAGGACAGGGTGGATCCGGGGAACTAATTGGGACGTCACGTTCGAGCGCACCTTCAAAATGAGCGCTTCTGGCCCCTGGGCTGCTTTGCCGGGCCGGGCTGCGTGGGTGAGGAGGAGGAGGAAGGGCGGCGACAACTAAAACTCGTGTCTCTATCCCTTCTATTGAGGGCAAGCCCCAGAGGATCTGGGCTGTAACTCCGGAGATCTGTGGCATGGAGGAAAGCGCTGCTTTGTCTCGGGGGAATCTGCGGCGCTCCACTGCCCTGAGGGGTCTTGGGGGCTGGCTTCCCCTCGTGGGGAGCCTTTGCCATTTCCTGCAGCATGCATGGTGCCGGTGACACGGGCAGAGGTCTCTGCTCTCTCAGCACTGGGGGCGCTTGGGAAGGTGTCAATGCCGCCAGGAGTTTGGGTCCCTACCACTGCCAGGAGTCGGTGGTGGATCCTTTAAGGGGCTAAGGGCCCCGACCAGGGAGGCACGTCCACATGGCTCCGGAGTGGCCAGATGGCCCCGAACTAGGTCCTTTGCCCGATGTCCCATGGCCCTTCTTGGTCGGTGCCGGGGAGCCATGCTTGTTTTCTTTTTGGGCACTGGCAACGGGGAGCAGTACTGGGCGGAGCCTGATGCTGGTTGTGTGCTGCGCACTGAGGCTGACGTACTAGGCAAGTCTTGGCGAGATGGCTTGGAAGCTGGACAAAGGGCTGCCTCCATGAGGAGAGCCCGCAAACAAATATCCCGCTCTTTCTGCATCCTGGGTCAAAATTTTTTACAAATATGACACTTGCCCTTCACATGTAATTCCCCCAAGCACTTGAGGCAGCTGCTGTGGAGGGTCACTTATAGGCATAGGCCTGTTACAGTCCGCGCAGGGCTTAAACACTGGAGACTGGGGTATGCCCTACCTGGGGCGAAGTCCCTGCTGGAACTCTAACTTCTAACTACACTTAACAACTACTTAACACTAACTACTATAAACCAGCTATTTACAAGGCCTGAAGGCTCGAAGTCAGAAGAGACAAAACTGCTAGCCCTTGCTATGCAAGGAAAGGTGCTCCGAATAACCATCACAGGTGGTAAGAAGAAACTGAGAGGGTGTAGGGACGACGCATGAGTGCGGCACTCAAGGGGGTGCCACAGCTGCCCTACGGATACCGCTAAGGCAAAAAACTCCGATGACCGTTCACATGGGTGCGTGCACACCTAGAATGGAATCGACATGAGCAAGTACTCGAAGAACTAAGATTTGCTTATTTACTATTTACCACAAAAGCGTTTGTAGCTTTTCCACTCTTTACAAAAGGAAGGAGTCTCAGAGATCTTCCTCAAGGGGTCTAGCACCAGATTGAAATCCCATGGGGGCCTAAAGAGGACAGAGTGACAGCTTTAAAAAAAGAGCGCTAGTGAAAAGTTGGGGGAAAAATCTAGTCTAACAGAGGAGTTGCTTCCACCTACTGGGAGAGTGGCAAACTACTAAGGAAAGTCTTCCAAACTCCTTCACAGGAGGAACAACTCCAGATACTTCACATTCATCCTGTGTTCATCTGCTAGAACTTGAAATATGATATATACTCACTGTCTGGGATATCATGAGAAAACTGAAAACCACTAGGTTTTATTTAGCCTGTCAAAAACCTTACAGGGTACTTGAATGAGGTGTTCATGATTATAAAGGATATAGTGAAAAGTCCTTCCTTTTTATCATGCTGCCATATAAAAGAGGGACATTGAGTCATTCAGTGAAATGAATGGCCAGTAAATTTAGAACCAAACAGAAATACTATTTAATTCAGGATACAATCAATCTGTAATAACACATTACCAAAGAACATCTAAGATACTGCGGCTGGATTGGGATCAGAGGAAGCCCATTGATATTCAATGGGAAGGAGAACATCAGATGCAGGATTTGAGTAATGAACATTTAGACTTCTGAGCAGAGGCTGGCCTCTCTTCACCCCTTACTCGGGGAGTAACATTCCAAAACAGATGGGAGATATGCTCACTTGCAGATCTTAAAAATGGGATCTGCAATGGAAAGCCTCCTGCCATTTCAATAATGGAGTTACTTCCAAGGTCTTCCATAATATAGTAAGAAGACTTGAGGGGCAAAATATGAGAAGTGCACTGTTCCACAAAAAGGAAAAGACATTGTTTGAATGTTTACAGATCGATGGCTATTGATGATTTACAGTGAGAGCTACTTTTAAAAACGCAAACCACACTGTATAGGAAGATGTTGGTGGAATGTATTTGATTTACTGAGCTACTCATTGATGGATACAAACACTTTTAAAAAGGGATTTAATAACCATTTTTTCCTGGAAAGAATTTCAACCAGTAAAATAATGTTCTAAATACTAGACTATAGATTGCAATAGAAATCAAATAATTGGAGCTGTCAATTAATTGCAGTTAACGCAAGTGATTAATGCAAAGCAAATGTAACTAGCTTAAAAAATAAAAGAAATAAAATCTCTTTATTGTGAAAATGCATCTTACAAATATAGAATTTATTTATTTTTTACTTCACTGAAAACCAAAACAATATAAAATTTTAGAGCTGACAAGTTGAAGCATAAAGGAGCATATGAATATTTAGCATATCTGGCATATAACAGGGTGGATTTGACTGAAATCAAATTGATTTAAATCATGATTTAAATCACTAGTGAGGAAGACTCGATTTAATCATGGATTTCTACATAAAAGTGCATTCTTGCATGGCCCCACAATATGCCAACATCTTTATGACTGACCTGGAACAACGCTTCCTCAGTTCTCGTCCATTCACGCCCCTTCTCTATCTACGCTACATTGATGACATCTTCATCACCTGGACCCATGGGAAAGAAACTCTGGAAGAATTCCACCACGATTTCAACAGCTTCCACCCCACCATCAACCTCAGCCTGGACCAGTCTACACGGGAAGTCCACTTCCTAGACACCACGGTGCAAATAAGCGATGGTCACATTAACACCACCCTATACTGAAAACCCACTGACCGCTATGCCTACCTACATGCCTCCAGCTTCCATCCCGGACACACCACACGATCCATTGTCTACAGCCAAGCACTGAGGTACAACCGTATTTGCTCCAACCCCTCTGACAGAGACCAACACCTACAAGATCTTCACCAAGCATTCTCAAAACTACGCTACCCACATGATGAAATAAGAAAACAGATCAACAGGACCAGACGTGTACCCAGAAGCCTCCTGCTGCAAGACAAACCAAAGAAAGAAACCAACAGAACTCCTCTGGCCATCACTTACAGTCCTCAGCTAAAACCTCTCCAACGGATCATCAGTGATCTACAACCCATCCTGAACAACAATCCCTCACTTTCACAGGCCTTGGGAGGCAGGCCAGTCCTCGCCCACAGACAACCCACCAACCTGAAGCATATTCTCACCAGCAACTACACACCACACCATAATAACTCTAACTCAGGAACCAATCCATGCAACAAACCTCGATGCCAACTTTGCCCACATATCTACACCAGGAACACCATCACAGGACCTAACCAGATCAGCCACACCATCACCGGTTCATTCACCTGCACATCCACCAATGTAATATATGCCATAATATGCCAGCAATGCCCCTCTGCTATGTACATCGGTCAAACTGGACAGTCCTTACAATGGACACAAATCAGATATAAGGAATGGCAATATACAAAAGCCTGTAGGAGAACACTTCAACCTCCCTGGACACACAATTGCAGACCTAAAGGTAGCCATCCTGCAGCAAAAAAACTTCAGGACCAGACTCCAAAAGAGAAACTGTACAGCTTCAGTTCATTTGCAAATTTGACACCATCAGCTCAGGACTAAACAAAGACTATGAATGGCTAGCCAACTACAAAAGCAGTTTCTCCTCCCTTGGTGTTCACACCTCAACTGCTAGAAGAGGGCCTCACCCTCCCTGATTAAGCTTACTTCGTTATCTCTAGCCTGAATCTTCCCTGCACTTTTATATCTGCCTCTGGACATTTCCACTGCTTGCATCCGAAGAAGTGGGTATTCACCCACGAAAGCTTATGCTTCAATACCTCTGTTAGTCTATAAGGTGCCACAGGACCCTTTGTCGCTTCTACAGATCCAGACTAACACGGCTACCCCTCTGATGCACAAGAGATGAGTTATTCTCCAGCTAACCAAATGTGAGAAGGCATCTGCAGCTCCTTGATTGACTAGCTCTGATGGGGAAGCTTCTCTTTTTTGTATTCCATGGTAAGACAAGTACGTGGAGCTTCCACACTGCCCCAAACAGAGAATAGATACAACAGATATGGATTGAGTTTATCCCCATCCTAACATTTGCCTTTGTTACTATAAACTCCACCGCCACCACATAAATCTCAGCTTCCTCTTGTGTTTGGTTATTCTGAGACCCTTTCCCTATGCCCCAGAGAGATATACCAACCTCTTTTATATCCTAGGTTGAAGTTAGTAAGACTACTTGACCAGATGCCAGATAGAGCCAGCAAAAAGAATTCTGCATTTCAGGATTCTAATGCCAGACAAAGTTAGTGAGCAAGAGAAAGACCGCAATGGCCTTTTTGCTGACTAGGTCAATCCATCACAAAGCCAGCCCGCATAACCTAAATCACATATATTCTGTAGGATTGAGCCATTTTAATTACCATCGCTTACTGTGAGTCATGTGTACAAATGATTTCATTCTGCAAGCAGATAATATATTTAAAAAATAAAAGTGAGATTTTTAGGATCAAAAACAGACAATATATACCTTTTAGTGAATGAGACTGAAGCTCTGGTTATTATTTTGTAACATCAACTAAATTTAGGGCCAAACTCTACCCTGAGATTTGTTATACCCTTCAAAGAATAAAGTATATTAGAATGAGCTTCAAAATGTTCTAGATTTAGAAAAAAAATAATTAAAAAACCCAACAGCTTGCTAAGACAGTTTACAATATTGTAAATGTTAATAATAATAATTTTGGGCTAAATTTTTAAAGGAGCCTCAACTTGGATGCAAAACTGCAGGTGCTAGTAGTTGTGGAGGTTAAAAAAAGAGAGTTCTAGCTATCTCATTTTTGGTCACAACCAGGAAGGTTTACATTTAAATATTATAAATTGGCATTCACAGTGAATTACATACATTCAACTGATAAAAGGTACAAAATTAGAAAAAACTAAAAAATTATGGTCCATTATATTTGTGGGTGGGGGGAGGGAAGTGTCATGTCCCCCTTTTTCCATTTGTCTTTTCTTTTCATTAACTCTTTTCAGGGTGTTCATGAACAAATACATCAAATTGAAAATGTCCTTTTTACAATTCTGTGTATTTACATTCCCTAAATTATAGGTACATCCTGAGACTGCCAACCTCCCTTGTCCTCTCCCTCCCTCAAGTTTAACAGCCCTCCTAGTTCCCACAGACATCTCTAATGCAGCATGGCAGTGATGCCTCTGAAGTGCTGCATCAGCAATTGTTGCAAAGGATTCTGGGATCAGCATAAAGCTCTTTCCTAAGGATTAAAAGCAGACCAGTAGGGAAACTGGGATGATTGCCAAGATGGATGGAAGGCAAAGGGAAGAGGAAGATTCAGAACATAAATTTAAAACAAAAAATAAAAACGAGCTGGTGTGTGACCTGCATTTCCTTCATGGCCATAATTATTTGTGAATTGCCATTGCTCAGTGCGAATACACGAATGGAAACACCAGACAAATTCTAAATCCAAGGAGAGCTATTTGTGTCAAGCTGCAGCCTCCCTCTTTACCTATTTTGATAGTCTACAGCTATGATAACAGCAGCTGCAAAAGCATTTGAGATGGTGCCCTGTCCTTCAAACAACTGCTGCCACTTAATTGCACTGAAATTTAAAAAAATAAAAAAAAATAAAAAAAAAATACAGCTATCAAGGGCTTGTCTGAGAGTCCTCAATTCCTGATGACTAAATCCCCCAAATTCCATAGTTCTGAATTTTGCACACCCACCTTTTATTTTAGAGTTAGATGGGAGAACTGCTGGACTGACTGACTACCTCACACTTTTCAGGTTATTATGGAATACGTACAAGTTCTTTAAAAAATGTTCTCAGGTGAAAAAGTATAATCAAAATGATCTCACAGGCTGCCAATGATAGGCCCAGAACAAATTTTGTGGTTCTACATAGTCAGCACTCTCCTCTCAAAAAAAAAAAAACAAACCCCAAAAAACCACACAGATGAGGTGATGGTAGTGAAAGAATGCAGAGTCAGGAACAGCTACCAGGGAAGGTCAGAGCATCAGCATAATAAAGGCATTGAACTCGCCTCACAGCTGAGAAATCACAGTGTAAAAGTAATTAGAAAACTGTACTTTTTATTTTAGATCATGTCACATGTCAACAACTTCACCTTCCTGTAGGCCTTGAGTGCATTCCATTTTTGGATGAACCATATGAACATGCCTGGGGTGCAACTAGAAGATTTTCACAAGACATCACCGCTGAATTTGATAAGGCATATTTAAGGCCAGTTAGTCTGTTCTGCCCGTTTGATGTAGTGCGGATTTATTAAACTCAGCATTAACTGGGATGAAGGGTGTCCTTGGATCTCATGAAAATGCTAGTAAGCACCACTTTTCTGTTTCTAAATTGCCTGGTCTCTTTATCCTATACTAGTCCTCTATGCACACATTCTGACATCACAAAATGACATGAAAGAACACTGGTAATGAAACAAAAAGGGGAATATTCGAGTATTGGAATGACATCTCCTGCATAGTATCTTTTCTTCCAATGGGCTCTTACAGATTATACCAGCACAGAATGTATGCTCAGTCCTCTGCTTCATCTCCCAGACTCCCATCTACCCTCTATCAATTAAGCACCAACGGATGGGTGCAAGTTACATTGATAAGAACATGACAAAGCAACAGAACAGTCCTTGTCCCCGGAATGCTTATTCTCCTAAAGCAGGGGTCTCAAACTCAAATTACCACGAGGGCCGCATGAGGACTAGTGCATTGGCACGAGGGCCACATCACTGACCCCGCCCCCTCGCTGCCCGCGGCCCCACCCCCACTCCACCCCTTCCATTAGGCCCCACACCTTCTCCGCCTCCTCCCCTGTGTGCGCGGCTTCCCGCTCCTCCCCCCTCCCTCCCAGAAACCGCGAAGCCGCCAGACAGCTGTTCTGGCGGCGGGAACTGCCTGGGGGTAAAAATAGAACCTTGGAGCAGTGCAGAGGGAACGGGGATCTTGGCAGCCACAGAACATAACTGGGGGAGGGCGGGGGTGAGGGGAGTTGGCAGCCATAGGACATAACTGGGAGGGCAGGGCAGGGCAGGGGGAGCCCAGCGGTCCACCTCTTCTCCCCCCCCTCCTCTACTGTGTGCGCGCTTCCCGCTCCTCCCCCTTCCTCCCCAGAAACCGCCAGACAACTGTTCTGGCGGCGGAACTTCAGAACATAACTCGGTGGGGGGGGGGGGGGAGGGGGGGAGGAGGGGAGGGAGTGGGAGCCCAGCGGAGTGCTTCCCTGCGGCCCGCCGGGTTCCCCACGCCCCCACCCCACCGAGTTATGTTCTGAAGTTCCGCCGCCAGAACAGCTGTCTGGCGGCAGGAACTGCCTGGGGGTGGGGAAAAAAAATTGGGGGGGCGTGGGGGGGGCGCGCAGGGAGCCCGGCAGGCCGCAGGGAAGAGCTCCGTGGGCCGCGTGTTTGAGATCCCTGTCCTAAAGCATTAATTGTGTACATAAAAGTTTAGCACCACTGAGACAATTATTCACCTCTCCCACAGCACATTGCTTTATGATGTTCCAGATTTAAAATGTATAAATTCTGCTTAGGCGTTATACACTCCAGTATTGTACCTTGACATCCAGCTTTCCCAAACGCTGTAAAATCCAGATACGGTGGGACCAGGCATTGTAGTTGCTTGGATATCTCCCAGCAGCTTCACAGCAGACATCCATTTCCTCCTGCACTAATCGTTGAATTCTTTCCACAGGCACTGTTTCCAAGTTCCCTTTAGTTACAAGAGTTGGCAAGGAGTTTTCCTGAATTAGTTGTTGCAGCACCCATCGTCTGGTTAAATGGTGTAGAGGGTTAACAATGCAAATGCAGTTTTAAGAGAAAAAAACATCTTGTTTTGTTCCTTATTTCACTATATAAATTGACCAACGTATGTGGAGTTTTCCATCATCTTAATTCAGGATAAACTGGAGGTTGGGGGAAGAAACAGACTAAACAAAACCTGTGAGCTATTCAGATACAGAAAGTCTTCAGTTAATGGACACATTTAACAGTATCTAACTTCAGCTCTCTTTGTTCATTTATGGTTATTGGTCGTATCTAATCTTGAGAATTCGGGGAAGTCAATAAAAAAAATGTTACCAAAAAAACTGAATATACAAAATTTGCCAAAAAAATCATGGAATATTTAAATAAGATTTTGAAGAATTCCCTTTTCACAAGACATCCATAGTGAGGTTTTATGCTGAAAAGGGGTTATGTAAAAATACCTTCTTACTCAACAGATCTGCACCCTGTGTGGATTCAGTCATATCTGTTGACTTTAGTCACGAGAGAGAGAGAAAAAAAAAGACTTTGCAGGGCTAAAGAGTAAAAAGCAGTAGAGTCAGTACAGCTAACAGCAATTGAATGGGATTCTATTTCTTCTTCTGCATCATTAACAGAACTGTTTACTAAATTCTAATCAGTTACACTTGTGCAAACTCATTGAAAGCAATGGAGGTACACAGGCATCAATTTCTCCTGCAGAACCCTTTATTACTGGTGATGATATAGACGGAATAAATAAAAGAAACCCATCTTAACTCTGAGGTCCCAGGCAGAGATTGCTGGGCTAGCAGTTAGGAAAAAACACCACCCTTTTACTAGGAAACTAGTCACATTTGAGCTGGAATTGCTGAGACAAACAGACTTCCACATTGCATTTTATTTGTAATAGGCACTTTAGAGTGGAACTGCACTTTAAGAAAGTCACTGCCTCAAAACTGCAATAGATGTACTGACTGCTTATACAACCTTTGTGTCAAAGTAAAGCTGCTAACTAGTAGATTTGTCCTATCAAATTCATTTCAAATATCTTTTTTAAAAAAAGATATTGCAGACATAGGATGGTCAGCAACAGCATGTAAACAGACAGACAGTGCTGCAAGAGGGGACTCTATGGAAAGCTGAGCAGAACTCTCAGTCAGGACCTACAAGTTTTAACAACTGAGACCAAAAAAGTTACACCCTTTTATCCACTTTGGTAGCCTTTGAAATGAAAGTGAGCCAACACAATGTGTCATTCCATCTGCTTGAAGAAAGGTGAACTTTTTCCTTAATAAAGTTTTAAAAATTAAAATTAACCAGTGAAAAATAGCTTATTCATAAGATTACAAAATTGTATAAAACTCATTAAATGACAGCATCAACTTGAAATCTCACTGATTTAACAAAAGTGGTTTCAGGTACTCCATCTGCTCCACAGTCTTTCTGCCAACTTTTGTTATTTTACATTCTCTTGCCCCCACCCCTGGGTTGTTTTTTTAAGAATGTCTCTCTCCCCCTGATTAGTGTGTGCAAAACCCACATCAACAACAGAGGAAACTTGCTGACCAAATACTTTGTAGGAGAAACATTAAAACTAACTATATATAAATACCATTCAGTAACCTTGGCTGTTACTTAGAAAACAATAGTAGATAAAATTTTGAGAGGGAAATGTGATTTTTAAATTGACTGCATCTTTAATCTCAGATCAAGAACACTGGATCACGCCCGTATTTGTACATTTGCTTCTGATATGACATTCATTGTAGCTAAAGGAGGGCAGCAGGTCAAACCACAATCTTTGATTACTTAATTTAGAAGAGCGGATCCATGTTACAAATGTAGCAAAACCTATGATACCCAAACATGTTTTTTTGCTGCTCACATGCCTCAAACTGCCAAAATGGGACATAGTGAGTGACAAAGACCCAAAATAAGACACAAAAATATGTTTATGCAGAAACATTAAATGACGAAAGAGTCATTCCTTTAACATAAGTAAAGCATAAAATAACTAACTTCGGATTCTTTATTTCCAGGTAAATACATTTCTGCCCTTCACATTTAGTGTTAAAAGTTGCATGAAGGAATACCTGACTTTTCTTTATTTCTTAAGAATGTCACTGTTTGAGAATGACATACTTGACTTCAGGTACATTATATATTACATGGTGCAGTTAATAGTCCAGCATTGTCTAACATGAAGGCGTTTGAGGCAGCTATCACTAAATCACGGCACTTGCAACTTATTTCTCTCTTCTCCATCACATCTACCTTCCTTTTCATTCTGAATAATGTAGTTACATAAAGCAGAGCAGTTAAATAGCGTGAATAACGTAGAGGTGGCGAAAGGAAGTAAGTTAAAAACCAGCATAACTACAATTAAATTCTTCAATTCTGGTTCCACGCCAACACTATTAAAGCAAAACATCAGAAAAGGGATGTGTGTGCACATGTGTGGATAACTAAGCTTAGCAGAATTCAATTTTTTTCTATTTTTACTTTTAAGATTTTCTTTTGATTTTTATTTTTACAGCTGGGGTGGGTAGGGTTGGGGATAGGGCAGTACTAACACTGGGGCTGCAGGGGACTCTGTGTGGCTGAGGAGCCCAAGACACCAGGGTACAACATGTGGGGGAGTCTGCAGTTGTCCTGGCCCAGTGGAGCAGACACTCCTGGCCAGGACTGTAAGGAGGATGAGCCCCCAGTCACAGGGAAATCCACCCCGCTGCTGAACAGTTTCTGCCTGGGGATGGCTCTGACACTCCTGGATAGTGAGTGGATGAGGCTGTGACAACAGAGCTGCAGAGGGCTCCCTGCATGGTCACAGGGTCAGTGACACTGGATCCCTGAAGGCACAAGGCACGAGGAAGGCTGGGGTCCTGGTGGGGTGTAGTAGAGACCCCTAGGCAGTGCCATGAGGAGGAACTGTCCCCGGCTGCAGGGGATGCCACATCACTGCTGAATGGCTTCTGGTCAGGGACAGAGCCATTCAGCAGTGGGGTGACCTCCTCCATCTCCAGGGACGATAACAACTTCTCGCAGATCTGTCTAGGGTCTCTGTTCCGCTGGGCCAGGACTACATCCTTCCCCTACAATATGCCTGCAGGCATCAGGTGTCACCAGCCCCACCTCACTAGCCAGGAGTATGGGAACCATCCCGAGGCATTTGGTGCATTTGACTGAGCACTGGGTTGCCTTTTTAGAAAAATACCTTTTCTTTGTTATTGCTCAGTAAGGGAGACGATGTCATTGCTTAATTCTATGGATAGTGAAAATATAGTCATAAGGAAAAATATCAGAGTACAGTAATGGGATATAACCTAGCTATAATTACAAAATTTATTTTCTAATGTATCCTGGTTCTCTGGCAGGTCTACAAGATAAACAGGTTAATGGCAAATAAAAAAAGTAAAATATGGAAAACCTAGCATTAATTTGATGGCAATTTTCAAGCAGTCACACTGGGAATACAAAACGAAGAAAAATTACACACCACTGTAGTTACATTAAAAGACATGCAACATGCAGACATGTTTGTCAGAGGGAGGTGATGGATGGCAGAAGAGAGATCACTTGATTATTACCTATTAGGTTCACTCACTCTGGGGCACCTGGCATTGGCCACTGTCGGTAGACAGGATACTGGGTTGGATGGACCTTTGGTCTGACCCAGTACGGCAATTCTTATGTTCTTATATTTGATTTGAACACTACGTCCTACACATAGTTGATCAGATTCTTTTTAAAAAAATTAAAACAATGAATTTTACAGTAGATGGTTTGGAAATCTGCTCTGTTTCCAAATGCTTGCCTCCATCCACCACCTTCCCTACCCTAAACACAACCAGAAGTATGAAAATATATTGGGGAGGGGAGGGCAGGGAGGGAAGGAAAGGGAAGAGAAAAAAGAGAAACCTGTGAATCCATGTTTCTGGGCTCTTCGGAAACTTAGTTAATGCCAGTTTTCCAAGACGTAAATCCTTAGCTGGACTTAAAGTGCCAGATAATATTAGTTCTTTCCTGCGAAAGAAAAAAAATTCCATTTGTACACCTAATTTAAGGGTGCATGTCATTTTCTTTGAAACATAATACAGCCAACTATGATATCCAGAATATAAACTTTTAAAATTACAAAAACATCAACAATTGATGAAGCCATTTTATTGTAACAAGATAGAGTGTTTTCAAAGTAAAAATCTGTGTTCTACGTTTTGAATTGGACAATCTGTCTATATTCCGTCCGTGGTAATTCATCCTGAAATGATGGCCCAACTTTACAAAGTGGATCTGTTCCTGAGGTGCACAATATTTTGCAGTAGAAAACTTAATATGTGCTAACATTGGCATACAAAACAATTTTTTGACTGATTAGGGTTAATTTTAAACCCCCTAGAGCTATCTTCCAAAACTTTCCCATAAGATATACACATTTTAAAAATACAGTTATGCACAAGCAAGCTTCACTGACGTCAACAGGAGTTACATATATGTGATTGATAATTAAAAGCTACAAAAAAAAGCACTCATGAAATTACTATTGTGTTTCAAGACAGTAGCATCACTATTATTTTACATTTTAAAAGCATCTTAATGAAATAATTCTCTACACATATATAAATAGAATGAAACAGGAGTTAAGGTTGGTATTAGGCATCATTAACTTAGAGGCCAAAAAAAAAAATCCATTAAAAGTGTATTGTACGGTTGTTTTTGTTGTTGTTTTTAAAACCAACTTGGAAAGCCAGACAATTCTAGGTTTAGTTACTCTTACAACATAATATTTAGTAAAAGTCTTCCCAAACCTTAATTCTCACCCTGTCTGTCACAACCCCTCCTCTGCACACTTGTGAAACAGACACATTATGGTGAAATCTTTGAGAAGCCTGCAGCTATATGGATTTCATATCAGTCAAGACACCTGCACAGCAATGAGATACTGCCAGCACAAAGCTCAATCCTGAGCACTGTGGCCCTGATCTAGAAAAGCACTTAAGCATATGCTTAAATAAGCATGAGTAGTCCAATGGAAGTAAAGAAAAAATGCCTAACATATTTCCACAGAGGTCTGACTTAATTGCCCATGCATAACTAAAGAATGAAAGGAGGTTGAAAATTTTCATTCTAAAAGATGTCAATGTGACAGCACTAGTTAATGAAGTCAGTTACTTCTAGAACAACGGTGTCCAATATGTTCGCCACTAGCCACATGTGGCTAATAGGCTATTGAATTGTGGCTAATGCATGTGGCTTTTTTATAATGTGGCTAATAAGAAAAATTCAAAACCACAAGAGTGGCTAGCATCAAATTTCTATTGGACACCACTGTTCTAGAACAACCAGATTTTTTAAATGAGAAACCAGGACAGCTACTTCAGAAAAGGATGGAAAAAAGGTGAAAGTATGGCATAGGATGGCTTAACTGATGGTACAGAAAAGAGAGTACCCCTTTCTTTTTTCTCCTTCTTCCCCATCACCCTCCCGTTTCAGGATTAAAAGCATACTATCTTACATAAGATGTGGTGGCAAGAAAAACAGTATCCCCTCACTATCCCCTTTACTGTTATCTCCCATGTCCAAACCTGTAACTGTATTTTTACACTATGGCCCCAATCCAGCAAAGCCTTAAGCATATGATTAACATTAAGCAAATGAGCATGGTCTCACATTCAAGAATGGAATTACTCACATCCTTAAAGTTAAGCTGGCCTTTAAATGTTTGTTGGATCAGGAGCTATATCTGCAGGCCCAGTTCTCCCTAAACAAACCAAACGAACAAACCTCCCCTGCTGTAAGACCAACCTTATTTATGGTTCTTATTGTCTCGACTTCCCTCATCTATGTTTCATATTCTTATATTTTCTATCCTTTTGCCTATCTATCTATCTATCTCTCTCAAAGAAGACAAGGCCATTGTAGAGAAGCTAAATGAATTCTTTGCAGTGATCTTCACTGCAGATGATGTGAGGGAGATTCCCACACCTGAGCCATTCTTTTTAGGTGACAAATCTGAGGAACTGTCCCAGACTGGGGTGTAAGTAGAGTAAGTTTTGGAACACATTGATAAATTATACTGTAAGTCACTAGAACCAGATGATATTCACCCAAGAGTTCTGAAGGTACTCTGATATGAAACTGCAGAACTATTAACTGCGGTTGGTAAGCGACAGGTTACCAGATGACTGGAGAATAGCTAATGTAATGACAATTTTTTAAGAAGGCTCCAGAGGCAATCTTGGAAATTACAGGTTGGTAAGCTTAACTTCAGTACCAGGCAAACTGGTTAAAACTACAACAAAGAACAGAATTATCATGTACAGCTATGTATCTGATATGTTGGGAAGAGTCAACATAGCTTTTGTAAAGGAAAATCATGCCTCACCAAATCTATCTGAATTCTTGGAGGGTGTCAACAAGCATGTGGACAAAGGTGATTCAGTTGATATAGTGTACTTGGACTTTCAGAAAGCCTTTGACAAGGTCCCATACCAAAGCCTCTTAAGCAAACTAAGAGTCCTGGGATAAAGAGGGAAGGTCTTCTCACGGATAGATAACTGATTAAAAGATAGGGCACAGAGTAGGAATTGTCCATTTTCACAAGAGAGAGAGGCAAATAGCAGGGTCATCGAAGAATCTGTACTGGGAGCTATGTGTTGAACATATTCATAAATGATCTGGAAAAAAGGTTTAAGGGTGAGGTGGCAAAGATTGCAGAGGATACAAAATTACTCAAGATAGGCAAGTCCAAAGCTGACTGCAAAGAGATCTCACAAAACTGGGTGACTTGACAACAAAATAGTAGATAAAATTAAATGCTGATAAGTGCAAAATAATGCACATTGGAAAACAAACAATCTCAACTATACATGCAAAATGCCAGGATCTAAATTAGATGGCTATCACTGAAGAAAGATCTTGGAGTCTCTGTGGATAGTTCTCGGAAAACATCTATTCACTGTGCAGTGGCAGTCAAAAAAGCTAACAATGTTATGAACCATTAGTAAAGGGATAGATACGACAGTAAATATCATAATGCCACTATATAAATCCATGGTATGCCCACACTTTGAATACTGTGTGCAGTTGTGGTCACCCCATCTCAAAAGAGATATATTATAATTGGAAAAGGTGCAGAGAAAGGCAATGAAAATGATTGGTGTATAGAACAACTTCCATATGGGGAGAGATTTAAAAAAAAAAAGAGACAGGAAAGAGAAAAAGAGACGACTAAGCAGGGATATGACAGAGGTCTAGAAAATCATGAATGGCATGGAGAAAGTGAATAGGAAGTGTTATCTACCCATCACATAACACAACAGAGAGCAGATTAAAAACTAACATAAGAAAAGTACTTCTTCACACAATGTATGGTCAATCTGTTCAGCTCATTGCCAGGGGATGTTGTGAAGGTCAAAAGCATAAATGGGTTAAAAAAAAATGGAGATAAGTTCATGGAGGATAGGTCCCTCAATGGCTATAAATCAAGATGGTCAGATGCAATCCCATGCTTCGTGTCCCCCTAATCCTCTGACTGCCAGAAGCTGGGACTGGACGACACGGGATGGATTACTTGATAACTGCCTTGTTCTGCTCATTCCTTCTGAAGCATCTGCCAATGGACATTGTCAGAAGGCAGAATATCTGACCATTATTCTGACCCAGTATGCACATTATGTTCTTGTATACTTCCATTTAAAAAAAACAAACGGATTCAACTTTCAGCAGCAACAATACAGCAACAGAGAACATTACTTATAGCAACACCTGAGAAGTTTACATATAGGTTCAATGGTGGTTTTTCTGTTTAAAAGACCCATGAATTTTATCATTTCAAAAGTACCCAAAGATACATTTTTCTCATGATAGCCAACCCTTTACTATGACTGCCACATTTCCCTTTTCTTTAATCAATGACACTTCAAAAATCAGTTCATAGCACCAAACTGGATAATTATATTATAGGCTGGGGAAAAAATACTTGACTTTATCTGGATCTGACAGCTATTCACCACAAATACAGTCTTAACGGACTGATTTCTTTATTTTTCCAACTGCAAGAAATCAATTGAACTGAGAAAATCTCCATGTCTAAACATTTAAAACCACCTAGATTTAAAAGCTGCAATTTCTTGTTTAATCCCCCTCCCCCAAACTATTATTTAAAACTGTCCCTGGCCCTTGTGTGGGGGTAGAAAGAATATGGAAAGAGCCTTTCCTCGCTTCTGTGCCCTGTGCAAGGGGAATCAATTGCTGTCTCTGTGCTTAGGGAAGTGCAATGAACTGCTTCTATTGGGCATCCCCAGGAAAAGGGAAGCAAGTCCCTGCTCCTCCTCTATGTGCACTGGGGAAGTAGGGCTATGCTATCCTAAGTGATGGTCAAACCCGCACAGTTCCCATGTGGACTGAAAAATCAGAGGCCATGCTTGGGACAGGGCATGTCCGCATCCCTCCTCCCATTGAGAGATATGTCTAAGTATTATAGTATGACTCAGAGTCTGATATTTAGCTTGGACGACCAGCTGTGCCATTAGCAAATGGAATATCGGAGTCTCAAAATAATGAAGGTGCGACATCCTGCTGGAGGTAAAATTAAAACAATGACAACTATGGAAAAGGTCAATCTCATGTTTGTAACGAACGAATTAGGGGGAAGTGTGAAGGCGGTACCAATTACAGAAAAGCTGAGGGAATCCCAGTTTAGATGGTTTGGGCATGTGAAAAGAAGATTAGAAGTATGTAGAAGAAACAGGGCATTACATTTAGAAGCGGAGGGTAAGAGAAGGGTTGGAAGACCCAGAACTATATGGATAGATGTTATACAAAAAGATTTGATTAGCTGCAGAGAATCTGAGGAACTGGCTCAAAACAGACTGGAATGGAGAAGGACTCAAAAAGCTGACCCCCATATAGAGGGGGCTAAGGCTAAAAGCAGCAGCAATGAAGGTCAATCAAGCACCTTCTCTCACAATACTGGAACAAGACGACATCTAATTAAAAGGCAGAAAACTGCCTTTAATAACAGATAGAAGAAATAGCAACCCTTTCTTTCTCATTTACACAACATATAATTAATCTGTGGAACTCCTTACCTCAAAATGTTATTGACACTCAGAGCTTAGGAGAAATTAAAAAGGTTAGCAGAACTCAAAAGGGGGTTAGCCATTGACATGGACAACAACTTCCAGTTTCATAAACGGTGGTATAACTTTAAAAGGGAAGTAGTATTCAAGCCGTCAATCAACCATCACTCACTTGACATTAGGAAAAAACTTCCCTTATGAGCAGGTTATTCTATGATTGGCCATTACGGGTATTTCACACATTCCTGTGAAGTATCCAGTATTAGCCATGTTGGAGATTGCATAGTTGACTAAATAGACGATTACTCTAATCCACTTGGTGAAGTCCTGTGCTGTACAGGAAGTGGAATCAAAGTCCCGAGTTCTAATTCTGGCTCTGCCAACAACTTGCTATATCAGGTTGAGCAAATGGCTTCACTTTCCTGTCTGAGTTTCCCTAACTATAAAATGAGCACAATAGTAATTACAAACCTACATGTAAAACAATATAAAAACACTAAGTACTATTATTAAGTTCCTAGGTGACAAGGAGCACTCAGTTTCCTCTCTTCCCAGGTGGTTGGAAAGAAAAGAGTGTGTACGTGCGTTCATTCTAGTAGCCCCTTTCATCATGTCTGCAGTGAGTAGGGATCTCAGGCTAGGAGTCTACACACTAAACTTACATCAGCATAACTACGTCACTCAAGGGTGTGAAAAATCCACACCCCTGAGCAATGCAGTTATACTGACCTAACCCCCCAGGGTAGACAGCACTAGGTCGATGGCAGGGTTTCTGCCGCCGACACAACTACTGCCTATCATGGAGCTGAATTAGCTTTCTTGTCAGCATGGTCACATCTTCACTGAAGTACTACAGCACCAGTGCAGCTCTGCCGCTGCAGCATTTTAATTGTAGACCTGTTCTAAGAGCATCAGACTGCTCAGTGCTCTCTAAACTGCCCCAAGAGTCAGGCAAGAGTGGAACTGCTCTTTAGAGCAAAGCTTCATTTGCATTACCTGTTGTCAGCGAGAGGGAACTAAATGCTGATCAAATGTGACGTCTTGATGAGTGTGACATCCTAGCTCCTGAGCAATATAAAATCTAAGTATTTAACATACTATTTTAATGGATTACATTGAAGGAAGCTACCTGTCAATAACATTTTTGCCAACTACCTTATATAGCCAGTTTAGTACAATGTGAAAAAGAATCATAGTTCACATAATTATTCATTAGGGGTAACTTCATACAACACATTAACTCGAAATATGCTAGCAAGCAGAGATGCAGTTTTATATTAATTTGATCCAATATAAAAAATGTTCACCGATACATGAACAGGACCAGTAACCATGGTCCTTTGGTAAAATATATTCTTTATCTTGAGTATCTCTTCAGATAAAGTGGCATAACCCTTAATTTGTACCTAAAATATATATTACAGTATTGTGAAATGCAACAGATTAGCTACAAAGGAAATCATGAAGGAAAAGATTTTAAAAGTTCTTTCAGCACATCTTATCAAAACAGCAGTCATTATGTTAAATCCCACATAAAACAAAGTTTACGGTGGACTCAGACTTAAGGCAGCTGGCCACGCTCTTGGTGATATCATTTGCTGAGTGTGACATACCTTACATTCCATGCAGTGGTGAAGTCTGGGTTTAGTAGTAGCAGCGTACACGTGATATCTATCAATTCTAAAAGATAAAAAAAAAAAAATCCATGAATGATTAACAGTGGTAAAATAAAACATCAATGCTTCTCCCCTCTTTATGTCCCCATACTTCCTCAAGCCTCTTTTCTCTGACTCGTTCTTATTGCAACACACCTCTGGGAAATATTGCTGAGTTCCAGTCCAGAGAAAGAGGTAGCTCAAACTGGAAGGATGACACGGTTTAGTTTCTTCTCCTTCCATGTTGAGCACTTAAAATAAGTCCCACCTCTTGGGTTCACGGATACCTACAAACTCCACTATTATGACTTGGAATCATGGCTCTCCTCCCCCTGGATAACTATGATTCAAAAAGACAATGTTCTTAAGTGAATTAAAAGCTGTTGGATAGCTCTGAAACAGAGAGATTGTATGGGATCTTTGAGCATTCTAGTCCATTTAATTATTAAAATTGAAATACACGGTGTGTGACTTAAACGCACACAAAGTTCTTAGAATTGGTGAAAAATTGTCGATTGAGATCTTAACACTCAAAACTACAATCATCTCCTGGAACAGCAAAACTACAGTAGTCTAAGAACTCTGCACTGCAGATAGCAATTTGCTATAGCTATTCTATGCTGCACACTTTTACCTGTAACTAAATAATCACTACCAAAATTGCACCTATGGAAGGGGAAAATCCCTCACAACTATGGATTAGGAACAGAGAACATCACAAATTCATTTAGTGAATTGCACAACTACGTAACAGAAAATAGTGGGTATTCTTCAGATGCATGCCTCTGAAGAAGTGGGTATTCACCCACGAAAGCTTATGCTCCAATACGTCTGTTAGTCTACAAGGTGCCACAGGAATCTTAGTGTGGATCTGTAGAAGCGACAAACACGGCTACCCCTCTGATACTAAATAAGAAATAAACAGACATATCCATAAACATTTGTTTGCCTACTCCCCTTTAGACACTGCAGACTGTAGATTTCTACATATATTTAATGATGTAATAAAACTGAAAGGAGCTGTGTGGGTGGCTGACAAACGGAAGAGTTATTCTATTCTAGCCTTGCCTTTCCTTTCCCTCCTGTATTTTCCTGCACTAATCAATTAGTTTGATGCCTACCTAGGTAAAAAAAGCTTAGTGTTATGTGCCGCCTCTCATAAAACACAGTGATAATTCTCAATGTCTCAGGCTTGGTTCTTTAACTCTTGCTTCCAAAAGTCACAAAATCAGATCAATTAATCTTCTACAGCTTTACAATTCTTAAATATAAATGAGCTGGGTAAGAAGAAGCAGCAGCACACAGATATTTTCCAAAATGCAAGCGAAATCATCAGTGCTTTTGCTCGCAAGATTGTTAGTCTAGATTCCTTACTGTTCATAATATATTCAAAAGGTTGTACATCACAGTAATTTGCCAACAAAACAAGTATTTTCAGTTCAGCTGCATCCTCATGAAGGAGAAGCACTGGATTACAATTTGTTAGAAGAAAAGAGCTAGGGAAGGGGAGGAAAAGCAAGGGGTATATGCAGGGAGCTAAATCCATGGGTGGTTCAATTAAGATGACCGGACATACAGAAAACTAGTAATTAACTGATTATGTGTAACTACAATGGGGAACATTAATCCCCAAAGGCCCAGGGAGGTCCACAAGAAATTCTCTGTGCAAGCCTAGCCAGATGCACCCTTCATTTGGGATTTCTGCCAGAGAAAGGTGAATTTAATCACGTGACGTTCCATAGCCTTGGCCATCAAGGCTCCTGCCTAGGAGCGTGATGCAGTGACTCAGTGCATCCCTTGGCCACCTTATCAATATGCTCAAGTGCAGCCAACATCACACACTGTTACATAAAACTAGGAAAAAAATAAATTGTGTATTAGAGATGAGCCAAAGCCCTGAATTTGGATTTTAGGGGTTTGGGCAAACTGGGACCTGAAACCAGCTCATGTAGGCCCTGATCCAGCAAAGTACTTAAGCACATGCTTAATTTTAGGCATGTGAATAGTCCTATTAAAGTACATGGGATTATGCATGTGCTTAAAGTTAAATATGTGATTAAGTACTTTGCCTATTACAGGCCTTATGGTTTTGTCAACCCAAAACTTGACCAACAAGGCTTAGCAAAAGCGCTGCTGGTTTTATCCATTACTAGATCATCACAAGCATCAAGAGACGCAACAAAACCAATTCAGGGGTGCGCAGTAAGCTGTGGCTTCTTCAGACACACCTTTTTCATAATAACGTCTCCAAAATGAGAAGCAAATACAAGAGAATGGAATATTTAAAATATTTGGAATTTTTAAAAATACTATTTATTTACAGTTACAGACATGATAAAAAGCAAAAACTCAAAAGCTCTGAGTACACCACCATTACTTAAAAATCACATATGTTATACAAACATGTCAGCCCTACCCTCTTTCAAAATAGATCAAGATAATAGAGGAGATAATGACTCTTCTAAAGTAAATTCACCACAAATGCAAGATTCATCTAAGCAACCTACTAGACGGCAAAATGATCATTTCTTGTAAGGAAGAAAATACAGAGATGGACATACATCACTGCTAAACGTGAACCAGCATAACTCCCCCACTTGGGCAGTTGGGATTTTCATATCATTCCTCTGATGGCTTCTCCAATCTGTGATTATTAAAACAGAAAAATCTCTTGAATGTTCAGTATTATAAATTGCAACCTCCTTTCCTCTCATAACAAGAAAGAGCCCTGAGCATCTTATTTTGTACATTAATAAATAAATGTTTAACCTAAGGTATTACCAGTTCCTGCAATGTGACTCATCACTGGTATGGTAGGTTTTCCTCCATTCGCCCATTCTTTAAGTAATATTGTAAGTGGGGCAAGCAGCACTGCCTATGATTAAGGTTGCCTGACATACCCATTATAAGACCCTGTTTTCAGCTGCTTGTAACTTGGCCAAACTTTAACCATTTGGGCTGAATTTTCCATGCTGGATAACTGTCTCAGGCTGAAAGTTTTTGGAAAATTTCACCGAGAACAGTTCAGCTGGGCTTTGGAGCTGTGCTCCGGCTCTGCTACAGCTCCAGGAAAAAACCTGCAACTCCACTGCTCCGGAGCTGCTCCGCGCTCCAGGCTCCGCTGCAAAGCCCTGCATTTTGCCAATATTAAAAAAAAAAGGAAACATTTTCTTTGAAATACTCTAGTGCCCCCATACTCCGGAGCAGAGATTTGAAATTTGGCAAGGAGTGCCCTTTGCGTCGGGAATGTGCCTTTTTCCTGTCCTTGTGAAAACCCACCCAAATTTGGCCACGTTATAAGCCTCTGAAAAAAACCTGCAATTTGAACTTGCTCAGCAGTTGGGGTCGGGTGAGGTGGGGCCAGGCACAGGAATCGAGAACATGTCTCTCCTGTGCGCTCAGTGACCCCCCGGCTGGCACTCAGGCAGTCTGGAGGAGAAAGCCATCTGCTTCAAATGCATATGGGACAAAAAACAGACCAAGGGAAAGGACTAGTTTAAGACAAGGAGTCTGGTAAGACTGGCACTGGAGGAGGAGAGAGAAACTGGCTCGGAAGCCAGGAGGAGGAGAATCCCCCACTGGCTCCCAGTCATATTGTGGCGGGGGAGAGCACAGACTGCATAAGGAGCTGTAGGGACACTCGGACTGACTGGTCAAGGAAACTATGTTTGGGTGTGGGGACAGGGAGGAAAACTGGAAGTCGGTGGGGAGATTGGGACTTAGCAAGCCTCGAGGGGGAAAGTAGGATTGGCTGGGCCAGGATACTGGTACTAGAATGCACAGACAACCTTAATTCTGGCTTTTCCCTAGCTTTTGAGTGCTTGACTTTAAAAATCATTGTTAAGGTTGCAATGTGTGTAATGTTTTTGTGTGCAATTACGTAGCATCATTATACAATGGGTCAATTTCCAGGTTAGTGCATCTTATTATGTCAAGGATCAGAACCACCACCAACTTGAAGTCTATTTATTATTCTATTTAAATAACTAAAGAGTTAGAGTAATTTCAGACATAACACTTCTGTCCATCTGTCATTTTTTATGGTTTTACAAACACATTTTACTATGTTAAAAACATTTCACCCCCTAATGCCATGTGAAAAACCTACATAAACAAGGGAAGCCAATTGACATACAGGGAATAGAGAGAAACTATACAAAAATTGTTGTCCTCTTCATGCATTTGACAATCAGAAAAAGTACACTTCCTTCACTAAGGGCTGGTCCACACTGGGGGGGGGGGGTAGATCGATCTAAGAGACGCAACTTCAGCTATGTGAATAACGTAGCTGAAGTCGAATATCTTAGATCGATTTCAAAAGGTACTTACCCCGGTCCACACCGCAGCAGGCAGGCTCCCCCGTCGACAGCGCTTCCTCCGCTCGCGGAGCTGGAGTTCCGGTGTTGACGGGGAGCGGCTCTGGGATCGATTTATCGCGTCTAGATGAGACGTGATAAATCGATCCCAGAACATCGATAGCTACCCGCCGAATAGGGCGGGTTGTGTAGACGTAGCCTTAGAGTCATATTAGCCATTACTTGCAAAAATAGATTTTTTTCTGTGAGCAGTGAGGGTTTTGAGCCTATGGTTCCCTTTATGAATTTTAGGGGCATTTTTTGCCATTCTTTCCATGGAAAGCCATGTGTCAGCCGTAGGACAAAATAGGAGTGGTTTTCTGCTGCTCCTTTATTCATCCTGTGACAGTACTGCAAAAGCAAGACATGCCTTAGGGTCATATGATTTGGTTACTTGTTAATTCACTCTTAGGAGGTCTTTGCTGCTGGGTGAGGTTTATGCAGAATGCAGCAGCATACTTGCTCACAGCACAGAGCTGCTTTCAGAGAGGAGAGTCTCTTCAGCTGCAAGAAGTGAATGCGGTCCTAGATTCTTTGTGTTTGTTTTTATTTGGCTGTACCAGAAAATAAAATAAAAAATATTATGACACGCATGCTTTTCAGCCCACAACTGTAAAAATGAAACCACAAATCTATAGAAACATGACATTTTAATTTCAAAGGTACATCTGTTCAGTGGTGAAAAAGGATTACAACACCTTTAGAATTATGGTGCACTAAGACTAGGGCTCGGATTTTGCCAAGATGTAAGTGTTTAACTTTGAAACTAACAGAACTTACTGATGCGCATGAGGCTATGCACATGCATAAGTCCATGCAAAATCAGGGCCACAGTTACCAAGACTGTTACTGTCCAGTTCTCTAAATAGCTACCTTAAGCTATTCTTCTGCTTTCTTTTCAGCAACAAGCATTCACGGTGAAAACAGTAACCAATTCCCAACCAGAAACATACTATCGGATGCCCTGTAATGCCTAAACACACATCTTGAAATCACACTCTATATATTAATGTTCTCAATCCTAACTAAAATATCAGAGACACTCCTTTTATTCCGTGTTTGAATAAAGAAGGCCGTGAAGTATACAATGCTAAACAGTATGCGGTAACTGAGCTTTTTATATCAAATAGACTGAAGATATTCACAATAACCTCTAGTAATCAGCTGAACAATTTGTGATGACACTACACACAGTATATTCAGTATACATACATAAACCTAAACATTATGGGAGGGATCACAAAGTGTGTAGTAAACATGGGATATTTTAGTTGTTCAAGTTGGCAATAAACCAAAACCTTCAGTTTTCCATAGAAGTTGGAGAACGTTTTAGTTTAGTAAGATTCTATGGCAAGGTGGCTTAGTCACTGTCCTATTTTTCTGGATTCCAAAAAACTCTGAATTTCCTTCTCTCTATCCAAGTATGTAACAAGGACCAGCTCTTGTCTCAATAAATAATCAATAACTCATTACAATGTACTTGCTTCTTATGAGATCCTGCTAGCAAATTATCATTATGTATCATTTACCGCTTGCAAGAGTTGATATTTGAACCAGGACCATTTATTTTCGCTCCTGTACAGGACTTCCAATTATACCAATTGGAAAGGACTAATACAATTTCAATTGCCAAACTTTTTCCCACCCAAGAGGCTAATCACTTTAGCACCAATGAGAACCAAATCTATACTTGGCATTATAACCAGAAGAGAAGTGCCCACCATGCAAACTTCTATTAAAAATGAAAAGGAGTTTTGCCTGAGTAAGAAGTGCCAAGTGGGGCCTTAGCATATGAGGATATCACAGTTTAGATTCTAAAGTCAAGTAATGTCTGCATTTGGAAGATTACGTACAACAATCTACATGAAAATTCCTTTCTATAACTCAGTCATGGGATTATTGAGTCTTTTGGCATTCATCCTCTCCATCATTTCAGTTTATGATTTCTGCCAAACTTCTCTGTCTTGACAAAGGCAATGTTCAGTTATGGGTAAAGCAGGTCATCTAACACTTAAAGCAGAGTTTGGCATACAAAGCAGGTCATTAATGTAGCAGAGTCTTGAGAACATACAGATCATCACTTTAAAAGTTGGACAAACCTGAAAAATTTTGCAGACCATCTCACACCAGGCACTTTTTGTTTGCTTTCTGTTAAAAACAATGGAAAAGGGAGTCTCTCCAAGAGAAAAAGACAAAAACCTGGATTTCACACTGCTGAAATATTTGTAAGAGGACAGTTTTATAGTCTGTATTTTGGGATGAAAGGACTTCAGACAGGCTCTGTCAGAGACAGAATTAAAAGACTTCAACTTCCAGCCCTGAACATTGCTAACAAGAATAACTGAATGAGCAAATGCTGTTTGCAGATCTGAGCCTTACTGCAACAAAGCACCTGATTCTATGGGAATAGGACAAACTTAGCTAGAGGCTAAATAAGAACCACTGCCTTGCCTTCTTGCTTATGTCAAAAAATGAAACAAGCTTTGCATTATATGTTTAATTTGGACTACAGATATAGAAAGCCTTTTGTCTGTCTGCTGTGGCTTTTCTGGGGCAAGACTTTTCTATAACAATCTAGGTCCAATCAGGAAATTCTGCATATGAAGGACCTGCCAGACAATCCACATACACACCTCACCGGTGCCTGTATGATAAGCCAATATTCTGACTAGTCCATCTAAGTCAGTTATCACTTTAAATGCACATTTGTTTCTGACACCATTTCAGACTTAACTATTTATGTTTTGCCTTTAAAATTCTGAGTTTTAGAAGAGGTCTCAAACTGAGAATTTGAGATCAGATATGGTCATAGGTTTCTATCAGATCTGAATGCATCAATAGCAACCAGATGGGATCCTAATGCACCCATGGAAATGATCCAGATCTTCTTATTGTCAAACAGCATTACACTGATGTCACAGTTACAAGGCAAGCTACATTTTAGACCAGGGGTCGGCAACCTTTCAGAAGTGGTGTGCCGAGTCTTCATTTATTCACTCTAATTTAAGGTTTCGCGTGCCAGTAATACATTTTAACGTTTTTAGAAGGTCTCTTTCTATAAGTCTATAATAAATAACTAAAGTATTGTTGTATGTAAAGTAAATAAGATTTTTAAAATGTTTAAGACGCTTCATTTAAAATTAAATTAAAATGCAGAGCCCCCCGGACCGGTGGCCAGGACCCGGGCAGTGTGAGTGCCACTGAAAAATCAGCTCGCATGCCACCTGTGGCACACGTGCCATAGGTTGCCTACCCGTTTTAGACCTTTCAGAGTCCCTTTTGAGTGACTTCCTGCACCTTCTCAAAAGGATGGAACCCTGCATTCCAACCACTCTGGGATCCAGGCCTGCGGGATGCTGCTGGCCTGGGATGCTAGCCACAGCCTCAGCTCTCTGTGACGCCGGGGCAATGCTCTGGGCGACAGGGCAGCAAGCTCTTTCCGGGCAGTGCAGCTGCAGAGCCACAGCCTGACCCGGTGCTCCGTGCTGCGCTGTGGCATGGCTGGCTCCAACCGGGTGGGACGGCTATCTGTCCTGGTGCTCTGGGTGGCGCGACTGTAGCGCCGCCAGCCACCGGTACTCCAGGCAGCATGGTAAGGGGGCAGGGAGCAGTGGGGGTTGGATAGAGGGCAGGGGAGTTCAGAGTGGTGGTCAGGGGTGTACATAGAGGGTGGGGACCAGGGGGAGCAGTCAGGAAGGAGAGCGGGGGTTGGATGGGGCAGCAGGGGGACAGGGAGGGGTGGATGGGGCAGGGGTCCCGGGGGAGGGGGGGCCCTTAGGGGGCGAGAAGTGTGTGTGTGTGTGGGGGGGTTAGATAGGTGGGCAGGGGCCGGGCCACGCCTGGCTTTTGGGGGAGGTACAGCCTCTCCTAACCGGCCCTCCATACAATTTTGGAAACCCGATGTGGCCCTCGGGCCAAAAAGTTTGCCTGCCCCTGGACTCGATGTCTGGGTGGGAGCCCCATTTCCTAACCACGTTAACACCGTTGGGGCTTTCACGTTTGGAACCTGTAAGCCCTTTTCCTCTGGGGACCTGTGACCAGCAAGCTGACTACGATAACCCCAAAACAGCTTCTTCAAAACAAACCATTTATTATTCATTCACCCAAATGTAAATAGCATGCAGAGCAAAGGGTTAGAACAAAAATCCCTATACGCATATATTCCCTTACCTAAACCTTAATCTTTCCTTTCAAACTTTGGAAAGTTCCATTCAGCCCAGTTACCTCCATCTCTGGGTTGGGAAAAAACAGCCTGCTTGCTGAAGTTTGCATGGCTATGTGTCTCCTTGCATCACTGTCATGATTAGCCTACTGCACCAGTGGGGAAGGATCCTCGTCTCCCTAATTCTCATCAGCTAAAGCCATGATAGTCTCAAGCTCAGGAACAAAAGCAGATATTTCTTTGTGAAAGCCCATTTTTCAGAAACAAATAAAGATCCTTTTACCTGATCACAACAGCACATCATGAGAACTGTATTAAATGCCATTGGCTACTTGGAAGAGTGTGTTCATTCTGGGCAATAACCTGCCAACTGAATTGGGTATCAGTATTGGGTTATACAGCAGCAATGAACTCATTGTGCATCAGGACAGAAAGTGGTCCGTGACTGGTGGAAACTGTCAGTGTCTTTCTTAGAAATAGCACATTGCCAGTCTTTTTATAGAAGGTTATGTGGCCTTTGATGAAGAAACCATCACTTTGTTTGGATAATATCAAATCTTCTATTTCTGATTATACAGTATATAGAAAGTTGTGGCAAGACAACTCCAAGTACTGACATACCAGGTATGTTAGCAACAAGAAGGTGGTCAAGGGAAGTGTGGGACCCTTACTGAATGGGGGAGGCAACATAGTGACAGATGATGTGGAAAAAGCTGAAGTACTCAGTGCTTTTTTTGCGTTGGTCTTCACAGACAAGGTCAGCTCCCAGACTGCTGCACTGGGCAACACAGTATGGGGAGGAGGTGAGCAGCCCTCAGTGGTGAAAGAACAGGTTAAGGACTATTTAGAAAAGCTGGACATGCACAAGTCCATGGGTCCAGATCTAATGCATCCAAGGATGCTGAGGGAGTTGGCTGATGTGATTGCAGAGTCATTGGCCATTATCTTTGAAAATTCGTGGCCATCGGGGGAGGTCCCGGACAATTGGAAAAAGGCAAATATAGTGCCCATATTTTAAAAAGGGAAGAAAAAGAACCCAGGGAACTACAGACCAGTCAGCCTCACTTCAGTCCCCACCAAAATAATGGAGCAGGTCCTCAAGGTCTATTTTGAAGCACTCGGAGGAGAGGAAGGTGATCAGGAACAGTCAACATGGATTCATCAAGGGCCTGACCAACCTGATGGCCTTCTACGATGAGATAACTGGCTATGTGGTATGGGGAAAGTGGTGGATGTGATAGATCTTGACTTTAGCAAAGCTTTTGATACGTTCTCCCACAGTACTCTTGCCAGCAAGTTAAAGAAGTATGGGCTAGATGAATGGACTACAAGGTGGATAGAAAGCTGGCTAGATTGTCGGGCTCAACGGGTAGTGATCAATGGCTCGATGTCTAGTTGGCAGCCGGTATCAAGCGGAGTGCCCTAGGGGTCAGTCCTGGGGCCGGTTTTGTTCAACATCTTTATTAATGATCTGGATGATGGGATGAATTGCACCTTCAGCAAGTTCGCAGATGACACTAAGATGTGGGGAGAGGTAGATATGCTGGAGGGTAAGGATAGGGTCCAGAGTGACCTAGACAAATTGGAGGATTGGGCCAAAATAAATCTGATGAGGTTCAACAAGGACAAGTGCAGAGTCCTGCACTTATGACGGAAGAATCCCATGCACTACAGACTGGGAACCGACTGGCTAAGCAGCAGTTCTGCAGAAAAGGACCTGGGGATTACAGTGGATGAAAAGCTGGATATGAGTCCCAAGTGTGTCCTTGTTGCCAAGAAGGCATATTGGGCTGTATTAGTAGGAGCATTGCCAGCAGATCGAGGGAAGTGATTATTCCCCTCTATTTGGCACTGCTGAAGCCATATCTGGAGTAGTGTGTCCAGTTTTGGTCCCCCCACTACAGAAGGGATGCGGACAAATTGGAGAAAGTCCAGTGAAGGGCAACGAAAATTATTAGGGAGTTAACTTACGAGGAGAGGCTGAGGGAACTGGGGTTATTTAGTCTGCAGAAGAGAAAAGTGAGGGGGGATTTGATAGCAGCCTTCAACTACCTAAATGGGGGTTCCAAAGAGGATGGGGTTAGGCTGTTCTCAGTGGTGGTGGATGACAGAACAAAAAGCAATGGTCTCAAGTTGCAGTGGGGGAAGTCTAGCTTGGATATTAGGAAACACTATTTCACTAGGAGGGTGGTGAAGCACTGGAATGGGTTACCTAGGGAGGCTGTGGAATCTCCATCCTCAGAGGTATTAAGGCCCAACTTGACAAAGCCCTAGCTGGGATGATTTAGTTAGTATTGGTCCTGCTTTGAGCAGGGGATTGGACTAAATGACTTCCTGAGGTCTCTTCCAACCCTAATATTCTATGATTCTATGACTCTTGTCACCCTGCAGATGTCACAAAGACTGCACTACAGACACTGGCAGACAGTTTGCTACCAGTACAAGATTCCTCTGTACAGTAACCTGGCCTGAAACCTGACAGAGAAGGCACCTGTTGTTCTGATAGATACTTTCCTTGTCTCTGGATGGGGGAAGTTAAGTTCATACTCATTCTGCTAGATATATTTTTGGCATGTAATGCCATTGTTCGCAAAATATTCCAGTTCCACCTGAAAGAAACTATGGGTGAACTGAAATAGGTCAGGTTCCTTCCCCACAAAAATAAACCTGAAGAGTCATTAGGGGTAAGGCTACAATTTAATCACGGGTATTTTTCAGTAAAAGTCATGGACAGGTTACGGGCAAGAAACAAAAAATCATGGCCAACGACCTGTCCATGACTTATACCAGGGGTGAGCAAACTACAGCCTGCGGTTCCCTGTTCCCGCAATGGGAGCTGCGGGGGTGAGGGATTGGTGCCTGCAGGCAAGGGCAGCACGCGGAACCCTCTGCCACCCCCCGCCCCTTTCCCAAGGGACGCAGGGATGTGGTGCTGGCCGCTTCTGGGAGAGGCATGGGGCCAGGGAGGCAGGCACCCCAATCCCCTGCCCTGAGCCCCCTGCCACACTCCTCCTGCACCCCAACCCCCTTCCCTGAGCCCCCTCCCACACTCCGCACCCCCTCCTGGACCCCAACCCCCTTCCCTGAGCCCCCTTGTACACCCCGCTCTTCTCCTCCTCCCCAACCCCTTGCCCTGAGCCCCTTCCTGCACACTGTACCCCTCCCACACCCCGCACTCCCTTCTGCACCCCAACCCCTTGCCCCAGCCCTACATTCAGGCCCTGCATGCCATTTCCCCACCCAGATGTGGCCCTCGGGTCAAAAAGTTTGCCCACCCCTCACTTATACCATAAATACTCCAATTGAATCATCGCGGGGGGGAGGGGGCGCGGAAACTGTTGTGGGGAAGCCCTGGGGGCCAGCTGCATCGGCTGCTGCTAGGGCAGTCCCTGGAGCCAACTTGCCAGGGTCATTCCAGAAGCGTCGGTTCAGCTGGCTGCGGGGCCGCCCAAGCGGCTGGCTGTAGAGCCACTCCAGCAGCGGCCAGTGTGGCTGTCCCCAGGGCTGCTTGGGCAGTCCTCAGGTCAGCCACACTGGCTGCTGCAGAAGTCATGGAATCCATGACTTCCATGACCTCGGTGACAAACACAGAGCCCTTATTATGGGCATTATCCTCCATCTCTAGACTGCTCACAGGCAGAGTCCCAGAGGCTCAATCATCTTCCTCCATATTATCCAGAATATATATGAAGCTCTTGTGGAGCTAACAATTTGAAAGGAACTAACATGCCAACATTAGGTTGAAGACAACCAGTTCTACACCTCACGTCAAACATAAATAATGAAGGGCTTATGGTGGACCTCAACCACCTAAATCAAGATGCATCTACACTATTGAAAAATTGGGACTAGCTAATATAGATCTCTTTTCCTAATCTAGGCAAACCCTACTTGGGGATACATCTAAAATCCACCTGGAAACTCAAACTGGTGCAGAGTACAGCAGCTCACTTAGTAAGTGGCATCTCTCATTAGGAGACCCTATTGCATTCTATGATTTGAATCAGCTGCCTACTGGTTTCCCAGTGTTGTTTAAAGGTAATGGTTTTAACCTAAAAAAGCCCTAAATAGCTCAAAACCTACCTAAGTGAAAGGCTGCCTTTGTGCCCATGTAATCTTGTCACAGCTACAATCACCAGGACTAAGAGGGTGCTGACGGCAAGGCAAAGTCTGTGAGGGGACACGGACTTTGGCATTCAATGTACCCTTTGGTTTGAAACAGCTCAAATCCATCGACCATGAGGGGATGCTGCAACACACTTCTATTTTCCCCAGCTTTGTTTTACAGAGAAACTGAGTGATTTTATCCATAAAAGTAATTTGTCAAATTTCATAGCTATCCCTCCTCTCTAAATTATGCTGACCACCTAGTGACGCTCCCACAAACGAAGCAGAACTTCACAGCCCTTTTCCTAAAAAGGATGTTAAAACTATTCAAAGTCAGCAATATCTTTAGAAACTTGCAAAAGTGAATTAGTAAAACAAACAGGAGCCCTAGAATACTGATTTGTTTATATAAATGATTTCCCCCTCGGGTCCTATAAGCCTTGAAAATCCCTCACTTCTCTTCCACCAAGAGCTATATATCACCAGTCTTCTGGACAAGGAGCATTAGATAAAATTCCCTCCCAACACAGTAACATTTCTCCTGAATTAGGCAAAGGAATAGCTTCTCTCTCTATACCATTTACAGCTTGGGGACAAAAAATGAGTTGGAATCTCAACTTAGGTAGAAACAACTTGCAAGATGGCCATGCTAGCTTGTGCAATAGGATCCCTTCCCCCCTTCCCATTTCACTAGGTTATTCCAATACACTACAAAGTATACATTTAAGGTGGACTGCATTGTATCAGAGATGATAAAAAACTACATACTAGAAAACATACAGGAATTCAGTCAACCAAGTAACTTACCATCTTTGTTCAGCCATTGCTTTCTTTGTCTATAGAGGAGGAGTTTGTTGTGGACATATGGCAAAAGAAGCTTGACACACCAACTCTCCACGCCAAGCTTGTTTTCTACCAGGACTATAGGGCTCCGGTTATACCTGGCTTCAGGACAAGGTATTAACCCAATTTCATCTCTTAAAAATAAACACAAGTAAAACATAATTACACTACTTATTTGCTTTTACCAATTATTACTCTAAAGTTAACGGTCTGCCCACTTCTCCCATTCCACTCAGCCCATATCCCCCCCCCCCCCCCCATTTTCTGATTTCTATGCTTTTTACCTCTGCTCACCTTCTTGGTTCTTGAACACACAACCTGGAAACTTCGCAGACATCCCACTTAAATATGCCTTCCTAACTAAATGCCTCGTGCAGTAAAATTAACTTCACAAATAAGTTTCATAGAGTCAGAGAGATTTTAAGAAGAGGGCAATGTGGTAAATTTTTTACCAGCTACATTAAGTAAGAAGCAGTGGTTGACAGAGGACCTCAGACATCTACAACAGAGCCCATAGGTATCCCCTTATCTTTTAGAAGAAAGTGCTAGGCAGCTCAGATCTTTAAAGTGATCTAGTTAGGCAACTTGATTCAAGATACAGCTTTGCATCCTAGAGTGTGTAGTCTCCACAGGCTGCATCTCTGTTCCAGTATATGAAAACTGGATGTGGCCCTTGAGTAAACTTTTGCCAACCTTGCATCGAGGTCCATATATTCTTGGCTTCAGCTGGAGACCGAGTTATATACTGTATTTATTCATTGGGACAAGCTATACTTCATCAATCTTGCAAGCCTGTCATGCAAGTTTACCAGCCCACGCTAAAAAGGAAGAAAAAAAAAAAAACAAAAAAAAACAAAACCCCAACATACAACCCTACATGTCCACCCATTATCATAATGGGTGGTGGGGTGGAGAAGACACTCCTATTTATTCACCCAACCTTGCATCCACTCCACAAAACACACAAAAAACCATTCATCCCAGACAACCAGAATTACAAGACTACTTTATATACTGTATTTAACAACAAATAGGTAGGGCTTGTTCAGGGATGAATAAGCCAGTATGAGACATACCAAGTTTAGAATGCTGACCAGCAAATAAATGTGTAAAATATATAGATGGCAGTATAAAGAAATGAATTAAATTATGGTTCAATTTAAAATCAGTTTATCCAATAACTATACAAGCTATCACAAGTTAGAAGAATTAATGCAAGTCTGAAATTGTCTTTTGGAAGGCAAGTAGACTAGACTGTCATTAATTTAAGCACCTGAGTGTTACTGCAGATTATAGCAAGTTTTAAATATTGGAAGGGACATCCAGAATTTGGGCATGTCTACACTACAGTCCTAAATAAACCTATATTAGGTCGACTTACTGCAGTGGCTGATGTCTATACTATCCTCACCTGTCAGTGGTGTGTATCCTCAGTAGGAGCGCTTCCGCCAACTGAACAGGGGCAGCGAGAGCACAGCTTCCTGTTGGGAGCCCAACTGCCCACCCAGGCTTCCAGCTCCCCGCTCCCAGCTGGGAGCAAAGGCCAGCCACCCAGGCTGCTTGGCTCTCTGAGCAGGCAGCCTCTAGGCAGGCAAGCCCAGCTGGAGCCCGGCTCTAGCTGTCTGGCTTGGAGCCATGAAATTGACAAGACAGCCAACAACCATGAAAGCAACATAGTGTGTACACAGAACACAGACACTGCGTGGCTCTAACTACACGGACATAAGCCCTATGCCTCTTGTAGAGGTGGAGTTACTATGCTGGTGTAGTATGGCATTTACATCAATGGGAGAAAGGCTGATAGTTAGGTCGACATAAGCTGCCTTACGTCGACTTAATTGTTTACTGTAGACCAGGCCTTTGTGATGGACACTTTTATTTTGATTTCAAAAACATAAATACTAAATCTATGGAAATCAGACTACACTGTACACAACTGAGCTGCTGGATACACAATACCCCCAAACTGCCCCTGAACTAGAAAGTGGTAAAACTATGGTCTCTTTTCATTAATCCATTGTATGTGTTTAATTTTGGAAATAGAAGACTTTTTCTTCTGTTTTAGAGTTTAAAAGAATAAGTGAATGTCTGAGTAACTCCCATCTATCTCAACTTGATGAGTTGAATGCTCTTGCAAAGAAGTTTTTAATCATAGATCCTCCTTCTCCAAAAACACTTCCTTCTCTCTGGAGCAAGATTAATCCTCTTTTGATTCTAAAACATTTATGTTTAATAGTAAAATCCTACATTGATTGTAAAGTGCTTTGGAATAAAAGACTAACACATGATTTCACTTCTCACTGAAATAGCTGAGGTGGTGCATGGATATTGTTCTAACCGCTATATAACAGTTTAGGACACTAAATGAAAGATCCTATGTGAAGAATTCTATATACAGCTGAAATGAGAATTTAGGGAAATAAAAAGTAATTACTTCACAAAAATTATTTATTTGCATTGCAGTAGCCTGTAGAGATCCCAACAGAGATTAGGACCCCATTGCGGTAGGCGTCTAAATAACAGGATTCCAGCAATGGCAATCTGTGTGTCACTCTGATGCCTAAAAATGTCTATTGAGTTAGGGCTAGTGTACACTCGAAACAGTGGCGCTGCTGCAGGGCTTATGCATAGACACTTACTACAACAATGGAAGGGATTGTCCTGTTGATATAGTTAATCTACTTCCCGGAGAGGTTGTAGCTAGGTTCATGGAATTTTTCCATAATATAGCGCTGTCTACACCAGGAATTAGGCTGGTTTAACCACGTTGCTCAGGGGGGATGGATTTTTCACGCCTGAAAGACATAGCTGGGTCAACTTAACTTTTTGTAGACCTGGGCTCAGCGTGAAGCGACAGAAACAGCTATAAGTAAGGATGGGAGCTCTTTTTGTTAGAATATCACTAGGTTCCACCATCTCTGGGTTCGCAGGCTGTTACTGTCCAATTTTTAAGTTCTTAACTAATTTTTGCCCTTTTAAAAAAACAACACACGACTTCACAAATTATACCCATCTTTATCTTGGGGTTTACAATCTGAGGTTGCATTAACAAAGACATAGCATGCAAGTCAGAGGAAGTGATAGTACTGCTCTACTCGGTGCTGGTTAGGCCTCAACTGGAGTACTGTGTCCAATTTTGGTCACCAATATATAGAAAGGATGTAGAGCAGCTGGAAAGCATCCAGAGGCAAGTGACAAAGATGACTAAAGGGATGGAACGCAAGCCATATGAACAACGACTGAAGGAACTGGGTATGTTTTAGTATGGAAAACAGGAGATTAAGGGGGGACATGACAGCAGTCTTCAAATATTGGAAAGGCTACCACAAAAAATGATGGGAGAAAAGTTGTCTTCTCTTGCCACAGAGGGCAGGACAAGAGGCAATGGGTTTAAACCACAGCATATCAGTTTTAGATTAAATCTCACTAAAAGCTTCCTAACCGTAAGAACAACAGGACGATGGAACAGATTGCTTCTGGAGGTTGTGGAAGCGTCTTCACTGGAAGTTTTCAAAAGGAAGCTGGATAGCCATCTGTCTTGGATGGATTAGACCAGTGGATTCCCAAACTTTTACCTTGTGCCCCCCCCCCCACCTTACCCCTGTCCACCTCTCCCCAAGGAGCCAGGCCACAGCTCCAGGAGGGGGAATGTGAACAGGTGTAAAGGGGCCAGCGGCACAGGGTAGCACTCCCTGCCTTTCCGCTGTGGGGGTTGGTCTGGGCCCCAACCTCGCCCCCTCCTAAAAGTTACTCCGTGCTCCTCTGGGTGGGGGTGCGCCCCACAGATTGAAGACCTCTGTTTTAGACACAGCAAATCCTGCATCTTGGCAGGGGGTTAGACTAGATGATCCTTGCAGTCCCTTCCAACCCTCTGATTCTATTAATCTAACTAGACAAGACAGACAAAGGAAGTATTATTACACCATTGAATATGTGGGGAACAGACAACAGAGATAAACTGAATTGAGCAAGGTCACATAAGAAGTCTGTGGCAGAGCCAGCAACAGCACCGAGATTTCCTGAATTCCAGTCCAGTGCATGACCACAAGCCAAATACTGCAAATGAATTTTGCCTAGAAAAAAGTGGTCAAGACTTCAGTTGGACATCACATTAACAAAGCCAAAACAGGACAGCAGAATTAGGACAAGGATAGTTCCCAACTCTCTAGGACAGAAAAGGTATTCCTCTTCACCCGACATCTGTGGTTTTCAAACATTTTTTCTGGTGACCCAGTTGAAGAAAATTGTTGATGCCTGGGACCCAACAAAGCTGGGGATGAGGGGGTTGGGCTGTGAGGGGGCCTCAGGGCTGGGGCAGAGGGTTGGGATGCAGGGGTGAGGGCTGCGGGTTGGGGCCAGGAATAAGGGGTTCAGGGTGTGGGAGGGGGATCTGGGCTGGGGCAAGGGATTAAGGGCTTGGGGTGCAGGAAGGGGCTCTGGGTTTGGGAGGGCTCAGGGCTGAGGCAGTGGATTGGGGCACGGGGTTACCTCGGGCAGCTCCTGGTCAGTGGTGCAGCAGGGATGCTAAAGCAGGCTTCCTGCCTGTCCTGGCACCCAGACCACGCTGCACCCCAGAAGTGGCCAGCAGCAGGTCTGGCTCCTAGGTGGAGGCACGCAAGTGGCTCTGCACAGCTCTCACCTGCAGGCACCGCCCCACCCCCACAGCTCCCATTGGCCGGGAAGTGCGGAGCTGGTGCTCAGGCAGCACGCGGAGCCAACTGCCCCGCCCCCTCTCTCCACATGAGCCAGACCTGCTTCTGGCCACTTCCGGGGTGCAGTGCAGTGTCAGAACAGGTAGGGACTAGCCTGTCTTAGCCAGACAGCACTGTCGACGGGACTTTTAAAGGCCCTGTTGGCGGTGCTGACCAGAGTCACTGTGATCCAGTGCCTTACATTCCATGACCCAGCAATTTGAAAACCACTGCCCTACATCACCAAGATTGCTGGACAGGGCACCTCTTTGTAAAAACTAAGGCCCTAATCTTGCAAACACTTAAGTGTATGCATAATTTTGTTGATGTGAGCAACCCCATTTGGCTTCAATGGGGCTACTTGTGAGTAATATTATACACAAGGTTAAGTGTTCGTATAACTGGGGCCAAAGATATTTTGCAATACATTTTACAAGTTATACAGACGTTCAAAAATAGAACATAATATGCTGAGCCAGTTAGCCTCACTTTCTTTAGTGAAATATGACTCAGCAAGACAAGTCAACATGAGTCTTAGGTTGGATTTTTAATTACAAGAGAAATTAAAAGTAAGTTTGCCTTAAAAAAAGATACAACTTTTTCCTCCTAATTACAACCCCATATGAGAGACAACAACTCAGTTTTACATTCAGCTTAGAACTTTATTTTGTATTCTCTCTTAGTGAATTTAGTGCCCAAGAAGCCTACCTGAATTCTCGAGGGAGTGGGTGTCAACCTACCCAGATTGAAGGACCCATCCACTCAACTGTGTAAGGATCAAAGGTTCAAAAGAAGAGTACAGAATGGGGTCACAAAGCAGAGAACCCTGGACAGTACCCCACTGCTCTGTGAAGGAGTTGGTGGACACTGCCCAGAGGAACTCTGCCCAAATGTGTGAAAAGAGTAGGAAAAGACAGAAGACCCCACAATCACTGATCACCCACCCTGTTGAGCATCACCCATCCATTAGTCCAGGGAGTTATTTTAGCCAGTGCCAAGGTTAAACTGAGGTCTTATGACTTGGTGGGGCCACAGATGGAGTATGCAGACATGCGAAGAAAAATTTAAGCAGAAGGTTCTGGAGAAGTCAGAAGATGGGCTGCAACCTGGCAGATTGGAGGTAGGCATGTTCCAGGGTCTCCTTCTCACGGCAGAAGGGGTACACATTGGGGGCATCAGTGAACCATGTCAGCCATGTGCCCATGCTCACCTTAAGGAGCCCAGATTGACAATCTTGGACACATCTGTTCTATAGATAAACAAGGGACTTCTAGAATAGCAGCAGCAGCTTTCCCACACTGTCCGACTGATAAGTATCTACCCCAGGGGGTCTCAAACTCAAATTACCATGAGGGCCGCATGAGGACTAGTGCATTGGCCCGAGGGCCGCATCACTGACCCCGCCCCCTCGCTGCCCCCCGGCCCCACCCCCACTCCACCCCTTCCATTAGGCCCCGCCCCTTCTCCGCCTCCTCCCCTGAGTGCGTGGCTCCCCGCTCCTCCCCGCTCCCTCCCAGAAACCGCCAGACAGCTGTTCTGGCAGCGGGAACTGCCTGGGGGTAAAAATAGAACCTTGGAGCAGCACGGAGGGAAGGGGGATCTTAGCGGCCACAGAACGTGACTGGGGGCGGGGGTGAGGGGAAGTTGGCAGCCACAGAACGTAACTGGAGGGCAGGTGGGGGTGAGGGGAGTTGGCGGCCATAGGACATAACTGGGAGGCTCGCCTCTTCTCCCCCCCTCCTCCCCTGTGTGCGTGCTTCCCGCTCCTTCCCCCTCCCTCCCAGAAACCGCCAGACAGCTGTTCTGGCGGCAGAACTTCAGAACGTAACTGGAGGAGGGGCGGGGGGGGGGCTCCCCGCGCCCCTCTGCCCAGTTACGTTCTGAAGTTCCGCCGCCAGACAGCTGTTCTGGCGGTGGAACTTCAGAACGTAACTCGGGGGGCGGGGGGGGAAGAGCCAGGCGGCCCGCGTGTTTGAGACCCCTGATCTACCCTGACCTGCAGGTATCACACTTAAGCATTCTATGTTAGGTCAGTATCAAAGCACACAAACTTTTACTTCTAACCTACTTTTCTCCATGAAGATGGCAACAGCAGCACATTCTTAATAAATAAGTATTTGAGTCTGCTACCACTGAAATCAAAGAGAATTTTGACAGCATAGAATGTGAAAAGAAGCAAAAGCCCTTCTTTAGGTAGCACACACAAATTGACTGTTTACAGTGCATTAATGCCTCACAACCCTAAAGGGAAAGTTTATGGCTAAATCTAGTTTTAAAAAGACTTATTTCTGACAGCACCCATATGCTACAGTTTAAAGCCTGGCTACCTGCCAAGGCTGCTAGCCACATTTATGTAATCCTAAGGATTCCTGTCACCTAGATGAGAGTTATTGTAGCTGTGCTGATCCCTTTTGAGCTACACAGAGCTTCAGCCCCAATCCTACTATAAACACTACATGAGTGGACCCCTGAGCCAGGTAGAGTACATTATAGGATTGGGGCCTCAAGGAGGTACTGTGATTTCAAAATTTAGATTTCTTCAACATTATCTAACATGAAAAGGAATGTTTCCATGCATTTACCCCCCCCCCCCCCAAAAAAAATCCAGTGGAAGACTTTCCCCACCCCCCTTAATACACTCCCATATTGCATTTACAAACAATGTGCAGCACTGGGGTGAAACAGTCCAACAGACCTTGTCAATCCACCAGATTAAAAAACAACAGTGGAAAGATCTATGATTTGTATATCGTGCCTATCATCATGGCATGCAAGAGCCACACTCGATCCCAGAATAAAGAGATAATTCTCTACCATCCAAGATGAGCCCCCCCCCCCAAATAACCAAAAGAAAATCAAAAAGTATCATAGTGAGGCAGAAGTTAAATATTTATAATTCCTCCTGTTTCAATAATCAGAGATGTTTTTAATAACTGAGGGTAGTAAAGCTAACAGAATAATAACCGGACAGTGTCCTTTTAACCTTACCCACCTCAGGGATGTCGAAATTGAGGCCATAAGCCAAGTTTACATGACTGCGAAAGAAGTTAACCTAATTAAGGCCGGCGCCTCGGGGAGCCAACAGATCCAGAGGCCAGCCACAGCTGACTTCACCTGTGCGACCTTGGGCGAGAGAGGTGAGAAGGGGACCACTGGAGCCGGGTCCCTGCCCCCCTAGAGCCCACTTTCCCCGGCTGCCATGTTCGGATCACCTCCCTGGCGGGGATGGGGAGAGGCGTCAGCAGCAGGGGGGTCTGTGAAGCGCTCAGAGCCCCCGGCAGGGAAGATGCTGGAGCAGGGAAAGTCTCACCGGCTGGTTGTCCCAGCCAGCCGGGGTGCTCGTCCCACGGCCGGGGCGAGGGGCTGGGGCGAGGGGCGGGTCACCCCCACTTGGCTGAGGGCGCTGTCCCCGGCCGGGGACGCAGCGGCCCCAGAGCTCAGGGTGCTGCCCCTGCCCCGCACGGGACAAGCGGGGACCAAGTCGGCGCCGGGGTCTCCGCTTGGCCCCCGGGGAAGCTGGAGCCCGGCAGCCGCCCCTCTGCCCCGCAAGTCCCCGAGCCGCACTCACATGTGGGGGTTCCGCTTGAAGGCGTTGTTAAGGTCCTTCACCACCCGCTGCACCAGCACCGCCACCTCCTCCGGGGACTCGGCCATCTTCGGCCCCCGCCGCCGAGCGAGGCTGGGCTAAAGCGCTTCCGGGTCGGCGGCCCAGCGAGGAGGAACGAACCGCTCCCTGGCAACGGCGGCCACCCCGGCCGGGCGGCGGCAGCAGCGGGACAGGCAGGCTCGCCGCGCTCAGCCAGGTTACACCCCCCCCCCCTGCCCTTCTCCCCCGCGCGCCGTCGCCTCCGCGCTCCAACGGCCGCACTCGGAGCAACGAGGCTTCACAAGAGCCGCGGGACCGCCTGGGCTCTTCCGCCAACCGCCCTGAGCCTGCGGGCCTGCCCCGGGTGTGCCTCGCGTGTCTGGGGTGGAGCTCGCCCTTGCACCAGCCTGACACCGCAACCGCACAGACAAGGGCATGCGGCGGCTTGACGCGGGGAGCCGGAGGAGACGCTTCCCTGAGAGGACGAGGCCTTATAGTAGATTGCACAGACCATTAAAAACCAAATCCCATGTGTTCTCCGAAGGAGGGGTGCGGCGCACCCTGCAGCCCCTGCTCTGCAAACATCTGGGCTTATGTTTGCAAACATGAGTAGTCCCATTTAAATGAGTGGGATAGCTCGCGTGGGTCAGGTTATTGAGCACAAGCATAATAGCGTTTGCAGCAGGCCCCCTAACTCTTGTAACGCTTGCTTCACTGGGGCTGGTTTTTGTTTCACACGCAGGCTTGGGATTTTGGGGTCTTCTTTCCCAAACTGTTTAAAGGAGACTTGAGGGGAATCATAGCTATAAAATATAATCGGCAAGCATCTTCATCACTAAACTGAGACCCCTCTGAAAATGCCTTTAAAATTAGTTCAAAATACTTATGCTTCTAGTTGCGAATTCTTGTAAGTAGCTACTCAGCGGTTCTCAAACTGTGGTCTAGGACCCAAAAGTGAGTCACCACCCTGTTTTAATGGGGTTGCCAGGGCTGGCATTAGACTTGTTGGGATCAAAGCCCATGGGCTTCAGCCTTGGGTGCCAAGACTCAGGTTACAGACTCCCCCACCTGGGGCTGAAGATCAGGCTTTGGCTTTCCCCGCTCCCTGGCCTGGGGCAGAGGGGTTCAGGCAGGCTCAGGCTTTGGTCGGCCCCCTCCTTGGGTCCTGTAGTAATTTTTGTTGTCAGAAGGAGGTTGCGGTGCAATGAAGTTTGAGAACCCCTGACCTAGGCAAATCTGTCACTTTAAAATCTTAGGATACCAAATAAATCAAATAATGTAATCTCATTTTTTTTAAAGTTTGATAATAACATTTATTTTCCTATTTTAATCTTAACGTGGAAAATATGAAACATTTTATTGGGATGTAATAGAAACAAAGGAGTGCCTTTTGTTTACTTCTCTGTGGGCTGTAGTGATAGAAATAATTGGATTGCGGATCACGTGATTTTTGTGTCAACAGCTTATATTGGCATCGCAATGACATTTACTCAAGGAAGGAATTCATAGGTTGCTGTAGTAAAAGATATTGAAAATACTACCAGGTTTATGAAAAAAAGAGAAACCTGTTAATTTCTATAGGATAGAATCTTAATATATATTGCTGTGGCAGACATCACCAGAAGGCAATGTTACTGTTGGACCCATTCTGTGCATGACAGACTCAGAATTTGAACTCTCTTCTTGCTGGCCATATCCATTAAATATTAAAGATTTTCAATTTTCAATGGTGTTTTATCTCTGTTCTTTTTAAAATTTTTGTACTTAAAAAATATTTTATGATTTTTTTTTCTGTTCAAGGCATGGTGTAAATAACACTAAGCATTACTTTACCTGTGGCCACTTTGCATACAGCTCCCATACAATCTATCTTCTCTGTAAGTACAGTGTTGAAAAATATTATAAATTGCATGCATGAAAATAATGTTGAATACCTAAAACATTATAATAAAACATATCCTAAACCTAAACCCAACATTTTAAAAAATGTCTCAAAAATATAAACCATTATCCAAAACACAAACCAGAAAAACCAATTTGGTATACATACGTAAAAAATATTATCATGAAATAGCCAAATAGTGTGAGTTCTGGGATTCTTAATAAGTAGTCACTTATAAAAACCTCTAAGATTTTTATTGGTGAAAACAATGTCCATAGGCAAACAAAAACCACCCAATAAACAAGCAAAATTACACTACCACAGGCATACCAGATGTCATGTTTCAGCCTACTTTTTATTGCCTCTCAAAAAATCGTAGGCTTAAATTTTATCATTTTCTGAGTTTGAAAATATGTTTTTAATATTAATAGGCATATAAACTTGCTTTTTAATATGGTTCATTTTCACTCCTGGTCATTTATCCTCTTGTTGCCTTGAGCTGTGTAACATTCCAGGCCATCCTTCTGCTACAGGATACAAGTAACTCGTATTTAGAGTTATTCAGATCCTGAGAGAGAACATTTGGGCCCTGGCATGGTAGCTCTTGAATCAGTTTCACACTTGATATAAATGTTGACTGCATTGTCCACTTGGAGTTGAGATCACTTGTGACTAAATTTAAATTCCCTTCCTTTTCTGCTGGTGTTCAATGGCCAGTCCAGTTGCTCACTCAAGTCAGTAACCCATACAGGTCAGGCATACACAGACACTAGCATGATGGGCTACCCTATTTTGGAACTCCAAAAATATTCTTAAGTGCCAGGACCTGATCCTGCAAACACACACTTAAAGTTAAGCATGTGTGAATAATCCCATTGACTTCAAGTTAAAGTTAAACAAGTGCATAAGTATTTACAGGACTGAGGCATTAGGTGTAATGTGCACATAAGAACTTTTAACACAGCTTAATATGCTTTACATTCAAATCTTTGGTTACTGTTGTTTTAAAATAATTAACTGTTTTTTCCCTTCCCTTCAGTTCTTTATTTGACGTACAAACGAGCAACAGCAATGTTAATGTGCACTTGCTCATTTATATGTAAATCTAGCAATTTATACATTTGTTATTCTAATAGCCAATCTAATCCCTAAAACATAAGGGCTAAATTGTGCCATCTGATATACATGTATATCTCCCCTGGACTTTAGAGGGAGTTATGCTCACTTATCTAAGGGTAGAACTTGGCTATAAATGAAGATGTTAACCTTAACTCTACACCACAAATCTATTGTATTTTGTTGTCATTTTCCAAAAATTATAACTTACTACTCTTATGTATCCTGTAATGACTAAAATTGAATGTTATGATTAAATTAAACGTTAGTCCTCTCTATCATTTGAAAGCTTGCAATGTCGTCGTCATCATCCTCTTCATCCTCACCATCACCACCACCAAGGCGACCTGGTAGACCCACCATATATTCCCCATCAGAAAAAAAGAGGAGGAGAAAGAGTCTAGAGAGAAAAAGAGCTCAATCAAGGATATGTATAAGAGAACAAATAGGAAGATGGATGTCACTTAGGGAAAGGCTTAATGTCTTCTCTCATGCTGAAGTTGCCAAGTTTTTGCTGGACTTGTAAGTAATTCAAATGTCCTATATATTAAATATCGTTATCTAAAGAGAAATGTGAATTTTATTCTGATTGGTTTCTTTTTGATACTTTCATCTTATTTTGTAATATAGATATGACAATTATGAAAACCGAGATGTGTGCAAGGAATCAGAAGTGAAAATACAGGAAGCAGATGGAAACTCAACATTAAATGCAGAAAAGGATGTGCCAGAGACCTCTCTAACAGCAGGCACTGAAAGGTGACTTAAAATCTTGTTTTAATTTTTTTCTCTGTTTTTTCCATGATATTGTGTAAAAATAAAAAATAAATTGTCAGTGAAATAACTCCCATTCATGTGATCATTCCTCTAGGCCAGGGGTTCCCAAACTTGGTTCCGGGCTGGTTCAGGGTAAGCTCCTGGCGGTCCACAAGATGCTTTGTTTACCTGAGCGTCCGCAGGTACGACCGCTCGCAGCTCCCATTGGCTGGGAACGGCAAACTGCAGCCACTGGGAGCTGCGAGCAGCTGTACCTGCGGATGCTCAGGTAAACAAAGCATCTCGCAGCCCGCCAGGGCTTACCCTGAACCAGTCCCAAACCAAGTTTGGGAACTCCTGCTCTAGGCCATGGTGCCACCCACCTCATGGGGCTGCTTTATTGTGGGCCAAAGGTAGGTTGAGTGGTCGGAATTGGGATCTTAGTCCTACAAGACACTGAGCAACCTAAGCTGTAGGATGAGTCCTCTCAATTTCCTTGCAAGTTGAGGGCGCTCAGCACCTTGCAGGTCTGAGTCCCTAATTTGTACTAATGCAGCCTATGGATAAAGATTCATACAGCACTTTGAAGATGCAAATAATTACATAAGTACTGCGCATTAGGGTCCCTTTTCTTCTCTCCCACATCTCTAATCTCTCCGTAACTCTTCCTTCTCCATCACCTCCCCAGTAAAATGCCACAGAAGGCCACCAGGCCTGCTTGGAATTCCATCCTTGATCTTAGATAATTAGTCCATTCTGCTGTGTCTTCGAAGAAAGTGGAAGTTGCTCTGTCCTTTGCAGTCAGGCCTCAACTCAGTAGGACATTTTGCATGAGAAGAAGAGAAGGACTTTGCTTTCTATGACTCATGTGATTCTGGATAATGTGATATTATTAGTTCTGCTTCAGCGCAGGGGGATGTGCAAGATGACCTCTTATGGTCCCTCCAGACCTACATTTCTTTGATTATATTAGGAATTTTACATAATATTTTACAAATTTGAGTTAACTGTATGGAAGTCCATAAATATTCTATATGCTAATTTTAATTTTCAAATAAGACAATGAAATTTAAAGGAGAGGTTATAAGTACATTGTGTAATAGCACATTTACATTCACTGCAAAAGAGATCAGAATAAATAGTTCTGTTGTCCAATTAATGGATTATAATTTTTTCACTTTTCAGTGATTGACCTACCTATCCTTCAAAGTACTTATGAATGGGACTTCTTTTTTGTATTAACGTACTGAGTACAGTTCTCTTGTCCAAAACTTTAAAATCATGTGTGGATTCACTATGCAAAGTGTCTATACTAAAAGTTCAGTGTTGTACAATTTGCGTTGCAGAAGTCCAGTGTTTCCCATCTGAAGGCATGGTGGGTTTTTTGGATGGTTTGCTTTATTATTTTATATAATGAGATGATGTAAGTAGCTGAGAAACTTGCATCTTGATTATATGGTTTATCCATGGTTTGCTACAGGGTGAAGAATCTCAGGAACGTAAAATTTTATTTCCAAGGATACATTACATTAAATGTTGCTTCTTTTGGCTAAATTTATTTAACAGATTGCCATGTGAAGATTTAGAGGATGAATCTACAGACAGTTCAGGGGAAGAGTGTACTATTGATAATGAATATGACCTTTCTAAAAGGTAAGTAGTATTCTAAGATATTATATTGTTGAGTTATATTTGGTATAACAGTGTATTAAAACTGGAAATACTAAATAAAAACAGTCATACATACTATTTGCCGTCCATCTAAGTTGTTTGCTTAATTGTAAATGTCACATACCTTGTTAGTGACTTAGACTTGTCTGACTCATAATAATTTTCGCTTGCTAATTCTCATGCACTGAAGCTCTACAGGATAGTGTTTTAATCTGTTCCCATTTAAATTTAAAAAACTAATTCATATTAGGCTTTCCATAATCTTTTTTTTTTCCTTCTACATTTACCTTTTTAAAAAAACAGCAACAGCTGAACCCAAATTTTTCAGGGTCTAAATTACTCAGTGTGTCTTAATTCATGTGTTATATTTGTAATGCATTCTAATTGTGTGTATTTGTTTAGTTTTTCTTCAGTTAAACACTTGAAAAATGTGTCTATAGCAGAGGATATATTGGGTATTACAGATGAATGTGATAATGGGTCACAAGGTGACTTTATAGAAACCTTTGAGGAGACAACTCATGATATGACTTTGGATGACACCCAGGATATTTCTCATGAAAAAATTCACATTGTTTATGAACGATCCCTTCTTCAACTAGCAAAAAAAATTATTGTACCAAAATGTATGTTTTGTGCTGGTGAAGTTGATATTTCTGTACAGCCTGTTTCCTCCTGTGTACATTTGATATGGGTGAGTAAGATATCTTGTAAATCTCTCTCTAATTCTCAATATGTTAACAGTAGTTTAATTTTCTGTGGTCCTGATCCTGCAATCAGATCAACATGTGCAGCACCCTGTGGAGTTTCACTGACTTAAATGAAACCCAGTGCCTCCTGCACAGTATCCCTTTGAAATTAATTACTTCCACAAAGGTGAGTCTACATGAGTCTAATTGCAAGAGTGAGACCTCAGTGCTTATTTTTAATATCCTCGGGCCTGTTTCTGCATATCCTAATTTGGTCAATAGTTCTCACTTGCTCAAGTAATCACGTTGAGCCCAATGGGATTACTCAGATGAGTAAGGACTACTTACATAAGTAAAGGTATGCAGGTTAAGTCCCTACGTTTTCTGATGTGAGCTTTTCTATATCTTTTATTTTATCATATATCATATCCTATCATTGAGTGGACATACTTAAATAGGGTCCAAAATGTATATATTGTAAAGTCAAGCTTTCAAAAAACTGAAGACCAATAAAAAATATTTCCAGAATAAAAAAAAATGAAATAAGTAAATATTATTCCTGCAGTCTCTTTGAAACCCTGGCGTCGCAACACTAAGGGTATGTCTACACTACCCGCCGGATCGGCGGGCATCAATCGATCCAGCGGGGGTCGATTTATTGCGTCTAGTCTAGATGCGATAAATCGACCCCTGAGCGCTCTCCCGTCGACTCCTGTACTCCACCGCCGCGAGAGGCACAGGCGGAGTCAACGGGGGAGTGGCAACAGTCGACTCACTGCAGTGAGTAGGTCTAAGTATGTCGACTTCAGCTACGTTATTCACGTAGCTGAAGGTGCGTAACTTAGATCGATTCCACCCCCTCCGTCCCCCAGTGTAGACCAGAACTGGAAAGTAAAGGTGACTGTTTACAAGAAGCTAAACAAATTCATTGACTTTTTTTTTTCATTGTTCCAGTTGAGAGACATGTAAACAATAAATAAAAAGCATAAATAGTAATGAGTTCATTGGATTTCTAAACTTCTTTCATTTTTAAGGAGTTGATAGATATATATATATATATATATCAATATATATAAGATACTTGGTTATCAGTGTGTTTGTTTGTTTTTAATAAAAAGGTGCCCCTTAAAACTACCCATATAATTCTACATCTAATTTTTAGTCTTATGGCTTGTTATAATGCAAACAATAAGGACATGGCCTCACTTATTTCTTTTTGTTTTATTCTTTTGCTTAACTTTCAACACGTCTAGAAATGTAGTGCAGGACATATAGCATTTGAATGGTCTTCTCAACCCTTGGTAAAAGGACAGACACATGCAGGAGACCTTGCTTTATCCTCTGCAATCATACTGTCAGGAAACAATTTTGGAAAAATTTCACAAATGGCAAACTTTATGAAGTTGACATTCGTAAGTGCAAGTACGTTCTTCAGAATGCAACGTCACTTTATTGTTCCAACTATAGAATCCTTCTGGTGTCGAATGAAGCAACACATTTTAGAGGAACTACATGGGAAGGAAGTAGTCATTATGGGTAAATAAAGCCTTTCAAAACTTAATTGTTCTTTGGATACCTCATCCAAATTTGTTCCTTGATTTTTTAAAAAATATTCTTTCTACATTTATTAAAATAGGTAACCTTGTTTTTATTTCTCTCAGAATAAAACTTTTCTGTTTAATTCCTAATGTGCAGGAGATGGACGCATGGATGGCCCTGGCCACTCTGCACAATATTGTGTATACTCATTCATGGATTTAGAAACTAAACAAATTTTAGCTATTGAAATAGTGGATAAACGCAAAACGCAGCTGAACTCCCCATTTATGGAGAAGGAAGCCTTTCGAAGAGGATTACAAAAGTTATTGGATGAACAGCTAATGATCAAAGAAGTGGTTACTGATTCACACATTCAAATCTCTGCTTTGATAAGTAATTATCACTCTTTTTACTAAGTTCTGTAAGTTCAAGGCATACTGTTAGATAGTTTAGGCCCAACATTTGACTTTCCTGAAAAATCATCTCTTTGAAAATATCCACTGGATTTTCAGTTTGTATTTTTAAAAAGAAATCCATTATACCAATCTCTGAAGAATTAAAACTGTGGTTCTATTTTTTGTGTGACTAACGCAAAAAGAATGTTTACAAATGTTGCTGTCCACTATTGGCTTCCAGTAGTTTACTATCTGGAGGTCAAATTTCTTCCCTCAGAACTAGGAGTGCAACTCCCAGTGATGTCAGTTGGAATTGCCCATAGGTATTTGAAGAGAGAGTTTGGTCCTAGCAGCCCAGCTTTTGCTTTAAACAAATAAGTACCGGTAATTATTTATTCACACAAGTAGTCCCATTGACTTCCATAAGACTGTTTCTGAAGGAAAGGATTTCCAGCATTTGGACTTAAACTGTTCACAAAGCACTGCTGAACTAATCAATGATACTAGTGGATAAACAAGGAAATAAATAAAAAACAGCATTTTAATGTCAGACTGTTAAATATACAAGGTAGGAAGAATCAATATTTGCCAGATAGGAAGGACATAATCAGTAATAAAAGACACTACACTTTCAAGTTTCTAAAAAGGTTTTGCTGGAGTTAGTTGAAAAATGAGGAGTCTTTCTATGGAAATTATTTGGTTTTTGGCAGAAATTACAAAATTAAAAATGCCGCTGCACTGTCTCATGGGACCTGTAGTTTGGGTTCCTCAATTCTCATTCTCCTCTATATATCCATAGTCCAGCCATTTCAGCATCCTATGGTGTACTGAGGTCTTCCTACTTGGAGAGAGGAAGTGGATGTATTGTATCATAGGAGTCTCTGGCCATGGTGCATCATGTGGTCTGGCTGAAAGTGTGGCCCATACAAGAGAATGGGGACATGAGGCAACCAAAGTACATCTCGAAGGAGGCACGGCAGGAGCATTCCTAAATCAAGATGTGGTTTTCAGCCGAAAAACTGAAATTTTCTGTGAGAAATTTTTTTTGTCAAAAATACAATTTACTGTTGAAAAACATTTTTAACAGAAAATTTTCAACCAGTTTTAAAACTTGTAGTTGACGGTGTACTTTTAAGGTTTACTTCTGTATTACTTTTCTACTAAATACTTAAATTATGTAACTAGACCTTCAGCTTAGTCAGATAACACAAAGTATAATGTATTTCAAGCCAGACAGAGGGGTCAAAATTAGGACTGTCGATTAATCACAGTTTACTCACGTGATTAACTCCAAAAAATTAATCGTGATTAATCACAATTTTAATTGCACTATTAAACAATAGCATGTTTAATAGAATATAATTAAACAGTTGACATTTATTAAATATTTTGGAAGTTTTTCTACATTTTCAAATATTTTATTTAAATTTAGAACACAGAATACAAAGTGTGGAGTGCTCACTTTATATTATTTTTATTACAAATATTTGCACTGTAAAAATGATAAACAAAAGAAATAGTATTTTTCAATTCACCTTATATAAGTACCATCATGCAATCTCTATCATGAAAGTGCAATTTACAAATGTAGATTTTTTGGTTACATAAGTGCACTCAAAAACAAAACAATGTAAAACTTCAGAGGCTACAAGTCCACCCAGTCCTACTTCTTGTTCAGCCAGTCACTAAACGCGTTTGTTTACATTTACGGGAGCTAATGCTGCCCACTTCTTATTTACAATGTCATCTGAAAATGAGAACAGGCGTTCGCATGGCACTGTTGTAGCCGGCATTGCTAGGTATTTACATGCCAGATATGCTAAACATTCATATGCCTCTTCATGCTTTGTCCACTATTCCAGAGGACATACTTCCATGCTGATGTCGCTCATTTAAAAAAAAATGCATTAATTAAATTTGTGACTGAACTCTTTGGGGGAGAATTATATGTCTCCTGCTCTGTTTTACCTACATAGAATAGAATATCAGGGTTGAAAGGGACCTTAGGAGGTCATCTAGTCCAACCCCCTGCTCAAAGCAGGACCAATCCCCAATTTTTGCCCCCGATCCCTAAATGGCCCCCCTCAAGGATTGAACTCACAACCCTGGGTTTAGCAGGCCAATGCTCAAACCACTGAGCTATCCCTCCCCTGGTTTTATACATTGTGCCATATATTTTGTGTTATGGAAGTCTTGGATGACGACCCCGCATATGTTGTTCGATTTAAGAACACTTTCACTGCAGATTTGACAAAATGCAAAGAAGGTACCAATGTGAGATTTCTAAAGATAACTACAGCACTTGACCCAAGGTGTAAGAATCTAAAGTGCCTTCCAAAATCTGAGAGGGACGAGGTGTGGAGCATGTTTTCAGAAGTCTTAAAAGAGCAACACTCCGATGCGGAAACTACAAAACCCGAACCACCAAAAAAGAAAATCAACCTTTTGTTGGTGGTATCTGACTCAGTTGATGAAAATGGATGTGTGTCAGTCCGCACTGCTTTGTATTGTTATTGGGCCGAACCCTTCATCATCATGGAAGCATGTATTCTGGAACGGTGGGTGAAGCATGAAAGAACATATGAATCTTTACCGCATCTGATATGTAAATATCTTGCGACACTGGCTACAACAGTGCCATGCGAACACCTGTTCTCACTTTCTAGTGATGTAAACAAGAAGCAGGCAGCATTATCTCCCGCAAATGTAAACAAACTTCTTTGTCTGAGCGATTGGCTGAACAAGAAGTAGGACTGATTGGACTTGTAGTCTCTAAAGTTTTACATTGTTTGTTTTATTTTTGAGTGCAGTTATTTTTTTGTACATAATTCTAATTTGTAAATTCAGCTTTCATGATAAGAGATTGCACTACAGTACTTGTATGAGATGAATTGAAAAATACTATCTTTTTTCTTTTTTACAGTGCAAATATTTGTAATAAAAAATAAATATAAAGTGAGCACTGTACACTTTGTATTCTGTGTTGTAATTGAAATCAATATATTTGAAAATGTAGAAAACATCCAAAAATATTTAAATAAATGGTATTCTATTATTGTTTAACAGAGTGATTAATCATGATTAATTTTTTATGATCACTTGACAGCCCTAGTCAAAATCCATCCAAAGATTCTGGTGATGTAAATCTTGATAAAATATCTTAAAATGGTTGGTAGATGTTATCAGAACACCCAAGTGAAATAATAGGTCTAACTTTTTTTCTGTCAATATGCCTACACTGCAAAAAAAAAAAAAGTGTGTTTGTTAGCTAACTCTGGTTAAAATAGTAATGAAGGCACAGCATCTTGGCTTTTTAATTTGGATTAGAAGCTTAAATTCAAACTCAGGCTCCCCTAGAGACTTGAATTTAAGCTGTTAAAAAGCCATGTCTTCACTGCTGTTAGAACCCAAATTAATATTGCACTTTTTTTTTCAGAGTAGACATATCTTACATTTTTGGGGTACAGTGTCTAATGCCGGTGGAAATCTATGATGCATCTAAAAATCACTAGAAGTGCTGATTCATGATCAAGTACTGATGCTTGTAAGTTGCAGGAGCTGTTATGTATAATTATGTAAACAATGTACAATAACTGTTCTTTTTACAATTAGGTTTTCATATTGCTGTGCAAAAAGGACTGAAAACTAAATTGTATTTGCTTTTATTTTAAATGGCATTATAAAATGTACTTTTAAAAAATTATACTTTTCTGCTATCAGACATTTGTATTCAGCAGGCTTCTGTGCTTGACATTGTGTATTATCCAGGTGTGTTAAACTGCTGTAGTGATCACTTAGCTTTAACTCAGTCGTGTTTTATATGCTCTGCCAATGTGCATTTGGGGGAAATTATGATAAATTAATTTGGAAAAAATAATATGTTTAATGTTTCATTGCTGTTCAGTTTATTCATAGCTCCTACGTAAAATTAATCTAATTATTATGTATTTTTTTTATCCACAGCAAAGAAATTCCCCTGTGTAATCCATTCATATGACATATGGGGTGGTGCCAAAAATCTTGGAAATAAATTAATTGAGGTAACATTTCTCGGAGTACAGAATAACTATGTATTTTGTAGCTACTTGTAATGATATAATAAAATTTATCATAGTACATTCATAACAAAATATTTGGCTTAATATCTCAGGGGATTGATAATAAGATATAGAGTCTTTAACAGGTTCAAATCCAGCCCAAGTCAGTAGCGGTAGAATGCTATCACTAATGGATATGTGGTCAGCTCTGTGAAATATGTATGATGATCTCAGTTAATTTCTATGGGGTAGATCCTCAGCTGGTGTAACTTGTCATAGCTCTATTGACTTTTAGTACCACTGAAGTCATTAGAACTATGGCAATTTACATCAACTTAGGATCTGCCTCTGTGTCCATAGCAGAAAAACCACCATGATTGATCCTAAGTGGCCTCCATTTTCGCAGTTTCAGTATACAGGCAAAGAATGAATGCCCTGGAGATGAACTAATCTCTCATCATTAGAGGTGTTTTTTCTACATTGGGCACATCATTTGGGCAATGTGGGAAACCTTATATTTCCATTATCTGTGCTATTCTATTATTATGATAGTTTATATTATGGTATTGGCCAAAATTTGGTAGGTGCTGTACAGAAAATACAGGAAGACACTCACTCTCTGCCTACAGAAGTATTTACTATATATCATCTCAGTAGATAAGTAGAGGACACACACATAGGGACGCCATTTTGTTTTTAATAGTTATGCATGCCTTTATTTTTCAGGCTAGCAGACAGAAGGATTGTCGCCGTCTTTTACAGTGGTGTTCAGATATTGTCAATTATTTCTGGTTTTGCTGCAAGGAAGCAAATTCATATGAAAAATTTATTGTAAGTTGTAATTTAGAGTTAAATTGTAATAGTCCAATACAATATTTTATTGCAGTAAATTACATTTTATTATCATGGTTTCTTAACATTGTAGGGAATGTGGTGTGGCTTAGTTCATCATGTGGTCAATGAACATCAGTGGGCTAGTGGAAACGGCATCATTGAGGGACGGTGCAAACATGGTCCTCAAATGGATGAAAGAGAAAAGGAATGGCTAGAAAAGGGAAGCAAACCTCACACTGAAATGTGCAGAATAATTTTGGATAAAAAGTTTCTGAGAAACATCCCATACTTTCTACAGTTTAGGTATAACGAATTTGAATTGTGGATGTTAGGCTGTCTTTGTTTCCTCCAAATTATTCTCTTCCCTTCCTACTAAAAATGAATGTAGACTGTGTGCCAAAAAAGGTAGTTTTGCATATATATATACTAAATCATTCAAACTCTCATTTAGTAGTACTAAACCATGTAACACAGTTGAAGCTAAGTGAATTTTAAATGTAACAATTGTAACTTAAGAGGAAAAGTTACTTGCTAATAAGAGAGTCTTTCTACACTTCATTATTATTTTGTGTGCAAGTTATATAGTGTGTTCCTGATAATTTTTGTAATATATTAAATATGTTTCTGAAAAACAAATCATATATTTATTTTTATAAAGATCCACATTTGATCTGGAACAGTTTCAGCAGCATGTGCATATGTATGCTCCCAAAAGATTTGAATACACCTATCCAGTGTACAGAGCAAGATGTTTTTTGGCTGCTATTGATTACAATATGCATTTGAACCGGCAAACCATGCACAATCAACAGAATCAGTTAATGTAAGTCTGTCACTGCACTAATCTATTGTGTCTTTTTTTAGTTAATAGTTGTAGTTAATTGTCATTTACCCTAAGAAATGAGCTTGTACTATTACCTACAGCATTACACACATACTATTGACCAAATTTCTTGCTGAATTCAGGGGAATTATGCAAGCAGAGAATTTGCCTTTTTTTTATGTTAATACAAGTTTCAGGATTCTACATAATTTGCACGAGAGAGAGAGAACACACAGCTAGAGACGATTCAGCACTTGGACAAGTGTGCTCAAAAAGTGCATGGTTCAGCCACAATCTCAGCCTATAGTAGCTAGTACGAACCTATGTTGCCCATTAAGAAGCTACAGAGAAGTAGTAAATGCAACCAGTTGTTTTTCCACCTCCCTCACATGGTGTCTTTGTCAGTCAATTTTATGCTGTGTTTGGATCCCCTGCTCACCATCATGCCTTTACTCAATAATTGCTCAGCTGCAGTACAGAGAACCTTTACTTAAGTTTGACTCTGGAGAATGACCTAAAATTAGCCTCAGAAAACTCACTGCACATAGGCCTTGCTGAGTGTGTGAACATGAATACGAGGAGTGGAGGAATGGGGTATATGTGAATATTCTGCCTTGTATCACTTGATGTCAATCTTTTCCTCAGTGTAAATTGGTGAAGCTCCATTGACTTCAATTGTAAACAAAAGGATAGAGACTAATTATATTTTTGCAGGCTTTTAGGGGCTGATCTTGTAGCCCTTTTACTACACAAATTTCCCCACAGAAATTAGTGTGTGAGTAGAGTTTGCAGGACTGAGTCCTTTAATTTATACATACTGATGGATGAAAACGTGTATTTCTATAATTATCTTGTATGTGATGTTTATTAAATTCAGCATTTTTCTCCTAATAAAACATTTCTCCCCCTTTTTTATTTTTATAATAGATACCGTAGAATTTACCATAGGAAATCTGGGAGATGGACCTTGGTACCCAAGAAAGAAAATAAGCATTATGTATATATTGATGACATAATGGAGGAGATATTTCAACGCCGTTTGGGGATTTAGCAAGAGGTCCGAAGACGAAACCTCTGAAACCAAATATTTCAAGACTGATTGCAAAATGAATTATACTAACTAGCCTCCTTTCATAATTAAAAAAACAAAACTTCTCCAGGCTTATATTTATTGGAATTACCTATGGTAATGCTTGATTGTTTAGAAGGATATAGTTATTTAACCTTTTATTCTTGGGGAGGGGGAAGTGAATTATTTGTATTGGTATTAATATCCACTTCTCGTGGGGCTGGTTTAATAGTCAAGTTATAATAACTTGCTAACCTTTTAATTGTGTGCCTGTGTATACATATACACACTATAATTTTTTAATTTGGGGAACAATGTTTCTCAAAGACTAAAACTACTTTTTGATAAAAGTGATACGCACATTGTTTATGTATGATAAATTGTATTCAGTATGAGTTATATAATGTCATAGATTACAAACTTTTGTATTTATTTCAAATAATCAGTCTCATTAAATAAAAGGATACTGTTAGATCTGTTGGGCCCAAAATTTCATTTACCTTAACATTGTAATAATTTGATAACGACTATATGAATTTACATAGTGGTTTTTATCTTTGCATTGTTTTGCTAATATGTAATTAATCCTTACAACTCCTTTTCTACTGGTGGGAAGCTGAGAAAGGAGTTAAGTGACTTGTTCAAGGTCACAGAGGGACTTGGTGTCAGAACTGGAGCAGTCTATCAAGAATTTCTAACTACCAGTCTGGAATTTATACCTTTTCTCTAATGTGGCAGTGTCTCAAGATTTAAATTCTTTGTTTTAAGTACTTCATTTTGTATGTCTCTCTAAAAATATGACCTGCCTCTGTACATAGATGACATTAATTTTATCATAATGTGATTTAAGTTTTTTTCTGCAGGGCACTAGGGAGAGATGCTCAGGCAGTACATTTCTCATTTTTATTTTTCTATGAGCTAGTGCCACACTAATATGAGGGTGGCCCCTTTCATAAATTTTAGTACACGTACACACATATACTTACCATTTTCTGTATATGAAACATATTCTTTCCACACGGGTTTTGAATCTATAATTGCATGGTCAGTCTAGAAAGGGTGTGTTTGGAGCCCATGGGAGCTTTGGAATGTCATGCTTTGATAGGGCTGTGGCAATTTGAGAGATCTGTACAAATAAGTATCCTCAAGACTTCAGAGTAACCAAACAACCTCTTTGGGGAACTGAAAGTCTTTTTTTTTTTTTGCCTCCCTTTAACTAATGTATAATCTTTTGGTACCATGCCAGAAATCCTGTTTGAAAGTATTATTTAACACAAAAATAATTTTAAAATTAAGTCCATGGAAATGTTAACATTTACAATGGGAATAGTTAATTGATAGAATCATAACAATAAAAAAAAACCCTCCTGCAGTTCACTTTGCAAGGGTACTCTATGTCCATTGGTTTCAAAACTGTGACTATGATGGTAAAGATTGACAGCCTTGCTCTGTATTTTCAGAGGCACAAGTACCAATGTGCTATTTCAACAACTGCTCCTATTCTTTATCCCATTTTTTAAAGTTTAATTTTGGTTATATTTTCTATCCAACAAAAATTGAGTAACAAAAGTGACACAGTTGCTCCAGACACTTTTGCTGTACTGTATTATTGGTGCGTACTCTGTTATTTTCTCTTTTAGTTACATATATTATAATATAATATAGTATAAATATTATACTAAGTGCTGAGCATTAGGGCTCATCTACCCTGCAAAGTTAAGTCAACATAAGGCAGCTTATGTTGAACTAACTATGGGGGTGTATACACTGCAATGTTCCTCCTGCCAATTTAACTCTCCTGCTACCCCAAAATAATAAAATCACCTCAACACAAGGTGTAGTGCTTAGAACGATGTAGGTAGAGTGATGCAGTGTCAGTGTAGACGCAGTGTTGCTTATGTTGCCCTAAGTGGCCTCCAGGAGGTGTCCCGCAGTGCCCATTGTGACTGCTCTGGTCACCAGTTTGAACTCTGCCCTTCAGCCAGGTATACAGGCATGTGCCCCTCTCCCTTTAAAGCCCTGGGAATTTTTTTAATTGCTCTTCCTGTTTGCTCAGCATGGACAGTTCAAATAGCATCTGCCCAGCTGACCATGCCGTCTCCCAGCAGCAAACACACTCCTGCTTGGAGTACACTGGACATGGTGGATCTGCTGGGTCTTTGGGGAGAGGAGGTTGTGCCGTCACAGCTTTGCTCTAGCTGCAGGAACTTTGATACCTATGCTCAGATTGCTTGTGGTATGGAGGAGAAGGGGTATGATAGGGACACGCAGCAGTGTCATGCAAAGATCAAGGAGCTGAGGCACACATACCAGAAGGCAAGGGAGGCCTATGGACATGCTGGTACATCGCCAAAGACATGCTGCTTGTACCAGGATCTGCATGACATCTTCAGCTCTGACTCCACTTCCACTGCCAAGATCCCTGTTGATACTTCATGGGGGCTGGAGACAGTTGCTATTGGAGTGAACCCCAAGGGTGACATAGTGGACAAGGAAGTGGAGTTGGAGGAGGATGGGAGACAGGTGACAGGGACATCCAGTGGCGTGGTAAGCCAGGACCTCTTTTAAACTCTGGGGAGGTCTAACCAGTCCCAGCACTCCAGCTCTGGCTTGCCTGATGCAGGAGAGGGAAGCTCTGGTAAGTACTCATTGTTAAGGCTGTGAGTTTGTCATGGAGGGGCAGCTCAGGAAGCCTCTGCGCCAGGTGCACCGCTGCTGCTAGGGTCGTCTTGGGCCACTGTGCCCTCCAGCAGAAGAGTTTGGGTGTGGGTTGGGGCATGGGATGGGTGAGGCAGGCTCTGGGCGGTGCTTACCTGGGGGGCTCCCCGGAAGCAGTGATGTCCCCCTTACTCAGCTGCTAGGAGGAGGCGTGGCCAGGCAGCTCTGCATGCTGTCTCCACCCAGGGGCACTGCCCCTGCAGCTCCCATTGGCTGGGAGGTGGCCAATGGGAGCTGCGGGGGCGGTGCCTGCAGGCAGAGGCAGCGTGCAGAGCTGCCTGGCCATGCCTCCGCCTAGCTGCTGAGCAAGGGGGATGTCACTACTGCTTATGGGGAGCCCCCCAGTAAGCACCGCCCAAAGCCCGCCTCACCTCATCCAATGCCCTGCTCTCTCCCACACCCAAATGTTGCTGCTGGGGGAGGGAAGAGGAACAGAGCCAGGTAGGGAGCCTGCCGGCCCTGCCACACACCCCAATACCAGCGGGGGACCCGGGCCATGTGCTGCCACCCACACCCCCCTACATCAGTGGGGCCCCCGGCAGGGCCACCCAGAGGGCAGGGGGCAAGTGGGGCAATTTGCCTCAGGCCCCATAGGCTCCCCTTTGATAAGCCACCCGCTGCGGCACTTTAACTCACCCGGCGGCGCTTTTACTGATGGGGCGGCGCTCTGGGTCTTCGGAGGCACTTTGGTGGCGGGTCCTTCAGTGCCACCAAAAACACCCGGAGCAAGTGAAGGACCCGCCGCCGAAAATTGCTTTGCCCCAGGCCCTCTGAATCCTCTGGGCGGCCCTGACCCCTGGGCCGCTGCCCACCCACCCCCAGCACCCGCAGGGTCCCCTGGCAGCTTCCCCCCAAGTTTTAGTCACTGGTATTTTTAGTAAAAGTCATGGACAGGTCACAGGCTGTGAATTTTTGTTTACTGCCGGTAACCTATTCGTGACTTTTGCTAAAGTCTAAAACGTAGCCTTACTCGTGCTTCAATGCTGCAGAAAGGCATGAGGTAATGCTTTGCTTTTTTAATCAGGGTAGAAAAGGGACTGAAATAACCAACACAGGTACAGTTTGCATGGGCTTCTTATTCTCCTGTTCAGCTAGGCAGAGGCGGCCCTGCGGGAAAGTTTGTTTATGAACACTGGGATGTTCCAGGAATCCTCCATAGAGATCTCTAGGAAACTTTCCTGAAGATATTCTGCAATCCTGTGCCGAAGGTTTCTTGGGAGGGCTGCCTTGTTTCTTCCCCCTGTGGTAGGAAACTTTGCTGTGCCAATCGGCAATTACTTTTGCAGGCACCATAGCAGCACATAGTTGAGCCACTTACGGACCCGCTCTGCAGCCTTACGCATTCAGGAGCTTCACCTTGCATCCGCCGTTACCCTCAGGAGCAAGATATTAGCTGCTATCACGCCCACCTGTGGAAAATGGTGCCAGTATTCAGAATAGTAACCCTAGGCACTTGTAGTGATATCCCTCTGAAACTCCCCCCCACCACCACCCTTTGTCCCATCTTGCCCACCCTTCCCCTGTTGGAAAGTGGCATAAAATGTACCAAGAAGCCCATGGAATGATGGGATGGAGACAACTGCATCATGGGATGCTGAGCACTCTCCCATGAGGCACTGCAAACCCTTCCCAGAACACCCAGTGACAGATGGTGGCAAGTTGGACAGTGGGATAGCTACCCACAGTGTACTGCTCTCTGTGTCTGCAAGAGCACCTACTGTGGATGCACTCCACCGTCCTAAGAGCATTGTGTGGATGTGCAACAGTGGTTTAATTAGAGTGGTAGATGAAAGTTGATATAACTTAAGTCAACTTAACTTTGTAGTGTAGACATAGCCTTAGAGAACACCAACATCAATTAAAGGCTTAATTGTAATTTGTAAAGAGAAGTAAATTGGCAGCTGACTTTAGTCATCCATAAACATTTACAGACATGCTGAAAAGGAAGAAGTGAATGGCAGTTTAAATACACACTTTTCAGCTGTTTAATAGGGCAAACTAAAAGTTAATTAACTTAGTCTGCAACATGTATAAATATTTAAAGTGCAGCTCTAATCTGAAAAGTTAATGAAAATGGAAGCATCTTACTCAACAGCTCTGCTCCCTGAATGTATTCAGGGTTTTATTTGACCAAAAGTAAGGTTCCACTATATTTTATTCCCATTATTCCAGCAGAGCCAACATAGCTAAGAGGGTAAAAGAGTTTGAACTAGGCTTCTCTTCCTTCTTGACAATAGAATTCTGTGCCATGTTCCAGTCTGTTGCACCACTACTACTACCCTATTAGTGACAACTTAGTTAATTTACTGGTGAAATCAATGGGTTTGCACAGGTGTTGCAGTTGTCATATTTTGGCCTATAGAATCCTCATTACAGGTGCTGATGCACAAGGGGCAGAGTGACTCTTGTTTGCAGAGTCAATAGTTAGAAAAAACACTTTTTTTAAAAGCTTGTAAACAGAACATATTTAATGTGGAAATAATGGACACAAAATAGGTATGAAATTCCTTAATGCCACTTTTTACCAACACTTTTCAGAATAAAACCATACTTTATATAGAGAAGGAAATTAGAGCATCTTATCTCCAAAGACTTGGACAATATTTTTTAAAAAAAAACTGCAAAAAAGTGAAGTGATACCATAATAGCAGAAACAGAAAAACATGATATTGTTAGGCAAAGTTACCATTTGATCATCTGAATCCTGTTATGTAAATGAATATTTACACTCTCCTTGGAAAAATGCTGGTTTCACAGATTTGAGGGCATAGAAAGTAAGTGGAACTATATACTGTATACTATTTTGGATTAATGTGTTGGAGGTAACTTTAAATCATCTGATGAGCTAAAATTATAATCACAATACATATGCACCTACTTGTCCAAATGGAGTGAAGATTTAAAATATCAATTAAAAAAAAGCCCTAAACTATTTAGACTACTTGTGGGAGTCAGGTCCAATCTTGCAAATCTTTAGGGTGAAATCCTGACTCCACTGAAGTCAGTGGGAGTTCTGCCATTGACCTTAACGGGACCAGGATTTCACCTGTAGCTTCTAAGGCCATCTGGATAGCTGGATGGCTCCTCTTGTGACCAGAGCAGGAGCAAAACCAAAATTATTTATTCAGTACTTACTGTGTGTGCAAAATTGTCCCTAACCCACCCTGCCTGTCTGGTGTCCAGAGTAGGAAAATGTGAATTTAGATTGTAAACTCTTTGGGGCCAGGGACTGTTTGTATAGGAATTAGCACAGTGGGGGTACTGATCCATGACTGGTCCCCTGGCTGCTACCAGACATCACAGGTAACGATGAGATCGCTGCATGGCTCCCTAGGGAGCTGGAAGTCATCACAGCACTGTTTGTTTATCTCTTTGTTGCCTCTTGTGCCCTCCAGGCTCGGCCGATGGGAGAGGTTAGGCAGTGAGGAACTGTGGTAAATGGGTGAAAAGGGTTCAACTCCCCTCAGCTCCTTTTAAAACGAAGTCACGTTGTTGTTTTTTTAATCACCGGTTTAATATACGTCCTTTACTGGACTACATTTCCCATCATGCAATGCACCGCATTGATCCGTTGTTCCGTCGGGTCAAAGCGGGGCCTTGCATGCTGGAAAATGTAGTCCTCCACGGGGCGGCCGTTCAGCGCTCCGAGGGCACAGCCTTATAGTCCCGGCCGCAGCGCGGAAAGCTCTCTTCGCTCCGCCCCCTTCCTCGCAGCGTCTCTCGTTACCAAGGGGATTAGGCGGCGTCTGCGTAGGAATTTCTCTATTGTACTTGAAAGACTTGAGACCTCCAGAAGTAGCATCTTTTAGGGACTATTTTTGTGCTGAGAGGGAGAGCTGGGCGCAGCGTTACCCCAGGGGGTTGGGAGCAAGACGGCTTCTGTAGGGAAGTGGGGCGGAGCTGCGGGAGGGGGCTACCCCCTGTGTGTGAACGGGAGAGGGGGGCGGCTCAGTGCCTAGGCCTGGGGGGGTCAGTCCAGGGCAGCAAGTCCTGCAGCTCCAGAGGGACTCGCCTGAGGATGGACATGGGACCCCCAGACGTGCTGGAGCGCAAGGGGGCTTTGACACTGCGCTCGCATTGCGTGCAATATGGGAGACCCACCCTAATGTACCGCTGGTAAGAGGGCACCACTGTCGGTATCCCTGAGTCTGTGAACATCGGTGCCCAGCAAAATGCCCGTGGCAAAAGACATCCGCTCCTCCCTTGTGTACTGCACACCTCCTAGAGATGTGTGTTATGTTGTGCTATATATAGGACACCCTTGCAAAAAGTCACTCCTCTGGCTTTTTAGATTTTGGTGCGCTTTGGCGAAGGAGGGGTGAGTAGATTTTGGCCTGGTCTGCACACAGTTTTCATACTATGGTTGGGTTAGGGGTGTGGTTTGTTTGTTCCTTTTGCTAAAATAGTTATAACTGGTAATGCCTTGAGCATGGGGGAGTTATATTGGTATAAAGGAACCTTAAAGATAAAGCAATACAGTACAACTGTTGTATGTAGACAGTTGTTCCTTTGTGCCCCATCTGGTAAATTTTCATGTTTTTTTTTTATTTTTGTTGTTAAAAAGTGGATCCTTTAGGAGCAATTGTCTTTTAAAAAAATAGTATTCTAGAACATTGCAGTATTTGAATTTATACTCTTAAAAATAGCTAATCTCCAAAATCCTGTGCTGTCAAGGCCAAACTCTTAGTAAGCACAGGGGATATTTTAGGACCCAGTCACTCGCCATTTAAATAACTACAGAAATCTAAGAGTGGTGTAGATCTGGTTCAGTGGTGTATGGAGGGGGTGGAATAAACCCTGGGAATGCCTAAGCAGTGGAGAAATAGAAGCAAGATGCACATAGGATCCCTTAGAACTAATTTGCATAAGACTCCTCTCTTCATCCTGGCTTTCTCACAATAATGACCGGCTCCCCCAAATGAGTAACTAATACACTAGTGATGATGTAAGGAAGAAGAAAGGGGAGGAATATGGGAACCCCCAAAATGGGGAAAGAATCAAACTTCAAATGCCTTCAGATTATTAGTATTTTTGAAAGATGCTTAGATATGTGGCCATGATGAGTGGGTTGTAAATACCTAAATGAATTTCTAAAGAGTGCTAACAATTATGAGCTATATTCTGTCTAGCCCTTAAAGAGGTGTAGCAATTTGCACTCTCCCCTATGTTCCCCCTCAAGTGGTGTGGCTCCTTACTACCCCCAACTTGGGCATTGTCTACCAGACACTATAGAGCCCTCAGCTGATTTATACTGAAAGCCCCAATATATATGCATCTGCCATTTTTAATTGCCACCAGCTATTTTGCAGATGGTTTTATTATATTATCCACACTCATTCCTGGTCTGCCTGCCTCTCTATCTCTCCATGTTTGTATTATGATTATTTTTACTGTATGGTGTCAGATTATTTTTGATTCATGCCTAATTATCTTCACTATGCATACAGGCTCATTCGTGTTTAAAATCTGATACATTTTTGTAGTCATAATTGCGTCATGAGTAAATTCAGGAGTGTTTGTGCCTGTACCCTTTTCCATATATATATTTTCCATACTGTGTGGATTTGAGCACACCATTGTTATTGAAAGCTTTTCTGAAAATCAGTAGGATAGTAAATTATGTCCCTGCCTTGATATTTGTCTGGCAGTTTACTTAGCATTGCCAAAGTTAAGCACTGCAAATGTTTGTGAGAGATTCATGCATGTGTCTGAGATGTGAAATGTATTGTAAGGAGAGAATGCTGTTTACTGGCATTTTTCCATATCTGAAGTAAACCAATTTATAGTAGAACTATTGTAAATTTAATATGTTGAAATCATAAACAAAAGCAGTATGTAAGAAGAAAAGATGGAATTTTAAATGGAAGAAAAGATTTAGAATTAGAGTTTTTCCCACCCAGTTCATGGTAGTGTGGCTCTGCCAACTTCATTATGATTTATGAGTCAAGTAATAATTAAAGGTATGGAAAATCTATAAAGATCCATGTGTGTAAAATCACCAGATAACAAAATCTGCTGTGCTCTTGGTCACTTCATGTTTGAGAGCAGACAAACCAGAAGCAGAAAGCTGTATTGGGCAACAATATAAAATCCCCCTATCCAATACACGTATAGAGGCCAGATTTTCAAAGAGAAAAAACAGGATGCCTATTGTGGCTCATGAAGGGAAAAGAGGATCCCAAGGATGTTTTCAGTGGGTGGTGCTGAGATGTGCATGGGAGAAGTTTTGCCATCCTACTTTTCAGTCATCCCTCTTGAGTCTTCAGCCAAGCAAACCTCTCTCCTACATTGAACCCACTGCTCTGGATATGTCATAATTCATGAGTGCTTGTGTCCAATCCGACTGGTGGTAGAGGCTCTCATTTTAAAAAAAGAAATGAAAACAAAACTGAAAGCATCTCCGGCTGGAATGTTTACTGAACCTACTATTCACTCCTCAATCTATCCTATCTGTCTGTCTAAATACTTATATGGCTTTCACCATCTAGCATCTCATTTCCTCCCAAAGGTAAAAATTACAATCATATCTGTCTTTCTTCGTTGCCACCAAGAGGCAGGTTTAGGGTTTTTTAACATACATGAAAATGAGATTATTGCAGGCAAGTGTTGGGCGGAAAGGGGGTGAGGGTTGTGTTTAGTGCGGGTGAATGAACCGGTGATGGTGTGGCTGATCTGGTTAGGTCCTGTGATGGTGTCGCTAGTGTAGATATGTGGGTGGAGCTGGTATCGAGGTTTGTTGCATGGATTGGTTCCTGAGTTAGGGTTACTATGGTGCGGTGTGTCGTTGCTGGTGAGAATATTCTTCAGGTTGGTGGGTTGTCTGTGGGTGAGGACTGCCTGCCTCCCAAGGCCTGTGAAGGATCGTTGTCAAGGATGGGTTGTAGATCTCTGATGATGCGTTGGAAAGGTTTTAGCTGAGGACTGTATGTGCTGGCCAGTGGAGTTCTGTTGGTTTCTTTCTTGGGTTTGTCTCGCAGCAGGAGGCTTCTGGGTACACATCTGGCTCTGTTGATCTGTTTCCTTATTTCCTCGTGCGGGTATTGTAGTTTTGAGAATGCTTGGTGAAGATCTTGTAGGTGTTGGTCTCTGTCTGAGGGGTTGGAGTAAATGCGGTTGTACCTCAGCGCTGAACCATCGGTGATGGTTGAACCATCACCGGTTCATTCACCTGCACAACCACCAATGTAATATATGCCATCGTGTGCCATCAATGCCCCTCTGCTATGTACATCGGCCAAACTGGACAGTCCCTATGGCAATATACAAAAACCTGTAGGAGAACACTTCATCTCCCTGGACACACAATAGCAGATTTAAAGGTAGCCATCCTGCAGCAAAAAAACTTCAGGACCAGACTTCAAAGAGAAACTGCTGAGCTTCAATTCATTTGCAAATTTGACACCATCAGCTCAGGATTAAACAAAGACTGTGAATGGCTAGCCAACTACAAAAGCAATTTCTCCTCCCTCGGTGTTCACGCCTCAACTGCTAGAAGAGGGCCTCATCCTCCCTGATTGAACTAACCTCGTTATCCCTAGCCTGATTCTTGCTTGCATATTTATACCAGCCTCTGGAAATTTCCACTACATGCATCTGAAGAAGTGGGTATTCACCCATGAAAGCTTATGCTCCAATACGTCTGTTAGTCTATAAGGTGCCACAGGACTCTTTGCCGCTTTTACAGATCCAGGCTAATACCCTCTGATATTAAAAAAAATAATAATACCAAGGGTGTGACCTAAAGTAACAGAAGGAAGGATTTCAGAATTTGGTCTGCCTCTCTCTTTATCCCATTGTTCTTACGCTTGAATAGGTATGCAGATTATATTTTATGTATTTATACAGAGCCATCAGTGTGCTAGATGCTTTAAAGACAAGTATGAAAGCAAGGTCCCTTTCCTGAAGAACTTAGAATAATCATCACACAATTCTGTAAACACCATGCAATACCTAGCCACAAAGGGGAAAGTTGTTTGTTTTGTTAAGGTCAGACCCTTGAACATTGACATTGTTGGGGGGTTTTTTAAATTAAAAAAAAAGTTAAAATGACAATTTGACCTTCAGCTTGGACCTCTACTGAACAGCTTGTGAGAGGCATGTGTGGATCATCTGTCTTGTCTCTTTGAAAAGAAAGAATCAATTCTAGTAAAAGAATCCTTTAGTACCAAAGATTGAAAACAACTCGTGAGTCCACAGCCATTAAAAGGGAGACAAACATTAAAATAGAATACTGTACTGTACTCCCAGAAGAATGTAGGGAGTGACATTTTTTCAATTAAATAAACATTTGTGGGACAGGAATACTTTCCTAGTGTCTTTAAAGTTATTTTGCATATAGAGAGATTATTTTAAAAGCTGTAAGCAAAATTAATTCCCCCCCAAGATGTCTTGCCCTGATTTGTATAATTGTTTTTAATGTTATGGCAGTGCCTGCAGGCCCAATCAGGTTCAGGATCCCATCATGGTGGGCCCTATAAAAACACATAGGGTTTATATACGTGGAGCAGCAATGTGCACTATGGGGGTGTGATTTCTAAAACATACTAATATGTTGCACACTAATTAGTCCATGTAGACTCTGCTGGTGCACACTAAAAGTTTCCTAATACACTTTAACGTAGTACTGTTTCAAACAGCACTATGTTTAAGTGTAGGAGAGAATGTTTAGTGTGCACCAGAAGCGTCTACACCAGGGATCGGCAACCTTTGGCCCACGGCCCACCAGGGTAAGCCCCCTGCCGGGCCGGGCCAGTTTGTTTACCTGCCGCGTCCGCAGGTTCGGCTTCTCGCAGCCCCCATTGGCCTGGAGCGGTGCACCATGGCCAGTGGGAGCTGCGATCGGCTGAACCTGCGGACGCGGCAGGTAAGCAAACTGGCCCGGCTCGCCAGGGGGCTTACCCTGGCGGGCCGCGGGCCAAAGGTTGCTGATCCCTGGTCTACACAGAGAAATTAGTGCACAGCACGTTAGTGCGCTTTAGAAATTACATCCCTGTAGTGAGCATTGCTGCTCCGTGTAGACATGGGTGGACTCAGAGGATGGTTTGGAATAACTGTTCCTCATTAAAGCCGTTAGAGTCTCGCAGGCTTCAGTTCTCTCCTTCAGATTATTCAACATCTATATAAAGCTAGTGAGAGAGCTACTGCGAGAACACATTTTAAAATGCCATCAATATACAGATGACATCCGGATCGAAATCTCCTTTACATCAACTAAATTCTCTCACACATACACACGGTGAAATCCTGGCTTTGTTTAAGTCAGTGGCAAAACTCCCATTGACTTCAATAGGATCTGGATTTCACTCACACCGATTTAAGCGATTTCTTTCACCAGGGAAGGAAAGGTGTGTGGGGGAGATTTGTTTAGGGTTTTCATCTATTCTTGCACTTTGCTGCTGCTGTTCAAAGTTGCCTTTTTTGTATTCTATAGTTATCCCTTAGCAGTTCTATTGATTATATGTATCCAAAAGGTGTCTCGTTAGTGTAGTGTCCCTGCAAAATCCTTTTCTGTGTAGCTAAAATGACAGTGAGGTGAAGACTAGCAGTTATATTCCTCCCCAACCTAGAAGAGTTTTCTAGGAATAGATAACATATTTAATATTAAATCCAAGTATCCATTGAACGTTTTATACTTCTGAATACTAGTTCCTGACACAAGAATTAAATTCTTCTCCATCATTTGTAACCATGAAGAACTGAAATATTTCTTTTTATAGAGTGCTGAATTGGCTGAACCTTTATAGGTGCTCTCCAGGATGTAAATAAAAATGGCTTTTTGACACCAGTGCTTGGCACATAATGTGACTGAAAATCTCTTCTAATGAATCACACTCACCGGTTTCAGGGGAGCAAATAGAATCCATTTAGACTAGGTATTGAAATTCAGTCTCAGATTTAATTGTTTGCTAATAAATTATTTCAAAGGCATGAGCAGGAGGGAATTGTCTATTTGTCTGACATTGAGTTTGCCTTAGCTAGTGAATGCTTTTCACCAGCAGGCAGCTCGAGTTCCTTGCCTGGCGTAAACAGATTAATATGTAATGCAGGATTATTTGTATAATTTGCATAGTGTTTATTTCACTAAATATAGAAATTTTCTGATTTAAATGTTAATTGTTTTATCAAAAGATACCTTGACCTAAAATTACATTATCCTTTTTTCATGTCATTTTGGATTCTTATGACAGTTTTTTAAAGAGGAAAAGGGGTAGTGATAGGTTAGCTGATTTGCCATAGTTTTGTTGCTGTAAAACGTCAGTCAACATGTCTATTGCTTTCCTAGTTTCTTTCTGTTATAGATTTTTTATTTTTTTCCATTTAATTATGTTTAGTATTACTATTAAATATATTCTTTTCAGCGGTAAATCTCACTCTTCACCTCTAGGTGCAACAAGATACTATTGCAACCAGCAACTGCATTAATGATTATATTAGTAGCATAAAAGAATGTGTGGTACAGTAGTGCCAAGCCTATAATATGCATAAATGTGAAGAATTTCACTATATCCAGTGACATTTTTATTTCAAAATAAGAGATCATGATTACATTTGTCGTCTCACAAATATAAACTTTTTTTTTAAGGCACCAAAACAGAGAGGCTGAACCTAAAGATTATGATATAAATGAAGTTCCTTTGGGGTCAAAGAATTTATGTCAGTCTACTTACTCAAGATTCGGAACTGTGGATGGGGTAAATATTTTTTCTTTGTTTTAGCTCAAATTATTCAGTATCATTTATGTAGTTATCATTAGGACTTGCATCTGGTTTTGGTTTTGGAGGCATGTGTTGAATTGGCCTCCAGCATGGACCTATTCGACAAACATAATAAGAGAATATTTAAATTCCATGCCACTAAATTAACATTTCTTTTCCTTGTCTAAAGGCTACCTCCCTGGCTCCCTCTAAGATGTTTTTAGTGTTTTTTCAAAGTTAGTCACGTTAGACTTCTTCCCCACCCTTCTGCTTTTGTACCCTTCCCGATTATTTATTGTTAAATTAAAAATAAGAAAAACTGAGTAAGAAAAATGAAAAAATGCTTATTTACAAATCTGACAAAATTATGGGATGCATTCAGGCATAAAAAGAAGCTAAGTTTTCAGAAGTATATACTATAATACAGCAACTATTGCTTTAAAATATATGGACCAGAATTTCTGTTGGCTTAAAAGGGGTTTAATTCGGTTAAAATAATCGAGAATGGAGCTGTGCCCATCTACACCAGCTAAGGATCTGGCACAGACAAAATAAAACTAAAATCAATTTCTTTCAGCAGTTTACAATTTTTTTTTCTTTAATGAAATCCTATGCTTAGATATAACTTTATTACAGCTTCCTTCTGCAGGAGCCTATAATCAACCGTACCACCACTTCTAGGACAGGAGTTTAGTTAGTGTAGTTAGTACCCTCTTCTTGAGAACATCTTTTTTATGATTAATTATTATTATTATTTATTATTGAGTTAGTCTTCAAAGTTTAGATCCTCCTCTCAGCCTTCAACTCACAAGCCTGGTATCTACCTTCTCTCAATCTGCACACTCGCAGTGATGAACCCCAGATTGCAAACTCTAAAATTAAAAGATGTTTTGAAACTGCATATTTTGTTATGATGTCATGTGATCAGCTACACATTCCACACTTCATGCTGGAGTTCTTGTACTGAATATGCATCACTGTATATCTTGGATAACAATGAACTACAAGGCTATGGTGGTGGTATGAAATGTTAATTTATTTGTACTTGATGATAATATGTCTGTCTTATTTGGGGCGAGTGAAATTTAGAATGTCTTTGGTTTTACATTCTTTGGTTTTACAAATGGCATGGTAGATATGTATATTGTCAGTATTTTAAATTTTTTTTGAAGCAAAGGTTTTGGGGGCTTTGGAATATAACCAGTGGAAACAAATTACAGTTTCAGAAGGAGCTATACTTTTTATTTTCTGACTTGTGTGTTTAAGAATCCAGTCCTGCTCATGTTGAAATAAATGGCAAAACTCCTATAGACTTCAATGAGAGTAGGAACAGACCTTAAATTGTCAATCTTTATGTTGTAATAACATGTTTGAATTTACTTGTGTTATCTTCACTTAGATTTGTATATAATTTTTAGTATTGGTATAATGTCTAAAAAGCAGCAGAATAGCACAGAAATGTGTCTCAAAAGTAGCAATAAGCCTGTAATAAGTTTAAAAAGTCTCTGGTAGAGGGAACCAGATTCTTTGTTGTCCTGTACCTGGGGCAGTCATTTATACCACTGCAAAATGGATGCAAAATACTAACCGTTGATACTGTTTTTCACTCACTGTGCACTAAGTGCAGGGCAACAGTTAATTGGGCCCAGTGTAACTTGCTGTTGATGTATTGCAATGGACTGGTAGTTACCTTTTACTGAGAATTCTCTTTTAGGTATCAGGATTATGTTATCTTATCCCATCAATGCCATCGAAAGCCTGCCTGTTATGAACCAACTCGCTGATGAACCAACTGTCAAAGAGCTTAGCCTTGCCATAGATGGACTCCCCAATGGAAAGGCCCCCGGCAAAGACTGAATACCGTCAGAGGTCATAAAATGCAGAAACCTATTCTATTGCAATATCTTCATGAGTTGCTCTACCTGTGCTGGAAAGAAGGTGAAGTACCACAAGAAATGAGAGACACCAACATCATCACTCTCCATAAAAATAAGGGAGACAGGAGTGGCTGTAACAACTATCGTGGCATTTCCCTTCTTAGCATTATGGAAAAAACCTTTCCCCGAGTTGTCCTGAACCGACTTCAGACCCTTGCAGACAGAGTCTGTCCCAAATCACAGTGCGGTTTCAGAGCTAAAAGGTCTACTATTGACATGATCGTTTCACTGCGACAACTACTAGAGAAATGCAGAGAACAAAAAAAGCCGCTTTATATAGCCTTTACTGATCTCACAAAGACTTTTGACCTTGTCAGTAGAAGCAGCTTATTTGCATTTCTAGAAAAGATTGGATGCCCCCCAAAGTCCTTAAGCATGATTCGATCCTTCCACGAAAACATACCCGGCACAGTTCAATACAACAGCTCAGTGTCTGAGGCTTTCCAGATTTGTAGCAGAATTAAGCAAAGCTGTGTATTTGCCCCAACTCTGTTTTGTGATCTTCTTCTCCTTGCTACTAAAACAAGGTTTTGGTTCTTCAACTGAAGGAATCTACTTGCACACAAGATCTGAGAGAAAGCTATTCAATTTTGCATGACTCAGGTCTAAAACCAAGACTCGGTAGGCACTTATCCAACACCTCCTCTTTGCTGATGACACAGCAGAGACAACTCACAAAGAAGCTCATCTCCAAAACCTTATGGACAGCTTTTCCAAAGCCTGCCAAGACTTTATGCTTACCATGAGCCTAAAAAAGATGAACATAATGTGCCAAGGAGTTGAGGAAGCACCCTCCTTCAAGATCAACAACTATAAACTTGAAGTGGTGAACGAGTTCACACACCTGGGGTCCACTATCGCAGTCGACCTTTCACTTGAAATGGAACTCAGCATCCACAACAATGTCTGGACTGAGCAAGAGGATATGGCAAAAGAACAGACTGACAGAACACACAAAGATTTGTGTATCGTGCATGTGTTATCAGCACACTTTTGTATGGGAGCAAGACATGGACCTTATACTCTCATCAGGAAAAGAGGCTCAACAGCTTTCATATGTGTTGCCTTCGTTGACTCTTTGGAATCTCCTGGAGGGACAGAGTTACCAACACTGTCCCAGCATGCAAACTCTCCTCAAAGAGAGGTGCTTCTGCTAGCTTGGGCATGTGGGCTGAATTAAATGATGGATATGTTCCAAAGGACATCCCTTATGGCAAATTGGCATCTGGAAAAAGACCCAAAGAATGCCCAAAATTGCATTTCATGGATGTGGACAACTGGGAAGATCACACTTAAGACTGCAGCCTTTGGAAACAAGAGTTTAACAAAGGTCTCTGGAGTTACGAGAGGAAGCCGTCCAGCTTCGTAAAGGAGAAAAGAGCTTGCAGAAGACAGAGCGCAAAGGGTCAAAACATTACCTTTAAATGTGACAGATGTGGCAGAGATTGTCTTTCTTGAGTGGGTCTCTTCAGCCACAGCCGCGGCTGCCATAAAACTGACTGAGAAAATTCTTTACTTCTCAGGGGTGCATACCCATGGTCTCTCAACGTGCCTACTACTAATCCTATTTAAACCTGGACATTCCCAAATACTAAATATGAGCCAGTTAAATATGCTATTATTATCCTTCATTGTGAATCATTAAACATCTTATCACTCCTGCCTATTGATAAAGAATATATTAATAAATACAGTAGATATGGTAAAAATGTGATTACCAAGCCTACTTGTGTCCAGCTTCTTCATTATTCAAAACCGTGCAGTCTCTGGAAAAATTATGTGGAAGCGTGACTGAGATTTCATAGGAACGGGATCCTGTCAATCCTATTGGATCAGTAAGATCCTTATCTTAAATTTCCATGCAGTGGAGAGGTATGAAAAGTTACAGAAGTACAGTACTTATAGCAATGATGCACTGTTTTTATTTTGAGGAGGCCTTCCCACGTACCACACATTTCCTGTTAATCAAATTCCAGTAAAAGTGCTGTAATTTTAAAAAGAAAAAACCCTGCTGTTACATTCCACCAGGACCAGAGATGCTTTTTCTAGTTTTTGTACAACAGTAGAAAATTGTTATGACCTTAACAGTGTGGTACAACACTTATTGTAGATTTGTGTGCAGTATATATATATGCACTGGACTTTTTTTTTAGTTATGAATGCTGACTATTTTATAGGGTGTTTTGCTTTGGGTCTTTCTTTTGCACTTAATTTGATTTACTGCTAGCCATCCAAGGTTTTGATTTTGTAGTGAAGAGAGCAAAAAACTATTTTAAATCACTTTCTAGTCTGTTGGCAGAAATAATCTTATGGTGAATTGCACTGCTTGCATTGTATATTACTTGACATGACATTATGAATTCCACTGTAGTTCAAGAGGTGGTAATTTCTTCATCTCATACGAGGAAACAACTTAAATTGATATAACTGTAGATTAGAAAAACATGAATGTTGTAGCGCAACACAAAGGGGTGCACAATTACTTTTTTGTCAGTGGGTTAAGAGATTTATTTTAACATATATTAGGTTGGTATTTTAATTGGAGATAGCACAGTGCTCAGTGGAGGTAACTGTGCCAAGCGTGTGCCATGGCAACCAAAATACATTTTACCCTTCTGGGGGGGTTTCCATTAAAATACTTTCTTGTAGTTTAAAAATCAGCCAACCTTATGATCCCAACTAAACAAAACTGTGCTATAATTACCAATGTTGTAACAACACATATTTCTGTCTGCATTTGTCTACACAAATGCTGCTAGATTTCACTCCTTGTCAATAGATAGAGACAGAATATTTCAGATTTTGATGACATTCTCATCGCACATTTAAGGAGCTGACCATTACAGAATTCTCAGTTGTCTCCAGCAGATGGAACAGCTTCTTCAGCTTCTAGCTGATTATTAAGAGTCTTGTGCTTAGTGGGTCTGATGCTCTCCTCAGCATTCCTAGTGTATTCAGGTGATATGGCTACACAGAGTATAGTGGAGAAATTGGAGGCCAAGTCTAGGGGCAGGAGGAGGTGCTTGGATTCAGGGACCTCATGCAGACCAGCATCAGGAAGTCCGTCTGCCTAATTGTGCAGAATCTCCCAGCATAGAGGAGTTCCCAGGAGACACCTTGGTTGTCAGAAGAGTGCCTCAGCTAGCAAGAATTATTATACCGAGGCCTCAGCCAGCCAGCTCCCCTCGTCAGATATTCCAGGCCAAATCCTTGCCTCATTGATTTCAAATGACAAAACTCCCACAGACTTCATTGGATTCAGGATTTCAACTGCTGTCTCTCCTGTTCCATACTGGAGGTTTCTTGCAGCACCATCCAGAAATGGCCGAGACCCTCTGGATCACTTGATAACATAGGCTCAGGTACTCCCTTTTCCTTTTCATGATGGGCACCCAAGTGCCCCTTCTCGACTGTAGTTGTCCCCTGAAACAGTGTCAAATAGGCTTGGCATTTGGAAGAGCATGGATATGGATGTCTCCTTCCTTTCCTAATTCTCAAGCATTGCTTTCTATGCTTATCATATCAAGCTCCTGATGACCTACTCCTTCCATGGCAGCTTCCAAAAAAGTCTCCAGAGTAGTGTGGGCTTAGCCCTTTCCTCTCATATTCCATATCTGGGCAGAAATATAAGTCCAACCCCACTCTTTCATCTAGCACTATGCACAGCAGTCCCTAAGTAGCTGAGGCTGGTAATTGCCATAGGCAAGGATCTTCCCCCCCAACAGAAAAAACAGGCACCACTTACCCCCGCAGCAGGAAAACAAAACTATGACTATGGCTGTATGGAATTTCTAAATGCAGCATGCTTGGCTTTTAAAGAAAGAGCTGTCTAGAAGATGAAAAAGGGAATCAAAGAGAAACAATCACACCTTTCCTTTCAGTATCTCTAAGAGGAGGGGCGCTTCTATTAAGGGAGAGTGAAACTGAATTGGTATAAAGGAACTTGAAGAAAGAAAATTAACAGGTACTAAGTTTTCACTTACATTCATAATGTGAGACTTTAAAGAGAGCATTATATAAAAGGTGCAGTTGAGAGGAACACTCCCTTGATGAAGGCTGTGTGAAAGCACAATGTAATAAGCATTTTAAGACTGTATTAAATGTTAGAACATATTTTACTTTTGCTTCCATATCACAACTATTTCATGGTAGATATGCAACATCTGATGTATATATTCTAGTGATAATCTTAATGGAATCTGTTTGTTTCCCCACTAATGACGCTGAGACTAGGCCAAGGTATTGATTTTAGATGTGATAGGCCATTATCAAGGCATACATTTCCATTAACAATTTCAACTGCAGTACCATACTTGAAGTTCAAAATAGTATGGTACATGAAGTTAAAAAGTCCCAAATGCTGAACAGACATTGGTTTTCTGATTGAATATAGCGATGACCAGGCAGAATTGTATGATGTGCATTATTACTTCTAACTATTTTAAAGAAACTTGAAATTTCAATTAAGATTCTATCATTTTATTTAATAGATGTTCATGCAAATATCAATACAGCTGAACACTTATGTAAAGAATGCATTATCACTGAACATTTTCCCTATATTTTAACCAATTACAAATGAAACTAGGAATACAAGTACAATTTAGCTGTATTTTTATTGAACTACTGAGAGCTGATTAAGATGAGATTTTTAGACATTTTTCTGCACTTTTATGAATAATATGGTGTTGTATTTTACTTTTTTATGTTTGTTATAAGGTCACCTATTCATGTAGCTGATTTGAATGAAATCTCATTTGGTAAAATGTAAGAGAGGGTTTTCTTAAAGTATATAAAACAATAACAATGCCATTCAGAAGAAAAAATTAGAATGAAAAAAATTAATGGGCAGACTGACTGTTCATTTGTCCTTTATTGAATAAGTCTTTGTTTAATAAGGCTTCTTTGACCATTTTAATAAAATCATGAGCAACTGTGACCAGCTTACTCTCTATTCTCCCCTATTTACACAATGGAAAAAAAGATCTTTGCAAACTTATTAAAATGTTGGTCCCATGAAGTAAAATAAGTTGAGATTTATGTCTTGAATATTCTTGAATACTTGTACAAAGAATGCATTTCAATAATAAAATGTACAGTCCTTTTCCAGCACTACTATAAGCTCTGTGACCTTGCTCTGAACAGAGTTAAATTATACTTGCATCTTATGAATATGAGAGTTTACACCATTGGCACTTTTTACAGTTTACAGATAGCACTTTTCCTACAGCAAGGGACCTGACCAGGAGGTCAAACCTAGTTATTGCCTATGTATAGAGCACTATTTTTAGACCTCCTAGCCAGAGCTAAACATTGTGCAACACTTGCAAAGCAAAATAGGGCTAAGATGTATAGCATCCATCATAATAAAGCAACAATTGTACAGTATCTCAGACTGAAAATAGCCTATATACTGAAAACTGTTTTTTCCCTTTCCCAGTATATTTGTCCTTTTATGCTATTTTCTAGACATGGATCACCACATATCAGGATCATTTGTCTCAACCATATACAAATAAAGGATATAGGGAAATAGAGATTCGTAAGTCCATGCTGAATGAAGATAATTTTGACGATGGTGTTATTGACAGGTATAATTAATATTTATCATGTACACTATAGACTTTTGTGTTGGACTATTCATATAGGAACTGCATTACAGAGAATGATAAAATAAGACCATTTCCACCCTCTCCCTCACATCCACATGCCAAGGGAACTCTCCATGTCCAGGTCCTCCCTTCCCCATGCCAGCACGAGACCCCTGTCCTAGGATCATATAGAGGGTCCTTTGTGGGATTCGCAATCCGTGGGTAAGAGGAGAGTGGGATAGAGCCTGACAGAATGTACTGTGTCTGTAATACCAACAGACCCCAGTTGTTGGCGGGAGAGATCGAACATGGGGCCTCTGGAGCTAACTGCATGAGCCTCTACTGCATGAGCTAAAAGCCATGTGGCCCTTAGCTAAGGCTGTAGAGCAGACTCAATCTCTCTGAGTGGTCTAGGTGCCACTAGATGGAAGAGAACACCACACAGAGAAGGTGTGTAGGTTACACATCCTCCCACCAAACCACAGGAAGTCCACTGCCTGCATCCGAAGAAGTGGGTATTCACCCATGAAAGCTTATGCTTCAATACCTCTGTTAGTCTATAAGGTGCCACAGGACCCTTTGTCGCTACTCCAGAATTAAAGTTTTATTAACTTTTGAGTTGAAACTTCTCCATGCTGTAGATCCTCTCCTTTGAGGTTGGGTTCCAGAAGTGGGCTCCAACTGTCATGTGTCCACCTCCAGCTAACAAAGTAGGACCCTTACAGTCCAATAAATACGTGAGATGGCTGTATACATTCTAGCCCATAGATGGCAGTGGTAAACATACATACAAACTGTCATTCGTATGCCAACATTTGTACCACCTTCTGCAATTGCAAAAGGAATTGCATGTTATTATAGGTGACAAATATATATTAAAAAATTAGTGCAAAGCTAGTTTTTCCCCCTGTGAATTTGGGAAAAGTGTGCTATGCAAATGTTTTTCACAGCTCTGAGATAGTTCTTTTTAAACATTGACCATTCAAACCTTGCTTCTACCAGGTTGCATAGAATAAGTTTGAAAAATTGAACTACTTATGATTATGCTAATTTTCTGAAAATCATCTTTTCTTTTGCAGGGAAACTGGGCTGCCCAAAACAGGAATTGGAGCTGTATTGCCAAGACACCCTTCAGATCACTTTCAAATGTTAGTAATCCTCCCCCAAAACCAGCAAATAATGATGTGCTGTTTAGGGATAAATTATATTGGTTCTCTGTAGCTTGTAGAGCAGGCCTGCACAACTCGTAAAGTGGCGAGGGCCATATTACTTCAAAGAAAACAGCTGAGGGACAAAACCCCGTGGCCCCACGGAAACACACACCCCACCCCCAGCGCCGCCCGCCCCTTGGAAACAACCCCTCGTTCCCCAGTGCTGAGGGATGGAAGCCTGTAGAGGGGGAAAGAAACAGCGCGCATAGGGTGACCAGATCACAGCAGTAAAATAGGACCCGCCCTCTCCCCGCTCGGCCCCACCATCACACCCCTCTTCACCCCCCCAAGGGTCACTATATCACTGCACACAACAGTCAATTAATGCAGTTGAAGATAAATCTCTGCATTATGCATTTTTGTATAACTTTTATATGACTTTGTATTGAACCTTGGTAATATGTTATAGAGGGCCCCTAAGGTAGTATAATTAAGGTAAAAGAAAAATGTCTTTTTGCTAGAAGTAGAATAAGATCTTCCCCCCACTTTGTAGTCAATTGCCCTGTTGAATGAATGAGGTATGAATGAGGAAGGCGTGGAAGGCAGGAACCTCCAGACAGCTGCAACCCTTGGAGAGGGGATGGGAACCAGACCAAGGACAATCAAACTTGTCAAATGGGCTGACTAGAGAAGAGCGGACATACTGATGGCCTCGGGGGTTAGAAGCAAGCACCTTCCCTTGGGAACACCCTCTTTGCAGCATTGGGACTACCCCCAGCCCAGAGACAAGCAGCAAAAAGAACCAACGGACACAGTCCCAGATTTTGGGCCGCACAGTGAGCCCACCTACTACTCACCCCCTCGCGGGCTGCACAGTAAGCCCTCGCGGGCCGCATGAGGCCCCCAGGCCGCATATTGTGCAGGCCTGTTGTAGAGTGTCCAGGTCTAGAAAGATCCCTAAAACATTGTTTTTACATTAGCTAATTGAGAATTACTTCTTGAATTATTGTTTTTAGTTCATACATAATATTATGCTTAGTATGTACGGTTTTCACTTTCAGCAAAGCTAGTGACTCAAGTAACCTTATTTAGCAATAGTATATTGGTAAAATTACACTAATTTTAATCTAAGAAGAAAGAGCAATGCATACAATACACAGGGTTGTAGTACTGCCTATTATTAAGGTTGCCTGACACTTTCTATTATAAGACCCTGTTCTCCGTTACCTATATGTTTGCCAAACTTTAACAATGTGAGATGAATATTTTCATGCTTGGTGTCTGCTTCAGGCTGATTTTTTATTTATTTATTTATTTTTATTTTTTTTTAATTTCAGCCAAACAGTTCAACCATTTCTGAAAATGAGGCTGGTGAAAAAATGTCATTTTTCAATGTTAATTTTTTTTATGGGAACTCAGCACCTAATTACCTTTTATGATTTGGGCCTAGAGCACAAAATATAGCCTGCAGGGGGAAAAGTATCATCTCACTTTGCTGGTCTGTGCCGTCCCAATATGACCCCTTGTATGCAGATGTACAGTTAGGGTCATCTAAACAATCGTAATTCTGCTTCTGTGAGAATAACCAGAATTTCTGATGCAATTTTATGCATCCATTACAAAGATTCATCTAATTAATTGTCACAAAACAGTCTGGGTTGCATCTTATCCCATTTTTCATTTACCTCCATGTCTTTAATTATTCTTTCCTTCAAAATTTGGTCTTGTATCTTGTGGTCAGACTAACTGGTCTGTAGTTGCTCAGATTGCATTTTTTCCCTTTCTTAAATATAGATGTTATGTTTGCTATTCTCCAGTCATACAGTACTACCTCTGATTTGATATATTTATTAAAAATCTGTGCTATCAGACGTGCGATTTCATGTGTACCAGTTCTTTCAGTATTCTGGGAGGGGGATTATCTGCTCCCCATCCCCCCTGACACACGATTTGACTGCATTAAGTGCTATGAGTTTAGCTTCTGCCTTGAATTTGGTAATTTCCATTTCTATATACTCATGATCATTAGCCATTCGGCCTTTGCCCCCATGTTCTAGGTTATCATCCTTATTGAAAACTGAGCCAAAGTATTCATTTACCCTAAGGACATGGCATTTATGACACTCACATAGAAAGTGAAAAGCTTAATGTGGTAATAAAACATCAGGTTTAGGATTGGAGTCATGTGCTTATAAAACCAGTTATAAAACCAATACTCTGTGGTTCCCTTTTTCAGTACTTCAGAAGTACAAGCTGTATAAGTATAATGTCTTCTCCAAATATAAGATCAGAAGTAAAGATTAAAATCTGATGGCGATACAGAGATAGAGTTGAAGTTGTTGTGTATTTGCATACCATACTTTGGGGGGTTTATTGTAAAGGAGAACTTCAGCTTCTGCTTCGAGTGCTGTCCCTGTGGGTGCTCCACTTTAGGTATTCGTGTGCCCCTGCGCTTGTAGTCGGAGACTTTTGGTAGCAGTGCCCGGTTGGGTCGCACATGCGTGGTCCCTGCCTCGCGCTGCTGCAGGCAGTTAACCAACGCTATGCGACCAACCCCCACTCAGTTCCTTCTCTACCGCCCTTGGCTACGAGTTGGAGCAATCATCAGCGCCTCCCTACTTTGTAGTTAATTAGTTAGTCAGTTACTTAATTTCCTTGTTAGCAGCTACTTAGCTTGTTTCCCTTTTCTTTTCTCCGGTTAAAAAACCCCCAAAACCTCTCACGGCCAGGAACTTCAGAAAAACAGCCGTTTTGCGGATGTAAGCCACCCCAACAGGAATGCCCACATTCCCGGGCTTTCAGCGCCTTGCCTCCAGGCTCACAGTGCCTGTCCCTGACAGCCAGGGTTGGTGTGTTTGCTGCCTGGGCGAAGCAGGCATGCCACAAAGTTTTGCATTGCCTCAGGCTCAGGCCAGAACGGCACAGAGTGGAGAGGTCTCTCGGACCTGCGTTGGGGCATGAGGCTCGGGACCCCCCTCCCCTTCGTCAACCGCGGTTTCGGACAGGGTCCTTTCTCCAATCCCACATCGAAGTGCCCTGTCGGGCGTCACTCCAGGAAGCACCTGGGTCTCCACCCAGGAATAAAAACAAACAAACAAACAACACAGCCATCCCATGGATAATAATAGCACCGGCTGTGCTGTCAGCGCTGGGAGCTCGGGTGGCTGAGAGCTCCAGCACCGTTACACAGATACTGTGGGTTGGTGGAAAACCTCGGCTCCGCCAGTACTGCTAGAGCCAGAGACTCTACAAGAGCCGGCTCCAACACAAGGCAGTAAAGGGAAACCAAAACCCTTTGCCTCTGCACCGCGATCTACAAACGGGTTACAGTTGGGTTATAATTATATCAGATTCCAATCCTCCATGTAATTTTCTTATAACTTTAAGATGTCTCTCATTTACCATACAGATAGATGTATCCAGATAGAATGCTAATTATGGTAAAAACACTTTAATTCCACAGTGTTTCAGAATCCACTCTCTTGAATGTCGATTTTTTTTGTTTCTCAGCGACTGTGTAGCTGTTAAAATTAAATACCAACTTAAAAAAGAATGCATAAGAATGAGTTTGCTCAATGGACTGAGGCCTGGTCTACACTAGGAGTTTGTCGAATTTAGCAGCGTTACATCGAATTAACCTTGCACCCGTCCACACAATGAAGCTATTTGTTTCGATATAAAGGGCTCCTTAAATCGATTTTTGTACTCCTCCCCGACGAGGGGAGTAGCGCTAAAATCGACATGGCCATGTCGAATTAGGGTTAGTGTGGACGGAATTCGACGCTAATAGCTCCGGGAGCTATCCCACAGTGCACCACTCAGTGGACGCTCACGACAGTAATCTGTACTCGGATGCTCTGCCCAGCCACACAGGAAAAGACCCAGGAACATTTGAATTCCATTTCCTGTTTGGCCAGTTTGAATTTCATTTCCTGTTTGGACATCGTGGCGAGCTCAGCAGCACTGGTAAAGATGCAGAGCTCTCCAGCAGAGGTGACCATGCAATCCCAGAATCGAAAGAGGGCTCCAGCATGTACTGATCAGGAAGTGTTGGATCTGATAGCTGTATGGGGAGATGAATCCATGCTATCAGAGCTGCGATCTAAAAGACGGATTGCGAAAATCTACGAGAAGATTTCCAAGGCCATGACGGAGAGAGGATACAGCCGGGATGCAACGCAGTGCCGCGTGAAAATTAAGGAGCTGAGACAAGCGTACCAGAAGACCAAAGAGTCCAACGGACGCTTCGGGTCTCAGCCCCACACATGCTGTTTCTACGATACGCTGCATGCTATCCTAGGGGGGGCTGCCACCACTAGCCCACCCCGTCCGTGGACTCCGACGATAGGGTATTCTCATCGGTCGCTTCCTCTGAGGTTTTCGCGGATGGGGAAGATGATGAAGGAGATGAGGAGGACGACAGCGCTTTGAACGCCGATTTCCCCGAAAGCCAGGATCTCTTCATTACCCTGACAGAGATCCCCTACCAACCCTCCCAAGGCGGTATCCCAGACCGTGAATCAGGAGATGGAACAGTAGGTGAGTGTTCAAAACATATATTTTGAATAGAATAGACATGGTATTTTAGCAATGGGTTTTTAATGAGTAATTTGACCTGGGCACTTTAGCTGCAATCGTGGCCAGTGCAGCTACTGGAAAAGTCTGTTAACATGTGTGGGGATAGAGCAGAAATCCTCCTGGGACATCTCCATGAAGGTCTCCTGGAGGTACTGTGAAAGCCTTTGCAGAAGGTTTCTGGGGAGAGCAGCCTTATTGCGTCCTCCATGGTAGGAAACTTTACCACGCCAGGCCAATAGCAGGTACTCCGGTATCATTGGCTGACAAAGCATGGCGGCATATGGCCCCAGTGTTTGCTGGCATTCACGCAACATACGTTCTTTCTCTGTCTGCGTAATCCTCATCACAGTGATATCAGTCATGGTGACCTGGTTGGAATTAGGTGAATTTTATTACGTGGACTGTTTGCCTGTTCCTTTAAAAAAATCTACCCAGCAGTTTCAAGCCATGCGGTGGGGGTGGGGAGGGGGACCGTTCATGCTGAGCGGTTCGCGGTGAGCTTGCAGGGACCTTCCCTGAGACCGGCCAAGCGGTGGGGGTGGGGAGGGGGACCGTTCATGCTGAGCGGTTTGCGGTGAGCTTGCAGGGACCTTCCCCGAGACCAGCCACGCGGTGGGGGCGGACCGTTCGTGCTGAGCGGTTCGCCGGCAGCTTGCAGGGACCTTCCCCGGGACCAGCAAAGCTGTGAGGTGAAGGCTAAACTGACCATTCCAGAGAGTGGGTTTACTGTGATTTCTGCCACTGCACGTTAACACGCACAGCGCAGCAGTAACTGGCCAACTATAGGAGCTCTGCTTGGACCGGGAAAGGAGGGCGCTGCTATAAAGTAAGCTTTCAGGAGCCAAAGGTCTACGGCTTACCATGGCCGCCTGCTAGCCGAATTCTGTTGCCCGGCACCGCTTGTGTGATCTGCACACTAAAACCCCAGGCACTCAATATAAAGATTCAAAATGCGACCTTGTACTGAAAGCACATGTGACAGGTAGTGTGCATGGTCTTGTTCACCGGGAAAGACTGTATTCATTGTTCTGGGAAATATATCTTTGTAAAGAATTCACTCCCTTTTTTTCATCCCACAGCTGCAACTGTCTCTAGGCTTCCCCTGGCATCTCCCTCCCAAAGGCTGTCACAGATAAGGCGGCAAAAGAAACGCACACGAGACGAGATGTTCTCCGAGCTAATGCAGTGCTCCCGTACAGAGGTAGCACAGCAGAATGAGTGGAGCGAGACCATTTTGCAGTACAGGCGATCAGCCAGTGAACGGGAGGAGAGGCGGGATGCCCGTGAGAACAGGCAGGACGCTCGTGAGGAGAGGAGGGACGATCGCGATGAGAGGTGGCGGATGGAAGACCAGAGGGTGACGAGGCACTGCTTGGGCTAATGAGGGAGCAAACGGACACGCTCCGGCGTCAGGTGGATGTTCTGCAGGACCGGAGGCAGGAGGACAGAGCCCTGCTGCAGCAGATCTGTAACCACCCTCCCCCGCCACAAAGTCCCATAGCCCCCTCACCCAGAGTCCCAAAAGCGAGGGGTGGCAGGCTCCTTGCAAACAACCAGTCCACCCCTGCGGACTGCTCAAGTAGCAGAAGGCTGTCATTCCCCAAGTTTTGAAGTGTCCATTCCTTCCCTCCACCAGCACCCCACCCTAGCCTCCGTCCCAGTTCCCTCCCTTTACTGAAAAATCGTTAATAAAAAATACGTTTTTGATGAACAATGTTGCCTTTATTTTCTTTTTAAAGGAAGGTGTGTTTGAATGGGGGTGTGATGGTGTACCCCATAAGAATTTATGGGGAGATGCTTATAAATGTATACATGTAACTGGAATATGTTTTATGCTACAAGTGCCATGTAACATATCTCTGTGAAAGTTATGACCTACTGAATTTATTCCTCCTGTTTGTATGCATGTATCATTGTTGTAGCTGAAGTTATGAATATTGGTTTTATACTTGCCGGTTTTATATATAGCCTTTGTAAGAGCATGGGATCGGGTCTGGAGAAAAGAATGTGCAAGTGCAAGCACAAGCACTTAACAGACAAAAGAAGGTGCAGACCCCAATCCACATTTGGTCCTGGTCAGGAATGCAACTGGTTGGACTGGTTAGGGTACATGGACAGGTGACTTGCCCATGTGATCCCAAAACTCCAGGGCAACATGATGCTACACAGGGAGTGGGGGAAAGGCTATAAAAGCCCTTGGAAGATGCCTCCATTTTGTCTTCAGCTGGCTAAAGAGAGAGGCTCTCCACCCCCCAAGGACATACCTGAGAGAGACTGAACAAAGGACAAAGACAATAGGGAGTGTGAGCGATTGCTGGACCCAGGCTAGTTCTACAGCCTGTAAAAGGAAAACTGGTGAGGCTTTTATCTGGGTTGAGTTGAATTAGTCCTAGATGTGCGTGTTTTATTTCATTGTACTTAGTAATTCACTTTGTTCTGTCTGTCACTACTTGGATTCACTTAAATCCTATTTTCTGTACTTATTAAAATCACTTTTTACTTATTAAGTTACCTGGAGTGCGAGTTGGTACCTGGGGGGGGGGGGGGGGCAAAACAGCTGTGCATACCTTTCTATCTTTGAAATAGAAGGCGAACTATTTATGAGTTTACCCTGTATAAGCTTTATACAGGGTAAACCGGATTTATTAAGGGTTTGAACCTCCTTGGGAGTTGGGCACCTTGGTGTCAAAGGCAAGAGCGCTTCCAGGAGCCTTACAGTTGTTAGGGGTCTGTGTTTGCAGCAGATCAGCGGAATCTGGCTCAAAGCAGACAGGATTCGGGAGTCCCAAGCTGGAAAAGGCCGGGAAGCAGAGGCAGAAGTAGCCTTGGCACACCAGGTGGCAGCAGTAAGCAGGTTTCTGTGACCCCAACCTGTCACAGGGGTGGAAGGGGGTTGGTAATTGGAGAGGATAGGCAATATTAACAGGGTAAAGAAACGGGGGCAGGTTCACCTTCTGTTTAAACAAACGTAATAGTCACTGGTAAGCCTGGTCAGTCTGGAAGCTAGTTTTCAAAGCTTCCCGGATGCGCAGTGCATCCCGCTGAACTCTTCTAATCGCCCGGGTGTCTGGCTGTGCGTAATCAGCGGCCAGGCGATTTCCCTCAACCTCCCACCCCGCCATAAACGTCTCCCCCTTGCTCTCACAGAGATTGTGAAGCACACAGCAAGCTGCAATAACAATGGGTATATTGGTTTCGCTGAGATCTGAGCGAGTCAGTAAGCTTCTCCAGCGCCCTTTGAAACGTCGAAAAGCACACTCCACCACCATTCTGCACTTGCTCAGCCTATGGTTGAAGAGCTCCTTATCACTGTCCAGGGCACCTGTGTACGGCTTCATGAGCGAAGGCATTAGCGGGTAGGCTGGGTCCCCAAGGATCACTATAGGCATCTCCACATCCCCAACAGTTATTTTCTGGTCCGGGAAGTAAATACCTTCCTGCAGCCGTCTAAACAGACCAGAGTTCCTGAAAACGCAAGTGTCATGAACCTTTCCCGGCCATCCGACATTGATGTTGGTGAACCGTCCCTTATGATCCACCAGTGCTTGCAGCACCATTGAAAAGTAGCCCTTTCGGTTAATGTACTGGCTGCCCTGGTGGCTACCGGTCCCAAGATAGGGATGTGAGTTCCATCTATTGCCCCACCGCAGTTTGGGAATCCCATCGCAGCGAAGCCATCTATTATCGCCTGCACATTTCCCAGGGTTACTACCTTTGATAGCAGCAACTCAACGCTTGCGTTGGCTACTTGCATCACAGCAACCCCCACGGTAGATTTGCCCACTCCAAAGTGATTCGCGACTGACCGGTAGCTGTCTGGCGTTGCAAGCTTTCAGAGGGCTATGGCCACTTGCTTCTGGACTGTCAGGGCTGCTCTCATCCTGGTGTCCTGGCGCTTCAGGGCAGGGGACAGCAAGTCACAAAGTTCCAGGAAAGTGCTCTTACGCATTCGAAAGTTTCGCAGCCACTGGGATTCAGCCCAGACCTGCAGCACTATGCGGTCCCACCAGTCTGTGCTTGTTTCCCGGGCCCAGAATCGCCGTTCCACTGCATCAACATGACCCACTGCCACCATGATGTCCACTTTGCGGGGTCCCGTCCTTTGAGAGAGGTCTGTGTCCCTGTCATCGTCACTGTCGTCACCGCGCTGCCGTAGCCTCTTCGCCTGATTTCTCACATCTGCCTCTGAATTAGGTGCACAATAAGGCGCGAGGTGTTGACAACGGCCGTAACTGCTGCGATGATCGCAGCGGGCTCCATGCTCGCGGTGCTATGGCGTCCGCGCTGTCAATCAAGGGAAAAGGGCGCGAAATGATTTCCTGCCGCCACTTTCACGGAGGGAGGGGGGGGGAATGAGGGTTGAATGACGACAGTTCCCCAAAACCACCCGCAACACATTTCTTGCCCCATCAGGCATTGGGGGCTTGACCCAGAATTCCAATGGGCAGCGGGAACTATGGGATAGCTACCCACAGTGCACCGCTTGGAATGTCGACGCTTGCCCCGTTACTGTGGACTCACAAAGTCGAATTACTGTGCTTAGTGTGGACACACACGTTCGACTTTGTAATATCGGTTCCTAAAAATTGGCTTAAGTAAAATCGAACTATTATCGTAGTGTAGACATACCCTGAAAAGGAGTGTTTCATGTTATGTGGGAAAGACTGTAATCATAATATACATTTCAACATCAAATTAACCTTTATGGAAAAATAATATTTTTATAGTAATACTTGAAGTATTCCATTTGCTTGTAAAAAAGAACATTGTCTGGAAATGATCCAAAATGTCAAAAGGTGACCTCTAACATTCTATATGACTGACTATAATATTCAGTGATTGGTCTGGCTTTCTATGTTTCTTTGTGCTCTTAAAGTTTGATCTTATTCAGACAAGTGCAGTGTTAGTCACATCACATTTTTCTTGTTGGTATTCAGCCATCCAAAAAAATTGGATTACAGATAGGGTTCATAATAAATAATTTTAATTATTTTAAGGTCTTTTTTTGAAAAAGGAGCTAAGTATTTAAATTTAGATTTCCAATCTACTGTTGCCCATTCTCAAGATAGGTGTGCAAATGCTTGATGTATGTACACGTACCTAAGTACACGTAGCCCAGATGGTCTGCTTTCATGGTAGCAGCTCTGTGTTAGGGAGGTGGGTGCAAAGTGCAGATGAGACCTCCTCTGTATTGAGTTTCAGTCAGTTTTGCTTACTGAAGTTTTTGAAGTGTTTGAAGAACTTCAGGCTATGACCTATAATTTGGTTACATGCCTTGTATAGCTGGTTAAATCTAATGGGTAGACATTGATCCATTAGTGGTAGAGATAATCTGTGTCCCCTATGGAGTGCAAAGTGCCAGGATCTCTTAAACAAGCAATTGTTATGTCCTTCATCAAGAAATCATCTATTGATGTTGATAACTTGTCATTAATTGCCCTCTCTCTAAACATTCTATTTTGGGGAAGATTATTGAGAAGACTGTGGCAAAGCACTGCTATAGTACTTAAAATCCTCACATATTCAGTTCCCATTTTAACCTGTCTTGAAACCTGAATATGAAACAGAAGCACACCAATCATCTCTGTTAATGATCTGCTCATGGCATCTGTTTTGTACCATTGACCATAACATTTGATTGACACAGATTGATATAGACCCCGGGAGTGTTCCAGAATGGTACTTGAGTGGCTGTGTTCCTTACTGTCTGAAAGGACTGAGAAAGTATCGTTGGGTGATTGCTCTTCTGTCTTGATGGTGCTGTCATGAGATGGACCAATGTCCTATTCTGTCACCCTTCTTAACTGTGTAGGCAACTCACTAAAGATGATATTGTTTTCTTCTCAATGCATCAATATACTGTTGGCTAGTGTTGACAGGTACTGATTTGGCCTATATACCTTTTATTGTTTGCTTTCCGGTTACTTTGGAGCCCACTTCTCTGTTTTGTATTCTGTCCTGATAGTTGAGATCAGCTGAGGTGTCGAAGTTAACAATTTGAGGGGGGGAAATAATTCAAGTGATTTAGGATAGTGAGATACATAACATTTGCAAATGTTATAAACAAATGAGAAAATAATGGATTAACTTCATAAACCGAGAATTTATTTTTCAGAAAATTTGATTTATAATCTGATTAGTATTGCTTTCAAGTATATTTTTCTTTGTACCGGCTATTATTAGACTTTACCTGATTTATTGTACTAGATTAAAACCGAGGGTGAAATGAAATTCTTTGTTGAAGTCAAAGGCCTCTTCCTATGTGTCAGTTAATTGAAAAAGAAGAACCTGAACTGAATTCTGGGTACAACTTTTTCTGTAAATCTGTATATGGTGAAGTGACTTTAAATTGTTGTGCTGTTCCTAGCCAATCACATTTGAAGAACATCTAGGCCCAGATTTTGAAATTTGGATGCACAAAGCTAGAAACCTATATCCATATTTAGGTATCTAAATCAGTGGCCCGATATTTTCAGTTATACTAAACATCCTTTGGTCCTATTGACTTCAGTGTGAGCTGTAGATTCTTGGCATTGCTGAAAATCAAGTATTTTATTTAGGTATTAAGTATGGATTTAAATGTCTAACTTTAGACAACTACATTCCTAAATGCTGGCCCTCACTCTTAACAAAATCTGTTTTAAAGAATGTTTTGGAGTCACTTGTGTGCAATGCAGTGGAGGTGAAAGCAGATACAAATCTATTCCATTGTCCCTAAATCTATCAGAGGAAGGTGAGGGGAGCCAATATGACATTTTTTTAGTGGCATCTTAGATTAGGGGAGCCTGGTGTATGGATCCTTGTGTATGGACATTGATCTGGCTCAGCATTGTGACAAAGCTCTGTGCTTGTCTACGTGCGTCCCGTGCTTCCTGGTGGATTTTGCTAGCCTCAGAGGCTCACTGTGACCCTCCACATAGCCCTTCTCTTTCTAGAGGCAAGGGTCACAGCCCACTGAGCCATTTTCATCATAAGCCAGCAAGGGAGGTGAGGAGAAGCAGCCCTCCCTCGGACAGTCTCTGTTGTCCCAGTCTCAGTGATTAATCGGGGAGCAAAACAGGGGGGAAGCCCGGGCTTGCCCTCTACTCCTGGCTCCAGCCCTGGGACCCTAATAGTAGCAGCTATGGTAGCTGACTTTTTGGAAATAGGACACGTACAATTCCCTGGGCCACTTCCCCACAGCAGCCCCCATTTCCTCAATATCTACTTCACCGTTACCTCAGGGCCTCCTTCCTTGTGCCTGAAATGGTTTGTACTGCTCAGTTCCTCCAACAGCGCGGCTTCCTCCTACAGCTCCTGACACGCACGTCCAACTGACTAACTAGGAGGTTTTTAAACTAGTTTCAGCCAGCCCCCAATTGGCTTCAGGTGTCCCAATCAACCAAGCTATCTTCCCTACCTTCTGGAAAGATCTTAATTGGCCCCACATGTCTTAATTGACCTGGAGCAGCTGCCATTTACTTATCCTGGTAACAGGGATTTGTTTAGCCTGGGGCTAATATATCTGTCTCCTATTACTTTTCTATAGCCATCTGGCCTTGCCCCGTCACACTATCTACAGATGGTATCTGACATAATGACATCTGCACAATAAGTTCTGATCCATGACTGGAGCTCCTACATGCTACTGCAATACAAATAGCAATAATCAGAGGGAGCTGTGTTTCCAGGTTTCACATTGAGGGAATGGGGAATAGTGCAGAGGCCTGGTACTCCACATGAGGCCCGGAGATACACAGGAGTTCATTGCCCATCTCTGTAAACTCACATGGTTGCAGGGCCATGTCCCATTTGTGGACCCATAAGACCCTCCCCATTAAAAATAAGTCAGGAACTTTGAGAGTGACATCTTGTTGAATTTCCTGCATTGCTTTGCCTTGCATGTGGGTTATTCAAATACATATCGGTTTATTCATGATGAGAAGTGATTCTCTCTCAACAAATGGACACAATTTTCTTTTAAGTGCAAAACAAAAAAAGTAGCTGCACAGCTGCGGGTATATATATTTTTAAATAGAAGAAAAGGAAATAAAAACTTGAGGCAATGATAGCCCTGTTGAATATAATGGTGGGTAAGCTAGCCAAATCCACAAACTTGATATTTACTGTACAGATTCCTTTTTAAAAGCTACATTTTCTAAGAGGTTCATTTTAACTGGATCATCTGCTTCTGATGATAGCTTTGAACCCATTTCAAAGAGTTAGTCATTGCCTTGGAGTAGGATCTTCAGAGAGGGTATACTTTAAGACCAACACATGATGTTTGATGAGGATGATCAAAGCAGCTGTTGCAGTCTTTATTTTATTTATAGTGCCCAAAGTGTCCTTCAAGTAAATAGGAGAAAATGGAAAAGTAGTCTTTGGACTATATCTTTGAAATGTATAGTTATTGAAGGCCAGGGATGGGCAGGTCAGGAGCTAAATGTAATTTGTTTGGCCACTTCACATGACCATCACATTTTCCTGCCAGTTTTTAGGCATCATTTTAAAAAACCATTTTCCGTCAAGAAGAGAAATCATCCAGTGCTAAATCTTCAAAAGTGCTCATTCTAAAATGTGCTTTTACATTTGAATAAGCCCATTTTATACAAATATGTATAAATTGTGATAGTTGTGTATCAAAATTAAACATGTACAAGTGCAATTAGCACTTATACTTTTGGAGATTTTAGCTCAGGCCTTGCTAATTTTTAGCAAAGAATCCTGTTGTGGAATCTGAAATACAAACAAATACTGTTTACTAGAGATTGAACCAAAATTATCACTAAGCCAATTAATCCAATTCTGTTAGAGAAAATCATAATTTGCAAACTGAATAAATCACTCCATTATGGAGTTTCCATCCCACCAGAGTTAAAATCTTCTCTGCTACATCACTTAAGGCAAAACATTTTCCCATTGCTCTTGTGAATGATACCTATGGTTAACCTCTCTGTTTCCTAACTTACGTATCTCTTATGAAATGAAGGATGTCCTTTTAATTCAAGCTATAATAGAGAAAGATTTTGTATTACAGTTACAATATCTTACAAAGGAAGATATTAGGCCATATTTTCAGACATGTATGTGCTCAGCTTATAGGCATAAGTACTCAAAAGTGCAAATGGAGGGCTGTGCATACACATCAGTGTGTGCATGCAAAGCTCTAACTCTATGTGTGCACATCTCAGTACTTGCTTATATAGGTTGAGTGTATGCAAATAGATGGGTGAATTTTTGCACATGCATGTCTGAAAGTGTAGCACTATATGGCACAGTATAAGGACTGTTTCTAGTTAAATTCATATTAAAATAGTCTGCCTGTGGATTTTGACCTGGAATTTTCCTTTTTCCAAGTAGAAAGAGGGAAGTAAATTGCAACATACATTTGCTCAGTCAACCTTATTCACGAAGTGAAGTAGTGTCTTTTTGGACTAATTTGTTGTGGCCCGATTTGACAAGACTTTAAACAGTTAACTGCACTTCCAAAAATGGTTCATCTATAAAATAAACCAGCCTTAAATAAAAGTTATTTGTGATACCATATACCTTATTTGTTTGTTTTGTGCATCATAGGTATCTGGATACAACATACCGTATAGACTATGTTCCTCCATATGATTATACGCCATATGTAAGTATATGGAGCAGAAAAGTGCTATTTTACAGTGATGTTTTACATGTAGCTTCATATCTAGAGCATTTAATTAACCTTGGGAAAAGAAGAGGCTGCTTTTGAAATGTTGATTTGTTCATATTTGCATAGAGCCATTAGCAATTGTGGCAGAGCTCCGACCCTGTCCCCGTGGGTCTAGCGCTTCTAGGTGGTTTATGCTAGCCTCAGAGGCTGATTGCAACCCTCCGCATAGCCCTTCTCTCTTTAGATCCAGGGTTACAGTCTACTGAGCCCTTTTCATCATAAGCCAGCACAAGGTTGGTGAGAGAACTCCCACAGTCTCTGTTGTCCCTATGGGCTTATCTCAGAACAATTTATCCTCCTGTCCTGACAGGGGCCTGTCTTCCCCTTCCAGGAGGTGTTTCTGTAGTGACAGGATTGGGGGGAACTCAGGCCCGCCCTCTACTCCAGGTTCCGGCCCAGGGACCCTAGTGGTAGCAGCTGTTGGCAGCCGACCTCTCACTGCAAAAGTTGCTGTGTTTCCCTGGGCTACTTCCCCACAGCTCTCCCGCTTCTCTCTTCTTCACCCTTACCTTAGGGCTCCCTTACCAATGGCTTGAGGGTGTCCTTATTACTCAGCCCTTCAGCAGCACTTCCTCTTCTCTGGCTCCTCTCAGCCTGACTGGAGTGAGCCCTTTTATAGTATCAGAAAGGCCTTAATTAGAGTCAGGTGTTCACATCACCTTAATGACCTCACCTGACTCTTTGCAGGTTAATTAGAGTCAGGTGTTCTCATTAGCCTGGAGCAGCCCCTACCCTGGTCAGTCAGGGAACAGAAAACTGCTAATCCAGTGGCCAGTATATCTGCATTCTGCTACCCTGCTGTACCCAACTGGGTCTGTCACAATATAACTATGGGAGTCAGTAATGAAGTGAGACAGTTATAACAGCTATAATTTATTTTTGAGTTTATATATTACAGGGACACAGTTCTTCATTTGCCTATAACTTGCTAGCAAACTGTTTATTTAGGATTTCCCCCCACAGCTATTTTCTGTCCTTTCTTGGTTATCTACCACACGAGCTCAGTGTTTTGTGGAAAATAAGATATTTATAACTTTCTTTCCATCTTTGGTTAAACTTAATGATGCTTCAGCATGATAAAAGCTTAAAGAATTCATTTCTGTGTATCTTCTTTTTTCACCACCACATGCATGAGTGTCAGTGTTCTCTTGATACAAGGAGTGAAAGAATTGTGTTATTGTGTGTATTGTAACAAATACAAAACTGGAATTAAATAATACTTAAAATAAAATAAAAACTTAAAGGAATAACAGTTTTTTGGAGGGCAAACCAAAGGTTTTGGGAAAGTTATTTTTTGGTTGTTTTTTTTTGAGCACGGAGGTGATTACTGTACCCTCTCAGAGACTCCTCCATACTTTTAAACAAATTTTTATTGTAATCTGAATATATTGTTCGTGAAAGATGCTTGCCTGTCAGACATGGAGTGTTTGTATAAAAGGTACAGCATATACATGTGTAAGCTCTTGGACACTGCCCTAGCAACGTACCTCAGCACTGACCAAGAGGGGACCACTTCTAGGAATAAAAGATAGAGGTTAAAATAGGGAGGGAACATGAGGGTGTGCTGATTGCTCCATCTCACTGACTGGTGAATCAAGGACTTGCCATCCATGGGAATCTAAAATAGGAGTAGCAGAAGGACCTGACACCTGCCTGTGGAATTTCTGGGGCTTCTAGTCTTCCCCCCCTCAACACATGGAACAACATCTGAGGAGAAAAGAGATGTCCCTTAATAGCCTCTTTTACATGAAGATGAGTCCTCTTAACAGCTTTGCCTTCTCTCCAGGGAAAGAGGGGAAGGAATAAGGAATCTCACTGAAAGCTTCAAGGGGATAGAAGAAGAAATATTATTTCAGCACCCCTCACCCCAGAGGAAAAAATCCAGGCACAACAAAATGGCCCTGTCTGGTCCCTTGGGTGACATGGTGTAAGGAGGAAGCTTGATTAATTGAGCCGAGTATTCATTGAGATAGGAGTGGTGATAACCTTCTTGGGACACAGAGGCCAATTGGTGGTTCAGCATTGTTTCAGCAACTCTTGCCAGGCCTGACATACTCTCTACACTTAACACACTGTTGTCATAATCTGTATCTAAAAGGTGTCATGGAAAAATCATATACAAACTTGTCCCAAAATCATTGCATGATGTACGAATGGGGTATGTATAAAGAGTTATAAATATGTGCTAGAATTGTGTTTGTTTGCCAAGCAATGCATAAACCCGGTCTGCCCTAGACAAAGGAATACATGTTTCTATCTGACCAGCCTGGTCATCAGGCAGAGACAGTGAAGGTATATTTACATATAAGGTAAACAAAGCTAACAAGTGATGGAAAAGACAGCATGACATCTACAACCAAGAAGGACAGAGAAACTTTGGTCTTATTTTAAAATGAATACATTTAAAAGATTTACTTTACTATCAAAGAAGGGGAGAGAGCTGCGTAAGTTCTCCTTCACCGAAGGAGTCAGAGAAACGAAGCGCTTTGAGCTCTGTGTGTTGGATCCTGGCTAAAGAATGGGCCAGCCATGCTGGGAGAATGACTGTGGGGAGAAAACCTTCTTTGAACAAATGACTCGTTTGTTGAGTTTTAGTCTTAGAAAAATATTTTTACTGTTGTTTGTAGTCATTTCTATTCTTATTCCTTTTCTTGGTATCACTTAAACCTATGTCCCTTTTTTAATAAACTTTTTTTACTTTTACCATTATCTAACTCAGTGCTTTGACTGAAGTGGAGCATTACGTTAATAAGTTAACTAAGTTTAGTTAATAAGCGTCACTGTATTATCTTTAAAGGAACAGTGAAATAAGATTTTGTGGGTGCTACAGTAAGAGGTGCTGAGCACTGCAGAGAAAGACATTTTGGAGGGAGAACTTGGGGCTGAAGGGTTGTTGAGGTCCCGCTGCAAAGAGTAACTGTGTAGTGGAAGCTAGGGTGTGACCTGCCTGCTTGCATGCTGGCTGTTGGTGTCAGAGCTGTCAGACACAGAAGCATAGCATTGCATTAAGGCACTCAGAGTTGCAAGGCGGTGGTCAACTGACCCACTTCTGGCATGGGTGAACCAAGAGTGTCACATTGCTCTGCTTTTATTTGGTGAGGTTTGCTGGATTTGGCAGCTTTGGTGTATGTGTTGGTTGATAGTTTAATAAAACACAACTTTCCTCTGGCAAGTTTAAAATCTTCTATAATGCAAGGAATTGCATAAAGTGTTTCAAAAATGTTCTGAGGAAGAACCCTAAGCCCTCTCTTTTTATTTGTTGGTTTTTAAATCAATACAGGTTCTCTGTCTTGATCTAGTCATGGCCTACTTTGGGACTTGAATACCTTTTAGACAGCACCTCGCCTCTCAACCCCATTCTCTTCCCCCCTATTGCATCCTGTCACCATAAGATGATGCAATACCACATCATTGCATGACTTTGCAATGCATCACAGCAACCACAATAATTGAATGAAATGCATATCACAGCTATTTAGGGCCCAGATTTGCAACAACAAAAAAAGGGTCTTTGGAATCCATATTTAGGCACCTAAATAATTTTCTGAGTTTTTCAGAAGCCCTGAGCACCCTGCAACTCTCATTGACTAAGACATTTTGCAAACCCTCTGTACCTCCCAATCCTGGTCTGTCAATATGTTCAGCTGGTCAGACAACCCAGTGGTTAAAATGCCAGTGGTTGCCTAAAGTTCTGTCTACACTAGATTGCTGCTGAACCAGCAATAGCAGCAGTGAGAAATTTTATAGAAAATAAACTAGTAACTAAACAGAGACTATTTATAGCAGAACTTCCCCATCTTTGAACAAAAACTTACTGTAAATACCTGGAAAAGTTTCTTTTTATCACAGGCTGAGCATCAGATTCTGAAAGACTTCCGTTTTTGCTTGTTTGTCCTGTTCTAAGGCACAATTTTGTTGAAATTCTATGATATTTTGCTTAGCACATCATGTCCAAACAAGGTGAAAAATGGAAATCAGGAAAGAATATACAGTATGCACAACAAAACAATTTCTATAATATTCTATGTGTTCAATAGGAAAAGGATAAATCATAATCATGGAGGCATGGAGTTCAAGGCCAGAAAAGACCATCAGAGCATCTAGTCTGACTTCCAGCATGCCACAGGCCATCAAACCTCACCCACTTATTCCTGCATTGATCCCAATAACCTGGTTTAAAGTATTGATAACTCTCAGGAGAATAAACCTATTGTGCACCACAGGCAGAGAACAGGAGAGACCGAGATGCACCAATGCTGGAGGCTCCTGCAATTGCAGGCAGTTGTTTTCGTGAGACTGACCCAGATGATCCTAGCAAGCGACCCATCTCCCAGGATGCAGAGAAATGTGGAAAAACCCCAAGGTCCCTGCTAATCTGACCTGGAAAATTCCTTCCTGACTCAAAAAATGACAATCAGTTTGACCATGAGAATGTGAGCAAGATTCACCAACAGAGCATCAGAGAAAGAGAATACTCTGTACCACCTTAAAGCACAGGCCCACCCCATCTGGTGTTCCAGCTCAGGCTGTGGCTATCTCTGGTGCTTCAGAGGAAGGCAGAAGGGGAACAAAAAACAAACACAATAAATGACACATAAATTAACCTGTTCCCAATGAAGTGAATGGCAAAACTCTCATTGACCCATTGAGAAGTAGGAGCAAGCTCATAGACAAGTAATTTAGCTTGTTTGGATTTATCATCATTGGAAACTACTTGCAACATATATTTATAATAAATGTAGAAACCTTTCACTTGGAAGTGATAGAAATCACATACTGATATAAATAAAAATTAAGGTAAAATTTATGTTGTGTGCACCAAAAATGGAAAGTTTAATGCAGTACTTAACTTGGGGAAGGAAAAGAGGGTTCATGTTATGGTCTGGATGCCTTACTTTGTGTGCCAGTGACTTTGGTAGGATGAGAATCATGGCCATATACTCTTTTAAAATGGCATAACTTATTCTGTAAAGTGTCTGCACACAAAGGTCAATTGTCATTTGACTGTGTTTTGATAGACCACCCGTAGGGTGTCGGCAATGCTTAACTGGCCATTTTTCTTTCATCAGATATATGACAGTTTGCATTACTGTATTTGCCAAGAATATACTAACCTACAGTAGAATGGTATGTGATAGTGGGTTTACCTTTACAACTTACGAATTTTGATTGATATTGTGAAGTTGTATGATGAAAATCTGCTGTGTCTTGAGTGCTTAAATGTGTGTGGGTCCATCGTTGCTGATGGGCCCTGTAGCATGTATGCACCAGATGGATACAGTACAGAAGTGCTTAGGACTTAAAGACCCAATTCAGGTGCAAACATCTGGGACAGTGGATGAGCTGCATCCTTAGAAAACAGTTTTAGCTGACTCCAGAAAGGAGGCAGGAAGGTAGGAGCAATGGAAAGTTACCAGGAGTAGAACAAAAGAGACCAGGTGACCAGGAGGAGTTTTAAATAAAGAAATACACAGGAATAGGGGTAGTGAGACAGAAAGAGGAAGGGTGGGGCAGGAGTGAGCAATGTCACAGAAGCATGAGGGAGAGACCAGCTAGTATGCAGTGGCTTGCATTTGGTGGGAACCCTGCCTGCCTCCCTCAATCCAGCTAGTTTCCCAAGAACTCACAAGGCCAGAGTGGACTAGTAAGTGAGGGTTATTTGTGGTGTCATCTAGTCATTGTTTTGTATGATCCGTACTCTCCTGTAGACGACACAATTAAGTATAAAAGAACATAAAGGCATAGGCGCCGACTCTGTTGGTGCTCCAGAGCTGGAGCATGCACGGAAACAACATAATGGGTGTTCAGCACCCACTGGCAGCCCCGCAGATCAGATCCTCTCCCTTCCCCCTAGTGCCTCCCGCCTGCTGGTAGCCCTGCCAATCAGCACCTTCCCCTCCCTCCCAGGGCCTTCCGCCCGCTGCTATCAGCTGTTCAGTGCAGGAGGTGCTGGGGTGGAGGGGACGGAATGCACTCGGGGGAGGGGGAAGAATGGGTGTGAGAAGGGATGGGGCATTGGAAGGGGTAGAGTGAGGGTGGGACCTGGGACCAAGCAGGGATCAAGCACCCCTGGGGAAATGAGGAAGCTGGCACCTGTTCATAAAGGTGTTATACTTTGTACAGTCTATGTTTATTGACTGCTTTACATGTACTTCACAAGTACATGCTTCACATGTATTTCATGCCCTGTAAACCAGAACCTTCACTCCTTTGGGTGGAATTCTGGGAAAAGGGGGTGTTTTGAGTTACCAGGATATCTCAGGCATCATTCAGTGCTGCTCCTGGGGCCTAAAGCAGTGGGCTGAGAAGCCTCATTTCTTAGAAAGGGTAACAGACTGCGAGTCAGTGCCCAGGAAATGTGCCAAAGAGGTCTGGGGAGGAATCAATGCTGCAGCCTGCAGAAGCACTAGGAGCTTGAAACACCCCAGGGATCCAGAGAAGCATAGGCTTGGATTCCCATTACAGCAGTCCTGGTGGGGAGGTGGAACAGGGTACTTGGTAGGATCTTTGACAAGTATTTACACTCCTTATGAAAGCTTTTTGTTGATTAAAGGGAGCAGAAAAGCTTTCTTTATTCTCCCTATGGAGGGCGGGGAAAATAATTAATGTATTTGCTTTGTATTATTTGCTGTTTTCTACATTTATAAAGAAATAGGTTTAAGCAAAAATTTGATACAGACCATAACCTATGAAATATACTTTAAAACCCAATATATAGGTGCTTAGTCAAAACATTTTTTAAAGATACAGGATAGCAATATCCATCAAAAAAGAAATATGACATATGTTAGTTTAACAGTTTTCAAAGGAATTAAACTCTTCTTCAGTACTGTTCAAAACAAAGAAACAATGAGGGATGAATTCTCCATAGAGCAAAAGGCAGACTTTCAAGAAGTCTTAATTATTTCACGTCTGTTTTGTAATTTTATACAGCAGGAGAGAAGCTCAAATAGGATGTCTCTTTTTATGACTTGTAGTTTTATACTTATTGTTTTATACAGTCTCAAGCCCTTAGGCAATAATTGCCCATGCATATAACATCTAATCTTCTAGTTCTAATAAAGCTCAGTACTCTCATTCTGTGATCAAACAAAACATTTTTATCCCTTTGTTTTGTTCAGCAGCTCTGGTCATCTAATTTTCAGCATCCTTGGCTTGCTGTAAAATTAATAGCTATTCCAAACAAAAATTGGTTCATTAGTATAGGATCTTGTGCTCAATATCCCTGTCAAATATAACCCTGGCCTGTTCCTAGAGATGTAAGCTTCCCTTTGGGATGTGGATAATGATATGGTGCCCTGTTTTATTAAACTAGATGCCCAAGTAAGCTAGTCTGCAAATAAATATCCCAAATAGTGCTCTTTTACTAAGGCAAATTCACAGAAGGAATTAATATTGCTGTTATTTTTTCCCTTGAGCTTTGTTTCTAACAATTTCCTTGATACATTATGCAGCAAATCCAAGAAATGAAAACATGGTTAGTGATATTATTCATAGAATCATAGACTCTCAGGGTTGGAAGGGACCTCAGGAGGTCATCTAGTCCAACCCCCTGCTCAAAGCAGGACCAACCCCAACTAAATCATCCCAGCCAGGGCTTTGTCAAGCCTGACCTTAAAAACCTCTAAGGAAGGAGATTCCACCACCTCCCTAGGTAACCCATTCCAGTGCTTCACCACCCTACTAGTGAAAAAGGTTTTCCTAGTGTCCAACCTAAACCTCCCCCTCTGCAGCTTGAGACCATTACTCCTTGTTCTGTCATCTTCTACCACTGAGAACAGTCTAGATCCATCCTCTTTGGAACCCCCTTTCAGGTAGTTGAAAGCAGCTATCAAATCCCCCCTCACTCTTCTCTTCTGCAGGCTAAATAATCCCAGTTCCCTCAGCCTCTCCTCATAAGTCATGTGCTCCAGCCCCCTAATCATTTTTGTTGCCCTCCGCTGGACTCTTTCCAATTTATCCACATCCTTCTTGTAGAGGGGGCCCAAAACTGGACACAGTACTCCAAATGAGGCCTCACCAGTGCCGAATAGAGGGGAATAATCACGTCCCTCGATCTGCTGGAAATGTCCCTACTTATACAACCCAAAATGCCATTAGCCTTCTTGGCAACAAGGGCACACTGTTGACTCATATTCAGCTTTTCGTCCACCGTAACCCCTAGGTCCTTTTCTGCAGAACTGCTGCCCAGCCATTCGGTCCCTAGTCTGTAGCAGTGCATGGGATTCTTCTGTCCTAAGTGCAGGACTCTGCACTTGTCCTTGTTGAACCTCATCATATTTCTTTTGGCCCAATCCTCTAATTTGTCTAGGTCCCTCTGTATCCTATCCCTACCCTCCAGCGTATCAACCACTCCTCCCAGTTTAGTGTCATCTGCAAACTTGCTAAGGGTGCAGTCCACACCATCCTCCAGATCGTTAATGAAGATATTGAACAAAACCGGCCCCAGCACCGACCCTTGGGGCACTCCACTTGATACCGGCTGCCAACTAGACATGGAACCATTGATCACTACCCATTGAGCCCGACCATCTAGCCAGTTTTCTATCCACCTTATAGTCCATTCATCCAGCCCATACTTCTTTAACTTGCTGGCAAGAATACTGTGGGAGACTGTATCAAAAGCTTTGCTAAAGTCAAGAAATAGCACATCCACTGCTTTCCCCTCATCCACAGAGCCGGTTATCTCATCATAGAAGGCAATTAGGTTAGTCAGGCATGACTTGCCCTTGGTGAATCCATGCTGACTGTTCCTGATCACTTTCCCCTCCTTTAAGTGGTTCAGAATTGATTCCTTGAGGACCTGTTCCATGATTTTTCCAGGGACTGAGGTGAGACTGACTGGCCTGTAGTTCCCCGGATCTTCCTTCTTCCCTTTTTTAAAGATGGGCACTACATTAGCTTTTTTCCAGTCATCCGGGACCTCCCCCGATTGCCATGATTTTTCAAAGATAATGGCCAATGGCTCTGCAATCTCATCGGCCAACTCCTTTAGCACCCTCGGATGCAGTGCATCCAGCCCCATGGACTTGTGCTCGTCCAGCTTTTCTAAATAGTCCCGAACTACTTCTTTCACCACAGAGGGCTGGTCACCTCCTCCCCATACCGTGCTGCGGAGTACAGCTGTCTGGGAGTTGACCTTGTCTGTGAAGACAGAGGCAAAAAAAGCATTCAGTACACTAGCTTTCTTCACATCCTCTGTCACTAGGTTCCCTCCCTCATTCAGCAAGGGGCCCACACTTTCCTTGACTTTCTTCTTGTTGCTCACATACCTGAAGAAACCCTTCTTGTTGCTCCTAACATCTCCGGCTAGCTGCAACTCCAAGAGTGATTTGGCCTTCCTAATTTCACTCCTGCATGCCTGAGCAATACTTTTATACTCCTCCTTTTATACTCCTTCCTTTGAATGGATGCTATTTATGTTAATAAAAAAATGACAGTTACAAAAAATAATTACCATGGTCTGCTTTTTAACACATTGCAAATTCTGAAACACGAGGGTCCTTTGAGTGCTGGTCCCTATAGGTATTCACTATGGCTATGCATACCCCCGAAACAGAAAGATTCTTCACTAGCAGTGTCCATTGGTCTTTTCCTGTGCCTTCATGTGCTCCAAACTGAGGGCATAAGGGATGACATGAACCAACTGCCTTTCTAGTTCCTTTCTACTGCTCATGGGCCAAGATGGAACTTCAATAGCATCCACGCTTTCCTAGCATTCCTGCCTTGTATTCAGGTTTAATTTTTTTTTGGGGGGGGGTAAATAGTTTTATTTTATTGTAGCTAGTTAGTGTTGGGAGTAGGAGGTATCCTCCAGGCCACCCACACTCTTCAGAGCACCTATTATGCCTCAAAACCTCAGCTTTACATCCCGCCTGACCTTCCCCCAGATCTTCCCAGTTAGTGATCCCTAAACCTCTTGTTTGTGCTGCTTTGGGGAGTGTCTCATTCCATTTGTGTCCAATCTTGAGAATTCTGGGTTAGGAAGGATCTGATGGAACTCTATGGCCACAGCTCAACCCTTGGGTTTCTGACACAGCACCCCCATCCACCCTCGCACATCCCAAAGGGAAGCTTACATCTGTAGGATCTGCCATTAGTACCCTTTTGGACATGGCATTTTGCAGTCCTGGACGGTAAGAGTGCAGATTTAAAGACTCTACCAGGTGTGGACAGGAAGAAGGTAAAAGGAAACACTCATGAGAAGCAGCTGAAATCTGCACTTGAACCCTCTAACATGTCTGTCTCCTCTGCCCCCTCTAACTCAGATGAGACTCTGTGGCCCAGTATGGGTCTGCAGCTCCCAGCAAACATGGGCTAATACTGAGAGCCAGCGATACCCACAGCCCAACCAGGGATGGGTCTGGTTCCATCATCAGAGAAGGAAAGGAGAGTGTGATCACCCCCTGCACTGGCGGTTCCACACTACATGAGGAAGAGGAACTTAGCGGTACTAACAGCTACCTCCTGCACTGAATCTGCACTGTCCAATCCACCAACACATCGAGCCCCTCCTCACTCTCCTGATGGACCCAGTTATGCTATTCTTGAGGAACTAGGGTTTACACCAACTCAGCGTCACTGCTACTCTCTGTTCCAGTGATCTCCAGAGAGGTACTTACACCATCGGTACACCACTCCCTTGTCCCTTCCACCAGCTGGGGTGTTGACCTGTGGGCGCCAAAAGTGTGCCACTCACCAATTCAATCTACCAATCATGGCATAAGACATGAGGTACTGACAGCTCTGCCTGTACACACCAAGGACTCTTATTCCTCTAGCGAGATTGAGGCCGATGCACTGATCACTCCAGTGGTCCCAAGATGTGGCATGGGTGCCCTCTCACTGCCACAAGACATACCAGCAGCCTGGGACCAGTGATGCCCTCCACTATGGGGTTGTATGGCTATACAACCCTATATTTGGGCTTTATTGGCACCCTTGGATCCCATACTTTGGACCTCCTGACTGCAAGGGATCAGAGCAGGAATACGAACACAACTCTTCTTAGCAGGAAAAGCCTCAACCCCCCACTCCTTCCCTCCCAGGAGCACTGTGAAGAGGAAGAACACCCCAACCAGCTGGAACTGCCTGATCCACCTGCAGCTCTGTCTTCCCGGTCTCCTGACAAAGCAGTGATGCTGGTCTTACCTTCGCCACCTAATGATTTTAAACAACTTCAGGACCGCATGAGGATGATTGTGAAGGCTTTACAGATCCCTCTGGAAGAAGTTCAGGACCCTACTCACAAGCTTCTGAGCGTCTTCTAAACTATGGGCCCCGGTAAGGTGGTACTTCCCATGAATAGGGTCATAGTAGAATTGGCCCTGGCTGTTTGGCACACTGCAGTTAACTGTGCCCCAACCCCCAAAAAGACTAGATGAGACAAAAGTATCTCTTCTCAAAGAGGCAGAATGATTTTCCTCATCCTGTCCCAACTTTGCTAGTAGTTCAAGCCCGTACCAAGCACAACAGATTGCAGTAGCCTTGGTTACTCCATCCAATAGGGAGAAAACTGGACCTTCCTTGAGAGAAAGAGCTTCTCTTTTGTCAGCCTTCACTTCCAGATGGCAAATTACCAGGCTTTAAATTTTGAAATGACTCATTATAATAAGTATCAGAGGGGTAGCCGTGTTAGTCTGGATCTGTAGAAGTGACAAAGAGTCCTGTGGCACCTTATAGACTAACAGACGTATTGGAGCATAAGCTTTCATGGGTGCATACCCACTTCGTCAGATGCATGCAGTGGAAATATCCAGAGGCAGGTATAAATATGCAGGCAAGAGTCAGGCTAGAGATAACGAGGTTACTTCATTATAATAAGGTGTCTCCATTTGCTAGCAAGCTTCCTCAGGAGCGCAGACTACAATTTTGGGCTATTCTGGATGCTTAGTTGTGGATAGCTTAGTTGTCCCTCCAAACGTCTTTCAAAGCAACTGACCCCACTTCCTGCTCCATGGAAACTTCAGTAGTTATAAAGTGGGTTTCTTGGCTTCATTCCTTGGGGTTGCCTACTGAAGTCCAAGCGATGGTAGAAAACCTCTTCTTCATGGGTAACCTTATGTTCAGCAAAAAAATGGACATCATTACACTCTCTAAGACTCCTGGGCTACCCTCTCCTTGCTGGGGATTTATATCCCAGCCCCTTGGAGGAAGTAATCTAAGCCACCATCATACAGCGTCTTGCTCCCCATCCCTTCTTCCATCAATGAGTTTGAGCCACCCAGGAAACCAGAAGTTACACCACTGCAGGCAGAATGCACCCCATACCATTGCTTCCCCGCTCACCAACTATCCCATGCCAAGAAGTCATTTTGATTGGACCATCAAGAGCTACAAACCAGTCTCGGTGCATCCATACAGTACCCACCCCCTTCAGTGGCCACATGTTCCTTTTTTTCCCGCCAGTGTGGTAACATGTTACTTCAGATGGGTCTTGGAGATTATCTTCACTGGTTACACAATTGAATTCCTTTCCATTCCTACACCAAACGCCCACTCCTTGTCCCTCTTCAGGGATCCCTCTTATGACAGGTTCCTCAGACAGGAGGTAAACTCCCATTTTCAGTTAGGGAGTCATAGAACCCATGCCTCCTCAACACAGGAGGAAGGGTTTCTATTTGAGATACTTCCTCATTCCAAGAAGGAGACCCATTCTAGATCTCAGACAGCTGAATGTCTTCATATGCTGTTTGAGATTCAAGATGACCACTCTGGATTCCATAATCTTTGTTGTATTAATTAAGGAGGAATATAGGGCTAAAGGTGTAAAAATAGTCCAGTCACTGTCCAACATGAAACAGTGTTAAGCAAGGTTTGAGTTTTGGTATTCAGAGACCTCTGCCTGATTAATACCATGGAAAACACACCATTAAAAATCCTTTAAAACTTTTATCAAACAAGACAAGAAGGGAAAACAGTCTTTGAAAATGTAAAGTATTACATAAGGCTTTCATATTAACATCCCTTTTTCCTTTTCCCCTTTAGCTAGAGACCACTTTTAGAAGAAAACCTCCCTTGTCTGACAGTCTCTTAAATGATATTAAAGATTGTAATAACTATCCTTTTGGGGAAAAATAAGAAGTTCGTTGAGATGGGCTAGAGTTGTTGCAGCAGCTGTTGTTAAAGTCCAATCCTGTTTCATCCCAGGTGGTGTTTAGGATCCAGAAGTGGCAGTGGGTCCCTCTATCTGGCCTGGTCAGGACAGGACATCTCTCAAGATCATGATGTAGGCCCGGGGTCCTAGGAGATGATAGGGGTCACAGCCATGATGATGAAAATCACTCCAGTAGTCAGTTTTTCTCCCTAAAGTCTGTCTTTAAGGACCCCAAAAGGGAGTGAGGGGTGGAATAGCCCATCCCCTCATTATTTTGTCCATGAATTAGGCCTAGTTTCCAACACAGTGATTATCACTGACTTCTGGTTCCTACTTTTATTGTGTACCAAGCATGATCTTCACACAGTCCTAGAATTATATCAGTAGACATTTGTGTTTGGACTAATTCAGTCTGTCTCCCTTTCTTACCTTTTCTCATCAATGTTTGTTATAGGTTATTGTGACATGAACTTTCATTTACTTTTTACAGTTGAGATCACAATTTGGGTAAATTTGTAAGCCCAATTATCACAACATCCCTTTCCTCAACAAAGGCGACTGGTTTGCAGTTCTCAGTTGGAAGGATGTCTGTTTTCATATAGACAGTCACCCATCTCACTGGAATTTTCTGTGCTTTTTGGTGGAACTAGAATATTACCAATACAGGGTTCTTTTTGGATAGCCCCAAGAGTTTTCACAAAAGAATTCTCGGTGGTAGCAACACACTTGCGTCGCCAGGGCAGTTCAGTTTTTCTCGAACCTCGATGACTAGCTGCTCACAGGACAGTCATCTGGGGAAATTCAATTGACAGTATACTCAGTTTCCTGCAATTTGTCAGACTTCAAATTAACCTAGAAATGTCCAGTTTAATCACCATGCAGATTATAGAATTGATTGGAGCAACTCTGGACTTGACTTCACCCAAAACTTACTTACCTAAAGACAGGGTCTTGCAATCAGGGACCTCAGAAATCACCTAACTCTCACTGAGTCCATAGACAACAGCTCATTTCTGTCTGGTCCTTCTCATACACATAGCTGCCTGCAGATACAAAACATTCTTCACCAGAATCCATCTTCATTGTCTTCAGGCATGGCGTACATGCTGAATAGTGATACCTTAGACAAGTTACAATACCTCAGAGTGTTCTGTCTTCTCATCTGGTGAGAAAAAAAATAAATCTGTGTTTGTAGGGGTTCCCTTTGTTTCCCCTCCACCTACAAAGAATCTAATCACAGACCACCCCCCTTCCTCCTAGGTTGGGGAGCACATCTGGGCATCCAAGGGGTGCAAGGTTCTTGGACCCAACAAGAGTCCCAGTTACACATCAGTCTACTCAATCTTTGGGCAGTGCATGAGGCTTGCAAAAGGTTTCTGCTTTTCATATGTTCACATCATGTCAGACAACATAACAGCAGTATTCTACATAAACAAGAGACAAGCTCTGGAATTGGTGCAGCTGACACCAGATCACCCTTTCAGCAGCGGAGCTTCCCAGAGTAATGAACACTGTAGCAAACCGCTTCAGCAGAGACCACTTCCACAGAAAATGTGAGTGGGTACTTCACAACTTGATGGTGCAGAATGTCTTCTGTCAGTGGGGCCCCCTGTCATGGGACCTCTTTGCATCCCAGTAAAAAAGAAATGTCAGGCCTATTGCTCCTGTGTTGCTCAAGGGCACAATTCCAGAGGGGATTCATTCATGGTTCAGTGCTCATAGCCACTAGTGTATGCATTCCCACTCATTCCCCTCCTACATCATGTCCTGAACAAGATCAAGCGGACAAATTGACAGTGATCCTAATGGTTTCTTGATGGCTGAGACAGTTTTGTTTCACCAGTATCTACCAGATGTCCATGTGTTGCTGAACCTTCTGACTCAGAACGAAGGCAAAACTGTCCATCCCAACCTGATCTCCCTCCACCTCACAGCTTGGTATTTGGATGGGTGAAAAGCATAGAAAAGTCTTGCTTCAAGGAAGTCCAATCCATCCTCAGACACAGCAGAAAGGCTTCCATGAGAAAATACTATGCTGTCAAGTGGAAGAGATTTTTCATCTGGTGCCAGTATTGCCACATACATCTATTGGATTTTGGCATTCCTACCATATTGGAATATCTCCTTTCCCTGAAGTCTTTGGGTTTATCCATTAGCTCATTGTGTGTGCACCTGGGAGCAATCAACGCTTTCCATTCTCCAATAGATAATTGTGTGGTGTATACCCACCCTATAATCATGACATTTCTGAGGGGTCTTGTCAGAGCCTCCAGTATCAGTGCCATTCTCTAATTGGGACCTTAACCTCCTACTGTCGGCACTTATGAATCCACCATTCGAGTCTTTGGCCTCCTGTTCCCTTCTCCATGTATTTATGAAATTAGTCTTCCTAACAGCAATCACTTCAGCTAGGAGAGTTGGGGAGCTTGTGGCTTTTATGGCAGACCCTCCCTACATGATGTTCCATAACAACAAAGTGTCCCTAAGGTTACATCCCAAATTCATCGCAAAGGTTCCCTCCAGATTCCACCTGAATTGGAATCTCCATCTAGTGGTATTCTACCTGAAACCTCTTGACACTAGAGAGGCTAGGAGACAACTCCCCATATATTTATAGAGCTTTGGCTTTTTTACCATCAAAGGATGAAGCCCTTTTGAAAATCCCTGAGATCATTCTTCTCCTTTGCCAAGTGGATGAAAGGGGAGGCAATTTCATTTCAAAGGTTCCTAAAATAGATAGTAGAATACAGCCTGCAGTGTTATTATATGATCATAACTTCTCCTCAAGGTGTGAGGACCCACTCAACTAGAGCACACACTACCTCTCTATCTCAACTAGAGCACATACCACTTCTCTGCAAGGCATTCTTTTTGTAGAAATCTGTAGAGCAGTGACATGGAGCTCATTGCAAATGTTTACTAGACAATACATATTGGTCCAGGCTTCTTCAGCATCCTTTGGTACAGCAGTTCTGCAATCTGTGATTTACCCTGGGTCCTCACACCCTCCTCCTCAATGAGTACTGCTTGTGAGTAACCCACAGTGAATATCTACAGGTACCAGCATTTGAAGAAGAAAGGGAGGTTACTTACCTTTATAGTAAATGGAGTTCTTCAAGATGTGTGGTCCTTGTTGGTATTCCATGATCTGTCCTCCTCTCCTCAGTTATTTACTTGATTTGTGGTAGAGTAGGAACTGCAGAGACAGTTCATCTGTGCCACCACTTGTGCCCTTGATTTGGAGCACTAGGAGGCATAGGTGAACCAACAGATGCTGCTATTGAAGAATCTTCCAGGCTCAGGTGCATGGAGCACATGAGAACCCACAATGAATATCTGTAGGGACAACACATCTCAAAGAATTCCAGTTATTATAAGGTACGTTACCTTCCTTTTCTTAGAAGAAATTGCACAAGAACAAACACTTTTATTATTGTTTAGTTTAATTACAAAAAATAATCTCCAGAAGCCAGGAAATAAATCAGTCTTCCAAGTTCGCCAATCTTGGCCACTAAACCATACGTATTCTGTGATCCACAATTCAGTGCATCAGATATTGTGACCAGCATTTAATTAGGAGATATAATTATATTCTGTGAAGTGGTTTAATTTCTTGCAAGTTAAAGTTTTACCATAATATGAGCAAGATGTTATCAAGCAGCATGTTTTTGAACATTTCTGTTTGCTGAAGAATTAACTACTACAATCTCTCTTGTTTCCACAGATTGGAGCCCAACCAGATGGTTATTCTATAGTTCATAGAAAATGTCACTCTCAATTTACTGACACAGATGATTACAGAAGACATGGTATCAACACATGGCAAGATGAGAGTGGGATATATGCCAATGCTGATATAAAGCAAAAGGTCTTCCCAGTAACTAATCCTATACCCTCAAACGTGCATGAAGATCATTTGTAAGCAGTAATAATGGAATCCAAAATAGACATATTGTATGTCATGTGTTAACTATTTTCCAAATATTCCAATAAATATTTTTGAAATGCCTGCTACAGTAGATGCATTGTTCTGCAAGCAATCTCTTTATATTGGGTTGCACTATACCTACATTATATGAAGGTTTCTTACATATTGAGTATTTTTATGATTAAGCATTTTATGGATTATACACACTGATTTTAGCTGAATACTGTTGCTGTGATGGGAGAGTTTATCATGAGAAGCAATGACTCTGAAAAAGCTTTGTGGGTGGTGGTAGATATGAGCTCCTGCACATCACTCACTGGGCTGGTGCCTCCTCCTGGTCACTCTGGGGATGAGCTCAAGGCAGACATCCTCCCGGACCGCGGTTTGCATACCATCAGTCTGTCTCTGCATCTGCCTGGAGCCCCTCTTGCTGCCTCAGGAACCGCAGTGTCCTCTTCATGGCTCTGCCCTCTGGCAATATCACCATCCATGTTTTCCCCCTTCTGGGGGTTAGTATTTCAATCCAATAATCATGCCACTTCCCCAGTGTTGGGGGGAGGGGAGGACCCAGGCCCATCCACTACTCCAGGTCCCAACCCAAGGACCCTGTTTATGGCAGCCTCATGCTGCTCTCCTTCAAACTGCTCACCACTTTTCCCAGAGCCTCTTCCCCACGCCCCTGCACCTCCTCCACCCTTGGGGCTGGTCCACACTACCCCCCAAGTTCGAACTAAGATACGCAACTTCAGCTACGTGAATAACGTAGCTGAAGTATCTTATTTCGAACTTCAAAGTACTCACCGCTGGTCCACACGGCGGCATGCAGGCTCCCCCGTTACTCCACCTGCTCCGTTCGTGGAGCAGGATTACCGGCGTCGACGGGGGAGCACTTCCTGGTTCGATTTATCGCGTCTAGACAAGACGCGATAAATCGAACCCAGAAGATCGATTGGACTCCTCCGATGCGGCAGGTAAGTATAGACGTACCCTTACCTCAGGGCCTTCACGCACTGAGCTGTCCATGGTGCTAGTACTCCTTTCACTTGCTGGGAGCCCAGCCCTTCACTCCATGAGCTCCAAACAGCTTCTGACCCTGCTCTACCCTGAAACTCCTCTTATCTGAGCCTGCTGGGCCCAGATTGGTTTGCTCCCTGCAACTCCTCCCTGATTGGCTGCACCTCACACAGCCTCTCAGGGCTGCTCAGAGGATTCACTTCCAGTGTTCCCTGCTGAGATTAACCCTTCCTGCACCTGTGTGGGGCAGACACCTCATCACAGCTCCCAATGCAATGCTCTGACCTAATGGACTAATACACTCCTTGGATGTATAAACGGGACTCTTGAGTAGGAAGAGAGTCTATTTTCCTCTGTATTTGGCACTGATGCGACCGCTGCTGGAATTCTGGTGTCACAATTCAGGAAGGATGTTGATAAATTGGAGAGGGTTCAGAGAAGAACCACAAGAATGATTAAAGGGTTAGAAAATAAGGTGTGTGCACTCAAATGCACACTGACCTTTATACATATAATTACTGTGACTGCGTGTGCAGATGGTTATTTATGCACTAACGAGTTACCTGTATGCACAGTGACAAATATGAATGTGAGAATTTTTTGTGTGTGGCCCTCAGTCCTCTTTTCAGAATTGGCCCACTAATCTAGAAACAAAGTGGATAGTTATACAAAATGCATGCAATGAAAACCGCTGAGGCCAGGCACCTGCTGGTGATGAGGTGATGTAAGCTCTCTCTTTTGAGGTGGAAGCAAGGAAGGCCAGGAGTAACGCTGCAATACAATATCATAAAAAAGAGATGCAAATTCAGTGTAATGGTGCAAAGATGTCTGACCTGATCGTATAGCCTGATTGCCATCTGCTGTGCCACTGATATGGAAAATCTAAGGCAACTTTAATCAAGGCATCAACTAGCCACTATATTTGTCCTTAGATTGAGATTGGACATGAATTCTAATACTAAAACAGTTCAATAGAATAATTTCCAGATTCAGTAGTAGTAGGTAATGAATAAAATGTTCCGCTGTGGAAATGGAGAGAGAGGTAAGACCTTCAGTCCCATAGGACTTTAACTGGATTTTCCTTCTGTGTGGCAAATCTTGCACAGCTAATCTATTTCCACACAGTTTATTAACTCTGACTCTGAGGTAGAAGTTAAAATCAGGCTTGGTAAATACAATGGCTTTTGTTGATTTTAATGAAACAAACAGATGGAATGTAATTCTATTGTTTTCCTATTTGCAGGTGTAGATGAGTGACCAGTGATTCTATATGCACTTGAAACCCTAGGCAAAATGAGGACTCTTTCTCTCCCACTTTCGTATGGTTTTTCATTAGACAGACAGGGAGATGTTAGAGGATGCCTTTAGGACATCTCAGAATTCATGAGATAAAGAACATAAGTTTCTAATAGAACATGATACTCAGTTAACAATACTGTGTATTTCAAGTTTGTTCAAATTAGTAGTGAATATTAGCCTTCACTCTACTGAATAAACTAATTCCTCTAGTGCAATGGATCCAAACACCAGTAAGCATGGGTTACTGACCTAGTACCACAAGTAGCCAAGGAGTACATTTGATATGGATTAAAAGGGTCACATGTACAATCAGCCCTGAATAGTACCCAAAAGAAACTGCACATCCTAGCAGACTTTGTCCTGGAGCCATTCATGCACTGCAGATGTTCAAATTGGCACAAGGCAGAGGAAAGCTGCCTGTCAGAGAAACAAACTGAACAGGAAAAAACAAAAGCAAATGTAAGTAAAATTAGGCTAAGAACAGTTCAGAAAGTCCACACAGATCAAAAGGAACTACTTCTAAATCAAGAGCATTGTGGGGTTCAGAGTTGTCCTTTTGTTGCAATACAGTGATTTAATACAAGCATTTTCTGCGCATATAATATATGTTGTATCCAAATGACCGTGCTTCAGATAAAGTACCAACATATAGACTAGAAATTACTTTGTAGATATCAGGTTGAAACTAAAGGCAGCACAGCCAAATATAGTCACTGCTCTGGATATCAAAACCATATGCAATAGCTATATGCTGTATTTCTGTGCACTGGTGGTTTATTATTAAGTGAAGCAATATCAACTCTTAACACAACACCAATCAAAGAGATAAGAAATTTGAAAATGCTTTTGAAAGATTTCACTGTTCTACAGCCAAAATGCTTCTGAAATAAATGTAGTCAAACTTTACTAATTCTGGGTCACTGAGAACGAAAATGATGCTTAAAATTGTTGATTGGCTCTAGTTTTCAAGACATGCTATTGGGTCAGTATATATGACCCTTGACTTGGGAATGGCGGAGGATAAGTGAGTTATAAAGGGAAGGGATCTCAATTTAAATCAGAAATGACTAAAATACATCTTTGACTGGATCTATGAATAAATCTATGACTGGGTTTGGACAGTACTTGCTTTTTAGGCAAAACAATGAATGATGCAATCTGAAGCTGGTATTGCGTCATACATGATATGAATTGCATTGTGTTATTCCTAGAAGTCATGGATGATGCAATCATAACGAAGCTTACATTACTCTGCTGAACAAATTGCCCTATATCAGCTCTAGAAATCATACAGTGTGGCGCTCTCTTATTTGTCAGTGTTTGATTTTGCAAAGGGACACATTTCTGTTTAGCCAAAGTGAGCAGAGATGCCTCGTACTTGTGTGAACAGTGCAGATAACTTCTGCTATGTTTGTGGTTGTAGCAGGGGGAACCCTGCTCCTGCCCGGAGGGGCTGGAAATAGCCCTGGGAGAGGGCTGATTGGCAAGGAAGCCACAGGTGTGGCCAGTTAATCAGGGCCCAGCTGGCCCTTATAAGAGGGCAGTGGGCCTGGAGCACACAGACACTCTCTCTCTGTCTTTAGAGAGGGAAGGGCTTGGCTGCAGGGACCTGACCAGGTACCTAGGGTGGAGCAGGGCTGGGGAAGGCCAGAGGAGCTGGGGAGCTCTGGCTAGGAAAGCCCCAGGCTGCGGCCTAGGGTTAGGCCCACTAGGTACTGGGGTTGCGGGGGCGACCCACGGGTAGGCTGAGGCAGCAGGTCCAAACCCCCTTTGCCTGTGATGAGTGGCTTATACTGCAGTCTGCCCCAGGGCGCGGGGGCTAGCTGGTGACTGGCAGTAGCCTATGACTGAGGCGAGGTGGGGATAGTGGGTTGGGGGTTCCCCTGGGGAGGGGAGACCCAGATCTAGGGGTACTGCCAGGGGGCAGCACTCCAGTTAAAAGGGCACCGGGGCCAGGGTGGACAGGTGGATCACTGGCCTGCAGAGGGCGCTCCCGGGCTGGATGAGCTAATTCCTGGAGAAACCAGCAGGAGACGCCGCAGGGGTGAGTCCGGCCCTGTTACAGTGGTGAAGTGACTTTTGCATCACAAAAGCGCAGTATAACCACTATGGTTAAGAAAGCCTATCACCTTTATTTTGGCTGCAAAATTGGAGATCAGGACAAGAGGTGGGCCCCACACATATGCTGCAACACTTGTGCAACAAATCTTCGCCAGTGGTTGAACAGGAAAAGGAAATCTATGCCTTTTGCAGTGCCAATGATTTGGAGAGAGCCAACAGATCATACCAGCAATTGTTACTTCTGCATGGTGCCTCCAGTTGGGAAAGGTGTGTCAAAGAAGAAAAAGTGGACTGTGCATTATCCAAACATTCCATCAGCTATACGCCCAGTACCCCACGGAGAAGGACTGCCGGTTCCTGATGCACCAGAATCATTCTCACTTGAGTCAGACGAGGAAGAGGAAGAGGATGAAACTTCTGGTCCTGAACCATCAATGTCACAGGACCCACATTTTCTCCCATCCTCCTCCTCTGAACCACACCTCATAACACAAGGTGAACTGAATGACCTTGTCAGGGATTTGGAACTACCCAAGAGTAAGGCAGAGCTTTTGGGCTCCAGACTACAGCAGTGGAATCTCCTGGCAGGTGATGGTAGGGTTTCCATGTTCCGTGACCGTCAAAAGGATCTTGTCCCATTCTTCTTCATGGAAGGTGATCTTGTAGCCTGCAACAACATCGATGGTGTGATGGCAGCCCTCAACATCGTTCATGATCCAGATGAGTGGAGACTGTTCATTCATTCATCGAAGACGAGTCTTAAAGCTGTTTTACTGCATAATGGCAATGTTTTGCCATCAATTCCAGTTGATCATGCAGTCCATATGAAGGAAACCTATGACAACATGAAACAACTTTTGAGGTGCATAAACTATGACCAACATCAGTGGCAGCTTTGTGGCGATTTGAAGGTTGTTGCTCTCTTGCTTGGTCTGCAGACTGGATACACAAAGTACTGCTGTTTTCTCTGCGAATGGGATAGTCGTGCAAGAGATTCCCACTCCATCAAGAAAGATTGGCTACTCCGACAGTTATTGGAGCCTGGGAGGAAAAGTGTTCAGCATCCACCACTTGTTGAATCAAGGAAGATTTTGTTACCACGCTTACACATCAAGCTGGGTCTGATGAAGAACTTTGTCAAGGCCATTGACAAAACACAAGCAGCTTTCAAGTACCTCCGTGGAAAATTTCCAAGGTTAAGTGAAGCTAAGATAAAGGAAGGTGTCTTTGTTGGTCCTCAGATTCGTGAACTTCTTCGAAATGATGCATTTCACCATGCACTGTGTGGCAAGGAAAAAAAGGCATGGAAAGCCTTCCAGTTAGTGGCAATAAATTTTCTCGGAAACAACAAGGCAGACAACTACAGGTTGTTGGTGGAAAACCTCCTCAAGGCATACAAAAGCCTTGGTTGCAACATGTCACTAAAGATACATTTTTTGCACTCTCATCTAGATTTTTTTCCACCGAACTGCGGAGCAGTGAGCGATGAGCACGGCGAGCGATTTCACCAGGACATTGCAACAACGGAGAAACGCTATCAGGGCAAATGGAGCCCATCAATGCTTGCAGACTATTGCTGGACAGTGACAAGAGATGCTCCATTTAATGAATACAAGAGACAAGCCAAGAAGCGCCGAGTAGACACTGAATAGGACTAAACTATGTACATAATAGTTTTTTGCCTTTTGTTTCATAATAAATTTTATTTATATAATCCCTTTGCTGATTTTTAAAGTGTTACATAAACAGGACAGGTGAAATAGTATCATGTAAAGCAACCATAAACACATGAAAAGACCTAGGTTTACAATTTATGATTAAAACTCTACTATCTACACAATATACATAGACATAAAATGTAAAAACTTAAATATCTTAGGCCAGGTCTACACTAGGACTTTATGTCGAATTTATCAGCGTTAACTCGATGTAATCCCTCACCCGTCCACATTAGGAAGCAGTTTATTTCGACAGTAAGGGCTCCTTGAATCGATTTCGGTACTCCACCCTGACGAGGGGAATAGCGCCAAATTCGAAATGGGCATGTCGAATGCGAGGTACAGTGGACGGAATTCGACGCTAATAGCTCCGGGAGCTATCCCACAGTGCACCACTCGGTGGACGCTCAGGGCAGTATTGTGTACTCGGATGGTCTGACCTGCCACTCAGAGAAATCCCCGCGAAAATTTGAATGCTTTTTCCTCTGTGGCCATTTTGAATCCCATTTCCTCTTTGGACATTGTGGCGAGCTCAGCAGCACTGGCAATGATGCAGAGCTCTACAGCGGTGGTTTCGATGCCATCGCTGAATAGAAAGAGAGCTCCAACATGGAGTGATTGTGAGGTTTTGGATCTCATCGCTGTGTGGGGCGATGAATCAATCCTAGCTGAGCTCCGTTCAAAAAGACGGAATGCCAAAATTTACGAAAAGATTTCCCAGGCTATGACGGAGAGAGGGTACAGCCGGGATGCTACGCAGTGCCGCGTCAAAATCAAGGAGCTACGTCAGGCGTACCAAAAGACCAAAGAGTCCAACGGACGCTCCGGCTCAGCGCCTCAGACTTGCCGATTTTACGAGGCACTGCACGCCATGCTCGGTGGTGCGGCAACAACTACCCCGCCAGTATCCGTGGACACCGATGACGGGGTCCATTCTACGGACACATCGGAGGAGGTTTTCGCTGACGGCGAAGAAGAGGAAGGAGGGCAGGGGGACGAAGCGATCGAAAGTGGTCACCCTGGAGATTTCCCCGACAGCCAGGAACTATTCCTCACCCTGACTGCGCTGCCCTTCGAACACTCCCAAGCCAGCATTCCTGACCAGGAATCAGGAGAGGGATCATCAGGTCAGTGTGTTAGACATTTATTTTCAATACAATAGTTATGGTGTGTTAGCGCTCTGTAACTGTGGCTTCATTGGCCTTATGCGCTTCAGCTTTGAGTCGCTTTCCCGTGCAACTATTCGAAAAGTCTGTCAATATGTATGGGGATAGAGGTGTAATCACCAGCAGAGATCTCAGAGAAGCTGTCTTGCAGGTACAGCGATAGTTTGTTTAGCACGTTCACTGGGAGAGCTGCCTTATTGTCTCCTCCATGGTAGGATACTTTCCCGTGCCATGCAAGCAGCAGGTACTCTGGTATCATTGCCTTGCATAGCATGGCAGCATACGGCCCCGGGGTTTGCTTGCATTGACGCAGCATGCAGATTTTCTCTGTCTCCGTAATCCTCAGCAGAGTGATATCAGTCATGGGGTCCTGGTTCGAATGAGTGGTATAATTAGTATACTGCATGCTTCCTTTTCCCCTTACAGACAGACACCCGGCTGTTTACGTTAACGCGTGGTGGTAGTGTGTCGGGAGCAAAACCAGTACCACATATCGGTGCGCGGGTAGGGACAGTCCCAGGGAGCGGCAACGCTAAACCGGGGATAGGATAGGCGAGCCGTTCATGCTGAGCGGTTCGCGGGCATTTTAGGTTCCCTGGAGCAGCCACGCGGAGGGGGGGGAAGGGTAGGCGAGCCGTTCACGCTGAGTGGTTCGCGGGCATTTTTGGTTCCCTGGAGCAGCCACGCGGAGGGGGGGGAGGGTGGCCGAGCAGTTCATGCTGGGCGGTTCACGGGCATTTTAGGTTCCCTGGAGCAGCCACGCGGAGGGGGGGGAAGGGTAGGCGAGCCGTTCACGCTGAGCAGTTCGCGGGCATTTTTGGTTCCCTGGAGCAGCCACGCGGAGGGGGGGGAGGGTGGCCGAGCAGTTCATGCTGGGCGGTTCGCGGGCATTTTTGGTTCCCTGGAGCAGCCACGCGGAGGGGGGGAGGGTGGCCGAGCAGTTCATGCTGGGCGGTTCGCGGGCATTTTTGGTTCCCTGGAGCGGCAACGCGGACTGGGGGGTGGTTTAGGACAGCCGCCGTAGATTATCGGTTTGGCCAGCAGCATTTCCTGCCCGCCGCCAGGAACACTGAGGGAGACATGGGAGTAGAGCACTGCTGTGAAGCAATCTCGCAGCAGTCCTAAGTCAGCACCTTACCATGGTTTTCAGAGAGGTGATTTTCTGTGTACGGCAAGGCTTCTGGGATCCGTATACCGGGACCCCAGACACTCATTCAGCCTTAAGGCATAGTATTTGACCTTGTAGTACGTGTACATGTGATAGGCACTGTGTTTGGTCCTATTCACGGTGAAAGAGTATGGTCATTGTTCTTGAAAAATTATCATTCTGAGGAATTCACTCCCTTTCATTTATCCCACAGCTGTGAGTGTCTCCCGCCCAACCAGTGCTTCTCCCACCCACGGCCTAGTCCAGATAAGGCGGCGCAAAAAGAGAACCAGGGACGACATGTTCTCAGAATTAATGATGCTGTCACAGAGGGAGGCGGCACACCGCAGAGAGGACTTTGCACGGTACGAGCGAGCAGCCAGGGAACGGGAGCAGAGGGCTGAAGCGCGCGAGGACAGGTGGCGGCAGGAGGATCAGCAGGCGACCCAAACAATGCTGGGAATCATGAGGGAGCAAACAGACACGCTCCGGCGCCTAGTGGATGTTCTCCAGGACAGGAGACATGAGGAAAGAGCACCTCTGTATGTTCTTTCAAGCCGCCCTCCCCCACCACCAAGTCCAGTGGCTTCCTCCCCAAAAGTCACTAGGACAAGGGGAGCCAGGGTGCGTGGAAATAGTCAATCCACCCCTGCAGACCGCTGCAGTAGTAGAAGGCTGTCATTCCCTAAACCTTAGACTTTTCCCTCCTCTCCATCCAGCAGCACCCCTGAGCACCTCCCTTCCCAGGTCCCATGTTAAGTTACTGTTCTGTTGAATAAATCTGGTTTTTTGGTTCACCAATGTTTCCCTGAGTGTTTTAAATGGGACCGTTTGTATGTCTGGGTAGTGGTTAACATGTTTTGTAAGTGCAGATAATGGGAGCAGAAACGAGGGTGCACACAGGGTAACTGCTGAAGTGACAAGCACAGTACACATTGCATGCATTAAGCATACCTGTCCTTCGTTGTGCAGGTTTATACGTTGTAAACGTGGGGTTGGGGGTTGGGTGGTGCACTGTATGTTTGGGGAGGGTGGTCGCTGATCTTTTGCGGCTGACAGTAGCCTGCTGGATAGATCAATGCACCGTGGGATCCGTAGGCGATAGTCACAACGTAAAAGGCACATAGACACCACCACACACACATGAGATTAGGAGAGGTTGATTGTCCCTTTAAGCAAGCGGAACACCTCTTGGCACTGCGCTTTGGGCAGGATCAAGAGCTTCCCCTTTGAAGGGAAGTGTCCCCAAACCAAACTGCCCCCCAACCGCCGTATGCCTCCACGGTGATAATCATTACCCAATAAGAAGTACAGGAAAAGGTTCAAACAAAAAAATCTTTCCTTTACTGTGACTTTACAGCGTTGAACCAAGGAGGGGGAAGGGGGTTAGTAATGGGAGGATGGGCAACGGGACATGTGTAAAGGGACAGGGGAAGGTCCAGTATCTGTTTACGGAAGTGTAGCAGTCAATGGTTAACCCGCTCTGTCTGGAAGCGAGCTTTCAAAGCTTCCCGGATGCGCACCGCCTCCCGCTGTGATCTTCGAATGGCTCTGGTGTCTGGCTGAGCGTAATCTGCTGCTAGTCGATTTGCCTCAACCTCCCAGCCCTGCATAAATGTCTCCCCCTTGATCTCACAGAGATTGTGGAGCACACAGCACGCTGCAATCACAATGGGGATATTTTTAGGGCTGAGGTCGCAGCGAGTAAGTAAGCTTCGCCATCTTGCTTTCAGACGGCCAAAGGCACACTCCACCACCATTCTGCACTTGCTGAGGCGGTAATTAAAGAGCTCCTTTTCAGTGTCCAGGGCTCCCGTGTATGGCTTCATGAGCCATGGCATTAGCGGGTAGGCAGGGTCCCCCAGGATCACTGTTGGCATCTCCACATCCCCAACAGTGATTTTGTGGTCGGGGAAATAAACCCCCTGTTGCAGGCGTCTAAACAGACCAGAGTTTTTGAAAACACGAGCATCATGAACCTTGCCTGGCCACCCAACATTGATGTTCGTGAAACGTCCTTTGTGGTCCACTAGTGCTTGCAGAACCATAGAAAAATAGCCCTTTCGGTTAATATACTGGCCGCCCTGGTGCTCCGGTCCCAGGATAGGGATGTGTGTCCCATCTATGGCCCCACCGCAGTTTGGGAATCCCATTGCAGCGAAGCCATCTATGATCGCCTGCACGTCTCCCAGGGTCACTACTTTCTGGAACAGCAGGTCAACGATTGCACGGGCTACCTGCATCACAGCAACCCCCACGGTAGACTTGCCCACTCCAAATTGGTTCGCTACTGACCGGTAGCTGTCAGGGGTTGCAAGCTTCCACAGGGCTATGGCCACTCGCTTCTGGATAGTGAGGGCAGCTCGCATCCGGGTGTCCTGGCGCTTCAGGGCAGGGGACAGCAACTCACAAAGTTCCATAAAAGTGCACTTACGCATCCGAAAGTTTCGCAGCCACTGGGACTCATCCCATACCTGCAGCACTATGCGGTCCCACCAGTCAGTGCTTGTTTCCCTTGCCCAGCATCGCCGTTCCACGGGATCAACATGACCCATTGCCACCATGATGTCTAGGGGCCGGGGTCCAGCGCTTTGCAAGAGATGAATGCCCCTTTCAGAGTTTAAGTACTCCTGGAGATTACGTTGTCTCCTCTCCCGATTTCTCTGCATCAGAGTCTGGAAAAGGTGCGCTATAAGGCGCGAGTTGTTGGCTACGGACAGGACAGCTGCGATAATCGCGGAGGGCTCCATGCTCACTGTCCAGTGGCGTCCGAGCTATCAGCCACAGGAAAAGGGCGCGAATTCATTCCCCGCCGGCGCTTTCACGTTGGGAAGGCGGAAGTGTGGGTCGAGTGACGAAATTTACGTATACCGACCCTTGACACAATTTCGTTCCCACAAGGCACTGGGGGCTACACCCAGAATTCCAGTGGGCAGGCGGGACTGCGGGAACTGTGGGATAGCTACCCACAGTGCACCGCTTGCAATGTCGACGCTTGCCCCCCTACTGTGGACTCGGACATTCGAAAAAAGATCCCTGGTGTGGATTCGAACAATCGACCTGGTAATATCGGGTTCACAAGTTCGGTTTCACAGAAATCGAACTAGTACCGTAGTGTAGACATACCCTTAGAAATAGTAGCCAATCAGTTGTTTTAATTGTCATATTTGAATTCAGCACATCAAAATACATACTAAATAGCACATTTTATCTCTGAAGCAGACGACTGCTCAAAAATTGTAGACCAGTGTTTTTTATTAAGATCAGCAGAAGTCACTAGGAAGCCTTAGAAGTAAAAGGGGGTCTTCCTCAGATAAATTGCTTGAAACCCATTCAAGTGTTTAAATATCTTTACTAAAGCAATAACACAGAAAAAAAGATGATGGTATTTTTAATTTCACTGACTAGTTATAGGATACTGGTCAGCTAAGAAATTCACAGCATCTCCATATGAACTGTAATGACTGTATTACTGGAAAAATGCAAATGAAAGAAGACTTAAAAATATACAGAGTAAAGTGAAGACAGGTGATGTGGATGAGGGCCTAAATCTAGAATGGACCACCATGCACTACCATGGAACATGGAAAAGAAATGTCAGCAAGCCCCCTCAAGAACCAGTAGAGCAGATGTTGTTCTAAAGGCTCTGGAGACTTTTCTAGGACCCCTGCAGGCAAAACAGACAAAGTTGAGACATTGGCTGGAACATGTTGGAGTCAGAGCTTAAGCATCTACATTTACATGTTAGAGAAGAACCACTGATTTTATTATCAGAGGGGTAGCCGTGTTAGTCTGGATCTGTAGAAGTGACAGAGTCCTGTGGCACCTCTAACACCTCCCCGTCTGTCTAATGAAAAACCATATGAAAAGGGGAGAGAAAGAGTCCTCATTTTGCCTAGGCTTTCAAGTGCATATAGAATCAGTGGTCACTCATCTACACCAGTGGCATAGCCAGGTTTAGAGCACAGGGGGAGCGGAGCTAAAAAAAGGCGCCGGGAGCAAAAAAAGACGCTGGGAGCAAAAAATGCTCCGCTCCAGCAGCAGCACAGGAGCAAAAGGCGTCAGAGCACAAAAAAGGCGCCGCTTCTGCTCAGTGGGGGAGCGGCCGCTCCCCCTGCTCCCCCCCTGGCTACGCTACTGATCTACACCTGCAAATAGGAAAACAATAGAATTATATTCATCTGTTTGTTTCATTAAAATCAACAAAAGCCATTGTATTTACCAAACCTGATTTTAATTCTCATTTAAATTAGCAGGGGTAGAAATCATGGAGTCTCTTGAATATCAGCTTCAATGGAAGCATTGTTGATGCTCAATGCTCATTAAAATGGCAAAAGAGCAAATGTTCCAGCATTCCAATAACTTCTCATGGAGGTTTTGCTCCACTAATAATAATAATTAATAATTAATAAAAAGACACCACTTTCACAAATCTGCAGAAGGCAAAGTTCCACCTGCAAATTCCTTGCAGAGTCTTGGATGACCTATTTGTAAAGCAACCCGAATAAAAGTATACAAGATATTTCTGCAGTGCACAGATGGAGCATTTGAAAAAATTCCCCAGTTATTGCTTCACTCTCAATAATTTTTGCTTGTGAATTCTCAGGACATATAACTGGTTACCAAAGTATCAGTCATGGCAATTCTCATTGAAATTAGCAGGGGTAGAAATCATGGAGTCTCTTGAATATCAGCTTCAATGGAATTATCTCTCTTACTAAAATATTGATATTTTGCCTTGAAGAGGGTTGCTATGTCTTACTTCCTGTCTCAGTTGATTGACTGGCCAGAAGTAATGTAGTTTAGTTTGCATCCATTGCCTAATAGCACTGGTCAGCATTAAGTGTCATGTCAGTAAGCAAATCAGCCGAGTGATAGGCATGTCACACAACTGCTATTGACATGACACATTGAAAAGGTATCATGCGACATGCCTGTCATTTCACTGCAGATTGTGCCACATGCCACCAAATGATGCAACTCCCTGTCATATTATATATAAGCAATTTTCAGTCTGTGTTCATTCCATCTCACACATGGTGTTCAGAAATAGTTAAATAAAACGGGCCAAATTCTTTGCAGGCATCACCCCTGCAAGTCAATGGAATTATGACAGGACAGAATTTGACCCAAAGGGTATTGTTACTTACAATGCTAGCTTGTTTTGATTATATGTATATTAGTAAATGAAAATTATTGCCCATGATATTATCACAGATGGGAAAACTACATCCCTGGATAAATGTAATCCATTGATTAGTTTATGGTCCCACGGTCCTGCAGTGATAGTCACAGGTCTACCTGCGGAATGCTGGATTTGCGTTTTAGTCTAAGTTACTTGTAAGACGTGTTAGAATGATGTGTTGGTGAATGTTTATTGGCTACATGCAATGTTTATTCCACTATATACATGAAGTACCTTACATTCAGGAAATTTATTTTGAAATTCCTGTTTGAATTGCAAGGAAAGGAACCAAATCACATAAATAATATTTGATTGGCATAATTAACTTTGTCAGAGCATCAAAGAGACAGAGCCTAAACAGATATCAATTATTTTATTATTTAAAATTGTGAAATATAGTTGAGAAATGTGTTCACATATTACTTGCCTAATCTGTAATTGGGGCACACAATGGGGGAAATTCAGTTAATTTATGTGAAAAAATACCACAAAATTCATAACATTTTTTTCAACCAGCCCTACTGTGAGTACAGTATCTGTCACAACTACTTCTGCATCAAGCATTTGTCTTGTGTTTTGGGTTTTATTACCTTTGGTCACATTTAATCTCCTGATCCAAATCCCATTGAAATATTTCCATTGACTTGAGTGGAGTTGGATCAGATTCTTATACAATGGCAGGCTGCTAGATAGCATAAGACTATTTCTACTATCTCTTTCTGTTCTCCGGAGCTGTACAGTTTTGCTTCTTTGTTTTTTGATTAAAAGTCTTTTATCATTTCTTATACTTTGAGAAAGTATCACACCTCAATATCATGGCCAAATGGAGCAGAAAATGGCTCTTGATTTTGCTCGGACACATTTTATACTGCTCCAGTCATGAAATCATGACCACACTGAAATCAATAAGAATTTTTCCATTGACTTTAAAAGGCCAGGATTTCACCTTACATTTCCACTCTATGCTTTGTACTTCCCACTTTCAATGTCCAGTTTGTGATAGCTGATCCTGTATTTGTTGAGTCCATCTACCCGTATTTTGCCTATTTTACTGGGTTAAGACAGTCAGAGTGAAGTTTCTGTTTAGGGATCTGTGGTAGTCTAGCTCAGTGCAAACTTGTTGTTCCCAATGATTTATAAATTGTTCTCTTAGGGATTTTTTCCCCCTAGTGATGTAGGATTCCATCATGTCTTTAGATACTGCTCCATATTGGGATCAGCATGGAGCCACTCCACTCCTGTGGCATTTTGCCTTCACAAACTCCCAGGCATACAGGCATATGTCCCTATACTACTACCCATAAGCAGGTGCATTGTGTCTTCCTCTTCATGGCTGGCCAACTCCACTGACTGATGAGGAAGGAGCCACAGCATCATGGCCAGAGCTTCTCCCTGCCTCTTTTTGGGCACTACTGGGGAGCAGTCGTTACACTGTCTGAACACAAGGATTATAACTGTGGCTGGCTGCTGCATAGGGTTTACAAGAATTGGAAGCTCCTTTTGCACCTGTGCAGAAGCTGGCTACAATCTGGCCCTTGTAAGTAATATTTTTTTGGGGTGTGGTTGTTTCCTTCTTTGCTCTGGAGGATACAGTTGTTGAAGCCAGTGAGTGCTGCCACATAGAAAGAAAGAAAGTAGGATACAGTTTTAAAATCCTTCTTCATTTTGGGAACTATTAAGCATAAATGTAAGAGTCATAGATGGCTATTCAAATACATTTTTTGGAGGATGCCAAATTCCCAGAGAGCTAGAGTTTAACACCTATTGGCTGCTGTGTGGGCCTCAGACTCTTCCACATTTGGGTGATACACATTTATGTATCTGAGTTTAGGATTAGGCCAAGAGTAGTCTTATTATACATCGAATTAGAATTCCTGTGCCCATGTATAAACTATACATATACAATTGCCATTTAAGTTATAATAATCACCCCAGGTATGAACTCTGGAATGAAGCCCAAATATCATAACAAGTACTATTTCTACATAGTAACTACAATGAAACTCTTGGGGCTAACTGAGTCATTTGGGTTATTATATTAAATGTAGTCAGAGAAGCAGGATTTTTTTATTGAAAACTCAGGTTTTTAGTTGTTAAAGTAGCCCTCAAAATGAATTGCTTAGGATTTGGTAGGATCCTTTCCTTTTCAATGTACATGTCCCTCTTCTTTCTACACAGGCTAAACATTTATTTCTGAATATACTACTATATTCTGAGTCTGGCAAACTCTCCATCAGGATGCCATCCTATTTCTCACCTTCCTCCACATCTCCAGAGCCAACACAAACCCAGGTAGGGATTCACTGCCATCTTGTTTTCCATTCTCAGAAGTGCACTCACACCAATATCCACTTTTAACTCAGTTTCATAATTCCATACTACTTGTGAATTTCTAGCAGCACAGAAATCAGATTTGAATTAAAGGTACTGTATGCTTGTGACTTTTAGAAAAGCAACCAACAAAACAAAACAAAAACCACCACAGGAAATATTAATACAAGCAAAATGTAAACATTGATTTGAATATTATTAGTTTTATTATTTATCTGATTGTACTGACTGTTATTTCTGTAGGCAGTCTTTAATGTGTTTTCTTTCTCATTTTCTTTCAGTATGTACCTGCTATCTCTTTTGGCACTAGCAGTTAGCTAATATTCAGGATCTTGCAGGCTGTTTCGGGTAGGTGTTTCTTTGGTGCAATCCTGTTTATTTACAAAGAATGTACAAATTCCTGTTTCCCTGAACACAGGAATCAAATATCAAAAAACAGTTTCTTTGCTCAGAATTCCAAGCCTCTTTCTAGCCAGCACTCTGCTCAAAAGCTCTTTTTTTAGCTTTTCTAAGGGTCATGCTGCAAGTACCCGTTCTTTCTGCTTTCTTTGCATGCTTCTGTGATGTTTATGCTTCTTCGCTCTCTCTTTCTTGCACACACATGTGTGCACGTGCACATCCCCCTCTCCCGTAATGAAATCAACCCCCCACCCCTGTGTTTGTTATCTGACCCCTGGAAAACATATTGGATCTCATGACTTAGTCACTGCTCAGGCGTGCATGCAGTTTAGTCCTTGGGTGGTGGTTTTCCATGGTTTCACCTATCACTAAACAAAAGGGCATTAAGTTCCCTCATTTAGCCTGAATGGAAAGGCTAACACACCCAACAGCTTCAACGAGATGGTGCAATTGCCCAACCCCTACCGTAACACACCCATCGCAACTGCACATAAGCATATGTTAAAATAATATAAAACAAGTTAACAAATGTCAGCTTGACTTATTTTCAGGTATTTCCAAACACAATCTAACAATAAAACCACCCCTTTTCTCCCCTCTACCACATTTTCTTTATCCAGGGCTGCTCAGGAAGGTATTATCCCAATAGATTTAAAAATTCAGACAGATTAGACTAAATTCTACAAGTAAATGGAATAAATGTAATTATTTTCTCCCCTGACCCAGAGTTATATGCTGTATATTTCATTTAGGGCCTTTCACACAAACATCTTAGAATTCTTTTTGATCACTTGGCTTCCTTCTGTCATTGTAACATAAGAAAAAAGAAGAATCTTCCCATTAATAATCAGAACATACAGTACTTGATCACTGTATATATTCGGGAATATAAAACTACTTTGAAGGTTAATATGGTACCCTTTTATATTATATTTTATATATCAAGCATAGGTGCAGTAATATGCCTCTGTGAAATCTGGAAAGATGTAAGTGTGATTATCTCAAATTACTGGAACTTTTCCAAACATTTAGCTTTTAAAACTCAAATGAGATTTAATCAGCAGCTTCCCATTTTACCATCACTGCCACCATCCCTTATTCTGAATGGCACGGAAATCATGCTGAGCTTGAATTAAAATCACACTTCCCAGGCTGTTCCTGAAAGATAAAAGACTAATTGATTTTGGCTTCTGCAAAGCCTGCAGAACACTTGGAGCTGAAGATTTTTAATCATTTTTGTTGCTGTGTATCATCCTTCCAATTACTACCAAATATGCCCTATGCGTGAGCTACTTCCTTCTACTGATTATGAACATAGCAAAAGCAAAGTAACATTTCATTTTAAACATCTCATCATTATTAATTAATTTGGGATTTCTTACAGTAGCACTAATCACAGTGAACTCATCTGGTAAATGTGTGGATGATGTATGTATTTCCATGGGTATCGACTGTGACTTGGAAATATCCAAGGTATCATTAAAATAAATTGTTACTGAAAGGAAAGAAGCAAAACGTGAATTAATGTAGACAAAACATTTTCTCTCTTTCTTTTTGATGGCATCTGCAGTTTGTGTGTTTGGGAAACAATGATAGTGTTTGAATGATCCTTTATATTTAATGGATACACTAGAGGTCAACACCGAGAAATATAAACAACTACTGGTGATTCTCTCTCAGCATTCAGGATTGGCATGAACTGCATTCTAAACTAAGAGCTACAACGAACTGAGAAATGTAGGTGCAGAGTAAGCTGATTCAGGGAGGAACATGGCATCAGACCCTTGCAAAGTTGGCATCGGGGGAGCCTGCTTACCACCCTATTGTGCTTCTCTGTCTGGAAACTACCACCTCAGGAAAACAAAACAGGCCTGATTGAAGCATATTTGCCAGGGGTATGTTTGAGAAATAAGCCCATACCTGGAGAATACTGGTATATGTTCTGAATATTTTTTGGAAAAATATAAAACAATTCAAACAGGCTTTAGCAGTGAAACTGTCTCCAAATCCAAACTTTTCCAGAGTTTGGGGTTTTCTGATTCCTGTTTTGGATCCTTCTCTAAACAATAATCCCTCCTACTTACATTAAATGATACTGTTGGGTTACACTAACATTAGAATTCACATTCTGAGGCCGACTGTACTTTTATTGTCGTGTCCTGGTCCAAGAATTTGTGCTCATCCTAATATGTCCAGTTTGGCTACACTGCTCTCTGCTTTGTAAGTAGCATAGAAAGGTGCAGAGTAGGGAGTGAGTTTACACTGTATCTACAGTATAGACAGAAAAAACCAATATGCATTAGTATGGCTGCTTTAATTTAATTAATTAATTAATTTTATTGATCAGTCACAAACCTGGATCACAAATACAGAGGTGGGTCTAATCCGAATCCCATTGAAGCACCCCAGCAGCAAACTACCATTGACTTTCAAAGGGCAGGATCAGACCCAATAACAGCATCAGCTGGTGTTTTGGTTTTATACAGCACTCCCTACAAAAATAAAGAGCTAATGTGTTTCGTTAGGGCTAATCCTGCTCCCATATATGTCAATTGCAAATTTCACATGGTTTCAAATTTCAAATTTCCAGTGATGCAGGAACTGGTCTGAGGGTTAGATGTGTTCATAAGCACTCAATGTTGGCTTAACTCAGCTTCCATTAACATCACTAGGAGCTTCACCAACAGTTTCATTGGGAGCAGAGCTAGGTCAATGCTAAGCACTTTTGAAATGTCCATTCTGACAATTCACAGCTATTCTATTAAAGTGGCATGTTTGCAGAGAAGAGCATATTAAAGGGAATTACTGCTTCTTTAATAGCAGTCATTGGTTTATAACAATGACAAGAGTTCTTTCTCTGCTGCCTCCATAATTTCCCTGTACTAACAGCTCGACAACTGTAGCATGGCTGAATGCTTCCAGCAGAAAATCTGTTGTTAGTTTAATACTGACTCTTCCAGTTACTATTTTTTTTAAATTACACAGAAGTTGTTGACGGTACAAGTTATTTTCTTGCATAGATCATAAATGAGAGGGAGACAGATATAAAAAGGAAATGTAGCAGAGTTGAGGCAGTATAGCTGATGAGTGACAGCAGGTATTTATTGCTATAAAATTACATTAATAATTTTTTTGAATCAGTTCATCTCATTGGCCTGCCTTTCCTCAAATAATTCACATTTTAATCTAATAGTGGCAGTAAATTATTCTATTTCTCAATTCTTTTATTCTGCTCGACCACATTTCTGTAAATGGCATTTGTGTTTGCAGCCATAGTGATTAACTATATTTATTGACTGTAAGTATTATGTATTATGAGCAGATTTCTATCATAGTTTGATTCACCAAATCAGGATATTCTTCTTCGAGTGATTGCTCATATGTATTCCACTTAGGTGTGCGCGCGCGGCGTGCACGATCGTCGGAAGATTTTTACCCTAGCAACACTCGGTGGGCCGGCTGGCGCCCCCTGGAGTGGCGCCATTAGGGGGCCCGATATATACCCCAGCCGGCCCATCGCCCTCTCAGTTCTTCTTACCGCCCGTGTCGGTCGTTGGAACAGTGGAGAGCAGCTAGCTGACCTCCACATCCCTAGCACTCTTAGCACTCGCTTATCGTGTAGATAGTTTAAGTACTTTTAATTAGTTGTTGATAGTTATTCATAGCTTATTGTTGTAGCTACTGTAAATAGTAGTAGGAGATAAGGGGTTTCTCCCCTGTCTCCCTCCTGGCACCGGGCCAATGCCTGGCTCTCCGGGATTTAAGCCTTGCTCGGCATGCCAAAAGCCGATGCCCACAGGAGATCCACACACCTCCTGTCTGAAGTGCCTCGGGGAGTCCCACCTTCCGGACAAGTGCCGCATCTGTAAGTCTTTCAAGCCGCGGACCAAAAAGGAGCGGGACTTTCGTTTAAAGCAGCTCCTTTTAGAGGCATCGCTCAGTCCGATGTCGGCGCCGCAACGAACCCCGGCACCGACTTCAGCGGCCTCATCGTCCACGGCGCCGGAGCGCCCGAGCTCCGGGAAAGAACCTCGGCACCGTCCGTCTCTGACTGGGACCTCGCAGAGGCACCGCTCTCTGTCCCCGAGAGCGAAGAAGTCGGGAGGACCGACTAAGGCGCCGCTGCATACGCAGCCAGCTTCAGACCTGACCAGGCCTGTTACGGCGCCACCACCGTTGACTCCGGTACCGCAAGGACCGTTGAGTTCGGTGCCAGTGGCCCCTGTGCCACTTACTCCGGCCCAGCAGAGGCCGTTGAGTCCGGCTCCACCACCAGCACCGGCGCCGGCCCTGCCAACTCCGGCACCCGAGAGGCCGTTGAGCGCAGGTCAGCCTTTTCAGGCTCCGGTACCGATGACTCCGGTCCCGCAAGGGCCGTTGAGCTCGGTAACCGCCAGCTCCCCGTCCCATACCGTGGTTGATCTTACGCTGCCGTCCACTCTGGACACCTTTGCAGCGGCAAGGGACCTGATCCAGATGACCGATCCGGCACCGACCCCGTCCACGGTACCGCCGGTGCGGATCGTGACTTCACGCGGCAAACCGGCCATCTTCCACCCGGTGCCGCAGGCGGAGACCAGCCAGCAGCAGCCACCGGCGTCTCCACGGTACCGCTCGCAGTCCCGGCACCGGTCTCCATCCCGGCACCGGTCGTACTCGCGGTACCGCTCCAGGTCCCCCTCCAGGTGGAGGTACTTTGACTCTCGGCACCGCTCCCGGTCCCGCGGCCTGTCGACGCGTAGATCCCCGAGACGTTCATGGTCCCGATCTGTGTCCCGGTACCGAAGTCATCGCCAGTACCGGTCCAGGTCTCGGAACCGATCCGGCTCTCGGCACCGGTCACCATCCCGGCACCGATCTGGCTCTCGGCACCGATCCGGCTCTCGGCACCGGATACCGCCCCGGCACCGATCCGGCTCCCGGCACCGGATACCATCCCGGCACCGGTCCCCGCCGAGGAGGCAGACCTTGGCCACGCAGACGTCGCTACATGGCTACTCTGCTCCACCTTGGCCTTCTCGCTCTGGATCCCGCTCTTCCAGAGATGGCAGCGACCTCTACGTCCAGGACCGCACTGTCAGTGACCAGGGCCACCTGCCAGAGACCGGACAGGGTCAGGAGCAATGGACCCCGATGGCCTATTATCAAGCCCAAGGGGTACCATCTAGAGCTCCCACCTCGACCACATTGGAGCGTAGAGCGCCAGAGGCTACAGTCTCCCGGCCTCCGCCAGAGGTAGGGGACCCAGATCCTGAGCCCCCAGCCCTCGACTCTTCAGCGGCCCCCGCCGAGAATCCACTTGCCCAAGGCCTGTCCTCCTCCTCCTCCCCTGACGAGGCAGTGGCGGGAGCGTCATCGTCCGGCCCGCCTCCTATCGATCTCAGGGGCCATCAGGACTTGCTTCGCAGGTTGGCCCTCAACATGGACCTGCAGATCGAGGAGGTGCCAGAACTGGAGGACCCGGTGGTGGACATTCTCACATCTGATGCCCCCACCAGGGTAGCCCTACCGTTTATCCGTACGATACTGGCCAATGCCACTTCCATCTGGCAGACACCAGCATCGATACCCCCCACGGCTAGGGGGGTAGAAAGGAAGTACATGGCTCCACCAAGAGACTTCCAATATCTGTATACGCACCCCCCTCCATGTTCGTTGGTGGTACAATCCGTCAACGAGAGGGAGAGGAATGGCCAACAGGCCCCCGCCCCTAAGTCCAAGGACGCAAAACGCTTGGACCTGTTCGGCAGGAAAATCTACTCCGCGGGCGGCCTTCAGCTCCGGGCTGCGAACCAACAGGCACTCCTAAGCCACTACGGCTACAACACCTGGGCCTCCATGGACAAATTTAAAGAACTTATCCCTCTGGAGTCCAGGCAGGAGTACAAAGCCCTTGTGGAGGAGGGCAAAAAGGTGGCCAGAACGTCGCTTAGGGCCTCGCTCGACATCGCCGACTCGGCCGCCAGAACGATTGCCTCGGGAGTCGCCATGAGGTGGATATCATGGCTACAGTCCTCCGTCCTCCCTGCGGAGGTCCAACACACAATCCAGGACCTACCGTTTGAAGGGCAGGGTCTGTTTTCAGAAAAAACTGACCCTAAGCTGCAGACCCTCAAAGATGGTCGAACCATCATTCGCACACTGGGGATGCATACCCCAGCGACGCAGCACAGACCCTTTCGGCCCTTTGGTTACCGTCCATATTTCCCCCCTGCACCACGACAGGGCTTCTATAGGAGGCCACGTGGTAAAGGGGGCAGGAGACAGCAGCCCGGTCGACAGTCCGGCCAGCGACAGGGCCCCCACAAACCATCGTCGGGGCCCAAGCAAGGTTTTTGAAGAGACGCTCGAGGCCGGAGTACCAGTCATAATCGATCCTGTCCCCCTATTCTGAACCGCCTCTCCCTTTTCTCCCCGGCGTGGTCAAATATCACCACGGACCGCTGGGTCATACAAACCGTGCAAAGGGGATACCAATTGCAGTTCGTCTCCCCGCCTTCATCCCACCCTCCCTCCCCATCCCTCTTCAGGGACCCTTCTCACGAGCAACTCCTTATCCAGGAGGTACAGGAGCTCCTCACTGCAGGAGCGGTAGAGGAGGTTTCAAGGGATCTCAGAGGCAAGGGATTCTATTCCCGTTATTTCCTAATCCCCAAGGTGAAAGGGGGGCTACGTCCTATTCTGGACTTACGGGTACTCAACAAATTTATGGTAAAGTTGAAGTTCCGTATGCTCTCCCTGGACACTATTATCCCCTCTATGGATCAGGGAGACTGGTACGCCGCCCTCGACATGAAGGACGCGTATTTCCATATTGCCATCTACCCACCTCACAGACGCTTCCTACGCTTCGTAGTGGGCCAGAGACACTTCCAGTTCACGGTCCTGCCCTTCGGCCTCTCAACGGCACCGAGGGTCTTTATGAAGTGTATGGCAGTGGTAGCAGCCGCCCTTCGGCGTCAAAGAGTTCAGGTGTTCCCCTACCTCGACGACTGGCTTATCCGTGGCAACTCCAGCAACCAGGTCCAGTCTCACATTCGCACGGCCATGGACATGTTCAAGCGTCTTGGCCTCCTACTGAACGTAGAAAAGTCCACTCTGGTGCCAACACAGAGAATAGACTTTATAGGGGCAATACTGGACTCTACTCTTGCCAGGGCGTTCCTCCCAGAGGCTCGCTTTCAGACGCTTACAGCTGCCATACGCAGCCTCCAAGCCTTCCCAACGTCAACGGCCCGCTGCTGCCTCAGCCTCATTGGTCATATGGCATCATGCACCTTCGTGACAGCTCACGCCAGGTTACGCCTGCGGCCCCTCCAGGCATGGCTTGCCTCAGCATACCGGCCGCACAGGGACAACCTGGATATAATTCTGACGGTCCCACCACAAGTCCTAGCCTCCCTCAACTGGTGGCTGGACCCCAGGAAGGTGATGTCAGGTGTTCCATTTCATCCACCTCAGCCATCCCGAGCCTTAACTATGGATGCTTCATCCCTCGGCTGGGGGGCTCACCTGCAGAACCTCCAAATGCAGGGGCTGTGGTCAGAACAGGAGCTGACACTGCACATCAATGTCAGAGAACTCCGAGCGGTACGTCTTGCCTGCCAAGCCTTCGCTCAACACTTACAGGGCCGTTGTGTCTCCATCCTTACAGACAACACGACGGCCATGCATTACATCAACAGACAGGGAGGGGCGCACTCCCTCCCCCTCTGCCGAGAAGCAACTCAGCTCTGGGACTTTTGCATAGCCCGATCCATTCACCTGGTAGCCTCGTTTCTCCCAGGGGCCCAGAACACCTTGGTGGACCGACTGAGCAGGTCCTTTCAAGCTCACGAGTGGTCCATTCGACCGGATGTCATCCACTCTGTTTTCCGGAAGTGGGGATTTCCCCGCATAGATCTCTTCGCGACTCGCGAGAACCGGAAGTGCCACGTGTTCTGCTCATTCCAGGGTCGCTCCCCAGGCTCCCTGACAGATGCTTTTCTCCATCCTTGGATGGACCACCTGGCCTATGCCTTCCCGCCAGTTCCACTGGTCCACAGAGTCCTACTCAAACTACGCAGGGACAAGGCCCGAGTAATCCTGATTGCTCCAGCGTGGCCCAGGCAACACTGGTATACCATGCTCCTGGAGCTCTCCGTGGCCGACCTGATCACTCTACCACTGTGGCCGGACCTGATCACGCAGCAGCACGGCAGGCTCCATCATCCCGACCTGCACTCTCTTCACCTCACGGCGTGGCTGCTGCATGGCTGAACCCATCTGAGCTACGTTGTTCCAGCCCGGTCCAGCACGTTCTGCTGAGCAGTAGGAAACTCTCCACCAGGTCCACCTACTCAGCTAAGTGGAAACGGTTTTCCCTTTGGTGTGGCACTCGGGGTCTCAACCCCCTGCAGGTGCCAATTCACACCATTCTAGACTACCTCCTCTCTCTAAAGGAGCAGGGTCTGGCTCTCTCATCGCTAAAAGTCCACCTAGCGGCAATCTCAGCCTTTCACCCCGGGGACGGAGCAGTTTCCATTTTCTCCAACCGCATGGTTAGCAGGTTTATTAGGGGGTTGGAACGGCTACACCCTTGGTACGCCGCCCGGTCCCCACATGGGACCTCAACCTAGTCATCACCAGGCTCATGGGGGCCCCATTCGAGCCCATGGCTACTTGCTCGCTGCTGTACCTCTCATGGAAAACGGCCTTCCTTGTAGCCATTACCTCGGCAAGGCACGTCTCTGAGCTCAGAGCGCTTACTTCAGAACCACCTTATACGGTGTTCCATAAGGATAAAGTACAGCTGCGGCCACACCCGGCCTTCCTACCCAAGGTAGTGTCGGCCTTCCATATTAACCAAGACATTTTTCTACTTGTCTTTTATCCTAAGCCCCATGTCTCTAGGAAGGAGCAGCAACTCCATTCCTTGGATGTCCATAGAGCCCTCGCCTTCTACATCGAGCGAACGAAGCCGTTTCGGAAAACGACTCAACTGTTCATCGCCATGGCGGACCAGATGAAAGGCCTTCCGGTCTCTTCCCAACGCATCTCGTCATGGATCACCTCGTGCATCCGCACATGTTATGACTTGGCAGGTGTCCCCACCATGCACCCTACGGCCCACTCTACCCGAGCTCAGGCCTCGTCGTCTGCCTTCCTGGCACACATACCAATCCAAGAGATTTGTAGGGCCGCGACGTGGTCGTCAGTGCACACCTTTGCCTCGCACTATGCCATAGTGCAACATTCTAGAGACGACGCCGCTTTTGGTTCGACGGTCCTAAACTCTGCTGTATCACAATCCGACCCCGCCTCCTAGGAATGGCTTGGGAGTCACCTAAGTGGAATACATATGAGCAATCACTCGAAGAAGAAAAGACGGTTACTCACCGTAGTAACTGGTGTTCTTCGAGATGTGTTGCTCATATGTATTCCAAACCCGCCCTCCATCCCCACTGTCGGAATAGCCGGCAAGAAGGAACTGAGAGGGCGATGGGCCGCCTGGGGTATATATTGGGCCCCCTAATGGCGCCACTCCAGGGGGCGCCAGCCGGCCCACCAAGTGTTGCTAGGGTAAAAATCTTCCGACGATCGTGCACGCCGCGCGCGCACACCTAAGTGGAATACATATGAGCAACACATCTCGAAGAACACCAGTTACTACGGTGAGTAACCGTCTTTTTTCCTGATACCAATGAAGAAATCAGACATGGTATAGCACAGCTTCATAGCACAGCAATTTTAGGAATATGTGTTATCTGATATCACAGAGTATGCTTTCTACAGCTCCAGTGGGAGCATGTGTTTTCTTCTCTTTGTTTACTGAGGTTTTCAATCAAAAAATGAACAGGAAAGATCTTTTGAGTGGGTGTATCAGAGAACCTTAGAATTGTTAGCTGGCTATCTAGTAGAGTAGTTATCAACCTTTTTCCATGCAGAACCCAACAAAAAACAAACCACCCACAGTTTCTTCTTGCAACCCAGCTGTGGAATTGGGGCCATGACAAAAAATGTTGGCTGGTTTGGGTGCTGGGGATTGTCTCAGAAGTACCAGAAAGCTCTAGTGAATATTGACCAGAAAGCTCGAGTGAATTTTAATCAGAAAGATGGGGTAAATGTTGATGGACCCATTGTCAGGTCTGAAGCTGAGCAAGCACTGTACTCTCTTTGTTGACATAGTAGATTGGAATCTAGGACAGCTGATGGCAACATACAGGGAATTAGGATAGCTTGAGAACCTATGGCAATCAAAGCAGAAAGAGCTCATATCAAAACAGAATGGTCAGGATTTAGATAATGTAACAGTGAATATTGTTGAATGAGCTGGGTGCCAAGTCTAGACAGATCCTCTCAATGGCATTGTTGTGTATTGCATCAACCTCAAGCCCGAGATTACTATTCTGGATCTCAACAAAGATTATTCTGATCTTCACCCAACCTTAAAAAGTTTGGTTTTATTTTGAAAAGCCAATTTAAAATTTTATTTTTTAAAACCCAAAAGACAATGCAACTATAACTCTTGCTGATGCCTCAGAGGGCAATTGTGAGCTATTTAGAAGGAACTAGTCAGGCCAGATTACTGGAGGCCATGATCAAAATGATCACTTGGTTGTCACCCATATGGAACATATTGCAGAACTGAGTCATGGGCTGATGCAGGCCAAGTTAGGGGCATTTTTAAGGTGATCAATTAAGATCGGTAGTTTTGGGGGCACACAATTTTGTGATGGACTTAATCACCATGGTGACTGAAGTATCATTTTTTTCAAGGAGTTGATCACTCATTTGCAAAAATTAGAAAATGCTATGTTAGAACTCATGGCTAGAAAGACAATCCCAACCCTTATGTCTGAAAACATATCTTTAGAGATGGCAAATCTGAAGGGATAAACATTTCCAGGTCTCTAGAGGCAAAGCTACAGAAAAATCAGACCTATCTGCTTGGAACTGCATTTGAACATACGGGTGCCAAATTCTTTGACTGTACTCCCTGGCATAGTGGTAAGAAAGAACTGGCTCATTATAGCCATGTACAAACGGACAGTCTGCAAGATAATTTTACTAAAATGGGTAATTTGTGACTAGGAAAAGAAGAGCATTTTATCTCTGTGGCTGCCTCTAAACTTAATCCACCTATTGTTAGATGATCATGTTACAATGGTTACCCAGTTTTTTTTACCATCTGTGTCTGGCTAGGAGGTTGCAACCTTTTCTTTCAGGTGTAGATCTTTCCACCAGTATTCATGCATTTGGTTACTTTCAGATTGAACTATTGCAACACACTCCACATTGGGCTAAACCTTAAACTATTTGGAGACTGAAGATGGTGAGCAGCTCACTTATTGAGCAGGACGTCCTGCTGGAAGCATCTGGCACCAGTGCTCTGAGATTTGCACTGACTGCCCATCAGTCTCTAGAGGTAGAATAAAGTCTCTGTTTTGAACTATAAAGGCCTAACTGGCCTGGGAATGACCTGACTGAGTGATTGCCTCTCTTCTCTCGCTGTAATACCACAGTTGTGGTCAGTAGGTGGGCCTGAGCTGATCCCCCTGGTTATAAATGAAATTATTATTTTATTGGGATGGTATTGTATTTTGTACTGATGTATCAGGGTGCCTAGAACCTTGGTGTGGTGTCCCTCCTCCTTTCCTGCAAATACAGGGTTGGACTATTCCTGCAACACTCAGCCCTATGAATTCAGGGCTGGCTGAGGCACAGCAGCTCTCTGCTGGATCTGCAGCAGCTTTTCTGGATCCCCCTGAGTCCCTCCCCCAGGCCTGAGAGTGGGTAAAGATCCTACTTATGCTGTCCCATCCCCCAGGCCTGAGAGTGGGTAAAGATCCGACTTATGCTATCCCATCCCCCAGGCCTGAGAGGGGGGTTAAGATCTTCTTTGTTGCTTGTAGTGAGGCTGAAAAGGAGTGCTGGTGGGGGGAAGAGAAGTCAATGCTGGGAACTCTTTGACTTCCTTTCTCTCCCTCATTCCATTTCCCTTTCTTCCCATTCCCATCCTATGTCTCTTTAGCAGGGCCGGCTCTGGCTTCTTTGCCACCCCAGGCAAAAAAAAAACAAAAACGGCTGCCCACGGCGCCGGGGCGCCAGTGGGGAATAGTGCCGCCCCCCGCGGCTTGCCGCCCCAGGCATGCGCTTGCTGCGCTGGTGCCTGGAGCTGCCCCTGCTCTTTAGATAGATGTAAGTAGTGACCTATTGGCTATGATTTCCTGGGTGTTGGCAGGTGACATCTATAATATTATTTATGCTTTAGAATTCTTACTTGACTGAAATAAATTACATAGTATCTGACTCTCTGTTTCAGACAGGTATTAACAGTGACATTTTAATGAATATTAAAGCTAGGACAAAGCTAAATATAAGACTAAGTGAAAGTCAAATATATGAAAGAAGAGAATAAGATTGAGAAACCCTGGCACAATAACCCCCAAAAGAAAATTACCTGTAGACATTCATAGCAGAAACAATAGTTCATTTTAATTTAATTGTGAATGAAACCATAGCCCAAAATGTAAGAGAGCCAGTTGTCTTGTTAGACAACCAAGTGTGAAGTCTTGGTCTTCTGCTCGGTTGGAAAGCAGTGTTGATTATCTCTGTGACGGGTTGGGATCACAGAAACCACCTTGGTGCTGCCACCTGGTGTGCCATGGCTACTTCTGCCCCAGCTTTCCTGCCTTTTCCAGCTTGGGACTCCCGAATCCTGTGTGTTTTGAGCCAGATTCCACTGATCTGCTGCAAACACAGACCCAGGTCTGAGCCACGTCCCCTAACAGCCGCAGGCCTGCCTGGAAGCAGCTCAGGAAGTGCCCGTGCCTTTGACACCCAGGCGCGCCACCTTCCAATGAGGTTCAAACCCTTAATAAATCCGTTTTACCCTGTATAAAGCTTATACAGGGTAAACTCATAAATAGTTCGCCTTCTATTTCAAAGATAGAAAGATATGCACAGCTGTTTGCACTCCCCAGGTACCAACACGCACTCCAGGTAACTTAATAAGTAAAAAGTGATTTTAATAAGTACAGAAAGTAGGCTTTAAGTGATTCCAAGTAGTTACAGACAGAACAAAGTGAATTACTAAGTAAAATAAAATAAAACACGCATGTCTATGTCTAATCAAACTTAACACAGATATAAAAACCTCACCAGCTCCAGGTTCTTCCTTTTAAAGGCTGTAGAACTCATAGCCTGGGTCCAGCAATCGCTCACACCCCCTATTGTCTTTGTCCTTTGTTCAGTCTTTTTCAGGTATGTCTTTGGGGGGTGGAGAGCCTCTCTCTTTAGCCAGCTGAAGACAACATGGAGGGGTCTCCCAGGGATTTAAATAGACTTTCCCCCACTCCCTGTGTAGCATCATCTTACCCTGGAGTTTTGGGATCACATGGGCAAATCACATGTCCATGCACCCTAACGAGTCCAGCCAGTTGCATTCCTGGTCAGGCCCAGATGTGGATTGGGGTCTGCACCTCCTATTGTCTGTGTAAGGGTTTCTTGATTGGTCTCTTTACATGCACATATCTTTCTCAAGACATGATCCCAGGCTCTTACAAAGGCTATGTACAAAACCAGCAAATATAAAACCAATATTCATAACTCCAACTACAACAATGATACATGCATACAAACAGGAGGAATAGATTCAGTAGGTCATAACTTTCACAGAGATATGTTACATGGCATATGTAGCATAAAACATATTCCAGTTACATCATGTATACATTTATAAGCCTCTCCCCATAAAGCCTTATGGGGTACACCGTCACAATCTCTTCTGTCATTAAGGCTTGTTTCAATTACTACAGCCAAATCTCCTTTGTTTGGTGATTGTGTCCCACTGTAACAGGCAGTCACTATAACATTGCCAAGTCTGACTGAAGCTATTCCGGGAGATTTTTCCCCGCAACATGACGTAATGTCATTTTCTTAAAATATCCTATTAAAATCTCTCTGATTGCTTTCAATAGTCACTGGGAGATTGATGCCGATTCCGGGAGACTCCAGGCCAATCCTCGAGGGTTGGCAAACCTAGGCAGTCACCATCTGAGTGTCCCTTTATGGCTATGCGGGGAGGGGGGAGCATGTTTCCTCTTTCAGGCCTTTTAAGAACTCCACAAAGTCTTTGACAATGTCTACATTGCACCATAGTGTGAACTATGCGGGTGTGAACTTCAGAGCGCACCAAAATGTGCTCTAGCTGCCCTGTGTGAACGCTGCTGGCACAAACTAAAAGGTACCTACCTCATTTACATTAATGTAGTCCTCTTTCAAACACAACTATGTTAATGCAAACTGAATATCTTTTAGTTCATGCCAGCAGTGCCCACATATGACAGTTAGATTATAACATTTTGGTGTGCTCTGCAGTTCACACCCCCATAGTTTGGAGTGAAGCATAGTGAAGATAAGCCCTTTCTTTCCATTCAGTAATAATTCTCCTGAGGGTCTGGTTTTACTGGATTAAAGTTCAAGAAAATCTAAAAATAGTCTTATCCCTAGAAGGTGGGCACCGTCCCTTCTCGCCCTCCCTGGTACTGTCTCAAAACTCTCCTGATGTCTAAGGGTCTTTCCTGCAGGAGCCTTTTCACTCTCTGCAGTCCCTCTACAGCTTCCTCCCTCTAATGCCCAGGTGCCCTCTTTTAAGAGTAATGGGGGGGTCACCTGCCCAGTTACAGGTGCACTGGCCTCTGCCCTCTTAAAGGGCCAGTGTCACCCCATGACACTCATACTGAGGAAATTGCCACCCTTATCTTTAGCCTTGTAAGGATTAAGTGTTCTCTTTGAAAGATCTGTGCATGAACTTTGCTGTCAACCAGGAACTTTTAGTGTGTTTGTCTCTCTGGGCAATGTTTCCTGTTTCTGTAATAACTATCCGTTCTTAAATGTAATCCAGCGGTATTAACAAATGTTTATTTCATAGGGATGATGGGATCAGACTCTTTACTCATCGGTGTTTCCAGTGCTCTGATATTTTGTGAACAATCTTGGCTCTCAAGGAGCGCATCTCTCAGGGATTTGGTCACGTACTGACAAACAGGGCCGGCCCACAACATTTTGGAACATGCGGGGAGCTCAAATGACGTCCCCATGCCCCCTCGCTTGGGCCAAAACTTTGAAAGGTCTCAATTCTGCCTTCTTCCTGTTCTACTCCTCTCATGGTACTGCTCTGCTACCTACCCCAATAAAGGAAAACTAACAACTTAAAATGCCTTGTTCAAAAATTTTAAGTAACACTTAACTTTCAAATGCCTGAACAGAAAATGTAACTTTTCTTGTCTGCATAGTAAACACTGGCATTTTTATCTGTTTGAATAATCAAAGTGGTGCTTTCCGTGCCTCCTTGGTTGCAAAGATTTGAACTGCTTCCTGAAGGTCCACAGTCTGGGCCAGCTCATGCTCTATTGAGATGGTTGCAAGGCCGACCAGCCTCTCCTGTGTCATTGTGGAGCGTAGATGTGTTTTTATTAACTTCAGTTTGGAGAAGCTGCGTTCTCCACTGGCAACTGTTAGAGGAAGTGTTAGAAGTATGCGCAGAGCAACGAAAGCATTTGGAAAGAGGGTGGTCATCTTATTTGTGCACTTATATTCCAGAACCGCCTTTGGAGTTGATCCTGCTGAAATGTACCTTGAAAGGGGTTTCAGTTCATCACCTGAATCACTCGCGTCAATATCGCGCATGTTATCATGTGTCAACACTGTCTCTAGTGCCCTGCATTGCTGGTGTAGGTCTTCTTCAGGTATAGTGAGGAGTTTTGGAATATCATACAACATCCCACATATACTGCTGTGTTCCTTGAGCTGCATGAAACGTCGTTCAACTGACTGTATTGCACAATCTAGCACCTGGTTAAAGAATTCAACTTTGAATTGTTGTTTGGGGTTTCTTATTGGATTATCCCGTGCCTCGTAATCAAAATGTCTTCTTCAGTGACTCTTGTATTCTTGAATGGGTGGGAAAATGGCTTCAGTGTGAAGTTCCTCTGCCAACTTCTGTACACTCTTCACAATGTTTTGAAATCCCTCATCTGACCGGTAAGACTGTAGGTATGACTTTGCTTTGTCCAGTAGTTCCATTGCTCCAGATATAGCAAGGTCAATACCTTGGAGTCTCTTGCTTACAACATTTATTTCAAACAGTATGTCATGCCACAACACTGAGCCACACAGAAATTTGAAGTTATGTATGTTTCTGGTGATTCCATTTCCCTCTGCCACTGTTCTCCCATGAACAGTTCCTGTCATAGCATTATCCTCCATAATGGCAACTATGGCATCATCTATCTTCCCAATTTGGTGTTTGATAGGCTTTATTGCCTCCACTCGACTTTCCCATCGTATGGCACTCAGTGGTGTCAGTGTCAAAGAGGATGTTCCCAGATGTTGCTTCAAAATTTGCCATTGATGAGTTGATGCGGAGAAAAATACATAGATGCTTTGAATTACATTTAAAAAATTCAGCAGCCTCACTAGAAGGTGATGCTGCATCACTGACCACGAAATTCAATGAATGAGAACTGCATGGGACAAAAAAAGCTCTAGGGTTTAACTCTCGGATCCATGTCTGCACTCCTCTATTCTTTCCTTTCATGTTGGCACCATTATTGTAGCCCTGATCTCTCATGTCAGCTATCGCAATTCCCGTATCTTCCAGCTTTTTAAGAAGCACATTTGTCATACCAGCTCCTGTAGTATCATCAATGTCAATACATTCTACAAAATTCTCTTTGACAGTCACCATTGCAGGGACATTTTCACTAGATTCTGTTGTTACAAAACACACCATTAAAGTCATTTGTTCCGTATGGCTGATGTCAAGTGTGCAGTCCAGAATAACAGAGTAATATCTTGCTGACTTCAGATCTGCCACAATCTTCTTTTTTACTTTTGTTGCCAGTAACTGTATGATCTCATTTTGAATTGTTTTTCCAAGGTAGTGGTGTGTGTACATTTCTTGGGTGGTGACTCATCTTAGATGCTCCCGGAGTACAGCATCAAACTCAGCCATCAGCTCCACTATTTTAAAGAAGTTTCCATTGTTTGGCACATACAGCTGATCTGAAGTGCCATACAGTGCTAAGTTTTGGGTAGCCAGCAGTCTCACAATGGCAATGAGCCTTTTCAGAACATTTTGCTAGTAAAGAGACTCTGATGCAATCTTCTCTTGATGCTGATCATCTGTGGTGGCCTTTAACCTTAGTCTCATCTCAAGCTCTTTCCACCTATGGAATGCTCTCTGGTGATTTGCTGCCTTCTCATGGCATGCCAGATTTCTAGCCAGATTTTTCCAGTCCTTTTTTCCTGTAGAACCCAATGTGGGTGGAACATTAGACTGGAAGAGTTTGCAACAAAAACAGAATGCAGCATTCTGGGTTTTTGAGTACATAGGCCATGGCCTCTCCACTTTGTCACCATTGGGGATTTCACACCAGAATGTGCTGGATGGAAACTTCTATTTTCATTGACTTTGGGGAACATGAAGTTTTTCACTTGCTGTGGCCCATGCAGTACAAGGAAGTCCCTCAGGTTACTGCTCAAGTGGGTCCACAGTCCTGGATCATCTAGACTTAAGGAACTAAACTCAGCAGCAGCTGTTTCTTGCGCCTCCACCACATTCTTCTCTGATCTACACTTTTCTTCAGGAATGTGCATGGTTACATCCATTTGAGATGGAGATATGGATGCTGCAGTAGCTGCCAGGTCACCTGCACTCTGACTAACTGGAAGAACAGGCATCTCCTCATCACTCTCATCCTCACTGGGGCTGGAAGGCTCACCGTGAACATTTGTGTCTATGTATCTCAGGAGAGCTCCTTCCTGCTTAGATAGAAAAGCTTCCTTTGCTTTCTTTCTTTTTCTGAATGCTGCCACAGAGGGGCGTTTTCTTCTTTCACTCATGACTGCTGTTCTGTGCCAGCTCTAGTGGCTCTCAACACTCAGTTGAAGGGCACAAATAAGCAGGCTGGTAGCAGGGCCTGAGTGAGGGAAGATATCAGCAACTTAAGGGCCTAACTGGCTCCTACTACTTCAGTTGACTGCCTATTCTCCTCAAGTGGGTTCAGGGAAGCAGCAGGAAACAGGAAACTCCCTGAGAAGCTGGAATCAGTGTTAATCAGCCTAGGCTCCTGGGGGTGCCAGAGAGGTACATAAGAGGCTCCTCCTCCTCGTCTCTCTCCCTGCAGCTCCTGCTGCTTTCTGTTATTCCCTCTCACCTTTTCTCCTGCTTGCCTGTTATGTTTCTTGTGCCCTCCTTCCTCCAGCACAGCACTCCACATCTCTGTGCAACTAGAGCAGAGAGAATACATATGCACCAGCAGCATTTTCTACACTCTGGGTCCTAGTGGCGCCCCCCCTACAGTCTGGCACCTAAGGCGGCCGCCTCAGTTTGCCTCACGGTAAGGCCAGCCCTGCTGACAAACTGTGATTTTTGTAACTTAAAAGGCACAAAAAGGAAAGAAATCTACAGCTCCTGAGCTAGCATCACGCTGTGGAATCAACCCCTCTGGGATGTTTAGATAGCAGAAGCACAATTGTTAGGATGACCATATTTCCCAAAGGGAAAACGGGACACTGTATGGGGCTAGCCCGACCCATCCCACCACCGCTCCCATGCAGGGCTGGCCTGAGCCGCTCATCCGGGTCCTCCCACTCCACATTGGGTGTTGCTGCTCGCCTGAGCCCTGCCTGCCCTCCTGCATGGAACTGGCATCGCCGCTCACCCCCCTCCGCACATTCCTCTGTACCCCACTTCTTTGACAAAAATGGGTATTTGTCCCATTTGCTCTTAGCAACTGATCAAGTTGGAAAAAGCAAATGGGAAAAATGCCCACTTTTGCCAAAAAAGTCGGGACGGCCAGGACAGGGCTTAAAAAATGTCCTGGCCAAAACAGGACATATGGTCACCCTAACAATTGTGGGATGGGGAATAGCAAACAAAAGGCTGCATGCTGCCATCCACAGAGAAGAATCCCTTGTAAGCCCAAGGCTGGGAGACCTTCCACAGGTCTCCCAGCCATCATCCTGGCTACATGTCATGCAGGGTCTCTCCATAAGGACATCCCCCTTCACCAGGGCTAAATCCATGGCCGGGGAGTTACTGCTTGTGACGGTGTTCCCCATAAAACTTTATGGGGAGATGCTTATAAATGTATATATGTAACTAGAATATGTTTTATGCTACATGTGCCATGTAACATATCTCTGTGAAAGTTATGACCTACTGAATGTATTCCTCCTGTTTGTATGCATGTATCATTGTTGTAGTTGAAGTTATGAATATCGGTTGTATTTCTTGAGAAAGGAATGTGCAGGTTAAGTGCCCAATCAAGAAGCACTTAACAGACAATAGAACTTGCAGTCACCAATCCACATCTGAACTTTGCCAGGAATGTGGCTGGTCTGGAACTGAGTTGTGCAGGTGACTGGTCCATGTGACCCCAACTCCATTTGGTTACTGGATGCTACACAGGGAGAGGGAGGGGTGTCCACCCAGAGGAGAAAATCTATTTAAACCCCGAGGAAACCCCTCCATTTTGGTCTTCAGCTGGCTAAAGGAAGAAGCTCTCCACCCCCCAAGGAGACCTGAAAGAGACTGGACAAAGACATTAGGGGGGTGAATGATTGCTGGACCCAGGCTAGAAGGAAGATAGCCTGTTTACTGGACCTAGTGAGGGGTTTATCTGTACACAGGGTGATTAGACATAGAACTGCGTGTTCTCTTTTATTTTATTCGGTAATTCACTTTGTTCTGTCTGTCACTAATTGAACTCACTTAAATCCTATTTTCTGTACTTATTAAAATCACTTTTTACTTATTAAGTTTCCTTGAGTACGAGTTGGTGCTGAGGGGAAAGCGAACAGTTGTGCACATCTTTCTATCTTTGAAATAGAAGGCGAACTATTTATGAGTTTACCCTGTATAAGCTTTATACAGGGTAAAACGGATTTATTAAGGGTTTGAACCTCCTTGGAATTGAGCAGCTGGCTGTCAAAGGCAAGAGCGCTTCCAGGGGCCTTACAGTGGTGAGTGGACTTGGTTCGGACCTGGGTCTGTGTTTGCAGCAGATCAGTGGAATCTGACTCAAAACAGACAGGATTCGGGAGTCCCAAGCTGGAAAAGGCCTGGAAGCAGGGGCAGAAGCAGCCTTGGCACACCAGGTGGCAGCACCAAGCAGGTCTCTGTGGCCCCAACCCGTCACACTGCTCTAATCAATAGTAACTGAAGATGTTCTATGCATTGTTACTTTTAAAGGATTTGAAGGGCAATACATCATGAACAGTGGGTCATTCCTAGATTTTGCCTTCCTAATCGATTACGGTAACTGTTAAGGGAAGGCAGGTAGCTCCCAGTGGAGAAGAAAATACCATGAATCCTCATGTGAGGACTCTTCTCTGTGATACTTGGTCCCTTCCGTCCCCTCCATGCAGCATGAGCAGGAGGAGCATACGGCCCATAGTTCATAAGTAAGATTTAGTGCAGTTTTGAGCACATTTTTTGGCAACACAACACAGATTCAAATGGAACACGAGGATATCCCTACTGTATTCAGGAGCCCAGGAGGTGTGCTCTCTGGGTGCACCTGCTGGCCCTGATTCTGGGCTACAGCTGTGCTGAGCTCAATACAGCCCAAGAGCGTAAGGTCAAACGTGGCTTTCAATAAATTCTGGGGCTGCCAGGGGCTGGCTTGGCCCCTCAGAAAAAACTAGAATAATCCCAAGGACGTCTCTAATTTACACCCTTGCTGTAATGGCCCCCAAGGGATCATCTTATATCCCATAATAGCGTGCAGGAAAAATGCTTATTTTCCAAGTGGCTCTAATTGCTCTGATGAACATAAGCTTTCTTTATCTGAAATAGATCCCCATCACTTGCTCTTTCCAAGTAATGATGCCAAAATCGTATGTTGATCTAACTCTTTTCTCTATCTTACTATCTTATCTAAACTGGTTGGTACTTCATTGTACAAATATACAGAAGAAGAGTGTTACAGATGGCCAAAGAAGCAGGGTCAAATCCTGGTCGGAGTTCCATCAGTTACTATTATTATAATGTCTTATTATTTATTATTATTGTTAATCCTTATGAAGGAGGAGAGTGGAAAAAATTTTTAAGTAAATATTTCTCCTATCCAGAGCACTGGAGCTGAAAATGAACACAGAAGAAAAGCCAAGTTATTTGTTTAAACTGTAGGAGATGTCATCCATAATTTGCTTTTGCATATACTTCATTTCTGCAATGCAAAATGAACACTTTAAGAAAAATGAACAGCTGAAATAACTCCTATTAAGCTGGGAAGTACAAATATTGACAGCTCAACTAGTCAAAATGCAGCTAAGGAGACACAAAAACATTTTTCATAATTGTAAAAGTTTTTTCTCCCCTTATGTTTTCCATATTTCCTTGAAAGCTTGAAACAGAATCTGTTTCCTTGACCCATTCATAGAATCATAGGACTGGAAGGGACCTCGAGAGGTCTTCTAGTCCAGTCCCCTGCACTGAAGGCAGGACTAAGTATTATCTAGACCATCCCTGACAGGAGTTTGTCTAACCTGCTCTTAAAAATCTCCAATGACGGATATTCCACAACCTCCCTAGGCAATTTATTCCAGTGCTTTACCACCCTAACAGTTAAGAAGATTTTCCTAATGTTCAAACTAAACCTCACTTGTTGCAATTTAAGCCTATTGCTTCTTGTCCTATGCTCAGAGGTTAAGAGAACAATTTTTCTCCCTCCTCCTTGTAACAATCTTTTATGTACTTGAAAACTGTTATCATGTCCCCTCTCAGTCTTCTCTTCTCCAGGCTAAACAAACCCAATTTTTTCAATCTTCCCTCATTGGTCATGTTTTCTAGACCTTTAATAATATTTGCTGCTCTTCTCTAGACTTTCTCCAGTTTGTCCCCATCTTTCCTGAAATGTAGTGCCCAGAACTGGACACAATACTCCAGTTGAGGCGTAATCAGAGCAGAGTACAGCAGAAGAATTACGTCTCTTGTCTTGCTCACAACACTCCTGCTAATACATCTCAGAATGCTATTTGCTTTTTTTGCAACAATGTTACACTGTTGACTCTCATTTAGCTTGTGATCCACTATGACCCTCCCCCACAGAGATCCCTTTCTGCAGTACTCCTTCCTAGGCAGTCATTTCCCATTTTGTATGTGCACAACTGATTGTTCCTTCCTAAGTGAAGAACTTTGCATTTGTCCTTATTGAATTTCATCCTACTTACTTCAGACCATTTCTCCGGTTTGTCCAGATCATTTTGAATTTTAATCCTGTTCTCAAAACCACTTGCACCCCCTCCCAGCTTGGTATCATTTGCAAACTTTATAATTGTACTCTCTATGATGTTATCTAAATCATTGATGAAGATACTGAACAGAACCAGACCCATAACTGATCCCCGTGGAACCACACTTGATATGCCCTTTTAGCTTGACTGTGAACCACTGATAACTACTCTCCGGAAATGGTTTTCAAACCAGTTATGCACCCACCTTTTAGTAACCCCATCTAGGTTGTATTTCCCTAGTTTGTTAATGAGAAGGTCATGTGAGACAGCATCAGAAGCCTTACTAAAGTCAAGATATACCACATCTACCGCTTTCCCCCTATCCACAAGGCTTGTTATCCTATCAAAGAAAGCTATTAGGCTGGTGTGACACGATTTGTTCCTGACAAATCCATGTTACTTATCACCATATTTTATTTTAGGTGTCTGCAAATTGATCGCTTAATTATTTGCTACATTATCTTTCTGGGTACTGATGTTAAGATGACTGGTCTGTAATTCCCTGGGGTGTCCTCAGTTCCATTTTTATAGAATGGCACTATATTTGTCCTTTTCCAGTCCTCTGGAATCTCACCGGTCTTCCATGACTTTTTGAAGATAATCGCTAATGGCTCAGATATCTCCTCAGTCAGCTCCTTGAGTATTCTAGGATGTATTTCATCAGGCCCCGGTGACTTGAAGACTCTGACTTATCTAAGTAATTTTTAACTTGTTCTTTCCCTATTTTAGCCTCTGATCCTACCTCATTTCCACTGACATTCATTAAGGTATATGTTCAATTGCTATTAAACTTTTTGGTGAAAACTGAAACAAAAGTCATTTTGCACTTTTGCCATTTCCACAGTTTTTGTTATTGTTCCCTCTCCCCCTATGGAGTAACAGGCCTACCCTGTCCCTGGTCTTCCTCTTGCTTCTAATGTATTTATAGTATGTTGTCTTGTTACCCTTTATGTCTCTAGCTAGTTTAATCTCATTTTATGCCTTGGTCTTTCTAATTTTGTCTCTACATACTTGTGTTATTGCTGTCTCTGCCGCAGTATGATGTGTTTGTAATTTTTTAAAGTATGGTTCTACTTTGAAAAGAGATAATGAAGAAAGAGGGGAAAAAACCAATGTTTACTCAACAGATTTTCTCCCTATAGCTCCAGTTCTGTCAGACCTTCTCTGAGTAGTACCTTTCTCCATGAGTAGTCCCAGAGGAGTATGGTACTATTTAAAATCTGATCATGTGTGTATTCATAGATTAGGATTCCAAGTCACCTTTGCATCCATTCTCTCCTTCTCTTCATTTGTGCCCAGCACTCTTGAGCCACAGATAAGCCACATTTCTTTCTGTGCCAATATCATTGTTTATTAAGTTCCAGTCAGTTATATCTGTTCAGAGGGTTTGCAGAGGTGTGGGCGACGGCACAATTTGAAGATAACTGGATTGGCAGGTGTAGCCAAAGGACTAATTTGGCCTGCCAAACATTTATTGCTGGTGATGATGCAACAGAGTGAACCTAGCTTGACTCTCAGCACCCCTGTTGAGTTTGCAAGGCCAGAAGCTAGCAAAGCATCTTTTTACTCATAAACTGAGTGCATTTGATATGGAAATAATTGAGACAACCAGCCTTGCACCCCACAATCCTATTATTAGAGTGCTCCATTATTAAAGTGCTCTATTATTAGAGTGCTCCATTGTTAAAGTGGATATGCCAAGGCTAATGGCTAATGGATATGCCAAGGCTAATGGGCAGCACTTGTGCACACTGTAGCTGGTAAATTAGGAAAAACTGAAGTGGTTAACGATTTCCCCCCCTCTACTTTGTGTACCCACCTTAGTTTATTGTAGTAGGGTTGGTCCTGAGGGTAGGGTTAGGATTTTGTCCTTTAGGTGAATTATTGCTTTTTTAAAACAAACAACATAGAAATCCTTTTTACTGGTGGAATAATCAAATCTAGAAAATGACAACTTTGAATAGGCAGTTTTAAAATGTAATTGAACATTTTCATCCTCAAAATGTTTCTTTAATTCAAAGTAGCGTATGTATATTTCTGTTGTTCTCTTAGGTTAGGGTAGAGGTCAAGGTTTTGTAGATTCTTTTGCTAAAGTTGCTGGTATAATTAGAAACCAATAAACGGTTACCAAATGCAATAGTTATCTGTTAATAGGGCTCGGCTGATGTCATAACCCACAGAAATGTGTCCTAAGACATTTTATAGGTGTCAGCGTAACCTTAATAGAGAATTATTGCACTGCAGGCGCCTCCTTAAGAGTGTCTAGTATCTTACCTAATATTTACTTTGACATTTAAAAAATACTCCTGAAGAATTATTATTTCAAAATGTGAATACATAGTATTATTAAAGGCTGCGTCAATTAGCGTGGTAGGGATTGGGATACTCTCTTTCAAAGCTAACTTGATTGTTTTACCCTGCATGCTCTTTACATCTTTCTTGTATTATTTGAAGGACTGGATCAAGTGAGTCTAGTCCTGCCCAGAACTAAAGGACTGTCCCCGCAGCTAAGGGGGAGGAACCACTAAGTCCAGGCTGCAAGTGAGTATGTTGGACAACTAAAGAGAAAACAGGAACAGGAATGAGGTCAAAGGTTAAAAATGAGGGAGCCAGAGGGAGAGACTGAGCAGAGAACCCCAGACAGTGCCCACCACTCCTCAAAGGCATTTAGGGAGTCAGTGGACACTGCCCAGAGTAACTCTGCCCAGAGGCCTGATTGCATGAGGGACCAGAAATAGGCCCCACAATCCCAGAGTACCTTCTCATCCAGCTTCCTCTTCCTGTTATAATGAATGGCCATCTTGACTAGTGGCAGGAGGAGGTCCTGTGACTTTGTGGGGCTATAGATGGGGTGAGCAAGAATTAGAAGATGCAGGGAGAAGTGCAGCCAGAACCTCAGTAAGAGGCGGAGCCATTAGAGGGGCTTCAATATGATGCTCCCTATGTAGATGTGTGCCAGGGTCTCCCTCTTGCCACAAAAGGGACAATGCTAGGGGAGTTTGTGAGCCCATGCTCACGGCTTGATGGAGGAGTCACCAACAAATATCCCCGGCAGGCCATGGGACCAGAGTGGATTACAGGCTGGCCCACTGGGGTTCCTCACCCTCCTCAGGTGGCAGCAGGTGTTGGGGCAGGACATGAGGAAGTGGATGGTGGGATGCATGAGTGTGTACAGATGTTCTCTGGGTGCAGTTCAGAGGTGGATTGGCTGAATGACGTGCAGCCGACTCAGATGGCGTGTCGGAGGTGGCTGGGGAGGCTCGCAGGGCAGAGGCCCGATAATGAGTTCCGGAGGCCCAGGGGAGAGGGATGGGCAGGGAGCTTGACCTGCTTGAAGAAAGCGGGAGAAGCAGGAGGCAAGGCTGCCCTCACTCCTGGAGCACATGAGAGGGTGGGCAGCCCCATGCGCTGTCTGAGTGCCATGGGGTTCACCCAGTCCCTCTGATTATAGTCCAGGAGGTCTCCAGATCTGGTGATACCAGCCAGGACCATCTTCCGGCGCACCAAAGGTCACCTCGCTCTAGTGCTGCTAGGGCAGGAGTCTATACAACCATCTCCCACTGCACACATGGTAATAAGTAGGTAAGTCTTCTAACTGAACTATCTCCTGTGGATGCCTCTGTGAAGGGAGAGAAAGCCCTACCCCAAACTTTATCCTGTTCCCACTTTCACCAGCAACTGGTTGCACTGCTGACCAATGAAAAATGAAGGTCAGTTTTAAAACATGTGAGGATTGATTACCCCACCTGTGAGTCTGCGGTTTAATTACTAATCCCCATTGCTAGAGTGGCTACTGCCTAGGAATAGCCCCTCCAATGGAGCACAATAAGATAAGGGATAAGCAGGCTAGAATGGCAATACTAGGGCCAAGACAGTTGTACGCATACTATTGAACCCCAGTGTCCAAAACAGAAAAATCTGAAGAGCCAATATGCAATGAATAAAAGAGTTATGGGATTTAGAATTCAATAAGAAAGACGGGGTAAACCTGTGCACCCCAATTATTCAGTTTCACTGCTTGGTTATGGGTGTGTGCTGCACCTAGAGACAATATTAAGGGAGAGCTCCAGCCTTCCATGCAGAGTGCCGCTATTCAGGTTTTGTGAGGAGAAAGCAGCAGGATCTGGTAGTCTAGAACTCATCCCCCACAATCCCCAGACAAGTCATGGGGTGCAGCCAGGGCCGGCTCTAGGCACCAGCAAAACAAGCAGGTGCTTGGGGCAGCACATTTGTAGGGGCGGCATTCCAGCGCTGGCCATGCTGCCCCTAGAAATGTGCCCCCGCCGCCCCAGCTCGCCTCCGCTCTACCTCTGCCTGCTCCCCTGAGCGTGCCGCCATCGCTCTGCTTCTCCCCCCTCCCTCCCAGGCTTTCCGTGCGTGAAACAGCTGTTTTGCGTGTGGCAAGCCTGGGAGGGAGGAGAAGCCAAGCAGCAGCACGCTCGGGGGAGGCAGCGGTGGTGGAGCAGAGGTGAGCTGGAATGGGGAGTGGTTCCCCTACCCCCCTGTTACTTCCTGCGCCCCCCCCCCACCCTCGCTCACCTCCGCTCCGCCTGCTCCCCTGAATATGCCGCTGCTCCCTTGCCTGAGAGGGAGGCGGGAAAAGCGGAGCGGCAGTGCGTTCAGGGGAGCAGGTGGAGCAGAGGTGAGCTAGGGCAGAGGGTTGCGGCAGGGGGGCCCGCAGGAAGCAATGGGGCGGGGAAATGCGGCATGCCTGGGGGAAGAGGCGGGGCCGGGGAAGGGGTTGAGAAGGGGTGGAGTTGAGGCAGAGCCAGGGGCGGGGGCGGGGGGGGGCATAAAAAAGTGGGGGCGGCCAAAATTTCTTTTGCTTGGGGCAGCAAAAATCCTAGAGCCGGCCCTGGGTGCAGCACATCCCCTTTGTGGCTGCTACTCCAAGTTCTGGGCTGAACTGTGGTCCTTCTGCACCTCCTATGCAGCAGATAGTTTCATTATGTAGTTTTGCAAAGTGGATTGGGTAAATCCAACAAAATATGATTCTATGAGACTGTAATTTCTGGAATATTTCATTAGTTTGGATTGTATGGGTCTGAATCTCTTTCCTTACACACCCCAAACTTGGTGCACAAAAAATGCAGTATCTGGCTCCGGATGTGTCTTTAACTAGTCTGTATATTTGTTGTTTTGCCTGTAAACTATTAAAATGTCTTTACCCCTGTCTTCTTTTTAAAAATAAATCCATGCAGATTACCCTAAGATTTTCAGTGAGTTTCCCTTGACCCTGTAGTGACCTCCTAATGACACATTTTACCATATTACTTCTTACAGTATATAATAGGAATTGTTTCCAAGGATTATCTGCTGAAACATTCCCCTGTTTCGTTTGTAAGAATTAGATCCATGTCGGGGATGCAAACGTCTGAATCTTCTGGTGTACTGGCCTGAGAGACAGAAATAAATCATGAAAAGCAGCTGTTCCTTATATGAAAGAAATCCACGGTTGTTATTGCTAAGACTATGCAACTGTAGAACACAATCCAAGAAGAAAATATCCACAGTGTTCTGAGCCATGCAACACCCAGAAGGCCAAGGATTCTGGCTTTGCTGCAGAGGGCCGAGCAAAAAGAGAAAGGAACAACTCTGCAGGAGCAAGTTGCAGAAAAGCCTGAAGTGGAGGGAAGTAGAGTGCATACATTAGCTTCTTATGTGAATTGAGAATGCATATAGGTCCCTAGGTGGGGAAATAAGATGAATTCAAGTGCTGGGTATACACACACATCCTCAGGTGGGGAGTATGGCAGGAAACATTAGCTCTACACCCATTCTTCTCAAAGAAGAGAATGTGAAGGAGCTTCCTATACTGTTCACCTCATTGTTCTACAATTAGGGGATACCCCCAACAGGTGTCCTGTAGTGGAGTTCTCCCCCCTTTACCTAGGTGTTATGAGTGGAAGATAAGGCCTTGTAGTCCTGCTTTCTCCCTAATGGTGCTCCTTAACAGAACTGTTGGCCTTGCAGATACCCCAGTTTCTGATCAAAGACCCCTAAAATTCTTCCCCAGTGCAATCAGGAAAGGACCCAACCTTGCATTAAGCCATCTGGGGATGCATACACTCATACCAATTCTTATTTGGTTAAAAGTGCATGGTTTAAGTTTCCAAAAGCACGTAATCTTTCCTACAATACAGTAGAACCTCAGAGCTATGAACACCTCGGGAATGGAGGTTGTTCGTAACTCTGAAATATTCGTAACTCTGAACAAAACATTATGGTTGTTCTTTCAAGTTTACAACTGAACATTGACTTAATACAGCTTCGAAACTGTACTATGCAGAAGAAAAATGCTGCTTTCCCTTAATTTTTTTAGTAGTTTACGTTTAACACAGTACTGTACTGCAGTAGGTCTCAACCAGGGATCTGGGGCTTCCTAGGAGTCCGTGAGCAGGTTTCAGGGGGTCCGCCAAAATAAACTAGAGAGCGGGGCTGGCGATGGACTTGCTGGGGCCTAGGACAGAAAGCTGAAGCCCAAGCCCCACTGTGCGGGCTGAAACCGCAGCCTGAGCAACAAAGCTTCATGGGCATGGGGCCCTGGGAAGTTGCCCTGCTTGCTATCCCCTAATGCCAGCCCTGGCTTTTAAGCTACTGGATATGCAGAAAAAAAGTTGTGGTACAGGCGAGCTGAGGAATTTTTATAGCATATTGGGGGCCTCAGGAAGAAAAAGGTTGAGAACTCCTGCTGTAATGAATTTGCTTTTTTTTTGTTCTCCTCTGCTGCTGCCTCATTGTGTACTTCCGGTTCCAAATGAGGTGTGTGGTTGACTGGTCAGTTTGTAGCTCTGGTGTTTGTAACTCTGATGTTCTACTGTATAGCTGAATCAGCTTTCGTGAGCTGATGACTTAAGTTCATAGGCTGCAATAGAGCATTTTTGTTGGTGTAAATGCAGAAATATCTGTGCCTGGTAACAAAAATACTTGGAAAGCAATGCCAGTCACTTTTATCTGACACAGTAGTGTATGAAGAATTAAGATGAACAATCAGTTCTTATACTGGCTTTTGTTCAGTCATTAGATCACTTCATATCATGTCTAACTGACATGATGTGCTACCATCTGTGGGAAGAAGAGTCACAAATGATTCCATAAAGCTAGCTCAGGAGAGAAAGCAGTGTCTCTTTCCCTGCTCTTGTATTTGCATAGTCAGTAGAAAATTAGAAAACTTCTTTCATCTCTTATGAAACACTGTAATTCACTATCAGCAGAAATCCAGCCATCTGGTGCTATAAAACAGTATTGTCTGAATTGTTCATGTTCCTGAACATTGTAATGTCACAACTAAGTGTTTTGGTGAATTTATCTTCCTGCAGTGTGTATAAAAGCAGGTACGCTGACTCTTAAGCATGTAAAGAATGTAAAGCAGTGCAAAAAAGACTGCAGTAACAGCAAGTGCTAAAGGGAGGTGAAAAAAAACCCTATAAAATCTATTGGGTACCTTTGTGTTTATGAATGCCAAAGGTCTAATAGCCCTGGATTAAGACATGCATAAAGCAGGCAAGTGTGCAAAGCCTTTCCACAGAGCTCTTACAGTGCATCTCAGTCCTGACTGCATCACCCTTGTTATGAGAATTCTGGGCCTCTCTTGAGCACAGACAGTGAATCATGGCAATTGTTTACATTATATCCTGGCACCAACACAGCTGCAACAACACTACAGTTAAATCTTGGGAGAGACAGTGAGTTCTAGTGGATAAGTTGCTGGACTCAGGAGACCAGGGTCTAATCCTGGCTCTGTCACTGATGTGCCATGTGATATTGGATAGATTGATTCCCCTTTCTGTACCCCCCGCCCACTTCTTATTTTTTGTTTTCTTTGTCTATATACGTTTTAAGCTGTCTGGAGCAGGGACTACTCTTACTATGTGTTTGCACAGTGCATAGTACAACTGGGTCCCAATCCTCTCGATGTTACTGTAATCCAAATAATAAATATTCATAAAGCTGGATGAGGCCTCCAAACTCATTTCATTTGTGTCTTACTCAGGATTTGAACCCAGTAGCCAGATTGTGATCTCTGTTATGTTTTTGTAAATGTAGAGTAACTCCACTGAACTTACCGTGTAACAGCAAGGAAGATCCGATCCTAACACATTAATTTACCATTCCACCTAATAAGCAGAAGCCAGAATTTCACGTTAGGTAGAATGGTAACAAAACAATAAGAAAACAGCTGGAAGCTACTGTTCAGAGCCAAACCTCTGAAGCGAGGACTTTGATAGCTTAGTTAGGAAAGTCTGAAAGTGAGGTACAGCTCTTGAGTCTGGCTAGACTGGGAGCTCCCTGCAGGGGTGGCTCTGATTTTTGCTGCCCCAAGCACGGCAGTTCACTGGTCACGTGGATTCGGTGGCGTGTCTGCGGGTGATCTGCCAGGCCCGCGCTGTCGGTATGCCCGCCGCCGAATTGCTGCCGAATCCGCGGGACTGGCGGACCTCCCGCAGAAACGCCGCTGAAGGCTGCCTGACTGCTGCCTTCACAGCGACCGTCACGCTGCCCCCCGCAGCTTGCCGCCCTAGGCACGCGCTTGCTGCGCTGGTGCCTGGAGCCCCCCCTGGCTCCCTGGCACAGGAACTGTCTTCGTATTGCAGTCTGTACAGTGCCTTGCTCAGTGGGGCCTTGCTAGTTTGGTACTCCCAGTCACTACTGTAATATAAATAAATAATAGAGTAGAACAGTCTTAAAGGCTTCATTTGTGGGTTATTTAATTACACACTGATAGCAAGGCTGGTCTGCCCAAAAAATGACACAAGCCCCATTGGAATGTACTAAATCTACCCTATCAGATACTAGAGACAGCAGACTATTTTCTCTTGCAAACCTTGATTCCAATTAAAAGTGTAATTTTTACTAGTCAAAACAGATTTACGAATAGTATCATCAGTCTTTAAAAATGTTTAATGTGGCATCATCAGCCTTTAAGTAATCCAAACAGGAAGTAACCTGGGAAACAGGTCTTCATTATAGAGACATAACAAAGCTTTGTTTTTTCTAAAAAACAAGGTAAAAAGAACAAAGCTTTATAGTAAGAGCTTTTTATGTGCTGAACATAAATTTTTCCATTTATTAAACTAAAGAGTTTATTTTGTGTCCTTTGCCTTTGCTTTGCTTTGCTGAGATGATTAAACATAGCCACATTTCTCTCATTACCTATTGTCTCTGTATTTACATAATTGTTTCTATTTTTATACCAAACATGGTAATTTTAGATTGTGTTTGGCCCATGTGTTTCTTTTAAAAAACACAACTGGATAAAAATGAATAAAGCATCCCTGCATGTTCTCTGATGCTAGATTGATATCTAAAAATTACCAAACCTTTGAAATCCAATCACATACACTGAATATTTGTTACATACACTGTTAATGGAGAAGAAAGACTTTGCAGAGGGCTTTAAGTACATGTTCTGCAGATGCTGAAGTAAGAAAGATGCATCCATATGGATTCTCTAGGTATAGGGAGCAGCATGGGAGATGTGCTTTCCCCATTGTTATTGACATGATAAAGAGGGACAGAACTGAAGCAGTTTATAACCACAGACGTGGACCAGATTAACAGATCCAGCACTTAAATAGTTAAGTGTGTACAGGATGATTTTTTTCCCAGTGAGGTTAAACTTGTTTGTTGATATTGCTGTTAAGGAAAAAGAAAATCATGAATCTGGCCATTCTTTCAGTTAATATTAACCATATGCCTGATTTAACCTACTTATTTTTCTGGCAGAATTCTGACTTTTGAGGTTTCTTTTCTTTTCTTTGTGATTATGAAACAACCACCAGTGGCATATTAAAGCTCATTGCTCTAAACATGGACAATTGTTCTGGGGTCAGTTTCAAAGACCCATAAAACCCCCAATATTAAATCTTGATCTGAAACTGACATTGCAGATACTCTCCTGATAGGACTCTTCTGTGTGCTAATTGAAGCCTCTAAATTATTTTAACACAGAAACCTTTTGTCAAATGCAAATCAGCCCATGGAAAAACACTTTTAAAGGAACTATTCTCCAAGGACTTGATCCAACTCAAATTGACTTCAGTGGGAGTTGGACTGGGCCCTACAATAGCACCTGAGCTTTTGGCAGGTGTAGGAAATTGGTTCTTTGCAGCCCTAAACTGTGCAGCTCCTGATTAGCAGTTGCAGAAACAGTAAAAGATTGCTAAGGTTAACCACAATTGTTTTATGTAAATTGAATGAAAACTAAAGGAAAACAATGTCAAGTTTCATAATAGTGCACCTGCCAAAAGAAACCAGCTCCTTCTCTGACTGTGGATTTATATTAGAGTAGCTCAGAGCAGAATTTGGCCCATTGTCTCTGATGAAAGCCAACAGTTCACAACGAGAAACAGGCAGATGCAGCATGTTCATTAGCAGTTATTTAAGGTTACAGTCCAGTGAAGTTGCATTCACCTTATCTATAGCTGAGGTGATATTCTGAATGAGCTTGCTGTATCCTTTCTGACCTTGCACAACTTTATGCATGGCTGATGAAGGAAGAAAGAAAAATCCTTTGCTTTATTCTAGCTTCATGGGGTTTTAAAGTGCATTAGAAGATCTTGAGCCTGTAAAAACGTATCCTGAGGTAATGAAAATGGCCTGTTCATGGAAGAGTAGGTTTAATTAGTCCCAGTTTGTTTCAGCTATAAATCACAGTAGGCCACCACCAGGGTGGGAATCTTTATCTGTTTTTGTAGTGTTAAGGATGTGGTGAGGCAGGATGCTTTCAATAACCTGTATAGATTTCTTCCCAACTTATACCAAGGAATGTGTTTCTTTGTAGGCAGTTCCCTCACATGCTGTTCAGAGTGTGAAATTTGTTTAAATAGGAACCACCTGCCTTGTTTTTTGTTTTTAATGACTTCATATCGATGGTATATTTACATATCCTGCCCTTAGTTAAACTGGTGCAAATCAGAGTGATTCTATTGAAGCTAATGGGCCTTATTCTAATCTCATATTCGTTTTTCATCATGTAACTCCATTGACTTCAGTGCCATTACTCCTGACTTATGCTGGGGTAAGTGATGAAGATCTGCTATGGTGGTACAGGGGATGAGGGTGAGCAGTTTTTACCCCTACACTTTGGCAAAACTTCCATTAAAAAAAGAAAGACCTCCTAAACTGTATTAACTTTTACACAAGTTTTCCCAAACTCCCTTGGGATCCCCAGGAGCCACTCCTGCCAGGGAGAGTCCTGTGATCTCAGGGAGCTGGCTTTTGCTATGAGACAGGACAATATGGGCTAACTGAATTATCCCAGATGGGATTGAGAGCAGAATTTTGTCCATGATGTGTAAAGAAATAAGCATAACTTATAAAAGAGACACAGAGACAAATGCTTTCAGACTAAATAGCCCCTCGATTATTCATTAATTCCATTAATTTAGATTCAGAACAGCTCTTGAGACACTGAACAAGCAAAACATAGAGGCTAAGTTCTTCCTTGAGTTACAAAAAGAATGAATTTGGTCTATGGGGTGTATTTGAGAATTAGGTTCGTGTAGCTGAAAAGGAAGTGTGGTTTCTTTGTGGGTATCCACATTTTGTATTCCTCCCCACTTACCCTCCTGCAATTATTCCTTCCTGAATCCTGGTAGTAAGCTTTTCTATCAGAGCTGTGGTGAACAACTCACTGAGCCAGTCAGAGATCCTTGCGTCCATCTCTTGAGAAATGACTCTGGATATCAGAGTAAAAATTGCTAAGCATTTTGATTATTGTGATTGGATGCTCTCATGGTTTGCTGAACTTTTTCTGGTGTTATAACTCTGCCTTCTCATTTCTAGCCCCAGATAACACCAAAATAAGGAGAGGGGAGTGAAATTAAATAGAATTTTCTGTTACTTTGCCTCTGGTTTTTATGAATGTGCTCCATTTAAGTTAGCTGTATTTCTAAGGGGCTAAAGGCCCTATCCTGTTTCCGTTAAAGTCACAAATTCAGTGGGAGCAAGCTTTGTTCATTCATTATTACATTTTCTGCAAAGAACTGTCTTCTGGTCCTGTTCTGGTTTTGCTTCCTCTTCCTGCTCTCCCCCCAAACTTAAGAATTACAGTAATTCTCTATTATTACCTGGTCTTTTACTCTCTTGATTTTTCATTTACTTCACTGGATTTGTTGTTTCATCATTCTGTAACTATCAATGGAAAAACTTAGTTAATATTCAGAGCTGGGTTGTGAACAAAATAGGAGAAATACATCACCATGAGACAGACTTGAAAAGGCTTGGTACTTAATTCTGCCTTGTGCCAACATTCTCATAATACTGCAGCGGGTTGCATTTTCCCCATGCAGTCTTATCAGGCCTTTTTGAAGTTTTATAGAATTGTGTAATTCAGTCTTTAACTTTGTTTATTATTAATTCCTCCTTTCCTTTCTGGGTTCATAAGTACTAGCTGATATCTGTGACTCACGAGGGTGCTGACTGCAGGTTCCATGGGGTTGCCTAAAAGTATCACATTGATTTCTTCATGTTTCACCCAGCTGACCTAAGTGCTGGGCTAGGCACCCTTTGAGGGGTGGGGAGTTGGCAGTGCTCTGTGGAGTTTCTTATTTAAATCTATGTCCCTGTGGCTTCTAAATTAGGGCATATCATAGGCGAGATTTGCTTTGATTTAACAAGTTTTTACACTCTGATTCTGTGTTTCATCCTGTGTCCTGTAACATGTTACGTTATTTATTATTATTATTATTATTATTATTATTCATTGTTAAACTGTACAAGACACAAAGACCCTGCTTCAAGGGACTTGAAATCTAAACCAAATGGGCCTGATTCTTATCTTACTTACAGTTGTTTTGTACCAATGTAACTTTACTGGGCCTGATTCTCCTACCACCAGTTTTACACATTGTAATTTGACTGTCTTCAGTTGAGTTACGCCTCCTGATTTGCACCAGTCTACCTGAAATCAAAACCAGAGTCCACATGTAGTTTGTATTTTTAGTATATTTTTGAAATTTGATCTTTCCATTATTTTTTGTACCTTCTTTCTGTTCTTTGGACTTGAAAGAAGTTTAAAGTCTTCCTTCTTGGACCACTCTTTCACTCCATGTAGCTCCCCTGCCTTTTGGCAGTTACTTATGAAACTTTTCTGCTTATGAAAGATGCAGCAAGTGGCTTCTGTGGGCACATAATTTCAATGAAATATTCTGGGATACTTTCGTATGAAAAGACTCTTTGCAAAAGTCAATTATACTGTATGCCAACAGGTCATGTATCTGATCTTGTCTAGCAAAGAATGCATGTTGCTTGTATTTCATGTCTTGTAAAAGATTATACTCCTAAACAGAAGCTGTCTACAACAGGGCAAAAAGTAACGCCTTAGCCTGGCACTGTTAAATGCTAGGTCCTTGGGCAAGAAGACTGTTGATCATGGCATAGCTTCTAGACAGGTCTGCACATGTCTTTTCCATTGGAGGGCTGGCTTGTTCAGAGTGACATGGTCTATTTTGGGAGTAGTCTAAAAAGGCTTTTCAGAATAGTTTTAGTTTAGTGAGCAGGGTGAGTGTGGCAGTTATGAACTGGTCATCATTCTTTTGAACTCTTCACTACAATTCAAACTTTCAAAATCTTTGTATTTCCTTATTCCTAACAACATCTCATTTACTTTTAACTTATTTTATTTCTTACTGGAAATGTTCTCTGAATTTATAGTTTTCAAATGGTGCATGCCATGTGTTCTTATATTAATCTTTCAGGATTTTAATCTTGATGACTAATAATTTTGAGTGTCTCCTTTAATTCACTTAACAAAAATGTAATAATGTAGCATAATACCTATTTGCTCCATTACCTTTTGTTTTTTAAAGGTACATGATTTCAGGGAAGGGCAATAGTCCCAGAGTTTGATAAACACAAAGGTTGCATGATAATATCTTTTTCCATACTTGAAGTAATGACTAGAGTGCAGTTATTCATTCAGTTTGAACACACAACCCTCAGCCTATCTACCAGGAAGACAGTACCTTTATGCTTTAGTACCAACAATTTTTGCTAAAGTCTATGAGCTAGAATCTCTCAATTGCACTAGTTTTACACCAGTGTAACTCCATTCATATCAATAGAGTTACTTCTGATTTACACTGATGTAAGTGAGAGGATGATCAGGCATTTTATTTTGGATTAAAGTATTCCTTTGGGTTTATGATTACATAGACTGATGATTTCATACAAATTCTGCTGCTTCTGTTATTCTTTGTTTTTTCATTTTTTTTCTTGCACTTTTGATCCTGGCCCAGTTCTCTGGGCTGATAATCAATTCTGGCCTGGCAGGGCTGCTTTGCTTGGACTTCATACTGATGCTAGTCTACCAATAACACATTGAAATGCATTATGGATACTGATGGACTGATTCTTCCCCACTTACACTGGTGTAAGTCAGGAGTAACTATTGAAGCCAGTGGAGTTACACTCATTTTACACTTGTGTAACCTGAGTTCAGAATCAAGCCATGAGTCTCCATTGTTCTTCTCTCTTCTGGAGCATGTGCTACTGATCAACAGATTTAATAGAATCTATGAACCTATGAATCTAAGGCCAGAAGAGGCCACTGTGATCATCTAGTCTGATCTCCTGCATAGCACAGGTGATCGTTCTTCCCTGAAATAATTCCTGGTTGAACTTTCCTATTGTAATAAGCAGAAATCAAAAAATAATCTAGCTTACCCTTCTATCGGGTGTTGTCAGCAGTAACAGAGTCCAGGTACAAAGGGCTAGTGGTCCTTCTTAAAACTAAAAAAACACCACTGGTTCAAATCCCCACCCAGCATTTCTGAGATCACTACCTTTTCAGGGAGCCCTTAATAGGCAATACTTCCTCACTCACAAGCACTGAGTTTATGTAAGAAAGAAGGAAAATTTTATTGGGGGGGAGGGAACAGCATCAACTTGGGGGAAAAGCAGCAACAATATACCTACTGTATATGAATGATAAATAAAACACTTCCCCACAGCCATTTCAGCGGTGTAAAGGTCCACTAGGGAAGTGTCCCTTTATTACATCACTTCCCCTTCCCCTATCCACTCAACCCCATGCATGGTTTAGCATCAGTAGGTAACAGTCCCTGTCCTGAGGTGCACTTGGGCAGGCCTGTTTCTAGTCCCTTTGGGAAGTGCTGAGGTAAAGTTGTTCAGTTATATAAGGTGGAAAATTCTTTGTCTACTGCATGTCAGTAGGCAAGGATCTCTTAAGAATGATCAGAATCAGTAACACATGCAGAACTCTTTTGAATAGGTATTACTCAAAATATATTTTGTTTCTGGTGTTAATGTTGCGATTTGCGCCATTAGTTGTATTTTACAAATTTGAAGTGACAAAATAATAAATAGTACCTCCATAATGTGACTATGGCTATGTCTACACTAGCACTTTTGTCGGTATAACTTATGTCACTCAGCGTTATGAACACTTCTCTTCCCCCCCCCCCCCCAACCCCCCCACCCCCCACCCCGAAAAGGACATAAGTTACATTGACAGAAGGGCCGGTGTGGACAGTACTATGTCAGCAGGAAACGCTCTCCTGCTGACAAAGCTCCCTCTGCTGGTTGAGGGTGATTGAATTATGTCGACCAGAGAGCTCTCTCCCCTCGACATAGAGCGGCTACACAGGAGATTGTACAGCGGCGCAGCTGCAGCAGTACAGCTGTGCCACTGTAAGTTCTGTAGTGTAGACATGTCCCTAATTTCTCAAGTGAAAAACAGAGCCACTGAATTAAAAATGTACAAAGGGTAGCTGGAAGGGTGGTGCAGTATAATAACAAATACCTAATCAAGAAGTGAGCTTTACTCCAAACGTTTTGATGGATGGAAGCTGAGTGTAAACACACCAATTAACACATTTCAGAAATAATCAGTAAGTGTTTTAAAAAACTGGTGGCAAAGTACTCTACAGAGCTGTCTAAAGCATTTATTTGTTGTGGAATGGCTGGAAAACATGCCTATCAGGGTCACCTTTAAATTTACAGTTGTTACTGTTCTCTTGCGGGTTTCTCTTGCAAGCTGCAGCTCTTCATGTTGGAATTGAAATATCTTAATTTTCAGATTTCTTTGAAAACTAGATTGTTACTTTGCAAATATTATAAAGCACCAGCTAAAACAGCAGGAAAAAATTAGTACGTTATTTATGTTCATAACCTATGAAAAATAGCTGCTGTAACATCTGCTCATGTTTTTCTGCTAATGAAGCCAGCCCCTGAATCCCATCTTTCCCTCCTGCTCTCACCTTTATGCTTACTTCCATACTGCCCCGTTTAAAGTTTCCAGTGCTCCAGGCGCCCTCTCTTCACTCAAATCCTTCCTTAAAGCTCACTGCTCCTGCGAATCTCACAAATTTGTGATAATCCACCTCCGTTAAAACGATATCATCAACCTGGCATTAAAAACCAACCAATCAAAATGCCTCCTGCAGCTCCATGGTGCACAGGGGGAGGGGGCAGTACACACATTGATACACCCCTTAAGAAGTATGCCACATACTCCCTTACAGGTGCCACCTCGGCTGGCAAATACATAGGAGGACAGAGCCACGGCTTATCCTGTTCTCTGCCCCATCTCACCATGCCATTATCCCTTTGGGCACCATGAACTCTCAGGGCAATGGTTAGGAAGTAGACCCTCTGCTCCCCTGAGAGAAGAAACTGCAATTCTTCCTGGCCTTGGTACCAACCACACAGGGAGAGGTAGAGGCTCTTTATTCCATGCCCCCGTCCCACGCCCGGTGCACCTCTGTAAGGACCAGCCAGAATCCAGACCATAATGTTTTGGATAATGTGCATGTCATTTACTTTTAAGCTAATTTGAAAAACAAAATTTGGTGATTTACCAAATAGGGTTTATCAAACTAATTTAAGCAAATATGATTCATTCTTATTATATCTGCCTCATAAACCCCAACTCTTTGGATCAAGCTGGGAGAGAAAACCATAGCTATCTGCTTATCGGTTACAGTAATATTTACATCAAAGGACTGAAAATAAGGAGGACAAAAGACAGGTTAAATTGAGATTTTTCCCTTTTACTGGGACGGGAGAGACATCTTTTTTTGAGCTGCAAACATGCTTTACCACTCAGTTATCCACTGTGCATCTTAAATATTAGGGGGTGGGTAAAGGAGAGAGAGTTGATTTCCTCTGTGCTCTGCAGAAAGGCTGGAAAGAAAGAAAGAATACAGCAGCAGTTTAGGGACATAAAAGCTGAGCTAATATAATATTCATTGCACATGCAACTCCTTTCTCTGCTTCTTGGAAGCGATTCCAGTGGAAAGTGATAACTCCTTTTTTTTATTCTTCTGTAATTTTAGATGCTATTTTTCTAACTGTTCAGACCTCTTCTGGAGAATATACAATCATACTGAAAATCACCTATGTATTTCGTATTTTGGGGGTGTCAAAAATGAATTATTCTGGCACCAAATCCATGATAAAATTAAAAACACACTTCACAGGCTATTTAATAGAATACTCCTTCCTCTTCATTACCGAGAGACATCCTAGCTGAATTGAGCAATTCTAAACGAGGTTATGTTTAAAATTCTAGAAACAGCAGCTGAAAGATGCATATGTATATTATGGCTATCTGAAGAATAACCCATTGTAATGAGGTGCTTAAAGCTCTCTAGGAAATGCAGGAGCTGCAATATTGTTACAGCCAAAATAAGCCACTCTCAGGAAGTAGTTTGGGGGAAAGAAGAGGATGTAATTAGTCCAAGTTTTAATGAAAAGAGATAAGATATATATTGTATTTATTCATTCTGAGCCCCTGAGCAGATACACAGTAGGACGTGTAGAGATTGTGAGGCATCAGTAGCCTCCATCCAGTTGTCCAGTTTGCTTGGAGAGTGCAGGCCCTGCTTTCTGAAAGCTGGATGTTAGCAGCCTGTGTGGAGGAGTGAGGCTCCAAGAGTGGTGATGCTTCCTGCTTCATTGTGTGCTCCTTGTGGGGGGGTCAGTCAAAATTCCTCCTGAAGACACTGCAGACAGCTCCTCTGCACTGCCTCCAATGCCTTTCTGAGAACAAAAAGTAGATTCAAGTCACATAATTCCTAGCAAATGCTACATGCTTGAAACCCTTCTCCCATTAACTTCAGGGGGGGAGTCTTCATCCAGATGGTTTGCAAGACAAGTGGGGTGTTTCTCTTAATTATTTTATGATTGCCTCTCTGTAACAGAAACATTTATTAATCTCCTGGACAATCAGCAGCTCACTTAGCAATATTTCTGAGGTACCCCAGGGAGAGGTTTTTGTAAATATTTTATGATTTACCCTTTGCCCATGTTAAGGGAGATAACTCCAAGTTTTTCTGTTATCTGTATAAAGGAAAAGAAGGTTTCCCAGAACAACAAACTACATGTGTCAGTGTAGTAGCCGTGTTAGTCTGTGTCAGCAAAAAGAAAATAAGAAAAGGAATACTTGTGGCATGTGGTCATAGGCGCCGACTTCGTGGGTTCTCTGGGGCTGGAGCACCCACGGAAAAAAATTGGTGGGTGCTCTGCACCCACTGGCAACTCCCCGCCATCTCCGGAGCTCGCGCCCAACTTACCGGAGCACCGGGCGATGTGCCGGGGCCCCTCCGGCGACGTTGCGGTGGCGTTGGGGGGCGGGGCCGTGACGTCACCGGCGTTGGGGGGGGGCGGGGCCCCGTGACGTCAGCACCCACCGACGCTGACGGAAGTGAGCGTTGCTGCATGTGGTGGATTATGTTTTGATCCATACACATTGACTCCTGCACTCATGCAATGCCATTGACTTGAGTGGGGCTCTGCACAGATCAGCTTTCAGGACCAGGGCCTAAATAATCAGTTAGTTTAGCAAGCAAACACCCAGCTATCACAATTTATGCTGTTGGCATATAAATATGTATGGTATTTTATAAGGACGTTTTAAGCATAGCCATAAAAAGACATAATTAGTTACTTAAATTCCAGAAATATACCACCACAGTATATCTTCCTCAGCACCATTTCTATTATCTCTTGGATCTTCATTTTTTTAACTGTTCTGAGAGGAATATTTTATAGCATCATCATATTAGAAAAAGATATACTTGTCTCTTCAATAATATATAAGTTAGTGGTAAACAATATGGAAGTATCAATGCCCAATAAAAGAAATTCAGATGTTAACATCATTAGTTTACTGTATCATAATTTTGTTTCATTAGCTGTATCAAGGAAGCCATGGACTTTTCCCGCCTTTTTTTCCAGTCACTTTCATCGTCCACGATTACCTACAAGACCCTTTTAAAAATCTATGACAGATGCAAAAGTTAGAATAAAACAAGTTTATTCTTAAGTCTAATGTAAAATACTTTATTTTAAGGACCAAACTCCGCAGTGTTGTAAATGGTGTTTGTGATGAGGTAGTAGTAAACCGTAGGCACAGGAAACAATTCATGTCCCACAAACAATTCATGTCCCCCTGGTTTAATATTGAACAGTATAAATATGTCAATTGAAGAACATAACTACCACTGTGATAAAGCACACCAGAGATTAGTTCTGGAAACCTCACAATGCTTTCCCCGCCCCCACATTGCTGCTCCTCAAAGTTTGGGCTCTGAGCCTCTGGCCTGCAAACTACATTATTTGTAAATACTCTGTCACCACTGACCACTCCAGTTTAGACTGACCCCCTCCTATGAGCCATTCCTGGCATTTTGTCTGGTAGTTGTTCCTTTAAATCTGGGAGAAAAGCCCCTGCAGCCAAAGTGTCCCAGTTATATTTGCATTTGACTGTTATAGGTTACATCATCTTCCATTCTGGTTGCCAAGATCCAGGTGTAGCAGTCTGAGCAGCCTGATCTGAAGCACTGGCTAGAGGTATAGCATCAGTAAATCCTACCCCTGGTCATCAAAGGATCTTTGGTCTTCTCACAATCCTGGAAATAGAGGTCAGAGAGGAATTAGGCAGGAGAACAGAGAGAGGATGTGGATTGGGGAGAGACGGTCAGATGGGGAGGAGTGAATTTAATGCTCCTGATATAGTAGGTAAGTTTCCATTCTGCCTTTTATCTGCAGAACAGGAACAGTACATGATACACCAGCTCCCTCTTAATGACCTCTCCAATGTGCCTCAAACTTGACTTGATGGGAACATTTCTACGGTGATGAAGCAGTATAGTCTCTGAATGTCCATTCAGTCCTTGGCTTCACTGCCTGTTCATTCTGATTATGATGGCAGTTTGTGTGATGTCCTCTGCTGTCCACTATGACATGGATTTGCACCACCAATTCATACTACATAAACAATGAGATGGCAATGGCTTTCAGCTACTACAGACATGGGCCAGACTCATATTAGGATAGACGAGGCCACTGGAAATGTTTGTTAGGAGATGGGGGTGGCTGTGCTTTCGGTATGCTGATGATACCCAGCTCTGTATCTCCAGGTCATATGATCCAACTAGAACAGTGAATTTCTTAGCCCAGTTTTGGGATAGCAGGGGGCATGGATGAGAGTTAGATGGCTCCCTCTCACTCTGATGTTGGTTGGTAGGGGGGAAGCAACCAGAAGAGCTGCTATAAGTAACATTGCCATCTCTTGAAAAAGGGGTTTCTCTGTCATTTGTAGGCCACATGTGCAGGCAAGAAGGCTGGCTGGATTCCTAGCTGCTAGTAGATGATGATGTAGCAACTATAGAAATCTGTCTGGAACCTGACGCTTGGTGCAGAATTTGACAGCTTGTGGTTACAGGGTACATCTTGTAATGAGAACATTATGTTAGAATTAAAAATGAAGTACATTCCAAACAGAGCAGAGCACAATTCATATTGGCGTTCCTGTATTTGTATGCTACTCATATTAATCAACCATATAAGAAAAACTTCATGGCATTTAAATCTTCTGATGTGGCAATTTCCATCAATAATTAATCACTTCCTCTACTTCATCAACCGCTGTCATCATCGGTCGTTGTTTTTTCTTTATCAAGCTATTCAAAGAAACCACTGACCTGTTTTTTTTTTTGTTTTTTTTTTTGTGTGTGTAACTTTAATTTGTTTTATTCATCACAAAAGCAAAAACAGAAATACTGTGTCTGGTACAATGATTGTTACTTGCATGTTAGATACTTTGGGCCTGTTGTGAGTTGCCCAACACATAGGAGTGTCACTGTTTTCAGACATGGATCAATTCAGCTGACAGTGCAAACCACAACCACAAGACATATATATTTCTTAATGTTTCTCTAAATAAAAATAATTAGAAGAGGCAGTCGGGTCTGGTGACTAGCCTTAAAAAGCAGGAACGAGGGCTTCTGAAATTCCAGATTCTGTTTGTCTTGGCAATCTCTGTCTATGCAGAGCTACTCTGTATGCCTCAATCATGCCTTTGGTGAAAATGGATGGAAGAAGAGGTGTCATATGGTTCATGAAACTACAATTAACACTAGGCAATTCTGGATGATTAAACACTTAAACCTGCATAAACATGTTGCTGTCATCACTGACTTATAAAGAAGTACTTTTAAAAAACAATTAATTTGTGATAACCAAACCATTCTGTGAATACATGTGTTTCATGGACCCAACTTGCCACTCAGCAATCCAAGTAGGTGGCAATATTTGTTTGCTGCTAAAATTTGAATCATGTAGCTCCTTCTTTTGGGTCCCAGCCTTCCTCACCTCTGGCTATATAGTTTTTCTAGGTAAGCAACCTGAGGCTATAGCTACACTACAAGCGCCACAGTAGCATAGACACTTCCTCCACTGATGGACGGTGTTTCTCCATCAAAGTAGTTGATTCACCTCTCCAAGAGGCAGTAGCTAAGTGAATGGAAAAGTTCTTCTGTCAACCTAGCTGTGTCTATAGTGGGGGTTAGGTCAACCTACCTGAAGCACACAGCGTGAAATTTTTCACAGCCCTGAGCGACATAGGTAGATCACTCTAATTTGTAAGCATGGGCCAGGGCTGATTCTCCTCATACTTACACCAAATTCGGACTAATTCTACTTAAGTCAATGAAGTTTCACGAGTGTAAAATTGGGGTCAAGGACAGCAGAATCAGGCCTTAAATGATTAAACAAAATATAAAATATAGGCTCCTTCATCTTTTAATACAACATGGTTTTTCCTGCACAAAACATATGTATACCTATAACCACCACCCTTGGCATCCTTATCCTTCCTTGTTTTGATAATCTCCTTCCTTTAACCATGAAATAATCACCTCACTTATGATCCTTCATACCTCTTGGGTGCTGCAACATTTCACCAGTGGAAACAAAATAAGTGTAATATCAGGACAAAAAGAAAATTCCACTGAAATAAGTGGACTGTCAAGACCAGTTTGATACATAGTAACATTGTAGGCCTGTCATACAGGATGAATATGGGATATTAGGCAATAAACAGGTTAAGGTCTTTAGTTAAAGCAGATGCTGCATTAGAGAGGTTTTCTTTGTTTTACAAAACCTATTAAATGCTGGCTTTTAATATGATCAGGCTGTAAAAACCTTGTGGCAAGGCTTTCCTAAACAGTATCTATTGAAATAAATTTGCCTTAAATTCTGTCAATTTACTAGATGTCATGCTGGGAGCTCCTGGAGGTGGTGTAGCCTGGATGAGATGTAAAGATAAGGTTCTGACTGCTTGTGGTCATTAAAAATCTCCTGGTATGTGCAAGAGTAGGGAGGTTAGCCTTCAGCTGCTTCTCTATGAATTTCTCTTTATAGCGTGAGCTGGATGGGATATTCTTTGCTTTGCAGTTGAGTTTGTCGTTTCATTTTTAGTTTCTCTGGATGGAAAAGCTATATAAATCTCAGCAATATTGTTATATTTTAGGATTTCTGATTCATTCATTTTTGGATGCTACTCCATAGTGAAAATTGCCTCAAGTAGTATTGGTCTCCTAAAATATATTGAAATGAACACTGATTATGCATAAGCAAGTATAAAGCAGAAGCAAAGATCTCAGCTGCAGGCTCATCTCTACTTCAGAGATATATATTTTCCGATTTCTAGAACTGCTATTGCTATATAACATTCTCTACTTTTATGTAGGCCCTCACATTGTATTCCTCATTTTTCTGTTTATTTGGAAAGAAATAATTATTTCAAGAGGAAAAACTGAGACCCCTGGCAAATAAAGAAGATGAAAAAGAGAGGAGAGAGAGTGCGCTGATGAAGAAATGGACAACATCTTGGGAGTGAGATTCTGGGCTGCACAGAAATCATAGCCCCTGGGCAGAGTGCATGTAGTGGGGCTCCCAACCCTGGCCCTGTCTAATTTACAGTGAGTAGCCTCACAAGTCTGCTCTATGGGCGACAGCAGTGCTGCAACATTACAGATGCAGCTGCGAATCTGGCACTTACCCCTCCTGGCCCCAGCCCCACCCACAGCATGACCTCTGCTCCAGGCCTTGTGAAGGGGTTCTTGGAAGTAAGGCTTACAGCTATTTTTACAGTGCCTTCCCCCTCCTGCAGCCAGTATAGAGACACTTTAGGCATTAGCACGGGGCCTGGAGCAGGACTGAGGATCTCTCCCTGGATTTCTAGATAAACCTTCCTACAAACCTGAAAAATGGCCAATACTCAGTCTCTCTTTTTACCCCTTTTTCATTTTCCTCATAACTTTCTCCATACCTTCCTCTTTTTACTCTTTCTCCCCATCTTCATGATCTCTCTTTGTCTTTCATCTCTGCACGTATCCCCTCATCTTTGCTTTTTTCTTTTGTTTCCTTTCAAGATCTCCAAAGCAGTGTCATCTAAAGAAAAAACTAACCACGGGCTATGTGTTTGTGCACATTTGTTCACTATGGCAACCCCTGTTTTCATTATATGGTTTTCTCAGCTGTGAAGTTGCTATTGTCCAGAAAGTGGCTCTAGTCTGTTTTCTCTGCTGTTGGTGTCTCAATGAAAGCCTCCATAAAAGAAGTTGTTACATGGACTCCAGAAGGGCGAAAAAGCGGACTGTTCCTTGGACAAGATGTGTTTCAGGTGTAGAGATTACTAGTTTGGTCACACCTGGAAATGGGAGTTAGTTATTTTGCAAAATATTTGATTATTTTATTTTGCTATCAAGGTGCAGATTTATACTCACGCAACCCCACAGATGTCTTTATCAGAGTTGCATGGGATGTAACTCAGCACAGAATTTGGCCCAGTGTATTTTTTTCTTTTTGGATTATTAGAAACAAAAATAACCATATCTTCTTATTTGACTCATACTCTGATGTCCAGTGGTGGTGGTGACTCTCAGTAGTGGTGAAACAAACAATTTTTAGAAACCAAAACCTCTTTCCAGGCAACATAAGTTAAACTGAAAAAAAGGCACTCATCCTGGGATAAGGATGTCTACATGAATGGGGCAGAGGGGATAGGGTTAACTGGTATAACTACTGTATATCAGTTTAATTTCACGTTAGGTTATACCAGTATATCTTTCCCATGTAAACAACCCCTTAAACAATTAAACAAGCCCTTAAAAACAGGTCAATGATCAATGTGTTTATTGTTGTTTTTATTTGAATAATTGAATATATAATTAATACAATATATTATTGGTGCAAAAACATAGGGTAATTTAATAAGTCACCTTATTAGATAGATGAAAACATTTGGAGATTCACCTAAAATCAAACCAAAACAATTTTTATGGGTTTTGAAAAAGTTTGATAAACCAAAAAGTTAATCTGAAATTTCATGTCTGTTTACTGTACTCTTTAGTTCCAGCTGGAGTCAGAAGCAGAAATACAAAAAATAATGTGAAGAAAGCTAATGTAATCTTGCAATGTTTCTGATCCATTCTAAACCTGGAAGAACTGGAAATCTTTTGAGAGAATCAATTCTCAAAAATATTTTCAGCCTAAATTCTTGACCAAGTTAGGGTTGGATAAGCTTCTCTGAACCAAACCTTTCAGATTTGAAAGGTTTATCCATCACTACTACTTAATAATAATGTGTCTATAAGTGAAACTTTTACTCACACAAAATTCTAGTTGAGGCCAATGTAAGTTCCACTGACCTGAACAAGAACTTCAGAAGTTGGACCAATACTTTGTTTTGATTCTTCTTCATTCTTCTATCTTTCACAAAAGCCCTACATTCTCTTTGAAGATTCCATACCATTTTTTATTATTGCCTGTCCCTTCCTTAGACTGTACACACTTTGGGGCAGGGACTGTCTTTTTGTTTTGCATTTGTACAGCACCTAGCACAATGGGGTCCTGGTACATGACTGGGGTTCCTAGGCACTACCACTGTATAAATAACAATGGACTACAAGGTTGTTAATAACTGTGGTGGGGTGGAAGATTTAACATTTTCCCCATTTTTTCTTCTTAAGTGACAGAGAAGTCACTTAAGAGTATATGGAAGATTTACCATAGTAGATTTGCCATTGTACATATAAACAAATAACTATAAAGTGGAGTAACTGGGTTGTCTGACCAAAAATGGCTGGTCAGGGCTAATATTTCTGAATTCCAAAGTGCTTATGAAGAATCCAGATGTAGAGTAGGTTGATACTAATTCCCAGCTGGGCTGAAGGGAATAGTTTGGTCTGGAACACCTGGTCCTTTTAATCAATGCTCATCAAGTATGGGACTCTGTAAGAATGGAGCATCTGGTACAGTGACTGGTTTAAAACATGAAAGCATGCTCTGTGGTTTGGTGTGGGAACTAGACGTGTTTAGAAACTGAGCCAAAAATACCAAACCGGGATTTTAATTGTTAATTTCTTCCTCCTCTTCTGTACAAGTAGCAGGGGTTTGTGCAAGGAGAATCCTTTGGAAGGGGGGGGGGGAGGGGAAGGAATCCTTCCTTGGTGATCATGGGCAGCAGAGGATCCTCCTTGCAGCAGCTACCGGAGCCTTGAGGTTGCAATAGCTCCTGCCATTCCTGTGCTCCCATTCTGTGGGGGCGTTCATGCTGGTGTTGTTATTAATCATTACTCATGTTTATTACTGTCGGACCCATGAATCAACCAAGAGCAGATACCCTCTTATGCTAGGTGCTGTACAAACACAGTGGGCAGACAGTCCCTGCCCTGAAGAGCTTACAATATAAATAGACCAGCCAGACACAGGTTGGGGGAAAGGGATACAACTCACAAGCAGCGCGAACAGTGTGATGGCAGTAATTGTCATGTTGGCTCCACATTAAGTTTTTGGGAGGGAAGGGGGGTTAGTTAGTAGGGGATTAGCTAAATGGAAAGAAAGGTGGTGGGAAAGGAAACACTGAACATTGAGAGGGACAGGGCAGGAGAGAAAAGGGTAAGAGGGGCAGATGTGGAATGAAGCTGAGATGATGAGATTGTGAAGGAGTGGGCAGGGTTGGAGCAAACAGCCAGTCAGCCCCAGGCAGAGAAAATCCAGTCAAAACTGTAGAAAGTTCTTTGAATGGCCAAAGCTTTGGCTGCTTCTACAGCTACTGGTACCAGCTTGCCGGGGATACTAGTTGATGGCTCCTTCGTGAAGCCGTGAGCATGAGCATGTACCTGGCATGGTTCACTCCCCTTCCCGACACTTGCCCCTTCTGTGGCATGAAGGAGACCCTGGAAGCACATCAGTCTCAGGCGTGCCAGGTTGCAGCCCCTGTTTTGACTTCTCCAGAACCTTCTCCTCAGGTTCTGGCTGCACTTTTCCCCACACCTCCTCCTATTTACACACCCATCCATGGCCCCACGAAGTCACAAGACCTTCTTGTCAACCTGCTCCTGGCACTGGCCAAGGTGGCCATCCACCATACCAGGAGGAGGATGCGGGACGTGGAGGTGCTCTGTGACTATGGGGCCTATTTCCGCTCCTCCCTTAGGTCATGTCTCCGGGCAAAGTTCCTCTAGGCTGCGTCCTTTGGCTTTCTCTGCTTGGTCTCCCTCTCTGGCTCCCTGCTTTTGACCCTGTGACCAGGAGTCCCGCCCCTGTTTTTTCATTTGTTGTCCTCTGTGATCATTTGATGCCTGGGACTGGTGGCTGTTGCCCTTAGGCTGGAGAGTGAGCCATTAGATGCGGGTGCAACTGCCCATCCCCCAGAGCCTCAATAGGCTGCAGATGCACTGGTGCCTCTGGTCTGCAAACCACAGTGCATGTGGATGTATGGAACATCCTGCAGAGTTGAATTCGGTGGCATGAAGAAGACATGGATACCCGGTACAGACTCTTCAACTCCTGCCCCTTGCATCCCTCACAGAGAAACTGCAATGGTCTTGCAGCCTCAGGGACCCTCTGTGACCACAGAGGAAAGGGAGAACTTGCCCCTAAGAAAATAACATTAAATGCTCAAGTCCCTTATACAGGCCAATATCTGAATAGCTGGGAGTTGTCAAGGCCCCTAGCCAATGCTGAGCTACTTCATGTCCGGTTTAAAAAACAAGAACCTATGAAAGTCAAATATTGTGGCTTTTAGGAAATGTTAATTTGTTTTAAAACTAAATGAGGAGCTTTTTTATTTAAATATTTCTCTGGAGTCAGTTTGGTTTTTCCACTCAGGAAGCAGTCGTTTCTTGTTTAACTTGCCAGTTTTGGTGCCAGTAGAGTTGTGACAAACAAAGAAGCAATCAGATCATTGGGTTTCAAGTTATTTAAATAATTCCTCTTCTGAACATCCTTTTTAATTGGTTCCTTTACTTCTGTTTAAAGAAGTGACATGATGATATGCTGCAGAAGCCTGCTCCTTCCAGGCTGCAAGCTGTTGGCACTCTTTTATTGAAGATCTAAACAAGATCTGGAAAATTTATTAAATAAGGAAGGCTGATGTTTTTAATGTAAACATGGGCTCCAGGAACTTTTTTCTATGTCAATAACAAAGTGAGAGCCAGCTTTATAGGTTGTTGTTTCTTGTGTGACTTTGCCATTTATGAGCTTGTCCCTCCTGGCCTTTTCTACACTATAATCATAGTTGTGTGTAAGTGTAAATAAAACTTGGAGTATAGATTATTCAGTTATGCCACAAATAAAATTCTTAGTGAGGCTTACTTTTACAGCAGTATTTCTAGATACTCTTCCAGTTTAAAAGGGTAGATTTACTCCAGTTTTATCACAGGCTTTGAGGTGCTTTGTATGACTAACCTTGATGCCAAGTAATCTTGCCAAGTACAGCAGCTGCATGGTTCCCCATGACTGATGCCTGGCAATGTTTGCTGGTGAATCAGAAACAAACTCATTGCAAATTCTGTTGAGAGCTCAAGGTCCCTTTTCCTCTTCTTTAGCTGTGCAGCCTGCCCCCACCATCAACCCCTTAGCGAATTAGCAATAGCAGAGAGCTCTGGTCTCACTACAGTGTCATGAGTGCAAATCACCAGAGAGGGGGAAACGTGCAAATGTGCTGAAGCAGGATACACTATGTTGAGTCAACATGCCAGACACATGTACTTTGTTAGTACTAAACAGTAACAGGCTGTTCCGGGTAGATGTGCCTTTAAAACCTAGTTCAGAAACAGGCCAATAGAATGGATAAAATTTCCTTTAAAAAGCTGCTATAAAAAGCATCCAGATGTTGCCACAATAATGACATACACCTGCACCTGATGCTACCAACAGCAGTAGCAGCTGCCAATATGCTTCAATAGCTGACTGCAGTTTGTTGCTGTAAGTAGTATGACATGATAGTGATCATAGAAAATAAAGCTACATTGCCAAAACCTTTTCTCCATAGTCCTGCTTATACCTAGATGCCTCTCTTAGCTCCTTCCAAAATAAGTGCAAATAGAGCAATGGCAATAAATATAATAACCACAAGCACTGGTTATCAATGGCTGCTGTTAAGCCTCTCTCTTGTTTCTTCTGAATGAATTTAACTCCAAGGTAATGTGACAAGTAAACAATGAATAAATATAATGGGACCTGTTTATAAGGAACCCTCCTAGGGAAGTTTCACCTCTACTGGTTACTGAAACAAGAGAAGTGCTTGTTTTCCTTAGGGCACTCCTATGGAGTTGTATCCAGTTCATAGTGCTGCACAACTCTGGATATTCCTTAGTTTGTATAATAAGTACCACCCAAAGGCCCCACTCAAGATCAAGGCCCCATTGTGTTGTGAGCTATATAGTAAAGAGACCATTGCAACAATCAGGCTGACTAACATGAGTTAAATATAATCAGTGTAACTGTAATCCATACATGTCCTAAAGCCAGATTCTGTCATCCTTACTTTGAGTTGTACCTTACTTGACAAGTAGCTCCATTAAAATCAGTGGGAATACTCAGAGTGAGGTACTCCTACAGAGTGGTTAATGGGGTGGAGGTGGGGGGCAGAATATGTCCCTAAATTAAGACGAGAACCAATAAATAGGCATAGCAAATAAATAGAGGAACCATAAAGGGGAGGATAGGAAGATTTGTTACATAGTCTAGCTATGTGCACAATGAGATGGTCTTAACTCAAACTGTTCTTTTTTTTAAAAAAAAATAGATGCAAGTAATCCCTCTTGGCCATCTGCCTAATTTTGCTTGCAAAGTGCCATGCACACCCATGGTATTGTAAAAATAAATAATGCATAATTAAAATGTTAATATTAGACATGGGGATATTGAAACACAAATAATGAACCATGGTAATTTGCACACAGATACCCAACAAGCATTTCCAGCTCAGAATAATACTGATGTCCAAGCTCTGGGAACAAGCAGAAAGTTCTCACCAGTGCATGCAATGAGATCTTTTCTAAAATGTATTTTCCACTTCAAAACAAACATCTGTAGCTAGGAATCAATATGGAGAAGTTCAGGATTTAATCATCATGCTCCTGATTCTCTTCTACTGGACTAAATCAGAAATAATGAAAGAAGTTCATCTAATGTAACAGGAGGCAAATTAGGGCCTATGGACCAAATTTATCTTTGGAGCAAGCCCTCTGAAATCAATGGAATTATAACAGAGATTAATTTATCCCTGTGGGTTTAATTTAGATTTCCCATGTTCTCTCTCTTAAATGGGAGAAAACATATGTGAGGCCTAACCATTTACAGTCCATGAAGAAATAACCATGGGAAACCTGCTTTGGATTCAATTCTACCATTAGTAGAACACATTAGTGCACATGAGAAGCTCCGCTCAGATATACTGCATAATAAGTCTTTAGACATTTACTTTCACTTGTGAAAAGAGCTAAGATAACTCAAGTGTGGCTATGTTGCTCCCTCACATGAAGTAGACAACCTCATTAGTTTATTAGCATGAAAAGGTAGGAGCTGTGACTTCAGGGGATTTGAGGCAGGAAGGTGCAATACTTGACTATGTGTGTGTGCAGATAATAAAAATACCCTGAAAGGATGCAATTTTTCAATGCCGCTCAAGCTATTTGGATGTCCAGTTCCCATGGTAGTAAAATGTATGGCCCTCTGAATCCTAAAGATGACTTTGGATATCTCTGCTCAACTCGATAAATTATATGCCAAAAGAACTAATTATCTTTTTTTAATTTTTGGCTCTTCAAAACAAGAACAAATCTATTTATTTCAAAGATTAGTAAGTGATACTTTAGCCAGTCAACTGTCTAAAATGATTCACTGCAGATATCTCCTGAAAGAAGATAGTGTAGGGCTCTGAAGAGTTTAGCTCTGAAGGATTTGTGGTAATCAGAAAATCCAGAATCCATGGTGCATATGATGAGGCCCATGTGACTCAAACTGTAGAATGTTAAAGAATACCTACACTGAAGGCTGTATAGTACTACTACATTATTTTGAGTAAGACACAGGTTAGAGTTGACTAGCATGATGTGTAGTTGCCCAAAGGTTGGACAGGTTGGACAGGTGAAGTAGAATGCCAGTGCTTGTGGTGTAATAAAACAGTGTGATTTATGTTTCTTTTCTTGCAGAGGAATGATGACTTTGGCAATTTTAGATTTTGATGTTCTTTCTACTTCGGCGCTATTCACTTTTAAAAGTGCTACTGCACTTTAAAAAAAAAAACAGAATGCCTTGAGGCATTGAAAGAGAATGATGCTCATGTACCCCTAAAATTGTATCGAGTGTTGCACATATGTTAACATGAATTTCTGCCAGGTTAGTAAATGTAACCTCTTGAGATTATGTAACCCCTTGAGATTAATTAATAGATATAATTTATTTTATAGGGTTAATATTAATTTTCTATGGTGGCAGTATAAAACCCCTACACTAAGACAGTGGAACTCTTACTATAGGCCAGCTCTTAAAATAGAGCAATTTGTATGGAGAGCTGCTGCTTTTAGTCTCTCAATCCTGATCACACACATTCTATTCATAGTAGAAACTCTATTGGGGGTGGGGGCGGAAGGAGGGAGGGGTAAAATATAACAGCAGGATTTAAGCAGACGAGATTCAAATAAACTTGCTTTAATGAGATGGCTTTTCATTCTCTGCCTGCTATCCCCACTACTCTAATCTTTCTTGGTCATTTTGCAGTTTGATCTTGGGTTTGCTACCCCTCCAACTTTGGTGTAGTCAGCACATCAAATTATAGTTATACCATAGAGGCAGCAGACAAAGAGAGAGGGGAAAGCAGCCACACAAGATACAGAGAGGTGCTTGGTTTTGTTTATTTTGTCTAAAAAGTCTGTGTGAAATGCTAAAATAATTCTGGGCTGGACTGAAAGTATCAGGAAGTGTCACTGCTTGAAGATGGACAGATTCTTCATCACTGTCACTGAAGGAGCTTTGCAGACAGCTAGAAAGTGCGATCCCCCAGTCACTGCTGCAGAGCCATTGGTCTCATGGGCACACACCTAGCCTCGGGATATATCCTAAGCATTCAGGCTGTTTAAGGATGGATAGCACTTCAGAGGTTATTGTTATGGAAACAAAGTAAATAATGTTGAGAACCAGCTGGGTAACCAGTTTCCATTACATTTTTGTACCAAACCCTCTATGTAAGCCCACACCCTCCATGCTGGAGGACTTGAAAGAATCTCCTGTAGAGATATTCTGTGATACCATTTCTGTTATGGAGGCTCTAAATATTTGTATAAAACTGCAAGGATCCTTTTTTATGATTTAACTGTTAGTAAATAAGCCTGGCAGAAAAGAGGGTAAGCACTTAAAAAAAAAAGAGAGAGAGTGAGAGAGAAAGAATCCAAAAACCTTTAGGAAAAAACGGGGTATTTTCCTTTCAATACTATTACTTCACTTAACTTTGGAGTTTCCCTGTGCATTACTCAGAACAGTTATTTTGAATTTGTCAGTACTTAATAATGCAATTGAATGTAAGAGAGAAGTTTCTTTTCCACCAAATTGCAGAATCTTTTTTTATTCAGCTCCAATGTAAATATGAATTTCTATACAACTGGCAAATGTAATACAAAGGTAGCTAACTACAGAGAATAAAGAGCACGGGACTCCAGTCAAGAGAGAAGCATTTTCTTTCTGATAGATCAGTTTGAAATTCACCTTATTTGTGAGATGATCTAAGCAAACAAATGATTAATATAGCCCTGTACATTAAGCAAATTAATTCTCAAAGAGACTGTGATGTGTGCCCATCTTATTTCGGAATTATTCCTCCCTCCCCCTTAAGTTTGTGTATTTTTGTGAGTATGGCTTAGGTTCACCCCATTATAGAGAACTAGGTTAGCTGCAAAAGGTAGATACAGATCTGGGTTCAGATTCTGCACCCTGCACCCCAATTTTGGGGAGGGTGGTTTGGTGGCTCAGATGCAAGATCTGGTGGGTTCAGGCCCATCTCTATTTTACATCAGTTTTCAGAGAAGGAATTAGATTCACAAATGACTAAAACTGTGTAACCCCAAGGATATTTTGCACTTTTATAGCACCTTTTGTCTGAGGAACTCAATGTACTTTTGCTAACATTAATGAATAAACCCTCACAACACCAGTGTGAGTAGGGGTATATTACTATCCCCTTTTTACAGATAGAGAAGCTGAGTCACAGGGCCTGTAAGTGACTTACTCAGTGTCACACAGGAAATTTGTGCCAAAGTCAGAAATAATACTCAGGTCTCCTAGTCCCAGTCCTGTGCTTTCGCTAAGGGTCATCCTCCTCCTCCAAAGACTTATAGTCCAATCCAACACTTGTTAAATCAATAGGTTTCCATGGGAACTGGAATGAGCCCTAAGACTTTGAGACAAATCCAACTTTCCTTACTCATATATGAAGTCTAGCTGACTTCAAGTTAGAATATAAGTAAGGTAAACAGGAATTAGGTCTTTCACTCTAGTCTGAATTCTAATAATTAAATCACTGCCTCATTTGGGTTGTTCTCTGGAATCTCCCTCTAGTCTAATAGAAGTTTTCATAGTGATTTGTCTGATTTATGTTCTCATTTGTCTAATGTCTGATTTGTCTGATTTCATAATGATTTGTCTGAAATATGTTTGTTTCCTCCAGAGGAAAGAAGGAAAAAAGTGGTACAGAGAAGACACATTAAAAACCATAAAAGAACCTACATGCTAACAAGCTTACCAGAGATCACTCTAACATGGACTCTGGTAGGAGCAGTCCTTCAGTTTCCCACCCAAGGGGATTCCTTGTGGTGACAAGTTCATTACAGCTTCAGCTCAGAACAAATACCCAATCCTTCAAACCCTCCCCTAAGGATTGAGTCCTTCCATGGACCAGGGGTCCTGTCCATTTGCTGGATCAGGAAGAACCCCCCGAGCGAGTTTAAAACCACGCTGTTTATCCAAAAACCCTTTCTTTGTCTGTTGGTCCCTGGAGAATCCAGTTTGAACTAGTATATCCAAACCTCTCGACTCGGGGGGAGTGGCTTCAAAGAGCTGATCACAGAAGTATACTAGCATAGAGAAGATACATACAAAGACACAGTAGCACATACAAACCTGCATTTTAATACAATGTACCCAAAAGGCATTGACCTTAATTCAATAAAGTTTAATTTCAATAAAGTTTGTTAATTTCATAAGATTTGTTCAGGATATTACATAGGGTGACCAGATGTCCCGATTTTATAGGGACAGTCCTGATATTCGGGGCTTTTTCTTATATAGGCGCCTATTACTCCCCACCCCGTCCCGATTTTTCACACTTTCTATCTGGTTACCCTAATATTACAGGACATAGTCTGTCATACAAGTCATATCCAATTTCCAGCATAAAGATGGCAGAATTGCACATTTGTTCATTTTATAGTTAAAAATATATAGTGTATTACACCACTGAGGGATATTTCAAGGCAGATGTCTTTCAGTTTTGCAGATTTAAATATTCTAAGAAGCCAAAGACTGAGAAATAAAAAAGAAGCAGTTGATGATACCGTCAGCAGGAGGGATGGAATTATGATGTCTGTGCACAGCCCTATACTGCAAAAACAAACTAATCACCATTTACCTTAATCTCTTAGGCTGGGTGCCTGGTCCATCAAGGCTACATGGTGGTTATGAAAAATGTAGGACTCCACCTGGAGCAGGTGAGCTGTGATTTGCATTTTGTTCTGAAAGCCCCCCTCTTACCTCTTAGTACATACAAATTATTTTATATATTTTTCCCATATACTTGTATATCACCTTTAAGAAACTCAGGAAGAAATGTGTGCATTTATGTGTCTATCTTTACATCAGATATAATAGACTCAGTATTGCCAAGCCCAAATGCTCAAAAATCATGAATCAGATGCTAAAAATGAAATTGTCTTTAAAATCCTGAGAGTTTTAGAAATAATTTAAGGGGCTTTTTGTTTATCTTTGGGTGTTGTACCTTTGGAGTTCAGATTTCCAAGCTTTTCTTCACAACTATAAGGGCTAAAATCTTAACTTTTTTTTTTTTAAATGAAAGCCGAGATTCTCAACCAATTACATGCCTCTCAGACTTGAGACTTTAAGAAAAGCATCAAATATTGCAATACTCATGACAATTTTGTAAGAGTTGGAAACACTGTAGACTCTATTTGAAAGGATTAATCTAGATCAGTGGTCACCAACTGGTAGATTGTGATTGACTGGTCGATCCTGGAGCCTCTGACAATTGATCGCGATCTCTGGCCTCTCAAAGTCTGGTGGCACAGCGGGGCTAAGGCAGGCTCCCTGCCTGCCCTGGCTCCACGCCATTCCCGGAAGTGGCCAGCACGTTCCTTCGGCCCCTGGGGAGGGCAGTGGGGAGTCTCCACGTGTTGCTCCTGCTTGCAGGCACCACCCCCGCAGCTCCCATTGGCTGGGAACAGGGAACTGCGGCCAATGGGAGCTGCGGGGGCAGTGCCTGCAGAGAGGGGGCAGCACGCAGAACCACATGCCCCAGGGGCCGCAGGGACGTGCTGGCTTCTTCTGGGAGTGGCGCGGGGATAGGGCAGGCAGGGGGCCTGCCTTAGTCCACTCTGTGCCGCCGCCTGGGAGCCACCCGAGGTAAGCACCATCCAGTGGGAGCCCGCTCTCCAACCCCCAGCCCTGAGCCCCCTCGCATACCCCAACCCCCTGCCCTGAGCCTACTCCCTGAGCCTGCCCTGGTCCCTGCCCTGAGCCTGCACTCCAAACCCCCTCCTACACCCTAACACTCTGACCCAGCCCAGAGCCCCCTCTTTCACCCAAACTCTGTCCCAGAGCTTGCACCCCTCACCCCCTCCTGAACCCCAACCCCCTACCCCAGGCTCAGCCCAGAGCTCCCTACCATACTCCGAACTCCTCGGCCCCAGTCCAGAGCCCGCACCCCAACCCCCTGCCCCAGCCCGTGAAAGTGAGTGAGGGTGGGGGAGAGCGAGCAACTGAGCAAAGGGGGATGGAGTGAGCAGGGCGGGGCCTCCGGGAAGGGGCAGGGTAGGTCCTGGGTTGCACTTAAATTCAAAAATTCATCTTGTGCATAAAAAGGTCGGAGACCACTGATCTAGACAAAAGTCATTTTCCTGAACCAGCTTTGTATATAACTTGTGCCATTACTTAAGTCTTGGCAGAATTTGGTTTGCCAGTGCACTTTACATTTCCTCTCCGTTACCTCCGCATTTTCCTCTTGTTTCACTAACACCTCCTCTCCCACATACACAGATCAACATTGTAACCTGACTTACATTGTGTGCAACTCCATGGGGCTCAGTGGAATTGCACAGTATGAACCACAATTTGCGCTGACTTACAGAGTGTACTAATTGTTTATATTGTTCAAATTATTCAAATCCCTTAATTAAACAATTAAATGCACCACTGAAGTTAAATTTCCTAGCAACAACCTGAGAAATCCTTACAATTGATAATTTAAAATTGATGTTTTCCCAAACCTTTTAATAGAAAAACTGTGTTTCAAAACAACTGTTGATGCAACAAAGATTGTATAATGGAAAAATGATTAAAATAGAAATAAAGGCATTTTAAGCCATGTTATACCGGGTTAGTTATTGAACTACAGTTCCCAGAATGCTCCTGTATCTGACATACATCAAAATATTCTGTACCGAACAAACAGTCACAATTAACCATTATGTTTGATTGCTCATATCTTTCTTATATAATGTTTGCTTGTGATCTATTCAACTGCATGGCTTGTATTATTTCTATATAAGAAACATCATTTTAAAAAAAACCTTCAATGTGACACCATAAAAGTCTTACTAGTAACTAAACATGCTATTAACATGTGCATGGAACTGTTTGGCATATCCACATATGTGATGTAAGCGTTACAGACAGATGGAGACATTCAATAGTGCTGAATAGGAAAAACTTTCCCTTCTGCTATAAATGTAGAGTTTCAAGCAATCTAATTTAAGAAAACTCCATCTTCCAGTACTGTTAATGTTGAGGAGAAAAAGCATACATGGGACTGGTTGGTCCCATTTTAACTAGATATGGGGACATCAGAATAATGTTAGTGAAGGACAAAATGCAGCTGTGGGAAGTTGGTCTGTCATGGTGCAGCTTACCTACTTGTAAAATAACCATAGCACCCATGGAGAACCCCTCATTCCCTCTTTCTGTTTTGCAAACTTCCTAAATTGCAAGTTACATTAAGCCTCTCCTTCCCTCTTCCTTTCTATTCCAGCAATGAGATGAACTCTGTTATAAGCTGCAGTGCCTGAGGAACACAGAGCCCTGGAGTAGCCCCTCCCTATCCTTGTTTGGCCAGCTGTGTAGCTGTTAGGTTTCCCTTTCCAAGCTCAGCTCATCTTTGCCGCTGCAGCTGCTTCCATTCTGGTGTCTTGTCCTGAGCACATAAGGAGGCTTGGTGCAAACACACATACCCTGAACGAACTTGTCTGCTGCTTTGGAAGTTTTATTTGTTATAGTCCCTGGAAGGTTCATTTACTCCCCCCCCCCCCCCTTCCTCCCCTCTATTAGTTCAATCCCAAAGAGCTGTATTATTTTCCTCGCTGGAAGGGCGACTATGCTCCTGCTGTATCTCCTCACTGTGCAAGGTAAGGGGGCCCAGATATGGGGAGAAGTTGCGTGGAGGGACCAGCAAACTTAGTCCCTGTTGCTGTTAATCCCTTTCTTGCCTTTGTGGGCTGTTTGCTTGTGAAAGCAGTGAAGTGCCTGTAAAGGTCGTGTGTGTGCAGCCTCACTTTCGAAGGTGTGAGTGAGGCAGCATCTTTCTGTTGGGGGCTATCATGTAACCTGTGATATCAAGGCAAAAAAGGAGTGTTGAATGCAACAGGCTCCATCTGCTGCCCTTATTCCTGGTGCTCCCATGAGTGAATGAGCCTGAGCCTGCTTGCCCAAGTTGCAGAGAAGCATGTGGTTTCCCTCACAACTCTTTTCATTCTGAGTGTAATGCAATGCTATCTGTGTGAACAGAGCTTTCTTTGTCCCTACATGTCCCTACAGTTTTGCTGTTTGCTGGAGCTGTTGAGCTCTCTGCTGGGTCTTGTGCCTTTGAAGACAGCACTTGTGGCTATGAATCAGACTATACATTTTTGCCATGGATTTTAAATGAAGAAGGTAAGGATGGCTTTTTGGTATTAACAGGGACGCGCTGTGCTTAAAAATGAAAAAATACATTTCTATACCTAGGCTGCAATAAACTAAAAGTATCAATGCATGAATCTTAAATTTCCAATATACTTTTTATGGTTGATGCTGTTTAACTCTTATGTGAATACCACTGAAGTCTGTTCACTTTTGTTTATAGTTTCATCAGTTCTCAGTCTTGTAATGTTTAGTTTACAGGCCCTACAGAGAGAGATTCATTTGTTTAAAAATACCTGTTTTCATGGAAATCTTACAGAAATCATGATAACTTTCTATGGGTTTAACGTTCTATTGAGGAAAAACTCATTTTTACAAAGTCAGTATTTCAGAGCTAATTTAAGTCATCTCCTTAAGGTTGTGGCTCTGCTTACTTTCTCTACCTTATATATGAAGCATTGTGTCTTAAACTTCTATGTAATATTGCTGTTTATATTAAACATATGCTTTCTTCCATCCCAGAAGTGGCTGCATTTCTATGGTAGGAGAAGTGATGTCTGTATATGTTATCATTTCTATGCATACTTCATAGGGTTGTTGTGAGGTATATTTAGCAATGTTTGTTAAATGTTTTGAGATCCCTGGATGAAAAAGAAAAGTAATATATGATTGTCAAGTATTGTTGGTGTTTCGATATTCTTTTTGGTCCATTGTGTGCGACCTACAATTTTTCCTATTCCATTGTAAGTCACTATTTTTGACATTGTAATACTGAGCTATATTGGGAACGTATGTGACAGTCCAAATTCCTACAGATTTCACTGGCAGTGTTGCCAGAGTAATGACTGCAAATTTTGTCCTGCTCTATATAATAAACACAATTTGGGTATAACTGAGAAGTGAAAATATTTATATTGGGGTATGGCAGTGGGTACCATGCCATACACAGGATTAAATTTGGGTTCACATAATAAAAGGAAGCTCTATTAGCTGTGGTTTTGGCAGCCACATAAATCCCCAAAACAGGGTCCAGGTATAATAAAGTGGCAAGTATAGATACCTATAGATGAACTCCTCTCGTCTGCGCTCCTTTCAGCCTTCCAACTACTAAAAGATTTTCTCTTTCTGTTTTCAATCCCTCTCTAACTATTTAAAATTACAGTACAAAACAATGCAGCTCCTAAGACCCAAATGGATCCTCGTCCATTTTTGGAAGCAGTGTTTACAGTTCCTGCTACCCAGGGGTGAAAGTAACTTAAAGCGGCTGGTTCTCCAAGCCGGTCCCCTGCTTGTTCAGGGAAAGCCCCCTGGCGGGCCGGGCCGGTTTGTGTACCTGCCGCATCTGCAGGTTTGGCCAATCATGGCTCCCACTTGCCACGGTTCGCCGCTCCAGGCCAATGGGGGCTGTGGGAAGCGGCACAGGCCTACTCAGTACTCCGGAGTACCGGTAAGTCCTTTAAGTCAGTGGTTCTCAAAGACGGCCCGCCAGGGGCTTTCCCTGAACAAGCAGCGGACTGGCTTTGAGAACTACTGACTTAAAGGACTTACCGGTATTCTGGAGTCCTGAGCAGGGGGCGGGGCCTCAACCAGAAGAGGCGGGGCCTTTAAATCCCCTGGCCCTTTAAATCGGGATTTAAAGAGTCCGGGGCTCCGGCTGCAGTAGCAGCATTTGGGAGCCCCTGGCCCTTTAAATCACTGCCAGAGCCCCACTGCCGCTACCCCAAGGCTCCAGCAGTGGGGCTCGGGTGGCAATTTAAAGGGCATTGGAGGGTAGCGTCAGTGGGAGCCCGGGCCCTTTAAATCGCTGCCCGAGCCCCCCTGCCAATACCCCAGGGCTCCAGCAGTGGGGCTCTGGTGGCAATTTAAAGGGCCCTTTAAATTGCCGCCTGGGGAAGCTGGTTTGCCCCGGTATGGCACACTGGCTCTTGCCGGTACACCGTATCGGGGCGTACCGGCTTACTTGCACCTCTGCTGCTACCATTACTCTGTCTGTTTGAATTGGCTCTTTTGGAAGCAGCACTTCCTCTTAGTGATTGACAGGAAGCCCTGTGTAAAGTGTTGCTGATTCAGCCCAGAGTAGCAGAGAGACATTGACAGCAACACCTGCAGGGGCAACAGTATGAGATGTAGAGTAACTGTTGTGGTGCTTGAAAGAAAAAAAGAAACCAACTTGGAGCACTAACAGCCACAGTGTCCTGGCCTGTAGAGCACTAGTTTCGCTGGTTGCAACATGCTCTTTTTATTTTATCTGAACATTGCAGTTACAGCTAAGCTTCTGTCACTGGAAATCACTGTTTTTTATTAAGGAATGTATAACTGGATTGTAAAGTGAACTCTGGGAGGACAGTTGGTGTAGTAGTACTTTTAATAGGTAGGGCTCTGTCAGTATTTCCGTTATAAACCCCCATTCCAGGAGTTTGTAACTCAGTGGTAGTAAGACATTCCAGGCTGACATTTGGCATATAGGGTATTAGCCTCTCTGAAATTTATTCAGTATTGTAACCAAAACTAGTTTAAAATGTTTCATCCAACTTTTGCTTTCAGGTGTGCATAACCAATTTGTCTCAGATACTGTTTTGCTCCATAATACAGTACTGATATTTGCAGACTAACCCAGGTGTCTCTGATCAGCGTGTGCGTAAGTTGTGTGTTTACTGGCACGACAGAGGAAGTTAAGGATGGGAGCGGCAACTTTAACTGTGACTTGTTTCAGTTATTTTCGGTTGTTTAAAATCTTTTATTGTTTTTAAAGTAGCATTTACTATTTGGAGTATATCCCCTTATAGGGACTACTTGACTTGCTGTTTAAAATCTTTCAGCTCTTTCATCCTGTAAATCGCTCAGTACTATGGTATCATGCCAAGCAGTTTAGATACGTGCATAGTTAAATCCTGCTGAGAAATTTCCACTCCATACTTGAAAGTCTTTTGCCCAACTGCCAAGGAAGCCAATGTGTACTTAAGGGCCAGACCCAGATTGCACACAAGGGGCCAAATTTTGCACTGGTTTATACCTGCGTATTCCCAATTAGATCAGTGGGGATGCATAGGTTCAACTGCCCTTTGAAATGCTTATGGCTTCTCTTTAACTATCTAAGAGTTTTGAGGTGGGTCAGTTTTGTTCAAATAGATAAGGATCACGTTGAGATAGTTGGAAAAGATGTTGAGCACCCTACGATTTTACCATTTGAATAATTCTAAATAACTTTTTACCTGATCTTTTGACACGTGAGCTTGACTGGTGCTGCAGTCCTAATGTTAGCAAAAGTCCCACTGGAAAATCAAACAGAAATATTCAGTATTCAAGTAAACAGGAGCTGTGTCTGAGAGAGGACTGCAAGATTGGGCTTTAAGGACCCAGTCCTGCAATTAGATCAATGGGATGGATTCTTGTGCTCAAATGAACCTGCCTGTATTGACTTCAGTGGTACTCTGTGTGGAACTAAGATTCTGCACTGGTGGATATAAATATAGGATTGGGGCCTAATATTCTAAACAGCAAGGTGCCTTTCTGTCTGATCGCTGTTCTGGGGAGTCATTTACTGCTAAAACTTTACATTCCAAAATGTAAATGCCACAAACTAGTCTCATGTATTGCTAAACATCACTGGGTAAAGAATAATATCAAAACCAAAATTGGCCCAAAATATTACAAACCCTTTCTTTAAAAATGTCTGCCTAGTACAGGGGAGAGTGTACAATGTCCAGTAATGTGTGAGCCCTAAAGAACTGAACCCCAGCTGAGTAAATACATTATACATCCAGCAGCACATTTCCCCATGTTCCAATTCAGTTTGCAATGTAATGTGTATGAATAACGAAGGACTCCACTGTGTGCTTTATGCACTTAGTGAAAAATATTTCTATGTTGTTAGCATTGTGAAAAAGAAAATGGTTGTGAATTTGTTGCATGGCAAAGAGGCTGCATTACGCAATATATTGTTTTCAAACATTAGCTAAGCTCTTGGTCACCCGTTTATGTCTGTACAGTGCTTTGAAGATGTAATGAGCTATGTGAGTGTTAAATATTATTATTCAATTGTATGCATCAGCCAACCTGCTAGTAGTGACCTTCAGTAACTTTAGAAAGGTCTGCAAGGGATCTACTTCCATTTTACCATAAATATCCTTGAATGCACTGTCTCTCTGAACAGGAATTTACATATAAAACTCCTTTTCAGGAGTATGAGACAAATATCATTCTCCCTCGTTAAGACCTATTAGTTTATGAGAGACAGAAAACAAGTCCATATTCATCAATACAAGTGATATTTAGTCAAAAAGTTAGAATTCACTATTGCAATAATATTTGTCACTAATAGCATTCTGGGGTCAAATTCAGCCCAGGTTTATATTCAGATACCTTGTGGACATTGGCTTTGTGGACCCATGAAGGCCAGCTCTGATCTAGGCTGTAATTCCATGCTGAGGTTCTGATGATATGAGCAAACCACTAGAACAGGGGTGGCCAACCTGAGCCTGAGAAGGAGCCAGACTTTACTAAGGCACATTGCCAAAGAGCCACAGTAATATGTCAGCAGTCCCCCATCAGCTCCCCCACCCCGCTCCCAGTGCCTCCCACCCACCGGTAGCTCTGCTGATCAGCGCCTCCCCCTCTCTCCCCACACCTCCTGATCAGCTGTTTCATGGCATGCAGGAGGCTCTGGGGGAGAAAGGGGGAGTAGTGAGGACACGGCAGGCTCAGGGGAGGGGGCAGGAAGGGGCGGAGTGGGGGCAGGGCCTGTGGCAGAGTCAGCGGTTGAGCAGTGAGCACTCAAGCGGGTGCTTGGAAAGTTGGTGCCTGTAGCTCCAGCCCCGGAGTTGGTGCCTATACAAGGAGCCGCATATTAGCTTCTGAAGAGCCGCATGTGGCTCTGGAGCCACAGGTTGGCCACCCCTGCACTTGCTCTTATGGTTTATAATGTTAGCAGAATTGATGAAATCAGACTTCTCTATAATAAGGGGCACTGTTACCTATATTACAAATCCTTAAAGGTAGTGTAGTCAGATTTTACAAATAATTTAGGCTTACAAATAACTCTTTGGCAGAAGGAGAAGTTTATTAAAGAAAATGCTTTTAAAAAAAAAAACAATTATATTTTTGTTAAGTAGAAGAAAGTTTTATCTCCTTACTGTCCAGAATCCTCTGTGACTCAACATCACGGGATCTTGTTAGGGATGGTACACAATTGGGTTGACTGTGTGGGAGGTCTAAGAGACATTGTGGTTTAGGAAGGTTCAGGGAGTGCCCCTGTCCAGGGCCAGACAGCAATTGTGGTTGGAAGAGTAGAGACAGGGATATAGGTCCACCTGGAATGCAGGAAGGGAACAGTCTCTGCAATCAGAAGAGTGCAAGGACTGCAATTGTAGCTGCATTGCATAGAGGTGCAATGGGGTACACTTTCTGGCCTTCTTTTGCCTCCCTCCTCCTAACCTAACCTGCACAAGGCTAAGAACGGCATGTTCATTGCAAAATTATAAATCATAGTTTCCTTAGACTCAAGAATCAGGGTCCATCCTTTCTATGCCTGTGAATCACTTTATTTGATACTTTTGTCCACAGGCGCCGACTTCCTGTGGCGCGGGTGGGAGCTCACACCCAGCGTCGGGGGCGGGGCCCCGCTCCCGCCCCCGACGCCGGGTGACATTGCGGGGCCCCGCCCCCGACGCCGGGTGACGTTGTGGAGCCCCGCAACGTCTCCCGGTGCTACGGTAAGATGGCGGCGGGCCCCGGGGTTGGCGGGGAGCTGGCCGCGGGTCCCGGTGCGGGCGGGGAGCTGCCGGTGGGTGCAGAGCACCCACCAATTTTCCCCCATGGGTGCTCCAGCCCCGGAGCACCCATGAAGTCGGCGCCTATGCTTTTGTCAAGAATAGCACTAGTTTAATCCACCACAGTTGCTGCCTGTTACTGCTGTTGAGTGTTCAATTTGACAGCAGCAGTGAGTATGTTTTGTTCCTGGTCTCCCTTCAAGTCAGCAGGAAACCACTTAATAGAGCTGGAAAGCATCCACACTTGGGCCTTTGACTCATATCTGCACCAAGTCCTGGACTGTGCTTTGTTGCATGCATTGATGTGGGCTTGTTTCGGTCACCATTGTGTTATCATTGCAGAGCTCCAAGACAATGAGAACATTGTTTCCATTCACAGCAATATATTCTGAAAGGCAAGTGGTCTGCTGGTTGAACGCTTTGTTAAATGTCAAGTATCAGAGGGGTAGCCATGTTAGTTGGATCTGTAGAAGTGACAAAGCGACCTGTGGCACCTTATAGACTAACAGAGGTATTGGAGCATAAGCTTTCGTGGGTGAATACCTATTTTGTCAGATGCACCCGACGAAGTGGATATTCACCCACGAAAGCTTATGCTCCAATACGTCTGTTTTGTTAAATGTGCGTATGCACTGGCATGTGTTGTGGATTTAGTGGTATTTAGTTGCAATTTTACAGGCAACTACTGATGTAGGGCTCTCCTCTACGCTGACCTGTGTAATGTTTGCTAGTAGACTTTCAGTTAGTACTTTTAAATAATGAATTGAGTGGAGCTGAACTACTAGAACTATATGAATGGTGCTTGCTGTAGTCTGGGGAATCTGTCATTTGTATGGTCAATGGCAGCTTCAAGCACATAGATTTGATTGTAGAGGCAAAGCATCAGAATAGACCCAGAAATGTTTACCCCATCAGATTGGTCATCTCTAAGGGTAAGTTTTTGGACATAAAGGCAGGATTGTTCTTAGCTGCTGGGAGTTCCAGAATGGAACTTTCTAGTTTTTGTGTGTGCTGAAATTCACATAAGAGATTCTGTCCTTGAAAAAAGAGACTTCAATCAGAATGGAGATTAAGTACATACTGAATTACAATGTGTGCATACATTTTCCTGTCTTGAGCCCCTTACGAATGCGACAACTTGAGCTACATCAGTATATCTGAACTAGATCATAGTTGTCTCAGAGAGCTGAAGTTGCTGTTGTTGTTGTGTAGGATTTAAATAATAACAGTTGAAAATGTTTTTCAAAATAAAATGTTTTTAAGATGAGGATAATCTTTTTGAGAACTGGAATAGCAAGCACAAGGCTGTGGACGAGATAGTACACACGGACATGAAGAACATGGCAGATGAAATTCAGTGTTGACAAATGCAAAGTAATGAACCTTGGAAAACATAGTCCCACCTATACATACAGAATGATGGTTTCTAAATTAGTTGTTACCATCAAAGAAGAGATCTTGGAGTTATTGTGGATAGTTCTCTGAAAACATGTGCTCAATGTGCAGCGGCAGTCAAAAAAGCCAACAAAATGTTAAGAACCATTAGGAAGGGGATAGATAATAAGACAGAAAATATCATAGTGCCACTATATAAATCCATGGTATGCCCACGCCTTGAACACTGTCTTCAGGTCTGGTCACTCCTCTGCACCTTTTCCAATTCTTTTGTGAGATGAAGGGCAACAAAAATGATTAGTGTATGGAACAGCTTCCGTTTGACGAGCGACTAAAAACACTGGGATTTTTAAGTTTGGAAAAGAGACGACTAAGAGGGGATGTGATAGAGGTCTGTAAAATCGTGACTGGTGTGGAGAAAGTGAATAGGGAGGTGTTATTTACCCCATAGAATCCTAGAATCTCAGGGTTGGAAGGGACCTCAGGAGGTCATCTAGTCCAACCCCCTGCTCAAAGCAGGACCAACCCCAACTAAATCATCCCAGCCAGGGCTTTGTCAAGCCTGACCTTAAAAACCTCTAAGGAAGGAGATTCCACCACCTCCCTAGGTAACCCATTCCAGTGCTTCACCACCCTACTAGTGAAAAAGTTTTTCCTAATATCCAACCTAAACCTCCCCCTCTGCAACTTGAGACCATTACTCCTTGTTCTGTCATCTGGTACCACTGAGAACAGTCTAGAGTCTTCCTCTTTGGAACCCCCTTTCAGGTAGTTGAAAGCAGCTATTAAATTCCCCCTCATTCTTCTCTTCTGCAGGCTAAACAATCCCAGTTCCCTCAGCCTCTCCTCATAAGTCATGTGTGCCAGCCTCCTAATCATTTTTGTTGCCCTCTGCTGGACTCTTTCCAATTTTTCCCACATCCTTCTTGTAGTGTGGGGCCCAAAACTGGACACAGTACTCCAAATGAGGCCTCACCAATGCCAAATAGAGGGGAATGATCACATCCCTCAATCTGCTGGCAATGCTCCTACTTATACAGCCCAAAATTCCATTAGCCTTGGCAACAAGAGCACACGGTTGACTCATATCCAGCTTCTTGTCCACTGTAACCCCAAGGTCCTTTTTTGCAGAACTGCTGCCTAGCCACTAGGTCCCTAGTCTGTAGCAGTGCATGGGATTCTTCCATCCTAAGTGCAGGACTCTGCACTTGTCCTTGTTGAACCTCATCATATTTCTTTTGGCCCAATCCTATAATTTGTCTAGGTTCCTCTGTATCCTATCCCTACCCTCCAGCATATCTACCGCTCCTCTCAATTTAGTGTCATCTGCAAACTTGCTGAGGGTGCAATCCACGCCATCCTCCAGATCATTAATAAAGACACTGAACAAAACTGGCCCCAGGACTGACTGACCGACCGACCGACTCCGTCTTCACATAACACAAGAAATGAACCAGGGGTCACCCAATGAAATTAATAGGCAGCAAGTATATAACAAACAAAAAAGTACTTTTTCACACAATGCACATCAACCTGTGGCACTTTTTGTCACAGGATGCTGTGAAGGCCAAAACTATAACAGGGTTTCAAAAAAGAACTAGGTAAGTTCATGGGAGATAGGTCCATCAATGGCTATTAGCAACATGGTCAGGGATGCAACCCCATGCTCCAAGTGTCCCTAGCTTCTTTTTGCCAGAAGCTGGGAGTGGATGACAGGGGATGGATCATTCAGTGACCTGTTCTGTTCATTCCCTCTGAAGCACTGGCACTGGCCACTGTCAGAAGACAGAATACTGGGCTAGGTGGACCATTGGTATGGCCCAATATCATCGTTCTTATGTTCGTTCATATGTAACATCTTGTCTTAACTTGACCTGCACACCATTTGAGTAGCCCATATTCACAGCTCCAGCATTTCAATTCAGGCCAACGTTATTTTATTTGAGTTCTTCCACCTTGGCCACCACAACATCTTCAGCTGTTTTGCTACCCTGTATGTTACCTCTAGCTGTCCCAGACTCTGAGTCTATGTGAGCAAAGGAAGTTCACATCTGATATATGCATACTCTTGCTGAGTTGCAGATCTGTTGGCACAGTAGTAATTTTAGCTGTCTGTAGTACATTTCTGGGACAGTTTCCTACCATACTATGCAACCGTCTCTATAAAAATATCTATAAGACTACTCAGAGTGAAAGCTTAATCCAAGATTAAAGCAACTAAGTTTGTAAAACTCGAAGTTGCAACACAGCCAACTCTGGCTTGGTTGGAAAATTAAACTTTTTGACAAAAATAATTGCATTTGGACTACCTGACTGTAGTGGAAAAGCCCAGACCCAATCTCTGCCTTCCCCAGTCACCACAGACCTATGAACTGAATAGCAGCAGTAAAAAACATAACATTCAAACTGAGGTCCATCCTCACGTGTGCACAGCTGTGAACTCCTTCCTGAGCCCACCTCCTTCTCCTAGATATTGTGTGTGTCTGACCTCAACTAGGCCCATCCCCATCCCCTCTGATTGCCAGTTTGGCCTAAATTCCTCTGCTCAACCTCTCTTCTCTTTTGTCCACGCCCCTCTGACTCAGTAGCGCAGCCAGGTCCCGGGCGCAGGGGGAGCGGCGCTATAAAAAGGCGCCTCCCCCTGTACTCACCTGGCGGCGCTGTGGATCTTCCGGGGCTCACTCCGGGTCTTTCGTGTGGTACCCCCGCCAGGGCTGGCATGCCCACTAGGCGACCCTAGGCTGTCGCCTAGGGCGCCAAGATTTGGGGGGTGGCAGGCGGCTGCCTGCTGCCTCTCCGCTGAGCTGCTGAGCGGGGAGACAAGGGGCGGCTTGCTGCAGCCTCCCCTTGTCTCCCCGCTGAGCTGCTGAGCGGGGAGACAAGGGGTGGCTTGCTGCAGCTGCCCCTTGTCTCCCCGCTCAGCAGGGAGCCGGGGGCAGCCGCCCCGCTGCCCCCAGGGCAGCCGCAGTGAGCCCCCTGCCTTGCTGTGCCCCCCTCAGCGCCTGAGCGGCTCCCCGCTTAGCTTCCGCCGCTGGGTGAGTGCAGGAAGCGGCGCTTAAAAAGAAGCGGCGCCTTTTTTAGTGCTGCTAAAAAAAGGCGCCGCTTCTGCTCAAGGGGGAGCGGCCGCTCCCCCTGCTCCCCCCCCCCCGACCCGGCTATGCTACTGCTCTGACTAGCAGTTCAGTTCTTTGGTCTGCTCTGCTTCACCTTCTCCTCTTCCTGCTCCCCCTGAGGCAGCTCATTACTCTTCTCTTCAGTCTCACACATACCTTGAGCTGCCAGTCAGAGGGGAATGTCTACATTGCATTTAAAATTCCAAGGGTGGCTCGTTCCAGCTGATTTGGGCTAAAGGGGTTATTTAATTGTGGTGTAGACATTCTGGCCTGGGCTGCACCCCGAGCTCTACGACCCTGTGAGGTGAGAGCGTGCCAGAGCTTGAGCGTGCCTGAAAGTCTACAGCACAATTAAACAGCAGCCTGGAGCCCAAGTCAGCTGTGGGTGTCTAATTGCAAAGTAGACCTATCCTCAGTACTCCTGTGCCTGATCTGCACTTGCAGCGGTTTTGGGAGAGGTGCATTATGGGCAGGTATCCCACAGAACACCTCTTCCAATTCTGGCGCCGTGGGTTGGTTGTGGGACGGGGGCGTGGGGTATGGTGCATTCTGGGTCCTGTCCCAATGCCCCGTGATGCATCGCTTCACATCCCAGAAATCCCTGTGTTTCCGGCCACATTGAGCGCCATCTTTCAACGGTTTCTTTGTAACGCGATCTGTGCTCCATTTCGGTCAGCGGGAAAATGGATCCCAACCTGTTGAGCAAAATACTGACGAGTCTCGCCAGCACGTCACGTTTGGCAGTTGAGCTCTTCCTTAAGATCCACAGTGACAGCGAGGAGTCTGACGATTAAATTGTCACGCGAAACGTGTACGACACGAACTTGCTTGTGGCATTCACGGACATGCTGTGCACCGTGGAACGCCGCTTTTGGGCTCGGGAAACAAGCACAGAGTGGTGGGATCACATTGTCATGCAAGTCTGGGATGACGAGCAGTGGGTGCAGAACTTTCGGATGAGAAAAGCTACTTTCATGGGACTGTGTGAGGAGCTCGCCCCTGCCCTGCGGCGCAAGGACACGAGATTGAGAGCTGCCCTGACGGTGGAGAAGCGGGTGGCTATTGCAATCTGGAAGCTCGCAACTCCGGACTGCTATCGATCAGTAGCAAACCAGTTTGGAGTGGGAAAGTTGACCGTTGGAATCGTGCTGATGCAATTTTGCAAGGCCATTAATCGCATCCTGCTCAGAAGAACCGTGACTCTGGGTAACGTGCAGGACATTGTGGCTGGCTTTGAACAAATGGGTTTCCCTAACTGTGGCGGGGCGATAGATGGGACGCATATTCCTATTCTGGCACCACCCCACCTAGCATCCAAGTACATTAATCGGAAGGGGTATTTCTCCATGGTTCTCCAGGCACTTGTGGATCACCGTGGGCGTTTCATTGACATCAATGCAGGCTGGCCTGGAAAGTTGCATGACGCACGCATCTTTTGGAACACTGCCCTGTTCTGGAAGATGCAGTCCGGGCCTTTTTTCCCAGACCGGAAGATCACGGTAGGGGAAATTGAAATGCCCACTGTGATCCTTGGAGACCCCGCGTACCCTTTAATGCCGTGGCTCATGAAACCCTACACAGGGAGCCTTGACACGAGCAAGGAACGGTTCAAATACAGGCTGAGCTGGTGCAGAATGACTGTGGAGTGTGCTTTTGGCCGTTTGAAGGGCCGCTGGCGATCTCTATATGGGAAGCTGGACTTGGCCGAACACAGCATCCCCACGGTTATATCCGCGTGCTGTACCCTCCATAATATTTGTGAAGGGAAGGGTGAAATGTTCACTCAGGCGTGGACCTCAGAGGTTCAACACCTGGAGGCTGAATTTGCACAGCCAGAGAGCAGGGCTATTAGAGGGGCCCAGCGTGGGGCTGCAAGGATTAGGGATGCCTTGAGGGAGAAATTTGAGGCTGACAACCACCAGTAATGTGTGCTGCCCTGCACGACCCTGAAGTGAAGTGGTTCCAATGTTATCAGTAATCTGTCATTGCTAAGCTGATTTGTGTTTGCTCAGCTCACTTGCGTTGCCTGTTTCTTTCCTGGGCTAAGGTATCTTTTTTCCGTATGCAATAATAAAGACTGTTTGCACATCCAAAGAATCCGTTTATTACAGAGAAAATACATGGATTAAAAAGAAACACAACTGCTTGTGAGACAGAAAGGGCAAGGGGGTGGTGGGTGGTGTGGGAAAGGGTTCAATCACAGGGTATGGTATGTCCTGCTTTCATACTCGGGCTTCCTGTCTGGAGTGCTGTGCAGTGAGTGCTGCACTTCAGAATGTCTATAATTCGGGATGGGAGTTGAGTGCAGTGGGTAAGGGTCATAGTTTCCAGGGCTGGCTGGTGAAGCTACAGGTGTTGGGGGCATCTGGTGTGGGCGATGATAACTTGAATGTTGGGTGAAGTGGGCAGGTGGTGACATGGGGGCACAAGCGAAAGTGTTTTGGGACACTGGCTGCAGGGTGGGGCGGCTGCGGTACTGCTCCGCCTGCATGGCGATGAGCGCCTGGATAGAGTCCGCTTGGCGCGCCATGATGCTAATCAGTTCCTTTGTGCTTTCGTGCCGGAGCTGCATGCCTTGCCGCCGGTGCGCTGCGTTTTCCTGGCGGAGCCTGCTTTCACTCTCCCTCCACTCCCGAGCCTTTTGATTCTCTTCAAGAGACTTTCTTAACTTCCTGCATCATGTCTTCTTTCGTTCTTCTGGGCCTCCTCCTGAGCCTTTGGAGTCTCTCAGCCGGTGATAAGACAGACGGCGGAGATCTCAAGGTTGTATCTTGAAGGCAAGATGCAACATTTAACAGAGGCATCATTGTTTTATGCCAGACAGAGCAATGATTCCCCCACACTTAAGGAGGGCACACACAGTCTCCAAAACAGCACAATTTTCCTGTCCAAAACAGAGCGCACAGAACCCATGGGAGCCCCAAAATGGTGAGTAAGCACAGGGTAAAGGGGGGCTGATTGTTTCACGGATTGTCCGACGGGTTTCTGTGCCTTGGGGAGAGCCAACAGCTGCAGGGGGAACCTACACTGAACACTATCCCCACATTTTCCACAGGAGTTCGTCCTGGAAGATATCTCACTGCTGAGGGTGTCCGGGGAAGCAAGGGAGGGTCTTCTACTGCAATGCGGCTTCCACCCTGGCCCATATGCAGCTTGCCTGTGTGCAGCAATGGTCCCCCCGCCCCTCGCGGCACAGTGGCGCGGACACGTTACCCTGAATGGGACAAGGACCACGGCGGCTCTCCCAATAAACCTGCGCAAGTGCATTGCCCACGTCCTGGCTGAGACTTTCGAAGAGATTACAGTGGCCAATTTCTCCGATGTGATAGACCACATCAATGCGCTCTTCCGCATCTAGGCATGCATGCAGCCCAAACCCTCCTCGCCCAAGGACCCCACACCAAAAAAACTCCTTCCCGAAAATAAAAGCTGCTTACCGCGAAGCTGCTCTTCTCTTTCTCCCCCAACGCGTACCGGCCGCTGCGACTGGCTCCCTTCCTCCTGGCTCGAGAACAGCTCCTGGCTGCATGCACCCAGGGAGTCAGGGGTGTCTCCCCCAGCCACAGCACCCTCGCTCCTGTTTTCTTCAACCCCCTCCTCCTCCTCCTCCTCTACCTTCTCCTCCTCCTCGTCCCGTTCTCCAGTGTCCACGGTGGTGCTCAGAACAGTAGTGGGGTCACCCCCAAGTATTGCATCCAGCTCTTTGTAGAATCGGCAGGTTTTGGGGGGAGCACCCGAGCGGCTGTTTGCCTCACGGGCTTTGCGGTACGCACTCCGCAGCTCCTTTACTTTTATCCTGCACTGCATTGCGTCCCGGTCATGGCCCCTTTCAATCATGGCCCTTGATGGGGGGAGGGATAGCTCAGTGGTTTGAGCATTGGCCTGCTAAACCCAGGGTTGTGAGTTCAATCCTTGAGGGGGCCATTTGGGGATCTGGGGCAAAAATTGGGGATTGGTCCTGCTTTGAGCAGGGGGTTGGACTAGATGACCTCCTAAGGTCCCTTCCAACCCTGATATTCTATGATTCTATGATATCTGGCCGAAAGTATTGAAATTCCTCCGGCTGGATCGCAGCTGGGACTGGACAGCTTCCTCCCCCCCAAACAGCGATGAGGTCCAGCAACTCGGTATTGTGCCATACTGGGGCTCGTCTGGCACGTGGAGGCATGGTTACCTGGAAAGATGCGCTGAGAGCACTCCACGCCTGGCTGAGCAAACAGGAAGGGGATATTTAAAATTCCAAGGGAATTTAAAGGGTCGGAGTGGCGCTTGGGCACCTGAGGCCAGGGCAGTAGAGTTCTAATTGATGACCAGAGTGGCTAGAACAGGCATTGTGGGATACTTCCGAATACTTCTGGAGGCCAATAACAGCGCATTGGGTAGCCACACTGTAGCAGCAGCGCAACAAACGTTATTCCTCTCGGGGAGGTGGAGTACATGCAGCGCTGTACCTGAAGAGATGCAGCGCTGCACGTGCCTTGCGAGTGTAGACAGTTAGGCCTTGGCTACACTTGCAGATGTACAGCGCTGTTAGTTAAACCCGTGTTCGTACAGCTGAGTAGGGAAAGCGCTGCAGCCTGTCCACACTGGCAGCCGCCAGCGCAGTAACTACCACTGACGTGGCTACATTTGCGGCACTTGCAGCTGTATTGGGAGCAGTGCATTATGGGCATTCAGGTAGCTGCAACGTGTTTTTCAAATGGGGGGGGTGAGGGGGACTTTGACAGGGAGCGTTTTGAGAGAGAGGGCGGGGGTTTGAAATCTCCACAGAGTGTCAGCTCATTATTTCCACACCTCCACATCCCCTGCCTCTCTCTCAATCACTGAAAGCAAACAGCAGGGGCTTTGTTTGTTTTTAAAGAGCAGATAAAAGAGAGGAAACGGAGCCTCCTCTCCCCCCCCCCCCCCGCCGTCTCTGTCCAAGGCATTCCTAACGGAGCCCCTCCCCTCTTTCCCACCCTCTGCCTGCAAAAAGTAGCTGTGGTTGTAAAGCTGTGTTTGTAGCAGCTCCAGGGAGCTCTGAACTCCAACCCGGAAGTGCCGTTTCAAAACAAAGCAGCTTCCGGAGATCAGTAACTGCGTTGTTCCTGGGCTACACTGAAAGACCAGCGTTCCACCCACTTCGCAACAGTTGCTATTTCTCTCGGGGAGGTGGAGTACATGCAGCGCTGTATCTGAGGAGATACAGCGTTGCACGTGCCTTGCAAGTGTAGCCAGTTAATGAGTTACAGCGCTGCCGGCAGTTTTATTACGCTGTAACTTGTAAGTGTAGCCAAGGCCTTAGTGAGTTACAGCGCTGCAGGCAGTTTTATTGCGCTGTAACTCGTGAGTGTAGCCAAGGCCTCAGTCTTGTTTGTAGCCTCTTCTGTTGTACTTATATGATGATCAACAAATCTGACACTTACTTGGCCAGATATCACTTGTTAACCTAGGCTTCTGTGCAATAGAATTTTTCTCAATTTGATTGAGTTACAATTGTTAACTTACTCTTAGCTCAGCTTCAGATACAATTCCCAGTAAAACATCAACAAAAACAAAGTACTATTTACATTCACAAGAGACTCTCAGCATCAACAACAGGCAATGTGTGAAACCTTTGATAAGGCTGGCTTTCCATCTGTTCTAGGATGCATAAACCAATCCCAGATTGCTATCAGTACATCACAATATGAGAGACAAGTTTCAAAGCATTCCTTGTCCTCCACAATATAATACAGTTATCAGGATCATGTTTTCTTTTAAAGTTGTCACAAATTAGGTATTTTTGGGACTAAGCAACCTATTTTAGCTTGTTCACACTAAAACAGGGAGGATGGCTGCAAGATAAGTGTGACAGCTGTTTTTAAAGTTCTTGTTTATTAAATATCCCTGAAGCATGTGCTAAAATGGTTGACTTTATTTTAGAAGAGCTCTGTTAAACTCAAAAGCTGATCTCTTTCACCAACAGAAGTTGGTCCAGTTATAGAGAGTACCTCACTTACCTTGCCCCTCTTGTGCCTTTATTTGTAACAAAACAACTAAAATGGGTTAATATGGCTGTATAAATTGATTTGGAGTATTCAAGTAACTGGAAAGATTATCATTGATTATAATTAATAGCATAACGTGGGGATGTATGCATTGTTTCTTTAAATCTGTAGCAGGAAACCGGGCAAAAGAGGGTTGGGGAAAGGTACTAGAGGCCAAAGTATTGCAGTAAAGGAGAGAGAGAGAGGTTTCATGGATAAATAAAACTGTTTTCCTTATTCTAATGAAGTTCCTTGTTCAATATTAGAACAAAGCAGTTTCTTCTCTGATTTATTTTTTACCATTGTCTCATGACACTGTAAATCTTAATGCAAATGCCTTATGACTTGACTTTGCAAAGTGCCACAATGTTGCAAAATATCCTCTTATTAAACAGAATACTTGTATTAGTTTTACATTTCTCTACCACATAATAGAGGCCTGGTGATATATATTTTTTTTTTGCACATTTTTGCATACATGGGTAAAAGCAAAGGGTGTGTGTGTGTGTGTGTGTTCTTTGCAGTAAAAGGGTTGAGAAGTTAAGGATAGACCACAGGACTGAGAGATAGGACTTTGAGTTCTAACTGCACCACTGACTCTAGTGGAGATGACTAGGTTCCATTATCAGAAAACAATTTAAACTCTGTGAGATATAGCTATGGTTCGATTTTAAAAAATTTTAAATTATATATAAAATACATGAAAACTGTGCTAAACTTGAAAATATTGTTGAAACTCACTAAAACATATTGGTTTAAAATTTATAAACATGCAAACACATTTGTTTTAAACAGTAGGAAATATTTTGAATTTTCCCAATAACTGAGGAACATAAGTTAATCACAGCTAGACTTCATATTTAGGAATTTTGGGGTGTAGAACACTTTGGGATGTAGGGGATTCAGTAAAACAGGTGCCAGGAGGTACAGTAGCTGTACTGGTAGGATCCTTAGAAGGAGATGCTGAATTAGTGCACTTCCTGACTGCACTAGCTGCGCACAGCCTTGCCAGCTAGCATCACACACTTTTGGGGTTTTGCTTATACTCTCTAAAAGCCATGTTAGCTTAGGGGAGGTTGCATTGCTGCAGCCTAATACCTGAGGGCATTTCCAATGCTTCGGGTCTCCACCATGTAACCCTGGAACTCATCTAGACCAGGATCTGTGGGGGAAGAAACAACAGCTTTGAGAGTAATCAGTTTGCACCCTTCTTGGTAATACCAGATCCTGAAGGTGTGAAACATGTTATGTTACACAGGTAATAAACATTATCACTGTTACTTAATCAAAATTTATTTGCTGTCATTGTAGATCGGAGAGACTGTGATTTGTAGGCTTAGCTGAACTAAACTGAAAGTGTCCTATTAATCTTAAAGGGCCACTGTCCGCTTGAAATCTTGACAGATTCAAAAAATAAGTTAAAAGTAGTTCAGCTCCCTCCTCTTGAGGCCTCCTGCGAATGTTTGTGGTTTTACTGTCACGTTTCACTATTTTAAATGTTTTTCACTCCTGATTGCTGTGTGAAAGAGCAACATAAACAACACTGAAAATTGACTAACTGGCTGACTTATCAAAGCAAACATGGAGCGTTTGACAGCACTTTAAGTAAACAAATTTGAAAATATAAAGAAATGTATATTTTCAGTTTTAGATATCTTAGGTATTGTAATAATAGTACATAACGATGTTTTAGACAAAAGTGTGATTGGCTGTGGCCCTTTAAATGCATGCTGTCATATTTGGTTGCTTAGCAACATCAGTGCAATTTGAGCATAGTTTATTATATCTTTTTAGAGGACTCAGTATTTTTTGTATCTTAATACTCTTCTGTTTTTATGCATACTAACATTTTCAAGTCTGGTTGCTACCATCACTCACATTATTGTAGTGTCTCCCAAAGAATCAAACTAAAGAATCTTGTAACTTTACAGCACCACTTATAGGTGATTTTCCTCATCCACAACATAATTCTTATACAGTATATAGTTATTTTGGCAAACATAAATCAAGACTGAAGTGATATATTACTCTGGTAGGTAGAGTAACTGCATTGGCTCACTTTGAACATTGTTTTAAGTAGATGTGTTCCTAGATAAAGTGTAATCTATGCATGTTACTAACGCTTTGTTCAGTACTGGAAGATTTGCAACTTTTAATATCAGAAAATCCATGAATCAGTGTTTAACTGGTGTTTCAAATGGAAATCTAAAGTCTTTCAGAGAATTTGGACTGTAAAATATCCAATTATTGAACAATTAAAAATACGTTACGGCACTGGGTAATGCCTTTGAGTTCCTTTAGACTCTCAGGGTGATAGACTACCCTTTTCAGTCAAAATATGTGGAAAGGGCAGAGAGCTACAAAAACAGGTTGTGCAAAGGTGACTGCAGAGTGATACTTATATTTAAGGTTGCCCAAGCATTTTCATTCTATATGCTCTTTTTATTTTGGCCTTTTAAATGGCCTTTCTTATTATTGTCTCAAATTTTCACTTTTTTATATTACAATATGATCTTTAATGATTGTATTACATCTTATTTTGTATGCAGAACTGCTTCCTCATTTAGTGTGCAGGCTGGACACAGAATGAAGCAGGGTTATGCCTGAGGGTGGTGCACAGGGAAGTGCTGTCTCATTCTTTTTGAAGTTGAAACATGGGGCAGAGTTAAGGTTACCATATAAATACTCTTCATTCACAGATCTCAAAGTACTTTACAGAGATATAATAACTATCCCTGTGTTTACAGATGGAGAGCAGACATGCAGACAGGTTAAGAAACTTGCCCAATGACACCCCCACTGGTAGAACTTGCAATAGAACCAAGTCTCCTGATTCAGACCTGTATTCCGCTTGCTGAACCATGCTGTCTCCCAGCATGGACCATGCCATTTAGGAGCCAAAACATTTGTAGTAACCAACCCATTGTAAAGGGCCAAGTTCAGCAGATAAAATGCTACTCTGTCTGGAGTGTATACAGTGTATAGTACAGGGGATCCTATTTTCTTTTGAACCCCTTGCAGTCTGTGGGTATGTTTGTGGTGCAGTTATCTTGGATGATGGACATCCAGGTTAGCCTGGCCTGGCTGTGAGCAGCCACATTGCAAAGTTCTACCTGAGTTACTTTGCCATCACTGGTGCTGCTGCATTCCCCTGTGTGTCATGTGTCTCCCATGGTTCTTTGTGCTGCACTAAGCAGAGCTGCTCTATGATTCTCTCCCAGGGAATTGTGCCACCGTTTAAGGCCTCATCAGGAGGATGAGTGAAGCTGAGGTGGGGTTGTGAATATGAGCCGAGTGAACCCTTGTTATGGCTTGAGTTAAAACCTCATTCAGACTCCTGTGTAAACAGGCCCTTCATTTAAAACAATTGTAAAGTTAAGGCACTACACAGAAAACAGGCCTGTTAGAGTCTGCCCAGAAGCTAGCCCCACGTGGGGGTTGGAGGTGGGAGGTTGCTAAGGTTGGTTCTGTTGCCAGGGGTGTGAGGTCAGAACAAACAGAAACTGAGAAGAGGCAAGAACAGAGGAGGCAGAGGCAAAAAGCAAGAAAGCCAGGCAGTAGCTTGTGAGCACAATGTGGGAAAAGCTAGAGAGCTTTTGGCCAAGGTCCATTGGCTAAAAAGGCTTGGGGACTGAAACCGCTCCTCTTGTTCTTAGTTCTTCCCACACTTGGAGAAGCAGAACTTTGTGACAACTTGAAAGCTCTAAACAATAGGAGAGAATTACAAATATAGTCCCATTGCTACATATTGCTTAACAAGAATGTGTATAACAACTTTGCTCCCCAATAGGTACAAAACTGCCCCTACACTCCAGTAAAATCTCCTTATTGGAACTGTAGGTGACTGACAATTTTGGCCTACATAACTTGAAGAAAAGTCAGTATCAGAGCTGAGATTAGTCCCTTGCTTAGTATGCTAGACTACACTTCCTCTCATGTTATGGATCCTTGTGGCCTGAGGCCCTGTTGACTATTCAATAGAGGAGCTAGCTCATCACAGGCAGCGGGTTTGTAAGGAGATTGCAACATTCCTCGTGCCATCAGCACTAATCCCCAAAGCTGTGAATTGATTTCAGGTCCTCCCCAAAATCATTGGACCTATGGTTGTCCTGCACCCAAAGACCAGCCCCGAGTGTCTTTGAGGGGACTATGATAACCTATTATCTTTAGGAATAGTCACTTTTCAATCTCCATGAATAACTTAAATTGGTTGCTTTTTATTTTATTTTTTTGAACTTTATATTAAGGCAAAGTTGCAATAAATTGTCAACATCTTACATCGTACATTATTTATTACAGATCAGGTTAAAGTTCAAAGAATCTGGCTAAAGATTCTTGCTTGCTGGCCGGGAGTCCTCCTCTGAGTATGCTAAAAAAGTGACCACATTTCTAAATCTTTTTTTTTTTTTTTTTTGGTATGTCTCTTGTATGTGTACTTGGTGTGAAAGCTTTTCCATTACAAGGACAGTCCATAATTTACTTTACCAAAATTCCATTGGAGGAATCACAATTTTTTCCAAATAAGATGCAACACAAAGTCTAGCTGCTAACAATAAAAGTTAATTTATCATTCTATTTCAAATGTAGATCTTTTACTGAAGCATTAAGCAAGCAGGTCAAGAATCTCTAGGAGGCCAGCATTTTGTCATAAGATTAGTATCTTTAATAATTTCCTCCCCAAACTGTCTAATTCTTGGACACAACCACCACATGTGCAAGTACGTTCCCCTTTCCCTACAACCCCTCCAGCAGAGCACCTCCCTAGTAGCAGAAATATTTGACTGGAGTCAAACGCCATCTCTACAGTGATTTATAAAAATGTTCTTTATGAGCTATACAAATTGAAGATGTATATTCCCTTTCCAATATATAGAGACCCCCTCATCCAGATCATTTTTTTTTGTCCAAATCCCTCTCCCATCTTTTCATCTGGGTTTTTTCTTATCAACATCTTGACTTTTTCAGTCAAAATTGTATATATCTTGGAACTTCAATCTTTTGTCCCAAATTGGTAACTCTTTCAAGGCACTTTGCAAGGAAAAGTGTTAGAAGTCTATTTATTTATTTTTTTTAAAGTTGAGATTCTCTTTTACATTTCTAGGTCCACCAGATTGGGTGGAGGAGGAAAAGACTGGGTTTGGAGCTAATGTAAATACATATGCACAGAGGCTGTACACAAGCAACAGTTGTGCACACACATTTTGCAGGTGTATCTTGTATACCAACCTATTAAAATGTAAGCATTAATACTCAAGGCTTACTTACAGTGAAATTAAAATATATTTCCTAGAGAGGTATATGTAATGATAGTCTCTTCATATATTGTTTGTGTCTGGAAAACGTAGATTGGAGTTTTCAAAATTGTGTGTGCAGTTGTGTTTACAAACTGCACATGCAATCGCGTACTCAATTTACATCCACAATTACTGTGATTGCATAGGCAAATCAAGTAACATTAACGGGAAGATTGGAAATTTTCACCCACATGTATAACTCTGGAAACTTGTATATAAGTTTATGAATATTTCATAAAAAGAAATATCTTTTAAAAGCATGTCCAGATACAGGATGACTTGTAACAGCATCTATTGTATAGAGCTTGCAGATTCATATGTGCCAGTCCAAGTAACAAACAAAACAACAGCTTGAAGTTTTGGAATTAACAGGCTTAGTTTGAATATATATATATTTTTAACCTGGTCATATGCAGATACATTACTGAGGGTGTATTATTCAGGTTCATTGTTCTGATCTTCAAGTGTGTGAGAGATTTGCAGAGGGATTTCTTTCCTAACTAAGAGTACATTTATGCACTTGAGTGGAAACAGGAGAGGTTTTATATCAATAGTTTTCTAAATATAGCCACTTCAGTGCTTATTTTAAACTAAGTGTCAAGCTAGGGAGCTATTATGGAAGTAATTGCACTGTTCTTGAAAAAGAACAGTGCCTTTTCTCTGTAAGGCTGTCATATATGGCAGTGATGTTAGAGGGAGGTGTAGCTTGGATTTCCACACAAGTGGGGGTAAGTAAGAGTCAAATGCAAGTGTCAACATTTTTTCTCTTACTAAAAACAGAGGGCTGAATAATTGGGAATAGGCTACACAGTTGCAGAGCTGTGCAAGCCAAAAGAGGGTTATAAGATTACACTAGGAAAACAATCACCCTCCTTTATTAGAAGACTCATTTCCAAAAGAAACTAAGATCTCTCATAATTTGGGCTTGTCCAGATCTGTTTGTGTTAGTCAACTCCCTTTGTGTTATGTGACCTAAACATCAGGTTTTTAAGCCATCTATCCAAAATGGCTGTGTGGTTATGAACCGATTAAGGGATTTCAAATTTGATTGTTGGCAATCCCTATTCAATTCAGGAACTGCAAATATGGAGTTTACTAAGCCTCCCAGAATGTTGTTTTGTGGTACCGCTTCTATAGGCCCAAGAATGAAGCATTGTCTGTCTTCCCCTACTGCTCAGGAGTTAGAACAGGTTTAAAAGGAGGCTGTTTTGCCCTGGAATTGTATCAAAGGGACAGCAGAACTTTAGCTACTCTGAAACTCCCTTCATGGGGTAAGGGTTTAGACTTATCCAGACCTTATCGTGTATCGCATGAATGTGTTTGTGGTTGTCAGGGATAGGCAGGCTGAAGCCACCTGTTAAGAATTCTCAAGTGGCTTGTTCAAAAGGGCAGCGAGAATTTGTGCCTTTTTGAAGTGGGGATAAAAGGTAAGTGCCTCCCTCTACTGGATCAATGGGGGGGAAGTGGAAGAGTCCTGATACAGGATGAAGCGAGGCTGGTACTGGTAAGTGAATAATCAATTCTGAGCCTAGGACCAAGGCTTTCCAGGAACCTGTTTGATGAGATTGGGGATGATCATTCCAACCATAGATTGGGGGATGATCCTGTCGTTTTGATATTCCTGACATAGGACTGGCTGATAAAGTCCAATTGGGGAACTCCTGCAGTTTTTAAAGGGTTTTGTCCACCTCTGAAAGCTGAAGGGCATAGTTTTTGTATGAGTCCATAATGTGCAGTAATGGCATACCTGCCTTGCAATAGGACAGATGTTTTTGCTCAGCACATGTAACTGAGGATCCTTCCTTTTAGCTGTGTCTCTGACAGGAAATTCCACTTCCAGGCCAAATTCCATAGATGTATAAATGTACTCTTAGTTAGGAAAGAAATCCCTCTGCAAATCTCTCACACACTTGAAGATCAGAACAATGAACCTGAATAATACACCCTCAGTAGTGTATCTGCGTATGAACAGGTTAAAAATATATGTATTTGTCCAGTCTGAAAACAGTTCAGCATTCTTAGAAGAAGAGGTTCTCCACGATCCTTCACTTTCAACCAGACTGCTCTCAGGGGGGCGGGATAGCTCTGTGGTTTGAGCATTGGCCTGCTAAACCCAGGATTGTGATTTCAATCCTTGAGGGGGCCATTTAGGGATCTGGTTCAAAAATCTGTCAGGGGACAGTGCTTGGTCCTGCTAGTGAAGGCAGAGGACTGGACTTGATGACCTTTCAAGGTCCTTCCAGTTCTAGGAGATTGGCATATCTCCATTTATTTAAAGTGCATACTCCTTTAGTTTGGCTCACTCATCCTTTAGTTTTGTGAGATGTGGGGGTTTGAAAAGACTAGGGAGGATGGGCACTCACTTCATGAATGGGGGCCACCTGGGGAAGTGAAAATGGCAAGCTCACACTCTCTGAGCAGAAGAGCAAAGGGTTGTGATGTGGAGTTCCTTGTACCATGGCTAGTTCAGACACATCCAAGTCCTCTGTGGACTGGGGAGCATCTGGGCCTCAGGCAGCAGTGGCCAAGGAGTTCCTAGAACAGATTTGGGCCCAGGGTATTGGGCAGCACCCAGGCTGCTTTAGCAAGAAGGCCCACAGTGGTGGGAGAAGCAGGTAAGCCAAGAGGGCAGAGGGCTTTGACCCCCAATCTAAACATCAAGTATCTGACTGGAAGCTATGGGAAGCCTACAGGGCTTTAGTTAGCTCATCCACAGCTGACCTGTTGTCAGAGAGATGTCCAGAAGAGCAGTCAAGGTCAAATACAAATCAGAATGCAATATCAACCTTCTCTTCGTTCACACAGATCCTGGCTCCTCATTTGGGCCTCTCAAAATAATGCCAGCAAATAGTCAATCAGAGTTGGCTGCAGGATTGGGGAGAGGAGCATAAGGGTGAAGAAACTGAACCTCCATGCCCCCATCTCATCCCAGCTTCCTCAGCCACAGCTCATCTGCAGCTGAGAATTCAGTCGATAGCAGCAAGATAGCTGGAGGCAGAAAGAGACACAGCTGTAGGCTGCATCTACTATGTGGCCACTCCAGTAAGCAATCGAGAAGAGGGGTAAAATAAGTTGTATCTGTTGAACCCACAAATTGTTATTTTAAACAGGGAAGAATTTAGCACAACCCACTTGATCCTAATCAAGACCAGGTGATTACCCATATGTAAAAATTAATTGATTCTGATGTTGCCTATAGCCATTGAAAATACATTTCTACTGGTACCTACAATAGATTTATTCCTTGATTTATAAATGCCAACTTGGTTGTTTCTGGTCTAAAATTATGGTGTTTTGAAATGCTGTATAAATATAGAAATTTTCATTTCTTTGAGATGTCCACATAGTCTAGAAAAGTCAGTCCATCATTCCTATCTCAGTTCAGTGGGCTGTGACTGCTGGGTGTTAGAACAATTGACTAGGACTCCCCATTTCCTCCCCAACAAAAAGGCTTATTATTAGATGGTGACTGTACATGTAATTGTATATTATTTTCACCTGTTTTAAAATCAGTTATTTAGTCTTAAACTTGAATTTCACAATGGAGATTTTTTTTCATCATTATCTTAATGGTTCTTAATATTATTGTAACATTAGTTTTTTTTATTCAGTTAGGCTTATTTTACTTGGCCAAAAAAAAAAAAAAAAGTGTACAGCAAGCATGGTGAATACTATTTGGTTCCAGTGGGAATTTTCTATTTGTTTACATGTTTTATTATTAGGATTATTGTCTGTTTGTGTGGTGTGTCACCTGGGCTTCCATGTTCCATTGCCAATAAGGGTATGTCTATATGTACAGCGCTGCAGCAACACAGCTGTACCGATACAGCTGTACCGCTGAGCGCGTCTGGTGAAGCTGCTCGATGCCAATGGGTGAGAGCTCTCCTGCTGGTATAAAAAAACCCCACCTCTGAGAGCAGCAGAAGCTATGCTGACAGGAGAAGCTCTCCCACTGACATAGCACTGTGCACCTGAGCACGTACCTTGGTATAACTTATGTTGCTCGGGGGATGGGGGTGGCATATGAGTGACATAAGTTTTGCCAACATTGACTATAGTGAAGACATAGCCATAGTAATTAGCTGGCAGAGCTTGTATTAACACACAAGATAACCAAATACAAACTAAAAGAAAAGCTTTTAAATATCCTGGAGTAGAAAGTATATTTCTCCTTCAAGGTGAATCTTTATTAAAAGGCCACCCTTGGTATAAAGTCATTGTATTCTAGCTCCCAGCGCTTTTGAAGTAATTATAAAAGGGCATTCATAAAAGAAAAATTCTGATTTTTTTCTGGAAAAACTTTCAAGGCAGGTTGATAATGAGATACTCCTACAGTTTGGTTTCGGCAGGAAAAATGACAATATTTGAATTGATGCTGTCAAACATCTTGCGTGCACAATGTGATGCAGGTTAGTTATAATTTAATTGGGAAAGTACTGTGGTGGGCATTAGCCATCTTGTCTTCTCTAGAGTGTGTGGGGTTTAAAAAAAAAAAAAGCCGGGGAGAGTGTGTGGGTGGGGGGTGGCGGCAAGATGGACTACAAACTGTCAGGAACAGTATCCCCAATAATGTCACGGCAAACCTGGTAGCTGAACTTTGACTTTGTCCTCACCCACAATTATTTCACATTTGGGGACAATATATACCTTCAAGTCAGCGGCACTGCTATGGGTACCCGCATGGCCCTACAGTATGCCAACATTTTTATGGCTGACTTAGAACAACGCTTCCTTAGCTCCCGTCCCCTAGCGTCCCTATTCTACTTGCGTTACATTGATGACATCATCATCTGGACCCATGGAAAAGGAGCCCTTGAGGAATTCCACCATGATTTCAACCATTTCCATCTCCCCATCAACCTCAGCCTGGACCAGTCCACACAAGCGATCCACTTCCTAGACACTACAGTGCTAATAAGCGATGGTCACATAAACACCACCCTATACCGGAAACCTACTGACCGCTATATTTACCTATATGCCGCCAGCTTCCATCCAGGACACATCACACGATCCATCGTCTATAGCCAAGCTCTAAGATACCACCACATTTGCTCCAATCCCTCAGACAGAGACAAACACCTACAAGATCTCTATCAAGCATTCTTAAAACTACAGTACCCACCTGCTGAAGTGAAGAAACAGATTGACGGAGCCAGAAGAGTACCCAGAAGTCACCTACTTTCTTTGTTGGACCTGTCCTGTAGTAACAGAACACCAATAGCCGTCACCTTCAGCCCCCAACTAAAACCTCTCCAGCGCATCATCAAAGATCTACAACCTATCCTGAAGGACGATCCCTCACTCTCACAGATCTTGGGAGACAGGCCAGTCCTTGCTTACAGACAGCCCCCCAACCTGAAGCAAATACTCACCAGCAACCACACAACAAAAACACTAACCCAGGAACATATCCTGGCAACGGGCTTTGTTGCAAACTCTGTCCACATATCTATTCAAGTGACACTATCATAGGACCTAATCACATCAGGCGCTCGTTCACCTGCACATCTACCAATGTGATATATGCCATCATGTGTCAGCAATGCCCCTCTGCCATGTACATTGGCCAAACCGGACAGTCTCTTTGCAAAAGAATAAATGGACACAAATCTGACATCAGGAATCATAACATTAAAAAATCAGTAGGAGAATACTTCAGTCTCTCTGGTCACTCAGTAACAGACCTAAAAGTGGCAATTCTTCAATTAAAAAAAACCTTCAAAAACAGACTCCAATGAAAAACTGCAGAACTGGAATTAATTTGCAAACTGGACACCATTAAATTAGGCTTGAATAAAGACTGTGAGTGGCTGGGTCATTACACAAACTGAAAACTATTTCCCCATGCTAAGTTTTCCCCTACTGTTACTCACACCTTCTCATCAACTGTTTGAAATGGGCCATCCCTGATTATCACTAGAAAATTTTTTTTTTCTCCTGCTGATGATAGCCCAACTTAATTGATTAGTCTCTTAAGAGTTGGTATGGCAACCCCCATCTTTTCGTGTGTGTGTGTATGTGTGTATATATATGAAATATACCTACTGGTATGTTCCACTCAATGCATCTGATGAAGTGGGTTTTAGCCCATGAAAGCTTATGTCCAAATAAATTTGTTAGTCTCTAAGGTGCCACAACTACTCCTCGTTCTTTTTGCGGATACAGACTAACACGGCTGTTACTCTGAAACTCCAAATATTTGCTTCTAAATGAGGAAGCATAATTTATACCCTATTGCCCCATCAAATTCACACAAATTTTCAGTGTAAAGATAGGTACAGCTTTCAGTGAGAACAGATATGCCATAGAAGAAAAAGGTAGTGGTTACTTTTACTGATGTAAGAGCACCCTCATTTATGATTCCTGGAGGTCCAACAGACAACTTATGAAAGTAATCAGCTCTGGTGTGAGAGATCACATTTCTGCAGTGCAGAAAGGGTAGTTGGTGTATGTCAGCATCTTACATCAACAGAAGCAAGATTATAGACAGTGTAGGAGCAGGTGGGTGGATAATGGGGAATGCAGTCAGAAATCCCGGTAGTGGGCATAACATAAACAATAGAGATTAATCCATAGGGACTGCGGCTGTCTGCTTCAGTTCCTGCACTGGGGGAATTCTTACCTGACCAGAAGTGGGGCTGTTAAGTTCCATTTATGCAACTTTGGCCCTTTTACCTAATGTAAAGGGGGCAGTTGGAGGACGAGGCTCACCCTGTGTATCCATTCTGCTGTATTTCTCCGAAGTTGTCTGAAATGGCGTTCTCACTGTTGTACGTATTGTTAGAAACACAGTAGTTTCTAGGCAATGTAGTTATATCCAGCCAGTGATGCCAACATAGCAACTAGAACAGAAATCATCTCCCTGACTAACCTCTGTTGTATTCAGACACAACTCTAAGACAAAAACACTTCCTCCCTACCAAGTAACAAAAAGCTGAACACCAGAAGACACACACTACAATGCATACAGGTTCCAGTAGATGTATTTTGTCAGTAAAATAGCAAGATAAGCATATAGCCAGTATGTCATATTTTCAGCTTGTCAGGGGTGGGGGCATGTCTGGAGTTCTGTGCTCAGAGATGTCGGAGCTGTTTACTATGGAATTATCAAAGAGCTAGACACAACCCTTGTCTTATATGAGAGAGTTTTCATGCAGTAGTCCATCAAAAAGGAATTAAGCAAAAAAGCCATTAATTTGTTTTTATACCCTTATCCTCCCATGACTGGCTGTAATGCAGGATTTAATATACACTATCCCCAGCATATTGCTGATATTTGGGTATTAGATATTAGAACACAAAAGAGTAAATACAAACACGTTCTCATATGGGTGAAACTACATTTATCAAATAGAAGATAAAAACTGATATAGACATTTGGGGTTGGTTTCTCTCTTCTGACTGAGCTGTGCTTGGCACATGGTTGCGGGGAGGACAAAAGTTTCTGTGGGTATATCTACACTGCACTTAAACACTCATGGCTAGCCCATGTCTGCTGCCTTGGGCTTGTGCTATGGGACTGTTTAATCACCGTGTAGACGTTCGGGCTAGAGCTTGGGCTCTGGGACCCCAGGATGGGGGAGGGTCACAGAGCCAGGGCTCCAGCCCAAGCCCGAAAGTCTGTACCACAATTAAACAAACCTGTAGCCTGACCCCCATGATGTAGACATCAAGTCGTTGTGATGGCATATATACCTCCCCCTCCACACACACACACATGATGAAATAGTTAAAGTGGCCTGAGAGGCCAATTAACTGACTGGGCTGCACCGGGAGGGGCATTAGGCATAACTGGTGATCAAACCCGGTTAGGGAGGGGCTGGGTCTTCATAAAGGAAGGATCAAATTGCTGCTAGAGGAAGGGTTAGAGACAAGACCCAAGTGAGAGGTAGTTGGGAGTTTTCCTCCCTTAGGCTGAGGGTAGGAGGGTTCCACTTGCCCTGCCCTCCCTCGGGCATTAGGAGTGGAGGACAGGAATATGGATCAGTGTTGGGATGGTTTGAAGCAGGGCTAGCCTGCAAAGAAGGCTACTAGCTGAGCCCATCTGTATTGAAGATTCAGTTGTTTTGCTATTTTCTGTTCGACTTAAGTGAAAGAATTTGAGATCCTGTAGGCCTTTGGACCCCTGTTACTTGGCTTGGCTGGAGGGCCAGGTCATACCAACAGCTGAAATAGGCCAAAGAAGGCATGGGGGAAACTGAGGCACATCTGTTGCAATACCATATACAGCGCTGGGATGTAGTGTGGCAGCAACTTTGCCCCAGTCACTTTTCTGCTTGTTCTGCCAGGGGTCAACTTATTCTCTTCTGTGATGGCATACATGGGTGTCCTTGCAGCTGAAACTAGCTAGAGCACATCTTGCCTATGCTGGAGATTGCAAGGGCAGCCAGTGTAGAAACATTCCACCGCTTTATGCTGTTTAGGGAACACCTATTGCCAATTCCATCCCCTGTAGGGTCCCTGTATGCTGCCAGAGTGTAAGAGAGGACTGGGCCTTTTTGGTTTTGTTTTGTTTTGTTTGTAACTAGTCCTCTTTTCAAAGAAGTGATTTAAAAAAAAATACTAACAAGATATGCTAAGTATCCCAGTTTAATCACTTGCTTTGTGTTGCATCTCTGATCTGTATGTTATCTTTTTCTCTCTGAAAGCCTAGCATGCTATTGGCACTACATAAATAACTAATATTCAGCCAGGGTGCGTTCTTTAAATATTTGATAGTGTCTCTTATTCCTTCCTTCACAAAAAAGGCTTATTTTAAAAAAACCTGTATTGTAACTAAGACAATTCAGTGAGAATATGAGCTTCGCTATGGTGGTGAAACGCACTAGGTCTGGAATACTGCAGTACATATTATCCGCTTGAGTCAGCATCTTGGTAATGTTATGGTCTGGAGGCTTTGAAGACTGGTATATGGGTCACTGCCTTTTCCCCCTTTAGATTTTAGTGGTTGATGATTATGTGCTTCAGTAGTTAAGGTTATGTCCATATTACACACTGAAAACATGTTTTTTTCGGGGGGGGGGGGGGGGGGCTTCTAACAGTCATGAAAACTTACTTTGATTTTTTCAAAGATGAAATTTGGCAGGCAACTAGCCCATGATCTGATTTACTCGTGGCTTTGAGCTCAGGAGGAGGGGGAAGTGGGAAACAACAATGTAAAAGGGCAAGAAAATCGAATCACTGTTAGAGCTAGGCCGCAAACTGACAAAAACCAGAATACTCAGGGTCCAGTTTGACATTCCGTTCTAATGCTCTTGGACTCCCCTGGTTGGCTTTGCACCCCTTTCTCTTTTTCCACTTAAACAGTTAGCTGCCAGATTGTTGCTCTATTTTCAGTTGATAACCATTTATGGTGGGCCTCTACAGAACCATTCATGCTGCTTGAGCTCTGTGACGGGGTGAAATGGCCACTGGATGCTGTAGTTCTGCTCCATCCCCAAAAAGACCACTGTAGGAAGGGGGCATTGCACACAAATTAGGGGAGAGGGCAATGAGATCTGTGCTTACACGGATCTAGTGGCAGGAATCCCCTGCATCAGGACACAGATGGGCTGCTGTTGCTCTTTCAGTCTGTAGGCTGGACTAGAGATTGTGGAGGAGCTGCATTACAGTTCTGCACCCTACTTTACAGGTTGAGGGGTAGGCTAACTGCAGATGTGTGTGTAAATTGCATTTTTACTGTAGATTATGGAGATAATCTGAACACATATGGATGTTTGGTATTCAGCTCATTCCACCCATCAGTGTGTTCAGATTATCTCCATATCACTCCAGGCAAACAATACTGCAAGTGTCTTTGAAAAAGAATGCTGTTAATACAACAGAATTTCTGACTTATCAGACCAATGGGAAGCTGCAGGCAGGTTTTCTTTGCCTATCAAGATGAATTGACAGGGAGGGATAGCTCAGTGGTTTGAGCATTGGCCTGCTAAACCCAGGGTTGTGAGTTCAATCCTTGAGGTGGCCATTTGGGAATCTGAGGCAAAAAAAAAATTGGGGATTCGTCCTGCTTTGAGCAGGGGGTTGGACTAGATGACCTACTAAGATCCCTTCCAACCCTGATATTCTATGACAGCATAGTTAGAGAACTGAAAATCTGTTTCTTGACACCAGAAAGAAAGGAATGAGTTATTGCCAATGATCTAGTCAGACATGCCAGGACTCCAGCCAGAGTTGTCAAGTGCAGAAGATCATGAACCTGCAAGTTGACTTTCTGGCATATTCCATTTCCCATCACAAGGTTAATTAAACCAATCTGCACGTTATAGGCCAAAATTTTTCAGTACCGAGTCCACTGTGCTTGTGGAAGTTGCATGAATATGTAGGATATGTGAGGACTTAGTTTATAAACCAGAGGGGTAGCTGTGTTAGTCTGGATTTGTAGAAGCAACAAAGAGTCCTGTGGCGGGTATTCACCCACGATAGCTTATGCTCCAATACATCTGTTAGTCTATAAGGTGCCACAGGACTCTATTAGTTTATAAAGTATTTGTTTGCAGCACAGTTACTAAACGTTGAGTCTAAAAGTGATATAATCTAACTATTGGCCTTATCCTGAATAACTCTTGAAGCACATTATTGCAATGATTTCATAGACAAATATAACTCTTGCCCTAAGGAGTGATTTCAGAATAGAACTTAATGCAGTGTTTTTATTGAAAGACCACACAAAGTTTGGCATGTACACCAAAGCTGTTTCTTAGGGTATAATCTTGACATGAAAAGCATCTTCAGCTTCGGTTAAACTTTTGTTTATATTTAAGGGCTAGCATATTAGTTAGTTAATTCACTAAATTTATGTTTGGTTGCTAGAGGAGGATCAGCCTGGCTGTGTTAGGAAAAAGAAAACAAAAGTTTAACTATGTTATGGATTAAGGCCATCCATGATCACAGATTCATGTGTAATGGATAGAATTCACATTCCACCTGCTTTGTAAGATTGCATTAATATCTGTTTCTTTTTCTTCCCTCTGCTCTTCCATGCAAATTTGCCCAAGTAAGGACCTCCTAATTAATTGATAGAGTCCATGAATATAAATCCTGGGCAACATTGTCTTCTCAAGATCTGTATTACCTGTTCCACAGAGCCCTCCTTGGCAGTTGGGATCTCCCTTCATGGGGTATACCAGGGACAACCCCTATTGGGGGTGGGGAGTAGCCACTGGGGCACAAAGCCTCTTCATAGATGGTTCTACACTCCGATGGAATGCTAAGGATCCTCCAGGTTTCAGGATGACTCCTAGTAATCCCACAGTTGCAAATATGGCTGGAGTTCCTGAAAAATCTAAGGGATCAATTGAATGGGTCCTAAGGCCAATTTTGGAAAACTGTCTGGGGGATCATGTGAGTTTCTGGAATTAAAAAATCAGTGACAAACTTCCCATCCTAGCTATTGAATTCCAGTTTTTATATTTTGCAAGCCATCTCCTTACCAAAATGGAGTGGCGTTAGCTTGAAAGAAAGAAGAGTAGGATAAGCCTTGATATGTATAAAATCCTGAAATCAAGGGGCCTGCATCCATAGGTTTCCCAGGCTCCAGAGACCAGCTCTGGCTCTAGGTTTGCTAGTTTTATCATTTTCTGCTTAACCATACTCAGCCAGCAGTCCTTACTCCTCTCCTTTAGAAAGAACTGTAAATCACTGACAGGAGTAGGGTCAGAACCAAAACCCTGCTGCTCAGTTTCCCTTGGGTCTAATCTACCACTGAGCTAAAGCAGGAGTGTGAGCTGTTTAAAGAATATCTTCTTGGAAGGAACAGGTAAGGAGGTGGATCCATTCTACTTAAATGAAGTGATACTGGACTCCTACCCTTGGCTTTCTGGGTGGGATGAGGGAGCAAGCACAGGCCTCTTTGTCAGACCTGGTGGCATTGCACTCCAAAGGCTAGCAACCAGTGCCAGAAACAGGGAAGCGAGTAGTCACAGCAGCCAGGCTGTTTCTTTTCATTCAGTTTTTGAAGATGGTGGCTTGGCTGATTCATTCCTCTTGAAACTCCTCTCAGGAACTTCTTGGTGAATCAGAATGGGGCACTCCTTCTGAAGTCACTTACATCATCAGTTGTGGTTTGATTAAGTCAACTTTCTGCAAATGAAGAACCTCCTCATTCCAGTAACTTCAGGCTTGGATATCCATGGGTATATTTTTGTATCCAATCAGTCAGCAGATCCATAGGTATTTTGAGACATTGAAGTCACGAGTCAGTCCACAGGCATTATTTCAACCATCCTAAAAAGTCCTAGCTCAAAAAAACAATTAAAATACAAAGCTAGTAAAATTTTGGAACTGAAAGCATGAGAATACATGAATCATACATTCACTCAGACATGCACAAGAAGGGTTGGTTCCTGTTTTATAGACAGATGCTTATAACTCCCCCTTTATATTTTGATACACAGAAGATTAATTTTGAACAGCATATTTTTGACACACATTCTGGGTGAGATTATACTTTAACTGGGTCAGAGTAAAAAGTCTTTTCCTCCTAAAATCAGTTTTGGGTTTCAGTGTTTATATGCAGCCTAACTGCCTTTCAACATTCTTCACTCTAAGTACATGAGTAGTTCCATGGAAGTCAATGGGACAACTCACTTGCTTAATGTTAGCTTCATGCTTTAAGCACTTTGCTGGACTGGGGCTGAAGTGAGTTGTTTATGTGTATGTATAAGAACAGTTTTATTCATGCAGAGCAAGTACACTTTTATGGGTAACTATCATTCCTTACATAGTTGAACCTGAAGGGAAGAATTACATAATTGTATTAACACTGTCTCTGGTACATGAGAAGCAGTTACATATGACAGTGACAGCCTCACAGAACACAACAGGTCCTAACTACGCATGCGACTTGGAAGATGCAGATGGAGCAGATGTGTTGTAACAAAATGTAATTTTTTAGTGTCTTCTTTTTTTTTTTTAACCCTTCCTAGCTAAAATCAAGAGTACTATGAGTGGTGGGGGGAATCAAAGAGACAAACAGCATGTTTTACAATCTGGGCTAGTACCCCACTGTATAGTCACTAATCTGCTGCCCACCAATCACTGGGTCCCATGTGTTCCCAAGCCACCTGGGTCTGGAGGTAGGGTCTTTTCATTTTCTAATTCTGGGAGTCAAGGGCACACTCCTAAGCTTAGACCTCTTGCTGCTACTCTTTCTTAGCCCTGGTCTACACTACAAGTTTAGGTCGAATTTATTAGCATTATATCGATTGATCCGTGCACCCGTCCACACGACGAAGCCATTAACATTGACGTCTAGGGCTCTTAAAATCGATCTCGCCACTCCACCCCCAACGAGGGGATTAGCGCTAAAATCGATATTGCTGACTCGAAGTAGGCTTAGTGTGGACGCAATTCGACGGTATTGGCCTCCTGGATCTATCCCACAGTGCAACATTTGACCGCTCTGGACAGCAGTCTGAGCTCGAATGCTCTGCCCAGGTACACAGGAAAAGCCCCGCGAACTTTTGAATTTCATTTCCTGTTTGGCCAGCGTGGTGAGCTGCAGGTGAGTGCAGATCTCATCAGCAGACCATGATGGAGTCCCAGAACTGAAGATGAGCTCCAGCGTGGACCGAGCGTGAGGTACGCGATCTGATCACAGTATGGGGAGACGAAACTGTGCTAGCAGAGCTATGGTCCAAAAGAAGAAACGCCAGTACATATGCCAAAGTCTCCAAGGGCATGCAGGACAGAGGCTACAACAGGGACGCGCAACAGTGCCGCGTGAAAATTAAGGAGCTCAGGCAGGCCTACCAAAGAACCAGAGATGCAAACGGCCGCTCTGGGTCAGAGCCCCAGACATGCCGCTTCTATGACGAGCTGCATGCCATTCTAGGAGGTGCAGCCAGCACTGACCCACCCATGTGGTATGACTCCGTATGTGGATCATCAGAAACCACAGAGGAGCATTTTCGGGGAGAGGAAGATGATGATAATGATGCTGAAAATAGCGCCCAGACACAGCAAGGAAGCGCAGAAGCCCTTTTTCCCGACGGCCAGGAACTCTTTGTCACCCTGGAGCCAGTACCCTACGAACCCACCCAAGGCGTGCTTGATGCCGGAGAAGGGACCTCTGGTGAGTGTACCTCTGTTAATTTAATACATGTTTTATAATCAAGCGTGTTTAATGATTAATTCGTGGCCAGTACAGCTACTGGAAAAGTCTGTTAACATGTTCGGGGATGGAGCGGAAATCCTCCGGGGACAGCTCCAGAAAGCTCTCCTGGATGTACTCCCAAAGCCTGTGCAAAAGGTTTCTGGGGAGGGCAGCCTTATCCTGTGCTCCATGGTAACACACTCTATCACACCAGGCCAGTAGCACGTAGTCTGGAATCATGGCATTGCAAAGCATGGCGGCATATGGTCCCGGTGTTTGCTGGCATTCAAGCAACATACGTTCTTTATTTGTCTGTGTTATCCTCAGAAGAGTGATATCATTCATGGTCACCTGGTTGAAAGAGGGGAATGTTATTAAGGGGGCATTCAGAGGGGTCCGTCCCTGCTGGGCTGTTTGCCTGTGGCTGAACAGAAATCTTCCCCGCTGTGACCCACGCGGTGGGGGGAGGGGGAACAGCAAACATCATGGATGTGTGCGGGGGGGGGGAGGGGTTTATTAGTTTCGCGCTGCACGTTAACCTGAAAACCGCCGCCCCTCCCTTTTCAATTGCCAACCACTTTTAAATTGCCAGCCCAAAGGCTGTTTGTTATGGGGAATGAGGGGGTTGCTGTTTGAAACCATTCCCACATGTTATGAAGGTTAAAGAAGCCTATAGACTGTGGCTTACCATGGCTGCCTGCAAGCTGAATTCTGTTGCCCGCCGGACGTGCTTGTGTGATCTCTCATGCCAAACCGGCAGACCCTCAATATAACAGGCAAAGTGCAACCTTGGACCAAATGCACATGTGCTATGTAATGTTTGGAGCATTGTTCTCTAATGCGTGTCTTTTAAACTACTCCTCTCCTGTTTGTTTCCTCCCGCAGCTGTAAATGTTTCAATGCCACCTGTTTCATCACCGTCCCAGAGGCTAGCAAAGATTAGAAGTAAAAAAAAAAAGGTATCGAGACGATATGTTCACAGAGCTCATGCAGTCCTCCCACACTGAAACTGCCCAGCAGAATGCGTGGAGGCAGACAGTGAGGGAGTCCAGGACGGCAGAATTTGATCGCGCGGACAGGTGGCGTGCTGAAGACAATGACTGGCGGGCTGAAGTGAGTAGGTGGCGTCAGCGTGCTGAGAGAAGGCAGGATGCAATTCTCAGGCTACTGGAGGATCAAACGGAAATCCTCTGGCTTATGGCTGAGGAAAGGCGTATAGTTCAGAAAAGGCCGCCTGAGCCCAGACCGCCGCTACAGCCCCTGTGTAACCAACAGCCCTCCTCCCTGAGTCCCATAACCTCGTCACCGAGACGCCCAAGAACGCGTTTGGGCGGCATCCGTGCACCCAACCACTCAAGCCAAGAAAACCGTCCAAGCAACAAAAGGCTGGCATTCAATAAGTTTTAAAGTGCTGTGTGTCCTTGTCCTTCCCTCATCCCCTCCTCCACCACCCATCCTGGTGCTTCCCTTCCTCCACCATCCATATCGGGCGACCGTGGCAGTTACCCCCATAGTTCCCCCTATTTGTTTGACGAATTAATAAAGAATGCATGATTGTTAAGCAACAATGACTTTATTGCCTCTGCAAGCGGTGACCACGGGGGGTGGGCAGGGCGGTTTGGTTAAAGGGAAGTAGCATGAATCAAGGGGCGGGGCTTTTCAGTAATGGGGAAAAACAGAACTTTCACACAGCATCCTGGCCATTCAGGAAACTGGTTTTCAAAGCTTCCCTGATGCGCAACGCACTCTGCTGTACTCTTGTAACAGCCCTGGTGTCTGGCTGTGCATAACCAGTGGCCAGATAATTTGCCTCAACTTCCCACCCCGCCATACATGTCCCCCCCTTACTCTTACAGATATTGTGGAGCGCACAGCAAGCAGTAGTAATAATGGGAATATTGATTTCGCTGAGATCTAACCTAGTCAATAAACTGCGCCAGCGAGCTTTTAAATGCCCAAATGCACGTTCCACCACCATTCTGCACTTGCTCAGCCTATAGTTGAAAAGGTCCTGACTACTGTCCAGGCTTCCTGTGTATGGCTTCATGAGCCATGGCATTAAGGGGTAGGCTGGGTCCCCAAGGATAACAGTTATTTTCTGGTCTGGGAAGAAAGTCCCTTGCTGCAGCAGCTGAAACAGACCAGAGTTCCTGAAGATGCGAGCGTCATGTACCTTTCCCGGCCATCCCACGTTGATGTTGGTGAAACGTCCCTTGTGATCCACCAGTGCTTGCAGCACTATTGAAAAGTAACCCTTTCGGTTTATGTACTCGCTGGCTTGGTGGTCCGGTGCCAAGATAGGGATATGGGTTCCGTCTATCGCCCCACCACAGTTTGGGAACCCCATTGCTGCAAAGCCATCCAGTATGAGCTGCTCATTTCCCAGAGTCTCAACCCTTGGTACCAGCAGCTCTGTGATCGCCTTGGCTACTTGCATGACAACAGCCCCTACTGTAGATTTTCCCACTCCGAATTGATTCGCGACTGACCGGTAGCTGTCTGGCGTTGCAAGCTTCCACAGGGCTATTGCCAGTCGCTTCTCTACTGTGAGGGCTGCTCTCATCTTGGTGTTCTGGTGCTTCAGGGCAGGGGAAAATAACACAAAGTTCCATGAAAGTGCCCTTACGCATGCAAAAGTTTCGCAGTCACTGGGATTCATCCCAGACTTGCAGCACTATGCGGGCCCACCAGTCTGTGCTTGTTTCCCGGGCCCAGAATCGGCGTTCCACTGTATCAACAAGCCCCATTACCACCATGATGTCCACCTTGCGGGGGGCCCTTTTTTGAGAGAGGTCTGTGTCCATGTCCTCATCACTGTCCTCAGGGCGCTGCCGTCGCCTCCTCGCCTGCTGTAGCTGTAGCAGCTCCTGGTTCTCGTTCTCCATATACTCCTCAACAATGCACGTGGTGTCCATAAGGTCGATAACAGCCGCAACGATCTGATCGGGCTCCATGCTTTCCCTGGTATGGTGTCTGCAGGACAGCAGAGTGGGAGCAGAAGGGGCGGGTGGATAACAATGGTGTCAGCAATATGGCGCCTGCATGAAAAAAAGGCACGAAAGGATTTTGGGCTCCCCCCTCTCCTGCTTTCTTGGATAGAGGGGGGAAGCAAGGGTTAGGCTCCTTTCCTTCTAACAGCAGATGGTACAATATGCGGGGAGCAAGGGTTAGGCGCCTTCCCTTCTAGCTGCAGATGGTTCAATAGGCTTGATATCCATCATCATCTCCTGGCCCCCTCAAGGATTGAACTCACAACCCCAAGTTTAGTGGGCCAACGCTCAGACTGCTGAGCTATCCCTCTGCCCGTATTCTAGCGCGACTGAATCCCCACTAGACCTAATGTCCAGGCGTACGCTGGAGATGTATGGTAATTGTGAGCTGAGCAGGCTCCATGCTTGCCGTAGCAAAACCGGAAACCCCGGAAAAAAGGCGCGAAAAAGATTGCTTTCACGGAGGGAGGGACGGACGGGGGATGGCTTGACGACATGTACCCAGAACCACCAGCGACAATGTTTTCTGCCCCATCAGGCTTTGGGATCGCAACCCAGAATTCCAATGGGCGGCGGAGACTGTGGGAACTGTGGGATAGCTACCCGCAATGCAATGCTCTGAAAGTCGACGCTAGCCCCAATACTGTGGACACAGTCTGTCGACCTCATGGTCTTAATGCTCTTAAATGGGGACACACACAATCGATTCCATAAATTCGGGTTTTAAAATATCGACTTCTATAATTTCAACCTAATTCCGTAGTGTAGACGTACCCTCAGGATGTGCAATGGCTCCGTCTATCTGCCCTAAACCCTGGAAATTGGTGCCTGCGACTTCATGAGTTCCCCTTCCCCAGCTGCTTACACAGGCTCCCTCAAAATTCCACCTAGCCTATGTACTCTAGTTCTACTTTAACCCTTTTGGGGACAATGTGGCAAGAAAGCAAAGAACCCAATCTTAGCAAAGGAATTCCTTAACTATAGTCCCTTTACTCTCAAAGCACTCAAGAGTTACAGATGTTTGAAAACAACAAAAATCCTGAGCATACTCTCCTTCATACCTGATCTCACTCCTGCTCTTAAGTAGGGGGGCCCTGTCTCTGATCCAGGTGCTCCAACTGAGAAGCCATAGATCCCACAGTCATGCTCCCCCACTTGCACCGTACGATCAAAGTTAATGGCCCCAGATTGCAGCTTTTATGGCTTCTTGGAGATAGTCCTTCAGTGAGGTATTATGTACCCTTCCTAGGCAGGGATGCTGTCTGGAATGAAGTTGAGTAGGAGTGCCTTGGGTAAGTTTAGATGTGTTCAACACATAATATAAGATGGCATTCATAATTTCATACAGACATATCCCACTCTTTCATGTTGTGCATCTGTGTAAATAAAAGAGGGAGACAATCAACAGAAGTACAATAGATGAAAGAGGAAAAAATTAACATTTCTCCCAGAAGTGTTGGGGCTATCCTGACTGGTATATGGCAGAACAAGCAATTGTCTTGTAAGAATGCCCAGGCCCCCTTCTCCAGAATGTTGATTCCTGTCAAAAAACACAATTAAAAGAAAAGGTGGAGTTCAGAACCCAAGAGAACTGCACTGTGAACAAATGAATGCATGGATGTTTCCTTTTTAGCTGCTTTTTTATTTTTAATTATTTTTAAAGCATATAAGATAATGGAAACTTTTCTAATATTCCAAAGAATAAAGGAAATACTTGATTTCCCTTTCAATTCAAAAACCCCTATCAGAGAGGTCTCGGAATCTGACCCCCCGTCCTGCTCAAATGTACTAACAAAAATCACAGGGTTGGCTTCTTGAAAGAGCTATTGGAAGAAATACATTGGAAAATTCAACATATCTGGAGGCTTTTACTGCAGTAGATAACTGGTTTGACAAACAAAATACACACATGAGCAACTTAAAAGGACTTTTGAATGCTTTGAACACCATGCCTCTGAAGCTGATGCAGCAGTTGGAAAAAAAAAACAATAACAAAGGAAAACTTGAAGAGAGTATAAAGTACACAAGGCTGTTATAAAAGAAAACAAACCCATATGCTTGCATTTGGAACAAACAGAGAATCTGGTATAATCTGTACATGATGGAAGAATCTTGGGACATCTAGAGGGAGAGCAAGGAGAGGTCACAATTGTTGCCAAAAAATTCTACAATTTAGTATCACCAATGAGACCATTGTAGTGGAGCAGATTTTTTTTAAATCAGAAAACAGCAGCATATACTGAACTTGCCAGATTGTTACAGTTGGGCTGACCGATCAAGGCAAAAAGGCATTACCACCGATGGTAGGAGCAATGCTTCAAAAGTGCCTTGTGCCCACATACAGAAAGCAGTAAATATATTGCTTAGTAGTAGTAGTAGGGGCACATCTCTTCAGAGGAAGGCCTTAAACCAGTGGTCCCCAACCTTTTTGTGGCCAAGAGCACATTTATGTTTTCAGAAGAGTGTGGCGGGCGCCAACAATTTTTCAATACTTATTTTGTATTTGTACATTAAATAATATGAAAACCATCATATTTAATATTACATAATATATGAATCCATAAGATACAAAAGGTAATTTTACATGTAAAAGGTATTAATTAAATTATTCGACAATTATTCTTTCACCTTACCATGTGAATGTGCTCTTTTTTTATTCACCTTTTTTGTGGGGGGGAGTAGTTCTGGGTAGTGGAGAGGGAAGCCACAGCCCCCCGCCTGCCGGGGACAGAGAACACCGGCGCCTGCAGCCCCGGAGTTCTCTGCAGTAGTGTAGCCAGGTCTTGAGCACACGGGGAGCGGCGCTATAAAAAGGCGCCTCCCCCTCCCCCGTACTCACCCTGGGATGCTTTAAAGAGCCTGGGGCGCCAGCCGCTGCGGAGCCCCGGGACCTTTAAAGTGCCGCCGCTGGAGCTCCGGCAGCGGGGCTCCGGCGGCGCTTTAAAAGGCCCACATCTCCCCAGCGGCACGAGCAGCTGGCAGGGCTGGCGCGCCCAGTAGGCGACCCTAGGCGGTCGCCTAGGGCGCCAAGATTTGGGGGGCGGCGGGCAGCTGCCTGCTGACTCCCTGCTCATTGGCTGAGCTGCTGAGCGGAGAGACAAGGGGCGGCTTGCCATGGCTGCTCCTTGTTGCCCCGCTAAGTTGCTGAGCGGGGAGCAGGGCCGGCTCCAGGCACCAGCAAAACAAGCTGGTGCTTGGGGCGGCACATTTCTAGGGGCGGCACGGGCTATGCTGCCCCTAGAAATGTGCCCTGCTGCCGGTTTTCCCACGCCACCGCCGGCTCAGCTTCTCCCCGAGTGGCGGCGCGCGAAACAGCGCTTCTCCCCCTCCCTCCTAGGCTTAAGAGCCTGGGAGGGAGGGGGAGAAGAGAACCCTAGCGGGCGCGACACACATCTCCCCCTCCCTTCCACGCATGCCCCGCTCGCCCCGGCACTCTGGCCCGGGCGAGCGGGGCCCCGGGCATGCCGCCCTCCCGGCCGGCGCTCCGGCCAGGGAGAGCGGGGCAGCCTCACTCTCTGCTGGCCGGGGAGAGCGAGGCCCCGGGCATGCCATCCTCCCCACTGGCGCTCCGGCCTGGGGAGAGCGGGGCAGCCTCGCTCTCCGCTGGCCGGGGGAGTGGGGCCCCGGGCATGCCGCCCTCCCCGCTGGCGGTCCGGCCGGGGAGAGCGGGGCAGAGAGGCGGAGGGGGGGGGAAGGTTGTTTCGGCGGGCGTTGGGGGGGGGGGGGTTGTTTTTTTGTTTGTTTCGGGGGCGACGTTTGGGGTGTTGTTTTTTTTGCTTGGGGCGGCAAAAACATTAGAGCCGCCCCTGGCGGGGAGACAAGGGGCGGCTTGCCCTGGCTGGCTGCTCCTTGTCTCTCCGCTCAGCGGGGATACAAGAGGCGGCTCTCTCTGCGGCTGCCCTTGTCTCCCCGCTCAGCAGCTCAGCGGGGAGACAAGGGGCGGCTCGCTGCGGCTGCCCCTTGTCTCCCTGCTAAGATGCTGAGTGGGGAGACAAGGGGCGGCTTGCCCTGGCTGGCTGCTCCTTGTCTCTCCGCTCAGCAGCTCAGCGGGGCGACAAGGGGCGGCTTGCCCTGGCTGGCTGCTCCTTGTCTCTCCGCTCAGCAGCTCAGCGGGTAGACAAGGGGCGGCTCGCTGCGGCTGCCCCTTGTCTCCCCGCTGGGCTGCTGAGCGGAGAGACAAGGAGCAGCCAGCCAGGGCAAGCCGCCCCTTGTCGCCCCACTCAGCAGCTTAGCAGGGAGACAAGGAGCAGCCAGCCAGGGCAAGCTGCCCCTTGTCTCTCCAGCAGGCGCGGGGCTGCGCCTTCTCTCCATGCTGCCCCGGCCTGCCGGGGACAGAGAACTCCGGGGCTGCGGGCGCCGGTGTTCTCTGTCCCCGGCAGGCGCAGGGCTGCGGCTTCTCTCCGTGCTGCCCCGGCCTGCCGTCCCCGGCGCGGGCGCCCATAAATGCCCCGGCGGGCGCCATGGCGCCCGCGGGCACCGCGTTGGGGACCACTGCCTTAAACCATTTCTACCCGCACCACTGCACCCAGGACAGTGACTCACCATTGTAGGCAGGAACTCACATACCCCGCAGTCAAAATGGTGCAGCAGGTGCTTCACCCAAAATGTTTGTCAGTCACTGAAAGACAATAAACACGGAACCCCACAAAGTTCTTTTCATAGTCACTTTTAAGGATAAACAGTTAGACAAAGAAGTCAGTACAAGTGAAAATTAAGGTTCCACTTCCTGCCACAATGTTAATTTGATCACAGTGCGCATCATGTACATTTTATGGTATAAATGTAACAACCTAAACAGAAATACACTCAGCCACAATTTAACAAGAATAGAAAATACTACATATGCGCAATACAGTCCAATTGCATTGCTGTAGGAACAGCAATGCTATAATTTGTGGCTTTTTTGAAATGTAGGCTTCACCTTCATTAAGTTAGGGTTAGAGTTTGCCTATAGGCATGCTTCTGTATATAAAGGGCAGTGCATAGCTGTGTCAAACCTTGAATGGGCATGCTGAGATTGCTATAGTTACAATTTAAATTTGATTCTCCAACCTTGGCATGAAAGTCTGTGCCCATGTGAAAATAATGTATAGATGGTTTGTCTTTGAATCTACTGGATGATTCTCCCCACCTCACCCCCCCTTTCTTACTGGATTTGTATGGTATAAAGTAATTCCTTCTCCTCAGAGATCAATATTAATACAATGTGCCCACAGATATTTTTCTTCTCCCAGGGTAGTCATTTTGTTTAACTATTGGGCTCTACTTTTGTGCTAATAAGCTGAGTCCTTTCACTTTGTAAAATGAAAAACTATAGGTAAAGTGCCTTAAAATAATTAAAGCTGCTTGGAAAATAAGGTGTTTTTTTTTTGTTTTGTTTTTTTTTTTCTGCGGAAAATTTCTACTTTTTGTTGGAAAGCTGAAAACCAAAACACTTTTTCAGTTTTCAGCCAAAAGTATTTGGTTTTCAGGTGTTCAGTTTTCTGGTGAAAAATTGAAAATATTTGAGGAAGGCAGACAACTTCAGCAGTTTAATTTAGGCAAAACACAGTTTTTCCTTGAAAAAAGGTTGAACCAAATATGGAATTTTGAAGCTGATCACCTCAAATCTAATCTCATGAAACTTCTGCTGTTTTCAGCCAAAAATCTCATGAGAACAGTCATTAAGATTTCAGTGCTGTCAGATCAAACCTGAACCTTAACCTAAACCAGATCAAAACACTGCCTTCACAGTGCAAACTTAATTGTGCAAAATTATGGCTGTGGGAAATAGTATTTGTTAGCTAACCATTGTTGCAGGAAGAGCAAAGCTTAATACCTATTTTTTTAAAACGGTGTAGACATCTACAAAAACCATGTCTACTTTGTTCTTTTATTCTTGGCAACAGAATGGTATGTTAAAAAATAAAACTAGATATTGCTATGCCAAAGGAGAGCAAATTTTTGATCCTAGAAACCTTGATGATACCTCTTCTAATTTTTGTACGGAAGGTACAGAGGAAACAGTCACATGATTTGAGGGCATTTCTTGCAAATCTATGGATTTGTGTACATAAATTAATGCTTAATAAAATTTTCATTCAGATTTCTCCAGTTCACATTTTTAAATGTTTCTTCAGGAACTTGCCTTTATAAACATTTCCCCCCTCTCCCCCACAACTGTACTGTTGCTAGGTTGAATGAACAGCTGTACCAGACATAAACCCTGTTAAGGGTGGAACATATCTGTGGTTACAGTTCCAAATGTTTACACCCTGTTACATCAGTAGATTTGGTAATTTCTAGTTCTTACAAATGCTTTGTAATCTTTTTTTTTTTTAATTTTTTTTAAATGGCCTGTAGTTTAGTTTGTTAGCCACAATATCTGGCTTCCTGCCTTTCATGTTACTCATAGAATGTGCAATCAGCATAATTTTCTTACTGTTTTGAGGAACAAATGCTGCAAAAAACAAACAAAAACACTGATATAACCAGTGCTTAGTGATATATTGATGCCTTTTAGATTTTACTATAATAGCATTGAAACACTGAAATTTGCTAAGTAAAGATAAAATCATTGTGATCTAGAATTGCAGTGTTTGTGTGGGGAAAAAATGGCAAGGTTATGGCCTAATCAATTTTAAACTGAATGTCAGTCTTTAAGAAACTGATTACTAGAGAAGCAAGGTCAGAGACATACTCACCCATGGGAGTTTAAAGGCCTCGTCCTTCAAACTTTACTTATGTGAGCAGTCCCACTGACCTCAATTGGGTTTGCAGGATTTATTCCTACAGCCGTAGGTCTAGATTGTCACTGCCCTTGCTTGGACGTACAGGGGATAAGATGAACTTACTCCCCTGTTTGACCCTGCTTAGACTGTCTTCCAGCCACAAGTGAAAAAGGGGAATTATTTGCCTGATATTCCCCCCTGCAAGCAAGTGGGCGGGGAGAGGATGGAGAGTTGGAGCCCTGGCTCTGCTACCTTCCACCAACTTGCCAGCCATAGTAGCTGGCTGGGTGGCACAGTTGGGAGTAAACTGCTCCAAGAAAATGGTTGAAGTACCATACTCCCCACCCAGAGCAAGGGGTGAGCAGGGGAGGAATTGTGACTGAGTCATTGTTCTCTGGTCTGTGGCTGGGATGAAGCGGATACTTAGGGCATATGGTTGTTACAGTCTGGCCCATGCTGATAACTTTCTGTGATCACTCGTAAACGAAATGTTCTGTACTGTTGAAGGGAAGGGGATTTTGAGGAATATTTGTATATATGAAATGCTAGAAAATAAAATTAGAGTCAATGAAAACTCTGCCTTAAAAGTTATCGCCGCAATAAGCCTTTAACAAGAGATCTACCAAGTTCAGCCGCTTTCAAAGGTTTCCCCAAACAGAAGTGAACTTTTGGAGGCAACATTTTTCTTTTTTTCTGGCTGGAGGAAGGACAACTCTGCATATGCACACCTCTCTACTTGGGGGAATCTACAACCCTGATAAACACCCCTTAACTTCTCTCCCACCATCGCTCTGGACCAAGTCCTTGTAGTCCTTTCTGCTGGACAGTGTCCTTGTGCTGCAATGGCAGCATATTAGTCAGTGCCACCTAGGGTGACCAGATGGGAAGACCCGAAAATCGGGACTTCCCACAAAAAAACCGCTCAACCAAACTTGTTGAGCAAAAAAAAAAAAAAAAAAACACCCGCTCAACCAAACTTGTGCCACCATTCATTTATAAGAGGTTTAGAATTTTGTCTCTGTCTGATTTTTTGTCTGTCTGCTTGATCCTGCAATGTTTAAAACGCTTAAAATTAAGGCTGTGCTGAAGTGCTTTGCTGGACTGAAGCCAGAGTGGTCAGCATCTTATAGAACCAAGCTTCTCATAGTCTCATATCCTCTGCTGCAAATGGGCTTTAGCGTATAACAATGAACTGGTCAAATTAATCTGAAAGAGACCTGACTCAAGAGACAGGCTTTCCAGCCTTGTGATCAAATATGCTGTTCACTTTCACGGGAAGTCTAGAGCCAATGAGAACACATGTATCATGTATTTAGGGAGCAGAATCAAATTTATGGTGGCATAAACATCTAGATTGGAGTCACTAGAGGACATTTTAAAACAAATGACCATTTATGAGAGAAAAGTAGACCCTAGTCTACTTATAATTAAGTTTTCAAGTTAGAAAGGCAGTTGAGCCATGTAGCTGGCAATTTGAGGTCGCTATTTGAATGTATTTTCCCCTGTCTTTATACTAATCTATTTTTGAAAAACACAACATGGTGAGTATTATGATTTGCAGCCATAAGGAGATTGTGTTTCCTTTGGGGTTTCTCATAAATTCTAGACTAAAATAGGACTGGAATCTAAACAGCAATTGCAATGTCTGGACTCTGAATAATACGTTTCTTTGTTCCATGTGTTAAAACCGGGCAAAAGTAGGACCATCTTGAAAATCAAATTCCTTGCCTGAGCTGGATATTGCTGGTTAACTCAGTACAAAACCAAACACCCCTAGCAATGTTTCTGCATCCTTCTCTTTAGAATTATCTGCATTTTCTGAACGTGGAGCCTACTGTCAACTACCACTGTAAATCAGGAGTCACTCCACTGAAACGTATGGAGTTACAATGATGTAAATCTAGTGTGAGATCAGAATCCGACCTAAAGTTTTCTCTTTGTGCATGTAAAAACAGGTTTTTACATACATGCAAGTCGGTCATTCAAACCAGGTAAAAATCCATGAATACATTTCTGTACCAATTTCTTCCTGCAATTTGAATGACAATGGGCAAACTGTATACTAAAGAAAAACCCTGATTAAAACGTTTCACAAGCAGGAGTGTATTTAATAACTTGCTTGTGTATGAGCTAGAATCTCTCTGAGTGGATTAGAGTAAGGACAAACCTGATGGAGATAAGAAGATAATATTTTTCAGAAGGTATATTAATTGTTATAGAATTCCTGTCTTTTTAAAGATAATTTTGGTAAACATTTCATAATACCGTTCTAGATCTTGGTAAGAAGAGATAAAAAACACACATGCACAAACATATTGTGCATTACTTTACTTGCACACGCAACTGCATCTTTTATATATGCAGTTACCTGTTTAGCTGCACACTCATATATGGCAAGCACATTTAGTGCCCATTTTAAAATATTTGGCCCTTGATTTGCTTTTCTTTTTCATAGTGCTGCATTAGCAAGTCACCCATGATTAACATGCCACAATGCACATATTCTAAGGCCTAGGGACTAAAACCGTGTACAGTAGATGTCTGTCTTGAAAGAGATCATGGCAAGATGTGAAAATCCATTCCTAAAAATACATCAAAGATTTTTAATAGGTTGTGCTTTGGATGTGTGAGCAGCAGTCACATATTTGACCAACATAAATGGCAGTATTGAGCTATTTGAAGGCAGGCAAACAGCCAATATTTGTAAGCAACTCTCAAAGAGCTTACAGTGCAAGCATGTACATTATGGGCCAGAATTTCTCTTGTCCAGAGTTGCCAAAGCCGCAGAAGGTGTCAGGGAGTTGCCTGGTGGATGCTGTAATGTGCACCAGTGGCAACAGTGACCAATGGATTATTTGCTGGCAGAGGATAGCTGGAGCACACCATACTTCAGCCACAGTTACTCCCTAACCTCTGCCCCTGATGTGTAGCCTGTGCCAGGGGTTTAGGAAAGGGTAAGTTAGGAGCTGTGTATGCCAGCTCTACACCTGCTGGGGTCACAGGACCACCAAGTTGCATCCCCTTTGGGCTACAGGAGTGGAACAAAGAAGATGGAGGGGCAGTGAATCGAACTCTGTGTTTCTGGGTTATTTGCTGTACAAAGGGCCAAAGCCTTCTGAATGTGAGATGGATTAATTTTCCCCCTGTCATTGCATAGTCAGGATCTTGGGAACTGGGCTGTGCTCACTCAGGTCCCAGTTTAGCAAAGTACTTAGACGTGTGCTTAACTTCTAGGGCCGGCTCCAGGCACCAGCTTGGAAAGCTGGTGCCTGGGGCGGCAGTCCGTGTCCCGCGGCAGCAATTCGGCGGCAGCTCCGCCGTTTTTCTCGCCTCGGCGGCGACTGCTTGGGGCGGCAAAATTGGTAGAGCTGCCCCTGTTAACTTCAACACTACTCATGTGCTTGACGTTAAGCACTCCCTTACATACCTTGCTGAATGGGGCCCTGAATTTGTAGCCACGTGCAGCCACTGAGTGAAAAACCGGACAGAAGGGAGTGAAGGGGCATGTGATACTACTGCAGCTCTGAAGATCCACTCACTCTGACAGAATTTTTCCCAGCCCTGGCTCCCGGCCTACCCATTTGGATGGGTGATGGGAATAAGATTTGTCCCTTATGTGCTCCCAGTAGATTGCCTAAGATCATTTTACAGGAGGTCTAGGTGATGTGCAAATATCAAAGATGGCATCAGACTGGCCACAGGGTAGTTTCATGGGGTCTTGTGCTATCTACTCGTTTTGGCCAGATAATATTGTAGAAACAGACTCTAACACTAGCTTTTCCTTGAAGTTTTCTTAATTTGTTTTTCCTGTTTTGCTGACTACTAGCTTTCTCTGCTTTGGTTTTTTATTCCTTTGTAGTCTTCAAATCTTAGTCTTAGTGGTACTTTTCTGTAAATATAGTCTGCAGGATTGGGCTTCTAGTTTGTATCAGATTTATCTCCTTTTCTTTTCCCTTTATGTTTGCTTTTTATCTTTTCAGCCTCCATATGTAGCCCTGTGGATCTATATTCCTGATGTTAGGTTAGTGTCTTAGGCCCCATTCCAAACAAACAACAACACTTAAGCATGTAGTTACGTTTAAGTACAAGTCTAGTTCCACTGGGGGACTACTTTGGGGACTACTCATGTGTTTAAAGTTAAGCATGTGCTTTAGTGCTTTGATGAATCAGGGCATTTGTACATATTAGTGTATATTTTCAGTAGTAACCTTAGAAATAACTGCCAACAGTTTATTTCAAGTTCTACTGCAAAACTATGAGAAGTGCTTAGATTTTACTAAGTGTCAGTTCAAATATATTTATTTTCTAAAAAGTTGAATGATAAAATGAAACTAGAGATGTTTCTGTCCAGAAAATAATTGTTTATATAGATAATAAATTGACATCCTACAGGAACATTCAATCACTCCATAAAACTATAGGTTTAAAGGATAATTCTTGAGTAAAATAACCGGAATTTGTTTAAAAAATTAATTCTTTGCACTTAGTGTCTTTCATCTGAGGATTTCAAAGCATTTTACAAACTTTAATTAAGATTCTCAGTACCTGCAAGGTAGATTACATTGTGTCTACAGATGAGTAAATTGGTCATAGAGAGATTAAATATCTTGCACAGTAAGTCAGTGGAGGAGCTGGAAATAAAATGTAGGAGTCCTGGCTCCATGTCCTGGTCTAACCTCTATACAACCTCTCTAAAATGAATACTTTTATCTAGTGATGCACAAGTGAAGTATCTGACATTTATTGTCCTATTTTTGTGTATGTTTGTGTTCCTAGGCCATTACATTTCTGTGGATACTTCCTGGGGAGCTCAGGGTGAGAAAGCAGTACTTACCAGTCCTGAACTACATTCTGAAGAATGGAGCTGCATCAGGCTTATATATCAGATTGCAACAGCTTCAGAGACTTCATTTGATCCTACCAGGCTAAACCTGTATCTGAGGTTACAAGGAGAGAGCTTTGATCATTTACTGTGGTCAGCCAAGGAGCCTTCAGATAGCTGGCTCATAGCCAGTCTTGATTTAAGAAGCACCACAAAAAAGTACAAAGTAAGCACAATTGTAGAAGATAGTACTGGATTTGCTGTGCACATGCTGGAGTGTACTGACTTGTTAAACAGAGAGATGTGGTAGAAGAGACAAGCTTTTTTGCAGCACAGAACTCTTCTTCAGGTCTGGAAAAAGTAATCAGTATTATTCAACAAACTGTCATAGATCTGAAGAAGAGTTCTGTGTAGCTCATAAACTTGTCTCTTTCATGAACAGAAGTTGGTCCACTAAAAGATATTACCTCACTTACCTTGTCTTTCTAATGTCCTGGGACTAACACAGCTACAACAACACTGCAAACATTGACATTCTTCTTGGCTTTCATTGTTGTTCTCAGTAGGAGAATCTTTGAGGAGTGAGAACACAGAAAGAGAACTCAGTGGAAAATGAAAGCTTTTTCATTGGAACCCAGACTCTGGTTTTCACCCACTTTCCTCTGCTACATGTTCAAGTACCTGAACATGCAGGCCTAATGTATGCAAAACTCCCATTGAATTCAGTGGAAGTTAGTTGCACAAAGGATTTCAGATTAATACATAGTTGCCGAAATGCTGTCAGGGACAATTCTCCTAATAAGCCTGGGATCAAGCTGGGGCTGCCAGAGTGGTATGCAAATATCTGATCTGAGCACGTATGGTAATTGGAAGAAAGAGTAGGCATAGAACTGCACATACGTAAACAGGTCTCTACTTCACAAAAGGCGGTCTTTGGTGCAAATAGGACCTCACTTTTTAAGGTCTTTCAAAAAACTCCTAGTGTGTGCATGATACTCAGTTTATGTAACTGCCAGGGATGAAAGAATTAATCCTTCCTGTAACCTGCTAGCTGCTGGTTCCAGGGCATCTAGGCATTTTCAAACTGATTTGGGATAGCAATCTCCAAATCAATTAATCTATTAATTCTATACCTAAAATCGAGTAGTTAATGCTGACCTCCATATATGTTCAGTCCCTAAAAATAAAATAATTAATGCTGCCCCCCACACCAATGAAATCAATTGGTAACCTCCCCAAATGAATCAATTCTTACCCCAGTCACCACTTCTTATCCCAGTTTACTTCTCAGTCACCACTCTTCTTTAGAGAGCTGCTTAGCTTTTGTTATTCCCATGCTTACTGGTTCTTGCATCTGCTCCCGTAGCCTCAAAAGAGCAGACGGTTAGAGGCTTACAGGGCAGTATTGATACCCAAGCTCCTTTCTATAGAGTATCTAGCAATAGCTTTCTTCACTTTAGAGTCTGGTCTCAAAGCTCCCAGCTCATTGCTAGCTCCTGTACTACCTCACTAGCTGCCTCCAACTCTCACTGAACCATCTAGAAGCTTTTTTTCTTCAGGTCCCTGTGACATTACTACCTCACTGAGTGACTGCATTAGAACCATCCCCAGGTTCCATTTACGTTGACATACAGCTTAGAAAACTTCAGCAAGTACCCCTGAAAAAAAGACTTAGTCTTGAATGGTGGCAGTAGCTACTAGGCCCATGCATTTGTCACAGGGCTTATGGGAACAATAAAGAATACCTGGTGATGGAATGATGAGGATGGTCATTCCCCCTTAATGTCCCCAAAATCTGCATACACACATGCATAAGAGCCTGAGTTGAGATGGGAGGGTTGTGCTCTGTCCCAGCAGTGGTACTACAGCTGGGGTAGTTCTATATCTGAGCCCCCTGTTCCCAGAAAAGTAAATGAGAAATGTTCCGCTTATTTTAGTGGGAACAGGAGCAGGTTCCATGTTTGTGTAAAACATGGTAGGTTAAATTAAACTAATGCTGTTCAAGTCATTGGAGATACCTAAGAGATGAATTTTTCCCAATAGCCTGCAGGAGGAATGGGAGGTACATTGTTACGTCTACAGTATATAGCAGCAGTGGTATACAGAACTCCTAAGTGTTTGTTTGCCTTGCCAGCATTAGCTGGGGCCCAGGGGCCAGAGCCATGGCCTTGTTCCCATTCTGCTCAGACATGTCTTTTTTGGACATGTGCTTCCGGAGTACTTGCAGCCATAGCTGCCTCCCATGTAGCAGTATTAGAGCAGGAGTCAGCTGCCTGGGCCTACTCAGCCCATCCTACTTAAGGATAGCCATAATTGTGGAGTTTTGAGAGAGAGGATCTGTGGGTGTTTTATCTCTTTATAGTAAATTAATGTGCATCTGAAGGTGCCATATCAACAGCAGATGGGTCTGAAGTCTGTTATCTGCAAAACAGGTATAACACAGTGGGTAAAACGCAGGCTTCCTCTCACTACCCATCAATGTGCTTTAGCGCTGACTTAGGGCTGGTCTACACTAACCCCCCAATTCGAACTAAGATACGCAACTTCAGCTATGTGAATAACGTAGCTGAAGTCGAACTATCTTAGTTCGAATGAAAAAGCACTTACCCGGGGTCCACACGCGGCACGCAGGCTCCCTCATCGACTCCGCCTACTCTGTTCGTTGAGCTGGATTACCAGCGTCGACGGGGGAGCACTTCCTGGTTCGATTTATCGCGTCTAGACAAGACGCGATAAATCGAACCCAGAACATCGATCTGATGCCTCCGACGCGACGGGTAAGTGTAGACCTACCCTTAGAGGAAAGAGAGTAGTACAGTCTCCATGCCCATTCCATCCTTGGCCTCTCTGTTGGACTGTCAGCAAGGGCACCTCAAGTGATTAAACACAGGACAAGACTGCGACATTTATCTAGCTACTCTAATATCGCAATTTTAAAGTTTAAATATCTGATATATTAACAGAAATATTAGCACCCAATTATACTATTGTGTTTATATTTTCCAGATTGTACTGGAAGGTGTACTGGGACAAGATAATTCTGCCAGTATAGCAGTGTTTGAAATTAAAATAACTACTGGATATTGTATTGGTAAGTACCATCCCTCCCCCCCCCCATCTGCATAGATGAAAACAAAATATATTTTTATTAGAGAATAGTCTATTATTGTCCATGTAAAATGTAGTGTGCGTGTGTGTGCGTGCATATATAGGTCTATATGAGAGAGAGCTTCACTTAAATTTATATATTTCTGGGCTATATCGCACATTCGAGATCTACTGTAGGACTCACAAAACTAGACTGCTGCAAGTATTGGACATAACAGCTGCAAACCTATGACTAACTGTCCATTCATGCCTTGTAATGGAGATGTCCGAGCAGCTCCATAGTTACAGTTGTGTTGATTGTACTTAAAGAAGGAATTTAAATCCCTTAATTCCCTATGATATTTCCCAGAGATCCCTACCAAAGTAATAAAATTGCAATGAGCAGGAAATATTTAAATTTGTAGGTAAATTTAGTGGTGGATGAATTGGCATGGACCATTCTTGTGTGTATAAATAACACTTCCTTTGAAATGTTATCTTTTAGTGTAACATTTTATTGTGCTCCTGATAACTTACTTATCACAAACCTCACATGCTTGATAATTCACATATACTTTACTCTTCTTTGGGCAGACTACTTTTTAAACATGAACTTTAAAAATAATCATTACATCTGTTTGGGTCTGCAATGGACATTCAATAGACAGGGGGCCTTTCCGTTTTACAGTGCCAGCCCTGCTCCAGTTACAACAATCACTGCTATAATCTCAGCTATCCAGCTGCGCTCCCCTGACTGTGTACCTGGCTATGTGACTACAGGTCCCAGCCAGCCCCTCACCGTAGCTCCCTACACATACACCCCATTTCACTGAGCCCCATTCCAGTCTCTCTTCGACCCACTGTGGTTCACCAGTGGGAGCTCTGGTCTGACAGACCTGATAAGGGTCAGAAAGTAGTATGCTGAGTCCCTGTTTTGGCATTTGCAATATTTTAATTGATGCTAAATTCCAGCAATTAGTGAGATACCTTATCAAATGTCAAAAGAACAAGCGGGATTGAACAGGATGTGACACAATAGTTCATAGCACACATCAAGGATCAGTGGCTATGGTAGTGTGGCAGTTTACATTGCTTTCTTTGATGGCTAGCTAGTAAGCCCTGTAGATGTTTTTTCTTAGATTGCAGAAGGCTAATATGTGGTCTCTACGAAGACAATAAATTAGATGCTTAGCAATAGCCTTTCTTGCTGCTTCTGTAATGAACATATGTGATCTTCATGATGTTATCTGCAATTGCAGAATGTGACTTTGAAGAAAATCATCTTTGTGGCTTCATGAACCAATGGAACCCCAATGTAAACTGGTTTGTTGGTGGAGGCAACATTCGAAATTCGCAATCCATCTTTCCCAGAGACCATACACTTAACAGCGAATTGGGTAAGCAACCAGTAGATTATCTAAACTAATAATAATCTGTGCCCACAAAAGCATCTAACTTTTATATTGTGGTAGCAACTAAAGGACCCAACCAGGTCACACGATCGAAAGATAAACTAAGACTTCTTTACTTTTGCTTACCCAGTTGTCAATGAAAAATAAAATAAAATGGTTGGTGAATAATATTGTGGCACTTATAATGCTGCAAAGGAAGGGCTGTGCTTTAAGAGAAAGTTAGGAGGCCAGGTCCTTGCTACTCATAATTCCCCTTTTTGCCACTCCTCCGGAGGCTACTTCCCTCAGAGCTAGGCTGAGGGGGACAGAAAGGTGGTGTAAAGGCCAGCTATTCTCCATTCCTTTCCTAGATAGTGTAAATACCTCAGAGAATAGATGAAACTCTCTTTCTCAAACTTGCTCTCTTTATATTTCCCCTCATCTACTTCTTAATATTGTATGTGACTGGGGGGAAAAATCCATTTATTTTTCATTCCAACATTTGCCTGTTCTAAGTTCCTCACATTGGAATGTGGAAATCACATGGTTTGAGATATTTAAAACAAGAATGGACAGAGTATTGGAAAAAATACTGTAAGGAACAATCCTGCATTGGCAAATGGAGAATGGGCTAGATGACTTAATAGGTATTTTCCATCACTAACATCTATGATTTTAAAAGCTCTGATCCTGTTTCTTCTTTCTCATTAAGTTCTTGTCGTCTTCATCATTTTCTCTACTTCCCATCACTCTTTTGGGTCTGTTTTACTTACATATGAAAGTTATCTGACTACTGAAAGTCCTATTGATGTGATACTGTAATCAATTGCATCTGCAGCATTAATAGGAGACTAAACCCTTTTGTCTGTTTAATAATTTAGGCCCTGATCCTACAAAGATTTTATGCGCATACTTAACTTTGTGCACTGTGAGCAGTCTGCTTTAAGAGCAGGATCAATACCATGAAACAAACTGTGCGGTGGCAAAGACAGGGGGCCTCCCAAAATGAAGGACAAAATCTGACCACCTGTCCCTGAGTCCCGGCTGCGTACATGGCATGGCCAATGGCCCCACGCCACTCCCGGAAGTGGCCTACTGCTGGCACATCTCTGCACGCCCCTAGAAGGGGAGAGGGGGAGGCGGCTCCACTGTCCCCTTTCTCCCAAGGGGTGCGCAGAGACATGCTAGCAGCAGCACAGCAGGGCTAAGGCACCTCCCTGCCCGCTCTGCCTCCCTCCGCGCCACTTTGCTCCTGGAAGTGGCTGTCCTCTCCCTGCGGCTCCTGGGAGGGGGGTGTCTCCGCTCGCTGCCCCCACTCCGAGTGCTGACTCCATAGTGGGGAGATAAGAGAGAATGTTCTTTTTCATGGCTGGGTCCTGAGGGGGGGGACCTCAAAAATGAAGCTTTGCACAGGGCCCCACTAACTCTAAATCCGCCACTGTTTAAGAGCAGTCTGCTCACAGTGTGTAGAGCTAAGCACGTACATAAGTCTTTGAAAGATCAGGCCTTAAGTATCACTCTAATGTCAACTTTTCCTCATTTTGTATTGTGCTCCTTTACTCTAGTCTCATGTTCCTTTCATATTTTACATTCCACTCTTCACCCAGTCCAGACTTGAGCAGATGTAAGGGCCTTATAGCTTACTGAAAGAACAGCAAATTGCTACCAACTTTTTTTTAATGAAAAGGTAGAAGTTTGAGTTGCTTTTGATATGAAAAAACTTCTACTTGGACACTCCTTTGTAAATATTAGACATCTAGTTTGTGAAGCAGTTGCCTCAGACATATAAAAGGTGTGTTTTCCTTTTTAAACATACAAGGGACTTGGCATGGGAAAAAAGTTCACTTTCCTCCCTCAATGGTAAGAAAAGCTGAAAGATCTAATTCTCCTTAAAGCTGTATGTATTACCAAAAGCTCGTTTAGCATGTATTAGGAATTATACCAGGCTGAGTGGACATTTCTAAGTGGGCTGTGCCGAACATATGAATATGTATTTTCCATATGGATTTGGCCCAAAATTCAGAAAGCAAGTGAATGTCTTATACATAGCTCCAAGAACTAATATCCTGGTAAATGGTTCCTGCTCTAAATAAATGCCCCTTACAAGGGGAGCAAGACGAAGATATCTGTTGTCACCACTTTTATTGGTTGTAACATTAGACTAGAGGAGACTACTGCATTTTGCAACAGCTTTAGTCTCTGGATGAATTCAAGATGTAATCCCAATGAGATTTGCAGATCTTCAGCACTTCTGAAAGTCAGGCACAAAGTATCTTGAGTTGAGCATTGAAAAACTGAGGCACACAAAATTAGCAAACCCTTCTACAAATTTTGGCCGTAGATTCTGAAAATTAAAAAGTACTTGTGTAACTTGAATGAAGGAATGTGAATGCAAAAGCTAGTTAAACCCTAACTTGTGCTCTAAAAATAGAGCGGGTGTCGTATTCAAATCGTAATGCTCTCTGTTACTTTTGCCCTTTTTGACAGACTTTATTGATTTTCATGTGATCTACTGATTTTGGTAGTATAACAAAAGACAGTAATGCTGTTATATTTAGAGCAGTGACTATGAACTATGATTCAGGTATACAATCTATGTAAAACTCACGCATTAAAAATCTTATATTGGGACCCTGTTCTGACTGTCGTCATTTGTAGGGAAAAAACAGACATAAAAGAAGAGATTAAAACCCATCAGTGATCCCGATAACTTGAAAAAGTTAACCAAAATTTTCTGAAATCTTTATAACATGATCGTTATGGTCTGTAGTTGGTTTAAGAAAAAAGAAACCACCCAGAATTATATCTAGGACAAAACTGTTATATGTTTACAAATACTAAAATAAATCATTGTGATGGCATATATCACATTGGTAGATATGCAGGTGAATGAGCCCCTGATGGCGTGGCTGATATGATTAGGTCCTATCTATTAAAGTGACACCATCATAGGACCTAATCACATCAGCCACGCCATCAGGGGCTCATTCACCTGCACATCTACCAATGTGATATATGCCATTATGTGCCAGCAATGTTCCTCTGCCATGTACATTGGCCAAACCGGACCGTCTCTACGCAAAAGAATAAATGGACACAAATCAGATGTCAAGAATTATAACATTCAAAAACTAGTTGGAGAACACTTCAACCTCCCTGGACACTCAATTACAGACCTAAAAGTGGCAATTCTTCAACAAAAAAACTTCAGAAACGGACTCCAACGAGAAACTGCAGAACTGGAATTAATTTGCCAACTGGACACCATTAAATTAGGCTTGAATAAAGACTGGGAGTGGCTGGGTCATTACACAAACTAAAACCTATTTCCCCATGCTAATTTTCCTCCTACTGTTACTCACACCTTCTTCTCAAATGTTTGAAATGGGCCATCCTGATGATCACTACAAAAGTTTTTTTTCTCCTGCTGATAATAGCCCACCTTCATTGATTTGTCTCGTTAGATATGTACATACATATATATGTATTGTGACAAAGTTCCTCCTCTACCTTGGTGAGTCCTGCGCTTATTGGCGGATTTTGATCGCCTCAGAGATCTTCCCCTCTGGTAGAACCCACAGTCAAATTCCTCCTGTGTCTGATCAGGAGTTGGGAAGTTTGGGGGGAACCTGGGCCCGCCCTCTACTCCAGGTTCCAGCCCAGGGCCCTGTGGATTGCAGTTATCTATAGGGTTTCCTGTAACAGCTGCGTGACAGCTACAACTCCCTGGGCTACTTCCCCACGGCCTCCGCCCAACACCTTCTTTATGCTTACTGCAAGACCTTCCTCCTGATGGTCTGCAGATGCTTGTACTCCTCAGTCCTTCAACTCTTCTCACTCTCAATTCCTTGTGTGCATCTTGCTCCCAGTTCCTCACACGCAACACCACAAACTGAAGGGAGCTCCTTTTTAAACCCAAGTGCCCTGATTAGCTTGCCTGTCTTAATTGATTCTAGCAGGTTCTTCTTAATTGGCTCCAGGTGTCCTAATTAGCCTGCCTGCCTTAAATTGGTTCCAGAAAGTTCCTGCTTGTTCTAGTGCAGCCCCTGCTCTGGTCACCCAGGGAACAGAAAACTATTCATCCAATGGCCAGTATATTTGCCTTTGATCAGACTTCTGTACCCCACTTGTCTGGGTCTGTCACAGTATATGTATGTATGTGTGTGTATGTATGTATATATACATATGTGTGTGTGTATATATGTATCTGTATATATGTATATGTATGTGTGTGTGTGTATCTTCCTACTGTATTTTCCACTCCATGCATCTCATGAAGTGGGTTTTAGCCCACAAAAGCTTATGCCCAAATAAATTTGTTAGTCTCTAAGGTGCAACAAGTACTCCTCATTCTTTTTGCTGATACAGACTAACATGGCTACCACTCATTTATATGACATTGATTTAGATGGGGTTAGGCTTTTATTTCTTTAATTTAACTAGGGTTCTGTTCTAGTAGGTCATAGAACACAAAGCACTTTAAAGGCTTAGAGGATCTTTCAAATCTCTCCCTGTACATAAAACTTATGTAGTAGATGCCTTTTCTTCACCAGTGTGCTCAAAGTGCCTCTTTTATACTATAATAGCAAAGATAGGGCAGACTTTTTAGTTCCTTGTTGATGTTACAGAAAAGAAGTTGAGGGCATTCTAAGGGCAGCAATAGGCAAGACGTTTATAATTCAGATCTTAAACAATGTGAAGTGTGTGACAAAACAAGAAACCAGGAAATTAAAAGTGATGGCTGACACCTCCTTAACTCATGCCACTGTGCCTTTCACCCCCATCCCCACAATTGTATGAGTTGAGTACAGAGTATCAGTCTGACACTGCTTGGCCCCCAGACAACTAAACAGTTGGTAACCAATTTAACTTGAGTTTAATATGTTACACTTTCATTAGCCTACACTTGGTGACTCATTATTGAGAACCTTTTACCATTTGCGAATGAGCTTGCCACAAACAGTGAAAATTAAGCTGTGACAACTGGTAACACTGCATGGAAACAATGAAGCACCAAAAAGGCCCTCAGCCAACTGAAGTTGAAATGAAACCTAGGTTGGAAGGGTGATGGCGAGGCAGGAACTTGCCAGACTAGTAAAAGAGGCACTCATGGCCAAGTTAGCCCTTCTTATAGTCCAAGATGAAGTGGTCAACAGCTAAAGCTTCCAAATTCATAAAATATCAGCTAATTATTTGGGCTTCAGAGATGAGGAACCTCCCCAGCAACAAGTATATACAAACCAACACACACACTTTAAAATGAAAATAAGAAAGAAAAACTTGTAGCACCTTAGAGACTAACAAATTTATTTCAGCATAAGCTTTCGTGGGTTAGTACCCACTTCATCGGATGCGTGGAATGAAATATTCTTCAGACAGATATATATACAGTCAGAGAAACATGATGGTCCAGGTGTATAGACCAATCTTAAGAGGCTAATTAGTTGAGAGGAAACATGACAGCAGGGGAAGAAAAAGCTTTTGAAGTGATAAACAAGATGGTCACACAGGTGTGAATGAGGATCGTTAACTTAAGGGAAATAGATTCAATTAACATAATGGCCGAGCCATTCCAAATCACGATTTAATCCGGAGGCAACGCAATCTAGTTTGCATATCAATTCGAGTTCAATAGTTTCTCTTTGAAGTCTGCTTTTGGAGTTAATCTGACAGATTAACTTTTCTGACAGATTAACTCCAAAAGCAGACTTCAAAGAGAAACTATTGAACTCGAATTGATATGCAAACTAGATTGCGTTGCCTCCGGATTAAATCGTGATTTGGAATGGCTCGGCCATTATGTTAATTGAATCTATTTCCCTTAACTTAACGATCCTCATTCACACCTGTGTGACCATCTTGTTTATCACTTCAAAAGCTTTTTCTTCCCCTGCTGTCATGTTTCCTCTCAACTAATTAGCCTCTTAAGATTGGTCTATACACCTGGACCATCATGTTTCTCTGACTGTATATATATCTGTCTGAAGAATATTTCATTCCACGCATCCGATGAAGTGGGTACTAACCCACGAAAGCTTATGCTGAAATAAATTTGTTAGTCTCTAAGGTGCTACAAGTTTTTCTTTCTTATTTTCATTTTGCTGACACAGACTAACACGGCTACTACACTTAGGGTATGTCTACACTACGGTACTAGTTCGATTTCTGTGAAACCGAACTTGTGAACCCGATATTTCCAGGTCGATTGTTCGAATCCACACCAGGGATGTTTATTCGAATGTCCGAGTCCACAGTAGGGGGGCAAGCGTCGACATTGCAAGCGGTGCACTGTGGGTAGCTATCCCACAGTTCCCGCAGTCCCGCCTGCCCACTGGAATTCTGGGTGTAGCCCCCAGTGCCTTGTGGGAACGAAATTGTGTCAAGGGTCGGTATACGTACATTTCGTCACTCGACCCACACTTCCGCCTTCCCTACGTGAAAGCGCCGGCGGGGAATGAATTCGCGCCCTTTTCCTGTGGCTGATAGCTCGGACGCCACTGGACAGTGAGCATGGAGCCCTCCGCGATTATCGCAGATGTTCTGTCAGTAGCCAACAACTCGCGCCTTATAGCGCACCTTTTCCAGACTCTGATGCAGAGAAATCGGGAGAGGAGACAACGTAATCTCCGGGAGTACTTAAACTGTGAAAGGGGCATTGATCTCTTGCAAAGCGCTGGACCCCGGACCCTACACATCATGGTGGCAATGGGTCACGTTGATCCCGTGGAACGGCGATGCTGGGCAAGGGAAACAAGCACTGACTGGTGGGACCGCATAGTGCTGCAGGTATGGGATGAGTCCCAGTGGCTGCGAAACTTTCGGATGCGTAAGTGCACTTTTATGGAACTTTGTGAGTTGCTGTCCCCTGCCCTGAAGCGCCAGGACACCCGGATGCGAGCTGCCCTCACTATCCAGAAGCGAGTGGCCATAGCCCTCTGGAAGCTTGCAACCCCTGACAGCTACCGGTCAGTAGCGAACCAATTTGGAGTGGGCAAGTCTACCGTGGGGGTTGCTGTGATGCAGGTAGCCCGTGCAATCGTTGACCTTCTGCTCCACAAAGTAGTGACCCTGGGAGACGTGCAGGCGATCATAGATGGCTTCGCTGCAATGGGATTCCCAAACTGCGGTGGGGCCATAGATGGGACACACATCCCTATCCTGGGACCGGAGCACCAGGGCGGCCAGTATATTAACCGAAAGGGCTATTTTTCTATGGTTCTGCAAGCACTAGTGGACCACAAAGGACGTTTTACAAACATCAATGTTGGGTGGCCAGGAAAGGTTCATGATGCTCGTGTTTTCAAGAACTCTGGTCTGTTTAGACGCCTGCAACAGGGGGTTTATTTCCCCGACCACAAAATCACTGTTGGGGAGGTGGAGATGCCAACAGTGATCCTGGGGGACCCTGCCTACCCGCTAATGCCATGGCTCATGAAGCCATACACGGGAGCCCTGGACACTGAAAAGGAGCTCTTTAATTACCGCCTCAGCAAGTGCAGAATGGTGGTGGAGTGTGCCTTTGGCCGTCTCAAGGCAAGATGGCGAAGCTTACTTACTCGCTGCGACCTCAGCCCTAAAAATATCCCCATTGTGATTGCGGCGTGCTGTGTGCTCCACAATCTCTGTGAGATCAAGGGGGAGACATTTATGCAGGGCTGGGAGGTTGAGGCAAATCGACTATCAGCAGATTACGCTCAGCCGGACACCAGAGCCATTCGAAGATCACAGCGGGAGGCGGTCCGCATCCGGGAAGCTTTGAAAGCTCGCTTCCAGACAGAGCGGGTTAACCAGTGACTGCTACACTTCCGGAAACAGATACTGGACCTTCCCCTGTCCCTTTACACATGTCCCGTTGCCCATCCTCCCATTACCAACCGCCTTCCCCCTACTTGGATCAACGCTGCAAAGTCACAATAAAGGAAATATTTTTTTGTTTGAACCTGTTCCTGTACTTCTTCTTGGGTAATGATTATCACTGTGTAGGCATACGGCGGTTGGGGGGCGGTTTGGTTGGGGGACACTTCCCTTCAAAGGGGAAGCTGTTGATCCTGCCCAAAGCGCAGTGCCAAGAGGTGTTCCGCTTGCTTAAAGGGACCATCAACCTCTCCTAATCCCATGTGTGTGTGGTGGTGTCTATGTGCCTTGTACGTATTGAGTATCGCCAAGGGATCACACAGTGCATTGATCTATCCAGCAGGCTACTGTCAGCCGCAAAAGATCAGCGACCACCCTCCCCAAACATACAGTGCACCACCCAACCCCCAACCCTACGTTTAGAACGTAGAAACCTGCACAACGAAGGAAAGGTGTGCTTAATGCATGCAATGTTTACTGTGCTTGTCACTTCAGCAGTTAACCTGTCTGCACCCTCGTTTGTGCTCCCATTCTCTGCACTTAAAAACCATGTTAACCACTACCCAGAGATACAAACGGTCCCATTTAAAACAGTCAGGGAAACATTGGGGAACCAAAAAACAAGATTTATTCAACAAAACAGAAACTTAACATGGAACCTGGGAAGGGAGGTGCTCAGGGGTGCTGCTAGATGGAGAGGAGGGAAAAGTCTATGGTTTTGGGAATGACAGCCTTCTGCTACTGCAGCGGTCTGCAGGGGTGGATTGAGTATTTCCACGCACCCTGGCTCCCCTTGTCCTAGTGACTTTTGGGGAGGAAGCCACTGGACTTGGTGGCGGGGGAGGGCGGCTTGAAAGAACGTACAGAGGCGCTCTTTCCTCATGTCTCCTGTCCTGGAGAATATCCACTAGGCGCCGGAGCGTGTCTGTTTGCTCCCTCATTATTCCCAGCATTGTTTGGGTCGCCTGCTGATCCTCCTGCCGCCACCTGTCCTCGCGCGCTTCAGCCCTCTGCTCCCGTTCCCTGGCTGCTCGCTCGTACCGTGCGAAGTCCTCTCTGCGCTGTGCCGCCTCCCTCTGTGACAGCATCACTAATTCCGAGAACATGTCGTCCCTGGTTCTCTTTTTGCGCCGCCTTATCTGGACTAGGCCATGGGTGGGAGAAGCACTGGTAGGGCGGGAGACAGTCACAGCTGTGGGATAAATGAAAGGGAGTGAATTCCTCAGAATGATACTTTTTCAAGAACAATGACCATACTCTTTCACCGTGAATAGGACCAAAGACAGTGCCTATCACATGTACACGTACTACAAGGTCAAATACTATGCCTTAAGGCTGAGTGAGTGTCTGGGGTCCCGGTATACGGATCCCAGAAGCCTTGCCGTACACAGAAAATCACCTCTCTGACAACCATGGTAAGGTGCTTACTTTGGACTGCTGCGAGATAGCTTCACAGCACTGCTCTACTCCCATGTCTCCCTCAGTGTTCCTGGCGGCGGTCAGTAACTGCTGCTGGCCAAACCGATAATCTACGGCGGCTGTCCTAAACCCCCCCACCCCGTCCGCGTTGCCTCTCCAGGGAACCAAAAATGCCCGCGAACCGCTCAGCGTGAACGGCTCGCCTACCCTTCCCCCCCCCTCAGCGTTGCCGCTCCAGGGAACCAAAAATGCCCGCGAACCGCTCAGCGTGAACGGCTCGCCTACCCTTCCCCCCCCTCAGCGTGGCCGCTCCAGGGAACCAAAAATGCCCGCGAACCGCTCAGCGTGAACGGCTCGCCTACCCTCCCCCCCCCTCAGCGTGGCCGCTCCAGGGAACCAAATATGCCTGCGAACCGCTCAGCGTGAACGGCTCGCCTATCCTATCCCTGGTTTAGCGTTGCCGGTCCCCGGGACTGTCCCTACCCGCGCACCGATATGTACTGCTGGTTTTGCTCCCGACCCCCTACCACCACGCGTTAACGTAAACAGCCGGGTGTCTGTCTGTAAGGGGAAAAGGAAGCATGCAGTATACTAATTATACTACTCATTCGAACCAGGACCCCATGACTGATATCACTCTGATGAGGATTACGGAGACAGAGAAAATCTGCATGCTGAGTCAATGCAAGCAAACCCCGGGGCCGTATGCTGCCATGCTATGCAAGGCAATGATACCAGAGTACCTGCTGCTCGCATGGCGCGGGAAAGTATCCTACCATGGAGGAGACAATAAGGCAGCTCTCCCAGTGAACGTGCTAAACAAGCTATCGCTGTACCTTCAAGACAGCTTCTCTGAGATCTCTGCTGGTGATTACACCTCTATCCCCATACATATTGACAGACTTTTCGAATAGTTGCACGGGAAAGCGACTCCAAGGTGAAGCGCATAAGGCCATTGAAGCCACAGTTACAGAGCGCTAACACAGCATAACTATTGTATTGAAAATAAATGTCTAAAACACTGACCTGATGATCCCTCTCCTGATTCCTGGTCAGGAATGCTGGCTTGGGAGTGTTCGAAGGGCAGCGCAGTCAGGGTGAGGAATAGTTCCTGGCTGTCGGGGAAATCTCCAGGGTGACCGCTTTCGATTGCCTCGTCCCCCTGCCCTCCTTCCTCTTCTTCGCCGTCAGCGAAAACCTCCTCCGATGTGTCCGTAGAATGGACCCCATCATCGGTGTCCACGGACACTGGTGGGGTAGTTGTTGCCGCACCACCGAGCATGGCGTGCAGTGCCTCGTAAAATCGGCAAGTCTGAGGCGCTGAGCCGGAGCGTCCGTTGGACTCTTTGGTCTTTTGGTACGCCTGACGTAGCTCCTTGATTTTGACGCGGCACTGCGTAGCATCCCGGCTGTACCCTCTCTCCGTCATAGCCTGTGAAATCTTCTCGTAAATTTTGGCATTCCGTCTTTTTGAACGGAGCTCGGCTAGGATCGATTCATCGCCCCACACAGCGATCAGATCCAAAACCTCACGATCACTCCATGTTGGAGCCCTCTTTCTATTCAGTGATGGCATCGAAACCACCGCTGTAGAGCTCTGCATCATTGCCAGTGCTGCTGAGCTCGCCACTATGTCCAAAGAGGCAATGGGATTCAAAATGGCCACAGAGGAAAAAGCATTCAAATTTTTGCGGGGATTTCTCTGAGTGGCAGGTCAGAGCATCCGAGTACACAACACTGCCCTGAGCGTCCACCGAGTGGTGCACTGTGGGATAGCTCCCGGAGCTATCAGCGTCGAATTCCGTCCACAGTACCTCGCATTCAACATGCCCATTTCGAATTTGGCGCTACTCCCCTCGTCAGGGTGGAGTACCGAAATCGATTCAAGGAGCCCTTAATGTCGAAATAAACTGCTTCCTAATGTGGACGGGTGAGGGATTACATCGAGTTAACGCTGATAAATTCGACATAAAGTCCTAGTGTAGACCTGGCCTTACACTTTAAAATGTTAACTCTGAAATAGCCTGTGGCATTTCACCCCACTGTTGTATATATTTGCAACATGCTGAGCAACATTTTTCCACTTTAAATGTTATACCAATAAAATAAAAACCAGCAGGATCTTTTTAAAGGGGATAAGACAAAATGTCACATTTATTGTGAATACAAAAAGAATCATAGTAAGCAGTCAGTTATAGCTATAACATTTCATTCAGTTTCACATTCATTCACACACACAGGTTCTGTATAGATGTCATAGTTACCAGCCTAGAAGTTGCTCATGCCAAGTTACTGGCCAGGTAACCTGGGCATGAGGGTGGAGCCGAGTCCTTGTCAGATTCATCTGATGCTCCTGGAGGTTGGCAGCAGAACCAGACTCAAAGTCCTCAGTGTGTAGAAGCCATTCTTATAGGAATTATTTCCTATGCTAGTCTATGGGAACTGTTTCATCTTGCTGTTGCTAACTCAATCAGCAGATGGCACATTCCTGATGTTTGTGCTGTCAGATGTTATCTTGTTTTCCCCATCCTTTGTGATGGTCGGGTGGATCCCAGTTTATCCTCCGGGGGGTGTTGTCTGGTCGTTCCCATTTGATGCCGCCTTCAGCCGATGGTCACTGAATTCCTAGGCTGGCACCTCCCTGCTCATTCATTCATGTACATCAAGCATTCATCAGCAGACATACTGTCTCCACCACTTTCGGGGTGTGTACTAATTTATTTGAGACTCCCTGCCCTTTGAGGGTGGGGGTCTTTCTATGCTGTTTTTAGGTACAAAGCATGCATAAAGAACAAAGTCAAGTAACTTGTTTGCAAGTTTCTCATAGCAATACAGAATCTTTCTGAGAACAGATACAATCAATGGTTTACACAGACAGTAGCTTGTAAGTTTTAACAGGAGACCCAAGAGATCTTTTTACTTGGTAATGCTATGAGGTTTAAATTGTGGGGGACAAATTATGGGGAGTTACTTTCACTTGGGGAATCACTGCCAGTACCTTCTTTAATATCCCTACATAAACCTCATCTCAGATCAATATATATTATTTTATGTCCTATAACTGTGGCAGCTCTGGGTGTGCATCAGCGTGAGAGAGAGAGAATGTCAATATACATGTATGCATATGCACCATAGGCGCCGACTTCGTGGGTGCTCCGGGGCTGGAGCACCCACGGGGGAAAAGTGGTGGGTGCTCCGCACCCACCGGCAGCTCCCCGCCATCCCCGGGACCCGCGGCCAGCTCCCCGCCATCCCCGGGACCCGCGGCCAGCTCCCCCGCCAACCCCGGGGCCCACCGCCATCTTACCTTAGCACCGGGAGACGTTGCGGGGCCCGGCGTCGGGGGCGGGGCCCCGCAACGTCACCCGGCGTTGGGGGCGGGGCCCCGCAACGTCACCCGGCGTCGGGGGCGGGGCCCGGCGTCGGGAGCAGGGCCCCGCCCCCGACGCTGGGCGTGAGCTCCCACCGGCACCAGAGAAAGTCGGCGCCTGTGATATGCACATGCAGTTTAGATAAACAGAAATACATATAAAGGGTCAAATTCTCAGCTGGTGTAAATCAGCATAAATCCACTGAAGTCAATGAAGCGACGTCAGTTTACACCAATTGAGAATCTACCTCATCATGTGTGTGCAGGAAGTAACCTCCTACTTAAAGTCTAATCTGACTGGGACAAGGTAAGTGTCTGTCCTATGAATGTTTTCATTTGTGAGTTTGGAGAGCAGATTTTTTCAGTCTAAGGTAAAATTGAAGATTTAAATGACTTGTGATGGCAACAGGTATGGGTTGCTATTGGCTTATTTACCTCTGGAATCCCAGTCTCTCAAAATCACAACCCACCAATATGCTATTCAAAGGATTGTGCAGAGAGAAGAAGAGAGGAGAATCAAAAGGGAGGCAACATTTGTAATTTGTCAAGTGAAGAGAGTATTACTCCTATTAGCATTTCTAAGGAGGCCTTCACAGTAGTTATCCAATGTGTATGATGTAGATGAGCAGCATATCAAATTTCTGCACATCTATTGATGCATCTGTTTAATTGTCATTTTCACCATTATATATATATTCAAGGGTTTGTTTTTTTATATATATATGTATATATATTTTAGGTCACTACATGTATGTGGACTCTATTTATGTCAAGCATTTCCAAGAAGTGGCCCAGTTGATCTCACCTAAGACAACAACCCCGATGTCCGGCTGCTTAACCTTTTATTACCAACTTCAGCAGGAGAGCGGCATTGTTTTTACTCTCTATATGAGAGATGTAAATGGCTTTTATGAAGAGATCTGGAAAATAGACAGTACAATGAATACAGACTGGCATTTAGCAGAGGTTGATTTTGATGCACCATATCCAATGGAGGTAAGACAATCAAATACCTGTGCAGTATAGCTATATCTTCCACAGTTTGCATTGCAGCTCCATATGTCAGTGCTGCTGATGTACCGCTTCTTCTCTACTATGTCATAAAATCAAATAGAACATGTGTATTCCTGTCATCATGTCTCTTACCTTCAGAGGGCCTCCTAGTGTCCAGGTGTGGCATTGCAGGGGTTGTCTCAGTCTAGCACCCCATTTTGTTGGTTTGTTATGTATGACCTAGTCCTCCTGCCAGGTTGTTGTTCAGTTCATTCCCCTTCCGGGGTTAATAGGACAGTCCCCAGAATAGGAAACTCAAAGTCCATCTCCTGGCCTCTATTTGGTGCTTGATATTCTTGGCTTCTTTTATCTTTGTTGCCTGAATTTCCTCTCTTGGTCTAGGAAAGAGGTAGGGGAACCCTGTCTACCCTCTCCTCTGGGTTCCAGCCTGGGGACCTTATTTAGGCAGTTAAGGACTGTTCCTTCAATCCCACCACCATTTCCCCTTTACTTCACTCATCCGCGTCCTCATAAGATCAGCAGGCTCTGTTGTCCCTGCATTGACTCTGTGATTCCTTACAGCTTCTCCTGGGACTAGCTCGGGAGGCATCTCCTAGAAGCCAGTCTCAGTTCGTTTCTGCAGCAGACAGACTGTACTACTAGCAGTTCTTTGCCCCTTTCGTCAAGGCAGTCAGTAGCTCTCTTCTATGAACAGGAGTTCCCCTCAGCCCTCTCTTTGGGGCTGGGGGTGTGCCTCACGCCTCTTGCCTTAGATTTGTCAGTTGCAAGGCCTTGTGCCAGCTCCTCTCCTCTGAACACCCCTCCTAGTAAGCCTTTCAGTCTGGAGGGTTTGTCAGGCTAGACTTCTGCTGTCAGCATCTCCCTGCTCTGATGGAGGGGGAAGCCTTTTATACTGCTCCCCTTCTTCTAAACCCTTCCTTGCCCTGCTCTCTCTGCAAGATTTGGGCTTTTAAGGTACAGTTTTCTGATTCTAGGGTGACCAGAGAGCAAGTGTGAAAAATTGGGACGGGGGTGGGTGCGTAATAGGCACCCATAGAAGACAATGCCTCAAATATCGGGACTGTCCCTATAAAATTGGGACATCTAGTCACCCTATCTGCTTCCTTCCCTAAGCACCATTCGTTCCCAGGACTCTTAGGTCTCGAGATGTATCTTTTGAACTCTTCTGAACATTTTAATGGGCCAAGTGGTAGGGCTGACCAGTAGGCACCGCTTCCCTCTATCGCGGCCTACCCCATTTTAATCTCATTTGAAAATAAATGCACTTTTAAACGTTGTGGCAGCTAATGTACTCTCTGGGCTGTATTATTCTTTTCCCCTGTTCAGACAGGAGGCCTCCAGCAACCACAGCTTAGATCTTACTCCTCCACCACCCCCCTTAACAGAACTCTATCTCTCAAAGCTAAAATTGAGCTCTATATTATTATTATTATTATTATTTATTATAATATTTTATTATAAATCTCAGGGATATCCTAAAGAAATATCAAGTAGAAGGTGTTGTTTATTCTTTGCTGACTCTTGATGCTTCACAGAATGGGGAGAAAATTCCATTCCTGGCTGACACCCTTCCCCCGCTCCCCCCCCCCCCCCCCCCGGCTTTGGAATGTTCCTGTGCATGGACCAGGATTTGACTCGCAGTGTTCTGTGATATAACTGAGTTAATCTCAATATCTGCACTATCCTCTCAAAGAGGTTTTGTAGTTTTTCTAGGTAATCTAATCAGAATTCCAGACGGCAAAGCTGTGTTAACACATTGTAACGACATGCACAATAGATAAGTAATAAATTGCCATTTACTTTTTCAGGTTATTTTTGAAGTTGCTTTCAATAGTGCCAAGGGAGGCTACGTTGCTCTTGATGACATTTCTTTCTCTCCAGATTATTGCAGCAATCAGACAGGTATGAATTCTTTTGGGTATTTACTTTCCATAGTTTTTCTCCCTTCCTGTGCCTCCTTTTATCAGTCTGTAGATTTCAGTGCTTGGAATATGCTATAGTGACATTCAAATACTAGCCTACTCAATTTAGCAATGCCAGTGGGTTCCTCCTCCTTTTAAGAAATGAAATGGGATTGTAGAATAAATGATGCACGCAGATCAGAAGTGAGGGCAATTTACCCTTTGTAAAGCTCTTTGAGATCCGATGATGGAAAAGCACTAGATATGAACTAGGTATTATTATTATTATTTTATTTATTAGCCATTGAAACAACGTACTTAGGGACATGGTGGATTGTCCATCATACGAAGTCTTGAATTCAGGACTGGATATTGTTCTAAAAGGTGTGTTATAACTCAGAAGTGATGGGCATGATGAGGAAATTACTAGGTTGGGTTTTATGACCTGAGTTATGCAGGAAGTCAGACTAAATTATCATAATAGCCTCTTCGGAGCTTAAAATCTGTGAATCTGTAGCTCGCCAGAGCTTCAAAACTAAAGCACAACATTTTAAATTTTGAGTAGGAATAAAGAAGATTATTTTACCGCTATATTTGGCACTGGTGCAACCACTGCTGGAACACTGTGTCCACACTTCAAGCAGGATGTTGATAGATCTGGAGAGGGTTCAGGGAAGAGTCACAAGAACGATTAAAGGATTGGAAAACGTGCCTTGTAGTGATAGACTCAACGAGCTCAGTCTATTTAGCTTAATAAAGAGAAGGTTAACAGGTAAATTGACCACAGTCTGTAAGTGCCTTCAAGGGGAGAAAATATTTGATAATGGGCTCTTCTATTTAACAGACAAAAGTCTATCAAGATAATGACTGAAAGTTGAAGTGAGACAAATTCAGACTGGAAAGAATTTTTTATCAGTGAGGGTAATTAACCATTGGAACAGTTTACTAAGGGTTGTGGTGGATTTTCCATTACTGACTGTTTTAAAATCAAGATTGGATGTTTTTCTAAAAGATATGATCTAGTTCAGACAGGAATTATTTAGAGCAGGGGTCGGCAACCTTTCAGAAGTGGTGTGCCGAGTCTTCATTTATTCACTCTAATTTAAGGTTTCGTGTGCCAGTGATACATGTTAGATACATGGATAGCTCAGTGGTTTGAGCATTGGCTTGCTAAATCCAGGGTTGTGAGTTCAATCCTTGAGGGGGCCATTTAGGGATCTGGGGCAAAAATCTGTCGGGGGCAAAAATCTGTCAGGGGACAGTACTTGGTCCTGCTAGTGAAGGCAGGGGACTGCACTCGATGACCTTTCAAGGTCGTTCTAGGAGATTGGCGTATCTCCATTTATTATGTTAACACTTTTAGAAGGTCTCTTTCTATAAGTCTTTAATATATAACTAAACTATTGTTGTATGTAAAATAAATAAGGTTTTTAAAATGTTTGTTTAAGAAGCTTCACTTAAAATTTAAATGTAAAATGGAAAGCCCCCCAGACCGGTGGCCAGGACCAAGGTAATGTGAGTGCCACTGAAAATCTGCTCGCGTGCCGCCTTTGGCACCTGTGCCATAGGTTGCCTACCCCTGAGTTAGAGGAATTTCTGTGTCCTGTGTTATACAGAAGGTCAGACTTCTGGCCTTGGAATCTGTGCAAGTTTTTATGAAGCATTTACAGAATGTCATTCATTTGGGCAATTGATCAAAAAAAAAAAAAGGCCTACCCTTCCTCTCAGACAAGTTGCAAGCTCCATGCTGCAACTGGAAAGCTAGTTGAAATGCTGCGATTCTATCTCCCTGAGGTTAAACAAATTACCACAGAGGATGAAGCTGGTACAGCATGCTTCTGAGGGAGCGTTCCAGTTGCAGCATGGAGCTTGCAACTTGTCTGAGAGGAAGGGTAGGCCTTTTTTTTTTTTTTTTGGGGGGGGATCAATTTCCCAAATGAATGACATTCTGTAAATACTTCATAAAAACTTGCACAGATTCCAAGGCCAGAAGTCTGACCTTCTGTATAAAACAGGCCACAGAAATTCCTCTAACTCAGGGGTAGGCAACCTATGGCACAAGTGCCAAAGGTGGCACGTGAGCAGATTTTCAGTGGCACTCACATTACCTTGGTCTGGGGGGCTTTCCATTTTAAATTTAAATGTTAAGTGAAGCTTCTTAAACATTTTAAACACCTTATTTATTTTACATACAACAATAATTTAGTTATATATTAAAGACTTATAGAAAGAGACCTTCTGGGACAGGTGCCCAAATTTAAATAAACAAGGTGCCATGGTGGGTGGAGGCCACAGGTGACTGGCAAGGGCTGTATCCTTCCCACAATGATTAACACTGGGGCGTGTCCTATCCTCCCACGTGCCTGGTATAGAATCATAGAATCTCAGGGTTGGAAGGGACCTCAGGAGGTCATCTAGTCCAACCCCCAGCTCAAAGCAGGACCAAACCCAACTAAATCATCCCAGCCAGGGCTTTGTCAAGCCTGACCTTAAAAACCTCTAAGGAAGGAGATTCCACCACCTCCCTAGGTAACCCATTCCAGTGCTTCACCACCTTCCCAGTAAAAAAGTTTTTCCTAATGTCCAACCTAAACCTCCCCCTCTGCAACTTGAGACCATTACTCCTTGTTCTGTCATCTTCTACCACTGAGAACAGTCTAGATCCATCCTCTTTGGAACCCCCTTTCAGGTAGTTGAAAGCAGCTATCAAATCCCCCCTCATTCTTCTCTTCTGCAGACTAAACAATCCCAGTTCCCTCAGCCTCTCCTCATAAGTCATGTGCTCCAGCCCCCTAATCATTTTTGTTGCCCTCCGCTGAACTCTTTCCAATTTTTCCACATCCTTCTTGTAGAGTGGGGCCCAAAACTGGACACAGTACTCCAGATCAGGCCTCACCAATGCCAAATAGAGGGGAATGATCACATCCCTCGATCTGCCGGCAATGCTCCTACTTATACAGCCCACAATGCCGTTAGCCTTCTTGGCAACAAGGGCACTGTTGACTCATATCTAGCTTCTTGTCCATCGTAACCCCTAGGTCCTTTTCTGCAGAACTGCTGCCTAGCCACTCGGTCCCTAGTCTGTAGCAGTGCATGGGATTCTTCCGTCCTAAGTGCAGGACTCTGCACTTGTCCTTGTTGAACCTCATCATATTTCTTTTGGCCCAATCCTCTAATTTGTCTAGGTCCCTCTGTATCTTATCCCTACCCTCCAGCGTCTCAACCACTCCTCCCAGTTTAGTGTCATCTGCAGACTTGCTAAGGGTGTAGTCCACAGCATCCTCCAGATCGTTAATGAAGATATTGAACAAAACCGGCCCCAGCACCGACCCTTGGGGCACTCCACTTGATACCGGCTGCCAATTAGACATGGAACCATTGATCACTACCCGTTGAGCCCGACCATCTAGCCAGTTTTCTATCCACCTTATAGTCCATTCATCCAACCCATACTTCTTTAACTTGCTGGCAAGAATACTGTGGGAGACTGTATCAAAAGCTTTGCTAAAGTCAAGAAATAGCACATCCACTGCTTTCCCCTCATCCACAGAGCCGGTTATCTCATCATAGAAGGCAATTAGGTTAGTCAGGCATGACTTGCCCTTGGTGAATCCATGCTGACTGTTCCTGATCACTTTCCCCTCCTTTAAGTGGTTCAGAATTGATTCCTTGAGGACCTGTTCCATGATTTTTCCAGGGACTGAGGTGAGACTGACTGGCCTGTAGTTCCCCGGATCTTCCTTCTTCCCTTTTTTAAACATGGGCACTACATTAGCTTTTTTCCAGTCATCTGGGACCTCCCCCGATTGCCATGATTTTTCAAAGATAATGCCCAATGGCTCTGCAATCTCATCGGCCAACTCCTTTAGCACCCTCGGATGCAGTGCATCCGGCCCTATGGACTTGCGCTCGTCCAGCTTTTCTAAATAGTCCCGAACTATTTATTTCTCCACAGAGGGCTGGTCACCTCTTCCCCATACCGTGCTGTGGCGTGCAGCTGTCTGGGAGCTGACCTTGTCTGTGAAGACAGAGGCAAAAAAAGCATTGAGTACACTAGCTTTCTCCACATCCTCTGTCACTAGGTTCCCTCCCTCATTCAGCAAGGGGCCCACACTTTCCTTGACTTTCTTCTTGTTGCTAACATACCTGAAGAAACCCTTCTTGTTACTCCTAACATCTCCGGCTAGCTGCAACTCCAAGTGTGATTTGGCCTTCCTAATTTCACTCCTGCATGCCTGAGCAATACTTTTATACTCCTCCCTGGTCATTAGTCCAATCTTCCACTTCTTGTAAGCTGCTTTTTTGTGTTTAAGACGAGCAAGGATTTCACTGTTAAGCCAAGCTGGTCGCCTGCCATATTTACTTTTCTTCCTACACATCGGGTTGGTTTGTTCCTGCAACCTATGCCATTTCAGAGTTAAAAGTAGGAAGATACCTTTTTGGGTCATGTGGCCTACTCACTTCCCTCAGTTGATGGAGTGACTAGCTGCCTCTGAGAGGGGAGTGTTGTCAGGATTTTATTAGGTTTCCACAACAACAGAACCAAGCTGGATCCATGTGATTGTTGTTATGGGGCAGTTAGGGCCAGGATTCAGCCCTTGGCAGATGCAGTGTCTGTCCCTGGACTAGTCAGATACTGTTTAGTTTGAATGTTGCTTTTCATTGCTAAGTAACATTCTAACAAAATGATTAATGATTTCTTATCAAACCTATTCATTCTTTTTGGTCACAATTTTGAATTCTTTTGAAATGGGAAGAAAAAAAAGATTTTGTACTGATCTAGTAGAAAGCAGTTTCTTCCTTTTTTACATCTGTACATGGTCTCTGCAGACTTTATCTGCACATCTTAAAGATGCATTCTGTGGAGGGCATGAGACTGAGACCCCAGGTACTAATCTACCAGTCTTGGTTTATTGAATGTAGTTTTTGTATCACTCTCTTTTCTCCTCCTGTTCTGATTTTACTCAGTTTTGTAACAGTCCATGCTTGGGATTTAGGTATTTTTGAGTTCTTGATTATGTTTGCAATAATCTTGCACTTTGATCAATTTATTACTTATGCTGATAATATATTTTCCTTTTCTAGTTTAACTTTCAGATGTTGTTTATTTGATGGGCTAAATACAGTCTGTTACCTCTTTTAGAACACAACAAACAGTTTATTCTAAATATCCTGACTCAAATTCTTATCCACTGTACGTGCATGGAACTCTAGGTTGCCAGTGGAGCTATATCCACTTACATCAGGTCTGATTTTGGCCCATTACGTTTTTCTGTGTGAGAAATTCATGCCCGTAATTTCCTTGGTGTTTTATTGAAATACGTTCTGTTACTTTTTAACCCTTCAGTCTTGTCATCAATTCCCATATTTCCATCTTTTGTTGCTTTCTGAAACTGCATTCTCTTTCTGCTCAGCTTTAGTGGTTCTCTGCCTCCAGCTGTCCAGGAGACTGTATGTATCCGCTCCATCTGAAATCCTCTGTTGTACAATAGTGACTTTAAGTTTGACGATTTTTTTCTAGGAGTCCTCATTCAAAAGTGCACAAATATTAGCTCAGGTCTTCAAAAATCTACCAGCCGCCCGTTAGTCAGAGGACTAAACTTACCAGCCACAGGCTGATTCAAAAGATGGGGCCTTGCTCTTCAGGCCAGTGCCCTAATGAAAAGCTGAGTTCAATCAGCACCCAGAGTCAGGGTGCTGGGATTCTTTCCAAGTGTTGGTCTTGGACTTTGTTTGGCCAGGGCTGGTGGAAGGAAGTTTCGCGCCCTAAGCGAAACGTCCTTGCACCAGCCCTGCGCCGCCCCCCCCGCAATGCCACCCCCCTCGCAATGCCATCCCCCCAGCCAGCTCCCCCGCCCTTGGGAGCTCAGCCTCCCCCCACCCGCGGGCGCTCAGCCCCCACCACCGTCCGGGAGCTGAGCGGGGAGCCCGGGGCAGGGGGGTGGTTTCCCGCTCGGGCGCTGAGCGGGCAGGTGGGGGGCGGCTCCCGCGGCTCCCCGCGGCTCCCTGGAGGTGGGAGGCAGCCGCCCGCCGCCCTCCAAATCTTGGCGCCCTAGGCGACCGCCTAGGGTCACCTAGTGGGCGCGCCGGCCCTGTGTTTGGCACCTCCATCTTTCACAGCTGGCTCGTAGATGTCTGTTAAATTTAAAGCCATCACAGCCCTATTTGTCTGCTGGAAAGGAGGAGGAGCACTTACTTTCTGTATTTCCTTTCTACTCAGGGTCTTCCAGCTGTTGTAAGGGATAGCATCTCCAAAACATTAACCCTCCCTCGCCCTCCTAGCTGCTCCAATAGGGTTGGTTGCTGATAGGGCTGGTCTGTTTTTGGGCTTCTGTAGGTTGGGAAAATGATGAGCAGGAGTAGAGGCATGGACGCTATATGTCTGAAGACTCAGGAAGATAGCACTGCATTGATTTACACGTGGTTCACATTCAGAAGGTTATCTTTACAACTACAAGGGCTAGACTCCACCCTCCCCCCTAAACTAAAGCTTAGTTTCTGCAGAAATTGATAACATGGATCCCCACACTTACTATGGGAAAGCTCCTACTTGGCAGTAGAAAGCAGACTTTTTGATCCCTGTATTAGCTACTGTACTGTAATGCTAGGGAAAACTCAGCCAGGTCACCACAGAGCTTACATAGACATGGCCTACCACCTATAGAATTGCTATATGTTGATTTTTCCCAATAACTTGTACAAATGATCGGTGAATACCTTTGAGAGAGAAATGTTTTTCTTAGAAGCAGTCTGCCAGGTGGGGATATTTTTAGATTAAAACTCTGGCCTTTGAATTCCACACAGCAGGAAACCGAAAAGCCTTCAGCCTGGATGAAGAGATTAGCTCAACTCTTTAATAAATGACACCATTTTAGTGATGTTTTCCTTTGTGCAGTGAAACATGCAATACTAATGTGAATTGAGCAAAGCTCCAAATGTCAGTAACCATAAACAAAAAATACTACCCCCCGCCCCCCACACACACACCCCACCTCCCCTATTGTTAAAATGAATACATCTTAAATATTTGTCTTAGGAGGTTATCACACTGGAAATCTAAATGCTATTATACACACACTTTTTGTCTGGATATCTTTTGAATGGAGTAAGACAGGAAAAAAATGTCTGGATGTCTTTATGCATTACATCCTGAAGGAGAAATGTTCTTTTCTTTTGATGTCTGTTGCCTATTTATTTTCATGGGAACTGTGAAAGAGGTATTTCCCCCTTTGGCAAAATATAAGAAAATAGGATCCATTTGTCATACAAAAATGATAATCAGGCTGACATCAAACTATGTGCCATATGTATAAAGTGTGTGTGTGTATCTGCTTGTCTTCTGCAATACACCCAATTACTAATCATGAACAAACAGAGATAAAACAGAATAAATTTTGGCATTTTTGTTCTTCAAATATTTATGCATATTATAGTGTACCCCTCCTAGCAGAGCATGTTTATTTTTTTTTCAGGATTTTCTTTCAATCCTGATGAGGCAAGCTGCAATTTTGAGGAAGATCTGTGTCATTTTTATCAGGATCACAAGGATGGCCCTGGCTGGAGCAGAGTGAAAGTAAAGCCTAATGCATATAGGACAGGAGATCACACTACTGGATTAGGTAAATCAAAAGTTCTTTTAACTGGAAAAATCCAACTGGATATGAAGGTTAAATTATTCTTTATTCCAGAACAAACTATGCAATTGACATACTGCTCTGCATTGGGAGTAGGGCAGAGAGATGCTGCCCCAGAGGGCGCTCTGCAATCTAAGAACCTGTTAATGTCAGCTGGCAAAGGGGCACAGAGGGGGTGCATAGAGAGTACAGGTGTCTCCTGAGTCTGGCATGTACATTCGGTTTCACCAGAGAGGGTCATGTGCATCCTTTAATAAAAGGTTATGTCATACTGATCCTCATAATTGTTGCAAGATGACCGTACAGATGATAGTTAAAGAGTTGTGTATGTGTACTGGAAATATATTTTAATATCTGTCACAACCAAAGAGGAAAACACGTTTTCTTCCAGAGAGGAGGTAAGATGCGTATCTGTTGAAATGTAAGTTAAGCACTGTAAGCCAACACAATAGAAGTCCCATTTACATAGAAAGTCAACAGAAAAGGAGGACACAGGGCTAAAAAACAAACTATGGGAGTTAGCCTAGCTGTGTGCAAAGAAAATGGACTTGGGGTGGGGGTATGTGCAGGAGGCAAGGAAGATACCCCTTTATCCTGCATCTAGGAAGTAATCAGGCAGTGTGATTACATTTATAAAAATGGGATCTCGAACAGACTTGGTGGGAAATGCTGCAAAGGACATTTGGGGTGAGATAAATTATTTAGACAGAAAGTAGTCTCTTAAAGTTGTTGTTGGCGTCCGTTAGTCTCGAGAGACGATGGATATGCGCCCATGGGGAATGTTTAGTTGATGGTTGTGCAGCGTCTGTTGTGGCTGTGGAGCCCCACACGAGAGTGGCAGTCTCGATTGCATTTGCTGCATTTGAAGGCAGTGTCAGCTGTGGGTTGGAGCCGCTGCTTCCTTTTTCGTTGAACCCGCTTTTCCTCGGCAAGCTGCCGCAGCTTGTCTTCGCCAGTTTTCAATCCAGTGGTCAGAGCATGTCTCCATCTGCATCTGTCCTGGGCGAGCTCTTCCCAGCTGTTGATGTCGATTTGAACAGTCTTCAGGTCCCTCTTACAGACATCCTTGAAGCGAAGGTGGGGCCGTCCTGTAGCTCTGTTTCCAGAGGCAAGTTCGGCATACAGCAGGTCTTTGGGGAATCCGTCCATCTTCTATGCGACTTAGATGGCCAAGCCATCTGAGGCGGCGTTGACGGAGGAGAGTGAACATGCTGGAGATCTTGGCACGTTCCAGCACCTCGTTGTTCGTTATTCGATCACTCCAAGTGATCCCGAGTATGCGACGGAGGCAGCACATGTGGAAGGCGTTCAGTCTCTTTTCTTGCGAAGCGTAGGGGGTCCAAGTTTCGCTGGCGTAGAGAAGAGTGTTTAGCACACATGCGCGGTACACAGCGACCTTTGTGTTGATGGTCAGCATATTGTTGTTCCACACTCTCTGTGACAAACTGGCCAAAATTGTGAAGGCCTTGCCGATTCTACGGTTGATCTCAGGGTCCAGTGAGAGGTTCTCCGTGATGGTAGATCCGAGGTAGGTGAACTGACTGACCACCTCTAGCACATAGTCATTGATGGCAATGCTTGGATGTTCCGCATCCTGGGCCATAACTTTGGTCTTCTGAAGACTGATTGTCAACCCGAACTCTTCGCAAACTCTGGAAAAGCGGTCAATCAGACGCTGGAGATCGATTTCTGTGTGGGTGGCCAGGGCAGCGTCGTCTGCAAACAGCATGTCTCTTATTGTTGCCTCCCGTACCTTGCTTTTGGCCTTTAGTCGAGCCAGATTGAAAAGTCTCCCGTCAGACCAGGTGTGGAGATAGACTCCCTCTGTGGAATTTCCAAAGGCACGTTTCAGCAACGCTGCGAAGAAGATGCCGAAGAGTGTGGGAGCGAGAACGCAGCCTTGTTTTACTCCACTGTGGATATTGAAGGCATCGGAGGGCGAGCCATCATACAGTACTGTGCCTTTCATGTTGTCGTGAAAAGACTGGATCACGCTCAGCAGCTTTGGTGGGCAGCCAATCTTTGCCAGGATCTTGAACAGCCCATCTCTGTTGACAAGGTCGAAAGCTTTGGTCAGGTCTATGAAGGCAAGGAGTAGCGGCTTATGCTGTTCTCTGCATTTCTCTTGCAGCTGCCTTAAGGAGAAAACCATATCGGTTGTGGACCTCCCTGCTCGGAACCCACACTGTGACTCTGGGTAAACTCTGTCAGCAAGCTTCTGCAGTCTGTTCAGGATCACGCGTGCAAAGACTTTACCCACAACACTCAGGAGTGATATGCCTCTGTAGTTGTTGCAGTCGCTTCTATCACCCTTGTTCTTGTAGAGGGTCATGATGTTGGCGTCTCTCATATCCTGAGGTACTGCACCTTCATCCCAGCACTGACAGAGGAGGTCGTGGAGGTGTTCTAGGAGGACATTGATGCCACACTTGATAACTTCTGGTGGGATGCCATCCTTTCCTGGAGCCTTTCCTGTGGACAAGCTCTCAATGACTTTCTTCAGTTCTTCTATGGTGGGCTTCTCGTCCAGCTCAGTTTCAATGGGAAAACCATCCACGGTATTGAGGGCAGCTTCGGTGACGGTGTTTTGCCTGGAGTACACTTCAGAGTAGTGCTCCACCCATCTATCCATCTGCTTGCTCTTCTCCTGGATGTTTTCGCCTGTTGCAGACTTTAGTGACACTCTCCACTTCTTTGTGGGTCCCATGGCCTTCTTGATGCCATCATACATTCCCCTGATGTTTCCAGTGTCAGCAGATAGTTGAATGCTCCGGCAGAGCTGGAGCCAGTAATCATTTGCACACTGTCGAGCTAGTCTCTGTACTTTGCTCCTGGCAAATCAATACTCTTGTAGAGTCCTATGACTGGGGGAACGCTTATACTCCAAGTGAACAGCGTGGCGTTCTTCAATGGCTGGAGCGAGTGTGGTGAAGTTGGCCTCAAACCAGTCATTGTTCATTTTTCATTTCTTTCCAAAAACGTTCATGGCTGTGCTGTGTACTGCGTCTCTGATGTGGTCCCATCTCTCTTTGGCGCAGCCACCGGGAGGCATGCAGTTCAGCACCTCGGAGAGCTCATGGGTAAATTTTTCTGCCTTGTCTGGGTGTGCGGTCTTGCTCACATCAATGCGGGGTTTGTCCTCTGGCCTAGAGCGATGAATCTTCTTTGGCTGTAGCTTCATCTTGCTGCACACCAGCGAATGATCACTGTCGCAGTCAGCACTGTGGAAGGTGCGATTAAGCAGGACGCACTTCAAGGCAGACCGCCTGGTGATGATCAGATCGAGTTGGTGCCAGTGCATGGAGCGAGGGTGTCTCCAGGACACTTTGTGTTGAGGCTTTGTCTGGAAGAATGAGTTGGTGATGCTGAGGTCATGGTACGAGCACAGTTCCAGAAGCCGTTGTCCATTCTCATTAATTTCTCCAACGCCAAACTTTCCAAGACAGGTTGGCCAAAAGTTGTGGTCAGCGCCCACTCTGGCATTGAAGTCACCCAGTAGTATCAAGTGCTCTTCTTTAGGGATACTCCTGATGATCGTGTCTAACTGGTCGTAGAACTCGTCCTTGGTATCCCTGGTGGCTCCGAGTGTTGGTGCATACACGCTGATCAGGTTGACGGGTCCAGTGGATGTGTGGAGTCGGAGTGATAACAGTCTTTCAGTTCCTTGTTGACCAGGTTCCACCATCCCCAGTAAAGAATTTCTTACGGTAAATCCAACACCACACTCTCTGATTTCTTCGGCACTCTTCCCTTACCAGAAGAACGTATAGTTCTTTTCCCTGAGAGTCCCAGCGTCTGGCAGCCGTGTCTCCTGCAATGCGACTATATCGATTTGGAGTCGTGCTAGCTCATCGTTGATGACTGCAGTCTTCCGAACATTGCTGATTGCCTGAAGGTCTTGTGATAGGCCAGTTGTCATGGTCCATACATTCCAGCATCCTAACTTGAGGGCTGGTTTCTTATGTTGGTTTTCTTTTGTTGTTGCCTGGTGCATGGTTCGCAGTCCACTTATCAGGTACTCACGTACACTAAGCCCCACGCACCCAGTGAAGCAGGTGAACTGTGGCGGAACAACACTTTATTGGCTGGGGGCTGCCCAGCTTGAGGCGGGCGATAGTTGTCCAGTGAGACGTGGTGATCCCTCCCACCATCGGAAGCAACCCCTGGTGCCAGTTCTACGCCAATTGAGCAGGAGGCTTATAACCGGTAAACTGTTGCTTCCCGTGTTGTATCGACGCTGTGAGGCGAAGCTGGAGTGTCCTCTCCAGGGCGCAAGCCAGGGCAGGGTGATATGGAGGAACAGCTGTTGCCCATGCAGCAGAACCCCCCTCTCCACGCAACTGATGGATCCAAGGGAAAGACAATGTCGATACAACTTGGTACCAGTGGCATCGCAGGAGTTGCCGGAATGACGTTGAGGACAATGTCAGACCACCATCGGGACTCCGACACCGGATTTGGTTTCAGGGTTGACTCCCTTAGCCTTTCCCATGAGTGGGTATTGCCACAAGGCAACGGAGGTTTTAAATCAGAGTTTTCCTTCTCCTAGGTGGGCTGCCTTCCAAGGCTAACAAGCCCCACCTGCCTGAAGTAAGCTTAGTCTATAGGGATCGTGTTATGGTTTGTTTTATATGTGACCCTTCTGTTTCCATTATCCTCACTCACTATCTCTTAAACCTTGATTGTTGATAATAAACTGATATTTATAGTGAAAAATGATCATATCTCAGCGCTGTGGTATTATACAAGAAATGATCCTGAGTTGACTCAAACAAGCTGGTATGTACCCTGTCCTCTTGGAGAGAGCAAACCTGATGTTTCTTGGAGTGTTTAAGGTGCTGACCACTGCAGGGGAACACTTTGAAGGGGCTTGGGAACTGGGGTACACCTATTGTTAACCTGCAAGGCAAAGTAAGAGCTGCCATAACCCAGAGGATAACTAACAGACGAGGTATCAGGGAGCTGGTACCTAGTTAAGCACAAACAAGTGTCCCTCTTGTTGGAGGCAGGGTGGTGGTAAGGTGACTCACAGTTGTGGGCACCTTGAGAACCATTCCAAGCTCCCAGTCATACAGAAGAGGGATGTATGCACCATCCCTGTGAAGGTCCTAAAAGGGACTACGATTGTGCCTGGCCTTTGCACTTCAAAAGAGGCACATGAATATAAACTCTATTCAAGCATTGTGCTGATTAAAAAAGCAAGAACTGCCTGCCAGTAGTGCTCTTACCTCTCCGAGGCAGAGGCTCGGGATATTTGGTTGTTTTGGGAATATCCTTTACATCGTGGTTCTGACACTGCTCATGTAGACCCTTTTTCTCATCACCACCATTCAACCATGTGCCAGAGAGGCTTGCATCCCCTGAATGAACTATCCAGTGAGGATCTGGCAGTGAATAAAGTGTCGAGTGCCACAGCATTACCTCTTCCGATAAGGGAGTGGTAGTCTTGAAATTGTCAGGCTGCCAATGGAGTCAACAGGATGCTATAAAATTGAGTTTTTTTTTGTTTTTTTAAGGTAATTCTGCGAAGTGTTGATCTCCAGTGAAGACTGGAATCTGGCCATGTGCAGTTTTAAATTTGTAATGGCAGGGAGTTTATGTAGGATTTTGATTTGAGCACTACAAACAGGGGTTTTATATCATTTATTAATCTGCTAGTGGAAATTCTCATTAGCACCAAAATCTGCTGAAATGACTAAAGCTTCTTTTACCTGTGAATAGGCTTTGTGAATTGTTTATTAGAAAGACTAAATAATTGCACTGTTTTGCAGGTTATTACTTGCTGGCGAACACAAAGTTTACCTCACAGCCTGGGTACATTGGACGTCTGTATGGCCCCTCGCTGCCAGGAAACTTGCAGTATTGTCTGCGGTTTTATTATGCCATATATGGATTTTTCAAAATGAGCGACACCCTGTCTGTTTATATCTTTGAGGAGAATCATGTGGTTCAAGAGAAAATCTGGTCTGTCTTGGAATCCCCAAAGGGAGTCTGGACTCAAGCTGAAATCACCTTCAAAAAGCCTATGCCTTGCAAGGTAACAACCAGCATTTCTTGTGTGTTTGTTTTTCTCAAAGGTGTAGATGGAGATTTTTCATTCACTTCCCTTCTAGGGGGAATGTTAATCATCTTTGGCCCAACACTGCAAGGTGTTAAGAGTCTTCAGCTTCCAATGAAGTCGGTGATGGAGTGGAGGGCAATCAGCTTGCAGCAGCTGGTCAGAATTTTAGGGCACTTGTTGGCAGGTTTATCCTACTATTATTACTTGTTTGTATTGAGGTTGTGCCTCCAGGCCATCAGTCAAGGATCAGTGCCTCATTATGTGTTACATACAGATAATGAAGAGAGAACCCCTGCCCCAAGAAGTTTGCCATCTGAGTAATCCTGATGCTCACTTTATTCCAGAGGATTTTAGTCTGTGAGTTACAGCTATAGCTGTGTGCAACATGGTGGATTTGATTCTCATGGGCTCCATGTACATATAATTTTAGTTTTGCTTCACGGGGGGTTTGCAGCTGCCATTCTCATTTTCAAGTTTTAACAAAGCCAAAACCTCAAAAGCAAAAATTTCTGCCCAAACTGCTGAATTTGTCTTAGTTTCTTAGTCAAAACGACCAAGTTTCAACCTGAACCCAGAAGTCAGTCCAAGTTCACAGACGTGGGTGAAGGTTTTGTGGAATCTGGTCGAAGTTTCTACCAAAAAATAGGTGAATTAACAAAGTTTTACTCGGAACCATCCACACCAACCCTCAAGCAGGTCATCATGCTCCTTCTACTACCTTTCTCTTTTCCCTAAAAGTTAATTTGACTTAGATAATCCTCAGATATCAAAATCAGGCTAAAAGTCATTGCATCAGTTATCACGGTTCCTCTCTTGTGGTTCGTCTACACAACAGCAGGGAGGTGTGATTTCCAGCACTGGGAGGCATACACACACTAGCTCTGCTCAAGCTAGCATGTTAAATAACAATGTGGCCATGGTTACAGCTCGGGATAGCCACCTGAGTGTGTACACAGGGGGTCAGGTGGGATTCTACTCCGGTGACTAGCTCAAGTCACTGCCCGTGCCACCACGGCTGCCCTGTTATATTTAGAGAGCTAGCTCAAACGGAGCTAGCATGTATATGTCTGCCCACGCTCTGAATCACATCTCCCAGCTGTAGTGTAGACATACCCTTGGAGCACCATTGCAAATGGTGCAAAGGATTTTGGGACACTTCAGGATGGCCAGTTGTGAGTGGCTGAATGTTGGATCATAGTATGAAAAAGATGGATGACACTCTACTTAAGATTTGGAGAGTTTGATAGTAAACTTAAACAATGTTAATGCCTTCCTGATGCTTCTACAAGTGACCAGTAGTAGAAGGGATTTGAACTTCAGGAACAGTATGATAACGCAGAAGGAGACAGAGACAGGTAGTCATAGATTTCGTCTTGCGTTAATACTTTTACAGAGCTCCTAAACACTTTAAGAGATTGTGGTGCAGACTTGAAAATTTGACAAGATGAGATGCTGCTGTTTGAACCTTAAGATGGTCCTGTCTTCACAAGTCTGCCACATGGTATTGCCATTCTTTTGAGCAAACAGTCAAATTTAATTCAATATAGCCCTGAATTCTTGTGTTTGTGTGTGTGTGTCGGGAGGAGGATGTGTGGTACACGCACACACAATGACTATGCCCAATTTCAAATGTGGGCTCCAATCCTACACAGGCACAAAGACACAGAGACATCTGCTTTATGCACCTACTAAATATCACTTTGAATGCCCAAATGCAGGATTTCATGGCTAGCTTTGCTGATATTTTGAGGCCTCAGATTTCCTTGACTTCAGCCAATCTAATTTTAGGTCTGGGAACTTTACAGAAACCACAGTGGTGATATAGGTTTAGGACACCACTCCCCATGCAATAGATGAGAACAGTACCCTGCTGATTGGCACCAGCAGATCTGTCAGTGTGCTAATATGTCCATGTTCCAAATAGCAGATAGAATTGCTTGTGATCGGCTCCATTGCTTTCTGTGATTGGCTCTGCTCCTTTCTTTGAGTGACACTGAGGGGTAGCTTTGTGTAACTGCATAAGAGAGCCCTCAGGGTATAAGTGCCGAGTATTGAGAGGATGTGTTTTGCTACTACTCTTGTTGAAGGTACGTACCAGGCTGTAAAACGTGTCTGTGAGGAGACATGGGTTATATGGGTTATAGTTCCTTCAATATGTGGATGACACCCAGCTTTGTCTTTCCAGCATTTATCTGACCAGGCTAGTGTGATAGAATGGTATTTATGTGACTGGGGCCTGGATTAAGGCTATCTGGCTGAGGCTTCAAGCAGACAAGACTAAGGTGACATTAGATGACGGGAAGAAACTGTAAGATTTGGTGTGAGTTATATTAATGCTCTTAATTGAGGGAGCAAGCTGCCATTTGTTATGCAGATTTGCAATGCCAGGGTCTTGTGGCAGGTGAGGCCAGCATGGCTTTTTTCAATCCGCACTAGATGATTAGGGGTATGCCCATGTCTTTCAGATATAGATCTTTCTTGCTACAAGCATTTCTGTCTTTGCTCCCCTGAGAGTTGAGTACTGCAATGCACTATCCATGTTATCAGACCCAGAGTAGAATGGCTTCCCTCCTGGAGAGATCACAAGTTCTACAAAAGCATAAAGGAATCTTGCGCATTGAAATCTGCCTATTGTGAAACTTTCAATATAGGTGTTTAGCTATGATACTAAAAGAAGGGTCTGGTCCAGTAAATCTTTACCTGTGTAGTTCCTTCCTCTGCGAACAGTCCCATTAACCACTCACAAGTACTTGTGTGAGTAAAAGAGCGCAGATTTGATTCTTTAGTGATGTGGTTAGTACCATCGCTTCAAATGAGAGCTAAAAATTACTACTGTGCATGTGTGAAACAAAAACATACACTGGACAGATTTTTAAAGCTTAGCCATTTCTGAGTTATGCGTAAGCTAACCAGTATCTTAAAGCATTCCTACAATGGGAAAATGTGGGGTTTATTTTTCACCTTCATAGAGTTAAAAATGGCTAAAGGTATTTATTTTGTTTAAACTTTCTAGGAAAAATTTCTCCTTGGGCTGAGACCAAGCACCCCCCAAAAGAAGAATTTTTTAAAAAAATGTATGAACATGTGAAAAGGGGGTTTTGCACTGAAAGTCTCAACCTTAACCACAGAGTAGCAGGCTCTGTCAGGTGCCTGCTATAATTGCAAGGTCACAATAAATAGTAATGCGATTCTTGTATGCAATTTCAGATTAATATGGAAAACAATGCAAAAATTATATTAGATATATAGCAAATGTGTGATGGAAAAATGGCTATGATAAAAATCGTCCTAGGACAATGGAAGAAATATATATTCCCAGTTTGATTTCTTTTAATATCTGACTTATCTGGAAAATCTTTACAAACTCATTTGATTTTTTTTAAATTGTTTGGAAAGTTGTTTAGTAATTAATGTATTTAAAAACCTTTTAAAAACTTGATTAGCAAGTAAATAATCAAAATACAGTTTGTGTGTATAATTTCCAGGGTGTCTGTAGGCAGGGGCAGACTGGTTGAGAACAGGACCTGGAGAAAGGAATACTCCCTTGATCTCCTCTATCTTCCCTTGGACCTCCTGAAAGCTGCAAGGGCGGGAGAAACCCAATGTGCAATTAAAGGCTGAGATTCCTTGGCGTCCTGGCATGTCTTAGGAGTCTCACTCAGTCACTCCCTGGAGAGGTTTTTGGGTGGGAAAGTATTCCTTTTCCCATTGATAGATTTACATAGGGACACACATCTCTGCAAGAGAAAGGACTAGAGGCTTACTTTTTTAAATGAAACCTTGGGTCTCCAGCAGTTCTTTGATGTTCTGTATTCAGCTCAGTAGAGCAGATGTGTTCTATAGCGGTATTACATGTTCAGAAGTTAATGACTTACGAAACTAGACCTGTAATCAGCTAAATTTTTATACTGTGCAGTAGGTCTCAGCAATGTTAGTCTGGTAAACTTAAGGTTTATTTCTCTCTGTTTTCTATGGGTATGCACAAAGTAGCACCCGCGTGCGCGCGTGTGCGCACACACACACAAAAGACTTTCTGAGCTGTGGAGAATACCTACTTTGAGGGTGTTATAAATTAGGAACTCTTTATCCAATTTTCTTAAAATTGTGAAAAAACCTACCTCAGTATAGACTGAGCCTACTCATTTTAAGGCTAATATGACTTTTTTGTTGATTGGAAGGCAAAATTGGGCTTATAATGGAAACTAAGTTGCAATCTTAATAATGCAGTAGCTGCCATTGCTGCATAAGTAACAACAAACAACAAAATGTCTTAATTGTATAATGAATCCACTGCTTTACAGCTTTCTCTATGGCCATATATAGTTTACATAAAATAGTTTTACAAATTCGTGATTAGACAAATAGCATATTGAAGACAATATCTATAATGCCTTCACAGAGGCAGATACGTATACATGTGTGTATAAATATATATTACACACAAAAAACTACATTAAAAGAACTTTAAGGTTGCAAAGTCAAATACACAAGTTAGAAAATGCCAGAATTAAGGTTGCCTGTGCAAGCTTAATTTGGCCTCCTTATGCATATGTATTATGAGAGTCTTTAATTACACAATCACATACTATTTCTTTTGACAGGACCCCTGCGTCACTCAGGACACACCATGGCTGGTGCTCATTTACTGAGCAGCTATTCAATATTTTGTTCTTTGTTGTTCAGTGGATGGCCCAGGCCTCATTTACTGGAAATTATTCAAAGCCTGCTATGAAGACAGAATTCTTAATTTCCTCATGGGCTTTTCTATGGTGCTCATCACTATAGCATCTGAGTGCTTCACAAACATTAATGACTTTATTTTCATACCACCCTTGTGAGCTGAGGGGATATTATTATCCCCATGTCATAGATGTAAACTAGGCACCTAGAGATTAAGGTCAAATGCAGCCATTAAATTTGGGTGCCCAATTTGAGACACTTAGGACCTGAAGGCTCCAATTGACTTCAGTTGCCGCTGTGAGTGCTCAGCACTTGTGCGGCGCTGCAATGATTCCAGCAATGATACTTGCTACTGGCTTGGCGTGATAAAATGTCCTACCATACAGGACGAAATAAGGCAGCCCTCCCCAGAAACCTTCTGCAAAGGCTTTCAGAGTACCTCCACGAGAGCTTCATGGAGATGTCCCTGGAGGATTCCTGTTCCATCCCCAGACACGTTAACAGACTTTTCCAGTAGCTGTACTGGCCGTGAATGCATCCCGATTCTTCAGGGCAAATCAAACACTAAACACAATTGCTTTTAAACCCTGTAGTGTAGTTACAAAGGTGCACTCACCAGAGGTGCCTTCTCCGGCTTCAGGGTCCGAGAACCCGCCTTGGAAGTGTATTGGCTCCAGGGCGATGAAAAGGTCCTGGCTGCCGGGGAGAACGGATTCTCTGCTTGCCTGCTGTGCATTCTCCTCCTCCTCCTCATCCACAAAATCCTCCTCCCTGTTGTGTGAGACTCCCCCCTTGCAGGTGTCCACGGACAGTGGTAGGGTAGTGGTAGAGTCCCCCCCAATGTTCCCTCTAATTTTTGACAGGCCGTGTGCGCAAAAAATTGATTATGTGCAAATTGTTGTGCTTCTGTGCAAATATTTGTGCGTGCGGTGTTTTGCCATGTGCGCAGGGTTTAGGATCTGTGTGCGTGCGCACATGCACACAGCTTAGAGGGAACAGTGGCCCCCACCCCCCTAGAATGCCATGCAGCTGATCATAGAAGCGGCATGTATGGGGCTCTGACCCAGAGCAACTGTTTTGCCTCCTTTGTCTTTTGGTAGGCTTGCCTGAACTCCTTAACTTTCATGCGTCACTGCTGTGTCCCTGTTGTAGCCTCTGTCCAACATACCCTGTGCGATTTTGGCATATATATTAGCATTTCTTCTTTTTGATCGGAGTTCGGCCTGCACAGATTCTTCTCCCCATATAGCAATCAGATCCAGTGTCTCCGGTTCGGTCCATGCTGAAGCTTGTTTGCGATTCTGGGACTTCATGGTCACCTGTGCTGCTGAGCTCACCCCGCTGACCAGACAGGAAATGAAATTCAAAATTTCCTGGGGCTTTTCCTGTGTACCTGGCTAGTGCATCGGAGTTGAAAGTGCTGTCCAGAGCGGTCACATTGGAGCACTCTGGGATAGCTCCCGGAGGCCAATACCGTCGAATTGTGTCTACACTACCCCAAATTCGACCCAGCAAGTTTGATTTTAGTGCTACTCCCCTCACCGGGGAGGAGTACAGCAGCTGATTTTAAGAGCCCTTTAGGTCGACAGAATGGGGTTGGTAGTGTAGACCCATTGATTATAAAATCAACCTAACACGGCTAAATTTGACCTACCTTGTAGTGTAGACCAGGGCCTAATTACTGCAACAAACCAAGCAGGAGCCCTACAAACATCATTTTCCTTTACTTACGCAATCCTGATTCATCCCCAACTCCATTCTATGTACTGAATGATTCAGGGGTCATCACGTGTGTCATCATGTAATTAAAGACTGTATCATAATGCAGACACACAAGAAGGCTAAATAAAGGTGGTATAGGCAACCTTTGTTCTGGCATTTCCTAACTTTTGAGTGGTAAGCTTTGAAAACTTTTACTACTCTTTTTATACAATTTGTGTGTGTAATTTCCTAGTTTTTAAAAAAAGCAAACTGAAGAAACAAACTCCATTATGTGGCATCATATGGACATACACATGGGTCATCAGCAGGGATGGAACTTTTAGACCCACCACACAGACCTCTGCCATTTGAACTAACAGATTAACTGATAACAATAGGTTGTTATCCTCTGTGTGGACCAGCTCTAGAGGAGGATTAGACGCACACTTTGCTAGTAGATTTTTAGAGATTTACTGACAGCAGAGGAATGGTGAGACATAGGAATCTTGGGTTCCATTCCAGGCTATGGAGGAAAGTGTGCTCTGTGGGATATAGACTCTTTTTTGGCCCTTTCCCCAACAAGTATGTGATCCCTTCTGTCTCATCCCCTCCAGCCTGTCCACATCTCCATCTTGTCTCTTCCTCATCCATGGGTCCTTGTCCCAGTTGCCACTCCTCAGGCTTCTCATTCTAGTTCCAGTCTCCTTTCCCAGAAAGTCCTACCCTCACCCCTCCAGACTCCCCTTCCCAATCTTTCCTTCTCTCCCAGAACCAGTCTCCTTGCCCAGCCAGTCTCCAAAACCTGGCAGGGAAAATTTCCACCCCAAATGGTTAGAGTTTTTGACAAAGTTATAAGCAACTGAAAACAGGGTCTTGTCTTATGGGAGATGGGCAATCTTAATAATAGACACTGCAACTAGCTCTGCATATTTTATTTATAAAATATATCATAGTTGATGCATGTATGTTTTTGAGACAGAACAAATCTAAACTGAAAAGTAAGAACTTTAAATGTGCATGGTAAATTTGCTTGATCAAGCTTTTGGTTGACGGATGTTACTTGATAGGTTGGCTGAGTAAGTGTCTGTGGAAATAGCAAACAGCTTCTGGTGATGTAATGTCTTGGATGCCCCTTAATGGCAAATAAAGTCAGAGACTCAGATCTTTATGATGTTCCTTTCTTTGGGCAGAGAATTTTGAAAATTATAAAACTCCTATTCCCAGAAAATGATAGTTCCAAAACTTCTGATTGCATATTTCCTTCATCTTTCTCCTCACTATAAGGAATGATGTATAGTTCAAACGTTACTCCCAAAAACTTTTAAGTTACGTTTTGAGATTTTCTGATGAATTTTGGGGACAAAGTGGTATTTGTCTGTTGAAGCTAGCACTTTTGTGTCTCAGACTAATAAAAGGCTCTCTACTTTTGAGGATCCTGGTTTGTATAATGTTTATAGGTTCTTTTCCAGCAGCCTCTGTACTTTATTCTGTTCTCCCTGAGAACTCTTTCTGTGACCCTTTTTGCTGCCCCTTTATAGGGGAATCAGCAGATCCCTGCTCAGGTGTGCCCCCTTGGTAACTATGGTTGGTTGGCCCCAGACCTCTAGCCCTAAGGGGCAAGCCACACTGTTACACTGAGAAATCCCTGTCTCCCACTCAGTGGCGTAGCCAGGTTTAGAGCACAGGGGGAGCGGAGCTAAAAAAAGGCGCCAGGAGCAAAAGGCGTCGGAGCACAAAAAAGGCGCCGCTTCTGCTCAGTGCGGGAGCGGCCGCTCCCCCTGCTCCCCCCCTGGCTACGCTACTGCTCCCACTCTCATGAGTTTCACCCTTGAAGTTGACAGGAACATACATTAATTCTTAGTTCCTTAGAAACACAACTACCAGGGGAGATCATTAACATAGAAAAAGAGAGAGGGAGATGCTCTCTTACATACCTTGGACCAGTTCCACAGATGTCTTTGAAGACTGGAACTGAGATTTTAAATCTGACCCGGTATGCTGTGGGGAGCCAGTGTAGAACACACAGGATCAGGCTGATGCTCACTTGGTGACTGCTGTTGCTGAGGAAGTGGGCTGTTGCATTCTGGGTTAACAAAAAGTTTGTCAAGGTCGTTGTATTCCTAGATATGGAGAGTTGAAATAATCCAGTCTTGGAAGTCATGAAAGCCTGGGCAACCATAGACAAGTCACCATTTATAAAGGGCAGTTCCCCAGCCAATATCAAGTGAAAGAGGGCATAAAGCCTTATGACTCCCTAACATGCAACTTCTATGTCCTGTTAAGGCATATTTTTGTCAGATTTCAAAGGGACACCCATGCAGTCTCTGAGCTGGAAGGCTGATGGCTGTGTGTCATGAGAACTTGTGGGTGTGCAACTTAAAGCAGCAGGGAAACTAACCTCACCCCAAAACCAAAGAAAATGGCCCTAAAACATCAGCCATTGAAAATCCGATTCTGAGAATTCATGGTTAAAATTTCTCAAAATATGGTGATCAGTATTTGATACCCATTTGTCTGTGACATTTGATATACACTTTTAAAAATAACACCCTAGAAAAACTGTTAAAGAAAATCATCTTAAAACTGAGGAAATATAAATCCCCCAATACTCATCACAGCAGCTAAATGAGAATTGAATACTATATCTCCATTATGCCTACCTACTTGTTCTGCAGTACTTAACTGATATTTATTTGCTTGCTCAGTTTTGTTCTCTGCACTTAATATTGTTTTCCAAGAGGTTCTGTGTGTGTCTAACACAGCTTGTAATGCTATCATGTTAATGATGTGGCCAGAGACATATGACAGTACTCTTCTGTCTAAGGGCAAAACCTCCCCATGCTGCAAAAAAACAAAAAGAAAACTACAATTCTGAGAACCAAACAGCTTCATTAAAGAGGGAACAAACTCATAATATTAGGACATGGGAAATTTAGCAGGGCTCTGGGGGACTGCTAAACATATCACTAGTCTATTTACTTTTCTGTACAGACAGCATTCTCTGCTAGATAATGTAATCCATTGAATATAGATGTGGCAGTAAGTCTGTGGCTTTAATTCGTTCTGTGAGCTTCCCATTTCCCGTCTTCATTTCCGCAATCTATTTGTCCTTGGACAGAAGTGCATTTCAGAAATATTTGTCCAAACGTTACTAGCTGATGTTACCAGGCTTTCCCAATTCAATATGCACCAGGTTTTCAGATCAATTTCTTTTGGTCTTTACAATCCACAGCATTTGCATAGGCAGTTTATCTGAATAATCTGTAACATGAGAAAGTTGCACTGGTTTAACTTAGTGTGATTTTTAAGCCAACTTGGTTAAACTGATGTGTGGACATTCTTATTTTGGTTTGAGTGACTTATTTCAGTTAAGCGTATATCCATTTCTATCAATTTAGCTAACCAAAATTAAACCTGGGTTAAATTGAAATAAGAATGTCCATATAGCTATTTGCACCAGTTTGATTAAAAACCGTTTTAAAGTTAAACTGGCACAACTTTCCCAATGTAGACAAGCCTTGAGCCAATCAGCCTGATTCTCCCCTTTGCTATACCAGTTTTATGCTATCTTAACATAGTTACACTTGCGTAAAACCAATGTAACAGAGTGAAGAATCAGGCCCAACATTTTGTTTTGTGAAAATGTTACGAACTGCCCCATTACACCTTAGCACATTTTTATTTGTATCGGAATGCAATATTTGTGGATTTGGCAAGATTATCAATATCTCTTTGTGCTATGTAAAGTTTGTAACGATTCCTACTAATGTAAGGCCCATCCCAACTCCTCTCAGAGTCAATGACAGGCTTTCCATTGACTTCAGTGGAATTGGGCTTAAGGGGCCTACGCATGCAAGATGTTGAGTATGTGCTGTGAGGGGTTGAACTGCCTCATCTAGACTTCAGTGGGAATTAAGGGCATTCTGCACCATCTGGAATGTGCTCAGCACTTCTCAGGACTGGGCCCTTCATCAGAAGGAAATCGTTCATACCTTCTTTGCTAATTTGTTAACAGTTTTTCAGCACTTGGAGATTCTGTTTTAAAAATTGAGCCTAAATTTAAAATTCTTCACACTTAGTTTAAGTTTTAAAAGAAAAACATCTTTTTCCTGCTCAGAGTCTTGAGGCTTACAATATTTTTTTTTAAAATCCCTGATAATTTTTGAAATCATTGGTTCAGATTTCTTTGATGGATTTGAGTTTAACAGCAATTCACATGCCATTATTTTCACAGAGTACATTGCGCAGCAGTATGTTTTCCAAGGCCTAAGCAGTGGTCAGTGACAGTCATCAGCTCAGGGGACTGCCACTGATACTAGGGAAGCTTATTGCTGGGTAGTGAGAGGGAGTGCTCAGCAGCAACGTAATTGAAAACATTACCTGAAAGTTATTTTCAAATTATAGTCTAATTGCATTTTACTGCATTAATCTCTGTTTTTGTTAGGCTCAGATCAAATAGTCAGCAACACTGTAGGTTAAATTGCATGACAGTCTCAAGCAACATAACCTGCTGATGGGACACAGTTTACCTTCCCATCATCAGGCTGGGCCAGTGCCTCAGTTTCCTGTCTGATTGGGTGGTCTAGCTCTCTACCTGAACCAAAGCTCTCCTTTCTGGGGTAAACAATCAAAGAGTGCAAAAGGAAAACCCAGCTTCCTACGCTACATCAGGGTCTGTCTGGATCTTCTTCCTTTTTCTCAGAGCTTTACCCTTTTCATGCAGGGCTCCTGAATGGTGCTTTGCCTAGCTCCTCTTAGTCTTAAGGCTTCTTTTGCAGGCTTCTATGTCAGGTGCTTTCTCCTTGGAAAGATCAGAGACTTACAGCATGTGCTCCCATTTCCCCTCCCGTTCTAGGAGCAGGTAGACTACATATATACAGATTTCAACTCCATCCTCCTGGTCCAGGTACAGAAAAAAAGAATGGGGAATCATTCAGCCTAACTCAATATAACCTGTGAGCCAAAACCCAACTTTGTATCCTGGCAGACATGAGTTTTGAATCGTCATTGCAAATTACTTGCATGCTTGTGTTTTCTATTTAATATGAATATGTTACCTTCTTCTGTACCAATTACTGATACATGGCTGATAAATTACAAGACTTAATCATTGATTTTTGTTGATGCTGTAGACCAAGGAAATTAAGTAAGCACTGGAACATAAATCAAACATGCTTTGAGAAATTGATGCAAAGATTTGTAAACAGATGCTTGAATAATGTCCTGGGCATCTCCCATTACTCACTGCAAAAAGCAGACGTAAAGGAGGAAAGCACTTTTTAACTTCAATAATATTGGCAACTACTGACTGCATCCAGTAATGTTTCCTAATTTAACCTCCAGGATATTGCACAAATCCAAGAGGTATTTTAATAATTCTAGACTGAAACAATAAATATATTTAAGTGTAGTAGCCGTGTTAGTCTGTGTCAGCAAAATGAAAATAAGAAAGAAAAACTTGTAGCACCTTAGAGACTAACAAATTTATTTCAGCATAAGCTTTCGTGGGTTAATACTCACTTCATCGGATGCATGGAATGAAATACACTTCAGACAGACATTTATACAGTCAGAGAAACATGATGGTCCAGGTGTATAGACCAATCTTAAGAGGCTAATTAGTTGAGAGGAAACATGACAGCAGGGGAAGAAAAAGCTTTTGAAGTGATAAACAAGATGGTCACACAGGTGTGAATGAGGATCGTTAACTTAAGGGAAATAGATTCAATTAACATAATGGCCGAGCCATTCCAAATCTCGATTTAATCCGGAGGCAACGCAATCTAGGCAAACCGGACAGTCTCTACGCAAAAGAATAAATGGACATAAATCTGACATCAGGAATCATAACATTCAAAAACCAGTAGGTGAACACTTCAACCTCCCTGATCACTCAATGACAGATTTGAGGACAGCAGTGTTGCGACAGATTAACTCCAAAAGCAGACTTCAAAGAGAAACTATTGAACTCGAATTGATATGGAAACTAGATTGCGTTGCCTCCGGATTAAATCGAGATTTGGAATGGCTCGGCCATTATGTTAATTGAATCTATTTCCCTTAAGTTAACGATCCTCATTCACACCTGTGTGACCATCTTGTTTATCACTTCAAAAGCTTTTTCTTCCCCTGCTGTCATGTTTCCTCTCAACTAATTAGCCTCTTAAGATTGGTCTATACACCTGGACCATCATGTTTCTCTGACTGTATAAATGTCTGTCTGAAGTGTATTTCATTCCATGCATCCGATGAAGTGAGTATTAACCCACGAAAGCTTATGCTGAAATAAATTTGTTAATAAATATATTGTTCATCATCTGTCATGTTAAATAAAGAAAACATGAGCTGAACACTCAGATGATCCTCTGCCCTCTCATTCTCTCCTCTATGGCATGCATTAATTCACTGGGGACTGCTTATGGAAGAATTACCCTGGGAAAAGAAATTAAGTCAAAATTAATATAAACGTAAATATTGCAAGGCTCAAATTTAGATCACAGTCAGTCATCATCTAGGTCAGTGGTCTCCAACCTTTTTATGCCCAAGATCACTTTTTGAATCTAAGGGCAACCCAGGATCTGCCCTGCCCCTTCGCCAAAGCCCCGCTCTGCTCACTCCACCCCCCCCCCTCCGTTGCTCACTTTCCCCAACCCTCACTCACTTTCACCAAGCTGGGGGCAGGGGGTTGGCATTCTGGAAGGGGTGCAGGCTCTGGGCTGGGGTCGAGGGGTTTTCAGTGTGGGAGGGGGCTCTGGGCTGAGCCTGGGGCAGGGGATTGGGGTGCAGGAGTGGGTGAGGGGTGTGGGTGCATGAGGGAGCTCCAGACTGGGGCAGACTGTTGGGATGCAGGGGATACAGGGTGCTGGCACTGGAAGAGGGGTCAGGGCTGGGGCAGAGTGTTGGGGTGCAGAAGAGGGTATGGAGTGCTGGCTCTGGGAGAGGGCTCAGGGCTGGGGGTTGGGGTTCAGGAGGGGGTTTGGGGTGCTGGCTCCGGGAGGGGGCTCAGGGCTGGGGGTTGGGGTTCAGGAGGGGGTTTGGGGTGCTGGCTCCGGGAGGGGGCTCAGGGCTGGGGGTTGGGGTGCAGGAGGGGGTATGGGGTTCTGGCTCCCGGAGGGGGCTCAAGGATGAGGGTTGGGGTGTGGCCCCCCACTGGGCAGCACGTACCTCCAGCGACTCCCAGTCGGCAGTGGGTGCAGCAAGGCTAAGGCAGGCTCCCTGCCTACCCCAGCCCCACACCACTCCTAGAAGGGGCCAGTGTGCCTCTGCGGCCCCTGAAGAAGGGCAGAGGGCATGTGGCTCTGCACACTGCCCCTCTCTGCAAGCACCACCCCTGCAGCTCTCCCAGCCAATGGGAGCTGTGGGGGGCGGTGCTTGCAGGCAGGAGCAGCGCACGGAGGGAGACCCTGCCCTCCCACCGAGGGGCTGTGCTGGCTGCTTCTGGGAGCAACATGGGGCAAGGGTAAGCAGGGAGTCTGCCTTAGCGGCAGCCATACTGCACCGCCGGAGATTGCGATTGACTGGGAGATGCTCTAGGATTGACCAGTTGATCGTGATCGACCGATTGATGACCACTGATCTAGGTGCAGTATGAAGGACAGATTCAGAGGCCAACCCTGAAATGAAAATAAGCAAAAGACTAAAAAACATACGGATACCATCCAAACTGACAAGTGAGCGGCAAGCATGCCTAAATGGGCCAACATTTCAATTAAAGACGTTGGGGACAAATAAGGGGTGTATACATTTGATCAGGTAAAGAAAAATGTCTTCTACCCCATTCTTCACAATGGCACCAGGAATGTAACTAAAGGAAAGTTTCAGAAACACAGAATTAGTCAAGAGAACACTAGACAGCTTCACACACTGCATTATGCTACTTCTGTGTTGGAAAATCCATTTTTTCCTGAGCATAAGCCAGCAAAGTAGCCATGGAAACATTAAGCCTTGTGGCAGTCGCATGTCACTCACTACCTCAAAAAACAAGGGTAGAATTTAGCAAGGTTAAAGGTACATATACAGACACTGGGGCAGAATTGCACATTTGATAATCTTTGTTGCTTGGTAAAGCTAAAGGGCTGAACTAAAATAAATGGATCTTTTGGGGGAAGAGTTAAGTACTTACTCAGTTAAATCCTTGACTGGCCAATTCCTATTGTAAAAGCACTACATCATACTGTTTTCTGAGAGATCCAATGGGTAACTGTACATAAAAAGATATAATTAATGCCGGTCAGCATGGTTTCATGGAAGGTAGGTCTTGTCAAACAAACCTGTTGTCCCTTTTTGACAGGATTACAGGTTTGGTTGATAAAGGCAACTGTTTTGATACAGTATTATTAGATTTCTCCAAGGCATTTGAGTTAGTACCACATGACATTTTGATTAAAAACTTGCATTATATGGAATTAACAGGGCACACATTAGATAGATTAAAAACTGGCTCACTGTCAGATATTAAAATGTTGTTGTTACTGAGAGATATTAACAAGCAGGGCTGTTTCTAGTGGGTTTCCTGAGGATCAGTTCTTGGTCCAAAGCTATTTAATATTTTTATTAACGACCTAGATGATGATAGAAAATCTTTGCTGGTAAAGTTTGCAGACAACACAAAGATTGGTGAGGTAGTAAATAATGAGGAAGACGGGTTATTCTTACAGGGTAATCTGAATTGTCCGGTTAAATGGTCACAATCCAACAAAATGCCTCTTAATAGAACCAATGCAAAGTGATACATCTGAGAATCAAGAATGCAGGTTATACCTGTAGGACGTGAGATTCTATCTTGGAAAACAGTGACTCGGAAGGACTTAGAGATAATCAGAGAAAAGCATCTTAATATGAGCTCTCAATGCAATGCTGTGGCATAAAGGGTTAATGTGGATGTAAAAAAGGGGACTATCAAGGGAAGTGATCTTGCCTCTCTACATAGCATTGGTAAGACCACTGCTAGAATACTGTGTCCAGTTATTGTGTCTGCAGTTGAAGAGGGATGTGGAAATACTAGTCAGTTTAAAGGAGGGCCACAAAAGTGAGCCAGATCCTGGAAAACAAGCCTGATGAAGTGAGGCTTAAGAAGCTCCCCTTATTCAGCTTATCAAAGAAACGGTTGAGCGGGGACTTGATTGCTGTGTATAGGTGCTTACACACAGAAAAGAGATCTGAGCATAAGAGTGGGGTGGGGATTTCAACCTTGATGACTAAAACATAATGAGATCTGATAGCTGCCAGTTGAAGTTAAATAAATTTAGCCTTGAAATAAGATGCAATTTTAAGGCATCTTTTGGAAGGGAATTAAACTTTGAAACAGTTTACCAGGGAAGGTGGTGGACTCACCATTGCTTGGAATCTTTAAAACAAGATACCTTAATTCATCTTCTGGGAGAAATTGTACGGACTATGTATGTGGGGTGGGGAATAGGCTGGCTGGTTCCTTCTGGCCTTGAGAGTCTGAATCGATGAGTCCCTCTGTTCATCCGTTTGTTTTATGGGCCATGGGGAGAACAGGATTGCTTGCATTGCCCTCAACATTCTCAAAACACTTGCAGCTCTGTATTAAGACAGTGATTATAATCAAATCTCATGCTTCAGGCAATTAGCCTGTTGCCTGCAGGGGTCAGGACAGAATTCCCCCCCCCCCCACCCCCAATGCACAATTGGCCAGATGTATTCTGAGGAGGGAATAAGGGTGGGCTTTGCCTTCCTCTGAAGCAGCAGAGCGTGGCCACACCTAGAGATGGATCATAGGACAAGTGTTCTGAGGTGGTACAGAAAATCCTCTTCCTAGATGCCTGGCTGGTTTGTCTTGCTGACATGCTCGGCGTCATACTCATCATCAGATTTGGGGTCAGGAAGGAATTTTCCCCAAGGTCGGATTGGCAGGGACTTGGAGGTTTCTCACCTTCTTCTGCAGCATGTGGCATGGTTCACCTGCTAGCATCATCTGAACATATTTCAGCTAATCAATTCCCTGCCATTGCATTGGTGACACATTAATCACTACTGTTCTCTACCTATAGCACACAGGTTAGTCTCCTGAAATGCTTTGGCCTAACTGAAGATTTTGGGCTTAATACAGGGTATTCAGAGTAGGTGGTCTAATGGTCCTTTCTAGCCTTGGATTCTTTGAAAATATGAAATCTTATATGGTGGAGATTATTGCAATTGAAGAACAAAACGCTTGATCCTGCTCTGATTGAAGTCAATGGAAAAATTTAATTGGGAGCAGCTTTAGGCCCAAAGTGCTGAAACATTGTTTCACTATTGAGAATTGTAAAATCTTGACTCATCCATTCACGTGCCACTTTATTGAAGTTGGAGCTTGGGGGTTTTATGAAAATACCATCTCTGTAGCCAAAAGTCATCCACACTGAACTTTTTATTTTATAGTGATAGATGTTAACATATGCCATAGTGGTTATATGTCATTGTGTCAATTATTCCAAGGCACTGAATTTTTACTGAATAGTTTTGTTTCTTGAGAATTGTCTTACAATTTGTTTAATCGTATTAGGATGAAAACTTTTATATCTCCATAGCCAAAGGTTTCAAAAGCATGATTAGAAGGAGACTGGAACCCTGCTCTAGTCCACTATGCATTGAGCCGTTGTGAACACTTGTGATGCCCCACAACTATATGTTTGTAACAATTCACAAAATAAACAATCCGTAGTGCTGGGATTATGGGTGTTAAATATAAAATGCTTTTGAACAATACAAATTTCTCAATGCCAGGCAGTTGAATTCATGTATTCTTTAAAGATTTAAGTGTGGTTATCTGACCATTCATAATGCATTTGCAGGTTTTAATAAATATTACATAGTTAAGCAACTTGGCACTACCCTGTTTAACAACTATATTAGGAGGCACCACTGATCCTGTTAAAGACAGTGAAAAATGATTAAAAGTATATACATTTTTTATAATGAATTTTCAGCATAAGCCAAAAATTGTAAGTGAACAGGGAACCTCAAATGTGCAGCTGAGGGGTTAACAGTTTGTATTGGAGTGTGAATCAGCCATGAGACACATACCTGGCTGCAGCCACTAAGTCATGTCTCATCACAATGGAATAGCTTTGAAAAGTTTCCCAAAAACGATGCCAGCAAATTACTTCTGTTATGGTCAGATACACAATTTTTATTTATTTGCCCATCTACATCTTTGCAGCAATATGTACAGCAAATAAGCGTTGTATTTTCTTGATTAATTCAAATAGATCTGCACCAACCTTGATCCGAGGGCAATCAGGAATTTCACAGGGTTTCAGTGGTTCTTTTGCATACTGTTTGCTGTACTGATTGCAGATTACTTACCTGAATACCTTATTTTTCATGGCAGAACTCATGCCTGGCAAAAATAGGACATCTTGGACTCCTCTTACACTTCTCAATACCCAGATGGGCACTATGGAATATGCTTAGCATTTTTGACCTCAAGCTGCATAGTAATATGATCGCATTTGAAGAGAATCCCATTTTATGGAGCAATTTCATTTCTATAAGCCCAGTCTTTATTTTTGAAGCATACCTGGGCCTTTTCTGGTGGCCATTCCATAGCGTTTTAAAAAAAGTAAATGTTTAAACTATTAAAATAGTACCTGTTAAAAGTTTCACCATTAGGCTCCACTGCTGCCCTGTGCACCCGGGGTCCCGGCTGCTGCCCTGTGTGCCTGGGGCGCTCCTGCCGCCCTGCGCCTGGGTACTTTGCTCACTGCCAGCCCCACACCAGGGACTCCGCTGCTGGCCCTGTGCCCAAGGTCCCGTCTGCTGGCCCTGCGCTGAGGACTCCATTGCGACCCCGCACACAGACCCGGGCACGGGCCCGGGATCTTGGGTGCAGGGCAGCAGCTGAGACCCTGGGGGTGGGGCCGGCATCTGGGACCTGTGGCCAGCAGCTGGGACCCTGGGTGTGGAGGGGAGGGTGCAGCAGCTGGGACCCCAGGGGTGGGGTGGGGGAGCGCAGCAGCCAGGATCCTGCAGAAGAGTTTAAACATTAACCAGAATACCTCACCGATACGACTCATGCTTATTAACATTTTACATCCCTAGTGCATCCATAACATTTTTTAAAATTCCCAATGGCTTTATTCTTGCCAGTCATGCCAGTGCCATTTTGTACTGTCCTCAAGCAACAGTCTCACTGGAACACTCAGCATGGATGCAAGGTGCAACTGTGTGTGTGTGTGTGTGTGTGTGTGTGTGTGTGTGTGTGTGTGAGAGAGAGAGAGAGAGAGATATGGGGGTGTGTGTAGAATGGGGCTACAAGGGCTCAAAAGGAACCCTTGTTCCCCTAGCCTGTTGCCCCGATCCCCCATTCTCTTATTCTGCCCCCCAAGCTTTTCCCTTTTGATCCATGTTGTGCAGAGAGCAAAGACACAGCAGTACACTGTCCCTCCCAGCCTGCTTCGCCCATTTTGTCTCCCATTCCATTCTCTTAACTCCATCCCAGCTGCTGCCAACTCCTCCTTACACTCTGGCACTATTCTAGCCAGGCACCTGCAGCTCTGAGAGTGGAGGAGAAATCTCCCTGCCCTCAGTGCTGACAGCACAGCAGCCCCCGGCGGCCAGGAGAAGTTAGTGGAGGAGAAACCCGGCTCTGTGCTTGCTGCTGTGATGGGCGTGTAAGAGCGACTTTAGTTGGCACAGGAACAAGCATTCAAAGACGAACAGAAAATCCCATGCAGCAGTTTATATTTTCTTACTTTTTTATTTATAGTCTTGAAAATAAGAGAAGAGTTTTAGACCTTGCCAGTGGGGACTGTCCCCATAGTATGAAAGAGCCTGCACTAAAACATTTTCATCTGAGGAGTCCCTCTTGTGTAATAGCATACAGAGACAGTTGCTAAGTTGTTGATTGTACCAAGTACATCCATTACAGTAATGGAATGTTAATGTATCGCAGCAGCACAAGTCATTCAGGATATTCCTCCAGAATCATGTTTCTCTTTAGGAGAAAATGTCCCTTTAATGTTTGAAACTTGTTACACAAGTGAACGGGCCTTGTGCATGGGATCTACTGATATGCAGGAGTTGGGAAGGATTGTATCCATCCTCACAATGCACAAGCAGGGTGTGACGCAGCCAGTCAGCATCTCCACAGCTGCTATTACAGTCTATGAGCTGTTTGTAATAAGAGCTGCAACCCCTCTTAGTTGATGGTTTGTGGTCATTGGATTTATGTAGAAGCGACAAAGGGTCCTGTGGCACCTTATAGACTAACAGACCTCATGCTTCAATACCTCTGTTAGTCTATAAGGTGCCACAGGACCCTTTGTCGCTTCTACAGATCCAGACTAACCCGGCAACCCCTCTGATACTTGGATTTATGTAATTATAGACTAACTAGTCATACCTCTTTCCCCATCTAACCCCCACTTCTGCACTGGCCTATGAGAAGTAAGTGGAGAGTCCATTCAGAGGGATGTGGAGGCACCCTTCTGTGCCTGCTCTACAGCAATCTTCTGGAAACACCAGTTTCCCTGCATTGAGGCCTGCTTCTGCCCCTGCATTGCTGGCTAAATGCACCAGAGCATTGTGTACACCAGGCCTGCACAACATGCGTGAGCTCACTGTGCAGCCCGCAGGGAGGGTGAGTAGGTGGGCTCAATATGCGGCCCGCAGGGGGTGGTGAGTAGGTGGGCTCAATGTGCGGCCCGTGGGGGGGTGAGTAGGCAAGCGGCGGAGTGGGGCAATCCAACGGCTGGCCGGCCGGCGGGTGGGCGGGGTGGTGAAGAGGCCAGTGGCAGTCTGGCGAGTGAGGGTGAGCTAGTGGCAGGGGGGCGGGGGCAGCGGCAGAAGGTAAGAGGCCAGCAGCGGGCAGGCAGGTGAGCTGGCAGCGGGGGGAGCCAGCGAGCCGGCGCTGGGGAAGGAGGGGTTGTTTCCTCAGGGTGGGTGGCAATTGGGGGGGCGTGTTTCCGCGGGCCAAGGGGTTTCAGCCCTCAGCTGTTTTCTTTGGAGTAATATGGCCCTCGCCGCTTTACGAGTTGTGCAGGCCTGGTGTACACTATCTGGAAAACTCAAAATCCCAGTGCTCTAGAGTGATATGTACAGTCATTATAATATTGTGGTTTGCATGAAACCAAACTGCACGCTAGAGTTTATTAGACTGTAAAACCAGAATACAGTATGTAATTTTTCAGTTTATCAGAGTTGAATGTAATCATGGGAACCTTCTGTTCTTGGCTATGTTATATTTTTTCATTTTCAGAAATTGTAGAATAACATGGATCTTGTCAAACCTATAATATGCTTGTTTGCCATATTTTGATTCAACTCTAACCATTCTTGGGGTAAAAAATTTCTTAGTTTAACAGAAAACAATCTAAAATTGTGCTGGTTTTTTGCAAGTGAGATCTATGTTTAGAGATTTTCTTTTTCCTATATTAATAAAGATGTGTGCCCTAAAAAATAACTGTATGTGGAGAGAACTTAAATTAGTGGTATCTGTTTTTAGACAGAGATCATTAGCTTTAAAAAATTAATTGGAGAAAGGTTATTCTGTTGGTACTGACAGATATTTTTTATGTCTAAAAATCAGTTAATTTAAATGTTTTAATCACACTGACATGACAAAAATTATTAGGGGAAAACTTTTTAATCAATCCCTTCAACACTTAAAATATTAAAAATTATTAATGCACCAAGAAAAGTATAAAATGTCAGGACTGCTTACAATGCCAGGTTTCACTACAGAAACCTGAGACCCATGTTCTTCATAAATTGCAGGTGGTGTTTTTGACCTGGTGCAAAAGCTTTTGGGACTGTGGGCTGGTGGCACTCGATGACATATCAGTGAGCCTGGGAAGCTGCCAAACCACTGGTAAGACAATGTGCATTTGAAATCTCTGATACATTTTTGTTCTGCTACAGCCACTATCCAATCTCAGCCCTTGCTATAAAAAGCCTTCTTATGTGTCCATTTTCCTAACAAAATTATATTACGTATATTATAATCCATAGCTAGCTGTAACACTGGTGTTCGAGGGTGTCAATCAAGTACTGCAGTAATGTTGCTTTCACTGATGTACTGTGAGGGCCAAATTTTGGCACCAGAGTAAATCCTGATTAACTCCATTGTCTCCAGTGGATGGTGTATGTGCTTAATCCAGAGCTAAATTTGGTCCTAAAAGTCTGCTTTACAATAAAAATCAGAATTAAAATTTGTACTGGTATTTATGATGATTTTACTTTAATCCTGAGCTATTTTGATTAGGATATAAGGGGCAGTTTGGAAAGACTAGGAGTGGGTATGCAATACTCCCATTTCCCACCACTGCAGGCTGAATGAAAAGGGGAAAAGTGGGTTGGAGAAGGAGCAATAAAATTCAGTCAATATATGACTAAATACATGTTTCTTATACTGTAGTTTAGACAGAATTTTCACAGACACTACCATGCTCCTTACATACTTAAACTGATATTCCTATAGGGATTACTCACCTCACATGTTGGGACTCCTGGCTGATACAAGCAAAATGGTCTGCAATGTCCCAACAGGCCAGAGTGGTTGAGGAATAAAGGGAGAGTCTAGGGTAAAAGCAAGTTAAAATATTCACGAATAAAAAATTAAAACAGAATAGCTGAAAGGCAGTTCCTCCTTTACATTTCTGCCAGGATCTGAATTCTGGTTTGTCTATTTCTTCTGCATCATGTAATGATATTCCAAACAGCTAAAGTAGTTCAGGGAATGCATGTTGTTGTGATATCAGCTCAAATAAAGGAAACATAGAATCCTGCACTGTGGTCTGTGCAGGCTAAATCTTTTCCATTTGACTTCAGATAACATAGGCCCTGATCCTATGGTAGGATCTACTAGTGCAGTCCCTTATATATGCCCAGAGCCCATTAAGCTCATTGGGTTGTCACACTGGTGAAAGGACCTTCACTAGCCAGACGCCGGTGGGTGCTCGTGCCCCCGGCCCCGCCCCAAATCCACCCCTGGCCCCCGCCTCCTCCCCCGGGCGTGCTGCATTTCCCCTCCACACACCCCCAGGCTTGCAAGCCTGGGAGGGAGGGGGGAGAAGCCGCAGAGCACCCACCAGCAGCTCCCCGCCGGCCCCCGCGCCCAGCTCATCTCCGCTCCGCCTCCCGAAGTGCCGCCGCTTGGCTTTTCCTCCCTTCCAGGCTTGCCACGCGCCAGCTGTTTGGCTTGCAGCAAGCCCGGGAGGGAGGGAGTGGGGGAAAGCGGAGCGGCAGCGCCTCAGGAGACGGAGAGGAGGCGGAGATGAGCTGGGTGGGGGGTGTGCAAAGAAACCGCTCCCTGCCCCAACTCACCTCTGCCTCCTCCCCCTCCCCCAAGACGCTGCTGCTCCGCTTTCCTCCACCCCCCCCCCCAACTTCCCTCCCAGGCTTGCTGCGCGCCGCCAAACAGCTGGCGCGTGCAAGCCTGGGAGGGAGGAAAAGCCGAGTGGCAACGCCTCGGGAGGTGGAGGTGAGCTGGGCGCGGTGGCTGGTGGGGAGCTGCCAGTGGGTGCTCTGCACCCACCAATTTTTCCCTGTGGGTGCTCCAGCCCCGGAGCACCCATAGAGTCAGTGCCTATGACACTAGCAGATCCCATTGCAGGATCAGGGCCACAGCAAGTGGATGACCTATCAGCTGAACAGCAGGGTTGTTTAAAAGAATATTCATATATGTTAGAGAAGGGTCCAAATTGTGAAATTCAGATCCAGAGTAGGATCCAAAGTTGTGAAAATGGGGGTTTTACCTGGTGTTCCAATTTAGAGCTAGCTCTCATACACTGCATGTATATCATAAATATCTCTGTGCATAAAGAGACATCGTAAATGGATGGATAAAATAGATTATATAAGTAATGTATCCAACCATACATTTTCAGATGTAACTCAGTGTTCTTTCATTGCAGAGATGTGGTCATCTTTTCCTGGGGAATGTACTTTTGAAAAGGATGAGTGTGCATTTACCCAGGAGAGAAGAAACCGAAGCAGTTGGCATAGGAGGAGGGGTCAAACTCCCACTTCTTACACTGGACCAAAAGGAGACCACACTACTGGGGTAGGTGAGTTAAGCTTCACATTGAACTTTCAGAGCAGAGTGACAGTTAAATGAATCTCCTTTGAAATGATATTTTTAGAGCAAAGTAAAAAGGTTTTTAACCTTCATATCCAAAATAGTTATTCGAAACAAAAATCTGAAAAAACAAACAAGCAAGAAATCTGTTATTTTCATAGTAGGATCTTTCAGATAAGCTATGTCTGGGAAGATAATGTTTTAATCTGTGTCATGTGTGAATCCTATAGCATTCAACTGGTAGATGAAATTACCCCAAAGAAAATGTTTTCTCCAAGTGTGTCTGGATAATTATAGCTGTTCTTAAAAACAGATTCACTGTTTTCCGTAAAGGAAATGTACTGCAGTTTTATTTATTTTATCTCTACAGAATTTGGGGTTGTATGTTAGTATAACAGTGGTTACATTTTATTTTAGTGGGAATAATTACATAGGGAATAGAGAATTCAGAATATATAAATGGTACTTCCAACCCTATAATGTAGTAGTAGTGAAAAATTGACCTGGGGAGAGGGGGGAAATTTCAGCCCCAACAAGCCCATCCTCCATGGCTGGCAACTCTGTTTTCATCTGAAGTGGTTTTGTTTCCTTCTTTATATTTCCAAAATCTGAAGGATTCTACCCTCCTAGATCTCAGAAGACTAAAACAAGAGACTAAAAGGACCAACCTAAATGGTTACTGCATGTTCTCCACTCAAAACAATCAGATATCTAATTGGCTGTATTAAACAGGATGCATATTAGTATTTTCCATGAGTCACAGAAAATTTGTAGTATAAAACTTTCCAATATATTGTCTCCCTGCTTGGTCTGAAGGATGCCTTTCAGGTGTTTACAAAATACACAGAATATAGCTGTTTACCTCAGAGAACAAAGATGCAGGCACTAGAATTTTTGCCCTTAACTAGCTTGTTAATTATACAGAAGTAACTTCAAAAAGGAGATAGTGGACTCATGGTGTCCTTTTACTTTTTAAAATATTCAAGGATTCACAAAAACATGAGAAAGATTATGGCAACCCTCACCAGACCTACATTATAAAGCAGTTCACCTTGTGTCAAAGCTAAAGCTTGCTTGTCCTGAAGAAGAAAATTCCACCTCACATTGCCTCTTACACCAATTCACCAAGGAGCAACCTAATTAGCAGGACTTTTCATGTGCTTGCTGTCACCTGGCTGCTTTAATAAAGTATGGGTTATGGCACACTTACACCAGTGTAAGTCTTTAGAAGTAATTCTACTGACTGCAGCATAATGGATTAAATTCATCACTGTGCACAAGGCCAGCCTAAGGCCTATGTACTGTGTGGCCCCTTTTTGACCTAAGCAGCTCATCAAAGTCTGGGCCGTGTAGGTGTTCTACTTGGGAGTGGAAATTGGTGATAGGTATTTGTTTGATGCAGCTTTATTTATTTACAAAGAATGTGCAAAGTCCTGTGTCCCTGGACCACAGAGGGAATCAAATAGCAGGACACAGCTTCTTTCACTCACAGCACTAACAGCACTCTTTAGCTTGCACCCCGATCCCAAATCCTCTTCTGAGGTTTCTTCCAGGGTCAGCCACTGTGCTTTCAGCTGCTCCTTCAGGCTGCTCTGTTCTTGTCTGACCTCAGTTTCTATAGAATCTTTATATGTGTGTGCACACACACATCCCTTAGCCCAGGGGAGTGCAAACTACAGCCTGTGGGCCGGATCCGGCCCGTCAGGGCTTTCAATCTGCCCATGGGATTGCCAGTCCTATGGCAGAGCGGGGCTAAGGCAGGCTTCCTATCTTCTCTGGCTCCGCGCCACTCCTGGAAGCGGCCGGCACCACATCCCTGCGGCCCCTGGGGGAGGGGTGCAGGCAGAGGGCTCCATGCGCAGCCCTCACCTGCAGGCACCGCCCCCCACAGGTCCCATTGGCCGGGAATGGGGAACTGCGGTCAATGGGAGCTTCGGGGGTGGTACCCGCCCGCGAGGGCAATATGAGGCAGAGCCGCCTGCCCTGCCCCACCCCCAGGAGCCACTGCCGGACATGCTGGCCATTTCTGGGAGCAGCGTGGGGCCAGGGCAGGCAGGGAGCCTGCCTTAGCCCCGCTGCGCGCTGCTGCCACCCCAGGGCCGCTCCAGGTAAACAGCGCCAGGTCGGAGCCCGCACCCCGAACCCCTGCCTTGAGCTCCCCGACGCAACCCTCCTGTACCCCAACCCCCTGCCCTGAGACCCTTCCTGCACACCACACCCCACACTTCCTCCTGCACCCCAACCCCCTGCCCTAGCCCTACATTCATGGCTCTGCATACAATTTCCCCACCCAGATGTGGCCCTTGGGCCAAAAAGTTTGCCCACCCCTGCCTCAGCCAAAAACTCCTGGGCAGGTTCACACACACCTTTTGTCTTTGGTGGGGCTTTTGCTTACAGATATATCAACTGAAGGATGAATTCAACCCTTAACAAGGTTTCACCCAGCTCATAACTGCTTAAACTCTCAGAATACTTTAGCAGACGTAAAAGGTGGTGCCTTCTGTTGGGCCTCTTGCACAGGGCTGAAATTCACGCAGTAAAGCTTAAATTCAGTAGCTGAGCTGAATTATAACAATTCTGAGAGCTATGATGTACATATTTAGCCTGATTATACCACAGCTTGGCCTTGTCCAAAATGTCTTGGCAAAGAGTGCTATAACTCAGTCTGTGTACAGCTGAATTTAAACCATGCTAACATTGTTAAACATAGTTGTTTCAATTGAGTATGTGGAGCCTTACACAGCTGCATTCAAGAGCACCCGCAGAACTATTTTGTTTCTAGTTAACAAAATAATAACAGCCTTGCCTTCTCTCTAATCACACTCTATCTAGAGCAGGGGTCTCAAACACACGGCCCGTGGGCCACATGCGGCCCGCGGGGTTATTTCCTGCGGCCCGCCATAGGTGCCAACTCCACTGGCAGCCAAGCTCCAAACATTACTGAGTGTTTATATTTTATTAAAACCCCTCTTTGCATTATAGTTTTTAAAAAGGTAATACATTGATTTTTAAAAGAATACTATATTACTCTTCATTTTTTTCATTTTTGACTGTACTTTTGTATGAAAAGGTTTCAGTGATGCGGCCCTCGGGCCAATTTACTAGTTCTCATGTGACCCTCGTGGTGATTTTAGTTTGAGATCCCTGATCTAGAGAGATATTTGTGCATAGAAGAGATGTACACTCAGCAGAACATCACTTTTCCACTTCTTAATAAAGCTCCTCCAGTAGCTACATCCTGGGCAGGATTGGAAAATTCTGTGTTAATGCAAGAAAGGAAAGAGATGCTAATGGAGGAGGAGAATATTCTTGACTGTTTACAGAGCTTCAGCTACACAATTTCCCTTCATGTCAATGTGGACTACATGGCCAAAGCCCTGGGCATTGAACTGAGAATATACATGGAAGAGTTTTAACCTAACTTGTAGTTTTCAGTCTTCAAAGCAACGATGTTCTCCCACAGTCAATGCTAGCCGGTGCTGCATGTAGGCAGAAGTATTAATACATTTCAGAAATGCCAAAGCTCTGATCAAACTCCTGCTATGATATTAGAAATGAAAAATGGAAGCAACCAAATCAGTTATAAATTTGAGCATATTTGAATGCAGTTGCTATGGTTAAATTATGCAAAGGAAAACATTTGGCTGAATAACAGGAAAAACTGTCTTAATGATGATGTCTTCGATACTGTGAAATAGTCTCCAAGAGGAAATGATGAAAGCCTTGTTGCTTGGTCCATTTAAAATTGGGAAAAATGCTAGAAAATGTAGCATAGGAAACAATCCTACTCTGGCAGGCTATGAACTAGATGACCTAATACCAGTAGGCCTTTGCCATCTTTAACACCCACTTCTTTTGGATAAACTAGATTTGCATGAATCCAGCCAGAAAGACAGGATACATATTTTTCCGAGTGTTTTTTAAATCCATTTGACTGAATATTGTTTAAATGTGGTTGTGATACCTGGATAGGCATGTGCAGACTATCACTGTACTGTCTGGCACAGTCTTTCTTTTCTATATAGAGTAATCTGAAAGGACTGTGCTAAATCAGCTTTGTCGGTTTTGTTGTGGTTTATAAGCCAGCTGTACTGTCATAACGTAGTGGTTTTCAACCTTTTTTTTTCATTTGTGGACCCCTACAAATTTTGAATGGAGGTGTGGACACCTTTTGGAAATCTTAGTCTGCGGACCCCCAGGGGTTCGTGGACCACAGGTTGAAAACCACTGTATTAAAGAAATGCAGGGCACAGGTTTGTTTACTGTTTCTCCCCCAGCAGGATTTTCTACATAGTGTCACCTATTATCCCCTTTCTAGTACATATTCCAGGCCCCATATTTCTCAAGACTGAAGCCCCTCTACTTGCTGAAGGAGATATTGTAGAGAGATTCCCCACCCTAGGAAATGAGTATGCTCTCGTCACAGTGCTCATGATCGTTGAAGCAAAAAATGATTGTCAAACTATTGTCTGATTGTACAGACCACTAACGATTGAGACAGCCAAGAGGATGGTGTCCTGATTTTCAAAGGTGCTGAAAGAGAGAGTAATTTTGGTCTTTCAGTCTTAATGCTGTTACATAAAAATATTTTTCAAAATGATGATCATTAGTTCACTTATTTAGCTCACCCAAGTATACTGGGAACTTTACAAACATGGGATAATGAAATCTAGATCTGATCTAGTCATTCCTGCTAGTTTATAACTTGATTTGGCTCTCAAAACAATTGTTATATTAGCTTACTCTAATGACACTAGTTCTGAGTTTGGATTTTGACTTCAAGAATAATTTTTAAGCAAAACAATAGTTAAAATCTCTATAACCAGCATGCATTCAGTTCTGTACAATAGCCCTGGGAATTTCCTCTGACAGATTACAGGGAGTGCGCTTTTGTTTGAAGATCTGCAGCTGTAGATATTCTTCTATTCTTCCACCCCCCTGCACATCTTCTCTCCTTCTCCTCCCTGCTGCTACTCACCACCAAAAAAATAATCTTGGCCACAGAGGACCTCTTCAGAATGATTTTAGATAATATGACTCTGAATATCATCAAAGACGGTCAGAGCATCTACCAGCTGTTCCTGCCATTCTCTGCTCTCCTCCTGTCTCACTGATCCTTAAGAATTCCCTGTCTCCCCAAGAGTGTTGTAAACTCTGTTACTCATAGAAGTGGAAGGGCAGCTTTTCCTTGCCAACATGACAAGAAGGGAGCAGTGGGACCACAGGAACAGATGCTGCAAAATTTTAACTTACCAGTTACTCGTGGAGTGTGTGCCTCAATATGCAAAATAGTTGCTATGCATAACAGATGGGACATTGGGATGCTTCCCAGTATTCTGATATATCAGTATGCTGTAGCTTGAAATAGCTGTGTGATGGCCCTCACAGGAAAAATCATTTGTCTTCTGCCAATTAATAACCAATTTTCCCACAATTCAGACTTCAGAGCATAACCCTTTATGCACTCTGGCTAATCAGTTCTCTTGACTTGTATCTTCACATCTTGTTCAGTGAAACAGACACATGATTGATGTCTTCCATGGCAAAGACTTATTTTTATTCCTTTGATTTATCAAAAGCACCAATTCTAAATATAGGGCCAAATTGTGACCTCTGATGCATGTATACAACTCCCATTGTACTCCAGGAGATCAATAAACTCTCAGATCGGTGAAATTCTGCCTCTCCCATGCCATACCCCTGGGTTAAGAACAGTTGCAGTCAGAGAGATCCCTGTTCATTCATCTGAAGGCAGAATTTGGTCCATATATTAACATAATTAAATCTCTACTTCTGTTAAATTCATGGCTTTATTTGAATTATTAGAGGTTGCACCTTTGATCTAAATCAGTATTCCTTACTATACTCAAGTACTATACACAAGGGTAAAAAAATCTCCACTTAGTTCCACCAGTACGACTCCACTGCATAAGCAAAAATTTAAAACAGTGTATATTTTAAGAATATGCAACCTTTCTATAACATTTAGTCACATACTTCAGGCCTTTATTATTTCCAATTTTATCCTTTTATCACCAGTCATGTTATCTTATTTCTTTGTACGCATTTTTTTCATTTAGTATATATTGATTTAAAAATATTTTTCATTCATCATTCATATACTCTGCTTTACTATATAACTAACACAGAGTCATTCACTTCTGAACTGTATTGTGAGCAAGAGCATGCATTTATCAAACAGGTTTTACACACAGGCTTATTATTGAACATACTGAGGGAAAGAACCATTTTATTTTACTAATATTTGGTCTTGTATCTTTTTAAGGATACTACATGTACATAGAGGCATCCAATATGATCTATGGACAGAAAGCACGTCTGACTTCAAGGTCACTAAGAGGGGTCCCTGGAAAGCAGTGCTTGACATTTTTCTATCACATGCATGGAGCTGGAACTGGATTGTTAAATGTTTATGTAAAAAAGGAAGGTGATAGTGAAGAAACCCTCTTATGGAGAAGGAGAGGTGAACAGAGCATCACATGGCTAAGGGGACTGATAGAATATGAATGTGATAAATACCATCAGGTAAGCAAAGGACTGAGCCACACGGAAGATTAAATTGCACTGTTCTCTGGGATTCATTTTTTAGCTCAGAGAATGGACGCCACTTAAAGTCAGAATTAAAAAATGACATAGGTGGGGTTTCAATGAAACCTGGAGATTTTATAAGGGGGAGGAAATCAAATCCATGATGCTATTCAGAGCTTGTGTCCTCTTCTGTCCATGACAGAGAAAATGTTGAGATGCTTCTTGTTCAGGATCACTGACTGGTACTGCATGTGGCATTTCATTTGAGCAAGGTGAAATACTGGAGAACTTCTCCCAATTTATAAGAGGGAGGGAATATAACAGATACAGTCATAAGTGGGTTGCAAATGTGAACATCTCAATTTATATTACTGATCATGTCCGTTTTTGTATATATTAATTTAAATGATATTGTTCCACCCTTTCTTGCCAGTTGTCTTAGATATATAGTCTAGATCTCATTTTTATCTCAAGCTCATAAATGTTTGAGCTGAGGTTGTAACTGTCAATGAGGAGCCAAGTCCTGAGAGGCACCATCTGCCCTAAACTCCAGGTTAATTTCAGTGGAATTTGAGGACCCTTAGCACCTCACAGGACTGGACCCTAATAATGTTCATTGTTGATAGATCTAGATTTTCTGAACTGCACGTTTTCCATTGCAGGCATATTTGCATGCCTTTTTTTAAGCCAAAATTACCACGATTGCTTATGTAATTACATTAATTGATTGAGCAAGTCTAACGGGTCATTTGCTTATGCAGTTACATTGCATATGCAAGTGAGCCATGCAAGTGTGTGCATAAAATGAAAGTCTGGGCCCCATTGACATTAAATGTAGAGATGTATTTGAACCAAACTCCAATTCTGAATATCCAGATATGAAGGTTAGAAATGCACTGGTGCAAGTTACAACAGTAAATGAACCAGGTGGAAGACGATGTAATACCCAAGGTTGTGCTACTTGGAATATTTTACTATGAATGATTATTAAATCTAATTGTATGTTGATTTACAAAAGACGATAACAAAAATGACTTAGACCCTTATTGACCGAAATACTTTGATTGCATAGATATGCACATAAAAATCTTAAGGGAGGAAAGTCTTTCAGTCCCTTTTTAATATTTCAGTACATCTTTGCTTGTGTTTCTTCTCCACAACTGGTTTTAGATTTCTCTTTCAATGTCACTATAGATCAATAAACTCTCAATTCATTGAAATTTGGACTCATTAATGATGCATCTCTCTTGGTTAAGATGCACATTCTACAGGTCTCAGAGCACATCCCATAGTTGCCAATTTCATGTGTCCAACCATTGATCATCTATTATATGACCTCATCTGGCAGCGCATCTTTAGATTCAGTTATTCCATACTCCTTAACCAACAGCCTTCTTGGAGGGACCTCTAAAATTATGTAACTTGGGTGAAAAATAGACCATCCTATCACTCTCTCTAACTATTCAGGACCTCCCGGCTTTCATCAGAATTGCTGCATCTTGGCCCTTGTGTAAATGAAACAAACAAGCAGATGCACACACACAACCAAACAAAATATGCCATCTTGTATTCCTTCGCAATGTTTAATTCAATTTGTAAGCTTCCCAGAATAGAGACAATTGCTTTTTATCAGGGAGAACTCATACTTCTGCTGACAAGAATTCTCTGTTGATAGGCTGCTTAGAAGAATGTAACTACCCAAGGGTATCAGAGCTTATATTTGGTTTATTAAAGTCCCTCATACACTTAGAACTTAACCATCAAATAATTTTTATTTGTTATCAAAAACATTTGTAACAATGCACAGAGACCCCTTTTGCTGTGTTTCCTCTTGTGGCTGTGCCTCAGTAATTCTGGAGTGAAATCTTGGCCCTGTTGAAGTCAATGGGAGCTTTGCAACTGACTTCAGTGAGGCCAGGATTTTAACTCTGGCGTATACAATAAGAACCTGTGTCTGCTCCTATTAAAGTCAGTAGTAAAATTTCTAAAGTCTATTGGAGCAAGATTGGCCCCAAAATGCATTACCCATGAATAGAAAACATATACTGATAGGTTCATTTTGTCTTAAATGTCTAGAGATTAATTAGAAAAATTGCTTTTTATTAAGAGCTAAATTCAACTACAGGAATAAGAGGAAGAACTTGCTGGTTTATCACAAAATCCTGTGTGATAAGGATGACACTCACGCAAAGAAAAAACAAGAGAAGCATTACATCATGAAAACTAACTGATTATTTGTCAGTCATCCTTAGGACAAAACAGTTCCATACCAAATTCTGAGATTTGATTGGCCTTTTCTGGGTGTCACATGCATCCCAGTTCTCTGACTTTAATGAAGTCTATTAAAATATGCTAATCACTGAGCATATAATTTTTTCTTAGAACAGCATGGGGGTTGCATTATATCTTAAAATAGCCTGCATCAGGCTTTGCATTTTTAAAAAGGTGTACTTTTTTCTAGATGTGATATTTATGAAAACCATATGGGTTGTTTTTACAGATTATTGTTGAAGCAGTTCGTGGAGTGTCAATAAGAAGTGACATTGCTATAGATGATATTCTATTCCAGGCTGGACCCTGTATAGGTACATTTTATACTTGCTTATAATTCTCTTAGGAGACACCTAGGTACTATAGGTAGTGGTTTTAGTGAGTCAGTGCTATTTCTGAATCAATCCCACAGTAGTGTGGTGTTAAGGACCACCGTGCTGCTGGAGGAGCCATTTTTTGAATGAGATGTAAAACCAGAGTCCTGATAGCTTATGGTAAGTAAAGATCCAATGGCACATGGGTGTAAGCCGAGTCTCTTGGTCAAAGTCCAACATGGTAATTCAGTTCTGTGTATGTAAAAATGATAAAGAAATATGAAAACGCTTAATACTCTTCCCTCTCTTCTGTTCTAGAAATGGGAGAAATTACTCAGCATTCATCCGGGGATTCTGATGACTTAAATGAAATTGAGTATTAAATAAGTTCTGCTGAAATGAATGAAGCACCATGTAAGTTATATGTGAGAAACTGCACAATTCCCCCCCCTTTTTTTGTATAAAACGATAAATACTGGACTATTTTGAATATGTCACCGATATATAGGAAGAACTCAATGCACTCTTGTCCTTGGCCTTTGTAACAAAGTTACTGACTCAGGGCTTCTTAGACTGTTCTTATTGTATTTTTTCTCTTTTGCATGTGATATTAGTTATTATATAAAGGCTTCCCATTTTGCACAGATCAAGCAATAAAATACTAATGCGTTTTGGTAAATCTTTTTTGTCACATAGGTAAAGAGAAGAAAGTAAAAAAGGGCACAATTAAAATCTGATATTGTGTTATCTTAAATCTGCATTCAATGAATGTTTTGTGTTGGGGAGAAAGTGAGTTTTGTTTTTATTTCAAGACTTATAAATATTTTGAAATAAGTAAATAATATTGGATATTAATAATATCCTGCACATTGAATGCAATTATTCATGATGACAAATCTCTTTGGGAAAATGTAGTCTCTTACTGGTAATACTTTAAATGTTCCATATGAATGGATTTTTCCCTATTCTTTGCCAGACTAATTACTATAATGAATCTATTTGCCATCAATGTACATAACAAAAGGACTTCCATCAATGTTCCAGTGTTATTCAGTGCAAGTTAATACTATATTAAAATACACTGCTATTGGTTTGTATGCAATAGAGGAGGCACACTTTGTTTGGACTGCAGGCCTCATTTTTTAAATGTCAGTTTCTACACTCACAATTTTATATACTTTACCCAACAAATGTTTTGCATTTATGTTAAAAAGAAACTGAATTCACATAATCTGTTAACTCTTAAGACATTATATGTGTGTTTGTATTACAAGATGGTGGTTTTAAAATTACCAAACTATGTAATAAAATGTAATTTTGAACAATGTCTTATTTTATTGGTCCACTTTAAACACTAGACTCATAGACTTTAAGGTCAGAAGGGACCATTATGATCATCTAGTCTGACCTCCTGCAAAATGCAGGCCACAGAATCTCACCCACCCACTCCTGGAATAATCCTCTCACCTATGTCTCAGCTATTGAAGTCCTCAATCATGGTTTAAAGACTTCAAGATGCAGAGAATCCTCCAGTAAGTGACCCCTGTCCCATGCTGCAGAGGAAGGCGAAAAACCTCCAGGGCCTCTGCCGATCTACCCTGGAGGAAAATTCCTTCCCGACCCCAAATATGGCGATCAGCTGAACCCTGAGCATGTGGGCAAGACTCACCAGCCAGACACCCAGGAAAAAGTTATCTGTAGTAACTTTTAACATCCCATGATTGACCATTGGTCCTATTTACCACTGATGGCAATTAATTGACCTTTGACTAAGATCATGTTATCCCATCAAACCATCCCCTCCATAAACTTATCTAGTTTAATCTTGAAGCCAGATAGGTCTTTTGCCCCCACTGCTTCCCTTGGAAGGCTGTTCCAGAACTTCACTCCTCTGATGGTTAGAAACCTTCGTCTAATTTCAAGTCTAAACTTCCTGATGGCCAGTTTATATCCATTTGTTCTTGTGTCCACATTGGTATTGAGCTTAAATAATTCCTCTCCCTCCCTGGTATTTATCCCTCTGATATATTTAAAGAGAGCAATCATATTTCCCCTCAGCCTTCTTTTGGTTAAGGTAAACAAACCAAACTCCTTGAGTCTCCTTTCATAAGACAGGTTTTCCATTCCTCAGATCATCTTAGTGGCCCTTCTTTGTACCTGTTCCAGTTTGAATTCATCCTTCTTAAACATGGGAGACCAGAACTGCACGCAGTATTCCAAATGAGGTCTCACCAATGCCTTGTATAATGGTACTAACACCTCCTTATCTCTACTAGAAATACCTCGCCTAATGCATCCCAAGACCGCATTAGCTTTTTTCACGGCCACATCACATTGGCGACTCATAGTCATCCTGTGATCAACCAGGACTCCGAGGTCCTTCTTCTCTTCTGTTACTTCCAACTGATGTGTCTCCAGCTTATAACTAAAATTCTTATTAATCCCTAAATGCATAACCTTACACTTCTCACTATTACATTTCATCCTATTACTATTACTCCAGTTTACAAGGTCATCCAGATCTTCCTGTATGATATCTCGATCCTTTTCTGAATTAGCAATACCTCCCAACTTTGTGTCATCTGCAAACTTTATTAGCACACTCCCACTATGTTCTCTAGTTATTGCCATGCTGAAATGCAAACAAGGTTAAAATGTTCAGAAAAAATTATGGGCTGGATCCTCCAGTACATTTGCACTGCAGGAGCCCAGAACAGCCCAAAAGCCAGCGTAACCAGCTACAGGAGAATGCTGTACGTAGACACTGTAACAGTTCCTATGCCACTCCCCATTCTGGCTGCTGGAACAGGGTATGTGGCCCAGGAAACAGGAGTGGCCAAGGCTCCCTTGTGCACCCGTGATCCCCAGCTGCTATAACGGTCCCTTTGGACTGCTGATACCTGGTGCATATTGGAGCAGACATCAGGCTTCTCTAATTTGCATCTAGAGTCCAATCCACTACCCCCACCTCCACAAGCTGCACTGAACATTCCTTGGCCACAGCTGAAGATCTGGCCCTCTATCAGTAAGTCTACACTTCAAAAAAGATTTGCGGCAGCGAGTCTCATAGTCTGGGTCTACTGACTCAGACTCGTGGAGCTCGCACTACAGAGCTAAAAATTGCAGTGTAGATGTTTGGGCTTGGGGTGGTGCCTGAACTCTGAAACCTGGTGATAGGGGTGGGTCTCAGAGCCTGAGCTCCAGCCCGAGGCCAAAAGTCATCTAGGCTGCTATTTTTACCCCATAGTGCAAGACTGAGTCAGTTTACTCAGGCTCTTAGACTCGCTGCTGCAGGGTTTTTATTTTTGCTGTGTAGATTTACCTTATGCCGCCAATCAGCTGGGGTTTTGGTGTGGTTTTTTAACATTGGAGGCACAATCAAAGGATTTGATTTTGTTCAATACAAGATATACATTAAACAAAAATCTTAAGATGTGTTAATTAACCAATACTTCCTGTGGTTTTCAACCTGGGGTCCGCAGACTATGTCTAAGGGGTCCACAAAATGTTGTTGTTACCATAGAGCAGTGGGTGGTCTGCAGACTGTTTTAAGATTTCCAAAGGGGTCTATGCCTCCATTTAAAATTGTTTAGGGGTCCACAAATGAAAAAAAGTTGAAAACCACTGCACTCGACAGAGGAATGAAAGGGGGAAGAGAAAAGGTGGATTTAAGTCACTTTGTGCTTCCTGAATTCACAACCTCAGGGCAGCACATGACCCCTTGATGTCCATGGCCAATTAAGAATAGAGGTAGCATGCACAATGCTCCCCGCAACTGGCGAGTCTCTATGCTGTGACAGGGGAGCATGGTCATTCCATCAGTCTGTGCCAAGTAGGAAATTCCCTACTCCAGGGGAATGTCCTGGACCTGGAGGTCAGTTTAATCTATTATATGGCCCCTTGCATCACTGGAGCATTATAACTGGACCACAGCAAAGGAAAGAATTGAGGCTGATACCTAAGCTATGTGACATGTCATATAGATCAGCCATCTAAAAATCTCTTCAGAAGCCTTAAAAATAAATCCTCATGCAACTGCTATGAGCCCAGTTCTGTGGACTATTCCAGTATAGCTATGTGAACAGAGCCTTCAAAAGCAACTACAGGATCCCAAACACTCAGTGGTTTATATTTGGTTGTTCTGGAAACAAATTGTATTGCAGTAAAACTGGCATTGTCCTGAGAGCAGGACAGAACTTTCCATTGTCCCTTTGTTGTTTGTAATATTGTCATCTTTATTTTGCTGTTTGTATGTGTATGTTCTATTAGCTCATCTTTTTGCATATTTTTATTACTTAAGAGGGACAAATTCTTATCAGTTACACTGGTGAAAATCCAGTTGATATTGAATGTCATAGTTATTTTGGGTTTACACTAGTGTAAATTAGACCAGATCCTGGCACAGTATTATATTAATCTTGGTTTAACATAAGGGCCTGGTTCATCACTCTGTTACTTCAGTTTTATTTTCATGTAACTCTTTAATCTAGTTGCCCCACTCTTTATGGCTGGAGTTATAGTGGCAACTGAGAGTGTCCCCTCAGCTGAAAGGAAAGGAATTTGCAGAAATCCTAATGCCATTGATGGAAGTTCTGTCAGTTACCAGTGATGGGGGAATACGGACCCATCCCTAACATGAATCTGTTGAGAATCCTCCTCAAAAGGAGGGGAAAGGATGTTGAAAAACGAATGACTTTTAGGAACAATCCCTATGACTAATTTTCCATACAATCCCGCAGCTTCCATTTTGAAGGCTATCTGTGCCCCTGTTCCCTAGCTGATTGCATGTTTTAGATATTTGCATATTCTTGAAGTTGTTTATTAATTACTATATATCCCATATGCCTTTACAATTATTTTTCTGTGGAACAATTGCTAGATTATGCTGCCATCTTGTGGAAAAGACAATAACACCATCCTCGGTTTGAAATCACCTTAATATGTTTTTTTGGAACAGCAATAGTTTTTATGCTTCCCAATTTCAAATATCAGGGAGGAGATAGAGGAATGAATTGAAAATGTCACTTTGAGCCATATTGAAATGTAAGTGCAGCTGGTGTCAACAAACAATACTAAGATGCCAGCAGCTAGACTGTCTCCATGCCAGGAACTCTTCGTCTGACTAACCCTAAATCATCTGAGCGGCGCTCTGCTCCTAGCTTCTCTCCTACCCCTTGCTTCTTTGAATATAAAATCACCTTCCCTCCTGAAGATCTTCATGCTGGCACATGGTATGATAGGACTGCTTTAATGAAATTAATAGGACTAAATCAAGTATTGCCTCTCCCCTTGTGGGTTCCAGGACTAGTTGCTCCACGAAGCAGTCATTTATGCTGTCTAGAAACTTTATTTCGGCATCCTGTCCTGAGGTGACATGTACCCAGTCGATATGGGGATAGTTAAAAATCCCCCATTATTACTGTTTTCTTATAACCTCTCTAATCTCCCAAAGCATGTTATAATCACCATCTTGGTCAGATGGTCGGTAGTATATTCCTACTGCTATACTCTTATTCTTCAAGTATGGAATTTATATCCATAGAGATTCTAGCATACAGTTTAATTCATTTAAGATTTTTATTATACTTGACTTTCTTTCATATATAGTACCACTTCCCCACTGGTGTAACCTACTCTATCATTCCAATATATTTTATACTGTGGTTTAACTGTACCCAGGGCCGGTGCAAGGATATTTTGCGCCCTAGGCAAAACTTCCATCTAGCGCCACCCCCCCCCCCCCCCCACCCCGTTCTCCCCCCACCCCGGCTGTGCACGACAAGAAAAATTACGTCACTGCCACTTTGTACCGTAGTGTGAAGCAGTACGCTTGTGCCTGCAACGCAGCGCTGGTATAGGCTATAGTTGTAATGTATGAAAGAACAAGTTAAAATGCAAGTTCAACGACATTTCTCTTTTCTTTATTCATTTGTTTTCCAGCAATAGTGTAAAAAAATGTGTGGGCACTGGTTTTTGGCACCCCCAAACCTTGGCGCCCTAGGCGGCCGTCTAGTTCACCTAGTGGTTACATCGGCCCTGACCTGTATCCCATAGATTATCAGAAGTCCACTAAGGGCTGGTCCACACTGGGGGAGGGGGTGGATCGATCTAAGAGACGCAGCTTCAGCTACGTGAATAACGTAGCTGAAGTAGAATATCTTAGATCGATTTCAAAAGTACTTACCGCTGGTCCACACGGCAGCAGGCAGGCTCCCCCGTCGACTCCGCTTACTCCTTGCACGGAGCTGGAGTTCCGGTGTCGACGGGGAGCGGCTCTGGGATCGATTTATCGCGTCTAGATGAGACGCGATAAATCGATCCCAGAACATCGATTGCTACCCGCCGAATCGGGCGGGTAGTGTGGATGTAGCCTAAGTTTCTGTCTCATTTAATAGTACTAGACACTCCAGATCACCCATCATAGTAGTTAGAAGTCTAGCATTTTTATACAACACTTGTCCACAGGTGTCAGCGCTGTAACTGGCCACTTTCAGGGAAGCAGCATCGGACAAGTGGTGCAGCAGTCTGCTGGGGCCTGTCCTAGACCATTGCACAGTAGGGAGGGCTGCTGTCACCACTTTAATGCAGAAACCCAGGGGTGGGGACTGGTCTAGGCAGTTTCAGGCTTGCCCCAGGCCCTTGTGTGAAGGCAGCTGGTTGGGTGAGCAATTCCCCTCCTTCCCTAGCCCGAAAGGCTGAGCCCTGCTTAGAGCATGGGGCAATCCACCCCAAACCAGAGAAAAGCAGCCCTCAGAGTGGGAGGAGGGGCAAGGGGCTCCAGAGAACTACGTCTCCCGGCATGCGCTGCTCAGCCAGTCACAGGGAACAGGGGTGCCCGCTTGCCGCGCTGCACGCTGGGCAGTGTAGTCTTTGATGGTTGCACAGCGGGCTGCGCGCTGCAGGCCGTTTTCGTGTAAGGTGGGGGACGAATCCCTGTGATGCCGTCGTATGCAAATGAGGCGGAGACAGGGGTTCAAGCTGGGAGGACGCTATTACTCCCGCCTCCCCATCGCCGTATAAAACCCTAACGGAGAAGCCCTATCAGAAAGCCCACAACAACCAACGTCACACCCAGACAGAAATCCACCACGTGCCCCAGCAGGCTGGCCGGCTTGTGGGAAGGCTCCTCCCATCGGTTTAGCGCGAACGGTCCGGACCCTTCATAGTGAACTGAAAGTAAGGACTTGGCCTCCCCGCCCCCCCGCAGCTCTCAGCCAGTGAGGTTTCACGTGAGGCCCGGCGTTCCATCAGCCAATGGACTGTGCCTCGCCCCTTCCGTCCCACTCTGTCTACCAATGGGAATAGGGCGCGCGGGGTCGGGCTCGTTTTCATCTTAACGGGGCGCGACAAAAGTTCCAGGTGGTGGGCGGTGCTTCAGCTTGGGGCAAAGATGGCGGCGCCGGGCAAACGGAAGCTCAGGGCTGCCACTCGCGGTAGTAGTGGCGCCGGGCCAGAGGGAAGCGGTCGGGGGCAGCCGCAGTCGCCCTTCGTGGAGGGCTCTATAGTCAGGGTCGCTATGGAGAATTTCTTGTGAGTGCGGCGCCCCCTGCTGCCGGGGCAAGCTGGCGGGTGGGGGCCGCGGGGAGTATGTGGCACTCGGCAAAGGGCCCAGCTCCGGGAGTCAGGGGGTCGCGCCAGACTCCCCTCGGCCCGGCCGGGGGCTGGGTCGCGACTCGCAAACGTGACCCTCCCGCCCCCGCTGTCACGTGCGATAGCGGGAGGGAGCCCGGCCCCGGTGTGGGAAGGCGGGGGCCGGCCCCCCAGACGTGCGGGCAGAGCTTCTGCCGCCCCCCGGGGTCTGGCTGCTGGGGCCGGCCTCGTTGCTCGCACTGGCGGCTTCACGAGACCGGAGTGGGCGTGTGTGCCGGCCGCCTTGTGAGACCAGCAGCGTGTGTCACTGGCTGCGCCGTCAGTGTCGGACAGCGCCTGGCCGTCATTCACCAAGGGCTTGGGCAAGGCGCCGGGTCCTGGCTAGCTTCGCTCGCCTTTCGCGTCCCTCATCTCCAGGAAAAACTGCTCTAGCTTTATGGCTGGGGACAGAAACCCTGCAAAGGTAAATGTCAGGACAGCACAGTCGTCTTCCTGACTCTACAGGCAGATTGGGAAACAACTGCTTTTGGAGGTGTTTGAACTGCCCTGAGTATCACAACAGGTTAACACTGACACCTAAAGTATGGCAGTTTAAGCCTCGGCATGAAGAATTCAGCTGCTGATCATTTAAAGAAGAAACATTTAGGTTATGTGTCTGCCGCACAGCCTGTCTCCTGCTCCTCTTCAGGTGCCAAAAGCCCCAGCAGCCAAATCCTTTAGGCGAGGTCTACCTTACAGACCGCTATCAGTATAACTTTCAGAGTGGTAGCCGTGTTAGTCTGTATCTGCAAAAAGAACGAGGAGTCCTTGTGGCACCTTCGAGACTAACACATTTATTTGGGCATAAGCTTTCGTGGGCTAAAACCCACTTCATCGGGTGCATAGAGTGGAACATACAGTAGGAAGATCGATAGAGATATAACACACACACACACACCACCCCGCCCCCAGAACATGAAAAGATAGGGGTTCCCATACTCGCTCTTAAGAGACTAATCAATTAAGGTGGGCTATTATCAGCAGGAGAAACTGTTTTTTTTTAAGTGATAATCAGGATTGCCCATTTCAAACAGTTGACAAGATGATGTGAGTAACAGTAGGGGAAAAAGAACAAGGAAAACTTAGCATGGGGAAATAGTTTTCAGTTTGTGTAATGACAAAGCCACGCCCAGTCTTTATTCAAGCCTAATTTAATGGTATCCAGCTGCAAATTAATTCCAGTACTGCAGTTTCTCATTGGAGTCCGTTTTTGAAGTTTTGTTGCTGAAGAATTGCCACTTTTATATCTGTTACTGAGTGGCCAGAGAGGTTGAAGTGTTCTCCTACTGGTTTTTTAATGTTATGATTCCTGATGTCAGATTTGTGTCTATTTATTCTTTTGCGTAGAGACTGTCCGGTTTGGCCAATGTACATGGCAGAGGGGAATTGCTGGCACATGATGGCATATATCACATTGGCAGATGTGCAAGTGAACGAGCCCCTGCTGGTGTGGCTGATGTGATTAGGTCCTATGATGGTGTCACTTGAATAGATATGTGGACAGAGTTGGCAATGGGCTTTGTTGCAAGGATAGGTTCCCGGTTTGGGTTTTTGTTGTGTGGTGTGTGGTTGCTGGTGAGTATTTGCTTCAGGTTGGGTGGGCTGTCTATAAGCAAGGACTGGCCTATCTCCCAAGATCTGTGAGAGTGAGGGATCGTCCTTCAGGATAGGTTGTAGATCTTTGATGATGCGCTGGAGAGGTTTTAGTTGAGGGCTGAAGGTGATGGCTAATGGTGTTCTGTTACTTTCTTTGTTAGGCCTGTCCTGTAGTAGGTGACTTCTGGGTACTCTTCTGGCTTTGTCAATCTGTTTCTTCACTTCAGCAGGTGTTTCTTCACTTCAGCAGTTTTAAGAATGCTTGATAGAGATCTTGTAGGTGTTTGTCTCTGTCTGAGGGATTGGAGCAAATGCGGTGGTATCTTAGAGCTTGGCTGTAGACGATGGATCGTGTGATGTGTCCTGAATGGAAGTTGGAGGCATGTAGGTAAGTATAGCGGTCAGTAGGTTTCCGGTGTAGGGTGGTGTTTATGTGACCATCGCTTATTAGCACTGTAGTGTCTAGGAAGTGGATCGCTTGTGTGGACTGGTCCAGGCTGAGGTTGATGGTGAGATGGAAATTGTTGAAATCATGGTGGAATTCCTCAAGGGCTTCTTTTCCATGAGTCCAGATGATGAAGATGTCCTCAATGTAGCACAAGTAGAGTAGGGCCGTTAGGGGACAAGAGCTAAGGAGGCATTGTTCTAAGTCAGCCATAAAAATGTTGGCATACTGTGGGGCCATGTGGGTACCCATAGCAGTGCCGCTGACTTAAAGGTATATATTGTCCCCAAATGTGAAATAGTTGTAGGTGAGGACAAAGTCACAAAGTTCAGCCACCAGGTTTGCCATGACATTATCGGGGATACTGTTCCTGATGACTTCTAGTCCATCTTTATGTGGAATGTTGGTGTAAAGGGCTTCTACATCCATAGACAGTCACAGAATGCCATTAGCCATCACCTTCAGCTCCCAACTAAAACCTCTCCAGCGCATCATCAAAGATCATTCTCCGCAGTCGTCATGGTAAAGGATAGACATGTGCTGCAAGCTGGTATATTTTCATTACACTGCGTTAAATGAGATGGGATTTTTTAAAATTATTATTTATTTATTTATTTGCCATGTGTTGAGCTTTTCTAGAAAACAATATTTAGAAAAGTCTTCAATCTTATCTGCGGTATTGTTAGAAGTATTGCTTTATCATATTAATACAATGTCAGAATGGCACTGAGGCAAATATGCTTCTTTTGCATGACATTGATTGATTTTTCTGGTCCATATCAGTCTATTAGCCTAAAATGATGGTTTCTTTCAGAACATACGATAATTGTGAAGTGTTTCCAGGACCCCATTTGAACATGATAGTAGGAGCCAATGGAACAGGAAAGTCCAGCATTGTGTGTGCCATCTGTCTGGGATTGGCAGGAAAACCTTCTTTCATAGGGCGTGCAGACAAGGTGAGTGCAAATTTTTGAGATCTAGACATTTAATTTAATAATTTAGGGCCGAGTCCAGCCGGAGTAACCGTAATCCTGATGCTCTGTAAACTCCAGGTCAATCTGCTGCAGAAACAAAACCTCTCTGTAGATCTACAGCAGAGCTGGACAATTCAAAGAGATCTGCAGCTGTCATGTTGGTCTTCTGCTTATCAACCTGACTGAGCTCTTGTGTTCAGTCTGGAAACACTTGATTCATGTTGGGACCTCTTAAAATTTTCCAGCCTACACAACCTAATTAGAGAAATTGAAGCATGTAGGAATAGTGTTAATTCTTTTCTAACTTTTTAGTGTTTCACTTTACTACTGTGGCAAAGTACCTGCTTCTCCTCAGTAGTCTAAGTCCTTTTTAGCCTTGGAGAGACAGGCTTGGGCAAGGCAAACCCTTACCCGTAGCACAGGGTCCGGCTTTACCTTCCCCCGGTCAGTCCCTTGTTTAGTTTCCTTCCCTTTTGGGGAGGAAGTGCAGCCCTTCTTCCTGGAAGGGCTCAGTGGCTTGTTGCACTCAGCCTACTGGTAGCTTTCCTGCTTCTTTCTCTCTCTCTCGCCTCCCTGCCATGCACACAGGGGAGGGTTTAAAAAGGTCTCCAGCAATTGCAGCCAGCTGGACCTAATTAGTTCCCTAGTAACCCCGTTCCCAGCTGAATCTTATTTCCCCACAGTCATCTCTCCTTAGTGGATAGGGAGAAGCCTTTTAACCCCCTGGGACTAATTGCTAACCCTCCCCCCCCCCCCCCCCCATTTGTAGCTATTTGTCCTGGGTTTACCATACTACTTTACTTTAATCACTTATCACTTTTAAGTCTTTTTTTTCATCAGAACTTCCAAAATGCATGGAATCTGAAAATCTGAGGTGAATATCTGTTGATTGATATCAAAGGGTTTGTGTTAGAGAGCAAGTTAGATGATTTTGGGGTACATAATGCTTTTGGGTAAGAGCCTTATAGAGGGTTGAAGTGTTGTTGACAGCATTATTGACAATATGAACACTCTTACTCTAGAATAAGAGTGCTTTGTTCCTGTTTATCTTAATGCATTTTAGATATATGTTCAACTAAGCAGGAACAAATCACTCTTATTCTGAGTAAGAATTTCGACATACGGGGTTAATAGGGAACAACTCCATGTGTAGGGAATCCCTAAATGTAGTTCTTTGGGTGGGCTCTGCACATCCTGTTCATATGTTGCAGTGACATTGCAGCCCTGATAGTAAAATGCTTCAACGAGCACTGCTACAAGAAGGTTCCATCATCAGAGCTGCACTGTCAGCGTATTCCATGAATATGTAGAGTCCATCTTTAAGAACTCTGGTTACAGGTGAATAAAATTTCATTTTTTTCTTTAATACACTTCTCCTTTATAAAAGTGTAGTGTATTTATGGTATATTGAAAGTGGACCTTTTGACTAGGCAGTAGGTTTTTCTAATCTACTTATTTGTTGGTTTGACCTTTTTAAATGTGTTTTTGCAAATTAAGAGGGTATATTTAAAGTTGGTTTAGTGATAATGGATGGGTTATACAGCTGTCAGTAATTGTCTGAATCCCTTTAACTGTTCCAGACTTCTTAATGACTTTTTCCTCCCCATGCCCAAAGGGTTCAATTTTTTGTAAAAATAGATGGGCTTGGGGCCAAATCAGTGTACTCATCTCTTAATCACATTCATTTGTATTTTCTAGCAGTAGGCAATATGACTGTCTGAAATTCCTTCTTCTGTGTAACTTGATTTAAGGACCAGTCTAATACAGGGCATCAGTCTTAGAGCAGATCATGAAATACAAAAAACTGTTGTAGCTCTCTTTAGACAAAAAAGAGCCATACTCTCTTTCCCCTGTAGAAGAAACTGAAGCTTTGGGAAGGGGGAGAAGTAGAAGTTTTGTATAAAATTCTGATCTCCTCGTAACAGGATTTCTTTAGTTATTGCCCAGGCATAGTCTTTATTGTAACTATGTGTGAGGGAATTGTATGCATGGCAACATTGTAAATTGGTACTAGTTATTGGCATACCTATTCCAAATTGGTCATTAAATCTAAATTGTCATGTGTCTGATTTTTAAATGTATTTTTTAATACCTTTTGTATTTAATATTCTAAAATACTGGTTCCTCTAATTTTTGCTCTGCAGGTTGGTCTGTATGTAAAGCGAGGGTGCTCTAAAGGCTTGGTTGAAATTGAGCTGTAAGTACTAAAACCATTTTTGCTGACTGTATCTTATTTCTGTTTTAATAAACAGATTTGTAAAAAGTTTTTGTAGACAGCATCTATTGAGGCACTGGTGATTTGTGGTATGTAAAGAGTACTTTATTGAAGCACAAGATTAGTGTAATAAATTTTAAAGTGTCAGATAACTGGTTTGTAAGAAATGATCCGTTAGCTAGCTAACAATGTCATTTTCTGCTGCAGCTTGCCAAATCTTTAAGGGAGGCTCCTGGCATGCAGAAAAGGAAAGAAAAGTTGTATATAGAAAGCAAGTGCCTTGACTTAATCATGTTTTAGATTTTGGTGTATTTAATGTTAAGTGATGCAAATACTGTTTTATGTAAACACTTATAACCATGAATATAACATGTAATTATATCCAAATTGTTCTATATTTAATAAAAATACAATTAAAACTCTTCAGGAACCTTTCTCCAACCTTACGTTGCAACATAACTTTGCATAGTACTTGGGTTCTTGCCCCAAAGAACTTGGACTGCATCAAACAAACAGAAAAGACAACAGGCAGAAGAATAGGGAGGAAGGAGAGGCAGGGTAAAGTAATAAAAGGTAGCATAATGTTTCCAGTACACTTAAAGGGACCAAACAGTTGGCCTCAAACCTGGATGGGGCAGTTGACCAAAGACTGACCTATTCCGAAGAGACTTCTTTGAAACCAAGCACAGGAGGTAATATTAGAAGCTGATTAACTAGTAAAAATGTTGCTTGGGTAGGAAAGAGATGCCAAGGTGACAGCTGATTACCTGGGGGGGGGGGGGAAATGAAAGGTTATTCGGGATCTTGTGGGGTGATAGGTGTGTGTTTTGTTTGTTGGTGCAACAGTCTTTCACCTGGACAATATAATGCCAGACAACACCTTAGGTGAATGGAAAATAATAGGAAAAGGTGGCACTTAAAAAAATCTACTTCACCCCAAGTAGGTCTTTTGAGATTTTCTTCTTTGTATGTCTTAGTTTCCTCTTCTGTGTTTGAGGATTTACATATTGTAACATACAGTTTAAAGACAAGATATTGTGGTTTTATAATAGAGATGGGCATTCTGTGTTCTTGTGGAATGGAGCTAGCCAACCTTGTTCTAAGGATCAACCCCTTTAAGAACAGGCAGTATAGTATAAGTGGAACTGGAAGTTAGTATGTATGTTAATTTGCCCATAACATTGCGAAAATGCAAGGGATATGTGGAACTTGGTGAAGAGGGTCAGAGACCTACTTGTGTGTGCACCAGGCTCAAGAAGGCAAGGTGGGGTTAGGCTGTTTGCCCAGAAACTCTAGAACCTCAACATCTAACTCTGGCCATTCAGCATATGCAATAAAGAGCTCTTTTCTACAATTCTGTCTGTATTGGTAATAAAATATGTAGTTCAGTCAAGTGATAGAATCCAGTAAGCAGGAAGACTGTGAGTAGCCAGTCTCTCACTGGTAAGCTACTATGGAGCAACCTCTATCATCTTAATACTTCTTTCAGTCTCCTTCTGGGGAAATGCAGATCCCACAATTCCAAGTTTTAGAACAGGACTGGCTATTCCTGGAACACAACTTCCTTTAAAGGAATCAGACTACCCTGTTACACAGGCAAAGGAATGAATGATGGACACTTAGCTACAGCATAGTTTAGGGACACTCTCTTCTTAAAACCCAACAGGAGAGCAGAAATGAGTGCAGTCACCAGTGCAGGTGTAAACTGAAGTCTCTCCGAACACATGCCAGAGAATGAGAATTTTGCTGTCATGCCGAGAATACTGTCTCAGAGAAAAGCCTATCACAATATGGGTGGTAGAGGAAGAGTGAATTAGCAAAATCCCAGAGGTTTTTCAAGGAATACATAGACAAGGGGAAGAGAAAGAAACTGAATATGATACATCCCCAGCTTCTGATAATACAAAATATTGTAAATAGAGGCAGAAAGTGGTAAGGAAAGAACAAGTAATAATAGCACCATATCAGAACTAATCAAGGTAGATCCTGGTACAAGAAGGTAAAGAAAGGTAGAGGAAAGTGGCATGATCGGGACATGCATATATACCAGGGGCGGGCAAACTTTTTGGCCCAGGGGCCACATAGGGGTTGTGAAACTGTATGGAGGGGCAGGTAGGGAAGGCAATGCCTCCCTAAACAGCCTGGCCCCTGCCCCCTATCCACTCCCTCCCACTTCCTGCCCCCTGACTGCCCCCCTCAGAACCACCAACCCATCCAATCCCCCCTGCTCCTTGTCCCTTGACTGCTCCCCAGGGACCCCAGCCCCTATCCAACCCCCCGCCCCCCCACTCCCTGTCCTCTGACTGCCCCGCTACCTATCTACCCACCCCAGCCCCCCAACAGGCCCCCCGGGACTTTCAGGCCTATCCAACCACTCCCTGTCCCCTGACTGCCCCTGCCCCAGAACCTCTGCTCCATGCTCTCTGTCCTCTGACTGCCCCCCAGAACCCTCCCTGCCCCCTTACCATGCCACTCAGAGCAGTAGGAGCTCGCAGCCCCGCTGCCTGGCAGGAGCGGCAGGCCAGAGCGCTGGCGGCTGTGAGGCTGCGGGGGAAGGGGGACAGCAGGGGAGGGGCTGGGGGGCTAGCCTCCCTGGCCAGGAGCTCCAGGGCCGGGCAGGATGGTCCTGCTGGCCGTAGTTTGCCCACCTCTGGTATACAGTGGAAGTAAACTCAAGAAATTTGTTGTTAGTCCCAAAGTAGACTGCAAACACTGCATTACTGATGGGGATAAGTTAATAGATATTCTTGGAAGAATAAACCTCACTTAGTCTATTCTCAGCATAGTTATGTTTGTTTGAACAAGGTATGTAGATGCTATATGTGATAAAAATAGCCTGTCAAATGGCTTAACTGTAATAAAATCTCAGGGACAGATAGTACCACCCTTCCTAAAGCAAGTTTTTTACATAGACTTCTTTTACTGAGAAATCTCACATTTCAAAAATTTGTGCTGACAAGTTAAGGGTCTTAGTAACATCCTTACTGTGGGAACAATTCAATCAAATACAAAATTTGATAAGCAAATAGCCCTTGTATGATGATTGAAACCAACTCTGCCATCTGATACATTGAACTTTCACAAGTTAAAAAAGCTGAAGAGCTTTGAGTAGGCTATACTCCATCAGGGTTTGAAGTCCTTGGGAATTGTGCTCCAAAGTTACTTTTCAGTCTTTTGAAAATACCATCCTAAATATGGTGCCTAAACATTTAGGAGCTTAACTTTAACATCCTGTTTTTTGAAAAACGTGGCCAGTATGTATTTATTTTTCATCACTTAATAATGAAACTATACTTCTTACTTCCAAAATAAAATGTATAAGATTTTGTCACTAAAATAGTTTGTAATAAAAATGTTAACTTCTGCTGCAAAGACTTGTCTATGTGCTTAACTTGAAGTCATACATTATCTGAAAGCTTATGTCTACTTTAAGGTGAGATATGATGTGGAGCTGTCAAGTAGTGATGTTACCATAGAAGTGGGGTAAACAGTGACACCATCAACATGTTAAAATGACCACTGTGAAATACTTGCATTCTTTTCTGTTAGTTTAATGACTCTGTGTATTTCAGGACATAAAATTGGATTTCTTTGACTTCACAGCTTTACAACAACCATCTAAAGGGTAAAACAAAATCTAATAATAAATTTGTACAGCATGCTCCTGACCTCAAATGCTAGAGTCAAGCCACATAGAGCGTGGCTGAATTGCTTGCCAGCAAGCATTTGATCTGCAGTGTAAGCTACATGTACATCAGAATCAATAAGGTCTCGCAATCCTGAGTATCCTCAAAATTTCCCAATACATGCAATAAAGCAGTACAGGGTGTGAAAACCACCCGGGTGAATCACATTGGTACCAAGTTCATTTGGGAAGGTCCATTTCACTTGCTGAGCAACAACATAGATGGTCTGAACAGTTTGCTGTTGTCCTAGAGCTGCTGACATTGCTTTACATTTCAGCATGGTTGTATAGACTGTGGCCATGGCTGGTTTGGCATCCACAGTAGTACGTTAAGTCAACCAAATCAATCATGTCTGCTGCTTGCCTATAAATGTGGCATAGTTTGCTCTTTGGAGGTAGAGTTAGTGCATATGCACCTGCTGTGTAGGTGCTCCTCTTTGATGCAAGCTTGTGGTTGTATTTTGGACTGGATTCAATCACCTGAATGTGAACAGTATCACCCATTGTTATATGCAGTGTGTTGTAGCCATGTTGGTCCAAGGATATTAGAGAGACAAGGTGGGTGAGGTAATATCTTTTATTGGACCAACTTCTGTTGATGAGAGAGATGAAACTTTCGAGCTTACACAGAGCTCTTCTTCAGGCCTGGGAAACTAACTCCAAGTGTCACTGCTAAATGCAAGATTTGAACAGATTGTTAAACATAAGTAGTTAATGCATATTTTAAGGGACCATTAGTTTTAGTTTAGTGGGTTAGTTTCCCAGACCTGAAGAAGAGCTCTGTGTAAGCTCGAAAGTTTGTGTCTCTCACCAACAGAAGTTGCTTCAATAAAAGATATTACCTCACCCAACTTGTATCTCTAACAATATCATTGTCATTTGGTATTGGTAGGACATCACGAGGTAGCAGTCTTAAAAGACTCCAGGAGAGATCTCAGCCAGTGTTCATTTGTAGGTAATGAGTTTTTCTCAAATACTTTTTCATGGGTAGTCTGTTCTGGAGGTGTTCTAGGTTTTTCAAATGCTTCATATTGCATAAGAAATTCTGATTGCCCAGAGAAAGTAAGTGTCTTTTCTTTCCCATGGTTCAGTGGTATTTCTTGTTATGCTGGACTATCGGCAGACTGCTCTTGAAATGCCACTCTAGCCATTGAGTAGAAGGCCTTCTTTCCATCAGTGGTCTGTACATTGTTGTCTGGGTATATCTACACTGCAGTAAAACACTTGCAGCTCGCCTGGGTCAGCTGACTTGGGCTTGTGGGGCTTGGGCTCGGGCGGAGGACTATACTGCAACTTTATGGATACTTGGACTGGAGCCAGAGCTCTGAGACCCTTCCCTGTCATAGGGTCTCCGAGCCCAGACTCCAGCCCAAGCCCAAATGTCTACACTGCGATTTTACAACACTGCAGCCTGAGTTCTGTGAGCCCAAATCCACTGACTTGGGTCAGCCAAGGGTGTTTTTTTTGCAGTGTATACATACCCTTTATTATCATCTCCTTAATGGTTGAGAATTCTAGCAGCATCAAATGGTACAACTCCATTTGGAATGAACACCACTCCTGGAGTTTTCTACTTCCGTTTTTGGAGCACTAGTGATGGACCACCTCAGCTCATCATGGATTGCTATGAAGCTGTAGTATGTCAATTAATTGGAAGACCCAAATTCATGGTGTGATAATTTTGGAACTGTTAAATATATGCACTCTGCAATTGTGAAGCATCTTCTTTGAATGTCTTCTGAAGGATGATATTAATTGCTGGCTGAATTATATACCTCTTCATCAACCAAAGGACAAACTCCTCTACCAATTGGGGCACAAAAGTAGCTGTCCTCAGTTAATGATTATCACCTGGCTTTGGATAATATTCTGAGGCTTTCATTTCAGCTATTTCAGATCAAAGGATTGAAGCAGCATTATGCAAAACCACTTGTATGTTTGAAAGCAGTTCATCAGGCTTACTCACTAAAAGAACATCCCTAAAATCTTTGGATGATTTGAGTTCCTGCTTCAGATTACTAGCAGCTTGAATAGTATCGGCTAATGTTACTGTGCTCCACAGAGCAATGGTAGACTTGCCTTGTCCATGCTGTGCATGGAAATTGCAGAACCATAGTGTTTTTCTAGCTTTGCCTGTAATTTGCTACTGGAATAGCTTGCAGTTTCTACATCTGAAGGAAGCAGAGCTTAATATCTTTTTAGCAGCTTTGATAAGAGAAGAGCCTTCTAGTACATAAGATCATTGTCTAGCTCTTCAATCAGGTGATGGAATGCAATGTCGGAAGATGAATATTGTTGCAATGTAACTAGATGGTTTTGCATTGATTCATTTTACTCAAATAGGAAGAAAGGCATGTTGAGTGATAAACTGCATCCTTAGCAATTAAGTCTAATTGCCACAGATATTCTGCACGACATGTCATCTCCTCTTTGAAATGCTGCTTCCATTAGATTTGTTGCTCTCTTGTCTGTCTTGCGTGGTTTTTCCTCCGCAAACATTGCAATAGGACCAATTGCTGCAGGACATGTTTGCTGTGGTGGCAATGGAAGCAGGTGAACATGATGCTCTCTGATCAGATTCAGTCTGTTTTCCTTTCCTTGGTTCAGTATAACTCTGACATGCCAAATTTAACTTGCTTGCATATTTCTGAACGCAGCCCCTGTGACAGAGCATTGGTGGCACATCGTCCAAATTAGAAAACTCATCCGGTAGCCACCAATACAATTAATATCTTCATTAATGATCTGGAGGATGGCGTGGACTTCACCCTCAGCAAGTTTGCAGATGACACTAAACTGGGAGGAGTGGTAGATACACTGGAGGGTAGGGATAGGATACAGAGGGACCTAGACAAATTAGAGGAATGGGCCAAAAGAAATCTGATGAGGTTCAACAAGGACAAGTGCAGAGTCCTGCACTTAGGACGGAAGAATCCCATGCACTGCTACAGACTAGGGACCGAGTGGCTAGGCAGCAGTTCTGCAGAAAAGGACCTAGGGGTTACGATGGACAAGAAGCTAGATATGAGTCAACAGTGCCCTTGTTGCCAAGAAGGCTAACGACATTGTGGGCTGTATAAGTAGGAGCATTGCCGGCAGATCGAGGGATGTGATCATTCCCCTCTATTTGGCATTGGTGAGGTCTGATCTGGAGTACTGTGTCCAGTTTTGGGCCCCACTCTACAAGAAGGATGTGGAAAAATTGGAAAGAGTTCAGCAGAGGGCAACAAAAATGATTAGGGGGCAGGAGCACATGATTTATGAGGAGAGGCTGAGGGAACTGGGATTATTTAGTCTGCAGAAGAGAAGAATAAGGGGGGATTTGATAGCTGCTTTCAGCTACCTGAAAGGGGGTTCCAAAGAGGATGGATCTAGACTGTTCTCAGTGGTACCAGATGACAAAACAAGGATTAATGGTCTCAAATTGCAGTGGGGGAAGTTTAGGTTGGATATTAGGAAAAACTTTTATACTAGGAGGGTGGTGAAGCACTGGAATGGGTTACCTAGGGAGGTGGTGGAATCTCCTTCCTTAGAGGTTTTTAAGGTCCAGCTTGACAAAGCCCTGGCTGGGATGATTTAGTTGGGGATTGGTCCTGCTTTGAGCAGGGGGTTGGACTAGATGACTTCCTGAGGTCCCTTCCAAACCTGATATTCTATAATTAATCTCTCCTGGTTTCTGCTGCCAACATCACAGAATTCTATCCAGCATTGGTGCCTCCTGACAGTTTTTTGCATTCTTTTGTTTTTCTTGAAAAATAACACATTTTTCAAAATTTGTGTAGTCTTTTTCTCTTTGATGGAAGCCTCAAGGGGCTTGTACTGCCATGTCTTCATATACTGTAAACTTTCCTAGAGAGAGAGATTGTTAACATTACCACTACCACCATTTTTCATTTTGTACAAGTATACACTTGTGCTAAATTAGATATGAATTAGTGCTAAATGTTAGTATCAAAATTACAATTTGTTTAGTGAGCACTTTGACTGAAGCCTTGTACGAAACAGTGTATCGTCATCTGTAACAATAATACTGACCTGTTTAGGGTACGTCTATACTTACGCGTCCGGTCGGAGGCGCGGGATCAATGTTCTGGGTTCGATTTATCGCGTCTTGTCTAGACGCGATAAATCGAACCAGGAAGTGCTCTGCCGTCGACGCTGGTAATCCAGCTCGACGAACGGAGTAGGCGGAGTCGACGGGGGAGCCTGCGCGCCGCGTGTGGACCCCGGGTAAGTGCTTTTTCATTCGAACTAAGATAGTTCGACTTCAGCTACGTTATTCACGTAGCTGAAGTTGCGTATCTTAGTTCGAATTATGGGGTTAGTGTAGACCAGCCCTAAGTGTCACTGAATTAAAAAGCTAGTTTATAGAATATTTCAAAGGCTAGTGGTACATGCAAAGGCAATTACAAATTAAAACCTTCCATTGGGCAGACTAGATGCTACATTGTATGTACTAAAACTTACAGTGGAGAAGCATTACATTAGGAATTAATGTACGTTTATATGTGCCCGCTATCTGGTACAAACTATGGGCATGCAATCGTCAGATTGATATAGTCAGCAAATTTTAATTGAAAGTATAGAAAATATTATTACTTGTGTGATATATTTTGACAATTAAGAATATGCAATATGAAAACATTTCATGTTATATTGCAGAATATTGATTTTTGCCATATCTAAACAGCTTCATCTGGGGTAAAAAATACTTGCCCATGCAAAACCAATAAAAATCTCTGTACACTTTCGTTTGATACCTTTGATCAATAAACACCACATTAAGGTGTTGCAATTAACTTACACTAAAACTGTAGTCATAGTCATGTTGCAGTGTTTCTGGAACTGTGCAAAAAAAATTGACACTTTTTCATCATTCTGGGAACCACTGTTTTAGCTCACCTGTAGACCTACAGCACTTCTTGGCAGCTCCACATTATACCTCATCTAAACGTAGTGCCGGCAATTTGCCACAATATTATGATGGGTCCCGCACTTTCTCTTCTTGTGGGGGGGTTTCAGGGTGCCATTTCTTGCCCATGAACTGGGGTAACAGCTATCCTACTAGTATCCCAGGGAAGGGGAGTGGAGAGGGAGGGACCCGGACCCGCCCTCTACTCAGGGCCCCTGGGCTGGGACCCGATGATAGCAGGTGAACCACTTGTACCAGTGATTCTTTCCCCTGGGCTACTTCCCTCTCCTGACCTTCAGCTTGTGGGGCTTCCTGCCTTCCCTCTGCACAAGCCAGGTGTCCCTTTACCTCGGATCTTGGTCTTCTTAGCCCACCGCAGCACTTCTCAAAACTCTCCTCTGCTTTCCTCCGACTGCTCTTTGTTCCACCACCAATCCACTCTGCTCCAACTCCTTCAAACTGCTCTCTGCTCCACCACCAAACCACTCTGATTCAACTCCTCCAAACTGCTCTCTGCTCCACCACCAAATCACTCTCCTTTAACTCCTCCAAACTGCTCCAACTCCTCCTCACTCTGCTCCAACTCCTGCTCTGGTTGATTGAAGCAGGGGGATTTTATCAGGTGACTGGCTTCAGGTGCTCTAATTGGTTTCAGGTGCTTTTAATTAATCTACAGGGAATAAGGCTTCTCCTCCTCCTAGATCACGCTCCTGCTGCCTTCTGGCCATGCTGTATCACAATATGTAAAATAAGCTTCCAAATGATATAGGTGTGTGTAGGGTGGGTGCATTTAACTCAAAACAATATGGCCTTTTTTGTAGAATTTCTACTTACCGATAAATCAATTTCTTTAAAACAATTTAAAAAAATGGATTTTTTAAATTTAAATCTGATTTTTGGATAGGTTTTTTCCTCTAAAATGATTTTATCTAAAGACAGTTTTAATTGATACATTATAGCTCAAAGATATCTCATCATGGAATAGGGATTATAAATTCAAATTCTATAGTATGAGATAATATATTCATGTAATGTTTAAGAAAAGTTTTGTAAATGAGTTCCAATAGTTCATGGATTAGGGACCCAATCTTATGGGGTTCCAGGGGCTTCTGTATAGATTATTTAGGTTAATCTTTCTATCTACCCAATGGGACTCTGTGCTCAGTCTAGAAGATACCATCAGAGATGCTTAGTTTTGCTGTTCTCAAACTGTGGATTTGTCTCCCCAGAGAAAACATGCTTGTTAACAGCAAAAATGTTTTAAATAAATAAATAATATATAGAGCTGAGAAATAACAGACCTCAACTCTATTGTCCCTCTTCAAATTTGTGTACAAAGAGTCAATCCTTTACCTCTCTCTAAAGTGCAAAGTTTCAAAAAGTTCAATGAATAGAAGATTGTTGGGGGCGGAATAGATCTGGACAAGGAGAAGAAGTCTGGAGATAAATGTGGGAAGCGAGGGACATATGCTTGTTTGTTAAAATATTTTGTTTGCTTTTGAACTGAAAAAACAGAATACTTAGTGCTGTTGTTTTAGTTAATTAAAACAATTTAAATGTCTGTCTGTTCTCCTCCTAATACAGCATGGCAAGAAAATCCTCCAAATATTAATGATTAACCTTTGAATTGGAGATAGTTCACCTCCCAAGGACTTTATAAATATCTGCTTCAATTACCTTTGGTAAATGAAATAACCAACCAACCAATCATTCATTTTCTGATATAGCTGTAAAACTAATCTGAAAAGTTTTCAAAATAAATCACTGTTTAAAAATGTATAGTGTGTACCTTCTAAAAATGAAACGTACATCTATCTCTGAGTTGTGAAGAATATGTATTAAGGTTATAACCACCAACAAGAATGCACTTTTATGTAGAAAACCATGATTAAATAGAGTCTTACTGACTAGTGATTTAAATCATGATTTAATTCAATTTTGATTTAAATCAAATCCACCCTTATTAAAGTAAAATGCTATTTTATGAATGGGGAGAGAAAGGGACAGGCTAATGGCATACCACAATTAGAGCACAAAGTGAAATGAGAGAGAGGATGAATAGGATCACTGGAGTCTAGAACAGTATCTTATGTAGATGATATCCAGTTTATTCTGTGAACGTCATACATTTCTGTAATTTTCTTGATTTTTAACAGAAGTTTAGGAAAACATCTAGCTAAGATCAAATGTAGAGAACCAGGTATCAGGTTAAATGATGCATACAGGGCTTGAGACATTTCCGATTATCCAGAGGATTATCCAATAGACAACGGCTAATATAAAATATAGGTATGAGGATGAACCAGCAAAGCACTAGTGAGAATCTGTCTTTCCCCCTCCTTCCCCTCTTCTGTAAATGGAGAGGGTTCCCAGAAATTGATGGTGGAACTCCATCTTTCACATCTGTCTGTGGCTAGGAGTTTCTGATCGATTGGAATTCCCTCATTTTCTCCATGCTGTATTTCCCCTTGTGGGCTGCAAGGGAGAAGGAATTATCTTCCTTCACCCAGAGCTTCCTGGCTGTTGTGAGAGCATAGTGGGGGGAGTGAAGACTAGCTCTTCAGTTTCTTTGAGTCCTCTCTTCCACCCTATCCTTATCCCAAATAGCTATTCTGCTTGCTCTTAGGGCTGGTCTACACTGGGGGGGGGGATCGATCTAGGATACGCAACTTCAGTTACGAGAATAGCCTAGCTGAAGTCGACGTTTCCTAGATCGAAAGTAATTTTACTTACATTGGGTCCACGCGGCACAGGCTTGCTCCTCCGTCTACTCCGCTTCCTCCTCTTGCCGTGCAGGAGTTCCGGAGTCAACGGGGGGCGCTTCTGGGATCGATTTATCGCGTCTAGATGAGACGCGATAAATCGATCCCCAATAGATCGATTACTACCCGCCGATTTGGCGGGTAGTATAGACGTGCCCTTAGTGCTCCTAAGTAGCAGAGTGACTGATTCTTGACAATTTCATTACTCTCCTCCAAGGATCTTAATAGTAATTTCTGAACCATTAACAAATGTGGTCATTGTTTAGCAAGGTTGTAAGCAGCAGGAGAATACTAATGATGTTTGTGGACTTGTGAAGACAACTTTCTGAAGGTTAACTAGGGCAATGATCAGCTTAAATGGCTAGCTAGATCCTTCAAAATAACTTAAATTCTGCAGAAATGGGTTACTTAGACCACCTCTGTGGCCAAGAATAACTTTTTACTTAATGGAGGGGAGAGGATTTTCAAAACGCATAATGAAGGGGTGATCTTGGACACACATTGACTATACTGCCAAAGTCAAAGAATGCCTGCAAGCCTTAAAGAGATCCCCTTAATGCTTTTCCAGGCTCAAATTTTCAACACTTTTTTAGTTTCCATTTAGCACCTAAATGAAGTGGCTGACTGAGTTCTCAAATCCTCATCACCCCGGAGGAACATTTCTGAAAATTTGACAACACCCAGGGCTAAGCCTGTTAGGCATCTAAGTGAATTGGCCAGGTTTCCTAAATGGGAGCCACACACTCTTGAAATCCTGATCCCAGTTGTGGGTGCTGAGCACATCTAAAAATCTAGCCCTAAATCTTTTTTGAATTTTCTACTCTCAGAGAAAAGATCAACCTAATAAAGATACTACCTGTCTTACAAATTAACTATATTGCAGCATATAACCTTTCATGAATCTCAGCATAGTATTTAAAGAGGCTGTTTTGATAAGGAGTGAGACAGAGGACAGACCTTGCATGAGCCCTGTCAATACAGTGATCAAGATAAGATGGGATTTGGCTCCCAAATACAAGGCTATATCATTGGGCATTTAGCCTGGTGAAAAGGGCCAAAGTGAGACAGTCTGGAGCATTTGGTGCTGCAATGGATCTCCAGGTCACACTTTTCTGTGGGAAGTAGTAAGGCAGGTCAAAGGAGATAATTTAAGTAACCCAATCATATCTGTCACCCAATCAGATTGGGTGAATTTGACTCTAGGATCATACATCATGATCTTGGTTTTAGTTATCTACAGTGGTGAAGCTTCTTGACTGTGACTGTAATGGAATATCATTAATGACATGGTAGGCATTTATAAGGAAAGGCATAGGTTTCACGAAAAAGGTATTCACATCCTTATCCCACTCACATCTTGGTGCTGCTTTCCATGCAGCCCTTCATGCTTGGAACCCCACCTTCTCTTTCAAGCTCTGCTCCTTTAAGTCCCTGCTTAAAATAAACTTCTTCCAAAAGGCCTTATAAACCCAATTCTCATCTTTTAAAGAAGTGTTAACTGAATAGACACTAGAAAAATAAACTAAACCAAACTAATGGCAATTTCAAGACCACATGGTGACTTCACTGCTTATTTGCTTGCTGATACATCTCATCCCCCCATGTTTTTCTAATTAGATGGTAAGCATTTCAGTACAAGGATCTTGTTTGCATATTTATTTGTAAGGTATCTGGTATACTGTACTTTTAGTGTATAAACAGACAATAAAAACAAAGTAATACTTGTTAGTTTAGTGGTATAAGATTATTGCTTTCCTCAGGAATGAGTACAATAGAAATGGACTATACATACTGCATAGTTCAGATTTAGATGTGTAACAGACATTTCAGATGTTTTAAACTATAGCTATGTGTTTTTTAAAAATCTATTTACTACAGTTACTTTAGAACTTGTTAAATGTTGCTACTATTCATGTGTAACAGTCTTTACTATTCATGTGTAACAGTTACACTGATACATTCATATGAGTACTATACTCACATGAATAATCTCATTAACTTTGGTTGAGTGAAGATTTTTCAGGAACTAATGGGTCTAGTCATGTGAGCAAGGAGTATTTTTGTGAGTAATGGCTTGTAGGATTAAGTTGTCACCTTGTACCATTAGATAATATGCAGTAATTCCTATTACATTCCTGAATTTGGATATCTCTAGTATCCAGTAATTTTGTATTAATATTTGAAATCTATTATTCACTTGCTAGTGATAGTCATTACCATCAGAAATTTTGGAGCTTTTTTTATTTAAAGCAATAAGATGTGTTACCAGTGCAATCTGTATGTATATTTCCAAAGTTGCTTAAAGTGTAAGCATTTAACATCTTTTTTCTGTTAATCAGGTTTAAGACTCCTAACAATCTCATTATCAAACGTGAGATTCATGTAGCAAACAATGCATCAGTGTGGTTTGTCAATAAAAAGCCTTCAACCCTGAAAATAGTAGAGGAGCAGATTGCAGCCTTAAATATCCAAGTGGGCAATCTGTGCCAGTTTCTTCCTCAGGTAGGAGAAACAATAACAAATACAAATTGAGTACTGCTTTTTTTTTTGGGTGGAGGGAGGGAGTGAGAAAGGGATTATGACTTTTAAAATGTGGCCTTTTAGTAGGAGGACTAGAGGTAGTTCTTTGGAAGGCCAAAAAGCGTTTTTTTTAAAAAAGAAAAGAAAAAAAAGCCCAATTTTTAACCATTGAAACATGAATGATTTTTAATAATATTGTGTGTGCGGGTATGTATGGCATGCATAATATTTTACGGCTCACTAATTTTGTCAAATTAGGTAATCTTCCATAAAAAAGAGAGCCTGTGTCGGGATAGTGGGTGCGGGGTAATAGGTGCCTATATAAGAAAAAAGTCCCAAATATCAGGACTGTCACTATAAAATCGGGACATCTGGTCACCCTAGTTGGAGATGGCATAGTCCAATGGATAGGGATCAAGTTTTAGAGGCTGGAGGCCTGCACTAGGCTTATGTGATCTTGGGCATATTGCTTTCCTCCCCTGTACCTCATTGAATTGCGGGTCATGATATTTGCCCTAGTTTGGAAAGTGCCTTGAGTCTATGGATGAAAAAGTATTAAGTATCTTTAAATATATAAGATACATTCTCAGAACAAAGCCAAGAGGAACCTGGGTGATTCCCAGAAAGCCATGGACAAAATTTGATAACAATTAGATTTTTCAGCCGGGAAAACCATGAATAAATCACATGCAACTACTTGTCAGGATACTGGGGACATTGAGAGATTTTGAATAACAGTTACAGGGCTGGCTGTAATACATAACTTGAGGTGCACATTTTAATAATAATTTATGAACTAACTTCCGAAGCTGTTTGACATGTAACTCTATGTTGTATGTGCATCTTAGCTTGAGATAGGCCAATATATTGCAATAAAATATTACTTTGTTGTAATATTATAACAGACCTGCAACATCATTAGGTTTTGGTTTCTGCTTTGCAGGACAAAGTTGGGGAATTTGCAAAACTGTCCAAGACTGAGCTTCTTGAAGCCACAGAGAAATCAGTTGGCCTGCCAGAAATGTACCAATTCCACTGTGAACTAAAAAACTTCAGAGAGAGAGAGAGAGAACTTGAGGTAAGTACCTACATAGTAGAGGGTCAGTGGTAGGAGGGATTTTCATAGACCTTCCAGTTTCTTTTTTTTTAAACTACGGTCAATAATAAGTAGATGTCAGGTAGTTTTGTACAATGTGATGCTTTTACAAGAGTAATTGTACAAATGAGCATAAAGTCAAAAACAATGGCATAATAAGGAAGTATTCATATTTAAAAGTTGGGCTTCTGGCCAGGGAAGATGGTGTCAATGTAGAGTTTAAGGCCTTTGCAAGATTGGCCAGTTAACTCAATTCAGTGATATTTGTCTTCTGTATGTAATACAGTAATGTTTGAACGCCACATCCAGTCACTTCCAAAATTTCAGGGAATGTTCTAGGCATAAGTGTCCAGCACATTATTGATTTGGGGGGAAATCTGAAAACTCAAAGGGGAAAAATGGGCACACATGAAGCCTCTGCCATCTCATTAATACAGCCACAGCTTCAATAACTCATGCCATTTTCTGTAGATCAAACAACTAATTAATGGCACCCATTAATGCTTAACAGCATAACAGTACCCTATCTCATCTCTGCCTATCCTCCAAATAAAGTTTAGTATGTTGACATAATTTATCTTCCAGTTATCAAGAATAATAATGGTGAGGGGAATGCGGCTGAATGGGGGCATGCACTCAGCTCCTAATTTAAGGGGTAGAATATTATATGAGATACAGTGACATTGACTAGGTACTATGGAGATACCAAGCTGCTAATTAAATGTCACTTTGTTTGCTGTGTAGGATCTTTATCATCTCTGTGATAACCTGCTAATCCAACTAAACAAGATAGATAAAGGAATTACAAAGAGGTGCAAAACTAATAGTTATAAAATATCTCTTCTAATTAGTAGTGACTGTAGAGATATTTTGTTCAGTTAAGAATTAATTCAAGAAAGAACAAAGTGTGTAATGCAGTAATTAAAAATAGTTTCCCCCCCTCTCCTGTTGACCAGGAGATAATCTGTTTGATCAGAAAGTGTTTGTTTTTTAAAGATTAAGTTGTGTTTGAATTACTCTTGTTACTTGTTCTTTGCATTGTTGTTGTAGCCATGTTGATCCCAGCATATTAAAAAAACAAGGTGGGTGAGGTAATATCTTCTATTGGACCAGGTTTTGGTGGTGAAAGAGACAGGCTTTCGAGTTTGTAGTCTTGAAAGCTTGTCTCTTTCACCAACAGAACTTGGTCCAATAAAATATATTGGCTCATCCATTTTGCATCTCATTACCTATATCAAATTTGAGTTTCTATGGCGCAGTTATGTGGGAAAAGTTGTCCTGCACCTTGTAGTACTGTTGGCTATAACTAGTGGTTTGACTCTGCCTTTTTTGAAGAATGAAATTCAGTTGCAATTAAAACACAAAAAGCTACTGTTCTAAAACTTCTGTCTAATCCTCAATTTCTGCTCAGTTGACATACTTTTCATAATTTCTGCATACCCCTTTGTATTTAGTTATTTTAATAGAGGAAAGTAAATAGCGTAAAATATATTTTCTGACAGAATTCATTGCAAGAGAAAACTAATTTTTTGGAGAAAATGAAGCAAAGAAATGAACGGTATAAGCAAGATGTGGAGAGATACTATGAACGCAAGCGTCATCTAGATTTAATAGAGATACTTGAGAAAAAAAGACCATGGGTGGTAAGTTGGTTTCCCCCTCCCCCAATTTTTCTGAAAAACCTATTATAAATCTGTCATCTTTTTAAAAAGAGAGCGTTACTATGCAGTGAAATAAGGTGGTTTTTTGTTTGTTTTGTTTTTTCCAACCCAGAATAGCCTGAGCACTACCAACATTACAGAAAGTATATAATTGTCCTGAAACATTGTGTTCTACCACTGGCCTCATTTAGCTTTTGCCTAGTTGCACCTATTGCTTCCAGCAATGGCTTGTACTTCATGCTTTCAAAGGAAGGCAGAGTGACTCCCTCCGCTAGACCAATCATTCAGTACTGTATTATGGGGTGGTGATATTTCCAAGCAGCTGATCACCTTGTGCCCTACAGCATAATGAATGATGGGTCTTTTTGTTGCTTCAGAAGTAAGCCTTGCAGTGAGTTTCACAAAATGTTTTGTCATACAAGTGCCTAGAGCTGGACATAAGTGCTTTAAAGAAATCAAAATAAATAAGAGACTTGCTGGGTTAAAGGTAAATCATTTTGGCTTGCTTTAATAACCATCTTATGTCCACAAGAGTCTGAATTATTTTGAATTACAAAATGTAATATTTCAAAACTGACTCAGATTTGGAGAATCAAAGCGATCAATTAAGCTGGGGTTGTTGAATATTTTGAGGCATTATGTCATTATTATATTCTGCTTTCATGCCATCAATTACAGTTTCCTTTCTGGGCTTAAATTAATGAAGTATATGTGGCAAGTTTTTGGATCTCATTCACAGTGACTGAAATTCACAGAGGGTGCAGAAAGCCTGGCCCTCTACAGTAGGTTAGCCATGTAGTGGTGCTGCATGAGGGGAGTTGCAGGTGTAGCAACCACACAGAAGCCCCCTGTACATTAAGCCTCCAAGCCAGCCATTGATGAGTAGACTTGGGCAACAGGATTCATAATTATGTGACTCAGGTGCCCGTAACCCACAGTACAAATGGTAGGAAGGGAAAGCTACTGGGGCACATGGGCTATAGCCTTCCAAGCTGGCAGTGGAGGATGAACTTTGTCCTTTTCTTTTTTGCGGGTAAAGTGAATTTCTCCTGTAGTGGTAGGGGATTACTCGGTTAAGGAGTAAAAAGGATCTGTTTAAACAGGACAGCTACAGGTTGTGCACAGTTATTCAGGAAAGAGCATTGACATCAAAGTACTGCCCCAATGACCGTGAAGGCTAATCAGTAGAGACTAAGGGAGACTAACTAATATTTGTCATAACACAAATTTTTCTGAATTGACTCTTGCATTTGGAAACAAATGGTTCTTTGAGTAATGCCTTTGTAGATTCACACAGCTGAGACACACCTGCACACTTAAATTTTCCCGAGAGCTCTATTGACCACACTTTTGCCATCCTGAACATTTGGGTCTGATGGTGGACAAGAAGCAGTCAGCCTGACCTCTGCCTACTAATGGCTATCCCCCAGAACACTGAACTCACGTGCATAGTGGATTTGAACAGAGAAGACATGAACCTTTCCAACCACTTAATCCCAGCATAGTAATGGCAACAGTTGTCTCTACCATGGGGTAGAGTGCTCACTTAAGTCACAATTAAAATTCTGTAACTTGGCAGATGCCAGGTTACATGCCCCTGTACTGGGACAAGTGATTTAGTTGGCTCTCAAATCTGTTATCCGTCAAGTACGAGATCAAGTAATACAATATTTAGCAGGCCTTAGCATGAAGATGAACTATATGATCTACCAGGGTGTAGCCAGATCTGCTCTTTAATAAAGCTATTCCTTGAGGAGGTGGTGCACTCAAAAATCGTGTGCTCAACACTGTCAGCCTGTGAGCATATAGAGTACATTAGTCTACAATCTCAGCAGAAATTTCACCTTCTAGCACGTCCATCCAGCCCAGTATCATGTCTTCCGACAGCGGCCAGTGCCAGGTGTCCCAGAGGGAATGAACAGAACAGATAATCATCAGATAATCCATCCCCTGTCGCTCATTCCCAGCTTCTGGCAAACGGAGGCTAGGGACACCATTCCCGCCTATCCTGGCTAATAGCCATTGATGGACCTATCCTCCATGAATGTATCTAGTTCTTTTTTGAACCCTGTTCTGGTCTTGGCCTTCACAACATCCTCTGGCAAAAACTTCCACAGGTTGACTGTGCGTTGTGTGAAGAAATACTTCCTTTTATTTGTTTTAAACCTGCTGCCTATTAATTTCATTTGGTAACCCCTAGTTCTTGTGTTGTTAGAAGTAGTAAACAACACTTCCTTATCTACTTTCTCTATACCAGTCATGATTTTATAGACCTCAATCATATCTCCCCTTAGTCGTCTCTTTTCCAAGCTGAAAAGACCCAGTCTTATTAATCTCTCCTCATACGGAAGCCATTCCATACCCTAATAATTTTTGTTGCCCTTTTGGAGTATCTCAGACTCTTGTGCTCTTGAACTCACATTTCAGGGTCCTGTAGCTACCAGGAGAGTTTCCAAGTTCATCTTGGTGTTGGGAGTTGCAGATGGAATGATGGGTTGATGTTATCAACTGATGGGCTATGCCGAAACCAGGACAAACTCCCCAGGTTCAGTATTGTCCAGGACACACACACAAGTCAGGATATTTACAGAATAATTGGATGTTTACACTCATACTTTTATACCAAAATTGTTCACATGCCATTGCATGCTTTTGATCAGCAGGAAATAGGTGGGTCATTGTATCTCAGGGTCAAGCTGATCCATACCTCGCAAGTTAATTGAGCCATTACTAGAACTCCATAACTGTAAAACAAACTTTTTGCACGATTCTTGTTGAATTAAACATGAGCACTGCAGGGGCATAATATGTGTATCCAGCTAAACACAGAAGGTAAAAGGCTTTCATTGTTTTGCTTGAAACTCTTGCAAGGAATATGAAAATGTTCGCCAACAGCATGAGGAGGTGAAACAAAACCGTGACCATGCAAAGGAAGAATTAAAAAAACTACAACAAACAAAGTCTCCAATGACACAGCAAATCCAAGAAGTTGAAAAGCAATGGAGGAATTTGGATATAAAAATCAAAGAGAAGGTATGCATTTTGGATTCTCGGTTAAAATATTTAGACATTCCATGTGTTTAATAAAGCTGAAAATGGAACATGAAGCAATCAGAATATGTTCATTTTTGTATAGTAGAAGTAGCATGTTTTTAGAAGGGATTTAAATGAAAGTATTTTTGCCCCTCATTTTTCCTGCTCTGTTCTTTGTGCCTCTCCTCCCTAAAAGGAAATTAAATATGGCTATGTGGAGTTACGTACTACTTAGTTCATTTTCCATTATCACATTTGGTATACCCCTAAAAAAGCACCATAGGAATAGACACAGCCATATGGTTTTCTTATACTAAAAATCTTTAGGCCAACATATACAGACTTAGTTCCATAAAGTTAGGTAGCTAATTAATTTGGCATGATTATTTTTTTTCCAGATGTGCCAAACACCTGCAGCACTTTCATTTACTTAATTTGGGAACTGTGAATGATGAGCACCTCCTGAAAATCAGGCCAATTTAGTTTAGGTAGCTAGCTTTATGCATCCAATTTTGAATATTTTGGCCTTACTGATTTCCTTAGCTGCTACTCCATCTACATTTAACCCTATTATAAATACCTATATGATAGTTTTGTCAGATAGTAACCGGTCATAATATTTATGAATAAAAACTGTTAATTTAGCTATGTTCTGTGGTGTAATATGTTTGAGAGTTTTTGGATAGCTGCCATGTATTCATACCATTGGAAAATGTTTGTGAATCCTGAAAGATTTCTATGAATATTTTTAGCCCGAGTATCAGATGTACTGTATTCATTATTTGCTATTTGTTCTTTTAAAAAATGGTGAACAGGGTGGATTGACTTAAACCAAAGCAATCTAAATCACCAATTTTAATAATTTAAATCAACAAGCAGGAAACCTCGATTTAAATAATCAGTTTTAATCATTTTACATTTGTACTTTTTAGTTATTTTCCTAAAGAAAGATTGATTCTCATTAGTTGGTAACTATTGAAACATCTTGATATGCAACTAAATATTGCCTTTGCACTAAAATTGGTGTTTGTTAACTTACATTTATTCAGACACTTTTTACATTTTTATGATGTTTGAAAATTGAGTGATGCATTTATTATTTTCAAGGTGATTGCTATTTTACTTGTAATTTGTATCAAACTCTATTTGGATGGAAATTCAAATTAAATTAAAAATGCTAAAAAACAGCATTTTAATTTTGTTAAATAAAATTAGCTAAGTGCAGGATACATAACCTTTTTTTTTCTTATCAGAAAATTTATCAAAACAGTTTGAAATGAACAACAACTGATTTATTAAACAAAGGCAGTGTTATCTGTAGTTAGTGAATTGAACTAATTGTTTCTGGTCACCATGTCCTTCAAGATGATAGAGCTAGTAGATCTCATCCTCTCGCACCTAATTTTTATTCATAGCTTGGAAGAGGAAAACTAACTTTCCTGCTTTTTAACTCCCAAATGGTTGCTTAATTTTGAATGAATTCGTAATTGAACTGAACTAGTTGAATATACTGAAAGGAAGAAAATATTCTCTTCGCACCCGCAGAAGGGGCTGCGGCTGTCAAAAGCTGGTTTATCACTTCAAGAAACTCTGTTTCCAGATGCTTAGCCAGTGACTCATAAGTTCAGTAGTTTCACTTTCTTTAAAACTTGGCAACATATTAGGGCTGTCAAGCGATTAAAAAAATCGCACGTGATTAATTGCACTGTTAAACAATAATAGAATACCATTTATTTAAATTTTTGTTGTTTTCTACATTTTCAAATATATTGATTTCAATTACAACACAGAATACAAAGTGTACAATACTCACTTTTTATTTATTTTTGATTACAAGTATTTGAACTGTAATAAAACAAAAGAAATAGTATTTTTTTAATTCACCTAATACAAGTACTGTAGTGCAATCTCTTTATCATGGAAGTTGAACTTACAAATGTAGAATTATGTACAAAAAAACTGCATTAAAAATTAAAACAATGTAAAATTTAAGAGTCTGCAAGTCTACTCAGTCCTACTTCTTGTTCAGCCAATCGCTCAGACAAACAAGTTTGTTTACATTTGCAGACGATAATGCTGCCCGCTTCTTGTTTACAAGATCACCTGAAAGTGAGAACAGGAGTTTTCATGGCACTGTTGTAGCCGGTATCACAAGATATTTACATGCCAGATGTGCTAAAGATTCATATGTCCCTTCATGCTTCAACCACAGTGCCAGGGGACATGCATCCATGCTGATGACAGGTTCTGTTTGATAACAATCCAAAGCAGTACGGACCGATGCATGTTTATTTTCATTATCTGAGTCAGATGCCACCATCAGAAGGTTTCAGAGTAGCAGCCATGTTAGCAAAAAGAACAGGAATACTTGTGGCATCTTAGAGACTAACAAATTTATTTCAGCATAAGCTTTCGTTGACTAAAGTCCACTTCCTCGGATGCATAGAATGGAACATACAGTAAGAAGATATTTATACATTCAGAGAAACATGAAAAGGTGGAAGTACCCATACCAACTGCAAGAGGCTAATTAATTAAGAGGAACTATTATCAGCAGGGGAAAAAACTTTTGAAGTGATAATCAAGATGGCCCATTACGGACAGTTTGCACAAAGGTGTGCGGATACTTAACTAGGATACTTAACTAGGGGGAAATAGATTCAATTAACGTGATGACCGAGCCACTCCCAGTCTCTGTTCAAACCTAAGTTAATGGTATCTAGTTTGCATATTAATTCAAGTTCAGCAGCTTCTCCGTGGCGTCTTTGTTTTTGAAGCTTTTCTGTTGCAAAATTGCCACCTTTAAGTCTGTCATGTGATTAGAGAGGTTGAAGTGTTCTCCTACTGGTTTTTGAATGTTATGATTCCTGATGTCAGATTTGTGTCCGTTTATTCTTTTGCGTAGAGAAAAAATGTGATATATGCCATCATGTGCCAGCAATGCCCCTCTGCCATGTACATTGGCCAAACTGGACAGTCTCATTTGAAATTGGAGATTGTATAAGTAATATTGTTTGTTTGATCAGTTAGGACCCAGTTTTGCTTTCACTGAAGACAATGTAAGTTTAACCATTGATTTCAATGAGAGCAGAACCTGGCTCAGATCATTATTTGTTTTGCTCTAGCAGATTAAATGGATTGCACTGTGAGCAATATAATTATTTAGCAGAAAAGGTTTATGCCAAAATTTGATGGGGTATTACCAATGTGATCTCTTTCTACCTTGTTTTTAACAGATAAGTGCATGCAACCATTTTCTGTTAAAGACTGAGTCTACTATTAAATTACTTCAAAGACAACTAAAACGTTTTTGCTAAACTAGTCCATTACAAATGAATAAATAAATGCAAGCATGTTTGGATTTCATGCTCCACAAGACTGCTCAAAGTTTGTTTGGTTGTTGTTTTGGGGGAGGAGGGAGAAGGTTGATTTTTGTTTTTGTTTTTTTGCTGTTGTGGTTCAAAATGTCTTAACTTTTATTAAAAAAAACACACCAAATTGCACTATTTTCAGTTTTATTGTAAAAGTATATGTGTTTCCTTAGAGGGAATTTAACAGCTGGAAGCTTGAGATTAATTTTCATAATGCAGTACAGTCCTCCATGCTTGTTTAAATGTAAAGCTACATTTGCACAGCTTGGTATTATCCTGCTAAATTTTAATCATTTTCTCATTTTTAATTAATGTTTTACTGATTTCTAAAAGCAGGAAGGAATTCTGCTGTGAACCACTGTTGCCATAATTCTTAGAAATATAGGGCTGTATTAATGAAAAAGTTATGTTCTGTGTGAAAAACACAGGAAAATATATTAAGCATCTTTGTTTTAACTTGTACAGAAAAGAAATTCTTCATTATGGGTTATGTGCTATGTGACAGCAGAGTCAAAGCTGAGGAGGTGATAAAAATGATAAAAGTGATGGAAAAGGGACAAACCAGCTGACTGAGCGACATACTTGAATCAGTACATCTGTTTTCTAAAGTCAAATTAACAAATCCAGTCCCTGATCCTATAAACACTTGCTTATCTTTATGTAAGTGAGTAGTTCCATTGTGGGATCAGGGCTTGTGTGTGTAAATTAGGTAGGTCTAAATTGTGCCTGTAGTTCAGCAGTACTCCATCTGTGTTCCTACAGCAAAAAAGCAAGGAGGTGGTAGAGGAAATAAATCATTTGTTATAAATGGGAGAGTAGAAGAATATTCACTGTGATATTCGAACATTGTTTTACAGTTTTAATTTAGAATTCTGTTATGGTTGGATTGATTTAATTTACAGTTAATGTGTTGTGATGTAATATTGCCTTAACACAAGATTTTGTGCTGATATTTATTTGGAGTGTCTAAGATTTGTTTTGATAGTGCTCTTCAAGATTGAGGAGCACTCTTCTATTCTGGGGAAGAAAGGATGGTCTGGTGATTAAGGCAACACACTGGAACCTAGGAAATATGGTTCTGTTTGTGCCTGATTGTGCCATACGCTTTCTGTATTATCTTCGGCAAGTCACTTAGAATGAAATCCTGGTTCCATGAAAGTCAATGGCAAAGATTCCATTGACTTTAATGGTGCCAGGAATTTACCCTCATTATCTGTTTAAGTGCTCCATTTGTAAGGGGGAGGTATTAATGTTTTCCTATTTTATTGCTATGGTGTGAGGAAAAAGTGTGTGTGTGTGGGGGGGAGGGGTTATATATTACATTAATGGGACCACATAAATTGAATAATTCCTAATAATCAAATTAAATTCTCATTGTCATAACACTGTTGCAGGATTAGTATTTTGTAAGTAAGTATTGCCATAGAGCTGCTGATGTTGTTTTACTGGCACAAACAATCAGTAGTTCTCTTTTGGGGATTGGTAATTGATTTCTACTCTCCCCCCCACTCTGCCTTTTCTTAGCATGTGAAAAATGAGCGTGCTCCTTGATTTGTTGCCAGAGAATGTTCACTGGCATCAATATCAAAAGGGGGGGGGGCGCAACTGAAGTGCGTGTACCATCATGGGAAGACTGTGCTCACATTCTTTTTTGCTTTATGTTAAAGAATCAACAAATGTAATAGTACATGCTAACACAGGCTACTTCACATGGCTGTCATCTCCTAAAATAAGTCAGAGAAACTGCACACATTCTTAAAGATTAAAAACACTATATCAGTATAGCGTATCTAACTTTTTTTTGAATTTCCTTTCAATTACAAACTTCAAATGAACAATCTACATGTAGGAAACATTGTTATTTCATAATTGGAATCAAAAGATTGATACTTATTTTTGTTATGGAAAGCAATATAAATCCATACTTTTGGTCCAAGAACTGTGTGATCTTCTATTTATCCTCGGTTTGGCAATGGGTGGAAGCAGTCCAACTTTAAAATTCTATTTCAATTTCTGGCATGTTATGACCAGTTGTGCCAGACATCAGTATCAAACATCTACAAGCCTGAGGCCTTGGCTACACTCACGAGTTACAGCGCAATAAAACTGCCTGCAGCGCTGTAACTCACCAACTGGCTACACTCGCAAGGCACGTGCAGCGCTGCATCTCAGGTACAGCGCTGCATGTACTCCACCTCCCCGAGAGGAATAATGTTTGTTGCGCTGCTGCTGGTGCGCTGTGGCTGCAGTGTGGTCACCCAATGCGCTGTTATTGGCCTCCAGAAGTATTCGGAAGTATCCCACAACGCCTGTTCTAGCCACTCTGGTCATCAATTAGCACTCTACTGCCCTGGCCTCAGGTGACCAACCGCCACTCCGACCCTTTAAATTCCCTTGGAATTTTAAATATCCCCTTCCTGTTTGCTCAGCTAGGCGTGGAGTACTCTCAGCGCATCTTTCCAGGTAAACATGCCTCCACGTGCGAGACGAGCCCCAGTATGGAGCAATGGCGAGCTGCTGGACCTCATCGCTGTTTGGGGGGAGGAAGCTGTCCAGTCCCAGCTGCGATCCAGCCGGAGGAATTTCGATACTTTCGGCCAGATATCAAGGGCCATGATTGAAAGGGGCCATGACCGGAACGCAATGCAGTGCAGGATAAAAGTAAAGGAGCTGCGGAGTGCATACCGCAAAGCCCGCGAGGCAAACAACCGCTCTGGTGCTCCCCCCCCCCCCAAAACCTGCCGATTCTACAAAGAGCTGGATGCAATACTTGGGGGTGACCCCACTACTGTTCCAAGCACCACCGTGGACACGGGAGAGCGGGATGAGGAGGAGAAGGAGGAGGGAGAGGAGGAGGAAGAGGAGGGGGTTGAAGAAAACAGAAGCGAGGGTGCTGTGGCTGGGGGAGACACCCCTGACTCCCTGGGTGCATGCAGCCAGGAGCTCTACTCGAGCCAGGAGGAAGGGAGCCAGCCGCAGCAGCCGCTACGCGCTGAGAGAGAAAGAGAAGAACAGGTTCGCGGTAAGCAGCTTTTATTTTCGGGAATGAGTTTTTTCGGTGTGGGGTCCTTGGGCAAGGAGAGTTTGGGCTGCATGCATGCCTAGATGCGGAAGAGCGCATTGATGTGGTCTATCACATCGGAGAAATCGGCCACTGTAATCTCTTCGAAAGTCTCAGCCAGGACGTGGGCAATGTGCTTGCGCAGGTTCATTGGGAGAGCCGCCGTGGTCCTTGTCCCATTCAGGGTAACGTGTCCGCGCCACTGTGCCGCGAGGGGCGGGGGGACCATTGCTGCACACAGGCAAGCTGCATATGGGCCAGGGCGGAAGCCGCATTGCAGTAGAAGACCCTCCCTTGCTTCCCCGGACACCCTCAGCAGCGAGATATCTTCCAGGACGAACTCCTGTGGAAAATATGGGGACAGTGTTCAGTGTAGGTTCCCCCTGCAGCTGTTGGCTCTCCCCAAGGCACAGAAACCCGTCGGACAGTACATCCGTGAAACAATCAGTCCCCCTTTACCCTGTGTTTACTCACCATTTTGGGGCTCCCGTGGCTTCTGTGCGCTCTGTTTGGGACGGGAAAATTGTGCTGTTTTGTAGACTGTGTGTGCCCTCCTTAAGTGTGGGGGAATCATTGCTCTGTCTGGCATAAAACAATGATGCCTCTGTTAAATGTTGCATTTTGCCTTCCAGATGCAACCTTGAGATCTCCGCCATCCTTCTTATCACCGGCTGAGAGACTCCAAAGGCTCAGGAAGAGGCCCAGAAGAACGAAAGAAGACATGCTGCAGGAAGTTATGAAACAGTCTCTTAAAGAGAATCAAAAGGCTCGGGAGTGGAGGGAGAGTGAAAGCAGGCTCCGCCAGGAAAACGCAGCGCAGAGGCAGCAAAGCATGCAGCTCCGGCACGAAAGCACAAAGGAACTGATTAGCATCATGGCGCGCCAAGCGGACTCTATCCAGGCGCTCGTTGCCATGCAGGCGGAGCAGTACCGCCCCCGCCCCCCCCTGCAGCCAGTGTCCCAAAACACTTGTGCCCCCATGTCACCACCTGCCCACTTCACCCCACATCCAGGTTCTTATCGCCCACACCAGATGCCCCCAACACCTGTAGCTTCACCAGACAGCCCTGGAAACTATAACCCTTACCCACTGCACTCAACTCCCATCCCGAATTATAGACATCCTGAAGTCCAGCACTCACTGCACAGCACTCCAGACAGGAAGCCCGAGTATGAAAGCAGGACATACCATACCCTGTGATTGAACCCTTCCCCACACCACCCACCATCCCCTTGCCCTTTCTGTCTCACAAGCAGTTGTGTTTCTTTTTAATACATGTATTTTCTCTGTAATAAACGGATTCTTTAGATGTGCAAACAGTCTTTATTATTGCATAAGGAAAAAAGATACCTTAGCCCAGGAACGAAACAGGCAACGCAAGTGAGCTGAGCAAACACAAATCAGTTTAGCAAAGACAGATAACTGATAACATTGGAACCACTTCACTTCAGGGTCGTGCAGGGCAGCACACATTACTGGTGGTTTTCAGCCTCAAATTTCTCCCTCAAGGCATCCCTAATCCTTGCAGCCCCACGCTGGGCCCCTCTAATAGCCCTGCTCTCTGGCTGTGCAAATTCAGCCTCCAGGTGTTGAACCTCTGAGGTCCATGCCTGAGTGAACATTTCACCCTTCCCTTCACAAATATTATGGAGGGTACAGCACGCGGATATAACCGTGGGGATGCTGTGTTCAGCGAAGTCCAGCTTCCCATATAGAGATCGCCAGCGGCCCTTCAAACGGCCAAAAGCACACTCCACAGTCATTCTGCACCTCAGCCTGTAGTTGAACCGTTCCTTGCTGGTGTCAAGGCTCCCTGTGTAGGGTTTCATGAGCCATGGCATTAAAGGGTACGCGGGGTCTCCAAGGATCACAGTGGGCATTTCAATTTCCCCTACCATCACGGTCTGGGAAAAAAGTCCCGGACTGCATCTTCTGGAACAGGGCAGTGTTCCGAAAGATGCATGCGTCATGCACCTTTCCGGGCCAGCCTGCGTTGATGTCAATGAAACGCCCACGGTGATCCACAAGCGCCTGGAGAACCATGGAGAAATACCCCTCCCAATTAATGTACTCGGATGCTAGGTGGGGTGGTGCCAGAATAGGAATATGCGTCCCATCTATCGCCCCTCCACAGTTAGGGAAACCCATTTGTTCAAAGCCAGCCACAATGTCCTGCACGTTACCCGGAGTCACGGTTCTTCTGAGCAGGATGCGATTAATGGCATTGCAAAATTGCATCAGCACGATTCCAACAGTCGACTTTCCCACTCCAATCTGGTTTGCTACTGATCGATAGCAGTCCGGAGTCGCGAGCTTCCAGATTGCAATAGCCACCCGCTTCTCCACCGTCAGGGCAGCTCTCAATCTCGTGTCCTTGTGCCGCAGGGCGGGGGCGAGCTCCTCACACAGTCCCATGAAAGTAGCTTTTCTCATTCGAAAGTTCTGCACCCACTGCTCGTCATCCCAGACTTGCATGACAATGTGATCCCACCACTCTGTGCTGGTTTCCCGAGCCCAAAAGCGGCATTCCACGGTGCATAGCATGTCCGTGAATGCCACAAGCAAGTTAGTGTCGTACGCGTTTTGCGTGACAATTTCATCGTCATCGTCGGAGTCCTCGGTGTCTGTGGATCTTAAGGAACAGCTCGACTGCCAAACGTGACGTGCTGGCGAGACTCGTCAGTATTTTGCTCACCAGGTCGGGATCCATTTTCCCGCTGACCGAAACGGAGCACAGATCGCGCTACAAAGAAACCGTTGAAAGATGGCGCAAATTGTGGCCGGAAACACAGGGATTGCTGGGATGCGAAGCGATGCATCACGGGGCGTTGGGACAGGACCCAGAATGCACCATACCCCACGCCCCCTTCCCACAACCCACGACACCAGAATTGGAAGAGGTGTTCTGTGGGATACCTGCCCATAATGCACCTCTCCCAAAACCTCTGCAAGTGCCGCAAATGTAGCCACGTTAGTGCTCGTTACTGCGCTGGCGGCTGCCAGTGTGGACAGGCTGCAGCGCTTTCCCTACTCAGCTGTACGAACACGGGTTTAACTAACAGTGCTGTACATCTGCAAGTGTAGCCAAGGCCTGACTGTTTCCCTGAGATCTCGCTCTGCATGCCCATGTCTGTGTCCCCATTGCTCCACCAGGGCCTGCAAAAAGCCCTCTATAGTATTGGGCATCTCTGGTTGGAAGGAGGCAAGTCTGAAAGCAAATCTGTAGGAAAATTAATGCATCTGATATTAACTTTTCTGTGGTTCTTCTCTGGCTAAGAACCCAATTCAAAAAGGGTGATAAGGAAGGTGAAGTTAGGGGAAGAATCGGACTGGAGAGCTGGAATGAAAGCATATGGTCTATGTATGGGATGACCCTGTGCCTTAGGTAGAATTGCAGGATCTGGAGGAATAAAATGCTGCTAATTTTGCAAGTTAGGAGAAAGCCTTCCCCCTTGAACAGTTTGGGAAAATTCCCTGAGGGGAACCTTGCTGAGTCTTCCTCCACTTGGGAAGCTTCAAAGGGGTTTACACAGGAGGAGACTATTTGACCCAATTTAAAAAAAAATTGCCAGATTAATACAAAAATATATATCTTCTCGGTCATAAAAATGAAAGGCAGATAAAAGTTGGTTATTCACACATATAAAATATGAATGCAAATCAAATGTGCATATGATTTAACAATGTCTGTTAGAATTAATTTTCCAGTTGATATCAAGTGTCCCTGTGCTGACCTTGAAATGTTGGGGGTTTTGAATTTTTTTTTTTCAAGTCTTGCAGCTGACTGTTTCGGAAGAGAGAGATCTCGCAGGGTTTTTTTGGGTGAGGAGAAAGAGGATTACAGCGTCAATATTTTCAATATTCACTGATCCTGTGAATGACTGACTGTGTAGGTGCTTCAGTCCACATGTGTCAGGCAGCTGCAGGATTGGGGTCTTAAATTAGTATTAATTAGTATTAATAGTTTTCTCTGTCTGAATACTGGGATTTAGGTCTAGGGAAAAACACAATATGACTTTTTAAGATACTTTCTTGCATATCTAACTCCACATAAGATTCGATCCTTATCCCTGCTTTAAAAATAGTAGCTTTTGTAGTTGATAGGTTGGGGTTCTTTGGTATTTCTCTTATTGCAGTGGTTTTTCAATAAAGATTCTATCATCTGTAGTACTCCCTGTACTGTACTACATCTATATCCTGCACATCTGTGCAAGCTGCAATGCCTGAGAGTGAGATGGGGTATGGCGCCAATGTCCCTCCCCCACCTCTTCTCCATTCTCTCTCGTCCATCCACCTGTGAGAAGAAAGGGGGTGTGGCATGGCAGCTCTGTAACCTGTTCCCTGGCTGACATGCTATCTGTCATGTGGGTAACTAGTGAGGGGCCATACGTTTTTAGTATTTCCATGTGACAGCTAGGTAGAGAGATCTGTTTAAAAATTTAGCCCCCAAAGTAATTTTTCTGGTCATTTATCTTGTTGTGGCTTCTGCACTGAAGAGTCTAATTTCAGTACTGTTGTCTGTACAGTTTCCAGTTGCACTACTCTGAAGTTGATGAAATCCATTTTCCCCATCCATAATGGCTATTGCCGTGCACACATTTTGGAAACAGGCATTACATTTTGGCAGGTTTTCTTTGATTTAGTCTGCTTTTCAGCGGGAGCAGAAACAGTAATTGCTTCACAGTAAGATGGTAGATCCTTCATCTCAGCAGTGGGCAATTTCACATGAAATCTTAATAGCTGGCTTTCTTCTTAATCTTTGGCATTGTAGGATTGGCTGATGTATTAAATATTGTCTTAAAAATAAATAAGTTATTGGTAAGATTTAACTCTAAGTTTGCTAGATACCAATTATTGAGGAAGCCAAGTAGAAGTGTATCTTCCTGTTGTGATTTGGCTCTGTGCCTCCAATACAGTATTTTTAAACTCCATCTATATGCAGCCAGACAGTACTTTCAGTTCATTCATGATAATAGCAGGCAGATATTGCATTTCTCTGGTTCTTTAGAATATTGATGTCTGTAAAATATTGATGGATCAGCCTTAATGTTTTTTGATACCTCTGTCAGAATTTAGAGTCAAGTTCCACCCCCCTTTGTGTTCTTCTGATTTTGCGTGAGCATATATTAAATGCATTAAAACAAGACAAAACTCATCTCATTCTTCTCCTGCTTTTTGTGCATCTTTCCCTAACTACTACCAAAAATACAATACCTTAGGTGCTTTTCTCCTTTCTGATTCCCTGCTCCTTTCAAAACTTGACACTCCTTCTGATTGTGTTTCCTGATTTTTCTAATTTCTGGATCCATTGCCAACCCTCCAGGTTCTTTCTGATCCCAGTATGCTGATGCTCACTACCATCCTGCATTTGTCAGGTCTTCCTTCTGGCAAAAGTATACTGAATTGTTCTTCCCTCTTTGTATTGATTTGAGTTTCATCAAACAGTTGCCACGCGAATTTTTCATCACTCCCCTACATGCCAGTGTGATTTTTTTTTTTCCTCCCGCCCCCAGCTCTGGTGGCTCAGGGAGGTAGGGATTACAGATGAATCCTAGGGATTACGGTAGACAGTGGTGCTGTCACACAGGTGCTGTTATTAGTTCACAAGTTCAGGTATCTAAAATATACCTTACTTTAGCTGTTTTACTTAACACTATTTCTTTGAAAGGGGCACCATAATATTAAAAAAATCCACTGTTGCATCTGAAAACTTTTTACCAACTGTTGTGCAAGTAACTCCTCAGATTATCGTCACTTACTAAGGGTATGTCTACACTACGAAATTAGGTCGATTTTATATAAGTTTCTTTGGAAAGCGATTTTATACAGTCGATTGTGTATGTCCCCACTAAGTGCATTAAGTTGGCGGCGTGTGTCCTCAATACCATAGCTAGCATCGACTCACGGAGCGGTACGCTGTGGGTAGCTATCCCACAGTCCCCTCAGTGTCTGCTGCCCATTGGAATTCTGGGTTAAACTTCCAATGCCTGATGAGGCAAAAACATTGTCGCGGGTGGTTTTGGGTACATGTCGTCAATCTCCCGTCCGTCCCTCCCTCTGTGAAAGCAATGGCAGACAATCGTTTCGCGCCTTTTTTCCTGGGTTACTCATTCATGGAGCCCGCTCAGCTCACCGCTGCTGTTATGAACATTGTAAACACCTCGCGCATTATCCTGCAGTATGTGCAGAACTTGGCTAGAAGCTGCCAGCACGAGGACGATTGTGAGGAGGACATGGACAGACATTCCTGAAAGCACGGGATGTGGCAGTTGGGACATCATGGCGGCAGTGGGGCAGATTGATACAGTGGAACGCCGATTCTGGGCCCAGCAAACAAGCACAGACTGGTGGGACCGCATAGTGTTGCGGGTATGAGAGGATTCCCAGTGGCTGTGAAACTTTCACATACGTAAGGCCACTTTCCTGGAACTTTGTGAGTTGCTTTCTCCTGCCCTGAAGCTCAGGAATACCAAGATGAGAGCTGCCCTGACAGTTGAGAAGCGAGTGGCAATAGTCCTGTGGAAGCTTGCAACGCCTGACTGCTACCGGTCAGTCGAGAATCAATTTGGAGGGGGCAACGCTACTGTGGGGGCTGCTGTGATCCAAATAGCCAATGCAATCACTGACCTTCTGCTAACAAGGGTAGTGATTCAGGGAACCCCATTGCAGCAAAGCCATCCACTATGATCTGCACATTTCCCAAACTGTGGTGGGGCGATAGGGATATCTTGGCACCGGACCACCTTGCCAACCAGTACGTAAACCGCAAGGGGTACTTCTCAATGGTGCTGCAAGTACTGGTGGATCGCAAGGGATGTTTCACCGACATCAACGTGGGATGGCCGGGAAAGGTGCATGACGCTCGCATCTTTAGGAAAGCCGGGCTGTTCAAGCAGCTGCAAGAAGAGACTTACTTCCCAGACCAGAAAATTACTGTTGGGGATGTTGAAATGCCAATAGTTATCCTTAGAAGAGCACAGCTAGGCGCGCAGAGCATCAGAGAGGCTTTGAAAACCAGTTTCATGACTGGCCAGGCTACGGTGTGACAGTTGTATGTGTGTTTCTCCTTGATGCAAATCCGCCCCCTTTGTTGATTTTATTTCCCTGTAAGCCAACTGCCGTCCCCCCCCCCCCCCTTCAATCACAGCTGGCAAAGGAAATAAAGTCACTATTGTTTTGAAACCATGCATTCTTTCTTTATTAATTGGGAAAAAAAACTGTAGCCACACTACAAATCAAAACTGTTTGAATGACAGCCTTCTGTTGCTTGGGCCATCCTCTGGAGTGGAGTGGCTGGGTGCCCGGAGCCTCCCCACCTGCGTTCTTGGGCGTCTGGGTGAGGAGAATATGGAACTTGGGGAGGAGGGCAGGTGGTTATACAGGGGACGCAGCGGCGGTCTGTGCTCTTGTTGCCTTTCCTGCAGCTCCACCAGACGCCTGAGCATGTCCGTTTGCTCCCCCATTAGCCTCAGCCTCGCCTCCTGCCTCTTCTCATCGTGCTCACTTAATGCTTTCCTGGCCTCTGTCGCTGTATGCCTCCATGCATTCAGCTGTGCCCTATCAGTGCAGGAGGACTGCATGAGCTCAGAAAACATCGCGAGCGTGGGTTTTTTTGGCTTTCTAATCTGCGATAATCTCTGAGGCGGAGATGATACGGGGAGCATAGAGACATTTGCACCTGCAGGGGGATAAAAAGGGAGAGTAGAATTTAAGAAGATACATTTCTGAGAACAAAAGGTAGACTCTTTTGCAGTGAATCAAGCAACTCACAGCAGACCGCACATGTGCTTTAGGTACAAGGTCGCATTTTGCCTTTTATATTATATGGTGACACATCACACACGGCTGGGCAACAGAATTCGGTTTCCAGACAGCCATGGTAAGCCAAAGGGTATGTGGGGTTGGCTTCCTCTGCCTTCATAACATGTGGGAATGGTTTCAAACTGCAGCGCCCTCCTTTCCCATAGCAAGCAATGCTAGTTGGGTTTGCCATTTAAAAGGAGGGGCTGCGGTTTTCGGTTGGATGTGCAGCACACCCCTCCCCCCCTACCCCACCGCGTGGCTGTTCTCTGAAATGATCCCTTCCCCCACCACGTAGCTATTCTCAGGGATGACCCCTTTTAACCAAGTGCAAACAGCCCAGCATAAACGGGGTCCTTTTACTGTTCCCTTACAAAAATTCCCCTATTTCAACCAGGTGACCATGAATATCATCACTCTCCTGAGGCTAACACAGAAAGATAAAGACCGAATGTTGCTTGAATGCGACCAAAACCCAGGACAATTCTCTGCCATGCTTTGTGCTGCAATGATTCCGGACTACTTGCTACTGGCTTGGTGTGGTAAAGTGTCCTACCGTACAGGACGAAATAAGGCAGCCCTCCCCAGAAACCTTCTGCAAAGGCTTTCAGAGTACCTCCAGGAGAGTTTCATGGAGATATCTCTGGAGGATTCCCGCTCCATCCCCAGACACGTTAACAGACTTTTCCAGTAGCTGTACTGGCCGCGAATGCATCCCGATTCTTCAGGGCAAATCAAACATTAAACACAATTGCTTTTAACCCCTGTAGTGTAGTTACAAATGTGCACTCACCAGAGGTGCCTTTTCCGGCTTCAGGTCCGGGAACCCGCCTTGGAAGGGTATTGGCTCCAGGGTGATGGAAAGGTTCTGGCTGCCGGGGAGAATGGATTCTCCGCTTGCCTGCTGCGCATTCTCTTTCTCCTCCACAAAATCCTCCTCCCTGTTGCGTGAGACTCCCCTCCTCCCCTCACCCCTTGCAGGTGTCCATGGACAATGGTGGGGTAGTGGTAGGGTACCCCCCCCCAGAATGACATGTATCTGATCATAGAAGCGGCATGTATGGGGCTCTGATCCGGAGCGACCGTTTGCCTCCTTTTGTCTTTTGGTAGGCAGCACTGCTGTGTGTCCATGTTGTAGTCTCTCTCCACCATGCCCTGTGCGATTTTGGCATATATATTTAGCATTTCTTCTTTTTGATCGGAGTTCGGCCTGCACAGATTCTTCTCCCCATACAGCAATCCGATCCAGTGCCTCCCGTTCGGTCCATGCTCGAGCTCGTTTGGGATTCTGGGACTGCATGGTCACCTGTGCTGCTGAGCTTGCCACGCTGACCAAACAGGAAATGAAATTCAAAATTTCCTGGGGCTTTTCCTGTGTATCTGGCTAGTGCATCTGAGTTGAAAGTGCTGTCCAGAGCGGTCACATTGGAGCATTCTGGGATAGCTCCCGGAGGCCAATACCGTCAAATTGCATCGGCACCGCCCCAAATTCAACCCAGCAAGGTCAATTTTAGTGCTACTCCCCTCACCGGGGAGGAGTACAGCAGTCGATTTTAAGAGCCCTTTAGGTCAACGGAACAGGGTTTGTTGTGTAGACGCATTGCTTATAAAATCGACCTAATGCGGCTAAATTTGACCTAACCTCGTAGTGTAGGCCAGGGCTAAGTGCAGTTACTGATTGTTAGAAAAATCTCCCCTCTACTTTTTTTAAGTTCCCCCCCCCCCCCCCCCCCTGTTTACTCTGTGAGTTTGAAAGTACTTTGAGTCTGATCCAAAGCCCGTTGAGGTCACTGGAAAGACCCATTGAATTCAAGATGCTCATTAAGATCAATGGAGTTTATGCCCTTTGTATGTAGTCATTTTCACTGTTTCCCCTGTATAGTCAATCACTTCCCTCTCTTGTCTGCATGGGTCTTTAATACAGTTTCAGAGGAGTGTTAGACACATTTTTAAAAATTAATAAGTAGGAAAATGTGATTTTAAAATAACAAAATTTGCCAGGACTCAGATATGTATAGTACCTGAAATTACTTTAGTATATTTTTTAAAAAACCCTCATTAAATTTCAGATTGGTGAGGTCCCTTTTAAATGCCCTTTTAAAAAGAAAGATTTATTAAACCAAATTGTGGCCTGGCTAGCATGGCAGTGGAGGGATTTAAGAGGATGCAAGTTGCCTCCTTATGGCCCCTCACTAGTTACCCACATGACAGATAGCATCTCAGTCAGGGAACAGGTTACTGAGCTGCCATGCCACACCCCCTTTCTTTTCACAGGTGGATGGAAGGAGAGAGAATCGAGTGGGGGTGGGGAAGGCACATTGGCTCAACACCCCATCTCACTCTCAAGCATGTCAGCTTGCATAGATGTGCAGGAGATAGATGCAGTATAGTTTAATCTCTTCCTTGAGCTGCAGAGGGCCTCGGAGTGAGACTTATTCCCTGAGTCCCAGACTCTCTCCTGGGTTGCTCTTGGAACAATGCAACAATACACCGTCACTTACTCTGGGATTGTTGTAAAGTCACAGTTGAGCACTAAGTCAATTAGATCTTCCTTGGGAAAGTTGTTTTGGAGAAGGAGAAGGAAGCCACCTTTTAAAATATAAAAGTCTAAATGTAATTCTTTTATTTACAATCCTTAAAGAGCATTGTGATTTTAATTTCAGAATTATGTTGTGAGCCTTTCTTTATTGGCACGTGTATCCAAATGTGAAGCTCTATAGCTGATGATGTTGCACTGTAGCTCCTAAACCACTTGCAATTATAAGTTCTGTACAAATTATAGGCAATATAAATGTAGTAAACATCGCTAGACTAATTACAATGAAATAAAACAACTGTTGGTGTCTAGAAACAATTTTCGTCTGAAGAATGTGCAGCTTTTGTCAAAAATAAATTCTATGGTAGGTAAAGAATTGATGCTCCAAACTGAATGTCCTTCCAAAGTCTGATTTTTGCATATTTCCTATCATTTAAAAAAAGTTACATAAACAAAATAATTGACTAATTTATTGATTTTTTTCATTTAATTTCATTGTATGCAGACTATTGAAATCAAAGACACTTCTCAAAAATGTAAACAAAAACAAGATGCTGTGGAGAAGAAAGACAAACAAGTAAGAGAATCTTAATGTGTGTGGGGGTTTTTGTGTGTGTGTGTTTGCTGGTGCTGTGAAGCATTGATATAATACTAGATACATCACATGAAGTGTTCAGGTAAATATTGTGGAATTTAGTGTTGTCATGGCTGAGTCACTGTTTGGATTCCATCAATAACACCCATATTTCAGCTGCTTATGAGGGAAAGTTGAACTGGAGATGAAATGTAGTACTGCAAGCTGTCTGCAATCTCCACTCCTCCAGGGACCCACAGCTGGTTGGTACACCCCCTTCCAAAGTGTACAGAGGCAAATTCGGAGGCAACAGGGACAAAGTACAATTAATCACTATCTCCTGGGTATCTCCCAGCACCTTCTGCACTCAGACTTGCTGAGTTCCTTAAAGTTGCTATCCCTGAGGAAAATGAAGTTTATCAGTAGAACAGAGAACTGTCACGGAACCGTTGTCTTAAGTTAAATGCAGTGTTCTATTATAAGGAATTTACTTTTTGTATACAGTATGCATATTGCAAGTTTTTGCTTTTGTTAAATACTTTTGCTACATTAGAATGTTTTCTAGTACTCACTCTTATCCACTGTACCCTGGTGCCTTAAGTCTAACCAGATGAAGGAACAGAATAGTTGCTTGTGTTAGCTAATCAGAGAGCTTCTGTATGTACACCATTTAAAAAAAAATAAATGCAAAAAGCTGTTAATGCAACATTAAGGATCCATAGCTAAGCACTCAGTCAATAAATACGAAAATTAAATATAAGGGAGAGAGTTCAAGTTGCATATTCCGTTTTGTTACGTTGAATTCAATCCTGTAGTAATTCTCAAACTATCCAGTAGCATGCAACTTTTACTATAATTTTAGATAAACATATATCTAAGAATCTGTAATAATATGTTTAAAGATTGGGATTGTAATACATTTGTTCTTTAAAACTCTGGCACAAATTCTAGTTATTTTACAAAAAGGCATCAATTTGAATTGTTAGGTGGGTTTTTGAGCAAGGATGAGATCTTATATTTTTAAACCTGCTTGACTACATCAACTTTTCAATATCTGTTACAACAAAAGGCAATTACAAAAGATTGTTGTATATGCAAAAATTAATTTGTAAATGTCATTCTGGGAAAATATTTGCGTTTCTCTTAGATTGAAGAAATTCAGCAAGGTTTGAGAATGAAAACAGATGAAGAAATGGATCGACGGAAGAGAATACACAACACTCGTAAGATGATAGAGGACTGGCAGAATGAGCTCAACAGTACAGGAAACTCTGAGAATCTTCAACCACAAATTGATTCTATTAACAATGAGCTGAGACAGTTGCAAGAAGAAAAGGCAAATATTGATGGTGAAATGAGTGATCTGCGACGGGAGAGAGAGAACCTAGAGAGGGAAAAGAAAAGTGAGATTGCTTGATTCTTTCCCTAGCTTGGTTACTACATGCAATTCTTTTGTGTTGAAGTGACTTAACTGAGACACTACATTGTTTGAAACCTCAGTAACTGTATTTTTGTACATCTCTATATTGCTTTCATCCTTTCAAGGCCTTTAAAAGTGACAGGGATAGCTTGTTTCTGAATGGACACCATCAGCTTGAAAACTAGTGTTTCAAAAAATGATTGCACATAGTTTCAGTAAACCTGCTCCTCACAGATGCTCCCAGTTTGTATGTTTTTCCAATTGAATTTTTCTGTTTAAAGTATTTTTTCTCTTACTATGTGAAAGCCTCATACAAACGAAAGGAAAACTGATAGACTGTACAAGAAAAATGCTGAAACTGACTTTTCAGTCTTGTCAAATGCATAAAGTAAACAAAACAGTTTTTCTTTTATAGTAATTTTAGATGTTACTTGTAACGTTAAGTAAAAAAAAAACCTCAGACAGAAATGGTCATTTTATTAAATTGATGGAATTCATTTAAACTAGAAGAATTAAATGTGGCATGGTGCCAAGATGCTATGTGTAAAATGGCAATATCTTAGTGACTGCTTTTCCTTCTGCCTTTTGTTAGATGAACTTGGAGGCCAGCCTTTCTTATCCTTAATGGATTGCACTGCACTTTTTATATCAGCCTGGCCTTTTGTGTTAGTTCTGTCTTGATGCAACTTGAGAGCTAGAATTAAAATTTGTCTTTTTAGAGCTCTTTTTGATTAACTTGCTTCCACACATTTTTTGTCTGTATGGCCCCAACACTATAGTATCTGAACACCTTCCATGTACTGCAAGGATAAGTCCATAAATACCCCAATGGAGAACTGAGGCACAGAGAGACTGATTGTCCTGCTTAGTGAGGTCTAGAAAAACAGGAAATTGAACCCTGCCTCCTGAATCCCAGTCCAGTGTCTTAAGCACAAGACTATCCTCCTTCCCCACTGTTGGAGTAATGTAGATTGGAAACATTCTGTGTGTTCCTGGAAAATGTTGTAGTATTTTTTTCTTAGTATCATGTGGGAACCTCAAGGTCCCTCCCAAAAGGGGATGACATGAAGAATCCTACTTCTGTGTGTCTTCAGAGGGAGAATGAGTTCTCCCTTTCCTCTCTTGGGTGGCAAGAACTCTCCCGCACCATTCTTGCATTACAACAACCCTCTTCTGTTGTCACCAAATAAATAACAAATAGAAAAGTACTCTGAAATAGAAGTTTCTTATCCCCCAACCTCCCCACAAGTATAAAATCTCCTCCCTTTTTCTAGTAGTGGAGGAGAAGGTTTGGGTTTGTTTTTTTTTAAATAGTGGCAATCCAGAATTTTTGGCTATATTATTTGGCAATTGTTGACTTGAATATCTCCGCACCTAGAATAGGCCCATAGCAAAAATTAGTTGGAATATTAATACTTATACCTGGACATTGTTAATCTCTGTTTTGAAGTACATTTCTGTTTATTTCACATAGCTCTCGAATTTAAAATTGTAATGGAGTACATACTTTAGAATAGATGGCATACTGGTCATAAGTGTATGAAAATAAGAAACGTTCTTTCCTAACCATAATACTGTAGCACTATAGTTATTAAATATTAGAAATCTTTAGTTGTGATGTGTAGGCATGATTTAATATAACTTTTTTAAACAAAATTACAGGAGTAACTGATCGCATTGTACAATTTAACAATATGATGAATCTGAAGGAAGATAAGCTCAGAGGGAGATACCGAGACACACACAATGCTCTTCTGTGGCTAAGGGAGAACAAAGACCGATTTAAAAGAAGTGTCTGTGAACCCATGATGCTTGCAGTAAGAAAATTCGCTTGAGTATAATACTGATTAGTGGCTAATAGTGTGTCTTAAAAAAATTAAATTCCAGATTGGTTATTTCTATTATAAACCTAAAATCTAGAGGCTCCCTAGTTTATCTACTGTTTTACAATGAGTTAGCAAACTGGAGTACATGTAAATCAATGTCTACAGCTGGTTAAGATGTGTAATTGATCTCATGCAAGTAATGTAACAAGTGTGAAAGTTTTTACTAGACTCCTTTGTACCTTCGGTATGTTACATGGATGAACAGAGTGCTTTCAGCCATCCAACATATAGGTTTGCAATGGGACTGCCCTTCTTCAGGGTGGCCTCTACACATTCCAACTGGTGAGATGCATCCCTCTTGTATTCCTCTGAAATTTGGGAATCTTCTAAGAAAGCAGTGGTGGTTAGGATTACATGCGAGCCTTCTCACAGTTCTGAATATTCAGAGCAGAAGTAAGAGGACTTTTGCTCCCCACCTGCGTCAGTGGCTTCTTTTCCACATCTAGCTGCAGGCATAGAGGCATTCAGTCTGTGCTCAGTCTTGGTTTATTTCTTGGCCAGACTTTCCTATTATTACTAATAGTTGTCAGTAATGTTCATTTTATATAGTTTTAGGTACTCGGGAGTCAGTAACTAAGTTTAACTAATCCTTCTAAACTTGCTGCTTCGTGCTGGTTTTGGAAATGCCAGAAATGGTTTTGCATTATCAGAGTCAAAATATTATTTTTGCCCTTTCCAGATCATTCGCTCCTGCTGGATATAGCATTGTCAGGTCAAGTTAATCAAAAACATATCTTGATCTAAGGGCCATTACCTTTCTCCTTCAAGGCTAGTTAATCTTCACAATGTCCATGAACATCTGAATCTTTTTTTCCCTAATCTGTGCTCTACAATATAACCCTGTTTCTTTGAGAGTTTGAGAGAACATCTGAAACTTTTAGATCAGTTAAAACTGGCTCACCAGTTCTGAAATCACTAGGGGAATCAATCGAACTTTGGTCAACTGCCACTCCTATTTAATAGTTATATAGTAGTGTGTTCATTTTCTCAAACATATCTTGATCCTTTTACAGCTAATAGTATGATATAACTTTAGTGTATTGATATTTCCTAGTATTACCATATTTTAACAGAGTACAAAAACCTTCCTTTATCTTACACAATGGATTTGTTTTGTCTGAGAATTCTTTTGAGAAAACCAGATTAACTTCTAGTAATTCCAAATCCTCTGTCTCCTCCCAGGGCCTTGACTTTCTATATTCATGTTTAGATGTGCTCACTGGCTACTAGTGAAATCAATGAGAACTGCATGTGAATATCCTAAAGTTGAATCTAGAGTTTTCTGATATTTCCACCTTTCCTTAGAGCAAAGTATTGTCTTTGGTTTTTTTTAAATGTTGGCTTGGATATTACCTGTCTTAAGTTATTTATTGTTTTTAATGTGTTTTATTTTATAATTATATTACATCACTCTTTTCATGATCCTCCTTTGTCTTTTTATCTGAGCAGATAAACATGAAAGACAATAGACATGCTAAATATGTTGAAAATCATATTTCAGCAAATGATATGAGGGCCTTTGTTTTTGAAAGTCAAGAAGACATGGAAATATTTCTTCGGGAGGCAAGTACTCAGTCATATAACATGTTAAAAATGTAGTTTAAAATAAATAATATTCATGTAGGAACTCTCCAGTTTAGAACCTACTTATTATGACCACTAAGTAATTTATGCACTATGTAATAATACATTTGCTAGATAAGATCAGTTTTTTGTAAACTGTACTGAGACCACAGATATGCATACTCCCACCTGATTTTTCTCTTGCATAATTTAAATAAAAGAGCAAGATATTTCAAAATCCAGAGAGGAGGATTTTTTGCTCTTGCATCCCTGTGCATCTGACTCATACCTGGCTCAGCTACTTGGGTGGGACAGTGGGCTCTGAATTTGACTGTCAGTGACTGCTGTTGCTTTGACTAATGTATTTTCTGAAAAGCTTTTCCTACATGGTAGTAGTAAAGTAGTCTGTGGCTTTTGGAGAGCTCAGCTGGTTGGGGCATCACAGTTGTGGGCTTTTGTGGATGCTTGCATATGTTTTAATGGTTTGTGTTCCTTTCATGTTTGCGTTGAGACACCTTTTTTACTGAATATTTCGGCTTGTCTAGTAAATTGAAATTGAAAATGTATATATTTAAGGAATTGGTAAAAAGATCAGTTAAACATATGGAGGGGTTAGTTCACAACTATATTACATATTTACTGGATGCTGATGCAGAAAGGATCTTCTTTCTACAGTAATTCATTTCTGTCCAGGATTTTGAAGATCACCAAGGCAACATTGCTAAGGAGATTGATCATTAATGGGGGAAAAAAGCATAAGGAGGACTTTTTCTTTTTCTTTCGACCGGCCAACTCACCACAGTTTTTTCTGCTAACTGAATGCAGAGAAAATGAAAAAGCCTCAATGGATGCAAATAACTTTGGTTATCATGTGGGAGTCAGAATAATTTCAAATGCATGGTTGGGAGATTAAATCAATTTAAAGGAAATGTTTGCTTCTATGAAATGCATCTTTTTCATACATTAGTAGTATTTTAATTTACTGATTATCTTGTTTGGTGTAACGTTTAGGTGCGTGACCATCAGAAATTAAAAGTTAATGCTGTATGTGCACCCGCTCAGTCATGTGCTGAAAATAGACCTTCAAGATCAGTTGAAGAGTTGCAGTAAGTAATAAAATACTTAAAACTATTGTCAACATTGAATGTTTTGTTCTCAGTGCAAAATTATGTAGCTGTGCACCATGCTTTTTTTTTTTTTGCAAATCAAACTCTTACCTTAAGATCTAATGTTTTTTTCTTTCTGAATATTTATGCTAACTTGTCATAAACAAAACTGGTTAAAGATCTATTTGTGATTTTCACCTTTTCTCTTCCTCAGCCAATATGGTGTTTTCTCTTATTTACGAGAGTTATTTGATGCTCCTCATCCTGTGATGAGTTACCTTTGTTCCCAGTATCGTGTTCATGATGTCCCTGTGGGAACTGAGAAGACCAGAAGCATGATTGAAAGGGTGAGAAGTGCTAAATAACATGAGTAGGACTATGATTTTCTTAAGACCATATTTAGGAAAGTTGCTGCAAAGTCAACATGAAAAAAGTTGTAATGGGCGTTATTTTGGGTACAAATAAAACTTTTCACTTACTTAGTGGGGAGAAAACCAAGAACAGTAGCTTACATTATGAGTAGATTTTAACACATTGGAGCAAACTATTGGTTGCAATGCTTCACAGGAAGTTAAATGTTCATCTTACCCTAGTAATGCACTAATCAAATCTCTCAAACTCGGAGGTTTATTATGATAAAAAATCAAAACTATGAATCTGTTTTGTAGTAACCAAGCAAGCCTTTTGGGTGGCCAGGCCTGAAAGTTTCTGGGTACTTTTAAAGTAAAATAAATTACAAATATTTACTAGCATTCCAAATTTTAAAATAAATGTTTTCATTTTGGAGCTAGGAAATCTCATGACCCCTACTTGAAACAGTGAACTATTGAGAGCAGTAATTGAAAGGTACTTTCTGCTTGAAATGTCTTGTATCTAATATAGTCTTGTAACCTCCTCAGTGTATTTGTTTTGATAAAGGAAATACAAAAAAATTTGACTTGTTTTAAATGGGCTGACAGTCACCTTCCTGGGAAGCCTGTGTGCGTGCTCTCTCTCTCTCTCCTCCCCCCATACCTCAGTCAGTGCTAAATTATGCATTTAAGATTTGCACTTGTAACTGTAATAAGAAATACACCCAGTAGTTCTGTTTGTGGTGAACAGTTGCTTTTCACCTTGCACAGAGAATGGGATCCCAACATGAAGAATTGCTTTTTCTTCTGGGTTATGGTTGGAAATTCACATTTTCTAAGAGAGCCTTTCTCCTCAATAGGGAGAAAGGGAAAATTAATGCTCATTCAAGGAATAAGGTCTCCAGGCAGGGAAGCTCACCCCTTCTTTGTGGGAGAGGAGTTATCTCTCTCCATCTCTCTCTCCTTATGGTAGGGAGAGAATAGCAGGGTAGATGAGATGGCAGAAGATAAGAAATTCTCCTTCACCTCCCTATTTCGAAGGAGCTATCTACTGGTCTTGAAGCCTATCCTTTTGACGGGGAGGAAAGAGGAGTCACTTGTTATGTGTTCAAGATTTGCTGGAGTGCATGCCTATGTCCAAAACATGTCTTAGGCGCATTAGCTGAAGAGAGCTGGCAGCTGCTCCTCAACTCTACTGGGAATTGCTTCCCATGTGAGAAATTACACTTCTCCACATATCCTCTTGGGGAAAGGTTATTTGATCTCTCCTCCATCACCACAGGCAATAGGAAGGGAAGACAGAAGGCTGCTTGCACTTACTGGAAGGTGAAAGAAATCCAAAAAACTTTTTTCTCCTCTTCTGGCAACTCATCCTATGGGCATGGATGAAGAGGAGCCTCCAGTTCACCAACTTAATGTGTTCATGATGTACCTGGGGTAGAACAGCAGTTTTAAAATATCTATGAAGGGAATGCTTTCAAGTAACAAGTGGTTTTCCCTACCTCTCAACAAGGAACTATCACGATCCTAATGTATTACTCATGGTGGCAGGTCAGAGAATCCCACCAGTTCCAAAATGCCTACAATAATTTGCCCACTGATCATGTGATAGGCTATTTATTCTGAAACAAAAACTCCTCTTGTAGCACTTATCTAATATTTGATACCACTTGAAATCATAAATGATACTTTCTGTAGCCCAGAACAGGAGCTAATAACTTTTCTACTGTGGTTGCACAAACATGAAATTTCAAACATTAATAATTTTAAACCTTTTCCGTCACTTAAACTTGGCTTGTTTTTCTTTCCTCTGTTGTGTGGACCACAGTTCTGTGAGGTGTTATGTGAATTTTATATTGGCTGTTTTGAGTTATTTGGGCATCACAACTATTTTTTTTAGTGAAATGTGTGGTATTCCTCATGCTCTCATAATAACTCTAATATTTAAATAAATTTTGCTGAAACATTGCAAATAAATTAATTTTTGGGCTCAGACCAAATATGGGAAACTTTACTCTAGACCTGAAGGAGAAAAAAAGAGTTAGAATGGAATTGCCCTCTCAACCTTAAGATGAACTCCAAAGCAAAATGAAGACTTGGTTAAGCACAGATTTCAGTACTCCGTAACCTCACAGTGTCCAGGTTGTGGGGAGAATTCTGTACAGAGATTTTTAATGAATGATTTTCAAATTATTTTCCATTCTGGAAACTTCTTGATTCATCGTGGTTCATTGAGGATGTCACAAAATCTTTCTGAAATATTGCAGTACCATGGGTTGTAATGAGGCTTTCCTTATTTCTCCATCTTGAGTGTCTTCAGTGAATCATGAAGTACCAGATATCAGGCAAGGTATAAGATTTTAAGACTAATGCTAAATGATAAATTCCACACCTCCTTTCAGGTATCTGTTCTTAACCAAAGTCTCAATTTTGCTTTAGGACTCACCTTAAACGGTAACTCTTTGGAACACCATAATAGACATTTACATAGCATCTTTCTTCTCCAAAAATCTGAAAGAACTACCTATATAGTTTTTGTGTCTATACAGGAGTCATTCACTCATCACAGAAGTGCAGCAGTTGTTTTACTGTGTATGACAACACAGAATAAGTGGGATTTTTTTTATTGCTATTTTAATTCAGTCGGCAAAAACTTCAAATTCAATGATGCAACAAACTTGTTTAATCTCCTTTATGTAATGGCATGTTCATAAACCAGAAATTTGGCTAATTTTAGTATGAAATAATAAACTCCAAATCATGGTTAGTTTATTTCCTATTCTGAAAATAATCTTCCTTGTTCAGAATAGGTGAGCCTTACATAATATTTTTGTCAAATGGCTTTGTTTTTCATGTTTAGGTTATACAAGAAACGAAATTTAAGCAAATCTACACAGCAGAAGAAAGGTATGCAGTGAAAGTGTCTGCTTATACAAACCAAACTATTTCTAGTAACACATCCCTGAGACAAGCGCAGTTTCTCACTGTCACAGTAGATGCAGATGAAAGAAGGCAATTGGAAAACCAACTAAAGGTAGGGTGTTTTATTTTAGTGTTTAGAATTTTTTTTCTAAAGTACATAGATTGAAATACTGCCAATTTTGTGTTCAATAAAACTATTTTTTGGCCTGGATCTGGTATGATTGTAATGAGAATATTAAAGATTTTTTGTGCCACTATTTACTATAGGATATTAACAGACGTTTCCAGTTACGGGATTCTCAACTGCAAAAGTTATATGAGAGGCAGAAGTTTCTGGAACGCAAAGATAATGAGCTGAGACAGCAAAAGAAGGAACGTTTGGAGAGAAAAAACAAAAGGAAACAACTGGAATCAAAAATTAGTATGAAACACGATAGGTATGACTTCTGATGAGCCTATTTGATGGCAAAGATTCTCTCTTGCAGCAATAAGTCTGAAGTATTAACATCAGTTAGGATTTTGTATATCAGGGACTAGGGCCATTTCAATAACAAAATGGAAATAACAAGCAGTCCCTAAAATGTGTCTTGGCTACCTCTAGCCCATTGATTCTAAAGAATTAGTTGGCAGCTGGGCTTCAGAAATGGGGTGGTATAGGTGATGTACAGGCTTGATTCTCCCACCTTTCACTTGTGAAATATAGGTTCATCTGTGATTGAGGTCACCAGTGAGGATGGTCTACACACAGTTTTGTATACTGGTGAAATTCTTTCTGATACGGAGGAGGAGGAGGAGGATTTAAAACAAAATAATTATACTGGATGTTGTTGTTCCAGTATAAAGATACCTTTATACTGTAATACTGTAGTTTTATTTCTTTTCCCTTATAGGAATAAGCATACCAATATAAGCACCTTTATACTGGTATACATGCATCTGCACTAGATGGTTATACACTTTAACTACCAATATAGTTAAAGCAGTACAACCTTTGTGTATAGACAAACCCTTAATCTAGTTTCCCATGCGTGTTTTGGTCTGTTACAAGATCATAGAATATCAGGGTTGGAAGGGACCTTAGTAGGTCATCTAGTCCAACCCCCTGCTCAAAGCAGGACCAATCCCCAATTTTTGCCCCAGATCCCCAAATGGCCCCCTCAAGGATTGAACTCACAACCCTGGGTTTAGCAGGCCAATGCTCAAACCACTGAGCTATCAATTTTACATGATCAACAAAGATGTTACCTGGTCTTTGTTTCATAAACACTTGAAAAAACAAACTGAAGCTTCAACCTTAAAAGGGTTCATTTTCAAATATTATCTTAGTACTCTCATGAAACACCATTATATTCTTTTTTTGCTGATGAGATGGGAAATAAGGTACATTATAGCAAGTGCTACAAATATAAATGGATGGACCTAAATGTGGTCATGTAACCTCCTTGCATCTTAGTGTTACAATGTTGCTTCATTTTCCTAGAATATCATTAGTGGATAAAGTATAGACAGTGGTTTCTAAATTCAGATTCAGTTCTGCTTTGTTGTCCAGCCAGAATGGGTTATAGCAGTGGTTCCCAACGCGGTGCCCTCAGGCGCCATGGCGCCCACCGGGGCATTTATATGTGCCCACCGTCAGGGCGGAGAAGCTGTCGCCGGAATGCTGCCAGGCATTTTTCTGGCAGCAGCTTCTCCGCCGGAATGCTGCCAAGGAGCGTCGCTGCCCTCCAGACTGTTGGCCATAGAAAGGTGCTCTTGGCCACAGAAAGGTTGGGGACCACTGGATTATAGCAAGTTAAACCTTCCTCCCAGAAACTAATCATGTCCCTTAATCTCCATTAGTCCAGTGGAGACAAAATCCTGAAATTTCTCTTTAATTCAAATATCTTAATCAGTTGCATGTTGCACTGCTTCAGTACCAGAAAACTCAGTCACTTTTTTTTCTTAAGGTTTATCATATAGTGGAGAAAATATTTTTTGTCAATAAAAAGAGGCAAATAATTTTTTAACCTTTGTGCTAATGTGTAACCACTCTTAAAATATTTGACCAAAATTTTGAAACCTGGATTCCTAAATAAGTGGCCAAATTTTCTGAAGTCAGTGGGAGCTGCAGATACTCCGCATCTCTGAAAATCAAGCCACTGTTATTTAAGAGCCTAACTTTGGGAATCCAGGCTTAAAAACATAGGCCAAAATTTCCAAACTTTCTTCTGCAGTGAGTGCAATAATAGAAGATAAATAGCTGTTTTTCATAAATTCATACATATAACAGAAATTAAAGAAAACAGCCTTAACTCTGCCTTGTAATGATGCGATGAAGGGGAGAAAAATCAGTTTCATCTTGTTGGGAACACACATTCTAAAATGCCTTAATTGTAATTATATCCTCACTGAATATCATTACAGGGTAGAGTTAGGGTTGTTTGAGTGTCTTAATTATTCATTACTTGCCTTAACATATTCAGATTTCTTATAGGTGTAATCTTAATTCTGAATTTCTTGGGTTGAAAATGCTTGGTTTGGGGATACTTACAACATCCTTGTCATATTCTTTACTCTAAAATTAGGCCTAGTCTACACTTAAAATTTAGGTCAACCTAACTTCATCGCTCAGATCTGTGAAAGTTTTTGCATTCTGTGCTGCATAGTTAGGTTGACCTATCCCCCACTGTAGACACAGCTAGGTCAACAGAAGAATTCTTACATCAATCTAGCTACCGCCTCTCAGAGAGGTGGATTACCTACATCAACAGAAAAACCCCTTCTGTCAATGTAGGACGTCTACACTACAGTGCTACAGCAGCACATCCTGCAGCACCAAAGGTGTGTGACTGTAGCGTCTGTAGTGCAGACATACCCTTAGTGATACATACTCTCAACCTTAACAGTCAAAGGACTCTCTATTACAGTATCTGATAGCTGTATAGTTATCATGTAGAAGAATCTAAATTCTGGAATAGGATAAATTCAGTTTTGGATTTGAGATGGCGTTCTAATCCATAGAGCAACATTATCACGTTTTTTGGAAAGCTGACCTGCATTTAGTCTGCTTACAGACAATAGAAAAAGGAAATGGAGGAGGAATATAAGATTTGTTTTAGAAAATTTTCTGTGGAATTTTTTTACAGAATCCTTTAGGATGGGAGGGGCAAGAAGTCAAGAGGCAGAAAAATCAATTCCCCTTTTTCTTTATTTAGTAAGGGCAGTTGGACCTCTTCTAATTTTCAACATATTCATTTATGATGGACCCTTTAGGATTAAGAACCTGGGTATCTCAGCATGATGTAATCAGTATTAATAATAAATTGGTTTCTTTCATAGTTTGAAACAGATGGAGCAAGATGCCATCAATCTAGAAGAGGAGTCTCAACAAACAAATGCCAGGATCAAAGAAATTAATATCCAAAAAGCAAAACTTGTTACAGAATTAATGCAACTCATAAAGGTATGGCTCCATCTTAACTTTATACACATTTTTCCTTGTCACGAAGGGCCTAATATAGTTCAAAATAAAAAGGGAGGGAAAAGTAGAGCTGCCTTAATAGTGTGAGGTGTTTTGAAATGTAGGTTTTTATTGTTAAAAGAGCTAAGTTTACTTCTGCAACATGAAGATGTGCTTTGGTTTGAACATAGCCCATATAAACTCTCTCCACTTTCTGATGTTGGCATGCACAGTTTACTACATGTGTACTTAAGTATTATAAACTGACTTGGATGAAAGCTACCATCTTGCTGGCTTAAGAGGCTTCCAGCCCATGAAATTGCCTAGCAAACATATGTGCAGTATATAACCTTTTCACCAAATTTCTTCTAGCACCATATGCATTTTTCAATTAATTATATTTTCCTTAGACCCTTTTCTTACCGTTACTTCTATATGAACATATTTCTTGGTCCTACAAGAAATACCCCAGTTTATGATGATTAAAAAAGAAAAATCTTTTTTTAATTTTTTCTAGTTTGTTTATTTTGTCTTTTTGACAGCACTTGTTCATGTTTCATTTGTTTCCTCTGCATAGTTAATTTGTCTACTTCAGATGGGTTTTTCACACAGCACCTGATACATACCCCGCCCTTTTTTTACAAATTGTAAAATGCAATTGTAAAATCACAAAAATCAAGAGAGGATCAGGTGCAGTAGCTGAAATTACTTTGAACTCGTGTTTTTAAAGAACTGACTAGTTTTCAATTTGTCTGTGGCCCTTCAATAATTTTAAACTCCTTGGAAGAGCGAATCAGTCATACATATTTTAAAATACTGTGTACACCTTTGTTGTTGTATAAATGATAATGGCCACTTCTTTGGGAAAGGTAGAGAACCATAAAATAAAATCCTTAAGTTTTAATAATCAAAGTTGATATTCTTCTCACTCCTTAGTTATCTTCTTCAATTCCCAGGACTTTTGTGGGGACTGCTTATGCTAAATGGTCTCCTGTGTACTGTGAAAGCCTTCAATTGTTTCCTACAACCTTTGGGGGTGAGTGTTTTTGTGGATAAACATGGCTACCCCTCTAATCCTTTTTTTGGGTGTTGCCTGTGGAATAATGCTGGTTCTGCTGCACTGAGTAGCCAGCATTAAAAGAAGTTTCTGCTTACCATGTCAAAGAGTTGAGTTGTTTGAGAGTGTATTGGTAAGCCCCAATGGCAGCAGTTGGAGTCTTTCACAGATCATGTAGGGTCATCTGGTTGAAGCAGCTTTGAAAACCACAGAGAATTGCAGAAGATAACCAATTTTAAGGCACGGTGGGCTCCCAGGGTTTGTAAATTACTTTTAAAAAGTGATTTTGTATAGGTAATATGCTATTATTAAGCAACTACTTTTTCAAAAGCAATATTATTTTTATAAACAATTTTCTAAATTAAATTTTAAAATATCAATTTTATTCTTCTCCTTCTGCTACCCCATAGCAAATTGGCTTTCTAAGGGTATGTCTACACTATGAGAATAGTTCGATTTATCTTAAACCGAACTTGTGAAACCGATTTTACAAAGTCGATCGTGCGAATCCACACCAAGGACATTAATTCGAGTTTGTGAGTCCACACTAACGGGGCAAGCGTCGACATTGCAAGCGGTGCACTGTGGATAGCTATCCCACAGTTCCCGCCGTCCCCGCTGCCCACTGGAATTCTGGGTGTAGCCCCCAGTGCCTTCTGGGGCCAAAAATGTGTCGAGGGTGGCTATAGGTAAATGTCGTCACTCGACCCACACTCCCGCCCTCCCTACGTGAAAGCGCCGGCGGGCAATTACATCGCGCCCTTTTCTGGTGATTGACAGCGCGGACGCCACAGGACAGCGAGCATGGAGTTCTCTGCGATTATCGCTGCTGTTCTGTCCGTTGTCAACACCTCGCGCCTTATCGTCCACCTTTTCCAGAGGCAGATGCAGATAAATCGGGCGAGGAGGCAACGTAAGTTCCGTGAGGACATGAACTCTGAGAGGGGCACAGACCTCTCGCAAAGCACGGGACCCCAGCCCCTAGACATCCGTTGATCCTGTGGAACGGCGATTCTGGGCCAGGGAAACAAGCACTGACTGGTGGGACCGCATAGTGCTGCAGGTCTGGGATGAATCCCAGTGGCTGAGAAACTTTCGGATGCGTAAGGGCACTTTCCTGGAACTTTGAGTTGCTGTCCCCTGCCCTGAAGCACCAGGACACCCGGATGCGAGCTGCCCTGACTATCCAGAAGTGAGTGGCTATAGCCCTCTGGAAGCTTGCAACGCCAGACAGCTACTGGTCAGTCGCGAATCAATTTGGAGTGGGCAAGTCTACCGTGGGGGTTGCTGTGATGCAGGTAGCCCATGCAATCGTTGACCTGCTGCTCTCAAAGGTAGTGACCCTTGGAGACGTGCAGGTGATCATAGATGGCTTTTCTGCTATGGGATTTCCAAACTGCGGCGGGGCTATTGCTGGGGCACACATCCCCATCCTTGGACCGGCCCACCAGGGCAGCCAGTACATTAACCGTAAGGGCTATTTTTCTATGGTGCTGCAAGCACTAGTGGACCATAAAGGACGTTTTACCAACATCAATGTCGGATGGCCGGGCAAGGTTCATGACGCTCGTGTGTTCAGGAACTCTGGTCTGTTCAGATGGCTGCAGGAGGGTATTTACTTCCCGGACCGCAAAATAACTGTTGGGGATGTGCAGATGCCCGTAGTGATCCTCGGGGACCCAGCCTACCCGCTAATGCCCTGACTCATGAAGCCATACACGGGCGTCCTGGACACTGAAAAGGAGCTCTTCAACTACCGGCTGAGCAAGTGCAGGATGGTGGTGGAGTGTGCCTTTGGCCGTCTGAAGGGCAGATGGCGAAGCTTACTTACTCGCTCCGATCTCAGCCAAACAAATATCCCCATTGTGATTGCAGCTTGCTGTGTGCTCCACAATCTCTGCGAGAGCAAGGGGGAGACGTTTATGGTGGGGTGGGAGGTTGAGGCCAATCGCCTGGCTGCTGATTACGCACAGCCAGACACCAGGGCGATTAGAAGATCCCAGCGGGACGCGCTGCGCATCCGGGAAGCTTTGAAAGCTAGCTTCCAGAGCGAGCGGGGTAACCAGTGACTGTTTCGCATGTTAAAACTGAAGGTGAACCGGGAACTGTCCCTGCCCGCGACCCGCTGTGGTTTAACGGCTCGCCTACCTTCCCACCCCCTCCGCGTGGCCGGTTCAGGGAACTCTCCCTGCCTGTGCACCGCAAAGTTTCTGCGGTTAGCCTCACTGCTACCACCCCCCCACATGTCTGCAAACCGCCGGTTGTCGTTCTTTAAAGGAAAAATCAAGAAGTCACTATACTAACAAAAACACCCATTCAAACCAGGGCACCATGACTGATATCACTCTGATGAGGATTTCGGAGACAGAAAAAGACCGCATGCTGCGTCAATGCCAGCAAACCCCGGGGCCGTATGCTGCCATGCTATGCAAGGCAATGATACCAGAGTACCTGCAGCTTGCATGGCGCGGGAAAGTATCCTACCATGGTGGAGATAGTAAGGCCGCTCTCCCTGGGAACCTGATGCAAAAGCTTTCACTGTACCTACAGGAGAGTTTCGCGGAGATCTCCGATGGGGATTTCTCCTCTATCCCCATACATATTGACAGACTATTCGAGTAGTTGCCTTGGAAAAGATTGAAAACTGAAGCGCCTATTGCACAGCAAGCAATAAAAACACATTGATAACAAACCAATGCCTATTCTATTCCAAATAAATGTTTAAAACACCGACCTGACGATCCTTCGCCTGGGTCCTGGTCCGGGCTGCTGCTTTGGGAGGGTTCGTAGGGGATCTCGGTGAGGGTGATGAAGAGATCCTGGCTGTCGGGGAAATCAGCGTTGAAAGCGCTGTCGACTGCCTCGTCCTCCTCCTCTCCTTCCTCCTCTTCACCGTCTGCGAAAATTTCAGACGACGTGGCCGTAGATAAGACCCCGTCGTCAGAGTCCACGGACAGTGGTGGCAGCACCACCGAGCATAGCATGCAGTGCCTCGTAAAAACGGCGTGTGTGTGGCTGCGATCCGGAGCGTCCGTTGGACTCTTTGGTTTTTTGGTATGCCTGTCGCAGCTCCTTGATTTTCACGCGGCACTGCGTTGCATCCCGGACGTATCCTCTCTCCGCCATTGCCTTGGAAATCTTCTCATAAATTTTCGCATTCCGTCTTTTGGATCGCAGCTCCGAAAGCACGGACTCATTGCCCCACACAGCGGACAGGTCCAAGACTTCCCGATCAGTCCAAGCTGGTGCTCTCTTCCTATTCTGCGATGTCATGGTCACCACGGCTGCAGAGCTCTGCATCGTTGCCAGTGCTGCTGAGCTCGCCACGATGTCCAAACAGGAAATGAGATTCAAACTGGCCAGACAGGAAAAGGAATTCAAATTTTCCCGGGGCTTTTCCTGAGTGGCTGGTCAGAGCATCCGAGCTCGGATTGCTGTCCAGAGCGTCCACTGAGTGGTGCACTGTGGGATAGCTCCAGGAGCTATTTGTGTTGAATTCCGTCCACAGTAACACGAATTTGACATGGCCATGTCGAATTTAGCGCTACTCCCCTCGTCGGGGAGGAGTACAGAAATCGAATTAAAGAGCCATTTATGTCGAAATAAATAGCTTCGTAATGTGGACGGGTGCAGGGTTAAATCGAGTTAACGCTGCTAAATTCGACAAAGTCCTAGTGTAGACCAGGCCTAATAGACTTTCTATTCCACGGCAAAACAGATTGGAAGGTATTTTGATTGCCCAGCCGCAATAGTTGTTAATTACGGGTCACAGGAATTTATATGGATTATACAACAGTTTATATGGATTATACAACAGTTTAGGCTACACAACCATCTCAGTACAGTGTTTCAAACTGAAGAGACTAATTCTGAGCCAAATTAACAGGCTGCTGCTATGTACTGTCTCTTTAAAGGAGCAGTGAACTTTGTACGATTTTGTGAGTGTTCAAGTAAGAAGGACTAGATACTGCAGAAAGAAGTTTTGGGGGGAGATCTTGGTGCTGGAAGGGTTGTTGAGGTCCTCCTGCAAAGAGTAACTGAATGGTGAAAGCCTGCATGCTTCTGTGCTGGCTGTTGGTGTCAGGACTGTGAACCACCGCAGCATAGTATTCTAGGCAACCAGAGTTGCAAAGCAGATGGTGAGTGTGAATTCCTTGCTGGCTTGGGTGAACCCGAAAGGGTGACACAGTAAGTAATTGTTTTTCCCTCTTTGTATTACAGAACTCTAGCTCTTGTTTTCCCTTTAAAAATTGCACACTTTTTTCAAATAATGTAATCTTAGGTTTTTTAATAAGTTACTTCACAATTTTTGTAACTTTGAAGCAGAGGATTTTCCTAGATGTTGTTTACATAACCTTCACAGCTGTAAGTACTGTTAAAAAAACAAATCTATATGTTTAGTTGCACATTTCACACACCAGCAAAGCTCTGCTTTTGCTACAAAACAAATCAGACGTTTAGCTTCCTTGTGTGGAAGAGACAAGAAATACTTAAACACCTTGCTGCTTCAAGAAACAAACTGAAAATAGAATTGGGCTGGAGAGCTGAACCTGGAGTCCAAAACTTTGTATAAAAATTGATATCTTGTAAGCTGGTTTGTAAAGCCTGATGCTGCTGACAGTGTATCAGTTTCGAGTGTTTCATGACAAAGGAGATTTATGATTTTTTGTGTTTTGCTCTGCAGAATTGCATAACATTGAACATCCTCAAAGTGGATTTGGTTCTTCAGAGCACTACAGTGAATTCCAAGAAGAATAGACTAGAATCTGATTATAAAGCAGCAACTGTACAACTAAGAGCTTTAGAGGTAAGCTTTGTTTTTTATTTCTCGGTGTATTGGTAAATCACCTTTGAAAACACACTTGTTTGCCCAGAGGCCTCCCCACTCAGGAATGGGCTGCTTCTGTTCTCTTTCTTAGTAATAGGTATCTCTACTCCTGTGGCTAAGGCTTTTGTGTTTTCTGAAGCTTGCATCAGTTCCTCAGTCCCTTTCCCTTCCAGGTTAAAAAGAGCTTTGCTTCCCCATGCTAACCAAGATGGCTACCTCTTCTGTGAAGATGTGCCCTAAGCATTTTAAACAGTGTGGAGCTGGCCCCTTTGGCCCAGTCTGTCATTTAGAAATGTCATTTTCCACCAGTGAGTAGCTCCAGTTGGGACCTACCTTCCAGAACTGACACTTGGTAGTGGACTGACCCAAATGGGACATGTCAGGGTCCTGATGAAAATCTGGAGGAAAGCACATTCAAGTAGGATAGGGCTGAGACCCTCGTTCGCCATAGCTGTTTTCCTTATCCTTTTTATTAAACTCCTGCCTTTGGGGAGGCCTAGCGAAATGAGTGAGAGCAAGTTTCTTCCCCATTGCCATTTCTCCTACACTGTGACTTTTAAATGTTAGAAAGTAGTGCGCTAAATGTTTCACACAAACTAATTTTATGGAGGAATTTAGCATATATGGTAGACGCGAGAACTTTCATAATTTCTGGCCTGATCCTGCAAGTACAAAACTCCCTTTCCTGGCAGTGAGAATTTGGGTGTGCAAGAGGGGTCGCATATTTTCAGTTCACCTGTGACCTGAATCAACATCACTTGTTGGACAACTGCATGTAGCAGAAAAGTTGAAATAATAAAATAAAGCTTTCAAGAAATTGCAGGCAAAGATACAGAGACTGGTGCACAGAAATAGTAATTAGTATGAGGTATTACAGAAATTATGTAGTGAAACTAAATTAAAACCTACACATTATGATTAAATATCAAATTAATTGCCAAACAATCAACAAAGACAGCCACAGATCACATGTTACTCTTGCTGTCATTAGTGAAGATCAGAGCAGGGGACAATTTAAAAAAAACAAAACAAAAAAAAACCCCAAACCAGTGCACCTGCAGCCATATGCACGTTATGCATGGTGCGTACCATTGGTGGAGTAGAACTGCTTCGGTGCCAGGCACCCTGACCTTAGTGACACTGGAACACTGCACAGTGGCTTACAATGCCAATCGCTGAAATTTGACCCGGTCATGATGGAGGGGTGGATGGGCCAAACTTGAGTGGTGCCATGCTGAGTTAAAGGGAGAGTGGTTCAGTTCTGCACTTCACTATGTGAAAAATTTCTGGTAGTGCCCCTGGGAGAAATAGTGAACTCTTTGCTAACATTGCATTTATTAATAATGTTTCCCTTATTAAAAGTTGTTAGTCTTTAAAATATTGTTATAAGACTTGAATGACCCACAAAACCCAATTCATTCCCTCTTCCTGAGGAAAAAGAGCTGCATATGTTCATGTGTGAGTTGTCAGCACTGGGATTTCGTGGGAATAGCAGCACATTGGGTGTATTTTAGACACTTGGATTGAAAGGCATTTTCCTTCCCAACATGTATGCTTCAGAATGTGTCACATTAGTAGCAACAAATTTGTGGGTTTTTTTGTTTGTCATGGCAGCTCAAGTCAGAACCTTAGTATTATTTTAACAACTTTTTGTATTTAATTTGTCTAATGAGCATGAGAAGCAAATGTGTGTTTATGACCCATATTGAACAGGAGGGAGGATTGTTAGCCCCATCTGCTCATAATTGGCACAGTCGCCTTTGTGTTTATGATGATTGAAAGAGACTTGCTAATTGTCTTGCTTTGATAGCTTGTTAATTTTTAGGTTCATTTGGTGTAATTTTTTTAAATGATTGCTATTAAACTTTGTGTGTACATTGTTGTTTTTTCTTTTAGGCCAAGTTTGAAGAAAATGCAAATTCTGTTTTCCTTCTGTACGAATTGCCCATCTTTAATCATTTAAATACTGTCACTAAGAATGCATTCATACACACATTCATGGGAAAATATTGGCTACTGGCTACTGTATTTTCTTTGACTAGTTTCTCATTTCCCACAAAACCAATTGCACTGCTTATGAACTCAAAAGAATACAAATTGCTTATGAATATAGAATGTGAGAGGATTCTAGTATCCAGTAGCATGCCTCTCAGTAGCTTTGCCTTAGCTCCACTCTAGCATAGAACTCTCTCCGTCACTGCCCAGACTAACCTCTCTTCCTGAATTAGTTCTTATATTGCCAGCTGAAATAACAGTACAGTGAAACCCCCCTATAGCGCGCCCCGCCATAACGCGAATTCGGCTATAACGCGATCATAAGGTGGCTCCCGCTGCCCCAAGCAAAAAAAAAAAAGCATCCAGAGCGTGCTTCCTCGCCTGGAGCCAACCCTGGCTCCATCTCCTCCCCATCTCCCCTGTTCCTTCCCCCCCGCCCCTTCCCCCCTGCCTCCGCTTCCCCTTTTGGCAAGAAGGGAAGAGACCGGCTTGAAACTCAAGCTAGTCAGTTTCAAGCCGGTCAGTTTCAAGCCCTCTCTTCTCTTCTCCCCAAAGCAGAGAAGTTTGATCAGCTTGAAACTGACCAGCTTGAAACTTCTCCGCTTTGGGGAGAAGAGAGAAGAGACTGGCTTGAAACTCAAGCCAGTCACTTTCAAGATGGTCAGTTTCAAGCCCTCTCTTCTCTTCTCCCCAAAGCAGAGAAGTTTGATCAGTTTGAAACTGACCAGCTTGAAACTTCTGCTTTGGGGAGAAGAGAAGAGAGAAGAGACTGGCTTGAAACTGACCAGCTTGAAAGTGACTGGCTTGAGTTTCAAGCCAGTCTCTTCTCTCTTCTCCCCAAAGCGGAGAAGTTTCAAGCTGGTCAGTTTCAAGCTGGTCTCTTCTCCCCAAAGCGGAGAAGTTTCAAGCTGGTCTCTTCTCCCCAAAGCGGAGAAGTTTCAAGCTGGTCTCTTCTCCCCAAAGCGGAGAAGTTTCAAGCTGGTCAGTTTCAAGCTGGTCAAACTTCTCCACTATGGCCAGAAGAGAAGAGACCAGCTTGAAACTGACCAGCTTGAAACTTCTCCGCTTTGGCGAGAGGAGAAGAGACCGGCTTGAAACGGTAATTTTTTGTAACCCCCCTATAACGCGACCCCGCATTTATCGAGATGGAATTTTTTGGACCCCAATTATCGCGTTATAGCAGGGTTTCACTGTAACACATAGCTCACCCTAAGCCTTCTCCGTTAAGCTAGAATTTCTTTCTAGGACCCATCTATTCCAGACAGTAATTCTCTGTGCCCAGAGGGGCACTCCCACATCCCTTATATCCAGGGTGGGATTAACTAACTGTACTTGCCAATGGTAGCATATCCATGAAGTATTCGAACACATCATAACTGGATGGGTCTATAGAAGGTTCCACATGTACGTACTTATATACATACATAAGTGTGTGTGTGAGAAAATATCTATCTCATATGGATGTGATAGCCATGTAATAAATATCAGTCATGTGATAAATGAATTTATCACACACATTTGAATGTCGCACCTACCTACTAATCCGTTTATTCTGGTATTTATTCTAACACTTCTAGCCCAGAACAGCTTCAAACACTTTCTTTTTAAAAAAATCAACCTGCCCCAATATGTTTCCTCCTCTTCCCAAATACATGTGTTCCCCCAAAATTACAGCTACCCAATGGCCAGAACAGGCAAAATTCAGTCCTGTGCCTAAAAATATCATATTAAGGCCTATTTCATGGAGCCCTGCAAGGTTATAAATGGGAGCTTCTAGCCTTTGAATTACCAGAGATGACAGACTATAAAATTGACATTTTTATGTACAGAAAAGTGATATGTCATTTTCACAGGTTCTTTTGGCTTCTTTTGAACCCTGTATGTTTGGACTCATGGTAATGAAGGCAATTGGCTTTTAAAGTATGGGGATACAAAAAATAGTCCCAGTTGCATTTTGAAAACTTGCTAAAATGTTCTAAATATTTTTCTGTAATATATAGCATGAATAAACACACACTGGAGCAGGTGTGGTGAGGTATCTAGGTTTTATTGACACTCATTTAGAGTGATCTGTGTAACTCACTTTTGACTTGTGAGTAATTGGGCCATCCCAAACTCGTGACAATAAGTTTTATGCTACACCACACCATCATGAATTCTTTTTCTGTCTATATGCACACAGTGTCCAAAAAAATAGCATTAACATAACATTAGACTAGAGAAATCAAATTTTCAGAACTGAAAAAAGGTAGAATTAATGCCAAGATATTGCAGTTTGTGCTCTAAAAATACCTACATAGAGGATTGAAAATTCCATCTTAACTTTCTCCTGTGCTTCTACTTTAAAATGGGGCTCTTTTTATATCATCATAAAATATCTGTTCAAACTCGGTAGTTCTTTACAACTTTACATATGCAGCCTTTAATGCCTTGCCTGATTTTTTGCAGTCACAAGACTTCAAAATAGTTGTCAGGCATTGCTTGATTTTAAAGTTGCAATGAGATCTACAAAACAAGCCTAGTTTTCAGAAAATTAGTACAGAAACTTAATTCTGACTATTAAAAGCTGAATGGACTAACATTCAAGGTAACTTTTACATGGTTCTCGGGTATACAAACAACAGAGCTTGATATGATTCAGAGTCTCAAACCAAACTAGCACTGAATTAATCTAAAAAGCCTAGCATGAATGTTTTAACATGCTGATTTAAACTTTCATAACTTTAGAACTGTTGAACTAATGTTATTAAAATTTATTTTGTTCTTAAGTGGAAGGTCCCTAACTCTGTGGGTATTTTTATACTTTGTGGTTGTATTGCACCTTTTTCTGAAGATATCAAAGCACTTTAGAAAAATGTATTAAATCTCACAACTCCTCTTTAAGGATGATAGAGAAGTATGATTTCCATTTTACAGAAGGTGAAACAGGCACAATGAAGTTAACTTGCCCAACTTTGTCTAACTTCAGAAATACTGAACCAGTTTTGTCCGTAAAACAGCCAAGTTATGCAAGTGAACACTTCTGCTCAGGATTTATGGGATATGTTGCAAGCTTGCATCCAAAGAAGTGGGTATTCACCCACGAAAGCTTATGCTCCAATACCTCTGTTAGTCTATAAGGTGGCACAGGACCCTTTGTCGCTTCTAGTTAATTGTATACATTTTAAAACATTTTTGGTCCTATTTTTGTCCCATGTGATTTCTGGTTTATGTACGGGCGTAAATGTATGAAAATAACATTAAAATTGGATGTAATTGACTATTTGTGCTTTCAACAAAAGTGAAAACAAGATCTTAGTCCCTGCCCCAAGGAGTGTACAGTCTAAAGATGTTCTAGCTTTGATAGACACATGTAGCACTATTTTTCTAAATTTGCTCTTAGTCATTACTGTGAAACTGTTACTTTGTATCTTTTGCCTGTAATAGTAAAGGTAGCATACGAGAGATGAAGAGAAATACATTATTTCCTATTTAACATACAGCTAATCTGTTTGTACTGTATAGTTTCAACTGAAATATTCCTCGTAATGCAAATCCTATTTACTAGATGGCTCTGTTAGGTCTAGTAGAAAAACTAATGCTAGTTGGGATGCATGATACAAAATAAAGAAACCCTGCAATTGTCCATCTCTTCCACCACGAAATTTTAAAGCAGAGATCTACATCTGGACCTAGGCAGAGATCAAAACCGTGGCTCTTTGTGAAAAACACATTCATATATTTTACAATTGTGCACTCAATTTAATCCATTCATTCAGATCTGCCATCCCTTTAGTTTAAAAAAAACAAATTTAAAAAAGCCAGAAGAAGATAGTTGTTTTTGAAGGAAGGGATTATTTTCAACCTCTGTAAACAATCTGCTATGATTTCACAGATCTCCTCTCTGAATCTGACATGATTACATCCAGTATGCTAGGTTTAATGGTGATGGTGTAGTTGGAGTATGTGAAATTGATCGTTTTTGTCATTAAACTTTCTTCTGTAATTCTCTCTCTAGGACAATTGAACTTCATGCAGGGTCACAAATTGATTGACTATAACTGAAGCCAATGGAGTTTTCTTTAAAATAAAACATCTTTTTATTTTAATTTCTTCGATACTAGCAACAAGTTTCTGACTTGGGTGAAAAAAAAAGTGTTCTTTTGGAGAAATGCAAGGGACTGCTGAGGAAAGCTAGACAGGCGTGTAATCTCAGCCCTGATCAAGAAATTCCAAAAGAATTTAATACTGTAAGTATTAAAAACAAAAGGCCACATTTTTATAAGGGTGTAATGGCATAACATGAAGAGATACTTTCACTAGCTAAGACTGTTCATTTATTATAATTAGAACTATGCTCTTTTAGTGCACCTGCACCTAAAGCAAAATAGTCTGTTTGTGAAAGCTCGAGGGTGAGTTCCCAATTTCTCCTTGCTTCCTGCCCCAAGTTCTTACAGTTGTGGAGTACAAGACAGAGAAAGCACCACTTCTTCCCCTTAGGGGCTCTACCCTGCCTTTCTATGCCTTCTGCTTATCGGCCTGACCGGAGTCCGCACCCCAACCCCCTGCCCTGAGCCCCCTCCTGCACTCCAAACTCTCCCTGCACCCCAACCCCCTTCCTTGAACCCCCTGCCGCATCCTTCCTGCACCCCTGCCCTGAGCCCCCTCCTGCACTCTGCACCCCCTCCTGCACCTCATCCCCCTGCCCTGAGCCCCCAAACCTCCTGCCCTGAGCCCCCTGCTGCACCCCGCACCTTTCCTGCACCCCAACCCCTTGCCCTGAGCCCCTTCCTGCACACTGCCCCCTCTTCCACATCCCGCACCCCAACCTCCTGCCCAAGCCCTACATTCATGGCCCTGCATACGATTTTCCCACCCAGATGTGGCCCTCTGGCCAAAAAGTTTGCCCACCCCTGCTGTAGTCCCTTCCTCTGCTGCTGGCCTCACTTTTCCTGCCCACAATGCTCCTCTACAGCCTTTTCTCCCTTTGTTTTTACCTTCTCTATCTCCTCTCCATTAGCCTATTGCCTCTTTTTGTCTCATCTTTCCTCCATTCTTTCCTCTTATTAACTCTTCCCCTGCCTCCGATTCCCCCTTAATGCTACCTCTACCTTTTCCTTCACTTTAAAATCATCCTGATATAAATGCTTTAAAAAATACATGCTAGTAAGCTTTCTTGAATGTTCATCTTGTCTCTGACTTCTTCTCCATCCTGCACGCTACCTAGGCCTTTCTGTTTTGTCTTCCCTTGTTATGTCATGTATTCATTATGATCTCTTCTGGGCAGGAAGTGTATGTTTGAATGGAAAGTACCTCTCAAAAGAAGTTGCCCTTTCTCTTTTTTTTTTCTTCTATCTTCCACCTAACCCCTTTGCCTGTCATTTGTTTATGCTTCTCTAAAAGAAGACTTGGTCTTGCAAAACCTTACTTGTATGAGTATTACCATTTACTTCAATATAAAGAACTGTTCATGTAAGGATTTGCATGATCATTGTGCCCTTAAATTGTCATCTTCTCAAGAATAGGGACCATGTCTGCAAAGCAGGTGCTATGTAAACTTAATTACCGCTCTCCTCACCTTTCCCCCGCCAACTCTCTTCCCCCAGGAATTAAATAGTATTTTAAGTTTTTAGTTCATGTTTACACTGAGTGACAGGGCAAGGCCAGATGGCTATAGGAAAGTGGTGAGGAACCAGTATGTTAGCCCCAGGCTAAGCAAATCCCTGATACCTTGTTAACCAAATGGCAGTTGCTCCAAGTTAATCAAGACACCTGGGGTCAATTCAGATCTTTCTAGAAAAAGCAGTGGAGATGGCTAGATTGATTGGGACACCTGAAGCCAATCAGGGGCTGGCTGGAACTAGTCAAAAGCCTCCCAGTTAGTCAGTGAGGGGGGGATGTCAGGAGCTGTGGAAGGAGGTTGCGTGTGAGGAGCTGGGAGCAAGAGGCACTGGGAGCTGAGAGTGAGAAGGCATACTGCTGGAAGATCCTTGGTGAGGATAAAGAAGGTGTTGGGAGGAGTCCATGGGGAAGTAGCCCAGGGAGTTGTAGCTGTCGTGCAGTTGTTCCAGTAGGCACTCTAAACAGCTGCAGTCCACAGGGCCCTGGGCTGGAACCCGGAGTAGAGGGTGGGCCCGGGTTCCCCCCCAAACTCCCAACTCCTGATCAGACACAGGAGGAGTTGACCTGGACTGTGGGTTCTACCAGAGGGGAAGATCTGAGGCAAGCAAAATCCGCCAATAAGCGCAGGACACACCAAGATAGAGGAGGAACTTTGTCACAACTGTTATGAAAATTGGTGTATCCCATGATCACAAAAAGGTTTGTTCTTGTTATTTATGCTATATACACAATAAGGGAGGGAGAGAATTTGTCAGGTTAATTAATCTAAATTCCCACTTTAAAGGAAAGAAATTTGGGCCAGATTCTCCTTCCTATTTTAGCTTAGGCAACATGAAAGGCCTAGAGCCTGGATGTATCTGGCCACCGAGTATTCCTCCTGTGTGGGGAAGCGCTCATCTGGCATAGCCAGCTCCTATGCTACCATCCCCTTTCTGGATGCATGACCAGAGTGCCACTGCACTCCAACAGTTCTCAACTAGTGGGGCTCTTGTGGACCATTGCCAGGTGACATAAGTTAGAGCAGCTGCACCAGGGTTGGGGCTACACCTGCACAGGCAGAAAATTAGGGAGCCATAGTTAGCTTCCCAACAGCCCTCCCTCATCCCCCCACCTCAAGCACTTCTCAGGAGACAATCTAGCCACTTACATTTAAATGGATTGTGTCTTAATAAAGTGATCTAGCGACTAGCAGTGTCTTGGTTGTCCAATTTCTTGCTACTTTTTAGTCATATTTCAAGCCTCTCTCAACATTAAACTATCTAATGAATAGATTGTTTTGCTTCTTGTAGGCATTCCAGGACCTTCCAAACACATTGGATGAAATTGATGCTTTACTGAATGAAGAGAAATCAAGAGCCTCCTGCTTCACAGGCCTAAATGCTTCAGTATGTTTCCTCCAGTATTGTACTTGCTTCCCACTCTGTACTAGAACTCTTGGTAATAATAAGCTAAACAGCAGGAACAATGTGCTATAAATGCCAGGTTCTGAATCTATTAGAATTTTAAGTAGGTTCTTCCAAAGGAACAGCATGTTCTCTGCCTTTTGTTTAGAGAAAAATAGCTGGGTTAACCTGAAATACAGCAATGGCTTAGTTGCTGTTTGCTTTAAAGAGACGAGTGTGTCCTGTTCAATGTATAAACAGTGCATACACTACTTAGTTATATGTAAACAAGTGCGGTGTTTACATATGTGTATTTTACTGTTAAGATTTGAATTTATAAATATCTATTTATTTTGTCAATTTGAAAGACTGTATTTTTGAAGGATGATGCTTTTTCCTGGCAGGTTGTTGAAGAATATAATAGAAGGGCACAAGAAATACAGCAAGTAACGGAGGAATTAGAGGAAAAGAAAAACGAATTGGAGAGATATAGGCAAAACATTTCACAGGTAATGTATGAAATCATGACTGTAGTATAATGAATGTAAGAGAAACATAAATGGGTATATACTTCTATTAAAATGCACCATATTCATTTTAAAAGACATTACAAGTTTTGATGCTAGGAAAAATGAAATATTGGCAATTGCTGTATACAGTAGAGTTGTAGCCGTGTTGGTCCCAGGATATTGGAGAGACAAGGTGGATGAGGTAATACCTTTTATTGGACCAACTTCTGTTGGCGAAAGAGACAAGCTTTCAAGCTTACACAAAGCTCTTCTTCAGGTCTGGGAAACTAAGGACTTGTCTACATTGACACTTTACAGCGCTGCAACTGTCTTGCTCAGGGGTGTGAAAAAACACCCCCCTGAGCGCAGCAAGTTTCAGCGCTGTAAAGCGCCAATGTAGACAGTGCACCACCCCTGGGAGCTGCGCTCCCACTGCTGGTAGCTACGCCCCGCGTGGAGGTGGGTTTTTTTAGGGTGCCAGGAGAGCTCTCTCCCAGCACTCTGCGGCAACTACAGAAGCCACGTTAAAGTGCTGCTGTGGCAGCGCTTTAATGTTGCCAGTGTAGACAAGCCCTAACTCAGAGTGTCACTGTTAAATAAAAGGTGGAACAGATTGTTAATTTAGCATAAGTAGTTAACACATATTTTAAGGGACCATTCAAGGTAAAGAGGCCTGTTAACACCCCTCCAATCATAGGGAGGAAAGAAAATGGGGGAAGTAGCTGGTAGTGGTGGGTGTTAGCAGGTTACAGATTGTTATAATAAGCCATAAATAAAGTGTCTCGGTTCATTCCATGATTTTTAGTATCTAGCAAAGTTTTTTATGAATTTAAGGTCCCAGGCTCATCTTTTCAAAGTGTTATGCAGGTTTCCTTGGATGATGAGGACTGATAGGTGAGATACCGTGTGATTGCTTTGTGAAAAGTGTTCACCCACAGGTGATAGGGTGTGTTTATCTTTTATCATTTGCCTGTGAGAGTTAATTAAAGAGCATAGTGATTGTCTGGTTTCACCCAAATAGTTGCTATTGGGGCATTTAGTGCACTGGATGAGGTTTTCCACATGTGATAGGCATGTGTAGGACCCATGGTTCTTAAAAGGTGTTTTGTAGTGGGTGTTGATAGTTGTAGCAGTACAGATGTGTCTTCTGGCAAGGTCTGGTGCTGCTTTGAGTTGGTGTAGCCTGATCTGTGGGGAGCTTGCTTTTGATGATGAGCTTGGAGAGGTTGTGGGGGTTGTTTGAAGGCCAGGAGAGGGGGTTCAGGAAAGATTTCTTTCAGGATGGGGTCCTCATTGAGCATGGGCAGTGGGTATCATAGGCCAGGGGAGCCTAGCACAGCCGCTGCTGCAGGACCCCGGTTTAGGGGGCAAAATCTTTGCTTTTTATTATGCCCCATGCAGGTTCTCGGGCGACTGAGGAGGCCGTACGTGCTATTCAACTTCCTGGGTTTATTCATAATCTCCCTGGACTCTAGGGAGATTACTGATGAACCTGGGATGCTGTCTGAGTAACACATACCGCCTCCTCAGCCACCCTGGAAGCTGCATGGGGCATAGCAAAATCTCTTCTTCCTTCCGGAATAGAAAAGAAAAGAGCTTTTGAATTTTTGCGGCGCGGCTTGGGGTCTGCAGAGGGGAGGTGCGGGGGACTTTGGCTGCCCTGAGCAGGTTGGGGGGGGCGGGGCGTTCAGGGCTCTGGCTGGCCCAGGGCTCCTCTGGCCACCGAAGGGGGAGTAGGTTTCGGGGCTCGGGCCGTGGGGGGTGGGGTAAGGGAGTCTCGGGGCTCAGGCCACAGCGGGGTTGAGGTAGTGGTGGTAAGGGAGGCTCGGGCTTGGGGGAGTGGGTAAGGGAGGCTCAGGCCGCAGGGGTTGGGGGGCAAGGGACGCTCGGGGTGGTGGGGTAAGGGAGTCTTGGGGCTTGGGCCGTGGGGGGAGGGAGTCTCGGGGAGCTCCAGCCACAGGGTGGAGAGGGGTCCCCAGCTGCAGGGTGGGAGGGGGATTCGAGGTGCGGAGCCAGGGGCTATGCCGCCCATGCCATCGACTATGAGTTGTAGTTGTGTGATGATACCTTGTCTGGGTTCCAATGTGGAATGCTAGGTAACAACTAGAGGTGTGCATTTGGAGTGGGTTTTATTTCTGTATTGAAGCAGGATCTCTTAGATTATTTGGGTGGCCCAAGTGATGCGATCTACTTCTCTGGTGGAGTGTCCTTGTTTGGTGAAAGTAGTTTTGATTGTGTTTAGGTGTATATCCCAGCTTTTCTCTTCAGAGCATATTCTGTGGTATCTGAGTGCCTGGCTGTATATAAGTTTTCTTGGTCTGTTTTGGGTGATTACTTGATCTATAAAGGTAGGTATGGTGATCTGTGGGAAATTTTTAATTTAAATTTTACTGTAATAGTTAAATTTGATCTTTTGTTAATTATAGTTTCAACTGTAAATTCTTTCAGAAGTTGGTTTACATTAGTCTCTTTATTTTTAGGTTAAAGAAAGGTGGCTAACACCTTTGAAACAGCTGGTTGAACAAATTAATGAAAAGTTCAGTAATTTTTTTAGTTCTATGCAGTGTGCTGGTGAAGTTGATCTTCATACAGAAAATGAGGTATGATTACAATTCCGTATCCATGAATAATAACTTCTACATTTTAATTTTTTGTGCTTAAATGTCTCAAAATGAGACAATTATTTGTAATTTTGTTCTGGGTTATAGGGAAACGGGGGTCTTTACAGGCATTACTTTTCAGTCGTTTTAATCCTTTTACATGAAAATCTAACTTCTCTTTAAATATCAGAACTAATTTGTGTCTCAACCAAATGAAAGCAGAACCACCACCAGCTGTATAACAGTCAGTCTTATCAGAAGTTTCCAAAGCCAGATGGATCTGAGTAATCCACTTATTCCAAAGACTAGTGTCTATCACATTCTTCTTAAGGAGGTCTAAACCTTTCTAGAGCCCAACTTTCTGGATGCGCATGTACCCTCTCTGTCAAAGCAGAACCTTCTGGAAAGAGCAATGACTGTTGGAGCCACGCACTTGTTTCATCACAAGAACCAAGGGGATGCCAGGAACCACGGCCCTGATCTTACCCCAAGTTCCTTTTGATCACTGCAGTAGATGGAAATGGAAACCTTGACTCTTCCTTGCCCAACCTTTCTGGTCCTCTTCTAGTTCGTTAGTTAGCAGCTCATGGTTGTTTGCTGTTTAGCATTAAAACATTGTATTGACTTAGTTATTCTGTACTTCAGGGTGATGTTGCAGTTTAATTGCCACTCAAGAGCTGATTGTATCACTCACAGTAGTACAGATTGGCTCTGTTGCTGGTTACTGTTTAGGTCTGTCCATTTCAGTCTATATTTGGCAGTTGTTTCTATATTTTGGTGCAGCATCAGTCAGATTTGTTCCACATTCAGTCATTTGTGGTGAACTGTTATGCTTTCAGTGGTATTTCAGAAGTATCTCTTAGTCTTGGTTGCTGGTGGGGAAAATAAATATCTGAAATGCCTTGGAGGGGCATTGAGTGAAGTGGAGTAAAATAAAAATTAATAAAATACGCTTTCATTAAGAGAATCCATTTTAGATTATTATTTTAAGAAACGTTTGTTACATAGACCTCTTATATGAAATATTCACTGTGTAAAGATGAAGGCTCTTTGGTGAAACTTCAAGGATGAGACTCTTTAGAGGAGAGGTCCTAGCTGGAAAATTTCCATTTTACTTGAATAGTTCTGTAGCCCAGCATCTCCCAGAATTCTCAACGTCTGGGCTGCTTTCCTCTCTGCAGTTAATGGAACCTGATCAGCATTTTTACACCACATGGTCTGGCTGTGCTTTCTCTGCAATCGCTTGTTGCCAGATTCTCTGCCTTTGTGGCAGCAGACAGTGACGGTTTCATTTGCTCCTGCCTTTGCTCCTTCTATTTTAACTCTTCTGCCCAGTTTTTTGGGCAGTAAGGAGCAGTGTTCTCCTTCCTCAGTTTTTCTCCTCCCCTCGGAGTCGGTTAATCTTTTGGCGGCTTAACCCTCCCTAAACCTCCGCAGCAGTATCCTTTGGACAGCTCTTTTGCCCCTTATAGGCATAACAGAGCAGCCAAGAAAGCACGAGGTCAAATCTAAGCAGTGTTCTGTATGTAAGGCAGCCATCCCAGGCTCATCAGACAGCAAGATGTGCCCAACCTGCACCCAGCCTTCCAGTGCTGTGGGTGCTGGGGGGAGGCGGCCTGTGGGGATGCCATGGGTGCTTGCGGGGCAGGGGTGTGGTCTAGGAGCACCATGGGTGCTGTGGGGGCGTGTGGAGACTGGCAGGCTCCCTACATAGTTCCTGGAAGCAGCAACATTCCCCCTCCCTCAGCTCCAGAAACCATGGTCAGTGGGAGCTGGGGTGGTGGTGCATGCAGGTGGAGGCAACGCGTAGAGCTGCCTGGCCATGCCTCCGCCTAGGAGCTGAGGGAGGTGGGGTGTCACCACTTCCGGGGAGCCCCGAGGTAAGCGCTGCCCAGAGCCCGCCTCACACTGTCCTGTGCCCCTACCCCTTCCCACAGCCAAACTCCCACTGCTAGGGAGTGGGGGTGGGACATGGTGGGCCCAGACTGCCCCAGCAGGGGCTGGTGTGACTGGCCCAGGGGCTGCCTGAGCTGCTTAGGCGGCTCCCCAGCCAGGCACACCGGCCACTGCAGAGGTCACGGAAAGTCACAGAATCTGTGACCAACTCGCAGCCTTACTCGTGAGTCAAGGGTCAGATATTAAGTAGGATCATTACCATATGATCTTCCTCTTAGTCTAATGTACATAGTTATTTCATTATCTCTGGAATGATATTCAAGTTTTACGGTTTAGAAAGAACTCACCTGGAAGCAAGCAGGAGGAGAAGGGGTGTGGTCAAACTGCAGCACCAAAACGCTTGCTCCGCCTCTGTGAGCTGCACAGAGAAGAGAGCAGCCCAGATTCCAGAACTGTAGGAGACACTGCTAACAGAAAGGAAATTATCCTTAAGTTTTCCATTCATTTAAAATTTTTTACAGAACTACTTATTGTGCAAAGGTCAGCATGGTATAAAACATGATTAACAGTTATCTTTTGTGTGCAACAACAATAAAAAAGCTGAGGTACAGAAATGAGTGTGCACAAATATGACATCCATGTTTACATTCAGCTGGTACCATTCTAAAAAAAGGCTCAAAAAAAGAGGAGGAGGCATAATGACTTTTAAAAATTGCTTTTAAACTTACAATCACTTAAAACCATTTATGATATTAATAGAATTTTCTGAAAAAAGATCATGGCTCTTGACAGAGAAATGAAGAATGAGAAACAAAGAATTGTGTTAATTGAGTACACTGACTCTTGGACAAGTGGACATTAAAAAAAGACTTATGGAGTAGAATTATTTTTTTAATAGCGCCTAAATGGACAGCTTCAAGTCCATCTTATCCTAAAATTCATTTATATGAACAGAAATCACCAGCCCAGATTTGCAGATCACACTGTATCAAGGCAGTATATCAAAACCATTGACTAATGATTGTGGCTTGGTGTGATCATAGTCAGGTACAATAAATAGCGTCTTCTCTGTGGGTAAGTTGGGAATTGTATTAATTCCAATGGGATACATGGGCCAAAAAGTCAAAGGTGTTGACATGACCCTGAAACTGCCCAACATTGAACAATTTAAAACAAGGTTTGGAGTTTGGTATATACAGCAACCTCACAAATGCTTAGTACTGTAGCTGTAGAGAGATTTTAGAAAGAGAACCTCCCTTGTTTGACAGTCTCTTAGATGGTGGCAACTCCTTTTGAGGGGAAAAGAGAAAAAATTGAGATGGTCTGTAGCTGGTGGTGGTGTTGCTGTTGCTAAAGCTGCTGTTTCCTAGAAGACAAAACAAGACACACACCCCAGAGGGGAAAGAAAAGATCAGCAAAGATAGAAAATGCAGCTTCTGTTTCTAGTGTTGACTCCCACTTCTGGAAAAACACATTTGGTCTTATTAGCTGCTCCGAGACCTGTCAAACTTGTATCAGCATCAGGCTGTTTAGGTCATTGCTTTTAACTGCCTTTTTGGTCACTTCCTCCAGGAGCATTACAAAATATACAGTTTGGGTAACTAAGCCAGACTCTTCTTAAACAGAAGGCAAAATGAAAGGGGTAGAGAAGAGATTAAATAAGATGGGGAGGGGAAAGGGACACATGAGGGGCAACAAAGTCTCACATCACAGGTGGTGGTTGGGATTTAGCCAAAGCCAGTGGAGGTGGTGATTTCATGTGGGTCCCTCTCTCTGGCCCAGTCTAGTCAGGACATCTCTCGGGATTAGGGGGACACAAGCTCAGCGATGTTACAGAGGATCCCAAGAAATGGTGAGGGTGGCAGCCATGATGTTAAGGCTCGCTGCAGCAGCTGTTGGCAAACAGCTTCTTCAGCTAATTTTTCCCCAAAATTCTTTTCTTTTCAAGAACCCCAGAAGGAAGTGGTGGGAAGAGTAGCTCATCCTGTCGCTATTTTGTTCACCTATTAGGCCTAATTTCCGACACAACAATTTTGGTCAATTGATTTTCAGTTCCACACTTGAATGTTTACCAGGTATAATCTTAACACAGTCCTTAAGTTAAATCAGGAGGCCTTTTTGTTTAAACTAATTCAATTCTGCTGTCTCCTTTTTGCACCCTTTCCTATCAACATTTATTGTTACAGGTTTTTGTGACATTTTATAAACTTTCACTTTTTCCAGTTGAGCTCACAATTATGGTAAATTTCTAGGACCAGTTATTACAACAGAACCTCTCAGGAAACACTAACTTTTGTATTCAATTATGATTTTATTTATAAAGCACCTTGCTGCCAATGTTTTGTTTGCTATACAATAATTTACTAACAAGTGTGTGTGTGAAAAAATATTTATAAGAACGAAAATTCTAATAACTTACCTTTTTTTTAAATTGCACATCAAACCGGTTAGCTGGGGAATGGGTTAGAGAAAAGTTCTATGTGTAAAAAGAATAGATCAATGCTAAGAGATAAACCATAGTTTAAAACAGAATGAGTTTATATATAACTGATCCCAAACACTTCATTATCCTAATGTAGGACATACATAAAATGGTTTCCTTTCACTTTTGCTGCATTGTCAAATAGGATGCACTGTAGAAAGCTGTAGATGTCTAACGTTTCCTGTCTACTTTCACAGGAGGAGTACGACAAATATGGGATTCGAATTAGAGTTAAATTCCGTAGTAATACCCAACTGCATGAACTGACTCCCCACCATCAGAGTGGAGGTGAAAGAAGTGTTTCGACTATGCTGTACTTGATGGCGCTGCAGGAACTCAACAGATGTCCTTTCAGGGTTGTAGATGAAATAAATCAGGTAAGGTCGCTAGTGTGTGAAACAAGACTTTATTCCACAGGAGTTCATAGAATGACCAGAGGAACTGTAAAAATGTATATTTCTTTTTTTTTTAAAGGGAATGGACCCGGTCAATGAGAGGAGAGTTTTCGAAATGGTTGTGAAGACTGCTTGTAAAGAGAGCACTTCTCAGTATTTCTTTATTACACCAAAGGTGGGTAACTGAAAACTAAACAAAAAATTCTCATGTGTGAGACACTCTCTCTTGACTTCTTTGATAAAAGAATAAATAACATTGATATAGGTGCTCTATAAATGTCTTCCAGTTTGTTCATTTGAGACTGACAGGGATGAAATAAAAATACTATAACAGGGCAGTTTGTCTCCTTTAAGGATAGTTGTGGCCTGGGCTCAACCAACTCTGTTCCAAGGTTCAGCCTCTTTAAGAACAGGCATTCTGGGACTTGTGGTTCCCTGGAACGATCGATTGTACAACCAAGCTGAAGTACACACTGGTGGGAACCAGGGGACCCTCAAGAGACAGGGATATGGAATAAAAGGCAAGCCTGTAGCCCAAACGAAGGAGAAAGATAAAGGTGAGACAGCTTTCCTTAACAGACAGGCTGAGGGAGAGCTTAGGAAGGCCAGTGCTGCAGTCCTAGGAAGGAGGGATGCAGAGAACCCTACACCTAGGGAGGAAAGACTCTTCAAGTCTGGGTACCAGGCTGATGGCTTACCGAGCCTGAAAGGGGATTGTGCTGCACTCTCTGGAAGGAGGGCTGCAGAGAACTAACTGACCCGGAGAAGTACTGTCTGTGCCTGTGGCAGCCAGCTGAATGGTTTATATTTGTTCTGACCCAAACAGCCCCAAGAAGGAACGTTATTTACAAGTTTTGTTTATCTGTAGTACTTTGGCAGAATTGGGTCGTTTGGTTTGAAAGGACCAATGGGGTTGTCTGCTCCTAATGCAGTCTCAGCAAGTACCTATACTGTTTACTACAGGAAATTAGGAGAGTTTATAGGGGTAAATTGCTTGATCACCAGTTAAGGTATTAAGGTAACATTCCCCTACATCCCAAAACTTAATTTATTTAGATGTTAGCAGGTGTGAACCAATGATCTGATGATATGGCAGTCAAGGGATCTACCAAAAAAACAACTTTTTTTTCATTGGTCACCTAAACTTCAGTGTGTGGCATAACTTAAGCTTGGTTTACACTTAAAACTTTGAATGATATAACGTTGATGTTCAGGGGTGTGAAAAATCCACACCCCTGGGCACTGGTAGCTATTATGACCTAACCCCTGGTGTAGATGTGGCTGTGTTGACAGAATAATGCTTCTGTCGACCTGGCTACCGTCACTCGGGGAGATGATATTCCTACAGCAATGGAAAACCCCTTCTGTTGCTGTAGGCTGCATCTAAGTACAGGGCTATACTGAAGTAGCTATGGTGCTTTAGCTTTGCCACTGTAGTCTCTGTGGTGTAGATTTGGCCTCAGAGTGGAAAAATGGTTGTGGTGTTTGTTATGTCTATCCTTTCGTTTCCTTTTCCCAGATTGTCCAGGCACTGGGAGACATGCATATGTGGTCAATGGCAAACAGTGGTAAAAAAACCATGCAAAAGTTCTTTGGGGGAAACATTAATCTATTTTAACTAATACAAAAGTGATGATTGGCATGAGAGGTGTTGCTTAGTGTGACTTTTTTTTTCTTCATTTTTCACAGCTCCTGCAGAATCTCACCTATGCTGAAAAAATGACAGTGTTGTTTGTCTACAATGGACCTTTTATGCTAGAACCAACCAAATGGAACTTAAAGGCATTCCGTAGGCGGCGGCGACAAGTTGAGCAAATGGATCAGTAGTGAATTCCATAGTTTTTTGGAGCTACTGGTCTGTGAGACTGTATTTATGAAAACAAAGTGGTTGAATCTGAGAGGGAAACCTGCAAAGAACTGACAATGAAGAGTTGGGCTTCCTTTTTTAGAAACTTACCTTCAGATATATGTAATATTTTCTTAGATCTGTTCTAGCCATCTATTCCTTCAAAGAAAAACTAATTTTACCTCGGACTGGCTGTCTTAATGGGAGGGCCCCTAGAAACCTGGATCTTTTGCACTTTGCTATATCGAACATACCACATCAGGAATTTTAACTGTCAGTTTATTTCTTTATAAATGAGTTACATCTGGTCAAATCCACGTTTGTTAAAGTTTTCAAGAGTTGTGAGATATATATATATATATAGAGAGAGAGAGAGAGAGAGAGAGAGATAGTTAATATGTTGCACAGTTAACGCAAAGATAAAGTTACAGTGAATAGCTTTGAAGTGGTTCTACTGAAATGGTAATTATGTGAGTGAGGCAGAAGGGGATGTCACCAGATTCTCAATTAGTGTGGTGTGTGTTTGTGTGTGTATGTATAGCTTTGCATCACAATTTTTTCTTGTGGTGGTTATTAAATATAAAATAGCATACATTATGTTACTAGACGTGATACTATTAGGTATATTAACATTTCCCCTTAAACTCTATTTGAGCAGGGTGAAGTGGATTCCTAAGCCAAAACCCTGCGCGCGCGCACGCACACACTCACTCACTCACTAACTACCTCTACCCTCCTCCCTGACCCATGGACAAATATAAATGTTAGTTTTTTAAACAAAAATTTTACTTGGGCCAGTAGCCTTGTTTGTATTTCTCTTCAAAAACAGTTGTGCTCTCTCTTCTGGAGAGCTACAAACAAGATTGATGTTACTTCCAGAAGCTTTCTAAATGTTGATTGTTTTTGATGGTGGGTGTGGAAATTATTCCTGTAGGTTTTTACACTTGAACTCAGCTATTCTTAACAGCTCTAGTTTCTTTGATGTGGTTTTGTACTCCTAGTGAAGGATAGATCTCTGATGACATAGCTGTTAAATTTGCTGGTTTCCTGGTGGGGTTTTGGCCATATCTGTTTAAGTATAAATGTTTAACAGTTACTGCTGTCAACAGTAATTGTGAACTCTTGAAATAGAATGTGTCAGCTGGTTGAAATTCTTATCTGCCTAACGAATCTGTGATACAAAATTGTAAAAGGCACAGATTTGTATAAAATTGGAAGACTGCTGTCAGTTACCTTTTCCAACTAATCTTTAGGAAAATGAGCCAGTCCCAGATGCTTTCTGAAAATCTATAGCAATATGTAATATCTTTATTTTCACCCCTGAGGGAGCCATTTGAAGGACGGTATTAGTTTGACTGGCATACACTTAATTTGCAGTGTGACAAAAGTCACATTTTAGAAATTAAAGCCTTGTTAAACAGGCCACTGTCAGGTCAAATTTAGCCCCAGATGTAGGTTTTGTGTAAAACTTTTATAAAGCTAACTGCCAAAGAAAAGGCTTTTTTCAGTAGTATATTGTTTAAAACAGACATCCTTTCCACTTCAGTGTTTGCATTGTAGTCCTAAGCAAATGAGAACCTGAAAGTGAAGCTCACATGACGATTTCAATTCTCAAAAATGAGAGCATGTATAAAATTAATGAATAGCATAAACAGCAAAACATAAACTAGAGTCTGAGAAATTCAGTTCTTCGGGTGATTGCTTATGTGTATTCCACAGTAGGTGTGCGTGCTCGCCACGTGCACCGTTGCCGGAAGATTTTCCCTTAGCAGTACCCGTAGGGGGAGCGCTGCCGCGACCCCTGGAGTGACGCCTCTATAGCGCACTATAAGGGGATCTCCGCGCTCCCCCCACCTTCAGTTCCTTCTTGCCGCCAGTGGGGGTGCGTCGGAACTTCTTGCTCCAGCTTTGCTTGCTGCAGCTCTTCCCAGAACTCGTCGTTCGTTGTTAGTAGTATCAGTTAGTTCGTAAAGTTCTTAAATGTTCAGTCTAAGTAGTTAGCGTTCGGGCCGGGGCATGCCCCAGGCTTTAAATCGTGCGACTCCTGTAGGCGTTCGATGCCCCGAAGTGACCTGCACGCCGATTGTCCTCGTTGCTTGGGTGAATCCCACATAAGTGACCGCTGCAAAATCTGCAGGTCCTTCAAGCCCAGAACCAAAAAAGAAAGAGACATTAGACTTCGGGCCCTTTTCATGGAGTTGGCACTGGCTCTGACCCCGGTGCGCCGAGCTGATTCGGCACCGGGCACCTTGTCTTCGGTGTGCAGCGATCCCCCGGCACCTTCCGGCGGCCGGCACTACTCCTCGTCGAAGAAACAGAGAAAGGCACCATCTTCTCAGCGGCGTTGAGAGAAAGGAAAGGGAGAGGCTAGACCAGCGTCGGGCAGCCCTATTTCTCCCCCGGGCTCCAGAGCTCCGACTCGTGTCGAGCGGAGCAGCCCGGTCACATCGACGCAGGAGGCCTTCCAGGCAGCCCGGGATATTATGACTGTGCAGGTACACGGGCACCACCGGCACCTGGGCCCCACTCTAGAGGCAAGCCATCGCTGGGCTCCAGGCAGTCGACCCCGACCCGACGCAGATCCCCATCAGGGGACTGCTCCCGGGCCCGCTCGCCGCTCAGCGTCCGGTCTGGACACAGCCCCCAGCCTCCGCTGTCGTCGCCCACCAGGTTGTCTGGTAGGGTGCTGTCGGATCGGAGTTCCGGGCACCACTCCACGCAGAGCAGAGAGCTGCGACGGGGCAGGCACAGGCACCGTAGATGCTCCCATTCCAGTCGGAGCTACCGCAGCCTCTCCTAGCGTGGCTGCCGCCGCCGTTCCCACTCCAGCTCCCTCTCCTTGAGGCACCGTGGCCATGACTCCCGCCAGGGATCGCCGGCTCCGCATCGTCATGGATTGCCATGTCGCAGCATCTCGAGAAGCAGTAGGTCGAGACGGCACTGCTCCTCGACGTCGGACTCCCGGTCCCGAGGCAGGTGTCGCCCTCGGCACAGCAGATTCTACCGCTCCCACGGTACTGATAGGTCACGGTTGACACCGACCTCGGGCCACACACGGGCCCCCACGTTCCAACCAGACCAGCTGGTGCCACCAGTGCCGCAGCACAGTCAATGGCAAGGGGCCCCATGGCAGGGACAGTGGTGCCAGTGGACCCCCTGGCCCCCAGTGCATGCCCAGCCGAGGGCTCGCTCGGTGGCAGGAGCATCGGAGGCTCCCTCAGTCACGCTATCCAGGGCCCCAAGGGATAGATCGGCAGATTATGGATCCTCGGCACCGCATGCAGAGTCCGACCAAGGGATGGACCCCGCGGTGCCGGCCGACGTGCAGAGCTCCGTACCGGCACCCTCCCCCGCACCGGAGGACAAGGTTGCAGTCCCACCTCCCTCCGCACTGCAGGAGGACTTCAGGGCTCACCAGGAGCTGCTGAAGCGAGTAGCGTCGAACCGCCAACTCCAAGCTGAGGAGATGGAGGGACCTTCAGACTCACTCCTCAACGTCCTCTCGTCCTCAGTACCGGGCAGAGTGGCCCTCCCGCTGTACGAAGGGGTGGCTAGCATTTTTAACGCCCTTTGGCAGACGCCGGCCTCCCTTGCGCCTGTATAAAAAAAGACAGAGTGCAAATACTTCGTGTTCACGAAGGGACACGAATATCTATATACCCACCCGGCCCCTAACTCCCTAGTTGTGGAATCTGTGAACCATAGAGGCAGGGTCAACTGGGTCCCACAACCAAAAATAAAGACTCTAGAAGGCTGGATTCGTTCGGCAGGAAGCTTTATTCGTCTTCCAGCTTTCAACTCCGGATGGCCAACCACCAGGCCCTCCTCAGTCACTATGAGTTCAACCTGTGTCGCTCCCAAAGTTTGAGCCCTCCCAGAGCACAAGAGGAAGGAATTTAAGGCGCTGGTGGAAGAGGGTGCTGCTGCCGCAAAGGCTGCTCTGCAGGCAGCGTCGGATGCAACTGACACGGCGGCTTGGTCCATGGCCTCGGTGGTGTCCATGCGCAGGGTGTCGTGGCTACTCCTGTCCAGGCGCTACATGGAGGCGCAGTCTGTGATGCAGGATTTTCCCTTCGATGGCAAAGACCTGTTCGTGGAGCAAACAGACGTGAGACTTCATGGCATGAAGGACTCACGTACTACCCTGAAAACCCTTGGGCTCTACGTCCCACCGGCCAAGGAGAAACCTAAACTGCAGGCTCCCGCCCTGGCGCCCCAGTCGAGATATGAGCCCGCCTATAAGAGCTCCAAGATGCAGAAGAGACGACAGAGGCAGTCCCGCTCTGCCCCGCAGCCTGAGTCCTCGAGGGGCAAGCAGCAGGGCAAAAGGCGTTTTTGACTGGTTGCAGGGGGGTGTCCCCCGAGAAGACCCTCCTACCAATAAAGTTTGCCTTCAGCAACCGCTTGTGTGCATTCCTTGCGGAATGGTCCCGTACAACATCGGACCATTGGGTTCTAAACACCATTTCCCAGGGCTACACGCTCCAATTTGTGTCACCTCCGCCCTCCCACCCCCCTCCCTGGGACGGCAGGGGAGACTAGTCACATTTACCCCTGCTACAGCAGGAGGTGGGCCGGCTCCTCAGCCTGGGAGCCGTAGAGGGAGTTCCAGGGGAAGGGGTTCTACTCCCATTACTTCCTTATCCTGAAGGCGAAAGGGGGTCTCAGGCCTGTCCTGGATCTGCGAGACCTCAATCGGTTCATGGCAAAATGCCGGTTCTGCATAGTCTCCCTAGTAAGGATTATACCCTCCTTGGACCCGGGCGATTGTTATGCGGCCCTGGACCTTCAGGACGCATACTTCCACATCCATATATTCGAGGGACAAAGGCGTTTCCTGGTGGCCCAGGACCATTACCAGTTTACGGTTTTCCCCTTTGGCCTGTCCACCGCACCCAGGGTATTCACAAAGTGCATGGCGGTCATAGTGGCCTACCTCAGAAGCCAAGGGGTCCAGATATTCCCCTACCTCGACGACTGGCTGCTCAAGGGCAGCTCGAGGTCGCAGGTACAGTACCACCTGGAGCTGCTCTTGGCTACGTGTGCCAACCTGGGCCTTCTCGTAAACGAGGCCAAGTTGACATTGGTTCCAGTGCAGCGCATAGAGTTCATAGGCGCACTCCTGGATGCCTCCAAAGCCACAGTCTCCCTTCCCCCGGGCAGATTCCAGACCTTCAAAGGGCTCTTAGCCATGGTCACGGAGTTCCCTGTGACCAGGGCCAGGGCATGCCTGCATCTCCTGGGCCACATGGCGGCGTGCACTTACATGGTCTGCCACACCAGACTCCGGATGAGGCCCCTCCAGCTCTGGCTGGCCTCAGAGTTCTCCCAGGCCCGGGACAGGCTGGACAAAGTCCTCACGGTACCGGCGCCGGTCATCGCTTCACTTCAGTGGTGGGCCTGTCTGGGCAATATGCTGCAAGGGATCCCCTTCTGGGACCTGCTCCCGTCGCTAGACCTAGTGTTGGACGCATCAGATTTGGGCTGGGGGGCCCACATAGGAAACTCTCAGACCCAAGGGATGTGGTCGGTCTCAGAACCGTCCGTGCACATAAATGTCAGGGAGCTTAGGGCAATATGTTTAGCCTGTGGGGCGTTCAGTGCATAGCTGCGCGGCAGGGCGGTCAGAGTACTCACAGACAACACTGCCGCGATGTTCTACATCAACAGGCAGGGTGGGACGAGGTCCTCGGCACTCTGCCAGGAAGCCCTCAGCCTCTGGGAGTTCTGTATAGCCCACGATATCTCCCTAAAGGCTTTCCACATGCCAAGCATCAACAATACCCAGGCCGATCGCTTGAGCAGGGTTTTCTCCCAGCACAAGTGGTCGCTCCACTCGGAGGTTACTTGCCAGCTCTTCCGAGTGTGGGGCACTCCCCAAGTAGACCTGTTTGCGACCCGACAGAACTGGCATTGCCACCGGTTCTATTCCAGGGGAGGAGTGGGGAGGGGCGCGATCTCGGATGCCTTCCTCCTGTTATGGTTGGGCCAGCTCCTCTATGCATTTCTCTGTTCCCCCTCATAGACAAGGTCCTGGGAAAGGTGAAAAGGGACAAGGCTCACGTCCTCCTGATCACCCCAGCTTGGGCCTGGCAGCATTGGTATGAGACCCTCCTAGAACTGCTGGTGGCCCCTCTGACCGGACCTACTATCCCAGGACAGGGGCTGCCCCCTCCACCCCAACCTAGCCTCCCTACACTTGACAGTGTGGCTGCTCAATGGCTAGATGCAGAGGAAACAATGTGTTCGGAAGGAGTCAGGAGTGTCCTCCTAGAGAGTAGGAAACTTTCCACGCGCTAGGCCTACCTGGCAAAGTGGTCCAGGCTCTCCAAGTGGGCGGGCGAGCGGGGTACTTCCCCGATGCGCACCCCGCTCCAACTTATTCTTGAGTACCTCCTTCACCTTAGAACTCAGGGTCTGGCACCTTCCTCCGTCAGGGTGCACCTGGCGGCCATATCGGCATTCTATCCGCTGGTCCAGGGCTGCTCGGTTTTCTCCCATACTATGACCGGGCGTTTCCATATGCTAGAACCCCCGTTCCTCAGTGGGACCTAAACCTGGTGTTGTCTCACCTCACAGGGCCCCCTTTCAAGCCGCTGGCCACATGCTCCTGGTCTCACCTTTCTTAGAAGGTAGCTCAGGGCCCTGACCTCCGACCTCCCCCCCCCTTCACGGTCTTTTATAAGAACAAGATTCAGCTCCGCCCACACCCTGCTTTCCTCCCTAAGGTGGTCTCCGCCTTTCACATGGGCCGGGACATCTTCCTACCTGTCTTCTGCCCCAAGCCTCATGCCTCTGATGAGGAATGCCGCCTCCATACACTTTACGTGCGCAGGGCACTGGCTTTTTATCTGGATCGGATTAAGCCATTCTGCGGGTCTTCGTAACTATTTGTTGCCTCAGTCGAGCGCATGAAGGGTCAGCCGATCTCCACCCAGAGGCTTTTCCGGTGGATTACATCATGCACCCACACATGCTACGAATTAGCAAGGGTTCCCTCACCACCTATCGTGAGGGCACACCCGACAAGGGCTCAAGCCTCGTCGGCTGCTTTTGTGGCCCAAGTCCCTAACCAGGACATCTGTAGAGCTGCTACCTGGTCCTCTGTTCACACATTCACCTTGCACTATGCAATTGTCTCCCACGCCAGGGATGATGCTGGCTTCGGTAGAGCTGTGCTCCAGACAGAGAAGTTGTGAACTCCTACCCACCTCCATCACACATGGAATACACATGAGCAATCACTTGAAGAAGAAAGGACAGTTATCTGTTCCGTAACTGGCGTTCTTCGAGATACGTTGCTCATGTCTATTCCACATCCCGTCCTCCTCCTCCTCTGTTGGAGTTGGTCCGGCAAGAAGGAACTGAGGGTGGGGGGAGCGTGCGGCTCCCCTTATAGCATGCTGTAGAGGCGCCACTCCAGGGGTCGCGGCAGTGCTCCCCCTACAGGTACTGCTAAGGGAAAAACGTCCGGCACCGGTGCATGTGGCGAGCACGCACACCTACTGTGGAATAGACATGAGCAACACCTCTCAAAGAACGCCAGTTACGGAACAGGTAATTGTCCTTTCTAAAGTGTCCCTAATTTTTAAAAATAACAAAGGGTCCCTTTTAATAAGAAGGGTGGGACTGAGGGAGTTGGTAAAGGAGTAAAGAACTGTACACCTCTAGATAACTGGCTTGAATCCTGGTTATTGTGGATCAAAAATAATCAACAGACATCAGCCCTAATGTGAAATGAATTCTTGGAATTAGTCAATTCCTTGAGGGCCAGTGTCCATATTATAGAAATCATATTTGGCAGAGGGACTGAATGAGTATGGAGACTCATTATGTGCAGTATACTTAGCCTCCCATTGACTTCAGTGGGGCTCTGTGTGGGCATATAGGTCTGTCCTTGCACCTCATCAGAAGATCAGGCTTTTAAGCTTAACCTTTGGTCCTTACGAATGGTCTGTCTCCCCAGTTCTGAGTTGACCCTTCCCCAAATATTGAATTTACTTTGGTTAAAAACAAACGTGCAACCTTGCTTACCGATCTTTGAAGATCATTGTAAGAGGGATGCCATTTTTACTCAGTGCCTATGTGGATTAAGCTGCACATTGAGACATGTTGTACATACATTAGAGTGATAGAAGCTATGGGGCTTGAGGTTTATTCTTCTAGGGCTATGGCAACATTGAGTCTATTTGTGATGTCTTGATCTTTGAAATCTGCAGGGCTTCTACTTGGAGTTCTGTTCTCACACTTACACGGCATATCCCTCAACTTGGCATCTAGCTCTGTTGCTCATTTTTGGAGAGCAGTTCTGCAAACCTTGTTCCAGAAGGCCTCTGCCCATCTTCCTGGATATTAGAAAGCAGCACAAGTCACGAATGTGCAGATGCTATCTACAAGCAGAAAGATTAGTAATAATTGTGTCTCTTAGATACTGTTGCCTCTGTGTATTCAGGCTAACCACCCCGCTTCCCCTCCTCTGAGTTCTAGCCTTGTGGGACTTGGTATCTGGTTAAGTGGAAGGAACGGAGGTCTTTTGAGTGCTTTTGTAACGTCTGCTGGGAATGTGCTTGTATAACCCAAATCTATATTGATTTCCAGTATTTCTAAAGCTCAGTGGTAGAGGGCAGGAGTAAGTGGGTTCATTCCACAAGTGAACATTTGCAGAGTAACTCTTAAACAACTAATTCCTGGTATGTATTCTTTCTATTATGGTTAGGAATGTGGTATGTCTAAAGCTGCATTCTCTCTGGAGGGTTGGATGTTTTTGGTCTCGCAGCCACACTTCACCATTGAAAACAGATCCGTAACTAGGAATTTCTGCGCCCTAGGCAGGGACGCAGAAATTCCTAGGGGCTTACCCTCCGCCGAAGCCGCGGAACCAGAGGACCTCCCGCAGGCAAGCGGAAGCAGCTTCGGTGGCAATTTGGCGGAGGGTATTTTTAGCAGCTGCCAAAGCCACCTCCGCTTACCTGCGGGAGGTCCTCCGGCGTCTTTGCTGAAGGCCCCTCTGCCAAATTGCCACCGAAGCCGCGGGACCGGTGGACCTCCCGCAGGTAAGCGGAGGTGGCTTCGGCGGCTGCTAAAAATACCCCCCGCCGAATTGCTGCTGAAGCCGCTTCCGCTTGCCTGCGGGAGGTCCTCCAGTCCAGCGGCTTTGGCGGCAATTCGGCGGAGGGGGCCTTCTGCAAAGACGCTGGAGGACCTCCCGCAGGTAAGCGAAAGCGGCTGCGGTGGGGGAGGAGGGGGCGCCCCTGGCAGCAGGCTTTTGCGCCCCTGCCAGCAGTGCGCCCCGAGGTGAGTGCCTCAATGGCCTCGCCCTAGTTACGGCCCTGATTGAAACTATCACTCAAAATCTTTTTCTTTTTTTTTTTAAGGCAAAACCCACCACTGCCCTCCCACTACATTTGCTTTATAATTTATTTCATTTATACAAGCTTTAGCTGCAGAGGCAGTTACACTTCTAACCTTCTTCCCTATCCACCAGCAACCTTTTCTCCTCTCCCTTCCTGCTGACCACAACTTTAGGGACTGAAGTGCTGTGAAAAACTTTGCCATCCATTGTAAGTGTAGTTGTGTGTTTGGGAGTGGAGGGGTCAGAGAGAATATTAAATTAATATATTTACAGGTAATATGTAGGCTTTAATAGTGCTTAATAAAGAACCCCTCACAAAACCAGAAATGGAAGGGAGCTCAAATAGCCCTTCATTTTTAACAGAAAATGGAATTGTCTTTCAAAAAAGAGTGCTGCTTATTTTCTCCCATTCCCAGGCCAAGGGCTTGTCTGTGCATGGAGTTATTCAGGAATAGCCACTGCACTTTAAATACACACCTTACTCTAATATGAATTAACTTTCAAATGTAGACAAGCTCTAAATGTCATGCAACTGCAGTTCAAGACCTCCAGAAGCTTCTGTGGTGCCTTTTGGAGCAAGGAAGGAGCAGTCAAGAGGAGTAGGCCAGCAGCGGTGGCAGCAGGAAGTGGCAACAATAGGGACACAAGGTAAGATGAGGACAATGCTGGCCCAGGCTTCCCTCCACAGCAACCTTCCAATCCCACCCACATCAAGTCCCAGCTTTCCATCAGCCCGTAGCCAGCATCTACTCTCAGATGTTCCCCACAGCCACCCCATAGTCCTCCCTATCTGCCCCCCCCAACTCAGCAGTTCCCAGCTTCTGTCCTCTCTGACATGGCCTGTAAATTCAACTTCTCTTAGCCACTGCCCCCCTTCAGCTCCCCCCTCCCACGACCTACACCCACAGCGACTCCATCTTCCACCCGCCCAACACACCCCTATTCCCCAGACACTCTTCAGCACCCACCTAACTGCCAAGTTTCTGCAGCATGATGACCTACGCCCACCATTGCATGGGGCAGGGTGTATTCACCTTACCCTGAAGTTTATGGTCTCATACATATTATGTAATGGGTTTTTCATACTTGCAAATCATTTCCATAAATTGTTATACATGGAGCTGCACAATACTCGGCAGCTATGGCACATTGCTCATTTGTGGGAGAAGAGAGGCATCTGCCAAACCTAAGACCCTCCTATGGGGCCTGGAGAAAAGAAGTCTGCAGGTAAGTTGGAGGGAGACATGAGAAGTTTTGCTGGGGATGGAAAAAGCATAGGATTGGTTTATCTGGAAGTGAACATGAGGATGGTCACAGAAGATGGAAAGGGGTCTTGGGAAAGAACAGGATGAGGTTGAGGTAACAGGACACAGTGAGCACAAAGGAAGCCCCAAGGGACAGATGATTATAAGATGGAAGAGTTATGGAAAGGGAGCCAGGATGGGGTTAGAGACAGGAATGAGTGAAATTAAAAGGGGAAGAGAAAAAAGTCAGGAAATTGGGGAGGGAGCATGGAAAAGAAAATGGGCTAGCTGTAGAGAAAAGCAGTCTTGGCAATTATAATGAAGGAAAGAAAGAAATAGGAAGAACAAAAAACAAGAGAAACACTATGATGTTTGTTTCAGTTATTTAACAAACATTTGTGGCAAAATATATCAAATCATGGGGTGAGGGTCAGAGGGACTTTTGGAAACCTGATCATGTGTGAGAGGTGGGCATGAGAATCTAGTGTTCCCAACAGAGAAAAAAAAAGTATACTGAGAGAGTTTTCATTTCCCCACCTCCGTCTGCTGGAAGGAGAAAACATTAGCTGCTTTCTGGGATTGCTATAGAGGGTCTAAGAGCAAACTGATCAGTAGGTAAGAAAATACCCTCCCTCCTCCTCTAACAATTTCACAGTTTTATTTAAAAAGCTTTGGATTGTGAACACTAACATTAGAGTTTTTCTGCTTGTTCCAGTCTCCATCTCCATTAGCACTAGTTTACCTTAGCCTTGGGTCTCACACAGTCTCTGTCACAGACAAGATGACTGTGAGAGGCAGGAAGACTGAGCAACGCCAAATGTATTTGTAACTAAAGTGACAGGCTCCGTTGCACAGGGTACTCACAGTAAGAAGTGATTCCTGGCTTTTGAACAGTGATTTGACTGGATTGAGACAATGGGTGGAGTTTTCTTTGAACAGACTAATCTAATATGTGGTAAAATGTGTAGATTTTCCTAACAGTTTTTAAAAGGATAGAAAGAGTAACAAATGTAGGTGGATAGGCTTCTTTGGCCTATTTTCTCTCCCGTTTCCTAATGTTAGCTCCTACTTTGCAAATAACATTTTTCTTCCCATGTCCATTACATTAAATATCCCAGAGGAAAAGAATAATTAGAAATAAATATGATGAAGCTAAATTTTGGACCAAAATCTTCAGCTGGTATAAATTAGCATAGTTCCATTTAAGATAACATGCATCATCTGAGGATCTGGAAAATTACCTTTTAAATGTTAGAACTGTGCATACCCTTCTGTTTCAGTTCATAACAAGAAAGGTCTCAAACCAAATCTCCATCTCCAAGCATCCTAAGTTTTAAAAAGTTTGGATCCTGCTCTGAACTTTGGAATTTGGGTCCATTCTGGAGAGAAGTCAGTCAGTGTACAGGCTAAGTATTTTTTGTTTGCTTTTCAAACAAAAGAAACTATAGTTTCCCTTCTCCATCATTCATGGATACTCATTTGTTAATTCTGAGGTGTGCAAAAATACAGAGTTGTTTGATGGTGACAGGTTTTTTGTTTGGTACACATAATCTACTTGAGCAAGGCGAGATTTGTCTTTTTTTAGAAGGCACATTATATTAGCTTGTAATTCAGAAACAGCTGGAAAAGGGTATAGTAGATCATACCAACCAGACCATCTCCTTTTTAGCAAAATAATTAAAACCCACTAAAAGGCTTTAACATTTTGCTTTCCATTTAGTTCTGTTTTGTTCTCCACAAAGGCAGCTTAGTTCCATGAGATTTAAGCATTTGTTTGCTTTTAATATGAAATCGACTACTTCAGGGCTTCTGAAATAGTCATTTCCTCCAACTCAAACACATAGATACTTAAATACTGAGACATTTAAAAATGGCAGAGCTGTTTTGTTTTGCTGCAGATGGGTAGTTGTTACATTGAACAAATAATGAAATATAACCGTAACAGGAGGTAAAGGGAATTGTAAGAAAATTGCAGGCTGATGACAGCTCTCAGTCCACTACCATAAATAGATGATGTATGTGAGCAAATCAACAGACACTCAACTTATTTTGTCAATAACTATGAACACTTGGGCTCTTATGTCTCTGGTGTTTGTGAAGACTGAAGACAATTGGAATGTCATATTTTCTTTATAAACTTAAGTAATGTTTTTCATTTTGCATAGTGTCTTTAAAGATACTCTGAGCGATAGTAGATCAGCTTATCCACAGCCATAAGGGGAAAGAAACTGCAATCGTCTCGTAGAAGTATGAGAATGCCTTAAATAGACCTAATGACCACCCAAGTGGACATCAAAATCCTCAGTTGCTCGCTTTAACCATGGACTACCTTGTTCTCAGAACAAATACTTTCCCCTTGTTGGAGTTAAGCCTATGCATTTTCTGCCCCAGGTGCTCTTGAAAATTGAAAAACAAACCAGCAGTAGCAAGGGATAGGATGATTATCATACTACTGGTTCTGAATTAGTCCAGAAAACTATGCATACTTTTAAACTTCTAACTCTGGGCTTTGTCTTTGTTCAAACCAAGTAGGCTATGGGCTAAGTGCAAAGAAAACCCTGCCAATTTTTAAGTGTTACCCTTGATTGTCCCCCTCAGCAAACTCTCCTCTCAACATCTTCTGCACAAGGATCCTAGTTGCCCCCATCTTTTGGCCTGTTCAAATGACCATGCTCGAAAGTCATACCAGAACAGGTGCCAACCACAATGGTGCATGAATGTCTGGAAATCCATCACTGCCCATTAACTGTTTCTTCAGGGTTCGCACTTAAATAACAGAAACCTTCTAGTTTTAATTTTGGAGGATCTACATAGAGACCAGGATTGTGCTGCCTTGAGGGCCAGGCCTCTGTGGTCAGGGCTCTAAGATAATATAGATAAATTGTCCATAGGGTAGGAGCTCTTATAGAGAGAAATGGATGCTTTGAAGGTTGCAACCAAGCTAAAACCAAGGTTGCTTTCTCTGGCCCTTCAGCCTGGCCCTTCTTGCTCTCATAGCCCTCTCTTTGAGCTTTTAAAGAGAGGCTTTTTGAGAGCAGCCTGCCCTCATAACAATTTTCCTGGCTAGAAGGCTGGAGGAATTCCTGGCCATCAGGAACCACTACCTAGTCCTTCAGCAAAACAAAGTAGTGATCAAGATGATACCTCATTTTTCTTCTATAAATCCCTCTCCTTATGGCTGAGGATGTCTCCTCTTCCTCCTCCTGCTTCTCCCCGCAAACCCTGAAGGAGCAGAGAGTGCATATTCTGGATATAAAAAAGGGCCTTGTATATCTAGCTGAAAGGCCCCTAGATTATGGGAAATGGTGTAAGCTATTTGTCCTCTACAGCTGAGCTGAGACAGGCTAAAACCTCCATGGCCTACTGATCTCTGGAGTGCTCAGAGCAAAGAAGTCCCCACTATCACTGGAGCACATCTCTCCCAATGAAGTAGATCATAGAATCCTAGAATCTCAGGGTTGGAAGGGACCTCAGGAGGTCATCTAGTCCAACCCCCTGCTCAAAGCAGGACCAACCCCAACTAAATCATCCCAGCCAGGGCTTTGTCAAGCCTGACCTTAAAAACCTCTAAGGAAAGAGATTCCACCACCTCCCTAGATGTTGTAAGCTGTTGAAGATAAGGGGGCTTGCCGACTTCCCATTGGAGATAAGTGCTGTGAGTCATTCCCAGCAAGGAGGAAAACAAACTGAGATAAGTCTGAGTGGGGACAGAGGGACCCACCTGGAACACTGTCCAAAGCCTGAGCATAGGGAAAGTCCCATACTTTATAGGGATGCTGGCAGTGGATAGCTGGGGCATGAGGAAAGTCCAAGGGAGGTGTCCAGGAAAGAGAAGAATTGGGGATGTCTTAATCACCAACACAAGCAGAATCCGATGGCCCCAGCGTAGAGGTTTGTTTAGGCCTCAGGCCGTCCCACCAGTGTCGCAGCAGTATTTTAATAGGCTTCAAGTGTGTGGGAATCTGGCCCCACCTGCTAGAACTTCCCTTCCTGCTTCCAGCCCCACTAGTCCTTCTCACTATGGACTTGTCTACTCACCGTTTTGGTACGGCTTTAACTATGCTGGTTTGAAACTGGCATAGCTGAAGTGGTGCAATCCCTAATGTGGATGCAGTTATACTTGTATAAAGGGGCTTTACCCTGGAATAGTTTATTCCCATAAAGTTTGTAGGGATAAGCTATACCGGTATAATCACCTTTATACCACTGTAAGAGCGTCCACACTCAGGGTTGTATCACTTCAACTATTTTGGTTTTAAAAAAAATGCATCCCTAAGCAAAATAGTTGAATGGGTGCAAGAATTGTGTGTAGACCAGCCCTTAAGCAGAGCCTAAGGCACTCTGATAGGGCCCAGTAAAACAAGCACAGCAATCGTCACACCTACCATGGCATCTGTGACTGATGCTGTTATGGTTTTCTCCCTGTCTTTGTTTTCTCAGCGGAGTCATTATTCATAGCCTTTCAAGTCACACTGATGTAGGCTTCCAGTCTGGAAACAATTAAAGGCTACCAAGACAATGACTAGCACATAAAAACAGACCAAACGCCCATAAATGTACTAGCTTGTCAAACTGCTTGGCTAAAAGTACTACTCCATCCTGTCCCTCTCCCGCCCTGAGGCTGCTGGTCCCCACCCACAGGCAAGAAAAGAAACAAGTCGTCCTTTGGAAACTAGGGCTTCTCAAAACTTTATATGTCAACATAGGCTTTTGATGTGCTTGAGGTAGTCAGTGGTTTCTAGTTTCTCCTTCGGTGCCCTCCCAATGTCTGTTTTGGAGGAGGATATTTTTGCATCTGCCATTGTCTGGGTTGGCATAATAGGGATGAAGGAGAAGAATAACTTCTTATCTGCTAGTTAGGTTGCTCACGGTCCCATACGCTACCATTTCTCTGGTACCTGGCTGGATATCCTTGTTTTGTTGTTCAGGAGGGCCTAGATTTTTAAAGGTATTTAGGTAACTGCTGCACTTAGCATTGCAAGGCCTAAATTTCATTTTCAAGGGTATTTAGGCACTTTGACAGTCAGTGGGATTTTGGCTCCTAAGTGCCTGAATCACTTTTGAAAATGAGTCTTAGGCTCCTAGATCAGTTAGTCCTTGCAATGCTGAAATACCTTTAAAAATCTGGGCCAAAGTTCTGTGTGTTGCAGTATTTGGTTGCAGCATTCCATTGAAGGAGAACGATGACACTCCTTCAGTTTGTTTGTTTTCCTATGTGTTTACTACAGGAAGGATTTAATACCAACTGTCTGGGCTGGCATGGTATGAGAAATCTTATTAGCAGGTAAGAAATTTCTCTTGGGTCTTGTTGAACAACTGCAGATATTTAACCAAGATCCTTTCTTTAGCATATTTTGCAATTCCTATGTTTTTTTCTTTCAGCATAAATAAAAATAAATGAAAGAAACAAAAGCTTTTTTTTCCTCCATGGAAAAATTGAACTTTCTTACTCAACTGATCTGTATTCAGAGCCCATAGATCTGCTTACTTTGCAGATTAAACAAAGTGTTCTGGCTAATGCTCCCATGGAAATTTACCATTCTTCTTATCTAGTGGTTAGTCCAGTCTGTGTTTAAATGGTTCATGCAATGAGGCTTCTATTACTCTTCCTTTGGAGAAAATATTCCACAGTCTAGTAGAACTCATTGTCAGGAAGATTTTTCCTGAAATTAAGGCCTTATCTATACTAGGAAGGTTTTGCCTATATAGTTACACTGTCAAAACCAGTTAGTGTGGATGCAGTATCACGGTGTGTCTACACTATGGGGACTATAGCAGCATAGTTATGCACTGTAGCTATGCCATCATAACCCCACAGTGTAGAGGCAGACTACAGCAATGGAAGGGGTTGTTCTGTCACTGTAGGTTGTTCTGTCACCTCTTCTCCCAGCTGCATCTACACTAGAGGTTAAGACGGCATAGCTCGATTTTTCACACCCCTCACTGACGTAGCTATGTCAACCTAAATTTTAAGTGTAGATCAGACCTCAGTATAACAATGTTGTAGTGTAAGCACAGTAATATTGGGGTAACTGCATCTACCCAAGGGCTTTTACCAGCATAGCTATGTTGGCAAAAATCACAACCCCTAACCAATATAACTATGCCAGTAAAACTTTTAAATGTAGATCAGGCCTGAACTTCATCCCTTGACTCCTTGTACGACCTAAATAATCCTCCTCTTTCCTTGTATTGACATTATTCAAATATTAATAAGTAATGATAACATCCCTTACTTAAGCTATTATTTTAAAATCTTTTATTTCCGCTCTTATAGCAATCCCTCCAGCTTGCTGGTCAAGTAAGCTATTCATTTCCGAACTCCTTCCCATTTTTCAATATGTTTGTCTTATCAAGGGAAAGATTAAGTGATGTCATCTACTATCACAATGGAAATGTGGAAACAGACCCCTGAGCTCAGGTCTTGGTGGGTAAGCAAAGGATAAAATAATCAATTATTTCTAAATTTTATTTTATAATTTTAAATTTGCAAATGAAGAGCAATATTCTGTCTTGATTTTACACTCTGTAAGGTCGTAGTGGATATAAATCATAGCCAAATGTGGCCCTTCATCTGGTCAATGTGTCTATTTTAGAAAGTTTTTCAGGGTACTTTTTAAAGATACCACACAAAGGAAAATATAAATGCCAAGTTATCCTTCAGGGTTTGTGGGAAGCCAGGTTATTTGCTTGTTACAATGCCCCCCTCCTTATTGTTAAAGAGAGTCCCAAATTGTTAGAAAGGGTCTGCTCTATCCAAAATTTAAGTTAAAAAAAAAGTCTGCTTTGTTAGAAATTATGCAGAATAAGAGTATTTAAAACCAAACCAAACACCTCCTTTTGTTCTTTTTATATAATGGAGTCAGGGACAATAAGCCTTTTTCAAACAAAGGTTATTTGTCACCCTCTGCCCATAGTCTTAGGCCTGGCCCACACTGGGGGGGGATCGATCTAAGATATGCAACTTCAGCTACGTGAATAGCATAGCTGAAGTCGAAGTATCTTAGATTGAATTACAAAGTACTTACCTCAGGTCCACGTTGCGCAGGCAGGCTCCCCCGTCGACTCCGCTTACTCCTCATGCCGAGCTGGAGTTCCGGAGTCGACGGGGAGTGCTTCTGGGATCAATTTATCGCGTCTAGATGAGACGCGATAAATCGATCCCAGAACATCGATCGCTACCCGCCGAATCGGGCGGGTAGTGTGGATGTACCCTTAGTGTTCATAGAAGTCCTGCTATGCAGCTATAACCCATACTGACTCACTGTGGCTCTCTGTCCTACCCTAGTGGCTGAACCCTATATAGGTTTCTTACTCTGTATAGTCTTTGAACTAACAGAGCTGGGTCCTATAATTAGGGCATAAGAATGACTGTACTGGGTCAGACCAAGGTCCATCCAGTCCAGTATCCTGTCTACCAACAGTGGCCAATGCCAGGTGCCCTGGAATGAGTGAACCTAACAGGTAATGATCACTCATCTCTCCTGCCATCCATCATCCCCCTCTGACAAACAGAGGCTAGGGACACCATTCCTTACCCACCCTGGCTAATAGCCATTAATGGGCAGTAAAGGGTCATGTTTTTAGATGCAGGTTTGATCCCTGTTACAGATGACCTCCCCAGGATATCATGTTACACAAACAATGAAGCAATCACTTTTCAAAAATTAATCAATTTACACACAGATTATGATGATCCAATTCACTTCTCGTTGGGAACAGTTCAGTGCCAGGTTGGTGCCTCTAGAAACAATTTGTAAAGTGCATTGCTTCAGAGCCCCTTAATTTATGGCCAAATTCTCCCCTCTGTGGGTGAAACCTACAGAAAGAGCAAGGACCTGCAGCCCTGAACCATTCAAAAAATAATGAATCTGGCCTCCCAATCATGAAATTGGCTTAAAATCGATCTTACATAATAAATACTGAGTTATTTTTGTTTGTCTTTGGTTTGTTAAGCCTTTGGTGTTCATTTTCAAGCTTCTCTCTGCAACCTTGAGAGACAGAAGACTTACTTTTTAGGTTTTTCCCCCCAAATGAAAGGTGAGTTTTTCTGATAATCACATGACTCTCTATAAACGGCCTTTAAGAAACCACCAAATAATATAATATAATTACCGAAATGTAGGGCTGGAATGGACCTTGAGAGGTCTAGTCCAGCTCCTTGCACTGAGGCAGGACCAAGCAAACCTAGACCATCACTGACAGGTGTTTGTTCAACCTAATTAAAAACCTCCAGTGAGGGGATTCCACAACCTCCTTTGGAAGCCTATTCTAGTACTTAACTATCCTTTATAAATATACATTTTTCCTAATATCTAACCTAAATCTCCCTCGCCCATTACTTCTTGTCCTATCTTACATGGACATGGAGAACCAATTGATGATCCCCTTTATACACTATCCCCTTTATAACAGCCCTTAACTTATTTGAAGACTGTTACAGGTCCTTTTGTCATCTTTTCTCAAGACTAAACATGCTCAGGTTTTTAACCTATCCTCATAGGTCAGGTTGTCTAAACCTTTTATCATTTTTGTTGCTCTCTGGATTTGTCCATCTCTTTAAGTGGTACATCCAGAACTGAACACAATACTCCAGCCCAGGCCTCACCAATGCTGACTACAGCGGGACAATTATCTTGCGTGTCTTACAAATGACAGTTCTGTCAATGCACCCCAGAATATTAGCTTTTTCAGCAGTTGCATCACATTGTTGACTAATGTGAAATTTTGTGATCCACCAGAACCCCCAGATCCTTTTCAGTACTATTACTGCCTAGCCAGTTATTCCCCATTTTGTAATTGTGCATTTGATTTTTTTTCCCTTTGATTGTAGCACTTTGCACATGTCTTTACTGAATGTCATCTTGTTGATTTTCAGACCAATTCTCCGAATTGTCAAGGTCATTTTGAACCCTTATTCTGTCCTCCAAAGTTCTAGCAACCCCTCCCCGCTTGGTGGTGTCCACATATTTAATAAATATACTCTCCACTCCATTATTCAAGTCAATAATGAAAATATTGAATAGTACCAGACCCAGGACAGACCCCTGCAGCATCCTAATACATACATCCTCCCGGTTTGGCAGCAAACCATTGATACCTACTCTTTGAGTAAGGTCTTTGAAATTCACTATAAAATCATAAGAATTGCCAACATTGACTGAGTTTCAACATGCATCTAGGAGCAGGGATCCGCCATCTTTGCCTCCCTGTATGGAATGAACAGGGGGTTTTACTTCTTAAACTAGAGAGTGTCTCAAGAACCACACAGATCTCAGAATATCAGCAAAGGCCCAGTGCCTTGGGTATCTGCCTGGTGAGGAGGAGAGAATGCCATGAATAGTGGCTGCTCCCCAGCTGCATTTCTTCCGGCACCTATCCTCTAATATGGCCCTGAAAAAGTAGCAAAACAAGACCCAATCTCTTTAGTCACCTACCAAAGGTTGAGATTTTTAAAACTGACACAGGGATTTAGCCACACCCCTCTTATTAATTTAACTGTGAGGTGTGTGCTTAAATGGCTGAGTCAGCTTTGAAAACTCAATGTCTTCAGAGAGCAGAATACATAGATGTTTTTCATCTGCGGTAGTGGAAGTTTTTTCGTCACCCAAATTGACCTTTCTGCACTCAGTCTTATTAAAATCACCCATAACAATAAGATATTTTTTTATTCCTTTATTTGGACAATTTATATACATATGTACAAAACACCTATACCTACTTTTTTTTTACAAGTTCATGTGATTTACAAAACAGGACAGCAAAATAACTTATAAAGGATACGAATACTGTACAAAAATAAAACTGATTAAATTGTTGTAAAGGTTGGTATTTTACAGTTTACAGATCATTAATCTGTAGTAAAACAGCATTTTCAAGAACGTGTCCGGTCTGGTGTGTACTGAACAAAGTCCATCTGCAAACTGAAAATAGAATTGTTTATGTAAGTCATCAAAAATTGTTCATGAAAGTAGTATGTTGTATAGCTATACCTTTAAAGCCTTGGCTTCTCTATGCAATAGTGAAGGGCTTTCTTAACTGAGGAGAGGAGCTGTCCTAACTTCAGCACTATTAAGTATTTCCCGAATAGTATGACAAGTACATATAGTATTAGAGAACCTGATTTTTCTTTCTTTTCCAACACCTGCAACAGTCTCTTACAGAAATTCATTTTAAAATACAAATGACTATCCTGCAATTTGTTTTGTATGTTAAATCCATTGTCTGCTTTCACTCAAAACAAACAAACAAACAAACCAAAACCCCAAAACTTTCTCAATGTATTTTGTTAGTGGTTAATGAACCATGTTAATCCTATCTGGACTGGACTGAGATACAGTATGTATTAAAGCAAATTAGAATGTTGGTTTCTGTTTGGGAATATTTATAGACAGGATCTTCTCACAAATAGACATGAGTTTATACATTCCATTTTTTGCACCTGTGAGAGTACCTTACATTTTTTTATAACATGAAAAACAATTTTAGTGACATTTGTTTAAATGTACATTCTGCCCCAAATGTTCAAGCTTGGTTGCCTATAGCTCGACACCTATTTCCATATTTAGGTTACTACGGGTAGTTAAATGGCCTGATTTTTTTTTTTGATTTTTTTAAGAGGTACTGATTACTCACAGCTCCCAACGTAGTCAATAGGAGGTAAGGACACTCAGCATCTCACATGATCAGTCCCTAATTTGCTAAGTACTGCACTTGTCCCACATAATGGCAACAGTACACATAGAACAGCTGCTGGATTGTAGAACTGACTCTAAACTCTGTTCTTAAGTGGGTTTTTTTAATAGAGAAGGGGAGGACGAGTGTAAAAAATAATACTTTGTGAGTTGCTGGGCTACCACATGGTCCTGACCCCAAGGCAGCAGTTACAGTACTGGTAAGCAAAATACATTTTTACACTGGGTCAATAGAAATAGCCAGGCTAGCTATTTTATTAGGAAGAACAAATGTCCTTAACTTATTTTGGACACCAGAAATTAATGCTTGTTTCTTAAAATAACTGTTTCAAAAAGCTGAAACGGAGGTAGAACGTGTGCTTTGTTTCCTGATGTCTTCACTGAAGAAAACGCCTCCCTTTTTATTCCACAGACTGCTCAATATCTCTAATGCCTTAAAAGCAGTTCTCTTCACATAGACAGAATTTCTAATGAACTACCCAAGTAAAAATGCTATAGACAAACTGATCTCTAAAGCTGGAAGCCAGGTATAATTGTAGAAGAAAATATTCTACTTCTGAGTAGATTTTTGTTTATTTCTACGAAGCAAGCTTTTTTATTCGGTGAAACAATAAGATAACTGTAGCTGCAGGTGTACTAACAAGATTTTATATACAAAGTTTTACAAGAGGACCCAAATAACATCCCCACTGTAACACCACTGTCTTCAATGTGGTTAATTCAGAGATTAATTTGGCCCTAGATGTGTGTAATAGGGCTGCACCTCACCTTCCTTCTTTTGAAGGAGGGGTAAAACAAAAGACCAGAAGAATGTTTCTGGAAAGAAAAGTGTGTAAACATAATTCTCCACCATACAAGTGGATGAAGAGGGAAAAATCCATAATATTTTTTTAAGTTCATGCTTTTAACTTAACAAGATGAAAACTCAGATAATGTAAATGATCTTAAGTTTTCCTTCAGTGATGTCTTCACTCCTCTTAAAGAGCAAATCATAGCTTTTAAATAAATTTAATATTGCCATTAAATAAAATATGTTGTATATGACACACAAGTACTAGTGGTGAGACTCATGTCATAAGGAATATTATGACATGCCTTCTTTATTGTAGTTCTAATTATCTCATGATTTTCCCCTCAACTCTATATAACAGCTATGAAAAGATAAAGGAGCCTTAGCTGTTTCCATTGGCATAGAGTGCTCTTAAGGAAAGGTCTAGTCTCTCCATGGTGCACATAACTCCCACTGGAATTTACAGGAGTTGGACAAGTGTATGAAGAGAAAAAACCTTTAAGGCAAGTGTATGAAGAGAAAAAACCTTTTAAAAAGCCACAGTTTCTAAAGATGGTAGCTGCTGTTATGCATCCATTCAAATAAAACAGCAGCATAAAGCACCGTTAGTAGCATTCATATAGTACAATATGGTATATATTGTCAAATTAAATTATAATAACAATTCAGAGAAGTATATTTCTCTTTTCATACTCCTGCCACATTATTTAGGCTGACATTTTTTTTTTCTGGTAACTGAATAATTGAGCTAAATACACATGATGTCAGAAAAAGTCTGAGTTTGCTTTTTGTTGTTTTTTGCTTAAAGTATCAGCTTACGTTATACATAGATTTATTGGAAAAAAATTCAAAAGTATAGTTCATACAAAGAAAAATTAGACCCAGTTTTCTTTAGTATAAATTCAACTTACTTTTGTATATCAATCAGGTATTATTAGTAACACATGTAATGTATTTCTTAACAGTCTTTAAATGATGGATCATTCCGAAATAGAAGTGAACCCACTTCTAAGATGTGTGCTACGGAGTTTTACTTGAGAATTGTTTAAGTGATTTGGAAAGTGGTTTTACTAAACAAATTTTAAATACAAGCAGCATTACATTGTTCAACAAAACATGTTTATGACACAGCAATCACAAAGACCTTGGAATCACTATTGTGGAGTCACAGGTCAGACCACCCAGTCAGACATATATACACCAGTGTTGATTCTTTAAGTTACAAAAGAAATTAATCATCTACTCTGATCCCCATCTTTGCCCCCAACCTCACTCAGCAGTCACTCGTTTAAGACTTATCAGCACGGGGGACAAAATATTTATTTTAAATTTCAGCTACATGTGCTTTAAAAATGCAAGTAGGGAATATTAACTGTACAGTGGCAGACTTCTTGTGCTGATCAGTTATGCCTTTACCAATGTCTTTTTTTTTTCCCCCCAGTGTAGTCCATCATTCAAAATGAGGTGGAGCTTGACTTTTTTGATCTCTTAATCATGCTTGGATGAAACTCAGTGTGGCGACGGGCATGCTTTGTCAGGTGATCGCTCCTCATGAACCGCTTCTCACAGAGAGGGCACCTGAACTGCTTTTCACCAGTGTGGGTTCTGTAGTGTCGAGTCAGCTCATCTGACCGAGAAAACTTTTTAAGGCAATCGGGCCATGTGCACGGGAATGGACGCTCACCTGTAGGAAGATGATGATGATAAAAACAAAGTTTAGAAGGAAAAGCAGTAATCTAGAAGATGACAGCAGAGCAATACCAAACAATACCACAGAGCTTACACAAATCGATAAACTTATACACGTGTTGCTTAATGACAGTTAAGGCTACATTAGGGGATACGCCACCAATTCACAATCTGAAAAGCAGGGAATCCGAGGCGCTGACTCGGGGGTATTCCAGGGCTGGAGCACCCATGGGAAAAAAAATAATGGGTGTTCAGCACCCACCGTGAGCCCTGCCGATCGGCTCCTCCCCTTCCCCCCTCCAGTGCCTCCCGCCTGCTGGTGGTCAGCTGTTCAGTGGTGTGCAAGAGGTGCTGAGGGGAGGAGGAAGAGTGGGGGCAGGGCATGCTTAAAAGAGGAGGTGGGAAGGGGCAGAGCAGGGGCAGGAAGAGGTGGGGCACCCCCTGGGAAATCACAAAGTCAGCACCTATGAGGGGAATAACAAGCTAAGGGGGAAAAGTCTCCAGCATTTCTTACCACTTTCACATAGCCTATAGTGCTGTCAATAACACCCTGCAATACTCCATACGGTTTCATGTCTCCAACAGATACCAAAAACCAGTATATACCCTGATTTCATCAAACTCCAGTGCAAAATCTTAAGAGGCCTCTGAAGCTGTTGTATGAGCAGATGAGCACATCTGACTGCCATACATTCCATACAGCTGAGATGTTATTCTGCCTTAACACTGCCGAGGTGACTGTTAAGGCTTTGCATTAGAGTACAAGTTTGATTAAATTGGGGAAACATGTTGCTTTTGGGTATCTGGTGGAGGGGGAAATGAAACCTTGTGGAGCATTACTGACAGCACTGCAGGCAATGTGAAAGTGGCAAGAAATGCAGGAGACTTTTCCCTTACCTTATTTCCACACTTTTCAGGTTGTCAGTTAGTGGGGTGTGTCCTGAAGCAACCTTATCTGTCACCAAATGAAGCCTTTGTGTGTTACTTTCCTAGTGTTTTATACTGGTTAGATGTACTTCAGTGAATTGGTCCCCAAGGGAGAGAGATGCCAATGGTCGAAATGCAAAATATCTGTATTTTGATGTCATGCTATAATTTACATATTCTAATAGTACAGATTATAGTAAATCATTAATGTTATGGGATATCTTCTCTTGTGAAAATTAAATAAACCAGTTGTATTTAAAAAGAAAACTTGAAAGACAAACTTGTCACATGCAACCAGAATATCCCTTCACACAGGTCAACAGTAAAATTTGAACCCTTAACCCTCAAACCAGATCGCTATTGCTGGAGCTACAGGAGTATTTGCTAATCTGTTAGGTCAGTCACAAGAGGACCTGACACACACTTTCACAAGGGGTTACTAAACTATTTACCAGACAAAAGTAGCGTATTGGAGATCAGGAATGCTGGGGTCTATTGTTGCGTCTTGAAAAGAGAGTTTAGGAGTTAGGCTAACCAAAGCACATTCAATCAGAGAGGCTGTGTGGCTAAGGATGCTAATTGGGTCTGTCATTGTTAATCCTGGTTTCTACTTCTGACTGTACCTGCAGTGACCTTGTGCAATGTCTCATATTTTGTAAAATGAGGTGCCAGCTCATACTTGCCTTCTAGAATTGGGGTTCAAGGACTTTATTGATAATCAGGGTGGTGAGATTCATGGGAATATAAACCACGTTCAATAGAGGTGAAATCTGAATTTATGATATCCTCTTTCCCAGCTGAGGGAGCTTCCCCCTCGGTTAGAGAAGTATTGGGTAGGGATGGCTCGTATTCTTTCTATCTCTCGCTCTCTCCCCCGCAAGTGACCATGTTACAGCATCACTGCTCATTACAGCCGGTTTAGTGTAATGCATTTCTTTTCAGTTATGGAGAAAAGTTTAAAATTATGATGCTAATGAAGGACACATGTATAACTGATACTGTATTAATCGCTACATGAAGAGCAACGACTGGTGCAAAGCACAGATCCCAGGGCACTTTAGTTTTCTTTCAAAGATTGTTAGAAAACAGGTGAGACAATCCAGTGTAAAACTTCAGAAGAGGGGACAATGTGAAGCTGATTATTCTCTATAATAACCCAATTTTAATCAAACTGCCATTAAAAATATAAATAGTATTAATCTTTATAGTCTATGTTTTGGACTTTTGCCATCTTAATGAGATTTATACAAAACAATGGTTTTAAACTTAAACTGACAACTTCTGACTAATTTTTAAACTATGGAGTCAAGATCAGCAACTCCATAATACTACCTTTCATATTCTGGCTTATCTAAAGCACTTCTCAAATAATTAGCATCATTGTAGTGAAATCCTAGTAAAGTCAATGAGAGTTTTGCAATTGACTACAGTGGGGTCAGGATTTCAGCTTAGATGCACAGTGACTATGTAAGCAAACACAGTGCCAATTTGTTTGCACCACTAGTAAACAGCTGTTCAGGAAAGCACTTACGCATATGCTTAACCTTATTCATATAATGCTTAAGTGCTGTCCTGAACAGGGTTGCTTTTCTGAATCAGGACCTAAAATCAGTTACTTGTTGGTTTTCTAAATTGAGATGGAGAGTCCTGATTAGAATACTAGTGTTGTGGGATCTTTAATTTTCACCAAGACAGCTGCCAGTGTATTTGTATAGGATTAACTCATTACCACAAGATCTGAGTGCCTGTGAGTGCAATATAAAGAGCTGTATAGAACAAAATGACTAAAACTTGGTTTGTGTGAGTTGTATCCACAAACTTGGACTTTCTCTTTCCTTTCTGAAGCATGTCAACAAACACCCCTCAAAAATGCGATGATTATTTTGGAATACACAGATTCCTGTTTGACTATGTAAAGTCATCTGGAGTTGTGAGAAAAGAAACCAAAGGGGGACCCAGGCCACCAACAGTTCCAAATAGAGAAAAACAAAACCAGAGCCTGAGCCCCACTGGCCTGGCCAGAGGGGCCAAAGCCGAAGCCCAAGGGCTTCAGCCCCAGGCAGGAGACCTGTAATTGGAGCTCCGCTGCCTAGGGCAGAAGCCCTTGGGCTTTGACCCGGGGTGGTGGGGCTCAGGCTTTGTCCCTGGGCCTCAGCAAGCCTAAGCCAGCCCTGGTGACCCCATTAAAATGGGGTTGTGACCCACTTTTGGGGTCCCGACCCACAGTTTGAGAACCGCTGCTTTAGACCTTAGTCTCGCTCTGTCATGTATAGATGCCAGAGCTCCATGTCCAGGCTCTGTAAGCAGAGGATAGCCTCTGTATCAATGGAGGCTAGGCATTGTAAACTGCCCTTCTGATGTCTGGTTGGGTACTCTTCCACCATGTGAGTTATTGTCTGCAATGCTGTCCCACAGTCAGAGTGTAGGGAAGAAACCAGGCCAAGCTGACGAGCCAGAGAGTAGCCTGTTGAGGTTGGTCCAAGATGTATAATCATATAGACAAGGAGAAAGGTGCAGTGATGAACTCCTGAATTTACTTGGTGTGTTAAGTTCTCTTTCCTACCGATGCTTCCAATCTATGATGTAGTTTTCAGCACGTTGGTGACGCTGATCATTTGTGCATGTAATGCTCTTATCCAAAAGTGTGAGAGTTGCTATGGCAAATGGGTGTTGAGAGATTAGCAGGGGTGTAACACCCCAAGTCCACTGGAGTGGGATGACTCTTCTGAAGATGAGCAGATCTTTGAGTTGGCATGGTGTATTTCTGGTCTGAGAATGGGACATCAGCCAGCCAGAGATGTAATAGGCTAGTTTTGTCAGACTTAATAGTGATAGCCTCTCATTGAAGGAGCTATGTGTGCTAGCACATACAGACTGAAGGTTGGTGTATAATTCAAGCAGTCACTAATAATATGAATGACCAATATTCTTATTCTTCTTCATGTCAACAAGCTGAATGTGGCAACTGCTCCTCGAGCACTATTCAGCTACACCAAACAGCAGGGCCAATACAGATGTAGAAAGAACCCAGGAGGCTCCCGACATTTTCATATCAAGGCAGTATGGGAAGAGATCTTCATTTTCAGGAGTCTCAGGTGCGGCCAGTATGTCCGTCTACGGCTGAGTTTTCTCCCAAGTATTTGATAACTGGCTGGAATTTCAGTAGCCATCCTTGGACACAGATTGAGAGGAATTGATTGGCAAGACAACTGTTTAAATGGAAAATGGTTGCCATTGTCCTGGGTTCATTGAGAATTCATCTCCCCTGCTGGAATGTGTGGTCAAAATAGCCATGTGTTGGCTGAGCTTCTCTTCAACCCTGTGGAAGTTATTTCTGGGGCCCACAATACAGATGTAATCAGCATACACGTACTTCTCGGCCTGTGTTTCAGGAAGGTCATATGTGTATATGTTGAACAAAAGAGGAGCCAAAACTGACCCTCTTTGGGAGGCCTTTGTGTAGACATGTAGGGTGAATGATTTTCTCCCCAACTTGCAGGATGAAACTTTGGTTATTTCTTGAATGAACTGCACCATCGGCCTACAAGGAATAATTCACAGCAGCTTGGCAGTCAGCCCAATGTACCACATGGTGTCGTAGCCTGCTGTCAGATTCAGAAGGACTACACCAACTTTCTTGCCTGACTCAAATGCATTTTCTGTGTCTCAGAGTATCTGCTCTTGGGTGCATCTTGACTTCATCCTGAATGTGAGGCAGCTGAGAGTACCTCAACTACCTCACTAATTCATATCAGGATTAGTCTCTCCAACAGCTTGTAAATAACACACAGCAGAGAATTATGTCAGTGGCTCTCTGGGTCTGTCAATGGCTCCCCCGGCTTTGCTCTGCACCTGGGTACAATGATTCAAAAATCAAAAGTAGCCCGCTTTTGCAAATTAGCCCAAAGTGAAAAAGAACCTTGTGGATGTAATCTAGACCAGGAGCCTTGTCAGGCTGCAGTTGATATATAGTTAGGTCAAGCTCTTGATTGGTAAAAGAAGCCATCAGGTTCATGTCTGCATTCAGAGCCTTCCAACCACCATTTTAACTGCACAGCTGAATGCTCTGCCTTAAGTAAAGTCTTGCCATTGGCCACCAACTGGGATGTGATGGCGTTTGCTGTGACTGGGTATTCTCTCTTGCCCAGACTAGAATCTCTGCTCAGTCTCTTTCTAGTTTTGCTAGGCTTTGTGACTGGAATGCATGACTTTAGTGAAAGTGGAAAAGCTGAGTCTAATGGATGAAAAGAGTCACTCCTATATTATATTATAAAGTTTAGTCTTCTAGCTACATGGCATGCCTTGAGACCTGTCAGACTTTTCTGCCCCAGACTGAAAAGGATATGCTAGGATGCTGTATGTTAAACTAGGACTCTTATGTTGCCCATGAGGTGGGGACATGACTCTGAAACTATCTTGATTTAGAATTAGCCCAGAAAAAGATTGGCCCTTGGTCACGGAAGAAGGATAAAAGGAGTAGCAAAGTAGTGAGTCGCTCTAGAGCACTAGCAGAGACAGGGAGAAGCCACTTGTTTTGAATAATTCTAACCCGTGAGCTCGGATTCTGGTTTTCAAGGTTTCTAGGTTTCCCACTCTACTTTTCCAAGTGCAGTTGAAAGTCTTTTTAAATAACCACTGCCCTGAAAGGAGAATTTAATGTAATTGGTCTGCTGTGCGTGTGCACACAGGCCATGGTTGCATCTATACCACCGAATGGGGTTGTTGGGAGTTCGTGTAGAGCAGGGGTTCTCAACCTTTCTTTTTGAGCCCCCCTCCCCGCCCCCAACATGCTATAAAAAACTCCACAGCCCACCTGTGCCACAACAACTGGTTTTCTGCTTATAAAAGCCAGGGCCAGCATTAAGGGGTAGCAAGCTGGGCAATTGCCTGGGGCCCCATGCCCATGCCCCCATGAAGCTAAGTTGCTCGGGCTTTGGCTTCAGCTTTCTGCCCTGGGCCCCAGGAAGTCTAACAGTGGCCCTGCTTGGTGGACCCCCTGAAACCTGCTTGAAGCCCCTCAGGGCTCCAGACCCCTGGTTGAGACCCACTGGTGTAGAGTGTCCATGGTAGTCATCCTGTTATGGGTTTAGGTCTACCCCAGATCCTTGTACAGCACTCTATTCAAGGGTTTCAGTTGTACTACCCTCTCAATGCCTATCTCACACCTTCTGGCACAAAGTCCTGAAGGATTGGCTTGCAGCACATTTGGAAATGCATTCTGGGACTCCAAGAGAATGGTGGGAGAAGAGGTCAAAATCCCCTCACTCTTTGGAAATCTCAGCAATAACCAGGACATGAACTTAAAATGGAAGTCAGACTGAAATGTCAGAGCTCACTTCGCTCAGCCAGAAATTTTTCTGCTGGAGCTCCTAAAATAAAATCACCACGTATTGCAGGAGAGGCAATATGTGGTGTCCCTGCACCACATATTGCCTGCACCAATATGTGGTGACGGTATACACAGGTGTCCCTGTGTATACCGAAAGTGCCCTAACCACCAGCCTATAGTCAGTGTCTCTTCCCTATCCATGGGAAGCAATTTTCAAATTACAGGTATATTCTGATGCAGAATGGGAACAAGTTTCAAAAAATGTTGTGGGACAGAAAATTCATTTCCATGCAGGTCTCTTGCAGAAGTTAGCATAAGCTTAGTGCATGATACAAGAAAATGTTAAAACTTTGAACTCTTGAAGAGCAGATAGAGGTAGGAGAAAGGGGACTGTCCTCTTTTTTCCAGGCTTTTAGTGATTCTGTGAGCCTGCAAATCCAGTGCTTCCCTTGGCCATGAAGCCATACTCAAAGAGAAATGGTGATTAAATAGCTGATTTGGCAGACACAGTGGGGTAGTGGAGTATGCATTTAGAAGGCTTTAAACAAGGTGGAGGTACCTGCTGACGTTGCGTGATAGTGCAATTGGCAACGGTGGACATTATATCTGCCTGTTGCATTCTGCACAACATTCATGAAAGCAACAGTGAAGTGTTTAAGAGTCTGTGGAATGAGGAACTTGCAACAATTCATGCACAGGCAGACAAGCAATGCTACCTGCATCTGTAACACTTGTTAACGCTGGCTGTACCAGGCACATGAACTAAATGAATCAGAGATGCTTTGTTCACATTTTGCCAGGGTAGTGTAAAGAGGGGGTGGTGATAATGTTCATTCTGCCTGTTCAAGCCCGAAGGGTTAGTATGTACTGTCCTTAAATATCCTTGTTTCCTTTGTTGATGGTGGATTTCACCTTATGTATGCACATGTCGGTTTGAGTCTGGGTAAAGAAAATTATGGCATAATGGAGTGGTGATGTAATGAGGGTAAATTAAAAGTAGGTTTTATGGATTCTTAACACTGAAATAAATTATGCAAATTTACTTTATTTAAAACCACAAACATTCAGGCCAGCTCCAATAAGTAACCAGAGAAAAATAACCATGCACACACAAATTTGGTTTACGGGGCTATAGGGCCATACAATCCATGTCCGGCATACTCCAGTTCTTTGTCCTGTGCACCACCAGAGTACCAGGAGAACACAGCAGAGGGAGTTGACAGGGATGAGCCAGTCCAGTACGGGCTGCAGTTCTGTACCATAGCATCGTGCTGAGGTGGTTGTACAATGCAAACAGGTGCTGGGAGAATAGTGCCTTTGCTTCTCCATGCATTCTCTTCGAAGTTTTCTATGGACCTCTTGATCCGGCAGTGTCATTTCACTATCATGCCATATACATTCTATCATTGGTTTTCTGTCCTCTTGCCTAAATTGGTCTTGTCTTTCCAAAAAAAAACCTACCAGCTTTTTCCTCCTTGAATCTAAACATTGTATCAGAGTCCCTTTGTGCCCATTTCCTTCCAGTGAGATGGTCAAGTGTTCAATCATTTGTGATTCCTGATGCCTTTGCTGTCCCATTCTGTGATGTGCCAACATTTCCACACTGGGCCTGGGTGCAGTCGGGCCCTCTGAAATGAGAAATAAGAAGAATGTTAATAGGCTAATTAATGACATTCCAAGGTTGTCTGTACCAAGGAATGCAATAAAAGTAACTGCTTCTGGTTCCTTTCTCACTCCAATGCCTTCTTACAGCAAGACGCTCTGTTCTTACTAGTTAAGATGGTGAGGACACAAACTAACATTCTCTCCTTAATTTAAAATCAATTCTTAGGCAGTGGGAATGAAAACAATGTGTGCAGGGGTGGGGCTTGGTGGCTGTAGTTCAATGGGACTAATAGAAGTTGCTTAATCCAGGCAAAGAGCAGACAGAGAGAATCTTTGTGCTGAGGATTCCAGAACAGGAAAGGATGGCTTGGTTTGAACAAGTTCGGAGCAAAGTTGACAATCCTACACCGGAGTTGTTCTCATGGCTGAATATAGGACATGTTCTGGGACTGAAGAGGTGTAGTGAACTTCTGTAGGTGTATAAGGAAATTAGCATTACCCCTAATTTGATTGCTCAGATTGAGCACAGATTTTTACAACAGACTTTCAGCGATTACTCCCGGAGGACTGGGGAAAAATATGGCTAAAATACATTCTCTTTCTTAGATTTCTGCCCTGCATTGTTGGCTGACCACGGTGAAGTTTGACACAGTCATTATTCCACATCCTCACTGGTGGTTAGTATAGAGAGCAGCTTGTTATCGAGTAATGCTTATGCCTGTCTCTCATATGTTAAATAGAAAGGCAGAATGAATTACAGGTTGATAAAAGTGGATAGCTAAACAGATGCCTTTGTCTGATACATGGGCTGACTGAGACCATGTCATGTACATGGTGGGATCATGCTGCCCAGCATGTATGTAGTTTCTTGTAATAATACTCTTCTGTTTTTACATTTAGTATATTTCAGGGTTTGACTGACTCTTGGAACAGGTTTTCCTTGCTTGACCTCCATTTTGAGCCTGGCCCTGTGACATGTCTCAGCCAGCTGCAGTTCACTGCATGCCTGAAACTTCTGCCCTTACTTGGGACACCTGGCTATGTAGCCAAATGTGGAGAATTATGGTGGGGCTTGTCCATCCTGACAGAATCTGGGGGAGCTGAACCGGGGAGGGAGGGTAAAGAAAGCTGCCACTTACGCTATAGTGGCAGAGCCAGGGAGAATGACATCTTCTAGCATCATGTGATCTTGTAACCACCCGCAGTCAGAGAATGGTGTTTGAAAGAACATGTTCCCACAGCCCCCAAGCATGCAAAACCAATCCTGATTGCTGCAAATAGTAAAATCCAATGTACCTTGCATGCTCCTTTGTCTCCTACGTCCACCCCAACCTGTTTGGCTACTGTAGCCAGATCTTGAGCTTCTCCAAAGAGGTCTTGGAATCCTGGTAAGGTCTCAGGCACCTCCTGGTCCTGGCCCACATCCCTTGTCATGGACTGGTCTATGATGAATATTTCTCCTTCCTCTTCTCCTGATGGCCCAGGTGCTAGGTTTCGCAGTGCCATCCAAAGTACCTCATGCTCTGTAGATGGACGAGTGCCAGAAATACTGTCCACTTCATTGGGGAAAAAGGCAGATTTTCCTCCTTGCCCTAGACTGGCTGCAGTTATCTCAGGCCCTTTTGTGACCCTTTTACTTTTCTTCTGGTGGTGTCTTTCCGAGTGGGTGATTCCCTGCAACGCACTATATTTGCGTCACTCAGTCATAATCCAAAGTTTGCCTAATTAGAGTTCAACTGCAATTGAATCTCACAAGCACCTGGGTATCTGCCTCTGGCCAGCTGGCAGCATTCCTGCACAATAGCTTTTTCCTTCTGAAATATGTTCCAAAATTGGCGTGCTGAAACAAACCATGACCGCAAAGCTATGGGTGCTGACAAAAACTAGCACACAATGAGATGGAAGGTATGCAGTACTATTTATATCGGCAAGGAAATTCCAGAAAACCTGATCCTCAATCAACAAGGTAGAAGAACTAGGCCAAACAGACCTCCGAAGTGGTGGCTAGTGCTCTGTGGGATAGTGATGAGAGAACAATTTGCACCATAGAGATTATTGCACCAGCACTTTGTATCTACAGTGGCACTGTACCAATGGAGCCTCACAGTGATGTGGGCAACACAGTAGCTAGCCTTGCTTGGAGCAAGTACAACCCACGGTGTGGTATGTTCCTGTGCCCCGTAGATAGTAATTTTGTGGGCAAACACATGACAGGTGTGCTGGGAGCTTTAAATGGCAGTTACCCATACTTTGGCAAGCTAAGATCCAAAGTCACAACATACACATAGCCACCAAACTTAATCTCAGTCTTGCTGCATGATTCCTTCAATACATCTTTGACTGCACCAATTTACATCTGTTGCCCCTATGTTCAGGAGCAAAAAAAGATGTTTTCATTATCATCTATGAATTCCCTAGTTGATTGATTATTCTTCATGTAAAGTGTGCTAGACTATTCAACAGGACAACCTGAGACTCTATCTGTCTTAGGTATTTATAGGGTGCCAGTCACTATAATTAACATCAGTTCTCAAGCCATAAAAAAAAAAAAGAAGACTCGGAATGCTCCATTTTGCTGTATAGGTACCAACCACATATAGTGCAAGGTGAAGAATGAAAGCAATAACCCCTATCGTTGGTTTATTTTACAATTATTAGCAGTACTGTAATACCATTCTGGTTCCCCAAAAAAGTGCCGGCATGGCATTCCAGAGCATTCCGGCACAAGAGTGCTTGTCTGGCACCTAAACACAGGATTAAGACGATCATAAGATTATTTGAAATGGGCTCTGTTCTTGCTATCCTAGGATTTGGCCATTTAAACTTAACTTGGTTTCCCCTAACCCTTTCCTCTCTTTCAGGTTTGGCAGCTCTGTCAGTTTATGAATGCGAGGATGGTGCAGTATTGCAGTGGAGTGAACTGAAGGTGAATGTACTCGCCCACAGTGATCCTAATGGTTACACACACAAATGGACAAGATCAGGTTAGGAAGAAATATACCAAGTGTTCTCTAGTACCAAGGCACAACAGGGTGTGATAACTCATTAGAGTCGGCTCTTCCAATATGTCCTCTGCTGGCAACAAGAGTTACGTTCTTGGTGTGAAAGGATAAAGTAAAGCAGTTGAGATAAGGCCACTTTGTTGTTCTGATTCCCTTCTAAATGTGCTTTTCCTTGCTTTGATGGGGTAGTGTGACCACTAACACTTTTTGGTAGTTTTCCAAATGTGAATTAAAAAAATAATACAAAAAAGCACCAGAAAACACATAGGCAAAAATCATTCTCATATTTTCTAACTTCTCAACGTCCTAGCCTTTCAAGCAATGTAATCAAATTTTATCCGATATTACAAATAAATAATTTTCTCCTCGATAGAGAACATGTCTGTCCATTCAGTCTGGTAACAATATGAGTTTTCAAATTTTTATAAGTCCCTGAGAATAATGGTTTCACACATTTTTATCAAGATGCCCTTTGAGCACTGCTATCTGATCTTCAGCCATATTATAAATGCACTACCTGTGTAAGGTGTCCTGAATAAGGAGCTTAAAATGTTAGATTTCAGATTGTTTCCATTTGAAACTCAAAAGCACCAAGAAAATGCTCCAAACTTTGCCCATTAAAATACACATCTGTACTGTCTGACGATAGTTCAGAAAATAAATGGGAAAGTAATGCAGTCAGGAGCAGCCTAAACTGATAAGGGGCTTGGATTCAGGATGCAGTTTGTGTTGCAGCATCAATCAGTTGTGTCTCTGTGACAGAAATGCTGCTCCCTCCCTTCCCTCTGGACAGTAGAACTCAGATCTGTGGCTCCATGTCTCCGCCCTTAACCTACCACTGAATATCACCAAGGGCAAAATATTAAAGGAGGAGTTAAAGGGCATAGCTGCTGTCGTATTGTTACAAAACTCTTGCACTGGTGGACTGGTTCTGACTCGCATATTGGCATGGGTTGCTCTAAGGCAGGGATCTCAAACTCAAATCACCGCGAGGGCCACATGAGAACTAGTAAATTGGCCCGAGGGCCGCATCACTGAAACCTTTTCATACAGTGATATAAAAGTATAGTCAAAAATGAAAAAAATGAAGAGTAATATAGTATTCTATTAAAAGTCAATGTATTAACTTTTTAAAAACTGTAATGCAAAGAGGGGTTTTAAGAAAATATAAACACTCAGCAATGTTTGGAGCTTAGCTGCCAGTGGAGTCGGGGTCTATGGTGGGCTGCAGGAAATAACTCCGTGGGCCGCATGTTTGAGACCCCTACTCTAAGGGCTCTATTGAGGAGGCAGAGAATGTACCTCATGCACTTTATAGCACTCTCAAGGGGATCTATATCTTCCAAGCACTTATAATACAGGGAAATCCTTGTTCATTATGAATATTTGATATGCACAAGGATTTACAGCCAAATCTTAGGCGCAAGTGCATCTGCTATATGGAGCACTCAGGGCCTTTGGTCTGCCTGGGTTCCCTAACTGAGTAGACTTCTACTAATCCCTCACAGACTTAGCCTCCTGGTACATATGCTGCTGCTCATTTCCTCTCTTGACACATGGGGGAGACCATCATCACCAATTGCCATTTGTCCATTTACTGGCTTTCTTTCACCCTCCTTGTTTACACCCTCCTTTCACCTTCCTTTTTTTTATTATTAAAAACTTTAAAAGTCTATAAACCCCAGCAATACTCTCATTCAAAATATAAATTGGCAACACAGAGACTATTTCCAAGCTAATGCGCTGTACTACTCTAAATCAACCATCCACCCACTTCCACCTGGCCCATCCACTGCACTAGTGACTTCAGTCTCGACTGCCCGTCTGTCTGCAACTGCATCGCCTATGGTTCTGTACCGTCTATGCTATTCCCTATGCATGGAATAGCCTTATAGAGTTCATTTGGAAGACCCATGTCCTTTCCAAATTCAAGTCTCTCCTGAAGACCCACCTCTATCATGATGCTTATGGGAAAGCTGCCACTGACAACAGCAACTCTGAGAAGTAGTTTGAGTATAATTTAACTGTCCTATTTTCATTATATTTGTATATGCATTCTAAACATAATTGTATATGTATTGCATCCTTCCCCTATCCTCAAGACAAAGAGAGAAACAGTCTTTAAATTGTGAGTTCCCGGAGGAACATGGCCAGCCCTCCCTCCCTTTTATTGGGAAAGTTCCAAGCACTTCATAGGTGCTACCGGAAATAATTTATAATAAACATTATTAAGAGCAAAATTACTCAGTCCAAAACACAAGACTAAAATTAAATATTAATTTTCAAGCTAGTTTTGAGCAGGAGGCATGAGGCAGGCCAGAGGCAACCAATCAGATGGTTACTTTTGGTCTCTGCAAGAGGGGCTTGTTTTGAACTAGCAGTTAAGAAGATAAAAGAAATCTCTGATCATACAGTCCTCCTCTTCTTGTAACTTAGTTTGGTACTTCAACCCTCATCTTCTATCAGTTTGCACAAGATGTGCCAGTGTGTTTTCAGTTTCGCACCAATACAACATACACGAGTGGTCACTAAACTTTTTGAACTTGCGTAGTTGCTATGCATGGGTGAAACTGGATATTAAAAGACAAACCATGGGTACAGTGAGTAGACATTATGAAACCATTTTTCAAGATAGAGAGAATAAGATAAACATTAAAAATTTAAGATGGCAGTAACTATTGATGGGCATCTACTTTAACCAAGAGTGCTAAAGGCTACAAAGGCAGTGAGAAATCAAATCTCTGCCCTGGAAAACAAGTTCACATTAAGAAATGTCAGGTTGATTTTAAGGGTTCATGAAACCATGGAGATGAATGGGTTTGTTGTTTTTTTTAAATGAAGGAGTCACTTAAGATAGACATATGACTACACCTTGTAGAGCTAACTATGTCCCTGGCCAATCCAAACAAGAAATACATTCCATAGCCACAGTGAGGTATCACTCTTTAATGACTTTAAATCTGGCACATGTATTTTACACTCCTGTGCCGAGTTCAAGAATCCTATTTGCTCAGGGTACTGTGTTGATCTCCCTTAGTGACTTATCTGTTTTGTTCCCCTTCCAAAGATGGGACTCGAGTAATCCTTGATTTATAGGTACAGATTTTGGGTGAACTGTGGAGGTTACACCCAGCTTTTTCTGTTCTTCCATTCATGAAGTAATTCTCTTGAGGAGGAGTATCGTTTACTATTCCATCAGCTAAAGTTAACTCTGTTCACACTGGAAAGCGCTGGGAGTTTATTACTCAAGAATATAGCTGAATATTTGTGGTGTTATTTAATCACTGAAAACTGCTGTACACTGTTGTTGACATTAACCTTTACTAGGTTTCCCAGGGTATCCACTTAATACATGGCCTGGGTAAACCTTATTCCACTTTAAAGCCTACTTGATTGATATAACAATACTGGTGAGAGGAAATTGGAAGCACAGTGTAGTATGTTAATTTGCATGTCAACACCCAGAATGCTATTCCAGCTGATGTCTACTTCAGAATAGGATGGATACCTGAGCTCTGGGAACAAACTGGAAATGATACTGTCATTTCCTCTGTGTTTTGCCAGCCAGAAATTTGCAAAGCTTCACTACATTTAGCTACCATAGTTCTGAGTAAGTATTGGGCCTAAAACGGCTGAGCAGACACCACACAGGCCCTAGAGTAGGTTAAAAGACAGAGTTTTAGAAAAAACCCTAGTTTTGTGACAAATGTCTTTCCCTTCTTCTCAAGTAAACAGCTAGGAGACTTAGGCACCTATGGGGTTAGGTGGCAGCTCAGTGGCAACTTTGAAAGGGTCAGTGGTGCCTAAATGGTGGACTTAGGCACCTACCTACCTTTAAGGATTTGGGCCCTAAGTCATTTACATGCTTTTGAAATTTACCTCTAATGTCCATTCAGTCCTTGGTTTCTTTGCTGATTTTGCCAACAACATTGCAAGTTTGTCATGATGGAGTTTATGTTGTGTGTGAGAGATAGAAAGGGAGAGTGATGTGGAAACTCATTCATTAGAAACTAGACTCAGACTACCGGTTCATTTCACATAGGTCACCAAACAGCCCTAATATAATGGTAATTTACCTTTGGCCACTACTGACCTATACTGCATTCAGAAAACTGATGTAAAAATGAATAGTCCTGTAACCTTGTATTACTAGTATTTTGAGCCATCCAGTCCCCTCATGGGAGCAGACTAAAATGATGGTGAACAGGTGCTATCAAAACACAAATTGTAAAGCTGATGGAATGCACTTAGCTTTGAAAGTTAAAAACAGTGCTTGAGAATTACCCAACATCTGATCTTTAAAAGCAGCTGCCCTTCTAGTTAAGTGTGTATCACACTCATGTGCCTGTATTTTAAAAATATGGGCCACCCTTCCATTGAAGTCAATAGACATGTGCCCATTTACATCAGCAGAGAATTTGCCCCTCTATTCTTGCTATGTGTATTGGGGCTGGGGGAAGCAAGCATTTCCTGAAAAACACTTGCTCATTAAAAATATGCTCAATACCGTCACAAAAAGTCTGCTAAAAGCAGTATTATAATATAAATGGTTATAATGAAGATGGCGGTCATAAAATTTAGGACCCAGCGTGCTGTAGCCTTATACCAGCAAGTCTGATTTAAGAGGCATACCAGTCCATCTTATTTGTAAATTAGAATATTAACCACCTAACAACTTTCCTTCAGTGTTCTGATTAATCAGTGTATATTTGCCATGTCAAGGATGGTTACATTTCTAAAGGTGGAGTTTTCACTGCCTTTCTCCTTGTCTATTTTTCAGATCTTAATTCATTAATTACTAGATCTTTCACATTCTGATTCATGTAGGAGTTAAACTTTACAGATTTCCTTATGAGAATTCATAAAATTCGTCATCAATCCACAACCTCAAAACTGACCACGCCCTTAATCTCACAGCAGAGCTCATGGGGACAAGTCCTAACACACAGGATGAATAAAATGAAGCTCTGAAATCTGACTGGGTAAGTAGCTAGTCGGAAGCTAACTCGTCATCCGTTATCTTGTCACAATTGTATGCTGTACTAAGCAGTGTTATTTTAAAACTCTCTGAAGACTCCTGGCCAAACGTAAAGCCAGTTTGGCAGGCACAAAAAACAACAAGCATAAGGCTAAAAGAATACTGAGCAGTCCCTAAAAGGCTCTACTGCATACAGGGTGTGCATCTTCCATGCAATTGTTGGTTAATTCTTGCTATTCTCATAGAAGCAGATTATACCATTTTTAGACTGAACAGCTCCTCTACTGGCCTGATCTTCCCCTTGTAAACCTCAGTGTTACAGATGCAGGGAAGAGGGAAAAAAAATCTCTCAATAACATGACAAACCAGTAGAACACCCTTTGCTCTCTACCCTAAACGTTCCATATAATTTCAGTAACATACTGTGCTTTCATAGACTGAATGTAGCCAGAAAGCCATTGCATTCATAGCTAATAACAACAACGATGAGACACAAAAATGGAGGATGGGAGGAAAACAGGTTAAATAGTAAAATAATCTCTAAGGAGTTCAGACCAGGACAACCAACTTCCTTAACATTAATATTACTCTATATTTGCAGCATTTAAGAACAAGGATAATATCCATGTGACTTAAAATCAGTGTTGAATAGCCAATGCTTCCCTGTAACACTGAGTTAACCCCAACAGCCCCCTCTGCAATTGAGAGACCACAGCTAACCTGTATGCACTCTGTAATGGGCTTTAAGATGGGAGGATTTTCCATAGACTTTGCCACATCCACTGTATGGACACTTGTGTCTCTTTTCAGTGGCTAGTTTCCCCTTTGCAGGCACTCCACTGTGGAGGAGAGAGACAGAGCTGGGCACACTGCCAGAATCCTGTCTTTCCACTGGGCTGTGGGAAGGACTCGACCCAGATTCAGTGGTCACGTCGCTGTCTGATCCTACATCCTCATCTGGACTTTCTACACTGTCACTGCAGATGGAAGGGGTTGGGAGGGGTCTGTACTTGTTCAGGTCCAACAAGCTTTTAGCAATTGTGACCAATGTGCAATAATCCTTCCAGGCATCCCTGGGGTCATTCAGGTCCTTGGTCACTTCTTCATCAGGCATTTTCAGTAGCTCTGCATCCTGAGCCCCCTGCTCCTGTACCACAGAGCGATTGGAAATGGAAACCAGACACTGAGCAGCAACAAAATCCATGTAGGCAACTGCTGACATTCTGCAGACGCGTAACCACCAAAGAAGAGAACCAAAATCCAGGCACCGAAACTTCTGTCGTACCCCCCGGGGTTTTTAATCAGCACACTGGTGCCTTCAGCCTGCAAGATCAGGAGCGAGGGGGTGGGGCGGTGTGCGTTAGTATCCAAGCAAGGAGTCGAACTCAGCCACTGATCTTTATGTAACAATCCATGACTCCAAAGGCAGCATCCACAATCTGGTGCTACACTGGGGCTTCTTGCACTCCTAGACCCCTTACCCGTGATCACCAGAAACTCCAGATTTCAATTCACTCCCAGTGGCAAGCACATTGACGGACTATAATAAGGCTCTCTTGGAAATACTGTCACTAGTGGTGATTTCAAGTAATCCAGCGTTTTAAAAAGGACCCAAGGTGTATCCCCCCCCCCCAAAAAAAAAAAAAATAATCGCAGGAGGAGCTCAGGAGATGCACCCAGCCGCTTTGCCTCCGTGAGAATTCCCTGCACAGTCACCCACTCATCAAGACGCTGTGTTGAAATAGCAGACAAAGCTCCAGGTCTACAAGACACTTGCCCCCCCTCTGCCCACTGCCTGATTCACTCCCCCCGCGCCTGCCGCTCCTCACTGTTCCGGCATGCTCTTGCTCAGTAACAATTTCGCAGAATCCCATCACGTAAGGTTCCAAGCCCCCCACCAATTGGTCAGCGGGGAGGGTGATTCAACTCTGTTTACCTTCTCCCCCTTCCAGTCAGAAGAGCCTTTTTGCATGAGAGGTGTGTCTTGAAACGAGGAGCCCGGCCAATCCGAATATTCCCTCCCAGGGCCTCGTGCTACTCCGGGAGCCTGAGTGCTGCGATTTAAAAGGGCGATGGGGGAGGAATCGGAAATAAATATATAATCCGAATCACTTATTACTAAGCTCCAGCCTGCATAAAACTCTCGTTAGCGAGTTCCTTCTGACTGCAGCTTAATCTCGCAGGGTGCCGAACGCTGCTGCTTGCCGGTGGGACTAAATCCTTCCCTTGTGGTGTAGCTAGAGCCCTCTCTGCCTAGCAGGTTTCCAAGTTTGGCTTTCCAGCTCTTATCGGGTTAACTGCCTAGCTGGAAGTCCTACAGTCCCAGCAACCAGCTGGCCAATCGAAAGTAAGTTGGCTGATGTCACTAACATTGGCTTAGCCAATCAGGAAGAAATTCCAAACAGGGCTCAACACTTGTAAACCTAGAGAGCTGGAGTGGGAGACCCGACCGGGAGTACTTGTCGTAGGAGTTTAGGCTGCAGACGTAAAGGGGCGAAAATACATGTAAAGTCACTGACCTGTAGCCTTCTCCCCACCCCAGTTAAAAACCCACAAGTTCCATTCCAGGGAGGGGTGGTTGTTTTTTTAAAACGAGGTCAGGAGTCTGCTGGATTTCTGATATGCCTAAAAACGTCCAGGAGCAGCAACCCTAAATATTAGTATCCTTTGATTTTACAGAGCCCAAGAGTCTAACAGCCATATACAGAAAATGACATGATCCCTGCCAGGAGGAAAGTAAAAACTAATTTCAGCTAGGAAACCAAGAATGAGGCAACAAGTTAATGGGAAGGGGTGCTGGAGGAAGGACAGGGCAAAGGTCAATCATGTACGCAACTACTCAAGGAAGGAGAAACACGGGATGATCCAGTGAATGAAAGTGTGGCTAGTTTCTTCTGGTCCCAGGAGAAGAAATTAGACTTTAGAAATAGGTTTTTGGCCCCCTTTTTAAAAACAACATAACTAGAGGGGTCATCCTTAAATATGCTAATGTTGTCTTAGGTAAGTTACTTCATTGTGCATCCTACAGAAGTATTATGTAAACTTCCCTATACATACTATAGGGAGTACTTAAAATACAGCAAATAAGAGTATGGTAAAGTTATCTAACTAAGGAACCTAACAAGTTTCTAAGGGTGCCCACTGTATCCAAGGAATCTTTTTATGGGTAAATGGTGTCTGATGAAATCTCTTATGGATGTTGAAAAATCCATTTTAACTCATTTAAAATGCTTACAGGTTATTTGCTGCTAATAGAGATATTATATTGTTTCCCTTCACTGACAAGCCTAATAAAAGTTTAGTATTAAAGCGACTTTTTTCAGCTGTTTCTTTTTCAACATCTTTTAATTCCTTTCAAAGACTTATGTATTTTTAATTAAACAAGTGAAATATAACCTGACCAAATAAATAGATCATATCTCCTCCTAACAGAAGAATAACAAAGTTATTTGACAAGTAGCTACTGTACATATTTATATACATATTTTTGAGACTGGTTCATCCAAACTAGCCTGAGGAGTCTCCTTGACTGAGTGCTCGGAGCAATTTTCCATCTTTGCCTGGAAAATCAGCCATGCTGGAGCCATCTTTTTCACCCTGGGCAGATAATATCAAAACAAGGCATGTGAATGAATCTGCTACCATATCTGGGTTTGACCACATATCACCTTTTGATGTAGAGAAGGTTTACCAAGGTGGTGGTGAGTTCGACTTGTTGCCGAGATTCATGCCCATTAGGGCTTGTGAAAGTCAATGGTGAGCTAATATTCCATTGGGTGGGATGTATTAACAATGTCCTTTTCATGGAGGTGATGGTGCGAATCTGAGACAGCTAAAATATTACCAAGAAACCTTTAATTGACATTGAGAACCTATCCCATCATTGTCTAGTCTCTAGTTATCCATCTATCTCTCCGTCGATGATTTTACACTACATGCCTCATCATGTTTGACTGTCTTTTTGATATCTGAACAACTTGATAAGCCATTGGTGACTGAACAAATCCAGGGCCATCTGCACAATATGGGATACAGCAGAAAGATAATGCTGGTCTTCTCCGTGTAATTGTGATACTTATTGCCATACAGTTAATGTTTGATATATCACTTGCTTTTACTACTATTATTGAGACCATTTACTTTTTAATTTATAAAATGTGTTTATCATTGTCTGTAAGCACATGTAAAATATACTTTGTTGTGAATACAAAACACAATTAGCAACCAGAGCCAATGTCTGCTAGAGACCCAGCCCCCCCAAAAAACTAATTTAAATGAAAGAAAATCCTGTATACCCCTTTCCAATGCACATATCCTTCTTCTTCAACTCACCCCAACAGGCACAAACCTGCGCAAACAGATAGTCCTTTCAGCATACCCTGTAGGTTAGCCAACTGTCTCAGACTAGAAGGTATGATTTCCTGAGCAAGGACCATTGAGAGAGAATAACCTGTCACCAGCTCCTAACATTTACATTTGTGGTAAGATAGCTTGTGTACCCTCTCTTGAGTTAAATATCAGGGAAAACATAAGGAGAAGGAAGCAGTCTCTGAAATATCTATCAAGGTACTTATATAGCTTCCACATGACTAAGTACAAAGACCTCCTCTTCCCCCCCACTGACCAAAAAAAGGATTAATAAGAGTCTGTGGGCCCAATCAGCCCCACCCTGTTACACCTGTGAAAGGTATAAAACATGGAGGGAGCAGATAAAAGAGGAAAACCCCAACTTAGTAATGGCTGAATGCAAGAGGGAGTAGAGCTCTTGAGTAAGTCCTGTAAAGGAAAGTCTGGCTGGGGCTAGAGCCTTGTAGAGAGAAATCTTTGTATTAAGTATTTCTATGAATCCTTATGATGTTGCATTGTGTTATTTTGTATTAAGTATCTTTATCTTTATGACATTGCATCTTGCATTGTGTTATTTTGTATTTATATGACTTGGCATTGTGCCTCTCTATTTTCATACAACTTTGTATTAGATCCCCATTTTCTATTAGATCCCTATTTGATATGGGAACTTTGTATTAGATGTTCTAGCCCCTAAGGATAGTATAGTTAAAGTAGAAGAAACATGTGTCTGTTTGCTAGGAGTAGGATAAGATCTTCCCCCACTCTGTAATCAATTGCCCTGTTGACTGAACGAGGTGTGAATGAGTGAGGCTTGGAAGACACCCACCTCCAGACACTAGCTGGAGAGGGGATGGGAGCCAGATCCAAGAACAATCAAGTGGCAAAGAAGAGCAGACATATTGACAGGCCTTGGGGATTAGAAGCAAGCACCTTCTTTAGGTAACACCCTCTTTAAGCAGCCTTGGGACAACACCCAGAGAAAAGCAGCACACAGACCAACGGACACAGACCCAGAGTTTGAATCTGGAGTGGATTTGCATAAGAGGGAAGCTGCTATAAAAGTGAGGTGTCTTGCAGAAGGACCCCGGGTCTCGTCTTGTCACCATCGGAGCATCGATCCGGATCGGCAGAAGCCCGGCTCCACCCCTCCCCCATCTAACTCACCTGGCCAGTGCAGTTAAGGGGAGCAACCAGTTGGTAACAACAGCAAGACTGTGTGTGTGTTTGTGTGTGAGTGCATGAGTGTGATATATATTATCATATGCATATGATAAAGTATTCATTGATACCTGTATTACTAATAAATGTGGCGTTTTGCCTTAATCCCCTTGAAAAGATCCTGTATAGTACTTTAAGTACAACAGCCTAACTAGTGACTGCCTGAAATGAAGGACCAGTGGGGGCTAGAGCCTAATTAGACACTTCTAAGTGTCAGAGCTGCCTTAGGGTGGCTCTGGGGTCCTCTACTAGCCCATATAGGGTGGGGATGTGAAAACCCTGGTGCCAAGGGCTTGCAGGCCCAAAAGCCTGAAGGTGGGTTGAACCTCTGGTGTGATGGTGCCAGGTCATTGGCATGCTGGACTCAGATTTCCCTGGAAGGGGCAAAACTAAGTGACTTGGGCTGGAGGGACAAGTCACAAGAAGAGGCCCATCACTGCAAGTTCAGAGTGGCTGTTGGCAGAGGGCACCAAAGGAGAGAAGCTGCTGCTGTGCCCAGACATGGGGTGGGGGGGGGGGTGTGCCCAGGGCTGGCTCCAGGTACCAGCAAAGGAAGCAGGTGCTTGGGGTGGCACATCTGAAGGGGTGGCATTCTGGCCACTCCTGGGGCGGCACATTTCAAGGGCTGGTTTTTTTGTTTTGGCAGCTCCGGCCGTGGTGCTTTTTTCTGCCACTTGGGGTGGCAAAAAAGCTAGAGCCGGCCCTGGGTGTGCCTGTGGTGAGTAAACTTTTCCACACACCCCTTCAGTGTAGTATCTGATTGTCTCCAAGAGCTGTATTTATGAAGATAACCATGTGACATAGGGAAGTTTTATCCTCATTTTATCAATGGGAAACTGAGGTACTGAGAGATTTTATGTGCCCATGGTTAAACAAAAAAGTCTGACTAACTCCCAGTGAAATCAAGACAATTTATGCATCTAAATACTTTCTTGAGAATCTGGATCTGAACCTCCGTTTCCTAAATCCTAGTCCAGTGCCTCAACTATAGACCATCCTTCTTCCTTAAAATGACAGAACCCAAACCATAAAGGGCTTTATAGATTAAAAGCAATCCCTTTAACTGAGCCTGGAAATAATTAGGAAGTCAGCACAGAGTAGGAAACATTGCTGCGATCTCTCTGCAAGAAACACCACTAAGTAAATAGAAACCATGTTCCATACTAGCTGAATAAATCTTCAGGTGTGGCCCTCGATAAATGTATGGCAACTTTCATGAGGGCTGCAGTCTTCTAGCCAAACATAACTGGAAAAAAACACTGATTCTTCTTCGAGTGCTTGCTCATATGTATTCCAGTTAGGTGTGCGCGCGCGGCGTGCACGATCGTCGGAAGATTTTTACCCTAGCAACACTCGGTGGGCCGGCTGGCGCCCCCTGGAGTGGCGCCGTTAGGTGCCCCGATATATACTGCAGCCGGCCCATCGCCCCCTCAGTTCCTTCTTACCGCCCGTGTCGGTCGTTGGAACAGTGGAGAGCAGCTCGCTGACCTCCACAGCCCTAGCTTTACAGCACTCGTTTATCTTTTAGATAAGTTTAAGTACCGTTAAAGTACCGTTAATTAGTTGTTAATAGTTGTTGTTAGACTCATTGACAATTGTAGCTGGAGATTAGGGGCTTCTCCCCTTCTCTCCAACCCGGTACCGGGCCAATGCCTGGCTCACCGGGATTCAAGCCTTGCTCGGCATGCCAGAAGCCGATGCCTACAGGAGATCCGCATGCCTCCTGTCTCAAGTGCCTCGGGGAGTCCCATCTTCCGGACAAGTGCCGCATTTGTAAGTCCTTCAAGCCGCGGACCAAAAAGGAGCGGGACTTTCGTTTGAAGCAGCTCCTGTTAGAGGCGTCTCTTAGCCCGATGTCGGCGCCGCATCGTATCACGGCACCGACCCCGGCGGCCTCAACGTCTGCGGCACCGGAACGTCCAACCTCCGGTAAAGAACCCAGGCACCGTCCCTCTCTACCCGGGACTTCACAGAGCCGCTCTCTGTCCCCGAGAGCCAAGAAGTCGGGTGGACCGACTAAGGCGCCGCTGCATGTGCAGCCAGCTCCAGGCCAGCCTAGGTCTGTCGAGGCGCCCGCACCGCCAACTCCGGTACCGGAAGGACCGCTGAGTTCGGTGCCAGTGGTCTCCGTGCCACTTACTCCGGCCCTCCCTAGGCCGTTGAGTCCGGCGCCGCCGTCAACACCGGCGCCGGCCCTGCCAACTCCGGCACCCGAGAGGCCGTTGAGTGCAGGTCAGCCTCCGCAGGCTCCGGTACCGACGACTCCGGTCCCGCGAGGGCCGTTGAGCTCGGTAACCGCTAGCTCCCCGGCACGCTCCGTGGTTGAGCTCCCGCTGCCGTCCACGCCGGACACCTTCGCAGCGGCGCGGGATCTGATCCAGATGACCGCTCCGGTACCGACCCCGTCTACGGTACCGCCGGTGCGGATCATCACTTCACGCGGCAAACCGGCCATCTTCCACCCGGTGCCGCAGGAGGAGACCAGCCAGCACCAGCCACGTGCGTCTCCAAGGTACCGCTCGCAGTCCCGGCACCGATCACGATCCCGGCGCCGTTCCTACTCGCGGTACCGCTCCAGGTCTCCATCGGCACGGAGGTATCCTGACTCTCGGCGCCGCTCCCGGTCCCGCGGCCGGTCGACGCGCAGATCGCCGAGACGCTCCAGGTCCCGATCCGGGTCACGGTACCGAGAGCATCGCAGGTACCGATCCAGGTCCCGCCCTCGATCCGGCTCTCGACGCCGCTCCCCATCCCGGCGCCGATCCGACTCTCGACGCCGATCCGGCTCCCGGCACCGGACACCATCCCGGTACCGATCCGGCTCACGGCACCGGACGCCATCCCGGCACCGATCAGGCTCCCGGCACCGGATACCATCCCGGCACCGGACCCCACCGAGGAGGCAGACCCTGGCCACGCAGACGTCACTGCATGGCTACTCTGCCCCGCCCTGGCCTTCGCGCTCTGGATCCCGCTCTTCCAGAGCTGGTAGCGACCTCTACGCGGAGGACCGCACCGTCAGCGACCAGGGTCACCTGCCAGAGACCGGGCAGGTTCAGGAGCGGTGGCCATTCTGGACCCCCATGGCATACTATGAAGCCCAGAGGGTACCAGCAAGAGCTCCTACCTCTACCACGTTGGAGCGTCGAGCGCCAGAGGCTACAGTCTCCCGCCCTCCAGAGGCTACAGTCTCCAGGCCTCCGCCAGAGGTAGAGCAGCCTGAAGCGGAGCCCCCACCCATGGGCCCCGAAGAGGTACCTGTCGAGGACCCGCTCGCCCAAGGCCTGTCCTCTTCCTCCTCCCCTGATGAGGCAGTGGCTGGAGCATCATCATCCGGTCCACCCCCCATCGATCTCAGGGACCACCAAGCCCTGCTCCGCAGGTTGGCCCTGAATATGGACCTCCAAATAGAAGAGGTCCCTGAACTGGAGGACCCCGTGGTGGACATCCTGACGACCGATGCCCCCACTAGGGTTGCCTTACCTTTTGTGCGGACTATCCTTGCCAACGCCACATCCATCTGGCAGACACCAGCCTCAATACCCCCCACTGCCAGGGGGGTAGAGAGAAAGTACATGGCCCCCCCGAGGGATTTTCAATATCTGTATACGCACCCCCCTCCGTGTTCGTTGGTAGTCCAGTCCGTCAACGAGAGGGAGAGGAACGGCCAACAGGCCCCGGCGCCGAAATCAAAGGACGCCAAGCGCCTAGACTTGTTTGGCCGCAAGATCTACTCAGGAGGGGGCCTACAGCTTCGTGCGGCGAACCAACAGGCACTCCTGAGCCGCTATGCTTTTAACACCTGGGTCACGATGGACAAATTTAAAGAGCTTATACCTCCAGAGTCCAGACAGGAGTATAAAGCCTTCGTGGAGGAGGGCAAAAAACTGGCCAGGACGTCGCTGCGGGCCTCCTTGGACATCGCCGACTCCGCTGCCAGAACCATCGCCTCCGGAGTCGCCATGCGGCGCATCTCCTGGCTGCAATCTTCTACCCTCCCAGCAGAGGTCCAGCACACTATCCAGGACCTACCCTTTGACGGGCAGGGCCTGTTTTCAGAGAAGACAGACCCTAAGCTGCAGACCTTAAAGGACGGTCGTACTATCATTCGTACGCTGGGAATGCATACCCCCGCGACGCAGCGTAGGCCCTTCAGGCCGTTCGTGAGACGCACCTATTTCCCCCCCCCGCCACGTCAAGACTATTACAGAAGGCCGCGTGGTCGAGGGGGTAGGAGACAGCAACCCGGCCGGCAGACCGGCCAGAGGCAGGGCCCCCACAAGCCATCCTCGGGGCCCAAACAAAATTTTTGAAGGGGCGCTCGAGGCCGGAGTACCAGTCCATTCCGATCCCGCACTCCTGTTTATGAACCGCCTCTCCCCCTTCTCCCCGGCGTGGTCGAATATCACCACGGACCGCTGGGTTTTACATACCATCCAGGGGGGATACCGATTGCAATTCGTCTCCCCGCCCTCCTCCCACCCTCCCACCCCGTCCCTCTTCAGGGACCCTTCTCACGAGCAACTCCTTATCCAGGAGGTGCACGAACTCTTTACTCTGGGAGCGGTGGAGGAGGTCCCAAGGGATCTCAGAGGCAAGGGATTCTACTCCCGTTATTTCCTAATCCCAAAGCCAAAGGGGGGGCTCCGTCCTATCCTGGACTTACGGGGTCTCAACAAGTTTATGGTAAAGTTGAAATTCCGTATGCTCTCCCTGGGCACCCTTATCCCCTCTATGGATCAGGGAGACTGGTACGCCGCCCTCGACATGAAGGACGCGTATTTCCACATTGCCATCTACCCACCTCACAGACGCTTCCTGCGCTTCGTAGTGGGCCAGAGACATTTCCAGTTCGCGGTCCTGCCATTCGGCCTCTCAACAGCACCGAGAGTCTTCACAAAGTGCATGGCAGTGGTAGCAGCCGCCCTTCGGCGTCAAGGAGTTCAGGTATTCCCCTACCTCGACGACTGGCTCCTCCGTGGCAACTCCGCCAGCCAGGTCCAGTCCCATATTCACAAGGCCATGGACATGTTCAACCGTCTCGGCCTCCTACTAAACATCGAAAAGTCCACTTTGGTCCCAACACAGAGAATCGACTTCATAGGGGCTATACTGGACTCTACCCTCGCCAGGGCTTTCCTCCCAGAGGCTCGCTTTCAAACGCTTGCAGCCGCCATACGCAGCCTCCAAGCTTTCCCAACTTCGACAGCCCGCTGCTGCCTCAGCCTCATGGGTCATATGGCATCATGCACCTTCGTGACAGCCCACGCCAGGTTACGCCTGCGGCCCCTTCAAGCATGGCTGGCCTCCGCATACCGACCACACAGGGACAACCTCGATATGATTCTGACGGTCCCATCACAAGTCCTAGCCTCCCTCAACTGGTGGCTGGACCCCGCACATGTGATGTCAGGTATTCCCTTTCATCCACCTCAGCCTTCCCGCACCGTGACTACGGATGCCTCATCCCTCGGCTGGGGGGCTCACCTGCTGAACTTCCAAACGCAGGGCCTGTGGTCGGAGCAAGAGCTGACGTTACACATCAATGTCAGAGAACTCCGAGCGGTACGACTCGCCTGCCAAGCCTTTGCTCAGCACCTACAGGGCCGCTGTGTCTCCATCCTTACAGACAACACGACGGCCATGCATTACATCAACAGACAGGGAGGAGCGCACTCCCTTCCTCTCTGCCGAGAGGCAACTCAGCTCTGGGACTTTTGCATAGCCCGTTCCATTCACCCCGTGGCCTCGTTTCTCCCAGGAGCCCAGAACACCTTGGCGGACCGCCTGAGCAGGTCCTTCCAGACGCACGAGTGGTCCATTCGGCCAGACGTCATCCACTCTGTCTTCCAGAAGTGGGGGTTTCCCCAGATAGATCTCTTCGCGACTCGCGAGAACAGGAAATGCCAAGTGTTCTGCTCCTTTCAGGGTCGCTCCCCAGGCTCCCTGACAGACGCTTTTCTCCATCCTTGGACAGACAACCTGGCCTATGCCTTCCCACCAGTTCCACTGGTCCACAGGGTCCTGCTCAAGCTACGCAGGGACAAGGCCAGGGTGATCCTGATTGCTCCAGCGTGGCCCAGGCAACACTGGTATACCACGCTCCTGGAGATGTCCGTGACAGACCCGATCCCTCTACCGAGATGGCCGGACCTGATCACGCAGCAGCACGGCAGGATCCAGCATCCCGACCTGCGGTCCCTTCACCTCACGGCGTGGATGCTGCATGGCTGAACCCGTCGGAGCTGCGATGTTCCAGCCCGGTCCAGCACGTTCTGCTGAGCAGTAGGAAACCCTCCACCAGGTCCACCTACACAGCTAAGTGGAAACGTTTTTCCTTGTGGTGTGGCACTCGGGGCCTTGACCCCTTGCAGGTGCCGGTTCACACCATACTGGACTACCTCCTCTTATTAAAGGAGCAGGGTCTGGCTCTCTCGTCGCTAAAAGTCCACCTAGCGGCAATTTCAGCTTTTCACCCCTGGGACGGGGCGGGTTCTGTTTTCTCCAACCCCATGGTCACCAGGTTCCTTAAGGGGTTAGAACGGCTACACCCGCCGGTGCGCCGCCCGGTCCCTACATGGGACCTCAACCTAGTCATTACCAGGCTCATGGGTGCCCCATTCGAGCCCATGGCCACTTGTTCCATGCTGTATCTCTCATGGAAAACGGCCTTTCTAGTAGCCATCACCTCGGCTAGACGCGTCTCTGAGCTCAGAGCGCTTACTTCGGAACCACCTTATACGGTGTTCCATAAGGATAAAGTACAGCTCAGGCCACACCCGGCCTTCCTGCCCAAGGTGGTGTCGGCTTTCCATATTAACCAAGACATTTTTCTACCTGTCTTTTATCCTAAGCCCCATGCCTCCAGGAAGGAGCAGCAACTCCATTCCCTGGATGTCCGGAGAGCCCTCGCCTTCTACATCGAGAGGACAAAGCCCTTCCGGAAGTCGACCCAGCTGTTCATCGCCGTGGCGGACCGGATGAAAGGCCTTCCCGTCTCTTCCCAGCGCATCTCGTCATGGATCACGTCGTGCATCCGCACATGCTATGACTTGGCAGGTGTCCCCACCATGCACACTACGGCCCACTCTACCCGAGCTCAGGCCTCGTCGTCTGCCTTCCTGGCACACATACCTATACAAGACATTTGTAGGGCCGCGACATGGTCGTCAGTACACACTTTTGCCTCGCACTATGCCATAGTGCAACATTCTAGAGACGACGCCGCTTTTGGTTCGGCGGTCCTAAACTCTGCTGTATCACAATCCGACCCCGCCTCCTAGGAATGGCTTGGGAGTCACCTAACTGGAATACATATGAGCAAGCACTCGAAGAAGAAAACACGGTTACTCACCGTAGTAAATAGTGTTCTTCGAGATGTGTTGCTCATATGTATTCCAAACCCGCCCCCCTTCCCCACTGTCGGAGTAGCCGGCAAGAAGGAACTGAGGGGGCGATGGGCCGGCTGCAGTATATATCGGGGCACCTAACGGCGCCACTCCAGGGGGCGCCAGCCGGCCCACCGAGTGTTGCTAGGGTAAAAATCTTCCGACGATCGTGCACGCCGCGCGCGCACACCTAACTGGAATACATATGAGCAACACATCTCGAAGAACACTATTTACTACGGTGAGTAACCGTGTTTTGCTACAGCTGTTATTGGATCATTTAAAGGCAGATGAGGATCACAGGAGTTACCTGGAGAGTGAAATTTCCTATCAAGGGGATGAATATCAATTTTACCATGTAATCAGGGTGTTTTTCCCCAAGACAGCTAGACTTGCTTCAGTCAATCTCTAGAGTTTACTAGACATACAGCCACATTCCCAAAATGTAATTCAGCCAGAGCCCTTGCAAAGCGGAGCCTCTACGGTTGGTGAGAGGTGAAATAGTTAACATTAACATTTATATTGCTGAAATGAGTCTTCTGCATTAACATCTTATTTAAAGGAAGGTGCTCTTAGAGCTATTGTTTCAGGTGTTCTGCAGACTTGGGAAGATGACTACATTAATTTATATTCTTCTTCACAGATGGAAGGAGTCTTCACAAGCATAAGGACTAGTGTGAATGGGGGTATATACCCCATCCTAGCTCAGCAATGGTTAATGTGGTTTAATTGGCTTCAAGCCCCCCTGGCTGCACCTGGAGAGTGGACCAGGCCCACTTAATGATGAATTTCAGCTGGGAGGCTGCTGTAAAGGCAGAAAGTTTGCAGTGGAAGGGGGCTGTAGGGAGAGAAGGAGGAACTTTTCTGCCACCACCATAACTGCAGAGAGTGTGTGCAAGAGCGAGCATGCACACATGCTGTGGGGAACAGGAAGGGTCGTGTAGGTGCAGTGGATGCCTATAAAGAGAGAATACCTCAGGATGGGAACAAGCTACTGTAGCTGACCCTGACATGTTGATAAGAATTGCACTTCTAGGGAGAAGCCTGGGGAAGGATTGCTTGTTACAAAGAGCCCAGGAAATAGCTGGGGAAAAGGCCTGAAGAAAGGCTAATGGTAGGAAGGACTTCAGAGAGGCAGCTGTAAGGTGTCTGATGGAGCAGACCTTGCCTACTTGTTTGAGGGTCCATGGACTGGAACCTGGTATAGAGGGTGGGCCTTGGTTCCCCTAAAGTCATTGGGAAAGTGGTGTGAAGCTCCTCTGACATAAGGGGATAAAGACAGTTAAAATCCCTGAGAGATGGGGTCTAAGGAGTGTGGGGCCCGGAACTGAGGGCCAAAGACTGGATGTAAGGATGGGGACCATTATTTGTTTGGATGCTTGTCCACCTGGAAAGAGTGGGACTAAAATGGCTGAAGGGCAGAGTCACAAGAAGAAGTAGACCACTGAAAGACCATAGTGTCTGTTGCTAGGGGCCATAGGTGGAAGAGAGCCAGCTGCCAAGAAGGGAGCTCTACTGGTGAGTCCATCCTTCTTAGAACTAGAATTTTTTTAAAGCTATTGCCATATTGTTCCAAGGCAAAGGAAGATTCTGTGGCAAAGTCGGCAGCCATGGAATACATAGAGCTGTCTAATAACTTCCAATATGCCTCCAAAATGCATATTCTCGTCATGAAGGCAAAAGTATGAATCCAAACTCAAAAGGATTACTAATTTCTGTAAGTAGATATTGATACTTTCTGGAACTGAGTAGTCATTACTGCCATGTCTTCCCAAATGGTAGGATTTACATGTGGCATACTAGCACTGTTTGTAACCCCTTCTTCCCAGGAAATCAAGGATATGGGCTATGGCTTGAATGTAACTGTATTAATATCTTGTATCTATATAGCAGTTTTCATCCAGGCAAACAAACCTTAGATGTGATTTACAAAATACCCATGCCATTTGGCCAGTAACTCAGTATTGAATTTAGAAAGTGCCTGACTTACTTTGTTATAATACTTAAAATGCATTAATATGTTGGTTACCAAGGATTACTATTTTAGTTTGCAGGGATGCAACTTAATATCCCCTCTAACAAAACTTCTGTAAACTTGAGTGCTTTAATGAGCAAATGGCATTTGCTTGTTAATGATCAAAGTTCAAATCCAAATGTATGTTTATGGCCTTGAATTGGTGTGTAATGGACAGGTGTTCACATTGTAAACCAGCCACACACAGGCCACCAGCTGTGCTAAATTACTTTCTTCATGAGAAGCTAACTCTACTCATGTTAGGGTTGAGGTCATTAGTGTTTGGGGATGCTGCTTGTCCTTCTGACCAAGAGGAAGTGCACAGTAATAGTAGCTGTTTGCTGTGGAGGAGTGCATAAGAGGAGAATGGTGACCCCATGATGAATGAGTGAAGAAATGGATAGGGATTTAGGACAAGTGATCCATACTCTAATGCCTTATCAGGGAGACCATTGTGAGGATGGGGCAAAGGGGAAGCAGCAAACACTGCACAGTAAGATGCAGGATTCAGATCAATGTAAAGCAGGAGTGAGCAACTTTGCCTTCTTGGCTTCAGAGTATGAGTGTGAAGAAATGACCATGTGATTCACAAGTTTGTCTGAGGGGATAATCTATGTAGGAACCATGCAAAGGTTTTGGAATGTTTCAAGTCTTTAAAAACTGGTATGAAGGGGAGCTGGCATGAAATGGATTAAGCTACTGTAATTTGGCAAATCATGTGTGTTGAATGAGATGACTTGTATCTATATAGTGGTTTACTATATTTCCGACTTGGAATTAAAAAAATAAAGCCCTAATGTGCTCACCACTGTACAATACACACACAAATGTTCCCTGCCTTGAGAAGCCTATGGTGAAAGGCTGTGTCTACATTAGCGGGAATCCTACTATAGACACAACTGCCACAGCCAGACCAGTTTTTACCACTGTATCAGTTAAACAGATATGATGGTAAGAATGCTGGAGGCCATTGAAGAAAATGAGAAGCTACTGGAGGTATGCCTACAGTAGGTTTCCCATAGATGAATTTTTTCTGGAAAATATTTCCTAATGTAGGCATAGCCTGAAAGACACATAAGATAAACCACAGTAGTGCCTTGTCTATTCTGCAGTCATGCCTAGACTAGGAAAATAGCTCGTGATTAAAAACATGAGCTGAGATTCTGTGCTATGCCTACCTGAGGAAGGGAGGGCATAGGTTGCTTTAAATTGCTAAGTTATAGCAGCTTCCCTGGGGTGTTCTACAGATGTCAAGAAGCCAGTGGTACTATAGGCTGTGGGCCTGTACTTCAGGCCCCCGGTACCAGGGTTTATGATAGATACTGTACAGTGTACTAGAGCCATTGTGGGTGGGAGAATCCCTCCAGTTATAGCTAACATTTTTTGAACATAAGTGTAACAAGTTAAACCCTGATGTAGACAGTTTAACAGTGTCAACAAATGTGAGGTGATTGTGGTTAAACCCTAGATGACCCTCCCTCCCTAGGGTTAACTATGATAAGCTAACACCTTTTTAAACATGACTTTTCCTTGTCTACATTAATTGCTAAATCATGTTGATCATGTTAGCTCATATTTTTTTCTAACACAGTACATTTCCCCAGCGTAGACATACCCTAGGAGGGCAGGGTAAGAGGCTAGTATATAGATTTTTCTATTTTTTTCTGTCTGGGCTTCCTAGGGTGGGGAGAAAGAGATGCCTCATCTAGAGGGATATGAATAAGCACAGGGTGAGGCCTGCTGCAGAAGGACTGGGAGAACATTCCAAGCATAGAGGGCAGCAAGGAAGAAAGCAGGGAGACAGGAGTGGGAGATGGAAACAAAGAGGGCATTGAGGTTGGTGTTGCTGGTGGGGCAAGAGGGGATGCAAAGGAGAAAAGATCTGATATGGAGACTAAACCATGAATGTAATTCTAATTGGAATGGTCCCACCCATTCATGTCCCGTGGGGCTGATGTTACAGTAAGAAGCTTTAACAAAAATACACTATATTGCAGAACCAATAAAATACAATGTAGAGGGTGAAAAGCTATAGCTCCTGCATGCAGCACACTTCAGTTGGTGCAAAGACTGCACAATTTAGACTGAGAAAAGGCCACACTTACAGTCATAGCCAAGCGTATTTCCTAACCCACCCCCATGGCTTGCATAAATTCAAACCAACCCCCTTCACTGCAGAGCGAAGCTCGGTGGGGACAGCGCTAATAAACTGCACTGCAGGCTGCAGATGTACGTGTATCGCAGCCAGGCTGCTCAGGCATTGCCCTTTTAAAGCTGTTCTGCAGGCAGCAGAAGGGAGGAGGAGGTGGAGGAGTGGAGTTCATCTGAGGACACAGTCCCAGTTCTCAGAAATCCCTTCGCTGCTGGAACATCGAGCTCCCTTTACTGCAGTTGAACAAACTGCCCTAGATTGGGGGCTGGTGAGCCCGCCCCCAGCTCGTGCACGGAGCTCAGGGCGCCTAAGCCCACGTGAGCAGCACTGAAATTAGCACCTACACCTCAGAGACAGACAGGGAAGGGCGGGGGAGGGGAACCAACTGCTGGGTTTTCTGACAGCTAAGGTTGCTGGCTGACTTCTGGCCCCGGGTCACCATGCCTGTTAATGTCATTCAATGTAAATGGTCCATCCCTTTGCCCCCTCGGCTTGTTGTGGGGCGCGCCTTGCTGAGCCACAGCGGACTCCGCTTTAACCCTCTCCTGCGCGGTTTGGCCGGTGCCCTGCTTTTGCGGCGGCGGAGGGAGATGGCGTATGGCCGGGCTGGACAGTAACCGAGCAAACGTGGAGGATGCTAGTGATTGGCAGGAACATGCTGGGGCAGGGGGTAGAACTCCCTCCTCGGATGGCTGCAAAGCCCCAGCTCAGCCCATGGGGCAGGCTGGCGCATGTGCCCGAAGAGGGCGAGATCAGCCCTGGGAGTGTATGCTGGGGGGAGGGGGCGCCCCGGCCCCCTCCCCAGGGGGATCCCCACCCCTGTTTGTCAGTGGCGGGCTGTGCCGGCTGCCCGCAGCCTTTCCGGGCGCTGTTTTGCTGCACGCCGTGTTCCATAGCCTCCCCGCCCCCTTTCCCAGTCTCTCCACCCCCCACCCCCTGCCCGCCCGCCCGCCCCGTCAACAGCAGGGGGGCGCGCGCCCCTTCGCTCCCCGGGCCAGCTACTAGCTGGCACCGGGGTCCTCCTCCATCCGCCTCCCCCCACGGGCTGCAAAGCCTCGCCCCCTCCCCCGCGCGCCTCGCCGCCTCCGCTCCCGCCCACCTCTTCCTCGCGCCGGCTCCTCCCCGTTTCACCTCAGATACCCTCAGCTCCTCGTCCCCCCGCCCCTCTCCCTCTCCGCTCGGCTCCCGCCCCCTCGCGCCCTCTCCTCCGGCTCGGCCCCCGCCGCAGCCTGCCGCGCCCCTGTGCTGGTGACGGGGGCTGGCTGAGGGGGAGCCCGCGCCGCAGCCGGGTCCCCCCGCCCGAGGAGGGGGCTCATCCGCGCGCCCTCGGCACCCCTGGGGGCGCCTCAGCCCAGGCCCTGGGGACAGGGGCGAGGAGGGGCCGTGGCGGAGCTGGAGCCGCCGCCGCCTCATTCCCATGCGCCCTCCGCACACGGGGGTGGGGAGCCGCAGCCCGGGGCCGGGGAGGGAGCCGAGCCGAGCCGGGTGTTTACTGCTGCGGTTTGCAATGGGCAGGTCAACCCGCTGCGTGTGTCCCCCCCCGCCCCTCCGCCGGGCAAGCGCAGCGCGGGCAGCCCCGCCGACAAACACTAGCAGTCAGGAGACTTGCTTGGAGGTGGTGTTTACACTGCGTCTTCGGGGGGTGGGTGGGTGTGACGTGCCAAGGTTTGAAGCCCAGCTGTGTGAACACAGGACACACACACTCCTGGGAGGGAGCCCTCTCATTTGTAACCCCACGGTACGTGGCTTTACACTCCCTGGCCTGACTCAACACAATTTTGAACCATTTCTGTAAAGCAGCAGAAAAACCCATGTAGTTAAACTGGTGCAATTCCCCAGGGTGGGGTGCGGGGGATGCATAGTGATGTATCAGTATAGCCTAGCTTACCTGAACAACGTAGCATAGCTATACTGCTGTAAATGCTTTAATGCTGCTATAACTGCATCCTCAGAAGGGGTTGCACCGATTTAACTACATCAGTTCTTACAGTCTCATGAATTTGGTGCAAAAACTCTGCAGATCAGCCCTAGAGACTCAAGTTCAAATCTATCAGTAGCCCTTTTGACCCCAGTGGTTAGCCAGTATTTGGGGTCTTATGGGTTGTTTTCATTAGGAGGAGAAATTGGTGGTGGAGCTAAGTATTTCTTTGATGAAATGTTTATTCACAAAGAGTATACACATAGCTCTGGTTCGCTGAACATAGTAGGAATCGCACAGGAGACAGTTTCCTTGCTTAATATTCCAAGCCTCTTTTTTCCAGCCAGTACTCTACCCAAAAAGCTATTAGCTTTCTCTCAAGAGTTACACTACAAGTGCTTCTTGGGATCTCAGTGGCTTTCTGCTGCCTTCTCTGTCTACTTCTGTGGTGTTTCTGATTTCATCTACTCTCTCACATGCTTCCATCAAAAACAATATCCAGCCTGCTGCATTAGCATTCAGTCTCCCCTCACCTACCACTCATATAGCTCAGTGCCTGACCATCCTTGTGTGTGGCCTATGTCTTAGGTAGTGGGTCTTGTTGTTTCAGCTATCTTAGTCCAAAAGGAACCTAACTGTTTCTTACGCTTGTCCTGAATGAAGGGTGGCTATTATACCAGCCAGCTTCAACCAACCCCCAGCACTACACTATAAAGCCCTGTGATCTTCCTGCCTGAATCCACTTCCTTCCCCATATTGCTACAGCTATGATCACCAGATGCAATCAGGATGGTACCCCTTCACTTTAAAAGAGATGGGACTGCTGGCAGGGCACTTGCTAGGTCTTGTTCTGTAAGACTTCAGTTCCAGGTAAATTGGTTGAAACTATAGTAAAGAACAGAATTATCAGCCACATAGATGAATACAATATGTTAGGGGAAGAATCAACACAGCTGTTGTAAAGGGAAATCATGACTCACTAATCTATTAGAATTCTTTAAGGGGTCAACAAAGTTGTGGACAAGGGTGATCCAGTGGATATAGTGTACTCTGACTTTCAGAAAGCCTTTTCAAAGTCACTCACCAAAAACTCTTAAGCAAAGTAAGCAGTCATGGGATAAGAGAGAAGGTCCTGGCATGGATGATTAACTGGTTAAAAGATAGGGAACAAAGGGTATGAATAAATGGCCCGTTTTCACAATGGAGCTGCACTGGGACCAGTGCTGTTCACCATGGAAGAGGGATAAATAGTGAGACGGCAACATTTGCAGATGATGCAAAATTACTCAACATAGTTAAGCCGAAGCAGAGTGTGAAGAGTTACAAAGGGATCTCACAATTATGGGTGACTGGGGAACAAAATGGTAGATGAAATTCAATATTTATGAATGCAAAGTAATGCACATTGGAAAAAATAATCCCAACAATAACTACAAAATCATGGGCTCTAAATTATTTGTTACCACTCAAGAAAAAGATCTTGGAGTCATCGTGGCTAGTTCTGAAAACATCTACCTAATGTGCAGCAGCAGTAAAAAAAAACGCTTAGGAATCATTAGGAAAGGGATAGAAAATGAGACTAAATGTCATAATGCCTCTATATCAATCCATGGTATGGCCGAATCTTGAATACTGCATACAGTTCTGATCATCCCATTTCAAAAAGATATATTAGAATTGAAAGGGTACAGAGAACGGCAACAAAAATGATTAGGGGTATGGAACAGCTTCCAGATGAGGAGAGAATAAAAAGAGTAAGACTGTTCAGCTTGGAAAAGAAATGACTAAGAGGGGATATGATAGAGGTCTATAAAATCATAAATGGTGTGGAGAAAACGAATAAGGAAATGTTATTTACTCCTTCACATAACATACAAACCAGTGGTCACCCAATGAAATTAATAGGCAGCAGGTTCAAAACAAGCAATAGGAGGTACTTTGCCCAACGCACAGTCAACCTGTGGAATTCCTTGCTGGGGAAAGCCAAAAGTATAACTAGGTTTAAAAAAGAATGAGAAGTTCATGGAGGATAGGTTCATCAATGGCAATTACCCAAGGTGGTCAGGGATGTAACCCCATACTCTGGGTTTCCCGAAACCTCTGACTGCCAAAACCTGGGACTGGATGACATGGGATGGATCACTTGATAAATTGCCCTGTTCTGTTTATTCCCTCTGAAGCATCTGGCGTTAGCCACTGTCAGAAGATAGGATACTGGGATAGATGGACCATTGGTGTGACCCAGTGTCAGACTCTCAGGACCAGTGCTCTGTTGGCTCTGTACAGTCCTTGGGAGTAACCCCCTTCAGTGTGACAGCCCTCCCTGAGGATTGTGCACTCTCTCTAGGGTTAGGGGCTCTGGCCCCACCGCCTCCTGGAACCACACCTCTGAGCCTTTAGCATGCCTGTCTCACTCCATGAGCCCCTCCATAGGTCCACTCACTCTGGACCCCCCCAGGGCAGGGGTGGACAGCCTGCAGGCCGCATGCAGCCTGTCAGGGTAATCTGCTGGTGGGCCACGAGACAGTGTTTACATTGATCGTCCACAGGCATGCCGTTCCCAGCCAATGGGAGCTGTGGGAATTGGTGGCTAGCACGTCTTTGTGGCCCACGCCACTGTCTTGCAGATTACCCTGATGGGCTGTGTGCAGCCCGCGGGCCGCAGGTTGCCCACCACTGCCCCAGGGCCTCCACACCCAGACAGAGTAATGCAACCCTGATCTTTAGACTGCAATGACTTTCAGCCAGTGTAAAAACAGAAGGATTTATTGCTCATCTGAACACAGCACAGGAAGTTCTCAGAGGCCTTGAGCCTAGAAAGTGTCAGCATAGTCCATCTGAGTCTGTCCACCATCTGAGTAGGCCCACACCCCTCTTTGTTCCCAGTCCAGAAGCAGCGTCCCTTCAGCTGACCACCTTATATCATCTTCCCCAAAGCCTCTTGTCCATCCTTTGTCTTCTTTCCTGGACAGACAGATCATCTGGGCCCTCTCTCTTCAGCCCTTTGTTCTCCCACTGGCCAGAACCAGCTGGCTTCCAGATCACTTGGGCCCTCTCTCTTCAACGCTTTTAAGCCCTGTGATCTTCCTGCCTGAGTCCACTTCCTTCCCCATATTGCTACAGCTATGATCACCAGATGCAATCAGGATGGTACCCCTTCACTTTAAAAGAGATGGGACTGCTGGCAGGGCATTTGCTATGGTCTTGTTCTGTAAGACTTCAGTTCCAGGTAAATTGGTTGAAACTATAATAAAGAACAGTATTATTGGGGGAACGGGTGTCCAGGAGTATTGTTGGCTGTTGGAGTTAGTAATTTTATTTTGTTGTAGTAATTTATTTCAAGGATGCTCCTTGAATTAGCCCCTTTGTTTTTAGACCCATTTGTCACCAACCAGTAGAATACTTCCTATCTCTAAGTCAACAGGACAGGTGCTGAAAAGGTCCCCCCTGTAGATCAGCCTATCTAGGCCCTGTGCTCTTAAGACTCTATAGCTTTTTCCAGCATCCCTCTCTCCCGAATGATGGATCTTATTTTGTAACAACTGGCCCTTCTTCACATAATGGTTCTGTGGGCCTGAATTTTTCATTGATCTAGGTCACAGTTAGCCTTAATCCCAGATAAGCACAGGGTGGTCAAACTGAAAGGGAAGTTATGAGGTAAGAAGTCACTTTCTGTCTCCCATGGCAAAAAGCAGCAGTGATACTATATTGCTACAACACTTCATCACAATCCTTGCCTGCAGCACTTCTAGTGTACTCAGAGTCCCTGAAACCATTTATTTTCTATCCAGTAGGTCTACCTACTTGAAGCAGTTCTAATATGCCGAAGAAGGCTTTGCTCCTATAAGTTATATCAGGAGAAGCATCCAAGCCTTTCTGCACAGTATCAGAACCATTGCAGTCAAGTAGGTAAGGAAAATGACAAGGCTTGGGTGCAAACAGGAAATTGAGGCTTGGAAGTGTGACTGGTCAAAATTTTTCTGTTGAGACCTTTTTTGATGGAATTTTATTTAACTAAACAAAACTGCATGGGCTGTCAGCTTTCCTTTAAAAAAAAAAAGGGTTTTAGATGAAAAGTCAAAATTTTCCACAGAAAAAACTATTTTCCAATCACTTCTACTTAACTGTGTTTACACTAGCTTTCCCCCCTGCTCCCCCCCCCCTTTTTTTGTTGGTAAATCTATCACCATTGAACTACCACCAGTGCAGTTCCTCCCGGGGGAGTGCTGGAGTACTAGTGAAGGCTGGCCTATGGCATTTTTTACCACTGTGTCATCTAAGCCTGCTGAGAGCAGATCTAGATGCTACAGTGGTAGAAATGCCTGTGCCTAACTTACACTACTGCTCCTACGATTGCTACCAGCGGTGGAGCTACATTAGTGACCGTGCAACAGTGGAAGATTTTTCCCGAAAAGACTTGCATTCGTGGCAAAAACACATTTTTATCTAATATTTCTGTAATTTGCTGAAAGGCTGCAACAAAATGCTACTTTATTTCTTAGATTTCAGAATAGCTGACAAGAACCCTAGAACAGGCACAACCCCAGCTGCCTTACTATAAGCTGTCACTCTGCAGACTGACTCTGAATTAGTGCACTTTTCTCTACTGAGTCCCCTAGCCTGTGAGCAGGGCCGGCTCCAGGCACCAGCGCAGAAAGCGCGTGCCTGGGGCAGCAAGCTGCGGGGAGCGGCGTGACAGTCACCATGAGGGTGGCAGTCAGGCAGCCTTTGGTGGCGTTTCTGCAGGAGGTCCGCCGTTCCCACGGATTCGGCAGCAATTCGGCGGTGGGTCCACTGATACCGCGGGACCGGCGGAGCGCCCGCAGGAACGCCGCCAAATCCGCGGGACCGGCGACCTCCCTCAGAAACGCCACTGACGGCTGCCTGACTGCCGTGCTTGGGGCAGCACAAATCATAGAGCCGCCCCTGCCTGTGAGCAGGATCAGGAAATAACTTACAAATTGAAGAGAGAGTTTCCAATACATCACATAGACTAGTGTAGACAAGGCCACAGGGAAATATGCACGAGAAGCAATTCGCTTTGAAGGGACGGGGATTTGATAGTTGAGTGGGTCAGCAGGTGTTAAGGGGAGTAGGTTCTTAGGACTTGGATTGTGCCTGAGAACAAACAAAGGGTTAATTATTCCATATCTTAACCTCCTCTTCTCTTATCCACTTCCCACTCCATATTTAAAAAATGATGTCCCTTGCAAGGAAACTTATGTAGATTTAGAATACATATCTTCCTGAAAGACTGCTTACAGCCCCTACTTCATGCTTTAATTGTAGCACTAGTTGCCTAAGCCTATTTTTAGTATAATCACATTTGTATCATACTATGGCTTCTGCAGCTGTAAGTTCACAATAAGCTTCTTAATAGCCACATTTGCTAAAAACAATGTAAACATTCCTTTGGATAGTTCTGATCTTGGCAAAATGCTGAAGTATTAGCGTTGTTTAAATTTGATATTTTTTTTCTTTACACAGAAAGCAACCATGTACTTTCATTCTGGGGCCTTTCCTATCCGCAAGTTGTATCATTTAACTAAAATCTGTTTTCAAACCAACTTAAATGGGACACTTAAACTGGTTTGCAAGAGGCTTATATCAGTTTACTTCAGTCAGTCACTTAAATTGGCTTCAAAATAAGTGACCAGACTTTTTTTTTTTTTTTTTAGCTAAAGACAGCAACAAACTAACTTCAGCTAAATCAGGCTTAGTCATTTTATTCCAAAATAAGAATGTACCCACACAGTCTTGCACCAAAATTTTGTTTTCATTCATACATTTTGTTTGGTGCAAGTTTGTGTGTAGGCCAGCCCTTATTTTAGATAAAAAGAAATAAGAACATATTAAAGAGCAAAAGGAAAGTGTCTATGAAAGTGCACAGGACGAGTCACCTGCATAACATGCTGCATCAACTTTGCTTTACAAAATTGCAACAGACAGCAGATTCTTGGAAATTTAGGTTCAGGACACAGAAAATGAAATCCTAGTGGTTGCATAGCTAGATAGACTTTTGTTTGCCATGGTTACCAATTAATTTTTACCTATCCAATTTCCAAATACCGGTAACTTATAAGTGACCATAGTGTGGCAGATTTTATTTAATTTCCAGTCTTATGTTTGGTATGTTCTATATCTGGAAAAAGTTGTTTAAAAGGGCTGGGAAAAACACCCCAAATCCATGAAATTACAGTGAAATTAATTCATTTGAGGGACAGCGGAACAAAGGTGGTTGAACAATCCTGTATTACTACGAGGAGATGGATTATTATATCTAGTAGGTCCTTTCTGTCTCTAATTTTTATAAGGAACCAGGAAATGCCCATGATATGTACTTTTGCAGGTGCTTCTTGCATGTTAATGTCTCTTGACCTGTTTGAAACTAACTTGGAGTATCTTAGTTTGAAAAGATACTCCTTTTTAATGTTGCCACGTAGCACTTAATATATCACTTCACATGTTCAAAATGCTGCACAAACATTAATGAATCTTCATACTACACCTGTAAGGTAGGTAAGTATTAGTTCCATGTTATAATAAGGAAATTGAGACAGAGAAATGTATTGCCCAAGGTTCTGGAGTCGTAACAGCCAGAATGAGAGCATAAGACTTCCAGATCCCCAACAGTGCATTCAGTCCTCCAGGCAATGCTGTCTCTCAGAGACACACCCAGACTAAACAGTTCTAATTTATTTTGAACCAGTTTGGCAATCCCTATTTCAAAATACCGTACAGAAAACAAAACATAGGATGACTAAGACAGAAAATACAGTTCTCAAGCTTTTGATTGCTTTGCATTGTTCAAGTATGATATAATAATAATAAAAAAACAAACAAACCCCAACTTCTAAAAACTGTGTAGGCAGCTGTGGAGACTTGCTCTTCAGGTGAAGCAAATTCAACAAGGCAGCTGCAAGCTGGTGCAATGGAATTTTGTGGCACCTTGTGGGCATGCTACTTTTAGCGTGACCTGTGGCATTTGATCCTTCTAAAACTTTTTGTGCATAAAGTTATTAATCTCGATACAGCTCTGAGAGTGCTAAACTGTTGTTGCTACAGAACCAACACAAACACTGTGTGTGTGTGTGTGTCTGTGTGTTGCAAAAATAATGGCTATTTTTTTTTGTTCTCTTAATCCACCACAGTGAAATAGTAGAATTCAAATTCCCCCTCCTTCAGCATTTAGAATCTAGAACACATCTCATTAGATTCTAACAACTTTAAATTAGGGTTAGTGTCTCTTCAGGAGACCATCCATACCAGAACTGCAACTGAGTCAGAGGGCTCAGTTACAACATGGTGGTTTCCTAAACTAATTATAATACAATTACAATTTGTAATGTAGATGGAGTGAAACATTTTCAATAACTGGCCTAAATGCCTAGCCTGTCTTGGACATACTTCCTGTCCAACTTCCTGTCTTGGTCATACCCATCTTGACTGTATAAATGGGCCTTTAAAATTCTTGGACCCTTCCATCTTAAGCCCTGTGTCCTGATCCCCAGAAGGGGGACTTGCAATGCTGAATAATGTAGTCTTTCTGCATGAAGGGCTAAATTGTGGCTGGTCCTATATAGATGTTCAAAGAAGTGCTCAGAGTCAGCCAGGGTTCACTCAGACTCACTCCCAATAGTGCCAGTTTTGCTTTATCATGTGAAATTGTTAGAAATGTTGATAGCACGCAAACCTGTTAGAAGCTACAGTAGAACCTCAGAGTTACGAACACAAGAGTTACAAACAGACCAGTCAACCACACACCTCATTTAGAATCAGAAGTAAACATTCAGGCACCAGCAGAGGACCCCTCTTCCCCCCACCCCAAAAGCAAGTACAGTACTGTGTTAAACGTAAACTACTAAATAATAAAGAGAAAACAGCATTTTTTTTCTGCATAGTAAAGTTTCAAAGCTGTATTAAGTCAATGTTCAGTTGTAAACTTTTGAAAGAACAACCATAATGTTTTGTTCAGAGTTACAAACGTTTCAGAGTTATGAATAACTTCCATTCCCAAGGTGTTCGTAACTATGAGGTTCTACTGTAGTATTCTCTATATCTTTTAACCTGTGTTGTGGATCTACAGGACTTCAGTTTTAGGGATGCCAGTCCAGCACCCTTCAAAAACACTAATTTACTATTAAATAATTTGATTAATTATTGCAGTCCTTGTGGGCAACAGAAAGGTTTCATATCAGCCAATTTTTGCATATTATCTTATTTCATTATTGTGGAACCTCAGATTAGAGAAATTTAAAAGGAGGGGGGATATTATGCATAAACAATGAAAAATGTTAGTTTTGTCAAACTTTTTCCTCTCTGACCTGTGAATACAGTGATAATCACAAACATAATCCTTTTATCAATGGATCTTCTGTGGATCATTGTGATTGGGTAAACTAGTAAAATATCTTGGTTTATTTATACTGAATCGGTTTTTAACATAGATGCACGATACTGGAAACATGCCCTTTAGCCTCCTTTGATACACTGGAATGTACAAACCTAGAATTTAGCTAGTGTCCTCGGGTTAGGAACAACTCTGTCAAGAGTTCTCTTAAAAGGTTAGCATGCCTTTTACATTCCTGAGCAATTTGTTTTGCAGCCAGAAGTCTGATCACTTGATGTTTTCATCTGTTTGTGTTGTCTGTTCTTCTGGTTTTGTATGGTTGATAGTTTCAGTGCTATGTATAAAGATTTATAGCTTTTTAAAACAAACTATTCTAAGTAGTACTAACATGCCAGGCACCTTGATGTTATCAATCCTTATTTCAATGGTGTGCTATGGTTGCGGTACAGTTTTATTTTTAGGTGATACAAACAATAAAATTCACTAATAAAAATGCTCCTTGAGATACAGCCTCCAGTGGAAAAATCCACCTCACTCCCTTCAGGATAAATGGGAATTAATGCATAGTTTCAAAGATTATTCCCCATGGGCTGCTCTGTTCAGTCTCAAGCCTGTTCCTGTTGTACTCAGTGGGAGTATGATCAAGGCCATAGACCAGGGATTGGCAACCTTTGGCACGCGGCCCATCAAGGAAATCCGCTGGCAGGCTGGGAGGGTTTGTTTATCTGCAGCGTCTGCAGGTTCAGCTGATTGCAGCTCCCACTGGCCGCGGTTCACTGTTCCAGGCCAATGGGGGCTGCGGGAAGCAGCAGCCAGCACATCCCTCGGTCCGCGCCGCTTCCTGCAGCTGCCATTGGCCTGGAATGGCGAACCGCGGCCAGTGGGAGCTGCGATCGGCTGAACCTGTGGACGCTGCAGGTAAACAAACCGTCCTGGCCTGCCAGCGGATTTCCCTGACGGGCCGCGTGCCAAAGGTTGCCAATCCCTGCCATAGACTTTTGGAAGGAGGATTGGGTGGACTCAGAACTTCCTACATATGAACGAATGTATGCGGTGACACCTTTGCTCCTGTGACTGATGCTATCTGGGCTATGGAGCCAATTCAAACACAATAATTTTACAGAAAATATAGCATCTTAATATTCATTTTCTTGGGTCTTTTAAAACAAAATTAGAAGTAATGTCAATAACCTAAAATGTTCAATAAAAAGTGAAAATTGAATCTCTCCAAAACATCTAACAAGTCACTTTACTTATAGCTACTCAATATATTGTTTGCAAATGATAATAAGCCTCCATGGAAACTAACTGGTGGACTCAATCTCATGTAGCAGATGAAGCTGACTTCTGAAATTAATAAGACATAGACAGTTTTTTTAAGTTGACATTTTTATTTTTTGATGAAATGCAATAAAAAATTAGCACAATCTGCATTATGGCTTATGGACCCTGAGTGGTCCCTTTGGATATATTTTTCTGGTGAAGAATTGGTAGTAATGATGACAGCTGGTGTATGGAAGCATGTCCTGCAAAAATGACCAATAGGCTGTCTGCATTTTCTCACTTGGAAAATAAAAACTTTAGGGGAATGAAAACCTCAGTGTCCTTTGGGTCGCCAAGAAACAGGTATCAAGCTCACGTAAGTAAGCATTTAAGAATTAATGACTGATTCTTTTGAGTGCCAAAGGATTCCATAGATAATTTTATTTTTAAATGGTGCTGTCCAAAAAAATCAATTTTTTCCCCAAACTATGCTTGGGAATCAGCCAGCTCTCAGCCAGCTCTCTACAAAAGTGAAACCTGCAATTCTGAAACAGCACAGCAACAGTTTAGGACAGGAACTGAAGAATGCTTCTATTCAGCTGCAACTCTGTGAGCAATTTAAGTAGATAGAGTGTAATCGCTCACGTTGGAATCTGGACCGGAGATGGGGGTTAGCAGCCCTTCTTGTATGAGGAATGGAATGGTAACTTTTAGTTACTGCAGGTGAACAGAACCTTAATTTGCCATTTCATCCAAAAAATGGTCACTCCAGCTTCATGGCACCCCCTCGCCCCATGCTTGCACATTTTCAGATCTGACTCAGAGGGAGGAATGTTGCCTCTTGAATGATCAGCTCAATTTTTTGTAGCAGTTAAGTATGTCTCCCAGCCAAATATTGACTCAGCTCATAATGACTTGTCTTGTAAGACCTGACTGGACCAAAGCAGGAGGTGATCTGGTTGCAAGATTTTTATTTAATTAAAATAATGGAAATATTTTAAAATGTTAAATACCTTTTTTTATTTGTCCAAGCTGCTGCTGCTGCTGTACTACGGGCATCTTTTTGTAGATCTGAGAGCTTGCTTGCTAGCCAGAAACTTTCTTCTACGGCTGTCCTATTCCCCTTTCTCCTTTGCACACCTGCATTTATCCAGCTTCATACCACTTGACACTTTTTTAGCCAGCAGCCCACTAATCAAGGTTTTATGAGACTGTGAAACCAGTACTAGTAACAATGAATCTTCACTATTACTGGAGCAGGCCAGAGTGTCTTTGACATTCATGCAGCTTTGTGGAGACAGCTACAAAGAAATTGCCGTTTGTTCCAATTACTTAGAACAGTGCTGTTCTTCTCTAGTGAAATTATTTGTATTAAAAAAATCATAGTTTGATTGTTTTATTCACATCTAAATCGTGTGGGCATTGCCTGATGAACACAGACTCTATTCTGTATTACCGCTTGCTCATACAGTTTTGCATTATAAAGCAGTTTACAACTGGCTTGTATGTGTAATGGAGAAGAGGGACAAAATATTTGTTTTTGTTTACCTAAGCCCCTGATCACAGACATACATATTTCTAGCAACTGAATACATGCAGAATTTCAATATGCAACAGTTTACAGATTTGATATATATTGAAACTGTTCTTACAAGTGATTTGCAGTGTACCACAGGTGTTGGGGCTGGCATGCACCTTACGAAGAGATGAGAGAAAATCTTCCCTCTTTTTAAACACAGTCCTCTTGATGACAACAGTCTACATATCTACAGAGGGGAGGTGGTAAGCTTCTTGGCTACCTGAACAAACTAAATATAGTATGCTCCAACAAAAGTCTTACAACATTACTCACAATCAATATCATTTATATTGTCTGGTAGTACTCATCTAAATGACTTATTTTCTCTTATATGACCAGCCTATTCCATCCCCTGTTAAAGTTTTCAGCTTAGTCACAATTTAGGAAATGACTGATGCCAATCATTCTTCATTCCAGCTGGTGTCTGAACTACATCCATTGCACCACAGTCACAGTGCACCTAAGCCACCTCATTCATGAGCCTTTTTTGCCCGAGGGGTGTGAAGAAATCCAAATTGACGGGATCTTAGTTAAAAGTGACAAGCAACAGCAACTGGGTGAGTCCGATTGAAGATGGGTGGAAATAATCATGTGTGCTTCTCCACTTTGTTGTGCAGTGGTCCTAAGTGTGGGGTTATCAGTTAAATCTCCCTTCTACATATGCAAACACATCGAGAAGAAGAGGGTACAGTGCAATGGGAAAATGTGTATTAGAAATACACCTATAAACTGCTTTATACGATAAGGACAAAGGTTTCTAGGTAAGATTTAGTGGTAGAAACTGACTCGGTAGCTTGGAAGGAGTAGGGCACCACTGCAGCAGAGTAAAGTCACTCCTACAAGCACAGTTCCTGAGTCCCTTCTCTATCATCCCTAATGCCTGCCTTAAAGGATTTCAGGTCTAGCCCATTGCATAACAGCTAGGCTAGAATTAAACTAACTGCTAAGGTTGCAATCATTCTTTTGCTCGTGTTGTTTTGGCACAAGTTAAGAGCTAATGAGACAAGAGGAGGGCCCAGGACAAAAGAGGAGGGGTGGGGATGGGGAAACCTGGAATTTACGGAGGCTGTGTGGCTGAATGAGTTCCTCTATGTTTTTGAGGGTCCACACAGCCACTCTCTCTTCTTCATCCTCAGATCAAAATTATGTGCTAAGACAAAGACCTTGGAGTGGAAAAACAGAAATGTAGAGAAGGTAATGCATGAATTCTAATATCTGCCATGCTATCTGCATGGAAGAAGATATACTCTCCCCTCAGGGTCTCATATGTAATCTCTCTCTGCTTTAATTTGGCGCGGTGGGTCATTTCATCTTTCCATACCTGGGCCATTAGAAATGAGAATTGTAGTGTGTATAAATTCATATGGTAAGCTAGTCAGGGAGGAGGATTTCCTTTTGTTGTTTTTTTATGATTTGAGAATTAGATGGAAACGTCCTGATTTTTTCTTTTGTATTTATACCTTCTACTCCATAGGTTTTTTTGGGAACAAAACCCATCCCTTATTAGGGATAAGGGACCTGATGACTTTGTACTGTTTTAATCAGCAACCATTTAGTCAGGAGACGATGCCACTTTCTCTTTGAGTTCCTATGAGTCTCATAGGAAGGGATTAGAGCAATCTTGGGCCATAGGCACTCCACGGCCATAAGACTCCACGGCCACCTCTGTGATATGGCTTCTAGACTTGGATATTGGTAGAGCCTAATACAAGAGGGGATACATCAGTGGAACACACAGTACATTTTAGGAACCCTTTGTGACATTTGTTTACCATCCACTTGGTGAATAATAGTGTTGGAATTGTAATCTTACTTAAAATTCTGTGCTGTATTTACTTTCTTGTATGGTTCTAGTTATATGGGAGGAGGATGCTCTTGGAAGAGGACAACAAAGGGGAAGGCGTTCTTGCAGTTGGTCTTTTCCTTTTTTATGGAAATAAGGGGAGAATGGGGATATATGGAGAACTTCCTCATTATGAGTTCCTTATATTTAGTGCTGGGGTGGGGATAAAGTCTATATATTTGTAACAATAAAGACAAAGGGAGGTGAGGAGAGTGTATTGTGCACATGGTGGTGGGGAAATACCATCAAAGCTGACAAGATAGTAAAGCAGAGCCAAAAAAAGAGATCTCTCATTTGGGATCCCAGGCCAATAAAATGAGTCTCCTAGAAGAAAACATTTAATCCTGGGATAGGAGCTAAAATAGCATTGATGAGGAAAAGGGGGAGGTGGCATTCTTGCTGCTCACAGCCTAACTATTGTTGAATGGCTGATGTCAAAGGTTTGGCCTCCCCTCTTTTAAAAAATTACAGGAAATTTCCAAGTCTGTCACTTTTTCTTCTTACTGCTAATACTTTGGCCCTCACACTCCGTATTGCTCCGGTGGGCAACTGTGACCTTCTCTTCTCAGCCATCCCAATCTCTTCCTGCTTCAGTCCGCTCAACACATTGCAGCTCAAGTAATCTTCCTTGCTTGCCATTCTAAACAGGTCACCCCTGTCCAGGAGTCCTTCTGCTAGCTTCCTGTTTCAATTCACATCAAGTCCAAATGTCCCATCCTTACTTTCAGGCCTTTGCATAGTGCTGCCCTTGCCCATCACTACACCTCTACTCATGTGCTAAGCTCTGCCTACTTTAGCAGAACCTTGTCTTCTTCTCCCACTTGTAACTCTGTGCCTATATTAATGACTATCTATGAAGGGACTTGTTCCTAAGAGATTGGTCCAGGGTATCAGAACATTCAGAGTATAGTCTCCCAGCTTTCTGGGTCTCTGCTGGCTAGTCCTTGTCCCTATATAACCTCTCTAAGGTCGGATGTGGGCCTCCAGAAGTCTGGCCTTCTCCCTTAGACGGTAGGAGGGAAAGAAATGTCCTTTTTACTGTTTCACAGGAGCCTTACCCCCCTCTCCCTGTGGCAGGCCTCTGCATCTCTTCCTTGGATGTTTCCTTGCCAGGCTACTGCCGGGGAACCTCCTTGAGATAGCCCCAGCCTCTCTGGCAACCATCCATCTCTGCCTGAGTGGCAGCCTTTTAACCCAGCTGCTAGTCATCATTGAATCACAGCTGGGAAAATAACTGATCTGTCCATTAATTCCGTCATCTGCTATCCCTACATCTGTAGCAACCTTTCTCCTTTCGTGCATCAGGTTATCTCACACTTTTCCTTCAATTTCCTCCAAAAAATCTCAATTTTTTTCAGCAAACCTTGCATCATTAATCAACTCTTGCTTTTGCATCTTACCTCACATCCCTTTAATATTACCAGACATTAAGATTTAAGGCGTGAGATAGTTCTGGAGTGTAGCCTATAAAATGCCTTGGGAGCTTTGGGAATGGAAGGCTGAATGTAAGTAATGATGTTGTTAGAAATGCTGAAATGCAGACGCCCATTGGAAAACTGAGAAGTTTTCTTCTGAGAAATCCATTATCCGTTTTGGATAATGATTTTCCCGGTTGTCACACATACAGCTCAGGAGGGTGAGGTGAGTTTCTGAAGACTACAAGTTTCTTATGTTCATCGCTATACAAATGCTAAACCAGCCTGTGTACAGGTCCTGAATATTGGCAGATGTCTGGCAAATTGTCTTTGCTGCACACTCACACAAGCAGTGTAGAACCTTTTGTTTAGGCAGGGTAAATATTTGCCTTTTAAATGTACTTTATGTGAAGAAGACAATCCAGAGCAGCCTAAGGAAAACGTATTCAGTGTTTTTTTTTTTTGCCAACATGTAACTATGAGGAAAACCCTCTATTTTACAAGTGTCTGTAGAAATGGGGCAGCATATTATCAGTGTACAATAAAGATGAAGGAAAAAACCTTGTGCAATCCATTCCTTTGAAGCTCAGATAAAAACATGGTTACACCCAGAGATTAATTATGAATAATTGGTTACTAATGCATTGGCAACATGCATATGAACTTTAATCCATCCAAATGAGGAAAGGAAAGGGGATGAATAGAGGAAGGATTTTTTTCCATCTTAAAATGATCAGAGTCTTTCTGTGGATTTGCATAAAGTGATAGAGATGGATGATGATCAGAGAAAAGACGGTTACAATTTCAAGTGGACAGTGATGTCAGGTACAGCATGTGATGAACATAAGGAAGTGGCAGGAATTTGCATTCAGGGCTCTGTACCATGCTATAGCAAACTTTCAATGCTCCCTATGTTCTTTCTAACTTATCCTGTGGTGATCCAGATTGTTTTGAGCTTACAGCACTATAGCTATAAAAATAGCACAATAAGTAACGCATAGAGCACAAACAGGTAACGGGTCAGGGCCAGTTCAGTTAAGTCAGAGGGTCATCTGTTAAGTTATTCAGTTGGACCCATTGGCTCTGAGGCCCATGATTCATTGTATGATTTTTGCTGTCCAACCTGCCTCAAACTCTTATGCAAAATTGATAGGGGTTTCAGTCCCAGGGTCAGGGAGTAGAAGAAATAATGTGTCCAGAACAGGAGTGTGTATTAGGGAAGTAATGATTTCCTGTTAAACAGGAGGAAGGGGGAACCTTCAATGTATCTCAACCATGATGGGGAGACAGATGGAGACATCCTGATGCCACAAGTGGCTCAATTTATTTCCTGACAACTTTTAATCAGAATGAAAGAGCTCCTGCTCCCCAGGACAGCATTGGTGCATGAACAATAAACATCACATAAGCCTTTCAACCTGCACCTGCTGGGTGGGGGATCCCTGTGACCTGCGCCCCCCATCACCCACAAGTTTGGCAGTATTGTCTGAACTAGCCCTGATGATGAGTGTTGGGGCTGTAATTGCCTACAGGGATTCTGATGATCTCATAAACTACAAGAGTAAGCCCTGGATTCATGCCCTGCACAGAAAACAGCTCTGTGCTCAAAGCTGTTTCCTTATTGAACAACTTCAGTTACTGTCTGCTCCACACTTCTTTTTTTTTTTTTTTTTGGAACTACCACTGCACGACCTTTTGCCTCCTATCTCTTACTCTAACAGCCACCTCTTCGCCAGTAGAGTGATTTTGTTCACAGCTCTGGCAGTGGGAATCCACAGTGACTGCTTTACTGACACCTTTTCCAGTGTTGAGGTTGTTTTGAGATGGGTTACTACACAGGAATATATCTTAAGGTTCTTATCAATGTGGAATGTTTGTGGACTTTAAACTCTCCCCTGCCTCTTTGCATTGGATCTGAAAGAGGAAAAGATGGATCCGATGATTATATTTAAAACTCAGCTAGATCCAGTGACTTGTGAAATAATGAATCATTGATTTACAGATACAGGTCAGATCTTAGTACACAGACAAAAACATCCCCTCAAATCCTATGCCTCCCTTTACTCCTCCCCTGTTTCAGTAGCCTCTTAGCAAAGCTTGCCAAAGTTGTGAGTGATTCTGTTATTGACCATCTTAAACAGTAAACAGGTTGAGAGCTGAAGTCATACTGTTTATCACTTAAAGGAGGCTTAGAAAGAACAGCAAATGGAGCCCTTTCCCCATTAAAGTGGCAACATTTTGGCTTCAGTATAAAGCACATGCTGGGTGGAATCTGTGCAGATTTACCCTGTGCAGTCCTGCTGAAATTGCTGGGATTATATCTGCAAAGGATCTGGCTGAAAAACTGAGCATTCAGGTGCCACTGGCAGAAAATATCGAACTACTTTAATCAAACCCTGAGCAGTGCACCCGTGAGGAAATTTGGAGGGAGGAGGGGTTGTTTCCTTGGAAATGTTTCAGGTATGATTCAACTCTGGGGGAAAAGAATCTTCCCAAATTCGTTGGGGGAGGAGGGGAGGAAATGTAACAGTTTAGTTCTAGGGCAGAAAGTCAGTTAATTCACTGACCTTGATCACATATCCTTCTGCGTGATTTTTTAAAAAAAATGTAAATGGAGAAATCCTTTGGACAGTTCGAGTATTGAAAGTGTCTCTATTGTAGTGCTGCTGCTGAGATCATGTTGTTGATCTTGTTTTACAGCAGTCCTGCCTGTTGTGCAGAGTACAGAATGTTCTCTTCTGTGAACTGAGGTTGAACTTCTCCAGCCCACTTTGGTTCAGGAACCACATAAATATATGGAAAGAGAGAGAGAGAGAACACCCTCTTCCCCCACCCTCCCCCAAAAGCCCAACCCCCAAAAGGTTTGATTTCATCAGAAGTATTTAGTTTTCTCTGTTTTAAATTTACCAAAAAAAGCTAAACTATAAAATGTTTTAAAGAACAAAATGCAACCTAGTTTCACAGAGATGGATTAATAGGTTTTTTCTTTAATTGTATCTGTTACTGCTAAGCATCTGGGTTTTGTTTTACTTTACCACATTTCCCCATATCATACTTCTGTTTCTTTTCTGAAGTAGGGAATTGAGCGTCGCTCCACCAGTGATGGAGAAGGGCTTTGGAGAACATAGCTTCCCCACAGCCACATTTTGTGAGGGGGTTTGATGGCAGCAATTCAGCTGGTATTTGAGTATTCATCCTAACATGGTGTAACTCTAAGGAGGGATCCCCAGGGCTAGGTTTGCCCTTTGTTGGGTTATCGGTATTGAAGCACCACATGGAAACTGCACAAACATCAGAAGAGCTAGAATAGTAGTTTTAACCTGCTGCAGCAGCTACTGAACTGGAAATGAAGGCCTGCTGTTGTCAGCGTTCCATTGGAACCCTGGGACATTCATAAGGATGTTATAGCTCTATGGGCCAGCACAATGTATAGCTATTCAACGTGTTTGTCAGAGGTTAATTTAAAAATAATGTGAGAAGCAATCTACTAAACCAGTGGTTCCCAAACTGGGGTTCGCAAAATGTTACGGGGCGTTCTCGGGAAAAGAATCCCTAATGGCGGACAGAGCTGTCCCCTGGACTTCCAAGAGCGAAGCAGATCAAAGCAAGCATATCTGTCACACTGAGGAGATTTAAACTTCAAGACTCCTTATAAGAAATGGAAAGGGAGGTGGATATTTTTTGCTGTTTTTAAAATTAAATAGGCAGCTAGTATTGTTTTTAAAATTATTATGAAGAACAAGTTTAAGCTTTGTTGTAATGTGTGTTGTTTGCCTGGACTGCTCAAGACATGAGTGCTTGTGTAGGAGGAACTTTGAGTTGGCTTCTTAAATACCTTCATGCTACTTCACATTTGATACTCCTTGATGAAACATAGGAGCCTTGTCTTATAACAGGCTTATTCAAAGTGATACAAGGTACGAAAATGAGATCTTGGAAGAGTGTTGCCATTTTCATAATGTAATAAAAATACTGTAATGATAAATAATAATTAAAAATAGTGTGTAGTAAGCATGTCATAAATTTTTTTTTTATATTTCTAAGATCACCGCTTTTATAATTTATACTCAGTTAAAGGAGAAAATCCCTGGAAATATTCATTTTTAGGAGAGGGTTCGCGAGACTTGACATTTTAGTGAAAGGGGTTCACAGGTTGTTAAAGTTTGGGAACCACTGCACTAAACAAAGGTAAAAAAATTTTTGTTTCATTCAAATAGATCTGCATCAACCTTGGACTAACTAAAATCTCTGCCTGCCTCTCTGACATCTCAACATAGCTAAAAGAGAACTCCCAATCTCTCCTGCTCTCCCTCCCTCCCTCCCCCAAGCTTTCATCACTACCTTTTTTCTCCATCACTGTGCACAACATCCAGTGCTTAATTTGTAATGGAAGAGGCACCGGGGCTCAAGCAATTAGGGGCTGGGGCTCAAGCAATTTTTTTACATTCATAACTGATGCACCAAGCCCAGAGGTGCCAGGGCTAGGAATTGCTAAATTTAGGAGTGCGATGCAATGGGCGGGCCACACAGCACGGCTCACGGATAACAGGTGGACTGCAATCATTGCTGAGTGGTACCCGCGAGAACAGAAAAGACCCCCCGGTCGGCCTCCAAGAAGATGGGAAGATGTGACATTCATTAAACGTTTCGGACGAACGTGGAGAAGAAAGGCAAGAGTGCGAGAAGAATGGCAGACGTGTTGTGATTGGCACAGTCTTTACGACAGCTGAAGTCCGATCGATCCAGGTGATCCAGGTGAGGAGTGCTGGGGTTTAGCCCTGGCTAGTCTGGGCACAAATTAAGCACTGACAACACCATCAATCCTGTCAGCACTCAGACCCATGATGTACGTGTCTTCTTTGACTTGAACATCTCTCTAGGTCCTCCCAGTCAGTCTGTGTCTAAGGGTATGCCTACACTTCAAGCTAGAGGTATAATTTCTAGCTGGAGGAGATACACCTGTGCTAGCTCTTATCAACCTAATGTGCTAAAAATAGAGTGTAGCTATAATGGCACGAGGTGCTAGCTGCCCTTAGTATGCACCTGTCCAAGATGTGTATCTGGGGCGGCTGGCCTCCCCCGCCACTCATGGTGCCATTGGTACACTCTCTATTTTTAGTATGATCGTTCGATCAGAGCTTGCGTGGGTATGTCTTCTCAAGCAGGAAATTACACCTCCAGCTTGAAGCACAGGCATACCCTAAATCTTTTGTTGATTCTTTCTGCATGATATCTTTAAGATACGGCCTTTCTTATCCATTACTAAAACGCTCTTCTCCAGGCTCAAATAATCTCACATCCTTCTCTCTGGCTGGGACAAATGCAACCTTGCCACCAATGTTCCCTCTAATTTTTGACAGGCCCTGTGCGCAAAAAATTTCTTCTGTGCAAATTTTTGTGCGTGCGGGTGTTTCGCCGTGCGCGCGGGGTTTAGGATCTGTGTGCGCGCACACATGCACACAGCTTAGAGGGAACAGTGCTTGCCACACCTTTAGAATGCTGCTGCAAAGATCATTTTCCTCACCCATTGCTTTGACCATGTCACCTCTTTCTTTGCATCCCTCCACTGGCTCTCCCTTATCCATCACATCAACAATAAGCTGCTTGTATTCACTTGCAAGGCCCTTCAGGGTCTATCTGTACTCCACCTACCATTTTTCACTTACAAATGAGGTGTTGATGCACCTCCAATGGACTCATGATGTCAGCCTCTACTGCCCGCTTGTTAAATTTTTGCATAAGCACCTTCCTTCTTTTTCCTTTGCTGTTCCACATGTTTGAGAGGAACTCCCCATAAACATTCATGAAATGTTTGTGTCACCGAATTGCACATTTCACTGAGAAAAGTTTCAGCCAAAAAAACTTCACCTAGTTCTAGCTGCAACTACCTTCAACAGTTCTCAGCCAGGTTCCCTTCCCAAGCGGGATATTCAGATGGTTTTATTTGTTCCATTTTTGCCAAAGATTGTTTTCTTCTGACACCATAGCTTCACAATGTGACACACACACAGGCCATGGAGCTGGGGTGGGGGGGATGCGGTTCCCCGGGTCATGACCTGGCTACTTTTTGGTCTGCCACAGCCCAGCTCAGGGCATGCAATCTGCTGGTGCCAGGGCCAGAAAGAGGGCAGGACATTACTGGGGTAGGGAGGGCCCCACCTGCATGCAGGGGCAAGAGCCTATGGGCCCAAGAGGGAAGGTGGGCCCAGCCCCGCAAGACAGGAGTTGCTGCAGTGTGAATGCAATGTGGGTTTGCTCTCCAGCCCTCCCCTGGCTCCTCCTGTCCTCGGGGGCAGGACTGGATCCCCTCCCACCCATGCTTCCCCACTTTAAATGGTGCTCCACAGCCCCTGGGTGCACACAAGAGAGCTGGAAAGAGAGTGGCCTTTATTTCCAGTTTAGCTCTGGTCAGGGCCGGCTCCAGGCACCAGCTTTCCAAGCTGGTGCTTGGGGCGGCATCCAGCATGGGGTGGCAGTCCGTGTCCCATGGCAGCAATTTGGCAGCAGCTCTGCCGCTCTCCCTGCCGTGGTGGCAATTCGAATTCGACGGCAGCTGCTTGGGGCGGCAAAATTGGTAGAGCCGCCCCTGGCTCTGGTCACATAAAATGGGTTAGGGCTATGAAGGGTTAATATTGGTATCACATGGCAGGGGTTAGGCACCGCTGACTCCAGCAGTGGTGTTGCATTGTAGTGTCATTGTTGCCACGCTGCTGGCTGTCACAGTTGCTGTGCCTAATGTCAGCCTGACATTAACAAGAGTGGCTGTTGAGCCGAGGAGTTGTTTAGAATCATAGAATATCAGGGTTGGAAGGGACCTTAGAAGGTCATCTAGTCCAACCCCCTGCTCAAAGCAGGACCAATCCCCAATTTTTGCCCCAGATCCCTAAACGGCTCCCTCAAGGATTAAACTCACAACCCTGGGTTTAGCAGGCCAATGCTCAAACCACCTAGCTATCCCTCCCCCCACCCCCAGTTTAGTGACTGTCTCTCTGCCTACTTCATTGGGAGCAGATCCCCAATCACAAAATAAATTATATGACACTATATTTCCAGCTAGATGGTCGCTATGGTGATGACCAGCTGATGCCACCCAGAGGAACTGTAGCGATGGATGGGGTACTGTCTCATGTTTATTACAGTGTAAACAAAAAGACCTTTTTTAAAGAGGCACCTGATGGGTAAGCCCTGAAAATAGTACTTTAAAACCTAAACAGCTTCTGCCTCTTGCCTCACCCCTTGCCTCCTGTTTTAGCTTTCATTTAAATCCACTAGTGTAAAATAAGAGAAAGGTTGTAAGAACTTTAAGTTATGGCTTGTGTTGCCGTGACTGGAGAAGAAGTGGCTATGTAGCAGCAGCAGCTCCTGAACATAGGTACTGTGACTGAGGCCTGGTCTACACTAGGACTTTATGTCGAATTTAGCAGCGTTAACTCGATTTTACCCTGCACCCGTCCACATTAGGAAGCTATTTATTTCGACATAAATGGCTCTGTAATTCGATTTCTGTACTCCTCCCCGACGAGGGGAGTAGCGCTAAATTCGACATGGCCATGTCTAATTCGTGTTACTGTGGACGGAATTCGACGTTAATAGCTCCGGGAGCTATCCCACAGTGCACCACTCAGTGGACGCTCTGGACAGCAATCCGTACTCGGATGCTCTGACCTGCCACTCAGGAAAAGCCCCGGGAAAATTTGAATTCCTTTTCCTGTCTGGCCAGTTTGAATCTCATTTTCTGTTTGGACATCGTGGCCAGCTCAGCAGCACTGGCAACGATGCAGAGCTCTCCAGCAGAGGTGACCATGCAATTGCAGAATAGAAAGAGGGCCCCAGCATGGACTGATCGGGAAGTCTTGGACCTGATCGCTGTGTGTGGCGATGAGTCCGTGCTTTCAGAGCTGCGATGGAAAAGACGGAATGCGAAGATCTACGAGAAGATCTCAAAAGCCATGACGGAGAGAGGATACAACCGGGATGCAACGCAGTGCCGCGTGAAAATCAAGGAGCTGCGACAGGTGTACCAGAAGACCAAAGAGTCCAACGGACGCTCCGGATCGCAGCCACACACATGTTGTTTTTACGAGGCACTGCATGCTATGCTCGGTGGTGCTGCCACCACTACCCCACCAGTGTCCGTGGACTCCAACGACGGGGTCTTATCTACGGCCACGTCGTCTGAAGTTTTTGCGGACTGTGAAGAAGAGGAAGGAGAGGAGGAGGACGAGGCAGTCGACAGCGCTTTCACCGCTGATTTCCCCGACAGCCAGGATCTGTTCATCACCCTCATTGAGATCCCCTACGAACCCTCCCAAGGCAGCATCCCGGACCAGGAACCAGGCGAAGGATCAGCAGGTCAGTGTTTTAAACATTTATTTAGAATAGAATAGGCATGGTGTGTTAGCAATGTGTTTTTATTGCTTAATTGGCCATAGGCGCTTTAGTTTTGAGTCGTTTCCAGTGCAACTACTCGAAAAGTCTGTCAATATGTATGGGGATAGAGGAGAAATCCCCATCAGAGATCTCCGCGAAGCTCTCCTGGAGGTACAGTGAAAGCTTTTGCATCAGGTTCCCAGGGAGTGTGGCTTTATTGTCTCCTCCAAGGTAGGATACTTTCCCACACCATGCAAGCTGCAGGTACTCTGGTATCATTGCCTTGCATAGCATGGCTGCATACGGCCGCGGGGTTTGCTGGTATTCACACAGCATGCCGTGTTTCTCTGTCTCCGTAATCCTCATCAGAGTGATATCAGTCATGGTGCCCTGGTTTGAATGAGTGGTTTTTTTAGTATAGTGACTTCTTGATTTTTCCTTTAAAGAACGACACCCGGTGGTTTCCATCCACGCGGGGGGGCGGGAGCTGGGAGGCTAACCATTGAAACTTAGCGGTGCGCAGGCAGGGAGAGTCCCCGGGACCGGCCACGCGGAGGCGGGAAAAGGGTAGGCGAGCCATTGTAGATGAGCGGTTTTGGCAGCAGCAGGAACTGGCCACTGCTAGGAACTGTGCTTGAAACATGGGAGTAGAGCACTGCTGTGAAGTAAGCTCTCAGCAGTCCAAAGGCAACGGCTTACCATGGTCTCCAGAGAGCCGATTTCCAGTGTCCAGCACCGCTTGTGGGATCTGTACACCAGGACCCCAGGCACTCAGTATAAAGACATAATATTCGACCTTGTAGTAAGTGCACATGTGATAGGTACTGTGCATGGTCTTATTCACAGGGAAAGAGTATAGGCATTGTTCGGGAAAAAGTATCTTTCTGAGGAATTCACTCCCTTTCTCCCATCCCACAGCTGCGAGTGTCTCCCGCCCTACCCGTGGATCACCCTCCCAGAGGCTTGCGCTGATCAGGCGGCGCAAAAAGAGAACCCGGGACGACATGTTTTCAGAATTGATGGTCTGTTCTCGAAAGGAGGCGGCACAGCGGAGAGAGGACGTCTCAAGGTCCGAGCGAGCAGTCAGCGAACGAGAGCAGAGGGCTGAAGCTCGCGAGGACAGGTGGCGGCAGGAAGACCAGCAGGCGACTCAAACGCTGCTGGGACTAATGAGGGAGCAAACGGACACGCTCCGGCACCTGGTAGACGTTCTCCAGGACAGGAGACAGGAGGAAAGAGCCCCTCTGTATGTTATTTCCAACCGCCCTCCCCTGCCACAAAGTCCAATCCCCCCCTCACCCAAAGTCACTAGAACGAGGGGAGGCAGGGGCCGTGGAAATAATCACTCCACCCCTGCGGACTGCTCCAGTAGCAGAAGGCTCTCATTCCCAAAACTTTAGATGGGTCCTTTCCTTCCCTCCAACCGCACCCCACAACAGTTCCCTGTCCAGGTTTCATCTCAAAACTATGCTCCCCTTAATAAAAATGTTTGTTCTGTACAGTGCTGTTTCCCTGACTTTCTTTCACAGGACGGTTTGATTTGGGGGGAGGGGGTAAGGCAGTTAGTAATTTGAGATGACAGGCGCCTGTACCAGGGTACAGACAGGGGGAAAGGTTCAACAGAAAGTCACACTCACATTGCATTCACTAGGCACACTTGTCATTCTGGGAGGGGGTTTTCATGTTCTCTGGGGGGGGGCGGCTCTGTGACTTTCTGGTGGGGGAGGGTGGCTGCAGATCTTTTGCGGCCGGCAATAGCCTGCATGACAGATCCATGCACCACACAGAGTTGCGAATAGGAGGGGTTGCAGGCTCCCTTGAAACAAGCAGTCCAACACTGCGGACTGCTCTGGGAGCAGGAGCCTGTCATTCCTCGAGTTTGGAAACGTCCTTTCCAACACTCCACCTGCTCCCCAACCGCAGTATGCGTCCCAGGTTAAACCCTTAACCGAGAAATCGTTAATAAAGACGGTTTTAATAAACAGTGTTTCCTTTATTAGACTTTTAAAGCGTTGAATGAAGCGGGGGAAGGTGGTTGGTAATTGGAGAGGATAGGCAACAGAAACTGGGTAAAGAAACGGGGGCAGGTTCAGCTTCTGTTTAAACAAGCGTAACAGTCACTGGTTACCCTGGTCAGTCTGGAAGCTAGCTTTCAAAGCTTCCCGGATGCGCAGCGCGTCCCGCTGGGATCTTCTAATCGCCCAGGTGCCCGGCTGTGCGTAATCAGCAGCCAGGCGATTTGCCTCAACCTCCCACCCCGCCATAAACGTCTCCCCCTTGCTCTCACAGAGATTGTGGAGCACACAGCAAGCTGCAATCACAATGGGGATATTTGTTTGGCTGAGATCGGAGCGAGTAAGTAAGCTTCTCCATCTCCCTTTCAGACGGCCAAAAGCACACTCCACCACCATTCTGCACTTGCTCAGCTGGTAGTTGAAGAGCTCCTTTTCAGTGTCCAGGGCTCCTGTGTATGGCTTCATGAGCCAGGGCATTAGCGGGTAGGCTGGGTCCCTGAGGATCACTATAGGCATCTCCACATCCCCAACACTTATTTTGCGGTCCGGGAAGTAAACACCCTCCTGCAGCCGTCTAAACAGACCAGAGTTTTTGAAAACACGAGCATCATGAACCTTGCCCGGCCATCTGACGTTGATGTTGGTAAAACGTCCTTTATGGTCCACTAGTGCTTGCAGCACCATAGAAAAATAGCCCTTTCGGTTAATGTACTGGCTGCCCTGGTGGTCCGGTCCCAGGATAGGGATGTGTGTCCCATCAATAGCCCCGCCGCAGTTTGGGAATCCCATAGCAGAAAAGCCATCTATGATCACCTGCACGTCTTCAAGGGTCACTACCTTTGAGAGCAGCAGGTCAACGATTGCATGGGCAACTTGCATCACAGCAACCCCCACGGTAGATTTGCCTACTCCAAATTGATTCGCGACTGACCGGTAGCTGTCAGGCGTTGAAAGCTTTCAGAGGGCTATGGCCACTCGCTTCTGGATAGTCAGGGCAGCTCTCATTCGGGTGTCTTGGCGCTTCAGGTCAGGGGACAGCAACTCACAAAGTTCCAGGAAAGTGCCCTTACGCATCCGAAAGTTTCTCAGCCACTGGGATTCATCCCAGACCTGCAGCACTATGCGGTCCCACCAGTCAGTGCTTGTTTCCCTTGCCCAGAATCGCCGTTCCACAGGATCAACATGACCCATTGCCACCATGATGTCTACGGGCCGGGGTCCCGTGCTTTGCGAGAGGTCTGTGCCCCTCTCAGAGTTCATGTCCTCCCGGAGCTTCCGTTGCCTCCTCGCCCGATTTATCTGCATCTGCCTCTGGAAAAGGTGGATGATAAGACGTGAGGTGTTGACAACGGACAGAACAGCAGCGATAATCGTGGAGGGCTCCTTGCTCGCTGTCCTGTGGCGTCCGAGCTGTCAATCACCAGAAAAGGGCGCGAATTAATTGCCCGCCGTCGCTTTCATGGAGGGAGGGCGGGAGTGTGGGTCGAATGATGACATTTACCTATAACCACCCTCGACACATTTTTGGCCCCAGAAGGCACTGGGGGCTACACCCAGAATTCCAGTGGGCAGCGGGGACTGCGGGAACTATGGGATAGCTACCCACAGTGCACCGCTTGCAATGTCGACGCTTGCCCCGTTACTGTGGACTCACAAATTCGAATTAATGTCCTTGGTGTGGATTCGCACGATCGACTTTGCAATATCGGTTTCACAAGTTCGGTTTAAGAAAAACCGAACTACTCTCGTAGTGTAGACATACCCTGAGACAGACAGATTTTCTGGGCTGCTAAAGCCACTTTGCATGTGTGATGCAAAATGATTTTGGAGTGGCTGGAGATGGCATTTAAATCTTGTAAGAATAGCTGCTCTTGTGCTTTTTTTTTTTTTTTTTGCCAACAGCTAATGTACATATGGAAAATAGGCCCCTTCCAGTTTTGGATCTAATCCAGAACAAACACTGAAGGAAAAGTTTGAATCTGGGGCTTGAATTTGACCCCTCTTTCCCAAATTCTAGCAGGTTTGGATTAGGGAATGTCTGCTTCGGTGTCTGGGGGTGATAGGGTCTCAGATCGACATGAAAATGGCAAATGAGATAAGCAGATAGATATGTCTCCTCAGCAGAGAGAGAGTGAATAACTTTGATGAGTCAAGACATAAATTGTGATGGTGGCTGGAGGAAGGCGGTGGTGTTTGTGAGTGGTATGTAAAGGTGAGAGAAAGAAGTGTTGCTGTTCCTTGACTACAGCAGGCAGGTGGGTTGGGGGATAGACACGTTTTTCATCTGTATGTGGAAAGCAATGGAAGCTGAGAGCACTCAGCACCTCTCCGAATTGGATCCCACTCTCAGCAAAGGAGATCTTGGTACTGCAGGCTGAAAAGTAGACTGAATTGGAGGTGGGTCTGTGATTGGGTGGCTTTCTCATATGTGGCCCTTGTATGACTCATACTGAGAATTGTAGACTTGTGATCTGAGATTTATGAGGGTGTCTCAGGAATACATGTGTAGATAGGTCAAGGATACCAAAGGTGTTAGACAACATAAAGATTGTCTGTGGAACCTTAATTTTGAATTTCTTGATTTTGTTTCTATATTTAGTTTTTCAAACTACAATAGTCTAATGAAGTTCTCCTTTATTATTGCTTATATTATACTATATTAACAAGTATTTCCTATTTTCAGAATATTTGTTTTTATTCAAATGTTAATTGTCACCATAAATTATAATGATGGCTGCATATCTTAAATATTTCTTTGATTAAACCATATGAGTAGGTTTGTTTCATATTCTAATTAGCAATGCGTCACCTGAGGCAGGAAGTTCAAATTCTCTTTTACAGGCTCTCTAATACCTATCATTTTCTCTCTTGACTTTGACATATAAATTGTCATCTGTACTCTCTGTTATCAGTGGGTCTTAGGATGTCTGGGTCTGGGTATAGGGAAATTTGCCAGTGTTGTAGGCCTAGCCTATGTATTTCTTGAAATAGACCTACGGATCCAGAAGTGGTGGCAAGCAATGCTGGCAAAACCAGCATCATTTGGAATTTTGTTGAGACAGATTGTACACTATTCCCAGAACCAGCAAAGGCCAACAGGAACTGCTGAGTGCTCAGCACTTCTGAAAAATCAAGGTACTTCTTCCGGTGCCTAAATATGGATTTAGGAACCTACAGTAATTTTAGAGTCCTAACTTTGTAAATCTTGACACTGAGCTAGGTGGCCTATGGAATTTACAAGCACTGTTGGCTGTGGAATTCTAAGCTTTTTGAACCAGTACTGTAGTCAAGGGGTAAATGTGGGTAAACAGAGTTTTCTCACTTCTTCCTTGAGGAATATGGAGTTTAGGCTAGTTTATCCACTTTTTTAACCACTACACCTTTGCTCTGAACTAAAGCTATTTGGCCAAGGGCATTTATAAACTCTGATTTGTCTATCAAAATCCTATGGCTGAAAAATGCTTCTTCCAATTAACCTGAAATTTAAAAAGAAAACAAACAAACAAATTATCTTCTTACCAGAGATCACACAGAAGAAGTTTCAGGTTCCCCGCCCCTCCCCCCCCCCCCCCCCCCCTGCTCGCTGGTCAAAACAAACCTTAAAATGGGTAGCAAGTTACAACTATGGAGTTCCTACCATGCCTTGTTAATAACTTTGGATGGCATTAGTTTTCATGGATACTTTTGGGATGGCCGCAGTGAAGTTTGAAGTAGTAGGAAAAATAGTTTCTGAAGGCCTGTTGTTGTTGTTAATAATAATAATAATTAATAATCATACTTAATACAAATCTTCCTTTTGCTCCTGTCATATTTGTAGTCTCCAATAATTACAGACACAATTTTGCATGATTCTTCATTTACAACTGCAAATAATTACGTGTAGAGGTCTCTTTGATTACACCCAGAAATAAAGTAGACCGCTTAAAACCCTCATTTGCCCTTGCAAATAGTCCTACCCTTCGATAATTTGCAAAGGGAGGCTAAATTAAAGCCCTTTAAGCAATCGTGCCAAAAATTCCTGTATGAGCCAAATATCTTTAACAAATAGAACAAGAGACAAGGTAAGCTTGGAAAAGTACAGGATGTTAAATGGATTTATGTTTAACTCTGATACATTTTTTTGCCCTCCCTGCCAAAATCTCTCTCTAAACCCCAGAGGTTTCTCCAATACAACACAAACGGGACAGACTGTGCTAAATACATACGTGCTGAGAAACAGGGAGAACGGAAAGCCCTGCTCACTTAAAATACCACCCAAAGACAAAAACAAGATACCAGGTCATTCACCCAAAGTGTGGATAATAAACAATGCATGATGTGGGCACAAGCTGCTTCCAGAACACTCTTGAAACACTCTTGGGGCCTGAAAAAGAGCAGCATCTTTTGTGCCATGCTGGTATTTGATTCTCTTCTTTATCCTGTGGCTAGATGGGACAGTGAAAAGATAGAATCATGAAAGTCTAGTACTAAAAGTGCCATGGTTTGTAATTGCAAATAAAATCCTAAATTGCAGGGAAAAGCCAGCCCTTTACCAGCAGTTCAGAACCTCAGTACACATTCCTCTCCTTTAAATCTGGGCCTTCTAACTAGGCACTGATGTCCCAGTGCCTAGTTAGAGAAAAATTTAAAGCTAGGCCTTCTAAGTGCTACGTTACCCTGGCTGGTGCAACCCCACTGAAGTTTATGGTTTTGCATTGGTATAACTCAGAGGAGACTGTAGCTTCCTTCCTGTGACTTTTCTGGATAAGACCAGAGGCTTTGAGAACAGATTATCACTTTAAAAACGTGATAATTTAAAGGGGTCCTTTCAATTTAGAAGTCAGACTTCTGTCTGAAAACATTTTTCCTACTGTTTGTTACAGGGAACAGCTACATTTACTACAAATAGAAGAGATTAGGAAAAAAGTTTTGATGGTTTTTTCCCCAGTTTGTTTACCGTGTGTATCTCCTAGATTATAGTCAGTTTGACTGGTTTCCTTGTATAGTCTGTTAGTCAGTTTCCCTTTTTGAGGGTCTTTCACGCAACAGGGGAAGACATTTTTTATTTAAAAAAAGAGACGTAAAATTGCAAAAATGGTCAGAGGGAACTCTGGAGCAATTAGGGTCTTCAAAACTAATTAAAAAAAACGGATACATTTCAAGTTGACAGTGTCTTTTTAAAATTGGTGTACACAAAGAAATATATTGGATCTGATTCTGGTGAATCTCACTTAGATTAGGATAACTCCACAGCAATTAAATGAGCTATATGTTGTGCAGAAAGTGTAAGTGAGAGGAGACTTGGGTCTGTTGCCTTTCACATTTCTGGCACTGTGCTAAATCCACCATAGCTATTCTGTATCTCCTTTCCCACGGTTCTGTTACCAGTGGTTTTGTTTCAGATGACATCTGAACATTTTGCTCTCTGTGTGAACAATCACTCAGTTGATAAATACACCGTCAAAATTCACATATCTGTATCAGTGGGTATTGACCCACGAAAGCTTATGCTTCAATACCTCTGTTAGTCTATAAGGTGCCACAGGACCCTTTGTCGCTTCTGCAGATCCAGACTAACACGGCTACCCCTCTGATACTTGATATCCGTATCAGAGGCTCATCTGAATGCTTGAATCAATTTCATTGATACAAGTGTGCAGGAAGGTGATCTTTTAATTTTTAACTGCCTTGAAGATAACCATTGTCAAAGGATTATCAGACTATAGTAAAAAAGATTCTTAACAGAAAATACAACCAGTTATCAGACTGGCTAGGCTTGGTGCTTTGTCAGATAGCCTGATATTGCCCTCACCTTTTGGCCTCACCTTGAAATGCCTCAATTAAATAAACCTGGAGGTGGAGTGAAAAAAAAAATCTAGGTTCATTATTGGTAGGGTTGGTAGCATTGCCTATTATTAAGGTTGCCTAGCACTTCCTATTATAAGATCATGTTTTCAGCTGCTTATAGATTTGCCAAATTAACTGTTTCCCAAATATTCCCTGCTGGATATTTGCCTGAGGCTGCATTTGTCTGGAAAATTTCATCCAAAATGATTCACCCATTTTTCAGAAAGAGGCTAAGGAAAAATATGTTTTGCCAACATTAAAAGATTCTGGAGACCCTTTTGTTGAAAATCTCTAGCACGCTTTGGATCAGAGATTTGAAATTTGGTGCAGGGCCTTTGTGTCAGGGATGTGCCTTTTGCTATAGCTGGGAAAATCAGCCCAAATTTGGTCAAGTTATAAGCTTTTCACACACAAAAAACCACCCCCAAACAAAAACACAGTTTGCAAATGCTCAGTACAGGCTTTGATTTTAGCAGCTAATATCCCTAAGATTCCGTGTGCACTGGGCATGCTCCCCATCTAGGGCTGAGCGGAACTTTCTTTGCAGTTGTAGCTCTGAGCTGCTGCAGGCGAAGGTCTCCAGGGAGATGGTCTCCTGTGCTCTCAGTGACCCCCTGCTGGGCCAGGCAATGTGGAGGAGGAAGGTGCCTGATTTAAATGCAGAAGGGACCAGAGTCGAATGGGCTATGCAGGGGAAGGAGATTGGGACAGGGTCATAGGGGCCGACTCCGTGGGTGCTCTGGGGCTGGAGCACCCACGGGGAAAAATTGGTGGGTGCTCAGCATCCACCGGCAGCTCCCCGCCAGCCCCGGGCCCGTTACCGGATCACTTACCTTCGTCCCGGACGCTGGCCGACGTTGCGGGGCCCCGCCCCCGACGCCGGCCGACGTTGCGGGGCCCCGCCCCTGATGCACCCAGCGGAGCCGACGGAAGTCGGCTCCTAAGGACAGGGTGCGTGGGGTGAGTGGTGGTGGAAATTGGGACTGGAGGCTGGGGAAGAGAGGACTGGGAGGGAGAGTGCAATTGACTGAGAAAGGAGACTGGGGCTGGGAGCCACAGAGGTGGCCTCAGAGTCACTAGATGCAAGCCCTCAAAAGTTTGCCTGTGCTGTGTATTGTGTAACTTTAATCTGGTCCTGATGTGTGCATGCATTATAAACTGTCTTTAATCACATGATAACATACTATTTTTCCCACAAGACCCCTGCCTCATTCAGTGCACATGATGATGGGTTGCTCTGGGTATGAATCAGGGTTGGATAGTGAAGGAGGCTGTTGTCTGTGGTCCCCTATCCCATTTGTTGCAGAAGTTGGAAGGCATGTAGTGAATGAGGCCACAGCTGCCGACTTTTCAAAATGCCTGGAGGTGCTCAACCCCTGGCTCCACCCCACCCCCCACTCCACCCCTTCCCCCAAGGCCCACCCTTGTCCCTCCGCTTCCCACCCAAGTTCCATCCCTGTCCCCCCGCTTCTCGCCCAGTTCCACCCCCCCCCTTGAGTGTGCCATGTCCTTGTTCCTCCCCACTCCGTCCCAGCCTTCTGCATGCTGCGAACAGCTGTTCATGGCAGGCAGGAGGTGTTGGGAGGGAGGGGGAGGTGCTGATCTGTGGGGCCCACCAGTGAGTGGGAGGCAGTGAGGGGGGTAAGGGGAAGCTGATAGGGGGGCTGCTGGTGGGTGCTCAGGACCCATTGTTTTTCCCTGGGGGCTCTCCAGCCCCAGAGAACCCATGGAGTCGGTGCCTATGAATGAGGCAGAGGCTTGCATGAAGAGAATGCTGCCTTGGAGAACTGGATTCTACTCCTACCTCTGCCACAGAGTTCCTGTGTGATGCTGGGCTAGTCACTTGCACCAAACGTTTCACCATGCGGGAGGATCACCCAATTGCATGTTCACCATTTTCTGGGCACCCAACATGAGACACGTGGTCTCATTTACAGAAGTGCTGAGCACTCATAGGTGCAACTGAAGTCAATGGGAGTTGTGCTTTGAACATATAAAATGCTATGTAATACTAAATCAGATCCTAGGCATTTCAAAATGAGCACCCAAATCAGTGGATATCTCTGTGTCTTAGTTCCCCGTTTGGAAAATGTAGATAATACATTTCCTCTTTACATAGGGTTTTTGTGAAAATAAATTCATGAATGTTTGTGCAGCTTTTAGATACCATTGTGATGAGTGCCATAGAAAAGTCCACGAGGATATTAATAATTCTATCTTCAGAGCAGGGTTTGAGTAGTTTGTAGTAAATAAGGCATAGGGTCATACGTTTTTCCTTGTTGTTCAAACAAAATACAGAATACCTGCTCTTTGAGTGAACACTGTCCATTTTGTGCATGGAATGAGGCAAGGGTCCTGTGGAAAAAATAGTATATATCACGTAATTAAACACTGTTTCATAATACAGATGCACAAGGGGGACAAATTAAGATTGCACAGGCAGCCTTAATTTTGGTATTTCCTATTTTTTGAGTGCTTTAGTGTGTGTAATATGAAATAGCACCGGCACAACTCATTATCCCAAATTGTTTTGAACTGCTGAAAGCAGGATACCAGGAAACCAAGTATTGCAATTGTATCTGGGGTGTTCAGAGACAGGAGATCAAGCAGCCTCTTTGTTGCTGCTCATTTTACTGCTTTGTTTCTTAAAAGATTTTACAGCTGTCTAGGAAACAGTGGACTGTTCATACTAAAGCCAGGTTGTTGTGCTGACCCTTTTGCAGAGTTAAACAAATAATAGAAAAAGTTCCACAAATTTGTTTACATTTTTTCAGATAATTTGCTTCAACTGCTTGTGATCATGTTGTGTGTTTTTTGTAACTGAGTCTGCTTGGGGACTTTCATTGCCAAAAGCCTTTATCACTTGAGCTAAAGGACTAAGGGCCAGATTTTTAAAGATCTTTAGGCCCCTAAAGTCAAAGATAGGCACATACTGGGATTTTCAAAAGCTCCTAAGTGGTTAACTCCCATGGATGCCTGTTTACATCTTTAAGGGCATAATGGCCTTTAAAAATCTGTGCCCAACTCCTACTGCTTCCAGTGAGGGCAGACTCATAAACCTTTTATATAGCCTGGACACCAGACGGGGAATAAGACTCTGACTTTCTTAGTGTACCTTATATTTGATTTCTGTGAATATACAAGTGAGGTTATTTTAGATATTATTTGAAACAGACAGTCTTAAGTGACAATTGCAGAGTATTCACAGAATATTAATTTCAAATTTGTATTTGCAATTATTCACACCAGAAACTTGAATCTGAGTTAATCCAGTCCAGTCAAGGGAACGTAAACATACCACATGATCTGTGTGTGTAGCTTGAATTGCAAATACAGCTGCCTTGCAAACAATGTAAAGAAATACAAGTATTTGCTGAAATTATGTGACAAATAATTTCAAACAATTAAATTGGAGTAAATTACAATCTGTTCATGGACAATTTGTGATCATCCATCAAATAAATTACTGTAGTCATTACAAATTATTTGCCACTACTAATAAGGGACAACTATATAAAGAGTTAGGATCTTAAAATCTGAGATCCCATGCAGATGTTACTAAAGGCGAGTGATCCTACTCTCTCTTGATTATTTCCGTGTTCTCCAATGGTGTTGTTTTTTTTTATCATCCAGACTATAATAAACTGTGTTGTCACATTGTCTGCAAAGTCAGTGTAGGAAAAAAAAGTTAGTAAATGCTTAGGTATTGCAACACTTAGATATCATTGGTGGGAGGAGGTGGAGTTGAGGATATTTCGAAATAATTTTTCTAACAAATAAACAATAACCCTCAGGGAAGAGTTGCCACATCTGAGAATGATATGACCTTTTCAGGTGGTATCTGTACAGAAAATGCTACAAACCTCATAAAACCACATGACCATAAACATATCGGATACCCCATGTGGATGATGACTTTCAGAACATGGTTAGCCAGCTTTCTGGCCTATGAAATGCTGAACACAACCATACTCTTTCTGTGCATCTAAATCCAGGCAAATCTAAGCTAAGAAAGACATTCAGCAATCTGTTTACAGATGCCCTGTAATACTATATTGATAGAGGTGTTTCATATTAGAGACTTTGCAAAACAAATATATCTTAATCAACAGCATGGTAGGAAGCTGACTTCAAAGACAGCCTCTGACCCAAACATACTGGAGTTATGGGACTCTAATTGCAAAGAAAAGCTAATATGTTGCTTTCAGGGTGTATCCCCAAGCTAGGACTTATTAAAATTTCCTCTTTATCCTTATCTTAGCCCTTTCACTACCTTTCTCCATTTCCGCCTCTGCTCTTGGAAGCGATGCTTCTCCTCTGAAACGCTGCCATGTCAAGGGACACATACCGGCTACATGGGACAGTAGTTGTGGTGTATTTTCTTGACATACCAGCTTCTCGAGGAGGCAACACCCATGTAGGCGAAAAATGGAATTTGAAGTTTTCTGAGTACTCACCCAGTTGGATCCCTTAGCAGCCTACTTAAGTCTCAGTTTAACATAGGCAGCACTTTATACCATGCTTTAGTAATTGTATAATAGAAATGTCATGCATGTGTGTTTTATATATGTGAACAATGACGATGCGGTGTATGCCAAAGGTAGTTGCTTTAGTTTTACATTGACTTCAGCAGCTGTGGGTGATCAGCACCTCACAAAATCAGATTGCTATTATTAAGGTGCTTGACTTTAGGTTTGAAAATTTTGGCCTCAGTAATACAATATTTATTTTATGTCACTATAGCACCTTGATGCAGGGAAAAAAGAGCCGGGACTGGAAATAAGAAGTAACTGGAAATAAGAAGCAACTCCTACTTCAATGCCAAATTCTGGTTACATCATCAAGTTTACTGGGGTTGCATAGCTATAAGCAAGGGCAGCATTTGTCCCTAAATGTCTCTAACAGGCTGGCAGAATCTCTGACATTGCACAGAGATTAAGTGCTCTTATGTTGACCCATGCTGTTGACCTGAGTTATAACCTTGAATAAAGTTTTGGAGTAACTCCTGCTGACTCACTGGGACAGGTGCAGTTGTAAACCTCTAGCATATAAGAGAAGTGGGCAAAGATCAGGAGGGTGTGCAGGAAAACCTAAGAAAAGCTAGGCTTAGAGGTTAATTTTAGCTTGATGTTTACATCCTTTTGCTCTTATCTGAGGTACCCATAAGACCAAATCCCAGGAAGGATATGAATTTGACCTTAGATCTTATTTGGAGCTGGATGGGAATTTCAGAATGCCAGACTAGATGAGTAAAACGGCTTTGCAGATAGCACTACTAACTTGATGAGATCTGGAACTGTGGGTTTATTTATAGGACCAGATTTTGCTCCCAGTTACAGGGGCATCCACTCTGAGTAATTCAGGTGGCTTCAATAGAATTACTCCAAGTTGATACCAGTTTAACTAAGAAGAGCATTTAGCCCTTAAAATTGTTTTCCTCACTTCTGTATTCTTTTCTCTGGTCTGTTCAGAGGGTGAGAACATCAATGTCTTGTTCTCTGCATCACAATAATTGTTTCCCATAAGTTCATCACTTACGTAGTAAAACCTTAAGAAATAAAATATTGCCCCCTCTCACTGCATTTGGATCAGAGGCTAACCTTCAGCAGGATTACTATTTATTGCTTTATTATTTGCACTGGGGTAGTGCTTGGATTCCCCAGCCCCAGAAGCGCTGGGTCTGTTCCTGCTCCCAGTAAAATCTATGACTAATCTCCCATTGACTGCAGTGAGAACAGGAGCAGGCTATATAGGAATGTAACAAATGTTGCTTGTTTAATGGGTTTATGCATTTTATTTGCATACTATATATTTTTTGTTTTTATGATCCTGAATGCACCAGAAAGGAACAAAAGCAGGGGAAGAAGGGGAAATTTAATAAAAAAATAAAACAAAAAAACCTTGGGCCCTGATTCTCTGGTCTGGCTGAGTTGCTTCCAAGGCAAGATCAAAAAGTGAGGAATAAAGGTTCCCTTGATTGTTGTGCTGGGCTGATCCCTGGTATAAGTTGGAGTACCCTGAATGCACACCTGGATGCCAAAGGTTCAAGGTGGGCTGGGCTGATCACTGGGGATTGCCAGGGCTTTCTTACATCTGGGCTATACTCCTTGAGAAATAGGGGACCTTACAAGTACTAGAAGCTCCAGCTCTGTGGCAGCCCTGGCTCCTTGGCAGCCTACCAGGTGGGCTGGCATGGGGCCTAGAAGCCCTTTGAAGTGAGCAAGCAGGCAAGACAGGCTTCCATTGGAAATCTTCCTGGTTTCCATTAATAGTTTTGATGGAAATTACACACATTCCTGTAGAATTGTCTCCATTCTGCTGAATCAGCATTTTCCAATGGACCCATAGACTGGAAGGCCAGAAGATCACGATGGTCCCATCTAGTCTGATCTGCACATTGCAGGCCACAGAACCTCACCCACCCACTGGCTGAGTTACTGAAGTCCTCAAATCCTGGTTTGAAGACTTAAATTTATACAGTATTCACCATTTACACTAGTTTAAACCTGCATAGGCCCCATGCGGCAGAGGAAGGCAAAAACTGTTCCACTGGAGAAAATTGCCAACCAGTTCTAATCATCATGCATATGTGCAAAAGGGCCAAATTAGGATTACATAGACCCCGTATTTTTCCTTTGCCTCATTCTTGGAAATAGCTGATCCATTTTGGCTGAAATTTTCCAAAAACCTTCAACCTGAGGCAGACAGTGTGGAAAATTCAGACCAAACAGTTAAAGCTATAAGCAATGCAAATGGGGTCTTATAAATGGAAGTGGTGGGCAACCTTAAGAGTAGGTAATGCTATCAACCCTGTCTATACATTATAGGTAAAACCGGTAATAAATCACACTTGGCCAGTGATGCTGCTATTGCAAGTACATGTGGTTATGGAGTAAGAAATGAAAATTGTGATGAATGTGGAAAATGGAAATAGATCAAATATCCAACACTTTCCTTTTAAAGCTCTGGCTTTCACCAGGCCACCTCACCTCAGTCTGTGCTCACAGACCTGATTTTTTTTGCACCAGGCCTTCCACGTCCACCCTTCAGCATTTGTAATTCTAATTACAGCGCACTGCTAACAAGGTTCACTTGGAGCAGCTCAGAAATGTTAGGGTTACACCATTTCCACTTTATTGCAACCCTTTCTTTTCACAGAAACATCTCAGCCCATTCTGCAGTTCCTATCCACTCCCCTCTCGTCTTCATGAGTATTGCTTCTTCAGCCCATTTCTCCACCCCCCCAACACCCGCAAGCTGGCAAACAACTTCTCTACTGTGCACTGTCAGTCTTCTGCTGCAGCTTATCTTGTGCATTGTCCAGCACTGTTAGAGCTGCTGCTAACTGTGTGCCAGCTGACCGTATGCTGCTCCTCAGGGCCTTCCTGATTACTAGTCATGCCACGTTGCTTCTGCTTCCCCACCTGCCTCTCGAATGGGGTGATTGCTAGGGTTGCCAGGTGTCTGGTTTTCGACTGGAACACCCGGTCGAAAGGGACCCTAGCGGCTCTGCTGACTGGGCCGCTAAAAGTCCGGTTGGCGGAGCTAAGGCAGGCTCTCTAGCTACCCTGGCTCCGCGCAGCTCCCAGAAGTGGCCGGCATGTCTGGTTCCAATGTGCAGGGGTGTCCACAGGGGCTCCACGCACTGTCCCCCCCCCCCCCCCGAGTGCCAGTTCCGCAACTCCCATTGGCCAGGAACTGTGGTGGATGGGAGCTGCGGGGTTGGTGCCTGGGGGCATGGGCAGCGCACAGAGCCCCCTGACTCCTTCGCCTAGGAGCCAGACATGCCAGCTGCTTCTGGGAGCTGCCTGAAGTCAACGCTGCCTGGCCAGAGCCACACCCTCTCCCACACCCTAACCCCCTGCCCCAGCTCTGAACCCCCTCCTGTACCCTGAACCTCTCATTTCTGGCCCCACTTCCCACCCTGGAGACCCCTCCCATACCCTGAACCCCTCATTTCTGGCCCCACCCCAGAACCTTCACCCCCTCCCACACCCTAACCCCCTGTCCCAGTCAGGTGAAGATGAGGGAGAGCAAGCGACGGAGGGAGGGGGATGGCGTGAGCAGGGGTGGGACCTCAGGGCAGGGGTGGGGCAGGACAAGGGTGTTCAGTTTTGTGCAATTAGAACGTTGGCAATCCTAGTGATTGCAGTCATTGTAGAGGCTGCTCTTTCTATAACGGGGTAGAGGAACCCTCAAAATTGTGTGCTAGGCCTGAGCTCATTGGTTCATTCATCCCTGTCTTTAAACACCCCAACTTCATTATTTGGAGCCAAATAAATGTGCCCTTGCAGCTGTATTTCAGAGGCGAAAGAGTGACATCCAGTGGCCACTCAGACAAAATGACAGTGTGTTGTGAATGTAGTGTAGTTGTAGCTGTGTTGGTCCGAGGGCCGGCTCCAGGCACCAGCCAACCAAGCACGTGCTTGGGGAGGCACCTGGAGGGGGGCGGCGCTGAGGTTTGTTTTTAAAAAAAAAAAAAAAAACCAAAAAACCCCCACCCCACAACACTCTCCCCAGCTAGGGCACCAGGCAAGCCCCACTCCCTGCCCCGGCTGGGGCAGCGGAGCCCCGTGCCAGCCCCGCTCCCAGGCGGCACCCCGGCCGGGGCTGCGGGGGAGACGCGCTCCCCGCCGGTCCCCTGGCCGGGGCAGCAGGGAAGTCGCCCTTCCCGCCGGCACGCCGGCCGGGGCGGCAACGGGGAGCGGCATCGCCCCGGCCGGGAAACCGGGGGGGCCAGGGCGGCAGCGGGGATGCCGTGCTCCCCGTTGGCGCCCGTCAGCTGGGGAGCGCGGCATCGCCCTGGCTGGGGGAGCGGGGCGGCAAGTATGCCGCCCTCCCCAGCGGGGATGCCGCGCTCCCCACCGGCGCCCTGGCCGGGGCAGCGGGGAGCGGCATTGCCCCGGCCAGGGGACTGGGGCCGCGACACCCTGGGGAAGCCGCCCTCCCTGCCTGCGCCCTGGCCGGGGCAGCGGGGAAGACGCGCTCCCAGCCGGCGCTCCCAGCCCATCGGCTGGCGGGGAGGCAGCGGGGATGCCGCCGGCGCCCCGGCCGGGGGGACTGGGGCCGCGGGGATGCCGCACTCCCCACCGGCGCCTGGCAGCTGGGGAGCGCGGCATCGCCCCGGCCGGGACAGCGGGGCCTGCCGCGGGCCCGCCGCGCTCCCCAGCTGGGGTAGCGGGGCCTGCCGCGCTCCCTGCCAGCGCCTCGGCCGGGGCGGCGGGCGCACCGTCCTCCTCGCTGACGCTCCAGGTGGGGTGGGGGGGGGGCGTTGTTTTGGCGGGCGTTGGGGGTGGGTGGTTTTTTTGTTTGGGGGGGGGCGGCGTTTGGGGTTGTTGTTTTTTTGCCTGGGGCGGCAAAAACGTTAGAGCCGCCCCTGGTTGGTCCCAGGATATGAGAGAGACAAGGTGGGTGAGGTAATATCTTTTATTGAACCAATTTCTGTTGGTGAAAGATACAAACTTTTGAGCCGCACAGAGCGCTTCTTCCTGAAGATATTGCTCACCCACATTGCCCCGCTAGTATGTAGTGAAAACTGTCAAGGATTGAGGAACTCAAGAAGGATCTGACAAAAATAGGTTATTGGGCAACTTGATGGCAGATGAAATTCAGTGCAGAGAAATGCAAAGTAAGGTGTGAAATCTCCTACTTGAGTACCACCTTGATGATTAGTTCTTAACTTGCCAAATTCTAGCTCTGTGAGCCTGGCCTTTAAGCTGTGTGATGAAGACCCAGAATAAGGGACAGAAATTAACAGGTGAAGGAAGTTTGAAATACATTTCTCTAACAAGTACATGTACAATATTTTCCCATAATGTCTGTTTAATGGTTCAGCATTTTTGATGCCAGTAATCCTCATTATTATACAATCAGGTTTGTGTTGAAAAGACATAAATAAAGCTCTGAAATGAATGACACATACAATTAGTTATAGTTAACTGGCATAGCCCTGAGAGAAAAGCTCTAGCAGGCCTGATTCATGGACCGGTATACTCAATGCACAGCAGTGTTCAAAAATGTGGTTAGGACTCAAGAATCTATCAAGAAGGGAATAGAAAATGCCAGAGGAAAAGTTCTGGTGCATTATATATATGAGGATTCATCCATTCCTTCAGGTTTGATCACCATACACCAAAAGTTGTCTTTAAAAAGGAGAAAGGAAGAAGATCTTAGCCAGTGGGAAATGACATTGTATTACCCCTACCTTCTCCATGACAGCAAAGTTCTCCTAGATTCAATTGCTGCTATGTTGTAAAGAGTAGGGGTTTGTTCCAATGTCCTAGGCCACAATTTCTATTAAAATAGGCTAAAACCAATAACATTTACTTATTGAGCCAACTAACTCATATCAACCAAAGCAGAAATGATCGATTAGTAGACTTCTCCCTAAAGGCAGAACAAACCTTGGATAGAATTTTAGCCATGGGAAAAAGAGCTAGCTTAAAAAATGACACACAAGGTTGGCTGCCCTTCTGGAACAGAGTACTGTAAAAAGAAATTGGATTATAAAGTTGTCCACTTTATCAAATTTTTCTCCTTACTTAAGTTTTATTATTTAAGATCACTTAGTTCTATTTCCTTTTTTGGATGTAAACTTTTAAAATGTTTTTAATTTTGTCTGTGTGACTTGACAGATTTGAAATCTTGCCCTAAATGCCTTAGGATTTGGGCTTGATTTTTCAATGGGACATGTACGCCTAAATTATTTAGGGGCTTTTGAAAATCCCACGCTCAATCTTTAGCTTGTCACACTATGTATTATTTGGCTTTGGCTTAGACTAGACTCATTTATTACGGCAAAAAGACGCAGTTACATCTTGGGTCCTAAGACAAGAAAATTAATATAAATAATTAAGTTGAAATCAGTGGGCCTACTTGCACGAGTAAGATATTGACATGGGTAAGTATAGAGATCAGGCCCTTAATGCAGAGTAAGGTTAAGGAAAACAGCAGTGAATACAGATCCACTTCCTCAAGATACTTAAGCATATTAGTCTCACTAACTTCCACGATAGGGCTAATTGATTAAAAAGATACTGGTTGTGCTTAAGAATACCTTAAGATACTGCATGAGCTTGAATACCTTACTGAATTGGAGCTTATATTACCAAGTATACTACATAAGATTGTCATTGCCTATTAATATTCCAAAGTCTTAAAGATTAATATGATATTACAAAACTTTCTGGGAGGGGCAGTTAAAAGTTGTAACTTTCGAACCTGGGTGTTTAAACAAATCCAATCTCAGAGAGGCAAATTTGTTGAGGTGATATGTGAACTTTCTGCCTTCTATTGTTTAAGGCACTGATTTTGTAGCTGATCTGGCTGCAAAGCACCCTATGGCTTCCACTCACATTTACTTTCAGGGAGGGTGTGTGCAGGCAGGGAAGCAACAGTTGTGATGTAACCAGGCCTTCTCCTATGACTGGAAAGCAGACTGCACAGATTGGTTCAGGAGCCATAAAACCTGACACAGGCTTATGGCTAAAACGCAAACCAAACCAAACCAAAACAGAAACCTGTTTGGACATTTGAAAAAGGTTCATTAGAAGGTTCATTTAAAAATAATGGGCCAGAGCCTTAGCCAGTGTAAATCAGCAGAAGCTCAGCAGTGTTTCATGAAATGATTATTTGCACATAAATGTTATCAGCGTGTAACCAGCTGTAAATGACTGGACATTTCACGAGTGAGCCTGTTTTTGTTTTTGTTTTTTAAAGCTTTGCAATCTGCTTGTCAGTCTAGATAACACCCAAAGAACTTCGTCTCTGAGGTCATAAAACCCTGGCTAAAACCCTGCCGCTTTGTTCCTACGCGTGTGTTTCCCATATTGCCAGCAGTAGTGCATGAGGGAGAGTGGCCTCTATAGGGCTGCTACTCCCCCGCCAGCATAGCTGTACTGTCATAGGAGCAACCTGTGCTGGTTACAGGGCTGACACAAATTACTTCCCCCAAAGCAAACTGGTAATCAAGGACAAGATTGTGACTCTGAGTGCCTAGTTTGGTCCTGGGGCAGCATAACTATCCACTGTCCCTTATTTGGGATGTCCAGCAAAGACGCAGTAGAGTGCTAAACTTTTAGACCTTCACCAAGAACTTCTGGACAGCTTCCGCGATGCATAAACTTTGTTTTTCATAATAATTAGATTTATCACTAATTTAATGTGTAACATTGCTCTAAATTATATGGCAAACTGAGAAATGTAAAATACATGTAATGGTCAAATGACCCTGCATTTATTCCAGAGATTGCTGCTGCCTTCAGTCCTTGAGCACCCAAAACTCCCACTGCCTTATGTTCCTAAATTATGTCTCATATGTACACAACTTTTGTGAATTAGTAATGAGTGGGTTATGATTCATGCTTCTGCTTAGAGCTATTCATTTTTTTTAACAAATCAAAGGTTTTTCACTGAGCACTGATCTTTTTTGAACTTTTTTTTGGGGGGGGAAGGAGGAGAAATGCCATCAGCATTCTTCAAACGATGACCTGGAACCTCTTTCACTATGGGACTCTGTCTCTGTCCTCACAGTGGGAAGGAACTTTATCTAGAGGTCACTGTCAGGAAAATGCATTTCAAAAGGTGACTGGACTATAAAAGTGAGGGGTGAAAATACCCCAGGTTCTCGTTCTCTCTCTCTCCCTCCCTCTCTCTCTCTCACTTGAGAAGACGAAGGAATCGGCTTTTGAACTTTGGGAGGGGTTCTGATCTCAGAATTTGGTCAGTCCTATTGCTGGAAAAATGTGGTAAGGATTTTACCTTGAACCAAATCTAGCTTAAATTTTAGTTAATAGAAAGCCTTTTATCTTTATTTCTCTTGTAACCATTTTGGACTTTAATGGCTTATACCTGTACTCACTTAAAACCTATCTCTCTATAGTTAAATAAATTTGTTTTATTCTTTAATCAAAACCAATCCACTGTTGTGTTTAAACTGAATTGTTTGGTAACCCCAATTAAAGTAGTAAATTGTTGCATATTGTTCACTTACAGGGGCAATGGCCCTACAATATCTGAAATGTCCAGAAGAGGGCTGGATAGTGCAGAACATACTACTTTGGGAAAATTTGGGACAGGTAGTTTGGTGGAGTCACCCTGAAAGTAGTAACCAAGGCTGGTGGAAGCCGAAGTGTGATTGGAGAGCTGCTGACGGCCAGATGGGGTCAGAGTTGCTGGAACAGAGCTGCAGCTATACACAGACACTCAGGGTGCAACCTACACAATGTTAGGCTGTTTGTGAGCAAACCACGTGGGAGCTACACAGCAAGGCATTGTGAGGCACCCAAGGTTGCAGAGCAAGCAGAGATACAATTGCTCACTAGCCTGGATTGCACCCTGGAATGTGCTAATTTGTTCCTTAGAAAGTAGAGAGGGAGAAAGCCTGTTAGATCACCTAACCCAACCCTTTGCTTATGTATGAGTGATCTCTGCAGAACGGTTACAGAAAAGTAGCTGATTTCTCCTTTATGACATACTAATTTCTTGCTTTTTTTTTTTTAAAGGAACATAGGAGTGGAAGGGACCTCCTGGGTCATCAAGTCCACTCCCCTGCGATTGCAAGCAGCCCTGCCATATTCATTTAATACACTTAACAAGCTCCATATTAAAATTAGTTGCGTTGATTGCCCCCCATCTCTGATTGTTAGAAACCTTGTTCTAATTTCCAGCCTAAATTTATTCATGGTCTTGAACCGCCCACTTCACTTCCCCCGTCCCTTTTTAAATGTAGTTACTACATTTGCTGTTCTCCAGTCATCCCCAGCTTGACAGCTTTATTAAACATCCTTGCAATTTTCACATACCAGTTCTTTCAGTATTCTGGGGCAGAGATGATCCGTTTCACCCAGTTTGAGGGCATTAAGCTCATTGATTTGGTTTCTACCTCCAATGTAGTAATATCCATTTCTATACATTTATTCTCATTAGCCTTTCCCCTATAGTGTACATTATCATCCTTATTGGAAACTGAGGCAAAGTGTTCATTTAGTTTTTGGGCCATACCTTGGTAGCCTTAATCTCTAGCCCATCCTTGCTGCATAGAGGGTCCACTTCTGCTTTTCTTGTTCTCTTATTTATAAGGCTAATGAGTTTTTTACTATTTGTTTGAATTTCTTTTGCAATGGCTAACTCAGTTGGACTTTTGGTGATCCTCACTTTAGCCCTACAGTTTTTGAGCTCTAGAATGTAGCTTTCTTTGCTGAACAATCTTTTTTCCAGTCCTCTCTGAGCCCTACCATTATTAGTAGCATTTGTTCTCCAGTCTACATCTGGGAAGTTAGTCTCCCTATTTAAATGAATAATTGCTTGGACAGATAGTTCCTTAGGAATAAAGGTCTGAACCCAGATCCTGTGCTGCAGACGCTTTGGCAACTGAGCACTGAGGGACCGCAAAGGAGGCTTCAAGTCATCATTGCATACTCTGTCCTCCAGAGGTACACTGTTCCCGGCTCTGCTGAATCTGAGAGGCTTTATCATGTAAAGTGCTGCTGCAATATACTGTGCTCCTTCAACTGCCACTTATGGCACCTCACAGCACTGGGCCAGGTGAGGATTGTGTAAATTAGAAAACTAAAAACAGAAAGGTACTTGTTTTTTATTCTATAAACCTTTACTGGGGTGGAAGGAGAGACAATGGCTGCCATTCTAAGGGTACGTCTACACTACAGAATTAGGTCGAAATTATAGAAGTCGATATATTAAAACCCGAATTAATGGAATCGATTGTGTGTGTCCCCACTAAAGAGCGTTAAGACCATGAGGTCAATTGTCTGTGTCCACAGTAGCGAGAGTAGCATCGACCTTCGAAGCATTGCATTGCGGGTAGCTATCCCACAGTTCCCGCAGTCTCCGCCGCCCATTGGAATTCTGGGTTGCGATCCCAAAGCCTGATGGGGCAGAAAAAAATGTCGCTGGTGGTTCTGGGTACATGTCATCAGGCCATCAAACGTCCCTCCCTCCCTCCTTGAAAGCAATCTTTTTCGCGCCTTGTCTGCGTGCTTTCCATGTTTGCTACAGAAGGCTACAGAAGGCTGCTCAGCTCACAATTACCGTACATCTCCAGCGTACGCCTTCACATTAGGTCTAGTGGAGATTCAGTCACGGTATAATACGGGCAGAGGGATAGCTCAGCGTTCTGAGCGTTGGCCCGCTAAACCCGGGGTTGCGAGTTCAATCCTTGAGGGGGCCATTCCGCCTGAGGCTGGTAGTCGCGGGACTGCACAGCATAAGCTCCTTGCCTTCTAGCTGCAGATCGTACAATATGCCATAAATGGTTGTGGTCGCGGGACCATATAGGAGAAGCTCCTTGCCTTCTAGCTGCAGATCGTACAATATGCTTGACATTACAGTGCTCCTGGCCGGCGGCCTTTGGTGTGGCTGGCCGGGGGCGCTTTTTTACGTTTTCTTTAAGGGAGATCCAGCACTGCCTGGAACACGGGCAGAGGGATAGCTCAGCGGTATGAGCGTTGACCCGCTAAACCCGGGGTTGCGAGTTCAATCCTTGAGGGGGTCAGGAGAGCTTATTGTACCATCTGCAGCTGGAAGGAAAGGCGCCTAACCACTGCTCACAGCATATTGTACTATCTGCAGCTAGAAGGAAATGAGCCTAACCCTTGCTCCCCCCTCCCTCCGTGAAAGCACCTGAGGGGGGGAGCGAAAAATCCTTTCGCGCCTTTTTTCGTGCGGGCGCCATATTGCTGCCACCATTGTTATCCACCCGCCGCTTCTGCTCCCACTCTGCTGTCCTGCAAACAGCGTACCAGGGGAAGCATGGAGCACGATCAGATCACCGCAACTGTTATGGCCGTTATGAACACCACGCGCATTGTCCAGCAGTATATGGAGACCGAGAACCGGGAGCTGCTAGAGCAACGGGAGGTGAGGACGGGACAGCATCAGCCTGAGGAGAGTGATGAGGACATGGAGACAGACCTCTCTCAAAAAAGGCCCCCCCGCAAGGTGGACATCATGGTGGTAATGGGGCTCGTTGATACAGTGGAACGCCGATTCTGGGCCCGGGAAACAAGCACAGACTGGTGGGACCACATAGTGCTGCAGGTCTGGGATGAATCCCAGTGGCTGCGAAACTTTCGCATGCGTAAGGGCACTTTCATGGAACTTTGTGAGTTGCTTTCCCCTGCCCTGAAGCGCCAGAACACCAAGATGAGAGCAGCCCTCACAGTAGAGAAGCGACTGGCGATAGCCCTGTGGAAGCTTGCAACGCCAGACAGCTACCGGTCAGTCGCGAATCAATTCGGAGTGGGAAAATCTACAGTGGGGGCTGTTGTCATGCAAGTAGCCAGGGCGATCACCAAGCTGCTTGTACCAAGGGTTCTGGGAAATGTGCAGCTCATACTGGATGGCTTTGCAGCAATGGGGTTCCCGAACTGTGGAGGGGCGATAGACGGAACCCATATCCCTATCTTGGCACCGGACCACCAAGCCAGCGAGTACATAAACCGAAAGGGTTACTTTTCAATAGTGCTGCAAGCACTGGTGGATCACAAGGGGCGTTTCACCAACATCAACGTGGGATGGCCGGGAAAGGTACATGACGCTCGCATCTTCAGGAACTCTGGTCTGTTTCAGCTGCTGCACCAAGGGACTTTCTTCCCAGACCAGAAAATAACCGTTGGGGATGTTGAGATGCCTATAGTTATCCTTGGGGACCCAGCCTACCCCTTAATGCCTTGGCTCATGAAGCCATACACAGGTAGCCTGGACAGTAGTCAGGACCTTTTCAACTATAGGCTGAGCAAGTGCAGAATGGTGGTGGAGTGTGCATTTGGCCGTTTAAAAGCAAGATGGCGAAGTTTATTAACTAGGTTAGATCTCAGCGAAACCAATGTTCCCATTGTTATTACTGCTTGCTGTGCGCTCCACAATATCTGTGAGAGTAAGGGGGAGACGTTTATGGCGGGGTGGGAGTTTGAGGCAAATCGCCTGGCCGCTGGTTATGCACAGCCAGACACCAGGGCTATTACAAGAGTACAGCAGGGTGCGTTGCGCATCAGGGAAGCTTTGAAAACAAGTTTCATGAATGGCCAGGATGCTGTGTGAAAGTTCTGTTTTTCCCCACTAATGAAAAGCCCCGCCCCTTCATTCGCTCTACTTCCCTTTACCCAAACCGCCCTGCCCCCCCCCCCCTCGATCACCGCTTGCAGAGGAAATAAAGTAATTCTTGCTTAAAAATCATGCATTCTTTATTAATTCGTAAAACACAGAGGGGGGACTATGGTGGTAACTGACACTGTCTCCCGGGATAGGTGGTGGAGGAAGGGAAGCACCAGGATGGGTGGTGGAGGAGGGGATGAGGGAAGGACAAGGACACACAGCACTTTAAAACTTATTGAATGGCAGCCCTTTCTTGCTTGGACTGTTCTCTTGGCTTGAGTGGCTGGGAGCACGGAGGCCACCCAAACGCGTTCTTGGGCGTCTCGGGGATGAGGTTATGGGACTCGGGAAGGAGGGCTGTTGGTTACACAGGGGCTGTAGCGGCGGTCTTTGCTCAGGCGGCCTTTCCTGAACCCTACGCCTGTCCTCAGCCATAAGCCGGAGGATTTCCATTTGATCCTCCAGTAGCCTGAGAATTGCATCCTGCCTTCTCTCTGCACGCTGATGCCGCTGTCTCTCTTCAGCCCGCCAGTCATTGTCTTCAGCACGCCACGAGTCCGCGCGATCAAATTCTGCCTTCCTGGACTCAGACAGTGTCTGCCTCCACGCATTCTGCTGGCCAGCCTCAGAGTGGGAGGATTCCATGAGTTCTGAGAACATATCGTCTCGACTCCTTTTATTTTTACTTCTAATCTTCGCTAGCCTCTGGGATGGTGATGAAAGGGGTGGCGTTGAAACATTTGCAGCTGTGGGAGGAAGCAAACGGGAGACAAATGTAAAAGACACATTTTGTTTGAACAAAACATTACATATCACATGTGCATTTTGTCCAAGGTTGCACTGGGCCTCTTATATTGAGGGTCTGACGGCTTGCTGTGAGAGATCACACAAGCAGGTCCGGCGGGCAACAGAATTCGGCTTGCAGACAGCCATGGTAAGACACTCTATAGGCTTCTTTAAGCTTCACAACAGGCGGGAATGTTTTCAAACAGCAACCCCCTCATTTCCCATAACAAACATCCCGTGGGCTGGCAATTTAAAACAAACAGGTTAGCAATTGAAAAGTTAGGGGGGGGGCGGCGGTTTTCGGGTTAACATGCAGGGAGAACCTAATCGCCCCCCCACACACACACACACCCAGGCAAGATGTTCGCTGTGCCCCCTCCCCCCACCGCGTGGGTCACAGCGGGGAAGATTTCCGTTCAGCCACAGGCAAACCGCCCAGCAGGGACGGAGCCCCTCTGAATGCCCCCGTACTAAAATTCCCCTATTTCAACCAGGTTCCCATGAATGATATCACTCTTCTGAGGATAACACACACAGATAAAGAAAGGATGTTGCTTGAATGCCAGCAAAAACCAGGACCGTACGCCGCCATGCTTTGCAAAGCACTGATTCCAGACTACGTGCTGCTTGCCTGGCGTGGCAGAGTGTGTTACCACGGAGCACAGGATAAGGTTGCCCTCCCCAGAAACCTCTTGCACAGGCTTTGGGAGCACATCCAGGAGATCTTTCTGGAGATGTCCCCGGAGGATTTCTGCTCCATCCCCGAACATGTTAACAGACTTTTCGAGTAGCTGTGGCTGTACTGGCCACGAATTAATCATTAAACACGCTTGCTTATAAAACATGTATTAATTAAACAGAGGTACACTCACCAGAGGTCCCTTCTCCTGCATCGAGCACGCCTTGGGAGGGTTCGAACTGTACTTGCTCCAGGGTGAGAAAGAATTCCTGGCTGTCGGGGAAAAGGGCTTCTCCGCTTCCTTGCTGGGTCTGTGTGCTGTTTTCAGCATCATTATCATCATCAGGCTCCTCTGTGGGTTCTGATGATCCACATACGGAGTCAAACCACATGGGAGGGTCTGTGCTGGCTGCACTTCCTAGAATGGCATGCAGCTCATCATAGAAGCGGCATGTCTGGGGCTGTGACCCAGAGCGGCTGTTTGCATCTCTGGTTTTTTGGTAGGCTTGCCTGAGCTCCTTAATTTTCACGCGGCACTGTTGCGCGTCCCTGTTGTAGCCTCTGTCCTGCATACCCTTGGAGACTTTGGCATATGTCTTGGCGTTTCTTCTTTTGGACCCTAGCTCTGCTAGCACGGTTTCGTCTCCCCAAACAGCGATCAGATCGAGTACCTCACGCTCGGTCCATGCTGGAGCTCGTCTTCGGTTCTGGGACTCCATCATGGTCACCTCTGCTGATGAGATCTGCACTCACCTGCAGCTCACCACGCTGGCCAAACAGGAAATGAAATTCAAAAGTTCGCGGGGCTTTTCCTGTCTACCTGGGAGGAGCATTCGAGCTCAGACCGCTGTCCAGAGCGGTCAGCTGTTGCACCGTGGGATAGATTTAGGAGGCCGATACTGTCGAATTGCGTCCTCACTAAGCCTACATCGATTCGGCAATATTGCTTTAAGCGCTAATTCTCTCGTTGGGGGTGGAGTGGCGAGATCGATTTTAAGAGCCCTAGAAGTCGATGGTAAGGGCTTCGTCGTGTGGACGGGTGCACGGATCAATCGAAATAACGCTAATAAATTCGACCTAAACTCGTAGTGTAGACCAGGGCCAAGGAAGATGGGAGAACAGGTGATGGCTGCTTGTTAAGCATGCCAGTATGGATACAGTCACACCCTCACCAAAGTTTTAGTCCTGAGTTTTGACCAAATTACTTTCAAGGTTTTAAAATACCTAGAAAAGTGTGGAGGCGCTTCTTTTGTCTAACTTCAAACTCACTCAGACATTGGGAGGTTGAAAGTTGGAGCCTAAGCCATCCATTATTGTGCTCTTTTTGTGAGAGAGACTGGAGAAAAGGAGCAGAGAGGAAAAAGAGAAAAAAGCATATTAAAACACCAGGACAGACTATGGAGCAGAGCATAAGCAGCATGAAAGAGGAAGAGACTGGGGGTGGGTGGGAGGAGGGAATGGAGCAGAGAAGAATAGTGCAGACCGAGAAATAGTGTGATATAAAGCCGATCCACTGGATACAGACAAATCCTCGAGTGCTAGCCTCACTTTTGGAGTAGAGGGTTCTTCAGGCTCTAACGCAGCTGGGACATTAAAAACATTCCAGCGTTCTGAAAGTCAGTAATGGTTGCAGTGATATGTGCTATTTTAAATGTAAATCTTCTCTACACTACTCCTTCCAGCTTTCCTTCCTCACATCCACCCATCCTTTGCTCACCTCCTCAGACCTACTGAGCTACTTAGGGTGACCAGCCAGCAAGTGTGAAAAATCGGGACGGGGGTGGGGGGTAATAAGGAGCCTATATAAGAGAGAGAGAGACCCAAAAATCGGGACTGTCCCTATAAAATCGGGACATCTGGTCACCCTAGAACTACTCCACTCACCCATCCAACCCAGGTAACCCCCAACTACTCCACTCACCCATCCAACCCAGGTAACCCCCAACTACTCCACTCACCCATCCAACCCAGGTAACCCCCAACTACTCCACTCACCCATCCAACCCAGGTAACCCCCAACTACTCCACTCACCCATCCAACCACTCACCCATCCAACCCAGGTAACCCCCAACCTTAAAGGGGAAAGAGGAGCTCACTGGACATATATAATGGACCAACAGATTTGGGGATCCAGGGAGGGGCACTCACAGAAGTCATAGACTCAATCGCTGTGGAGGTGTCAGGCATTTTGCTCTCTCATGAGGCTGCCAGAGGTCAAATGCCCCAGTGATGAGTGAAATTCGTATATCTAGACAGAACTGTGTTGAGTTTGATGGCTATCAAGTCAGATAAAGGAGACTTGGTCTCATTTTGGGGGAGAAGTGAGTGGTGCCGGTTCTGCTATGTGCAATGTTGTTTTTGGGGGACACAGCATCGGGGAATAGCAGAAAGCAGAGGGTGCTTTTTCCTAGTGTCTTCAGATGAGATGCTGCACGTGTTGTGGCAGGCAAATGTGCGTATTCATAAGAGGGAACAAACAGGCACTGCCGCTCATGGTAATGGCCTGTTGGACAAATGCCCAATTGTCCAAAGGCCTACTACAGACCTCAGTTTAGCATTCCCCTGAAGTCTTTGCAAGTGGGATCCTGTTCGGGAGGGGTGAGCGGCGGGGGGGACAAAATTGACTGTCTAGTTTAATTGTGCAAGCTGAGTGAAGTGCAGAAAGTTTAAAAAAAACCAACCCAACCCAGCAAACACAGAAACGTCAACTAGATTTTAATTTTAATAATGTCATTAGTACCAACGATAAGAACTTTGTCAAAGTGAAACACAGATATTCAATGTCCCTTTAAATTTCAGACAAAATAATATGCAGGAGAGAAACTTTAACTCTTTAAAACAGCAAAAGAAAAGTTAATTTTTAAACATTACATGATAAAACCTTGTTTGCATACAAGTGTACATTAGGGACTGTGTATAACTACAATCTTGGCATGAGAAATTCATGTGTCTGCAACCTGTTTTATGCTTCACTACAGTTAGAAAGGCAAAATGAAATTTAAAAAAATCTCTAGTGAACAGACAAGGAAATGAGCAAGCCTCTGTAAAATTTCAGGAGGAAGTCTTAAGTATTACTATTTATTATTAGTAGTTTATCTTGTACACGACCTGATCCAAAGGCTATTGAAGTCAATAGGAGACTTTATATTTATTGTTTTTCCATATGTAGATTTCAAAGTACTCCACACAGGAAGGTGGTGAGCATTGTTATCCTTATTTTGCAGGTGGGAGACAAATGCAGAGGTGTGAAGTGAGGGGCTTACGGCTGCACAGCAGATTTTTAGTTTAATTCAAGTTTAACAGGAATACCTATACTCTAAAATTAAAAATGTATTGCATGAAATGTAAAATTATTTTGAGGCTCTGCAGAATGGAATAGGGTTTGCAGAGGTTTTTACTGTTTTGGTAGCTGCTTGCAAAGTTGTTGGAAATGACATATCTCTGCCAGTTTGGAGGACAAACTTTGTCTGTTAATAAATGCCCTGTAATATGGTTAAATCCTTCAAGGATCAATTTATTTGGGGATTATTGCCAAAGAACTTTGGAAAATTTCTGTAAAGCAAGCCTTTCATTAGCCTAAACATCTGTGCATCCTGTTGAAGTTACATACCTGAAAAAAAAATCGTGATTTACTATTGGCTGAAAACTGTCTCGCAGTGGGGCACCTACATTAGTTTTAGGCACCTAACTTGCCTTATTTTCAGAGATACTGAGCACCTGCCATTGCCACTGACTTCCAACAGGTTCTAATTCCTGCTCATTCACGTTCTATTTGAAAGTAATGCTTCTTATTTAAGTGATTAACTTTATTCTCCGAGGTTTGAAAATGTTGGCCTAAATTTCTATTGTTTAGTTTCTCAGAAGACAAAACTGAAATATAGAACAGTGTCAGCCAATCAGTGCACATATGCAAATGGTTGCATCCAGAATGGATGCAGCAGATTTCATAAGTGAGAATTAATCTCCTATGGGGTGAATGGTGTCTTCTTTTTTTAAAAACCTCTAAGTGCCTCCCTCCTTCAAATATTGTTTACAAAGGAAAATTGTTACACACATGACAACACAGAGGCTTCAACATTTCTGACAAAGCCATTCAGAATGGATATCAGAATAGCTATAGCAGTTCCTTGACTTAGCAAACACCAGCATTTCTTATTCCTCAAGGGAAAAAAGCTCTGTCAATATTGATAGTTCTCACTCAAATAAGTAATTCCTGCCATTCACCTCATCAAACATGAGTGAGCCAGATTCATCTTAAAAGGGTAAAATTTAAATCCTTGCACCATTGAGATCTTCTGAACCTAAAAAAAAGGCATTTAGTGTGGTTGGGCAGGTTATGTTTTCGCCCTCTGCTCTTCTCAGAAGTTCTGGCAGGGGGAGGCAGTTTTAATTCCTTAACCTAGTCTGAGCACTTTTTTGTGGAGATGGCAGCTGGGATTCTCTGAATCAGCACATTGTTCATGTGACCCTTCTCATGCAACTTTTGGGACTGTGCCAGCCACAGGGCTCCAGCAAAGGGGTTGCTATGGTATCTTGTGTTGCTGAAACGCTCTTCCCGAGGGTCTCTGCTAGGGTTTGTGCCAGCAGAAACAGATATAAAACCATGGTGTATATAGCCCAAGATGTGTTTAATTAAAAAGTGCTTAGGACTTTCCAGCCATAGTGCTGAACTGGCTGAATATGCTTAACTTTAGAGAAACAAGGTGAGGTAATATCTTTTATTGGACCAACTTCTGAGGGTTAGCGCGACAGATTTGCCTCACCCACCTTGTTGCTCTAGACTGACACAGCTACAACTACACTGCATACTCCTAACCTTATAATTCTGCTGTGAAGGCACCTAATGTTGTGCATCTAACTTGCTCTTAAGTCACTTCATTCTTGTGGATGGTTGATACCAAGGCCGGCTTTAAGCCGATTCCTCCGGGCCCCGCGCCCAAGGGTTTTTTTTTTTCTTTCTCCGACAAGTCCGGCGGGGCGGATGCGGGGCCCCGCTGTTGTTCTTCGCCTGGGGCCCTGCACTCGCTAAAGCCGGCCCTGGTTGATACCATTTAAGGTTACAAAACGGGATAAAACACTCTTCACTTTTAAAAAATTGTATCTTCATTTCATGACTATTTTTATGTCATTGTGGTACCTCAGCTGGGAAGTGTCATGTATAGACATCACTCAAGCACAGTAAATGAGGATATACGGGATATAGAGATACTGCTTGGTATCATTGGCAGACGCCACCCCCCGCCACAAAATTAGGCAAACCTACTACATACTTGTGCCTAGGCTCACACTGGCAGTACAAACTACAGTATAGAGTTACAAAACAAAGATGAATGGTGCAGCATGGAGCCAATTAGCTTGGTTTATTATCCCATGGTCTTATGCTTCATACTTGCTTCTAATCATTTGCTATTTCTGGTAGCATTATATAATTAATTATTAATAGTAAATGATACTATTTCATATTGTCAACAATAAATGACCTTTTGCACTTACATAGAGTTTTTCATCTGAAAATCCGAAAACACATTACAAAGGTGGGTGTGTTATTTTTACAGATGGGGAACCTGAGGCACGGAAATTAAGTAAATTACCTGAAATGCAATAGCAAGTTAGTAGCAAAACCAGGATTAGAAGTTGTGTGACCTGGCTTCCTGCACTCTGTTATAACCTATAATGGGCATGATACCTCCTGACAGTTTCTGTAATCTTATGGTTTGCTATGTTGGTCCCAGGATATTAGAGACATAAGGTGGGTGAGGTAATATTGTTTAGAATCATGGATTTAAAAGGGACCGCCAGGGTCAGCTAGTCTAACCCCCTGCCAAGATGCAGGACTTGTTGTGTCTAAACCACGCAAGACAGATGGCTACCCAGCCTCCTTTTGAAGGCCTTCACAACCTCCCGAAACAATCTGTTCCATTGTCCTATTGTTCTTACAGTTAGGAAGTTTTTCCTGAGATTTTATCTAAATCTGCTATGCTGTAGTTTGAATCCATTGCCTCTTGTCCTGCCCTCGGTGGCAAAAGAGAACAACTTTTTTATGGCAGCCTTTCAAGTATCTGAAGACCGCTTTCTTATTCCCCCAGTAGCGTAGCCAGGGGGGAGCAGGGGGAGCGGCTGCTCCCCCTTGAGCGGAAGCAGCGCCTTTTTTTAGCTGCACTAAAAAAAGGCACCGCTTCTTTTTAAGCGCCGCTTCTTGCACTCACCCGGCGGCGCTCCGGGTCTTCGGCGGCATTTCGGCGGCGGGTACCACCAAAGACCCGGAGTGAGCCGCTGAAGTGCTGCCGAAGACCCGGAGCGCCGCCGGGTGAGTACAGGGGGAGGCGCCTTGTATAGCGCCGCTCCCCCTGCGCTCCGGACCTGGCTGCGCTACTGATTCCCCCCCCCACTTAATCTCCTCTTTTCCAAACTAAACATACCCAGTTCCTTCAGCCTTTGCTCATAGGGATTGCATTCCATCCCTTTGATCATCTTTGTTGCTTGCCTCTGGATCCTTTCCAGTTTCTCTATATTCTTTCCATACATTGGTGCCCGATGTATTGGCCTGAGCTCTGTGTAAGCTTGAAAGCTCATCTCTTTCACTAATAAAAGTTAGTCAAATAGGAGATATTACCCCACTTCTCTTCATTTACTGTGTCTATGGGTATGTCTATACTTACGCGTCCGGTCGGAGGCGCGGGATCGATGTTCTGGGTTCGATTTATCGCGTCTTGTCTAGACGCGATAAATCGAACCAGGAAGTGCTCCGCCATCGACGCTGGTAATCCAGCTCGACGAACGGAGTAGGCGGAGTCGATGGGGGAGCCTGCGTGCCGCGTGTGGACCCCGGGTAAGTACCTTTTCATTCGAACTAAGATAGTTCGACTTCAGCTACGTTATTCACGTAGTTGAAGTCGCGTATCTTAGTTCGAATTTCGGGGCTAGTGTAGACCAGCCCTATAATATGTGGGGTATATGTAACTCTAGTACTACCTGTGTCAGGGCACCTAACATAGAGTTTGAACTAATAAAGAACAGCTGGAACTGGTGCCTACTTTTAAAAAATCTAGATGACCAGGAACCAGAAGTGGTTGTGAGAACTATTAAACTGGTCTGATTTTTTAATTACATCTATAAAATGCTGTGACGGAGGGTACCTCTGTTTTTTAAATTAGTCTTAGCTAGAACTGAAGTAAAACAATCAGATTTTATTTGGAGAAAGGCAGCTGCCACTTGCATCATTGTCCATCGTGATGTTGGAAACAGATGACGGCAAATAAATGCACTGGAAAGCTGTAGAAATGTTTTGAACTACATCCTTTTTTATTGCAAAACATTTGTTACAGAAATTTCAGAAAGTTCTACTGCAGTAACTGCCAACTTCCGCTTTTTCATTATATATCTAACCACACTGTCTAAAAGTGCATTGTGAATCCAGCAGACTTTTAAAAAGGACTGTTTTCCCTAGTAATATATATATTTGAATAAATCAAAATTCAAAAACCTTCATATTTATAGGAATTCATTTAAAAATGACATTTTAATTGTTTCCCCCTCCTTTTATAAATGTTTGGTATAACAGTTACAAATGATAACCCAAATACTATATCATTACATAGCTATTAGTACAGTAGTATTGCAAACACTGTTCCAGACAGCACTAGCAGCATAGAGGCTCTCCTCACATAAGACAGCTGCAGGGGTGGAAGGAGGACATACCTTTAATACAGGTTACTGTTGTGCACGCGTATTTCAGAGCCATTTCCCCCCTACTATCATATAAACAAAAGTTACCATTTTCCACCAGCAACAGCAGCAGCAATATTGTAACCCACCATTTTCCTCAAGAGCCTTTTGAAGTAAGAACTTTGTGAAACTTTTTTCAGAATAAAAGTGCAGTTGATAACTAGGTTTCACAGCCTATCTGAAGTGAAGTTAGGCAGGCCTAGTGGCACATTCAGTGGACTGCCCGCTGGAAACCTTGTTAAGGACAATGTGTGTAATGGCTGGAAGTGATGTAAAGTTGGAAATTCAGGGCCCAATTCTGCTCCCTATTATTCTGCAGTGAATAAACAGTAACTCCACTGATGTAGACTTCCTGCAGATTTACACCACTGTAATAAAGATCATAATCTAGCCAATAATCTATCTTGGAAAGGGGAAGGATGGAACATGCTATATTGCTCTCCAAAATGCCACTACAGTTGGCTATAAAGCAACATAACAGTCATGGGACTGGAGACAGTCACTCCTTTCACGTGCAGGGGTAGTGCTGTGATGTATTCGTTTATGCCAGAGAGGACAGGAGGGTAAATTCTAATGTACAGTAATGAAGGAATTCATTAGCTAAATGCAACCCCCCAGCCATGTCCTTTACTTTTGCCCTCCTTCCTTATTTGGAATGTGAGATTGGTGAGGGAGAACTCATGCTACAATACCCTTAGGCTCCTTTCTTAGAAAAAGTATTAACTTAGCTGTCTTATAATAAATTTACGTTAATCTGGAAACATGGTTTTGCTGTCTCAAATGGGCTGATTTGTGCAAAAATGCAAATTTTGTTTTCCTTTTTCTCTTTGATGTTAGGTGGTGGTGGTGGGTGAGGGGAGAACTTCATAATTATCACAACCACCTAAATCACAACTCCCACTTTGGAAATCCAAGAATGACCACCTCATATTTTCCTTACTCTTGGTTGTTGAATCCCCTTAAAGTGATAACCTGAGCAAATACAAGAAGACTTTTTTTTCTCTCTTATTTTAAACAAACAGTTTAGAGAGAGAGATTTGATCATTTCTGTGAGCTCAGTCCAAATTTGTAAATTGATAACTTTTGCTTTCAAGAGAACAGGCCCCAGTCCAACTGCAGGAATTAGACCAGTGGTTCTCAATTTATTAAACATTGTGGGCCGTACGCGGGCAGCAGCACCTGGACCCCTGCCGTGAGGGGTCAGGCGGCTGCCCTAACTCCAGATCTCCACCATGGGGGGGGGCGGGCCGGCTGCCCAGGAACCCAGAGCTTGTGGGGTCAGCCAGGGCTCCCAGCCCCGCCGCGTTAGGCAGCGGGGAAGCCCAGACCCTGGCACGCGGGATGGCCTTTAGCATATAGCTTAGCTGGGCTGGGTCACAGCTGTGCGCTAATTGGGCTGCATGTGGCCCACAGGCTGCTGGTTGAGAACTGCTGAATTAGACTGAGGCCCTGTCCTGTGAATGGCACTTATTTTACTGTATAAGCAGTTGGCAGACATGCTTTACTTTTTCATTTTCCAGGTGCCAGACAGCTTCTAAGAAACAAATATTCTACTTTTCTTACAAATATTACATCTGAAGTCACCCCCATCCTAACAAAATCATTCATCCCATCCATATACACAGATTCATTTTCACTAGAAGTCTTTAAATCAGCATTAATTATCTGGAGTCTAGAGCGATTTTGCCATGTGGATTAATGAGCTTTTTCTCACTGGTTGTTATGTTTTAGCAATTTGTACCTCACGGCCATTAGTTATCAGACAGGTGTGCCAAGAACAGTAATGAAACACCTTATCCTTTTCCAAAGTAGAGAGCTAAATGTCTCAGCACTGCTGTAGGTTCACACCTTTGTGTTTAGTACTTCCATTTCATGACATCTTGAAGTGTAGCTTACAAAAAAATAAAAATAATTTTAGTTTGCTTAAAGATTGAACATAATGTAAAAATCCAAAAACTTGATTTTTTTAATTCCTAACTGGATTCATCATTACAGGCAGGCAATAATAAAATGTTAAGCCTCATAGTAGTCCAAAGAAATTCATGGAACAGTGCATGCATTTTCATTGACACAAAAAAAGACTGGACTTTAAGGAAGAGGAACTAGTTCAGTCATATCACGTTGTTGTGAGAGAATAATATGCTATAATCCAATATCTAGGACAAGTGTACACCCAACTATAGAATAGCATCACTTAAACTGGAAACAACAGAACAGATTACTATATGAAAATATTTATAAAATACTGTACACTGCTTCCTTAATTGGCCAGCATATGTAAACAAACAGCTAAGTCAACTGAGTTTCAAAATATTATTTAAAGTTAATTTATCTTATCTTTTGCATAACATGCCAGTTCATCTTTCACACTATCACAACTCACCAATCACAGCTCACAGTGGCTCATTAGAGACTTATACATCAGCTCATACAAACATTTACAGTGGCGCTGTACAGAAGGACGTGTGAAACATACAGCAGTTACAGATTGTGACCAAAAATGCATAATCCATATGTATGCTAACTTGGATAGTGGAATTTAATGTTCAATGCAACATGTGCTATTTTATTGAATGCTACAGATTTAAAAGTATGACTTTATAATGTAATGTTAAAGCTGCCCTGTAACATTCACTGTATGATCACATGTCAAAACCATACTGGATTATACATGGGCTATATATTTCATAAAATATCATTCAATACATAATATATCATATGGCACAAGCTATAGTTATAAGATGATGAAGGTTGAGTTATTTTTTATCTCCGCTAAAGAAGTTAAAACAACCTGTACCATTCAGTGTTAAGAGTGGGGCAAAATCCTCATCCCACTGACATTAACAAGTGAAGATAAACAAAATACTCTACCATCCATCATAATACATGCTATAGAAATCTTATTTTAGGTAAAGAGGAAACATTCAGGAAAAGTTTTGACATTTTGGAATTATACTTTTTTATAGTGGAATTTATATATAATGGCAGTTAAAAGAGGTAACTAAAGTGTCCTGGTTCACCACACCTGGAGTTTATGCTCCAGGTCAATAAAGTGCCGTATTCTAATTATTTTACAGCTCCTGGATTGGGAAACCCCTTTACCCTAACAAACTAACAATGAATCACCCAGAGGGGATCTCCGCACCTTGAACTAATAAAGTGATGGGGGTGTCTCAAATTAATTTTTCTTGTACATGCTAATGTTATTGATGAAGATGGAAAATCTATGAATAATTTCAGAAAACATCCTTAAATTAAAAAAGCAATAAAGAAAAAGGCTGATTTAGAGAAACCATAGGAACAGACTGATACAAAAGTTGGCACATTTGAAGCAGACTGTTAAACAAAAATGGCATTGTCCCTGGGAAAGCTATTGTTTAACAATCAGCCCATCACAAGCACACTTTGTAATTCATTGAGTGACAGGTCAGTAATTGTACCCTTGATCAGTGACATGTGACAAAAAAGCAGTACATGGACCTCAAGGCAATTGAGTAAACACAGTATGTGGATGAAGCCTAGATCACAGAAGGATTGATTTAACAAAGTACAAAAAGGAAATAATTGGTGCACTAACAAATAATACATTTTGTGTTTTAAAGTCAACATGTTGCATTTATTTCAACAACTTTCCACAAAGTGAGTCATTGCTCACAATTTTTTCCTACTCTCTTTGCCTCTTCTCGCGGGTCAGATATTTAATTTTGAGGTAGGGCTTTGTTGCCTATCACTCAGATGCCCCTGGGATGAATGCCTAGAGATAAATTAGGTTGAGACTTTCAAAGATGTCTCTTGGATTTGCATGGCCAACTCCCACTAAAATTAATGGTCATGGGATGCCTCAAAACCCCATAGGTAACTTTGAAAATCCCACCCATGTTAACATTAATAATAAAGGACGTGGATCCACATGTATGGTAGGTTTTTTAGAGGCTGGGGCTGTGCTGTTTTATTTTTAAACTAATGGTCACAGCATTTGCTTCCAAACTTCTCAAGCTTAAGCTTTCCCCCCCTATAAAATGATGTGAAATTGTGATCAAATTACTACTTTTAAGGCTCTATTATATGACCAAGAGATGGCTATCATAAGGGCATGAAACACCTTATTAACACCATGAACAAGGTTTTACACTCAGATGCATAGGACGTATTACTGCTGACTTCATTTGGGGTCCCATAAACACAACTGATGGCAGAATTTTTATTAAAATGCATGTCGTGGTTTGTTCTATCTTGCTGTTAAATGGAAGCATACTTGCAACTGATGACTTTTGCTGTTAACACATATCGGTTTTCACTTTGGTGCTTTAGCTTACCTCTAAAATCTTTTTTATTGTTTTGAGATACTCTGCCAAGAGCATTTTCCATTAAACAATGGTAATCTTAAATCAGACTGCTTGATAAACTTAGTATGGTATGTTTTCAGTGTTTAGATACAACTGTCTCAATAAGTAAAATGTTAATGCTTGTGTTGGGTGAACGACATGAAAAATCAGCAGTTTGATGATAGAATAGTAAGAACAACATAGTAGCAATTTGGGAGGGGGGATACAAATTAATGGAAGTAATGGAAATCATGCAGAGAACAGTGAAAATATAATATCACTCCTGCTCTGCTTTGAGCATCTCAGCCCATTATTCTTACTATTCCATGACATCATTTAATTTAGTGAGACAACATATTGATGACAAATGTGGTAAAAAAATAAATATATTCCACTTAATTACATTCATCCTGAGCTTGGCTCCACTGTACCACAAAGCTTGTTTAGTACAGGAAACCACCTGACAATTTTTTTTTTTTACATAAATTCTTCCTTCATTTACATTGCAATACAAAAGGCAGTTCTTTTTCCTTTCCCATCTTGAAAATATAAACATTTTGTGGCACTAGAATTCAATACAAAAAGAGACAGGTGAACTATATGATTGTTGCCTTGTTTATCTTTACATTGATCAGTTGCAGAAGTGGGGGAGCTTTAGGATTTGCTTACAGCTTGTTTCTATAGACTACAATGATGTTTTTCCTCAGTCATTGCAATGAGGGAACTGATGTAAAAATAAATCAGTTCAGAGTGTCTCTTTTGTATGCTTTTCTTTTTGCCAATTTAGCCCTGTGTCCTAGAAACTCATGAATAATTACCAGAAATCCTAGGATGTCTTCTAGTAAAAGGCAGATTTCTGAACCTACTCAAGGCTTTGCGAGGGTGTTTTTTTCTTTTCTTTCTTTTTTTTTTTTTTTTTTTTTAAAGTCTTTATAAAGCTTTCCTCCCTCCTTCTTTCCTTAAGTGCAAATGTCAACTCGGTCAGGATCCAATAACTCAGTGTGCGACAATGAGATTAACAAAGTGCTAACCTGACCAGTGACAGACTCTGACTTTAGCTGACATATCCCGGTGTGATGTTATTTTATTCTGCTAAGGAAAATGGACTGGAGAGCAGATGACTCTTAGACCTCCTGTTATGCATGTCTAGCTGTGCTTGCTTTCAAAGCTAGGGAAGGCGCCTGTTCTAGACAGTCTTCTCATAGACAAGTTGTCTCCTCTACTCTCCGGCCTGGATGACTTACTCCTCTGGAATGGATTTCGTGGGCCTGTTGTGTTACGCTGTCTATCTAGTTTATCGCTGATAGAATAGCTTTTCCTTGTGTGTGCATACAACATGCTGGACTCATCTGCTGAGTAACTGTTGGCCCTCTCTATTTTTGGAAGCGGTATGTTGTTGGACAGTGTTCTTGCTGTGCTGCTCTCTTGAGGAGATAAAGAAGCCCCCTTTTTGTCTTTGGCCTCAATATCCTCATTATCAGAGCTTGGGTGACTTAGCTCTGCTTCTCTCTCTGGGTGGCAGCATCCCAAGTCCTCCACTTTGTCTCCATGATTTCCAGGAAAACTGGATCTTTCTGCAATATTCTGAGGAGCGCTGACACACCTGGTGTCTATGCAGTCTGTAATACTTGTGTACTCCGCTGTTTTGACTGGCACCCCAAGGCTGCTGAAATAGCTCCGAGAAGGAGAGAACATAAAACTATGAGATTTCACGATTGGGGTTTCCTCCAGAATAAATGGGGTAGTAGCCAGATAACGACTGCTTTTAGATCGCTCTAAGGTCTGATACAAAGGAGGGTCTGACTCCCAGAGGTTTTGGCTATCTGTGATATGTGAATAGTCTGAAGAAAACACTCTTGTTTCCATTGTAGAGGTTTCCTCACAATCAATACTCCTGCCAGAAATTCGGTCACTGGGAGTACTGCTAATATACGCACTGTTTGCTAGAACAGAAGAGGCTATTTGAGCCTGCAGAGATGGGTCTCCGGTACCAAGTATATTAATTGAACTGTCGAGAGGTTCTATACCAGAATGCAACTCATCCATGGCAGAAACATAAATATCTATGCAAGACGAAGGCCTTCTGGAGTCTGGGGCAATTGACAAAGTGCTTGTAGGGGCTAACGGTACTTTTGCTTCTTTTGATACAGAGTGTGAGCTACTCGCTCGATGCAGGCTCACAGACTTTTCTTTAAAAATATTTTCCAACCTTTCTAACCCACATTTGTCTTTCATATTCACTGCATAGAAAGAGTGGCTTCGCAGGCGGGGCGTGACGGTAGGAGAGGTTGGGGACATTGACTCCTCTCCTGCAGGATCTATACTCTCTTGAAGCTTGTAAGTGTTCCCTTCCTGGCTATTGAAGCTGCTCTGTCTCACAATGTAGGCTGCATCTGTGCAGTCTGAGGAGGTTCTAGATCGTATCTTAGTAGTTTCCCCTCTCTCTATACCAGTTAGCTTGTCAAAGGCTGCAGCCATTCGTCCTATCATATCCTCCAGCTGAGCAAGCCTGACGTCTACAGTCTGAAGTGAAGCCTTCATACAATGTTCTCGTTCGTTCACTTCCTCCAGGCGCATGGCCATGTTCTCTACCCTTTAAAAGAAGAATGCATGGGTTATACGCAGGGGAGTGATTACTGATGTCCATTTATTAACCCACCAAAGTGTATGGGAATAAATAGGGCTTAAAAAGTCCAGGCCAAATCTTCTGTTCTATTCTAATTTTTATACCACCCCATCTGCTGTAAAGCACAGCTAAGGATGGATTAAATGGCCAAAATGATTCCCCTTTTATAGGAAACTGCAGCAGTGGTGTAGAACTAGAATAACCAGTTCTATGCTACCCACTTGTAGGCCTTGATGTAGGGTGTGCTGGCAGGAGGAAGGGGGTGGTGCTCTGCTCTGGCAATCCCCAGCTGCCAGAACTGTTGCTTTGGGTGCTGTTGCAGATGGGCAAAATTTAGGGCAGCGATGCAGTTGCTATAAATTGTGCCACAGGCCAAAGTAGGATATAGCTGGCTCCAGGATTAAGGGTGTGTGAGAGAAAGTGGAATACAACCAATTTTTGCTCCTGTCCCTCTTGGATTTTTGCTAAGTAGCGTTTATACAGATCTAAGGAACTAGTCTAATTGCTTTGCAGTTTATTTTTAGCTGATGAGATAACATGATTGTTTTATCAGTTACCTTTCAATACTTTAGTAGATTCAGTACAATAGACCCATAGAAATTAGAGGTGGAAAACACTGCATAAATGGGGTCTGGATTGCACCCCAGTTTAATGGGCATGCAGAGTGGACAAAATTTTAGTTTCAAAAGTCTTATCTGAAAGAGCAACACACTGCAAACTGTTCAGTAGTAGATGTATCAGACTTGGAAAGACGAATGACTGAATAAACACTGATGAGATTTGAAACTGTGGTTTGGAGGAACGTCACTCTTCCTAAGAAGAACAGGAGTACTTGTGGCAACTAAACCACCCCTTCTAGTCAAAGGAAACAAAAACGTTTGGAGCAAAAAGGCCTATCCCACTTCAAGCACAAGATATAATCCCATAATAGAGAATATTCAAGCTACCAATTCCTACTGGAATCAAGGAGAATTTTGCCATATAATTTAACAATTTAACAAAAAGTTCTGGTTTTAAAATGCAAGTTTTATATACTTCTTAGCCAATGACTGAATGCACTAGCACACATTCAACCTGTAAAATAACTGTTCTATGATGACATATCTAACTTTAAAAGTTAGGGATATAGAAGATACTGAACAAGTGGAAATTCTGATCCCATTGAGGTTATGGGGAATTTTGCCATTGATTTTAATGGAGGACTCTGAAATGAAGCATGCAATTAGAGTCAGTTTGTAGACAGCCAGTGTATGGTAACAAGTATCAGAGGGGTAGCCGTGTTAGTCTGGATCTGTAGAAGCGACAAAGGGTCCTGTGGCACCTTATAGACTAACAGAGGTATTGGAGCATAAGCATTCGTGGGTGAATACCCACTTCTTCGGATGCAAGCAGTGGAAAAAAGTGTATGGTAAGGCAGGGTAAGTTGTGCCTCTTTGTTTTGTTTGTTACGTTGCAGCCTTCCAGCAAGAGTATTTATGTTTTTATCTAGTTTCTCTGTGTGTATGCTGATGCGTAACAGTAGGGACCATGTCTGAATACATATTTGTGCACCAGTTAATACATTCTAGTCCCAATCTTGATTGGAGTGTTTGGATGCTACACTCAAAGACAATGCGTGTGGAGGGGAGCACATGACCTCTCCCCAGATTTCTGCTTTCCATTTAGCTAACTGCCTGGAGTCACTGGCTCAAGCCACCTGGTGTTGCTGCTCACCTCCGCAAATGTTCCTCTGCTCCCCCTAAGGGGTGGGACGCATCACAGTTTTAAAACGTCTTTTTTAGATCCAGAGGCAAGGTCACATGTTGACTCAGTACCTTTAAATTGTGCCCTGCCCATCAACAGTTATGCGGGGCCTCTGGTTACAGTAATAATTAATTTTAAACATTTTGAGAGGAAAGACAGCCCAGTAGTTAAGGATCCAGCTTGGGATGTGGGGCACCATGGATCAAGTGCCTATGCTTTCTGTGGGACCTTGGGCAAATCATTTAAGGGCAGATTTTTAAAAATAATCTTTGGGTGTTAGGTGAAGCTAAACCTAATAGCTTAAGCACTATTAAGGTCTGATCCTCATCTTTTTGGAGTCAATGGCAGGTTTTTCCATTGGCTTTAAGACAGGACTTGACTGTTAATTAGGAAGGAATTTTTGCAGGGTGGACTGATATGATGGCTGCATATAGTTTAAGCAAAATAATGTAACCTCATGTAAATATATAATGCTATGCTGATTGAAATGAACTGCTGACAGTAGTATATTGTTTATGAAAGAAGGATTCCAAAGAGAATAGGTTGTAACTCTTCTACAATAAAAAGTTAATGTAAAAACATGTCAATCCCACCTTGCCCTCCCCCATGGTCTCCGGGAGATTGAACAAGGCTTGCCTTTCTAGTTAGTATAATCAGAAGAAACACCTTACAGCTTGTGTTACTTTTCATTCTCATCTCCTGAAGTATGTATTATTAATACATAGATACTACTGTGATCAATGCCTATGAGAGAACCTACTAAGTAGGTAGTTAGATACTTTTCTAAGTTATCTGACTGGTGTGCCCCATGAACATTTGGGATTACTAAAATATTGTTTTATGGTTTTTTCCAGGTTCAGTTTTTCATTATAGGATACTATGACAAACTGGTCAGAGTAGGAAAGATTCTACACACAGACCAAGTTTGAAGTCCTTTGTGGGTTGTTTTAGTGTAAATCAGAATACTAAATATAAAGCATGTCAGCTCAAACACAAATGCCAGAGGGCTTTCCCTTCAGCCACTTTCTAAGGTAAAGGTGTAAGTTGTGACTTGATTCAGAGAACGCTGAAGCAAAAGACCCAAGGCCCTGATCCCGCAAACACTTACGCACATGTATAACTGTAAAATCAATGGGAATACTCACATGGGTAAAGTTAAGCATCTATTTGTTTTGTAGGATTGGGACTCAAGTATGGTTGACTTCCACCAAGATATAGGAACTTCCACCCCAGTTCTTTTCTCAATTTCTTCACTTTTCCTAGAGATTGTTTCCCCTGATTCTCACTGCAAGACTCAGTCCCGCTCACATTCCCCCACCAACTCCTCACAATGCATCTCCTCTTATAGTATTCTTGAGGAAGTTCATTCCTTCATTCCCCATAACTAGCCTGCCTGCACCTATGGCATGTAATTATTGTCCTTTCTCAAGCTAGGCCACATAACAGACTGTGTAAACCCAAAATGTTCAATAGGATGTTTAAGAAGCAAAGGCATCAATCCTGAATGAGGTGTGCCGCACACGAAGCAATGATGCTCAACAGAGTCTGATTGGGAGGCTGTCACAGAGCCTGATTCTGAGCCATCTGGCCTATGTGCAAGTCAGGACAGCAGCTCTGACTTACACCACTAGCATACAGTCCCGAAGGGATTTTACACTACTGTAGGACTGGGCATAGCAGAGTTCTGCTGTGCCACTCGTATGTCTCCCCCCACCGCCACTTCCTCATGCTAGGGGTTGAGAAGGAGGAGTAGCTTATTCAGGAGGTGGTAGAGCTGCCTTCTTTCTGCTTCTTGCTGGGAGAGAGTTCCCCAGCTCAGGGGGAATTCTCCACAGGCCTCTAGCTGTTTCACGCCCACTTTATGTCACACAAAGTAGATTTAGTAGACTCGACCTATAATTTAGTGGACTTTGGCTATAATTTAAGTTTTTAATGGATGTAATGCTCTATGTATTCTGCTACAGGTTAACAACCAGGTATTGTGATAGAAAAGCGAGAGGGTGTGTGAGAACATACAGCTTCTGTGTTTGCAACTTATTAACAATTTCTATTGAGATGGCCCTGAGTTATGTAGCTTGGATCTGGAGCGAGTTTTGAACATTCCTCAGTTTGGGGAAAGAGAAGAGGGGTTAGATTTATGTTTCTGGGTCAGAACAATTGGATAGAGTCTGGGTCCAGATCCAAACTTTCTCCGTGTTCAAGATAGCTGGTAATGGACTGGGACAGATCTGTAGTTCTAGTTCATAATATGTCTTTTATCTAAGATACTACAAAAGCTGGGGCTATCTAAGCACCTCAGATATTTAATGTATTTATCCTCACAACACCCCTGTGAGGAAGAAAATTACTGTCATGTCCATTTTACAGATGGGGAACGGAGGCACAGAAAAGCTAAGTGACTCATGCAAAGTCACAAAAGAAAGTCTGTGGCAGAGCTGAGATGGAACCTGGGTCTTCCAAGTTCTATGTTAGTCCTTAACCACTGGACTATCCTTCCTTTTTAATGTACTTTCATAAAAGTGTGTTGTTTAAGAATACAGTTCTCAGCCAGGAATGCAGATGGTTAAGGGGATATATGATATGCTAGTCCTGTTCTTAGCTGGATTTACTTTCAAAGCTGAAATAAAACTAAAATATGTTTCTATGCCAGTATAAAGCACTTTTTAAACCTGGTTGCATCAGATGTAATGCTGTGAGGATGCAGCATAGGTGGAAGAAAGTTTATTCTTGAAATGAATTCACAACCATCACTCTTTTTGTCTCTTTAAGAAAAACTTAACCAGAAGGAATTAAAGAGTTTTCATTGGCTCATATGAATTAGTTATGAATAGACTGACTGGATGTTGGCCTGAAATATTTATTGAGAACAATGCCTTGAGTCAATAGACATGATCTGTGATGGGGAGCTCAAACTTAACTAAATTGCTCAGATACAGTGGTTATGAGGGCTACATAAATACCCATTTAAATAGAGAGAGAAGAGAGAGATCTGAGAACTATGTTGGGAATTTGCCAGGAACCTGAGGCTGCACAGAATTTACATAAAATGGAGTTGATTGCAGTTATCTTCATCTTTAATACAGAGAGAGTGAGTCTGTAAACTGTATGGGTGAAATTCTGGTCCCATTGAAGTAAATGGCAAAACTCCCATTCCATTCCACTCCACAGGTCCTGACATCCAGTGCTCTTGATCACTTTAAGTGGGCTACACCTCAGTGCTAAAGTTACAGATTGCCTTAAAGAACCTACTAGCCACATTGGGCTTCCAGGTTATATTTTGACCACCTGTGTTCTAGGGCTATGATTTGAAAAACTCAGATATAAGAAGAATGCATGGATTTGTTATTTTCTAGCTAAACTGGTTAAATGTTTCATCGTTTCAAAATCTGGATGAAAATTTGTAGTAAAAAAATTTGAACGTTTTCCAACCAGCTGCAGTTTCTAGGCTGTGAAGAATAATTTAAAGAGTAGCCTCAAGCAGTTCCCTCACCAAGGAGAGAAAGAAAGAGTAGCAGTGGTAACAGGAACACATTTAAAGATACATATTATATAGAACAGGGGATGGCAAACTATTTGGCCCAAGGGCCACATCTGGATATGGAAATTGTATGGCGGGCCATGAATGCTCATGAAATTGGGGTTGGGGTACAGGAGGGGGTGAGGGGTTTGGGGTGTAGGAGGGTGCTCTAGGCTGGGACCGAGGGGTTGAGAGTGCGAGAGGGGGCTCCAGGCTGGGGCAGGGGATTTGGGCACAGTGGGGAGGTGAGGACTCCCACTGGGGGTGCAGGCTCTGGGGTGGGGCTGGGGATGAGGAATTTGGGGAACAGGTGGGTGCTCCGGGCTGCGGCTGAGGGGTTCTCTGGGCAGGATGGGGATCAGGGCAGGGGCACGGGGTTGAGGCCCAGGAGGAGGTATGGGGTGCAGGCTCCGGCTTCCCCTTCTTACCTCAAGCAGATCCCGGAAGTAGCAGCATGTCCTGCCTCCAGCTCTGTGCGCTGCCCTGTCAGCAAGCACCACCCCTGCAGCTCCCATTGGCCGCACTTCCCGGCCAATGAGAGCTGTGGGGGTGGCACTTGGGGCAGAGGCACCATGCGGAGCTCCTGGTTGCCCCTACGCATAGGAGCCAGAGGGGGACATGCCGCTGCTTTCAGGAACCGTGTGGAGCTGTGGCATGTGCCCGCGTAGCGGTCCCCAACCCTACTGCCCAGCGGGAGCTCAAGGGCTGGATTAAATTCGCTGGCAGGATGGATGTGGCCTGTGGGCCGTAGTTTGCCCACCCCTGATATAGAATTAACCAAACCAAACCAAAAATCACCTTTCAGAAGTGACGCGGATTCTTTCATCATTGGAAGAATTGAATCTATCATCCTTTTCTCTGAAATATTCTTCTATGCACTGCTCCTCAAAGTCATGCACTTTTTTTAGTTCGTCTTCAGTTATGAACAGTTCTGTGGGAATGACAGGAGGAATGTGACACTGACAAAGCACAAATTTATAAGAAACAAAATCCTGATTTTTATTATTGTAGACTGTTGGCGAAGCTTTCAAAAGCAGTCTCCAAGGCTGTATCTACATCATACACTTGTATGAGAATCAGCTACTAAATTGATGGCTGAGTGCGCTAATCAGGCAGATCAATATTGTGCACACAAAACTATTACTGTGAATTTTAGAAGTTGGATGAATGTCACTTTGAAAATGTAGTCCAATCTTTTTACAAAATCATCACGGTTTAATGAACTAGTTAAAGCAAGGAAATAAGGCCTGGACCTTAGCCAAATTTGAACCATTTTTTACTTGGGAAAAGTTTAGCTAAGTTCTCCTATTTCTAACATCTTCCAAACAAAGATCCTTAATTGTACTTAAATTCTTAACATCTCTGCTGGGCCAGGTGCTGTTTTCAAAACTTTCAAGTCTCAGGGTTCCCTGTTGTCAAGTGGAGGGAAGAAGGGCATGTTTGTATATTGAGCAGTGGTAAGGGAGAGGGGAAAATTGAACACATTGTTGGTTTTCTCTAAGGGTGGGAGAGACACTGGTAAAATTAAATTATTAATTTCAGTTAGTGTTTGTGTGCATACGTAGTTGTTTCTCACAGAAAAGGTTATTGTAGAGCTGAGTTCAGTTTACATGCCCTCCAAACTCTAAGGACCACCAAATGAATTTGAAAGTCATGCTTTTTATCTACAGGTGTGAACTGGTTGAACCTTACTTAGTCCATAATCTCTCTCGTCTTGGTCACTTTCATGTTTCCTCCATCTGCAGCAGAGGTGTTGGAAAATCATAGTCATGTGGCTGAAAACAATCAGAGGAGGTGGTAGGACTGGCCTTTCATGAAATGTCATGATTAATTGATATCTCTGAAATTTCCACACTTGGTTGGATATAGATTTGACTTCAAAAAATGTGTTGCTAAAAGAAAAGAGAGAGGGGGACAAAAGGAAAATAAAGTGAGATTGAAACCATCTTTGGGTATTCCCCCACATGATAATACAGTACCTAGTTAGACAGATTTCACATAGTGTCAAAGCCCATCATAAAAAAACAGGACAAGATTCACTGTTATCTCCTCAAGAAAGCACAATGACTATACCAGCAGTTTCAAAGATATGCTGGTTATGAATGACAGAATATCAATACTTAACGTTTTTCACAGTTAGGCTCATGCAGTTAGGCTCATGAGGTGGGTAAGTGTTGTTATCCACATTTTATGTATGAGTAAAATGAGGCAATGAAGGATTAAGTGAACACGTGCCATAGTTGAGATTAGAACGCAGAACTTCCTTGCTCTCTGTCCCAATGGATCTCTGTAGTTTGGATACCACAAATTCTAAAGAACTATACAGCCACCACATACATACCCTGGAGACAGGGCTGGACCTATACCAAATGGCGCCCAAGGTGAGAAGCATCCTTTGCAACTCCATTTGTTACACTTTTGAATACCTTATTTCTTATTGCATTTGTAGCCCATTTCTTGATTTTGATGCACGATTTGCATGCATGATTTATCCCTGTCATATAAGAGGATCAATTTGCATGCTAGGATCTATAAATCTGTATTTTATTCATGTCATATATAGGCCAATTAAAAAAATTAATTTCCTCTAAACTTGTAGAGACTTTTTAATGTTAAGATTAACTGAAATGTACTAACATCAATACCTGAAACATTTTACTTCAAACATTCTATTTTCTCTTTTTTCCGCTAACAACAAAAACAGCCCCCCAAGCCCAACACCCCAAAGCAGTCACCTGGGTTGCCTGCCCCTAAATCCGGTCCTGGAAACAATCTACTCTGTCACTCCCACCTATAATAAATCTCCCCTGAAACTGATTCTAAACCCCAGTCTATAGCACAGCAGTCTGCAAAGGCCGCCATGCTGGCCAAATCATCATTGTGACCCAAGAACTTCTGGATGGAGTACAGGGATCTCATGGGTTCATCAAAAGCATGTCATATAAGGTCTCTAATTAAAGCCTGTATCACACTGGTCACCATAACCATTGCAAAATGTATGTATGGATGTTGTATAAGGAGTTGTGTGTGTATATACTTAAAATTATGTTCTTAAGGTCTATGATTAAGGACTGGTCACCAGAAAGGTGAAAAGCAGGTTTTCTTTCAGGTGGTGGCGAGTGCCTCACAACCCAGGGGGCCCCAGGAAAATGTCACAATCCTAACTCCCTAAATCCACATGTGCCAGTGTGCCACTCACTTAAAAACAGCAATGAGGAGGTTCACCAGAAGGATATTTGCAACCAAGAGGTAGCATGCCATGATGGCAGGAACGATCCATGCTCCTGTCTTGCAGGGGGGAAGCTGGATTATTTTGCCATCCTCTCTGGTTTCATTTTGGCCGCAGGGAGCTGGGAAGAAACAGTATAAAACAAACGAATGAGAATGAAACCTAATTTTCAGCACTCCCTACAAAAGCATTTAAATATTTATGAAGAAGGCTTTCCCCCCCAAAAAAATCTTCCAAAGCACAGTGGGATGATGCTTCCCCAAGATGTTTGATTATGCACTTGCCTCATGCTGTGATCAAACACCTGTCAAATTCACTACAGATTATACAAGCTACTGCTCTTGATATTGAATGCTCTTCTGTTACCAACATCAAGATTTTCCCTGAGAAATTTCGGGAAGTCTATATGGTTTGACTGATTTTAGTTGCAGCTGCCTGTCCCTCATTGACCTGTCAAGCTGCTTCTGAAATAGTGCTATGTACTGGTGGTAATTAGAGGTTTGCATGTGAACAGACCAAAATGCTTATTCCTGAGCTAAAATTTTTTTTCTATTCAGAATAAATATTTAGACTTTTGCTAATTGATGGAAGGGACTGCAAATCAATAACACAAAGTAATATATGAAATTATTTGGCCATTGCAGTACACAAGAATCTAAGAACCACCATGGAAAATGTTTGTAATGACCCTCTGCTATAAAGGACTTTTGACTGCCTGCCTAGAATAATGCAGGAAACAATCAAGTATTTATTGCACCAGGTATAGGAACATGGAGGCAGTGGAGTTGCCCCCTGTTTATTTTCTGAATGATTTAGATTCAAATACACTCTGTACTCATTTTTTGGAAGTAGGGGGAAGAAGGATAAAATATTACTTTTTAAGTTCTCTGATAATGTTTTGGCCAGAGACTCCTATTTATAAGTGTGGGTTCAGTTCATAACTCTGGTTGGCCTTTTGGTCTCAAGTGATCTATGTACTCTGTCTAACCCATTGCAGCACCCTGCCTTATTCAGATCAGCTTTTAATGATGACAATGTTAAAAAATAAGTGTCCAAAATATGATAGCAGCCATATTATTTTGATCCATTTAATACTGTAGTAAGGGTGCTTTCTGAAGATCAGCAAGAGAAATGAAGTGCCGAGTAGCCTTTTGTGAAGATCAGGTTCCTTATTTTCATGACATGCCTGCTGTCTACCTACCAAGGTTGGCTACGGCAGCCATGTTTTAAAAGGTGCCTTAGCTGTCAGGGAAAAGACATGTAATGTCAGAGCTCCTTCTTTGTTTTTGGTTCCTTGAGCAACTTAGAAGTGGTGAGCCTGGTCACACGTGGTGGTCCCTGTTGTCTGACCCATTTCATGCTGGCATGTAACTTTCCTATATCTTAAGATTCATCCTGAGTAAGCAACTTTTTGGGTTCTTCAAGGAAACCACTGAAGAAGTGGCTTACATATACCCCTTCAAAGATACACTGGACATTATCGATAGTCTTCCATCATTCCCTCCATTAAGGTGGGATTTTTCAAAAGTACTCAGCGTTGGCCTAACATTGCTCCTAGTGAAGTCAATGGAGTTTTACCAGTGACTTCAGTGGGAGCAGAGTTAGGCAAACACCAAGTGCTTCTGAAAATCCCCCCCAAATCAACAAATCTGTGACGTACAGATCTAGTATGATTTTTTTTTCAAAATGTTTACTCTGGGCCTGAACCAAAGTCCACTGGAGTCAATTGTGGATGATACTGTGGTGTTAGTCATGTGGTATCAAAGAGCCCTGAGGTGTTGGTTTTTTTGGGCAGTATGTGAAGATGTTATATTATTAAATCTGTACTTGATGCAGTTGTATGGGAGAGGTCAATGTTTGACTTACTATCCCAGGGTAAAATATATAACCACCACTCACAGAAAAGGCATTACATTGCCAGAACAAGCAATACCCCATACACCAATAACACCCTTCTGTAAATGCTGTGCTGTGCTTGTGGGCATGTGCATATGCTAATGATCGTTATTAGTCTTCCCCACATACAGGGGGGAAAAACAATCCTCTCTCTCTGGGATGAATTCAAAGAGAATAATTCTTCAAACAACATGCTATTTACAGATCTTTTCAATTAGCTGCTTATTTAATGTTTCCTTTAGCTTTTCAAGCTGTAGTTTCATGCAGGCATCAAGGGCTCTCCCTTGAGACTTGTGGAGGATTTTCTGTGAAGTGCTGATTGGTCTCAGCCTCCATTCAATGGAGGTTGAGGGCACTCAGCACTTATCAGGATCAGGAAATAAACAAAGTGCTTTTAAAATTCTCTCTGTGTGTGGGGAGGGGGGAAGGGAGAGCATTGATTTATGTGCATGCATTGATTTCAAACTACGATAGTCCGGCAGGATATAAAGCCTAATTCATAACTTGGCCCTATAAAGACTCTAGATCAGTAACAAAATAAACACATATAATCAGTTGATACAGCACATGAAGGATGCTGAGGAATAGCTGCGTAGGAAGAATAATCTCTATCACACTGACAGAAATTTCTCAAAAAGCGTATTTTGTACCATACATCAGGGAAATCAAAAGCTTAGCCCAAACTCTGGCTACATTTATCCTATTTTTCTAATTAAAAAAAAAAAAGGATTTTCAACTAAAAGAAAATCCAGCTTTAAATATCTAGACAAAGAGGATTTCTCCAGCCTCTTTTAACATAGACCGCCTCTCTCAGAGGATTTAGAATGCCATTAATGCAGCCCTGTCAGTTTATACCGTACAGTACGATGGACAATTAGACTTAGCATGACAACAGTTCTCCAGCCCCTTTCATGCCACAGGAATTACAAATACATGGGTGTTTGGTTTCCCCCATACAGGTTTCCAAAGGCTTCCTGCCTATGCCTGTTGTGTTGCAGTCAGCTGCCTTTAAGTGATAATTCAATATTAATTTTGTGTGGCACTCTATGGGCAGCTAACCTGCTATAATCAAGCATACCTCTCACCCTTCAGATCTGCCTGAAACAATTACATTGTGTGACAAATGACCCAAATATGGAACACCTGTGTTTTGTTGCACATCACACCAGAATTGACTGTTTACAATGTTTTAAACTATACAATAGGATTATTTTTTACTGCTTTCTAAATAAACCCAATTGTTTAAAAATAAAACAAGAAAAACAGAAATTCTACTGTATGCAACCATAAGAACCCTGCCACATGAACCCTGACCCTTCAGCTCACCAGCACAGCCCTCTACCACTTGAACAAGATGTGTTAGCCTCCATGTGGGCCAGCTTTGGGGGCAAAGTGACATACTGCCAACGAGTTACACAACTATTTGCTAGACAACAGTAGGATGGTGGGGGAATCAGAATTAATTGATTCTGTTCTTGCCCCTGGGAGAGAAGCATGGTTTAGTGGTTGAAGACAGGTTAGCCAAGCACATAGATTTGGTATGTTCATTCTGAAAGGCAGCATAGCTCAGCCTTGGGTCTATCCAGTGGCGTAGCCAGGTTTAGAGCACAGGGGGAGCGGAGCTAAAAAGAGGCGCCGGGAGCAAAAAGTCTCGGGAGCAAAAAAACATGCTCTGCTCCGGCTGCAGCGCAGGAGCAAAAGGCGTCGGAGCATAAAAAAGGCGCCACTTCTGCCCAGTGGGGGAGCGGTCGCTCCCCCTGCTCCCCCCTGGCTATGCTACTGGGTCTATCATCGTATAGACCTGGGTTTTAGTCCTAGTTCTACTGGGTGTGATCTTGTCCAAATCTCAGTTAATTTATTTGTGAGATGGGGAAAATGATACTTGTCTCCCTCTTAGGTAGGCTAACGGAGAGGTCTGAGGACATGCTCAATAATAATGGCTATGAAGTGCACAGAAATATGAACCGCAGGCAGTGTGAGAGATAATCTTAGAACTCATGGTCTCCTAGCTCCCAGTCTAGTGCAGCCTCCCCTAAGCCAAAGGTCATTTTTCTTGTCGCTGATGCATGGAGCATCACCTGCTTTGGTGTTGCTGTGGAACAGAGGGTGTTTCGCTTGGAACGTGGAATGTACCACAAAATCTGAGCTCCTTGAGAAGTCTGTAATCATATACTTACAAATAGCAAGCAAAACACCCTGTGCTTCAATTTGTGGTCTGAAATGTCCAATCTATGTGACAGAGGTGTCTGCAGCAACACAATGAAATGTGCAGGTCTAGTGTGAGCATATGCTACAAAAACACACCCTAGGGATGGGGAGAAGCATGGAGGCACAGGTTGAATGATTCCAGTCCCATAGAAGTCTCTCATGCTGTGAAACACAGAGTAATCTGTGACTAGGTGCTTTACACTGCACGACTGTGTTTAAAGGAGATTATATTAAAATAAAATTAACACAATTAGCATTCTCTTTAGACAATAAATATACATGCTCATTCTGGCATAAGAAAACATCAGAGTTCTATTCAGCCATTTAAAAATAGATTTTGATAAAAGCATTTATTTCGTATCATTTAAGGCAGAATTAGATCACGATGACAAACATTTTCAAAACAGAGTTGCAATGTTTGTTTCAGATTGTGTGCTTATATTTGTGCGTGCTATGGCCCTGATTCAGCATAGTACTTAAGTCTTTTGCTGATTCAAGGCCTTTTACTACAACTGCATGTGTATACTAGGTGACTGCACATACACATGACTAGTTGGATACGTAGGTACCAATTAAATGAAGGTAGGACATTGAGCATAGATCTCAGAGCGATGCTTTTAACAATTTGGCTCTTCAGGGCACAGCTCTAATTGCAGTTACACATGTGCAACTTCACTAAATTTTAGGACACTGGATCCTGATATCTGTAGAAACAGTTATTTTTTGCATCCTTTGTTTGTTTCTTCTTTCATAATCCCCTCCCATGCTTATTTTCCCTTTCCATGTTCACTTTTGCAGCTTCCTGTACAAGCCTTTCCTCCTAGCTCCCCAGCCCTTCCTCTTTCCTGGCCAGCTCATCACATGAGAGCAAACAGCTGTAACCCACGTCTCTGAGTGTTTCAGGCCTAAGGCATCTGCAGAATTTAGGCCTAGGGCTAAGTTTACTCCAAGGTCTATTTCTCTAATATAATTACACCAGACATGACATGGGCATTGCTAATTTTTAATGTGCATTCGGCTGAGGGCTTGTGAAAGGACAGTTGCAAATCTCCCCCATCTGCCATCCCAAAAGAGAGCGGAAAGGGTACTACTTAGGAGCAAAAACAATTTCTGTATAAAAGCTTTTCATTTAAAAATGGATAAGGTCTCTACAATTCAAGGTATGTTATATGTTGTTAGAATGAACTGCTTAATGGGTACCTACAGTCATGTTTCTCAAGATGAAGACAAAAATATGAATATTGAGTAATGAATAATATTTTTTGTGAAGCTGCAGAAATCTGAAATGTACTTATATCCTCATCCTTATGAACAACTAGGTGCTTTTTCCATCTTAATAATACTTCCAATTCCACAGAGCCTTCCATCAAGAATCTTAAAGCACTTTATAACCATTAATTAATTAAACACTAAACAACTTTGTGAGCTAGGTATTTATTATCCTCATTCACCAAATGAAGAAACTGAAGCATAGAGAGGATAAGTGATTTGCCTAAGGCTGCACAGTGATTCAGAGACAGAGAAAGCACTAAAATTATCACATCCTTGCTTTAGTCACTAGGGAAAAAAACCTGTCAGGGAACTGCAACAATACCTCATTGTTTTAAATGATTGTTTTAGGATTAATCCATTGTAGTATTGTTCTGATACAGAATCATAGAAATGTAGGGCTGGTAGGGACATTGTCCAGCACCCTGAGATATGGCAGGACCAAGTACACCATGTTCTTGTATTTTACTTTTTGTCCTGGGTTGTGCTAAAACATTTCCTCCAAATATCGGTTGTGCCTCGCAATGTTGGTGCTTTAGTCACATTTTATACTAAAAGTCTATTTATTCTACACTTGCTCCCTCTAATTCTAGTTTCTTCCTTCTCTGTATATTAAAAACAATAAACATATTTGCAACAAGAAAAGAAAAAAAACCCACACAAGGGTACATAGGCCTTGTAGGAATATCACCCAGTATGTCTATCTAGCATATTAACAAAATCTGTCAGTGATGCAGAGTTAATGTACAGTATGGTCACAGAAGAGCAAAGATGCATTTCATTCCATCTTGTACAAAATTGCTGTTAGTTCTAATTCTAGAATAAGGCTGATGGCCCTTATGAGAAAGTTCCATAGAAATGTAAGAAGGCTGAAACTTAAAAGATTCTACAGAAACATCATAAGGCTCAATGCAAATTATTATAAAATCTATAGGTCTTGAATTCTCATAAATATTGGGCATCTTTATTCTGCTCTGGCAGTGTTAAGTGCCTTTCAAGTGGCTGTAGATGCAATTTATACTCACTTTAAGGCCCAGGTAGGCAACCAGAATGGTGTCAAGTGTAAATGTGAACTTGGTCCATAGAATTTAACAGAAAAATATACCCTTTCTATAGTTTGTTTTAACCATCCTATAGAATTCTATATTCTTCCAGTCATTTTGCTCCAATAAGAACTATAGAGTAGCAGTTGGCATTCCTGAGCAGTGAGGATGCCTTTCCCTAATTAGACTAGTTCTTGCTCACTCTGTTCCCACCTTGTTGCCATAGACCTGGTGGACCACCAACCACTGCCCAACACCAGACTTCCTTTAACCCCTGGTCAGAATTTTCCCTTTCTACTAGAGAATTCTATATACAGGATATAATTTTTTGTTACATTCTATAAGGTGATTCAAAAACCTATAAAGACTTGTTAGGTATGATTCTCCTCATGCTTATACTGACCATACACTGAAGTAACCCCACTCTAATTACTGGCGTTACTCAAGTGTTAATGAGAGGAGAATCAGGTTCCATCACTCTCTATTACAATTCTATGGGATTTTTCCATAAAGAGATGTAGGGAGCAGAAAGAATCCAGATTGATTTTTAGTTCTCAGATTGCTTTTGAAATGCTGTCAGTTGGAAAGAAAATCTTGTTTTGATCTATACAGTAAGCAAATTTTACATAGAAGACAATGAGCCAACATACAGGGGTTGCCATTAAAAAGTCAATATCTGCCAACAGCAATCACAGTTATTCCATATTCTAAGTCTAGGAAGAATGTTATGTGCTGGGATTTTAATGGTGACTGCTGTCCATCAAGATGTCATTTTACAGTTACTATCTGACCACACATAAGATTACCTACCAAACTCACCCTTTGTGTATAGAACAGGTGCACTATAGACAACAGGATCACAAGCTTTCCTTTGATGCTGTCTCCACTTCCCCCCACCCCCACCTGTTTTTTTTCTGGAGGGACAGGTTCTAGGGGTGAGAAGACAATTCATTCTTTTTGGCAATTCAATCTTTGGGTTCTCTGCTCAGATTTCCAACAAGGGTACCAATTAGTGCAAACTGCTGGGGTAGATTGTATGATGAGGACACTTGTCCACTAGAAAGGCACTGAAATGACTAATCAGCAGTTGATTGGGAGTCACTATCAATCAATGCCATTCTGAGCTGGATTAGAAATGGCAACCTAAAAGTGAAATTCTATTACCAATTCCCTGTCTCATCCAGCCCGTCCTTCTGCAATAAACAAGATTGTGTCCATCTGAGAGAAACTGCTTTTTAGTTTCAATTTTAGGACTAACTTTATCTTTTTGTTTAACTTGTTTTAAAATGTGAACATGTTTTAAACATAATCTTAGAAGTTTTACTCTATTTCTGTTCCTTTATGTTTATGGCTCTACCAAATTCACGGCCATGAAAAATGCGTCATGGACCGTGAAATCTGGTCTTCCCCCGTGAAATCTGGTCTTTTGTGGGCTTTTACTCTAGACTTTACAGATTTCATGGGGGAGACCAGCGTTTCTCAAACTGGGGCTCCTGACCCAAAAGGGAGTTGCAGGAGGAGTCACAAGGCTATTGTGGGGGGGAGTCGCAGTATTGCACCCTTACTGCTACACTGCCTTCAGAGCTGGGTAGCCGGAGAGCGGCAGCTGTTGGCCGGTCACCCATCTCTGAAGGCAGTGCCCTGCCAGCAGCAGCGCAGAAGAAAGGGAGGCAATACCGTACCATACCACCCTTACTTCTGCGCTGCTGGTGGTGGCAGCTCTGCCTTCAGAGCTGGGCTCCCAGCTGCCGCTCTCTCACTGCCCAGCTCTGAAGGCAGCACCGCCGCCAGCAGCAGCGCAGAAGGGTAGCAGTACCATAACCCCCCATTACAATAACCTTGCAATCCCACCCCTCCACTCCTTTTTGGGTCAGGACCCCTACAATTACAATACATGAAATTTCAGATTTAAATAGCTGAAATCATGAAATTTATGATTTTTAAAATCCTATGACCATGAAATTGACCAAAATGGACCATGAATTTAGTAGGGCCCTATTTATGATTGATTGCTAGCCAATAATCTATATGAGTATAGTATTTATATAGTGCATATGTAATAGCGCATGCCACTGGGTTATATATTAACTCCCAGAAGTGCGGGTGAAACTCTCCCCACTTTTGGGTTGTTAGTGAGATTCAATGTCCACGGTGCATTGTTGAGCATCTATAAACATTTCAACTAAGAGAATTTTTTTTTCCGCATGAAATGAATGCAGGCATTTATTGATATATATAAACACATACAGTCCATGCAGTAAATTGGAAAAATATGACTGCTTAGTGTTTTAAGAGTGCAGTATTTTGAGATAAAATTAAAAATAAGAGCAGATCTACTGGATGGACAGGCTGCCAGTTGATGAGGTGGATCTGGCCAGCCTTACAACATGCTTCACAAATCCACAGAAAGAGATAAAAGAAAAAAACATTTTAGAGTAACATACATTTTTTGTACATTTCTCAAATAGACATGAATAATCTCTAGAATACAGCTCCATCGTGTAACATGTGAGAGATCAGCACTCTGGCAGAATCCAGAATTCATGGCCAAAATACAAATATTAAAAAAAATATAATAATAATCTGAGCAATCCTTTCAACGTAATATGAAGGGGAAAGTAAAACCACAGGTTGTGAAATGTGATTACATTTTAGAGGTGACACAACAGCTTTTAGGACAAGCTTAGAATCACATTTGAGAAAGTACAGTCACTCTAAATAGAATAAATACAGTGGCTGATTTAGCTTAGAACAGTGTGGAGAATATATGGCAGTAAATTTCCAAACAGTGAAAAAATAACAATATAAAAAACCCCACAATTGTGTGTCAGTTAATCAGTGCATTCTTCACTCTATTCCACGGGATAACATATATTTTGTGATGTACTGAAAAACACTGAAAGAGAGTGGCAGACTCTAATACCCTGCACGTTCTCAGTCTCTCTCTCTCTCTCTCTCTCTCTCTCACAGAGAAAGAAGTAGGGGCTGCTCTTAGAGTTTCTATGAAGGACCTCATCTGTTAAAACCCCTAGTTTCCTCAGACAGAGGGACAAAACAACTCCTTTTATACCTGGTTGGAGTTAAGATAATGCACCTGCCTTTATGACTCAGCAGTAATTATCCTGCATTTTTATGCAAGGTTTAAGCACTGGACATCAGGATGATTCACTAGATTAGCCCTGGATCCCTATGCAAGGACAGAGAGTCTGCCAGCCTATTACAGATACCCAACAGTCATACTCCACTCCTGTTAAAATAATCTCTCTCCGATTGCAGGGTTCTAAACTACAATCAGCACTTCATTTAAAAAAAAATCCTTTTATCTAGCCAGATTGCCGCACTTGTTGCACTATGCTGGTTTCTTAGTACAACATCAATAAATGGCCACTTGTAGAGGGACAGACAGAATTCCATTTGTAAAGGTGAGCCACAGTTTAAAGGGATAATATCAGCCCCCAATTTATTATACCCTTGGAACTAAAATGGATTTCTGGAGGGAAAAAAAAGATGGAACTAAGTGGAAAGGTAAATACAGGGAGAAATTCTCCGGGTTTCAGGCTATTTATTTGCTTGAATGCCATGTTGCCTTTGAGAACATAACGGAGGGGTGACCATAAAAGGAGACTATTTGCATTTGGCATATAGTTCCATGGACATGATGGAGAAGGAATGCAAATAGGGCTCTCCGAGTCACTTTTCATGGAGCACACAGTCTACATCTAAAGGGCATTAAAGGGGATGAATGGAGATGCAGATAAGTTTATTATTTCCGGATCTAAACAATCTAGTCAAAACACCATTCTAAATTCTTCAATGTTGAATGAGCACAAGATATATCATGGAAGCACACTCCTTCCTTAAGGCTGTACCTAGTATTTGAATTGATATATTTATATAGATTCAATGGGCTATCTCTAGAGATATTCATTTGTAAGTGCTTCCAAGACCTATGCACATTTAAGCAGAAATGAAGGGGTTGAGCATCTCTTGCATGTCAGTGTTTGTTAAAAAGATGGTTCTTAGCTTTTTCCATTCCTCACACGGCATCATTTCACATGATCACTTATCTCCTTTGCCATACTATGCCTGTTAGCATCAGGAGGTTTAATTTAAATAGAAAACTGGCATTTTCCAGATTGCCAGCCAAATAAATCCTTAGGAGAATGTCTCGGAAATGGTGGCTTCCATTCTATTTGCACTGAACTGAGCACACACTCACCTCTCAATAAATAATGAAACAAAATTTTAGTAATACAGGAGACCCCCGCTAGAACGCGTGTCAACATAGCGCGAATTCGGAATTAGTGCGGGGGCGACCATGGATCCCAAAATAAATTATCTACATTGGGATTCATGGTAATGTGCCCCCCCCCGCTATAACATGGTCCCCATGTTAACAGGGTACCGTGCATGGCTCCCAAGCCCCACGTTCTAGCGCGGGTGCGGTGTATATCCACCATCCACAAAGGGTCGCATCACATGATTTCACATAAGAGTGGTAGCAGTGAACAGGTCCCAGTGAAAGCAAAACTCAATGGATCAAATCCTCAGCTACTGTAAGTCAGTGCAACTCCATTCAGTGCAGTACAGCTATGCCGACTTTTACCAGCTGAAGAGCTGTCTCGGTATTTTCAGACTGGATTCTCAATACCAAGTTGAGCAAAACTGGTGTATTCTTTCAAAAATCAAACCAATGGATGGAAAAGGAGTGGAGTGCTATGTCCTACATATACCAATGAACTCTTCATGGATACCTAGATTTTCTTCACCCCAACACCGTTAAACATTTAAAAAGAATCAATCACTTAAAAAAGTTATGTATGTATAAGATAAAATTTTGCAATACAGAAATTGGTACCCCAATACTAGCAGCTACTAGTAATAGCTTTTCTGTGAATATCTTCTTCAACGAACAAGTCCCCTATCTCGAGCCATTTATTGAGAACATACAAATGATCTTGTAAGACATCACCTGATCGAAATTGGATACCTGACTTTGGAGTATGAGAATCATAAACACGCTTACGGTCTATCTGGTCTGCAAACACTTCCCCATAGATCATCCAATAGGGCATGTAAAAAATGTTCTTTGCCAGCTTCCACGAAGGCTCTTCATTGGGGAAAAGAATTGCCTGCCTTGCGACACCAAAGCTCATCAGAACCACCAACATAATGATGACAAAATACATCATGTCTATCATCTAAAGGGCGCAGGAGGGAGAAACAGAGATAAAGGAAACGAATTAGAGAAAATTATTTGGGTATGTTTCAACTTTGATATAATGAAAAAACTGTAACATTTAAGGATGCAATTTTGCACATATGGGCTGGAGTTTTCAAAGGTGGTAAGTGGGGAAATTGGGTGCTTGGTTTGGCCGAGTTCATTTTCAGGGGGCTTTTCAAAGCTTGTTATGAGTATGTTTGCAGGTTTGAAATTACAAGCTACCGTTTGGCTGCATGGGCTGCCTGCAACTACTACAAGTTCACTGTTGTCTGCTCAGCCCAGTTTGGGCCACACCTGCAAGATGAAGCATTGCTCAGGCTACAGGTGGCGTCTACAAAAACAAGAGGCAGCCATGGGCACAGTCATCTATTTAGTTAGCAGCAGGCAATGTCCCGGGGAAAGGAAGAGAGGCTGCAGCTAGCATAACCATTCAACCTCTCTCGGTCACACAGGAGCAGTGAGTGGCAGAACATAGTGCAACATAACGGACAGGCACAGTGGTGATCAGTGAGATAGGAGGTCTGTGACACTGGAAGGACCAGAGACCAGCATGTTTAGAGGTGACCAGCAGAGGTCAGAGGACTCAGGGGAGGGTGAATTTTCAAAAGATAACACGCAAGTATCATAGGAGCTCAGCCCTATACATCTCCCCTCTGCAGTGTCTCATTAGAATATGCAAATCACTCATTACCACATGGTTATAATGTTTGCGCATTCAGGGAAGTGCTTAGGAAAAAGGGATATCCTCAGTGCCCCAAAACACACACATCAGGCCCAGAAGGTACTGGATAGGATCTTAGGCATGAGGTTGGGGACAGATGAAAGGATATTAAAGGAAGAGTAACCCTTGGGAATGCCTAGAATGTCTATCATAGGTGCTATGTAAACTGACAAAATAACTAAATATAATAAATTAACAACATATTGTGTTACGAAAAAATATGGAGAAACAATTTTAGAGACCAGATTAAGGCTCCTCTGCTGCAGCAGAGAGAACACATGTGGAGACCAAGCTGTAGCATGTCATCTCTTTTCCCCTCCAACTCAAGCACTGATTTCAGGCAGATGTACCAAAATGTCAGGGAAGTAACCAAACATGTTGACAATTATCTCTGGTGTTACCATAACAGAACCTTTTAACCTTCTGATATATTGTTTATCAGCAGTCATGATGTTTGGAGCTCTTGTTGCTAAAAATAAGAGTTCATTTGTTTTTGTCTCATTCAGAAGCAAGATGATGTCTCATCTGTAGGCTCAGCCCTCAATCTGCCTGATCTAAAACTCAAAGAAGTTGATAGGAGTCTTTCTTTTGATTTTACTCGGGATTGGATCAAGGGCTGTTTGCCTGTTGTATCAAATTACAATTGCTAGTTTAACTTGATTGTTCACTCATAGTAACTGTTTAATCATCTATTTGAAAAAGCTCAGTTAGCTGCCAATAGGTGAATTGTTCCTGTATCAATATATTTATTTAATAGATTTATAAATATATGAAAGTTTAGCCCCACAGCAATTTTTAACTTGCTGACAAATGAAATACAGTTTGGATGATAGTGTGTGTATGGAAAAGAGTCTGATACACCTCTTAATCTCGTGACACCATGTCAGAGACATTTCATCCTACCTGCAAATGAAAAGTACACAATTAAAGCATTATATAAAAATCAAAGAGGTAGATTTGAATGTGCACATTCAGTCACTGAAATAAGAAGGTAATGGCAAATCCAGCCATTTCAAAGGCACCATCCTCTTTCTTTTATACCTCTAGCGCCCCTTCCTATTCCTGATTTAATTTCAGCCTGCATAATTTTATGCACTTTTTTTTAATGAATCTAGTGGTAACACTTATCATCATTTATCCAATGGCAGCTAAAGGCCCCAGTGACAATCGGTGCCTCATTGTGCTGGGTGCTGTACACACACAGCTGAAGAGATAGTTATTTTCCTTACTCTGACACACTGAAATTAATGAAGTACTTGAGGGAGTAAGGTCAGAAAGACTTGCCCCTTGCCTGAAGAGTCTAAAACCTTGCTTACGATTTAAAATTCCACATAAATTTAAATAGGATGATGGGACAGATTATACTAAGTATGGGCCTTTTGGAGAATACAGTAGCTGTGATAAGGCTTGCTTGGTAGAAATATGTTTAATCAAGTAGATCCTTCACATGCTTTGCTGTACTTCCCAAGCACATGAAATGAAAGAGGAGATTAGATAGAACCTAGAGAATGAAAATGAAATGTGATTTAAACAAAAACTGTAGTCAGTGAACCAAATACAGCCTGGAGCAAGCAACTGCACATAAGTATATGTATGATATAAACGGGACTGTCAGTTACACACTGGGTATAAGGTGGCCAGAAAATGGGTGTGAGTGGCAAATTTGTGCAACTTGCACCAACTGGGCATTCATTGTACGGGCAAAATAGGTACGTCAAAAATGCGAGCGCACGGAAACAGGGATAAAGTATAAAAATCAAATAGCAGAAGGGCATAAGATAAAACAGACCCCCTACTTTAACTTATGCCTTCCCCAGTGCTCCAAGGGCTAAGTGGGCACAACTCCCAATGCCTGCAATGGGTGTCAAACCCATTTACGGCAGGGATGAATTTGGCCCCACAGAATACCAAAGCAGTGGGAGGTTACACTCCTTGCGCACATGCAGGGATATCACAGAGGTGCAAATTACATTATTTTGCTACTTACACCCATTTGCAGGCCCTGCTACCCCCAAGGTGCAACATACGCCACCATTCATGTCACTGCTCAATTGGATTCAGTGACCTTAATGCTGACTGCCCGTGCCTCAGCTAGTAGGGGGTCTGATAATCTGTCCAGTAGCAAATTGGTTTCCAAGCTGTCTTTGCAGAGTGGCTGGGTAAAAAAATGTGGCTGTGTATGGTACCAGTGACAAACAGAGGAATACATGGTTGTTTTGACATTCTTTTGTAGATTTATATGAGACAGGCAGCTTGAGTTTCAATGCCGGTATAGATCATCATAAGGAGGGATTACAGTCTGAGACAAACTAGACTGAGGTGGGGCAGGAGCTATTGCAGTGGTTTCTGTCTGATCTTTTCCTCTCTCCTCTCTGTCTGGAAGCCTGTTTTCTCCTTTCAGTAATCTGCAGCAGCAGCAGCAGCAGCAGTTATCTTGAGTGTTTTCTATTTGGATTTTGCAGTTCTGGGAGGTCTCTCCATTTACTGTCCTGTAATCACGGTTCCCTTGTCTCCCCTGAAGGAATCCATAGATTCTCTAAGGCCTTTCTGCAGCAAAAACTATTTTTCAACAGTTTCTGTTGTGGTCTCTCTTTTTTCCTTAAAATGGGTCTTTCCCTTTGATTCTTTGCTATCAGTTTGGACCCTAACAAGCTAACACACTAAAGAGAGGGTGAATTGGTTATTTTGGTGATTGGCAGGAAGACAGCCAGTATTTTGCACTGGTGTATCCTAAGTCTAGGGGTCTCTGGCACTCATTGCCTTGAAGTATAGGGTTCTATGCTTCCCCTAATCCAAGGCCCAGGAGTAAGTCTAACTCTTAGCTGCACAGAGGAGAGGGCAGGTATTGTCCCCGTCCCCAGTGGTACAAGGGGAGAGGGATGTTACACTATAGTTTACAGACTGGGTCTGCTGCCGAAAGTATAAAGTGTTCTCCATGGCAGATTCAATAGGCAAACGACTACTTCTGAACCATAATGTGGATGCTATTAGGTTTACTGAGTATTGCCCTCATATTAATCAGGCAATATTAATATTTGTGTTATTTGGTAAATTTAATGTTCAATTGGCCCATCTCTGCTATGTGTCAGTGATATTTTAATACTAATTTTTAAACATATAGTCTAAACATTTGTAACACATGACGGGGTCTAATTTTAAAAAATGGAAGCCAGCCAGCCACCATTTGAAAAATGATCTACACAAAATATGAGCATGTAAAAATCAGATATATGTGCACTTAAGAGGCTAGTTAGTCATGTACATACTCATACAGTACGCATGGGCATTTACATACAGTTATTTTATTTGGACACCTACTGAAGGTGCCTTTTAGTACATGGACTTGACCTATCTTTTGAGAATCTGGCTTTAGATGCAAAAAGTCCAACATTAAGGCACAGTTACTGCTGAACTTTTAAACCAACAAAATGGAGGAAATTCAAAGCTGTGGATCTCCCAGCATTTCTAACTCAGTACACTTGACTATGTGTTGTATTAGATATAACATGTTAACATGAATGCCCTAATACGTACATGCAATGTGACCCAATTACAGATGCTAGGGTTGCCAGGTGTCCAGTTTTCAACCGAACACCCGGTCAAAAAGGGACCCTCTCCAGCCCAGTGAAAATAAGCGAGTGAGTGAGGGTGGGGGAGAGCGAGCGATGGAGGGAGGGAGTGAGTGAGTGGGGTGGGGCCTTGCAGAAGGGGCGGGGCAAGGGTGTTCGGTTTTGTTTAGTCAGAAAGTTGGCAACCCTAGCTGCTGTGGTTACATGAATGGATTTTCAGCTCTCACAGGGAGGGTTCCTTTTGGTGCTTCCCCAGAGATAAAACATGACATGACCTTGACAAAGCTCTGCAGCAGCAACTGGGCACATCACCAGGAAGGAACAAAAGAAAATCAAGGTAACACAAATGTGAGGCCTAAGATTAGGGTGACCAGACAGCAAATGTGAAAAATCGGGACAGGGGGTGGGAGGTAATAGGAGCCTATATAAGAAAAAGACCCCAAAATTGGGACTGTCCCTATAAAATCGGAACATCTAGTCACCCTACCTAAGATGGGGAAGACAGGAAGTAATCTAGTAGAAGAAAGTGAGAGGTAGTATGACAGAGGTGCAGTTGGGCAAGAACTAAGGAGGCCTTTAGTCAGCAGGATGCCCATGGGATGGGAGACAAAAGGAAATGTGGCTATGGGGCAACAAGCTATAGAAAGACCACTATTATGATAAATATTAACAATATATGAATACGCCACCCTTATTATAGCATCCTTCTTGTAAGGATCTGAAAGCATTTCCAAAAATATTAGTTAATTAAATAGACTTCAAAGCATGTCTTCAAGGTAGGTGAGAATTATTATCCTTCACTTTATACATGGGTAAACCGAGGCACGGAAACTAGTGCGAGAACTTTGCTGTTGAAAAGGGGTTTCTGAGGTTGCCAAGCAAAATATAAGATTCCGTATAAAAATCTGTAGAAGCCGGGAGGCGAGGTAGATGCTTATCTCTTATATAGGAGGCCAATCTGGAGGATGTGGGTTTGCCATGATGCTGACATAAGATAAAGGCACTGATTGCTAGGATCATAGGAAAATACTAGTGATCTGTAGTGATTTAATTCTGCCAACCCAAACAAATAAAAACAAGCAAATGCTAAGAAAGTATGGAAAGAATGAGGAAACTTCTCTTACCATTTTCCCAATCATCATAACATATGGTCCCAAATACTTGTTCACGCCGAAGATGTCTAACAAACGTATATACCAGTAAATTATGTTAACACAGTATATGACTCGCCCATCACTCCTGAATGGCTGATCCTGAAGACGAAGTATCATTCCGACAGAGAACAGGAGAATGGCTATGAGGTCTGTAACATTCCAGTACTCTTGGAGCCACACTTTTACCTTCTGTAAGAGCTTCCCAGGCTCTGACATCAATATCTGAAGGGCATGAAAGAAGGATAGAAGGGGATCTATGTTATCTTCACTTTAAGCCCTATAGAGAACACATGGCAAATATTTGTATTTTATAAAGGCCAAAAGCAAATCTGATGTAGTCCCTGCTATGACATCCTTTATGAATACCGTACATGCTTCTGACCCATCTTTAGATACCTTATGGTCTAGCCAATCAAACTCCATCTGTGATATTCAAAATGTGCTATTTAAAAAAAAATAATCGAGTTATTCAGTTGTAAAACAAAACCAAATACATCTTTCTAAAATCCCCTACAAGTGACAAAAGAAAAATCACTGTTCACTTTCCATTTCCCAAACTGAACGATCCAATTTTGAACTAAAGGGTAAAGGAAGAGAAGTAAAAAGGTGTTTAATCAAAAAATTCTCATGTTAAGAAACTACAGAAAAGTGTTCCCAAACTACACATAAAAGACCCAGGGGTCTTTAATGACCACAAGGACCTTAGTTGTGCATTTCATCCAAAACATTGATGTTACTACTTGAACATAGCTTTGGGAGACTAAGTTCCACAGTTGGGAAAATAATGCATAAAAATAACTTATTCTGTGAATTTAGCTTCTTTTCTGTTTGCGAAATCATCTGTGAGGAGTTTACAATTTTCCTGAATTTGTTTGTCATTTGAAACTATTCACCAAACAATTTCGGTGAATAATTTCTTGCCTTTAGTTTGTTTGCAAGTAGTTTGTTTTGAGTATTCTACATTTGGAATTTGAGTATCTTTGAGCACAGTCATATGGTCTGTTTTTGTTCCCTGACCTGGTGAGCACAATTCTTAGACAAATTGTAGTCTAGTTTTCTGTGAATAATCTCCAACCTCCACTTAGAACTCTTTTTCCATAAACATTCTTCCTAAAATGTTTGTGGAAAGTGCATACACAGTTGAAGTGAATGATTATAAAAATGGAACAAATATTCACAGAAAATATTTAACAGCATTTGTTTTCATCCACTGAATTCTCTGCAACTTTTTATCAGTGCTGCAGAGCCCCCTTGTGGTTGATTCATGGGGTGTATGCCCACAAAATCACTGTCCTATTCCACCATGTTGTAACTCTATTCATTTGATTTAAAACGAAAGCCCAAATTTTTGGAACCTGCATTGTGCTTTTAAGTAACTGTTTTAGGATGAATTTTTCACTAGTCCTCAAAGGCACTTAAATAGGTTTGCTGGTGGAAAATGCAAACATGGATGGCAGAGTCTGAGGATGAGATCAAATTCAGCCCAGGGGCACAAATGTAGTCAATGGGAGATACACCTGCTCCCATCAGGGCTGAATTTGGCCTTTGCTCTCACTGCAGAAATAAACCCCTATTAGGCCAAGTGAAAAGTGTAGCTGCAGGGAGATAGAGGACAAAACAATTCTGCTTCTCATATAATTATAGAATTTTGAATGCATTCATGAATGATGTTCATCTTTTTTCTCTAAGTGCTTTCAAATCTTTTGGGAGATGCCTGTCATCAGTTGATGTAATTAGTGAAAAAACATTTACATAAAGGAGAACCCTCCTCCCCCCCTAGAAATGGGTCACAATGTTTAGTTATGGGTCTGAATGATCCCAGAGCTCAGGATGTTTGGATACGGGGTCTTGGTTCAGCACATTATGGAGACATAGGACAGCTGAAAATATTGAATGCAGAGCCAAGCTTTCAGACAGTTTGGGGGTATTTAGATGTGGGGCTCTGGTTGGAACCCTCTCTCTAACCCCCTCCACACACAGCTAAAAGTAAACAACAAGCCCCGCAATTCTACTTCAGTGGCCATGCCTATGAGGAACATTGTGAAGAGCCCTAAGAAATCCCATGGAAAGTGGGGCTATGTTAGAAGAAAACTCAGCCTCTGACAATTTCATTAGAATGTGTGTAGAAATCTGAACTTGGAATTCCAAGGGGGTTGTATGAGTGTGGAACAGACTGCTGCTTTTAAAAACAGTAAAATGGAGAAATGTAGCAATAGAAATTTCAACATCCTTTCTGCTTTCTGGAAAAAAAGAAATGTTAAGGTAAGTCTACCTATCTTTCTACTCAGAGAAAAATAATTAAAACAAAAAAAATGTGAAAAGTATTTGTTTCTCCTTTCTGTTTCTGGCTCATCTAGGATAGTGTTACCTCTCTCATCTTCTCTATTCCCAATGTGAAAATATAGGAGATAACGATCCATTCCTGTGTAGAAGGCCAACGATCCATCTTCACTAACACAATGTAGTTGAACAGCATCAGGTACCCGATGTATGCCAACTGTAAGGAAACAAAGAATTTCTCTTGACATCAGTAACCACTAACTAATGTTTATACAGCATAGTCTGATCCTTTGAGGTGGCTTTAGAACCCTAATTTCAGTTTGCAAAGATCTTCTATCTGTAAACAAAGAGGAGAACATCATCAGCAGCTATGCAAATTGAATCTGCATACCAAGTGGACGCTCTAAAATAAATGCTTATGGGGTCTCCTCTCCCTTGTTACTGCTGCTTCACAAGTATAACCATTCCCATCATTGGTAACAGCACCCGCTTGGATCTTCACTACGCCCGATGGGTTCAGTCATGGTTCTATATCATCCATTAGGCCACTATCAAACCTAAACTTCCTAAGTCACCAGTGTGAACATTTCCAATCCAGTTCATTTCCCTCTGACCTTTATTTTCAGTCACTGGCTTGGAAACCACTTAGATAAATTCTTTAAATTGACCATAATTATGACCACAGCTAAGATCTACCTCCTCTACTTAAAACAGGAGGAGGAAATGGACTCATCCCTTCTTTCAGATCTGTATTTGGTGATTGGATTGTTTCTCTAGAGCTAACCTGATCTTCTCAACATGTTTGAAGGAAAAGGAGAGTCAGGTTGACCTATTCTGGGGTCTAGTCCTTTTGAGTCAACAGAGGACTAATCTGAGTGGGACTGGCTGGATTGAAAATGTTGCTACCTAATTGAAAGAACAGCTTCAAAGTAGGATGGGCCTATTCTTCATGCAAAATGTACCAATTAGATAGATTTTTGCCTGTTCTTGGCAACTAATCCCACCAATCCAAGTTGAATTGGGACCCTTTACTGAATGAGTGGACATTAGTGTTGTAAAAATACAAGGTCCATTTCAACAGTAACAGTCATAGCATGCTGAATTTAGCCCACTCCAATATACATAAAGAATGATGGTACTAGAGGTGGGCACAGAATAATGGAGTAGTTGTATATGCCATTCACATTGACAATTGTAGTTGACAATTGTAGTTTCCTTGCTTGTTGAACCCTGGATACAAAGATTTTGGGGATTTATTTTGAATAGTTTTTAGGCTATTCTTCTTTTAAAAAATGAGCCAGACTGATTTCAGAGTTAGTCTAAGCCTCACTTTCTTTCATTTTGCAGCATTTCTCATTCAAGTCCAATCAGCCAGGCCTCACAACCTTACTTTGCTCTGGAAGATGAATCTAGCCAAGACCCATTAATAAGTGACCCTGACCTCCCTAAGGACTTAAAATAGTAGAAACAGGTCTAAATGAAAATGCAGTATTGATCTCCCCTCTCCCATTTCAGGATTGAAATAGTAGTGCAAGCCAGGACACTCATTTTGCTTACAGTGGAAAGAATTTTCTTGGTAGGCATAATGCACATTGATACTCATAATTATACTGGACTGCTGATGAGCAGTTTTTAGATTCATCAGCTTGATTAATATTTATTAGCTACAGTTCAGTAGTATCTTGTTGGATGACACTTGCCAGGTTGGAGTAAGTTAGTAGCATATGCTACCCACCATAGTTTGATCTCTGCTGACAGGGAGCTGTTTGTGTTGCTTATGCATGTATCATTAAGGTCTCAGCAGGAAAGCATGATTTTTTTTCTAAAGTCATCTCCAGAAACAGGGAGGCTGTGATTTGCTGAAATTGGGGTTGGGTTCAGCAGAAGGTAGATCATGAAAATTAGCTAAACAAAACAAAAATGAGCTAAGAAAGTACTACTGCTGTAGTAGCTGATACCTACTTTAATTAATTACGACCCAGTTATGGAGTCCTTACTCAGGCAAATCTCCCACTGAGTCCAACAAACAACACATTCAATGGGAGTACTTCCTGATGGTGGACTTCAGAATTTGGCTCTATTATTGTAGTACTTAGAGACAGATTTTTCTAAAAATATGTCTACAACGTTTACAGGCTCACCCATTTGTCCATGTAAATCGGCATTTGTATAAGCAAATACTGTGGTTGGACTTGCAAATGCCAGTCTGCTTCTCCAAATGGCATTTGTGAATGTATTAAAGGAGGTTCTCTGAATATTTGTGCCAGTACAAACAGATAGACGGACAATAGAGTGACACTGACTTCTTTACAGGTTCCTGTATTATGGGGAAGATAACTTACCGTGTAGAACCAAAACTTAACTATAGGTGCATTGTAGAACTCGTATATCTTTCTTCCGAAAGGGATCAGTCTGTGCCTGCTGTGAACTTCTTCCTCCTCCTTCTTTCTTGATGATTCTCCATTCCCTCGACCCAACATTGCCTGTAATAAGAAAGGCCACTGGTGTAGTTATTTCCTTCTCAACTACGAATTACACCTTAATTGGATCCCACAGGGGGGATTGTTATTTCTGAAAGTGTCAAAAGGAGCCACATGAATTGCTTCTCTGATATCTTCATCTTAACATGAGGATCGGATCAGATTACCCATCCCTGTTGGGCCCATGTAGCTGCAGTTTGCAAACAACCTCTTTTGGATGGGAAGCTCCAGTTCAGAGCATACCAATTGTTCCCTCATAAGCTGAAGGAGCCACACACTTCAGCGGAACTGTCAGTCTCAATGTGACTACTGAGCTCCAGTCACATGTTGGTTCTGGGAGAAGAATAAGATGTGGGAGACATTTCTGCTTTTTGCTATATTGATTTCTCTTCTCCCAACAGTCACTTTCTGTTATGTAGCTATGTGCAAAGCAGAGAAGGTTAGAATATAAGTTGTTATAGGAAAACGATCAGAGAGTTGATACTGGAAGCGAAAGACAGGAAGAAGGAAAGTAGATATTGAAGGTTACTGATTTAGAAATAACGAAGCTGGCTGTTGTTCATGTTGATCGTTGTATCCTACTTAGGCCACAATCATGCAGTGATCTCCATATGGATGCAGAGGTCTGACCAATGGAGTCCATTGCAGGAATGAGGCTTTAGACTGTAAGCTCGTTGCTATAGGGATTGCATCTTCTTCCACGGTTATTTTCCAGAATGTTGAACACACTGTAGCTGAGGATCCACCACATAGTGTAAATTGCCATAGCTCCATTGACTTCAACGACTTGATTTCATTGGCGCTATTACAATTTACACCAGCTGAGGATCTGCCGCTAGGTGTTTTAGAAATAAATACATAAGACATTAATAAATACAATACTAATGGTGACTAAATAACAACAACGGATGTTGTCTACATGTAGAGCTAGTCTGAAATTCATGCTCAACCTTAGAGAGAGAGAATAATTACAATAAATACTACTTAATGAATCTTAAATTATTTTATAACCTCTGAAGAATGGCATTCTTTTCCTTAAAGAAATAAGGCCTCCTGCGCACCCCCCCCCAAAAGAGAGAGAGAACTATCCTGCTGTATTTGTAATACTGACTGTAGAACTGCTCTTTTGTTTTCACTCCTCTCTGAATAGGAGACTCAGGGTAGATAGAATTTTATGAGAGTTTTCATGCTGCAAGCAAGTTCCCACTCTTACATTTGTTGTGACAGGCACAGATTTTGGTACTTCTCCATGTAGTGACACCTGCAAGTCAAGTATTTTGATACCTATTGTCTTACTTAAGTGCGCTGGTGCTGCCCTGCTGCTTTTAGTTAATGGGTCTATAACACTTTCCTTCTGAAGATTTCAAAGCATTTTACTATTTACACATGAATTAATGCAGCCGTATAACACCCTTGCAAGTATTGCTATTATCCCCATTTTACAAACGAGGAAACTAAGACACAGAGAGGTCAAGTGACTTGTCTAAAGTCACACAGGATGTCATGGCAGAGGTGATTTCTCCCAACCCAGCATTTGTACTTTAACGACACTGTCCTTCATGCGTGCATCCTGATTCAGCAAGGCATTTAATCGCATACATAATTAGTTGACTTCAGTGGGATTATTTATGTGCTTAAAGTACCTTGCTGGAAATGCGATATGGCCCATCACCATAATAGCTAAGCAATTCCTAAATATTTAAAAATAAACATTACAATCTCTTGTTTGTTTACTTGTGGTGTATGTAGACTATATTGAGGAAGGCCAAGTCAACAAATGAATTTTACCTTCTGCAATGGGTGGTGGTATTTCTGAGGATAATGACAATACAGTTCTGTGCCATTCTTCCTGGTGCTGAAAATTTTGAAGGTACTTTTGGGAAGATGCAGGTAAACTAAGGATGAATCCCCTAAACTTTATGATATTATATCTGATGTTTGCTGGTCCACTACTATATTAAATAACCTTTGATGACTTTCCTTAGTCTATACTATTAATTCATAACATTGATGTTCTTACATTCTATCTCCCTGAATAACCAGATTATTATATTGCTGTAACACCTTTGTCCTTTCTAGGGCTGTCAAGCGAGTAAAAAAAAAATCGTGATGAATTGCACTGTTAATAATAGAATACTATTTATATAAATATTTTTGGATGTTTTCTGCATTTTCAAATATATTGATTTCAATTACAGCACAGAATACGAAGTGCTCACTTTATATTTATTTTTTATTATAAATATTTTCACTGTAAAAATAAAAGAAATAGTATTTTTCAATTCACTTAATAGAAGTACTGTAGTGCAATCTCTTATGAAAGTTGAACTTACAAATGTAGAATTATGTACAAAAAATAACTGCATTCAAAAATAAAACAATGTAAAACTTTAGCGCCTACCAGTCCACTCAGTCCTATTTCTTGTTTGACCAGTTGCTCAGACAAACAAGTTTGTTTACATTTGCAGGAGATAATGCTGCCCGCTTCTTGTTTACAATGTCACCTGAAAGTGAAAACAGGCGTTTGCATGGCACTGGTGTAGCTAGTGTTGCAAGATATTTACATGCCAGATGTGCTAAAGATTCATATGTCCCTTCATGCTTCAACCACCATTCCAGAGGACCTGCATCCATGCTGATGATGGGTTCTGCTCGATAATGATCCAAAGCAGTGCAGACTAACACATGTTCATTTTCATCATCTGAGTCAGATGCCACCAGCAGAAGGTTGATTTTCTTTTTTGGTGATTCGGGTTCTGTGGTTTCCGCATCAAAGTGTTGCTCTTTTAAGACTTCTGAAAGCATGCTCCTTACCCCTCCCGATCGGACTTTGGAAGGCACTTCAGATTCTTAAATCTTGGGTCGAGTGCTGTAGCTTTCTTTAGAAATCTCACATTGGTACCTTCTTTGCATTTTGTCAAATCTGCAGTGAAAAAGTGTTCTTAAAACGAATAACATGCAGGGTCATCATCTGAGACTGCTATAACATGAAATATATGGCAGAATGCAGATTAAACACAGAGCAGGAGACATACAACTCTCCCCCAAGGAGTTCAGTTACAAATTTAATTAATACATTATTTTTGTTTAAACCAAGGTCATCAGCATGGAAGCATGCCCTCTGGAATGGTGGCCAAAGCATGAAGGGGCATATGAATGTTTAGCATATCTGGTACGTAAATACCTTGCAATGATGGCTACAAAAGTGCAATGCGAACATCTGTTCTCACTTTCAAGTGACATTGTAAATAAGAAGCGGGCAGCAGTATCTCCCATAAACATAGACAAGCAAGTTTGTTTATATTTTAGCGATTGGCTGAACAAGAAGTAGGACTGAGTGGACTTGTAGGCTCTAAAGTTTTACATTGTTTTATTTTTGAATGCAGTTATGTAACAAAAACATTTACATTTGTAAATTGCGCCTTCACGATAAAGAGGTTGCACTACGGTACTTGTATGAGGTGAATTCAAAAATACTATTTCTTTTATCATTTTTACAGTGCAAATATTTGTAATAAAAATAATATAGAGTACTATACACTTTGTATTCTGTGTTGTTATTGAAATCAATATATTTGAAAATGTGGAAAAACATCCAAAATATTTAATACATTTCAATTGGTATTCTATTGTCTAACAGTGTGATTAAAACTGTGATTAACCATGATTAATTTTTTTAATTGCCATTAATTTTTTTGAGTAATCACATGAGTTAACTGTGATTAATCGACAGCCCTAGTCCTTTCTCTTCCCATACTCTTCGGACTGTTTGACACCCCACATTATTCTGTCATATCTATAATTTAGAATGCAAGTTCTTAAGGGCAGGCACTGTACCTTGCTGTATCTTCTGGGAAGCCTTTTCTACATTTTTAGGCCTTATTAAAGAATAAATAGTAACAATTCAATCAAGGCATGAATCGATGTATTTATTTGTCTGTCTAGATATTTAGAGGGTACTTATTGTTAAGGTATCTACGTTTTTGCTGCCATTTCTAGTGTTTACACTTTATTCGATTCATGTTAGTTTTCTGAGTGTTATTGCTATTTGCCATGTGGTGCTCAGTTTCTTGTATTTGACCGAGTACCTGCTAACTGTAAGTCTCTAGAAAAAGAACAAAGATCTAGGACTCCAGGATAGAGTAGAAGCTGAGTCTTTTCTCCCCCTCTTAAAACTGCAGTCCATCTTAGAAGAGTTATTTATCCATTAGCTCATTGTGTCTATCCCAGACGCTGGGGGCATTACCAAATGTGTTTAAAACAACTGGTATTAAATATTAACACAGAGCACCCAAGTTAGACCCAAAAAATAAGTCACAAGAAGTTTGGATGAGACATAGTATCAGAATAAAAGGAGGAAGTGGTTAGTGACCAAAGGGAAATGGTAGCAGGATTCATTTTAGCTAAGCAGACTGACTCACTCCTTGCAGACTCTATCTGCAGCACTCAGTGAATGTAATAATACTAATAGAGATTGTTAACCCTTCCCATTACCAAAGGCAACTTGCCTGAGGGGCACAGGGACAGAGTTATTTCCTAGGTCATGAGAGAGGATGGCTTTTTGCATGTGATTTGAGATGCTCTGAACAATTTCTGCTCTTCCTGCCTGAGAAAATCATTTGTCTGCTTATTTCCCCCTGAGTGTTTATGGGGAAAACTGATATCTGGTGCTACACAAATCTGCAGTGCCTATCCTGGGGGCTCCTTAACTCTGTTGCCTGCTTGTGAGTTCGGAGGGAGAGGTGAAAAAGGGCTTTGGCAGATTTAACTAAGGCATCGGGCAGTGTTTCAGGGTGGGTGACTGTTAAACAGGTTCCAAACCCTTCACAGTTTCATAAACGTGTGACTCTGAATGGTCCTGTACTCCCACAATAGTCAATGTGATAAGGTCCTGTTCAATACCTTGCTTTAGGTTCATTTCTTATTTCACTATTGCTGCTTTATTGCCTAGTTATTCTTGTTTTCTTGTGGATAATGATGCTGAGGTTAAACATGTTACAGTCATTTCAAAATAACCATCTACTACTGAGCCACCCTCCTCCCACATTGCAGATGGGAAATAGCTTTAAAACTGCTAGGGATTAGGCTTAATCTAATGTCCCAGGATGTTAATTTCATGATGATATTAACAAATCTGAAAAGCCTTCCCATTAAAAATATTATAAAAAGAGCCTGAGTCAATGGACAGTTTGCACGGTGCTATTGCAAGCAATGAATGTGAACAAACGTGTGTCTATTTCCGAGGGGAAGTAAAAGGTAGGAGAAATAGTGAGACTACACTGAGACTGTTTGGTGTAAGTGGCATCTCATTTTCTAATGTAAAACTTTGCCTGTGATTTGCCATGAGTCAGTCAGGGTAATCCTGACTTCAGGGCAACACGCACAGTGCAGTATATCTGCAGCATCCTCGTTACTTGCTTTCCCTTTGGCCTGCAGTTTTATGTTGTGTGCTACATGTACATTATTGAGTGGAACATGGGGATTTTGTGAGCAGGGGTCTGGGATTTTTTTAGGCATGTGGCTTTATTTCATTGTAATTACGTTTAGAGTTGTTCCGGCAACAAGATACATTTGGGTTGTGCACTTACTGCTACTACTAAAAATATATATTTTAATTTGTATCTACTGTATATTTATTTTATAACAGGAATTTTGGTCCCACTGAATATGAGCTTAAGATTTTCAGAACTCATCTTTAGTGAAATGCACATGCTATTTACAAACTTTAGTATCTACAAAGTAGTGTGGAAAAATGGAACATAGCTCGCTGAACACACACACACACACACACACACACACACACACACACACACCCTCCACACCACACCACACCCATCCATGTGATAACGGTGCTGGGTGGTTATTCCTTGCTAAGGAACAGATGCTTTCATTGTTTCTAGGACAAAAATAGCTAAAAAACCCAGAGATGTAAGCATGTAAAAACCAGCTTTTGCATGTGCTCAATAGTTCCTTTTTCTGAACCCTGAGAACACAGTTTTCTAGACACTGATATATACTAACTGCAGCTCTACGTGCTCAATTCTGCAGCATCTGCTGAACATTGTTGAAAGAAATAAGCAGAGCCAAAGCACTAGTGCTGGGCATATGTCTACACAGCGTTTTGGAGCAAGCCCCCCAGCCTAGGTCAACAGACTTATAGATTTTAAGGCCAGAAGGGACCATTATGATTATCTTGTCTGACCTCCTGTATAACACAGACCATACATATCATTTTGGGGAAGTTCTTCCTAGAGCAGATCTTATAGAAAAACATGCAATCTTGATTTAAAAATGGTCAGTGATGGGCCAGCGGGGCTTGCACTAGCAGTCTAAAAATAACGGTGGAGTCAGCACTTTGAAGCTGTGGCTTGGGCAGGAGCTTAATGGGAGGGGTGAGCTTCAAAGCCTGAGCTCTGGCCCAAGCTGAAACTCCAAATCTCTGCCTATACAGCTATTTTTAGCACACTAGCGTGATCCCCACCAGCCCATCTTTTGACTTGGCCTACGAGGTTTGCGCCAAAATGCTGCGTAAGATTTACCCTTAGTGTTTGCTCAGCAGCTATACACAGAGGTTTCCACACAGTGTTCAGAAATGTACAGCAGTTAGGGTGAAATTCATCTCTGTGCAAGGGACCAGCATGGGCTAATGCACTACTCAAGTCCACCAAATTATGGCTTTTACATGAGCCATAAGTGGTGCATATCCCTTGTGCTGGTTCTCGGCACCGGGGCGAATTTCACCCATAGTGCTTAGTAATGTGAGCAAGCCTATATATTCACCCTGAACTGAGTCATGGGAGTGAGCAGAAGTGTGAGAGTGGGAGGTGAGTTAAGGCACGGCCAGGGCAAAGGTGTTAAGTTCAGCTCAGTGGCCCCCCCTTTAGCATTTTCAGCTGCTCCTATTGCTGGCCAATAACAGCCGTTTACTCAAGTCAGATTAAGAGTTGCTGACAGCAGGGAGGACAGACACAGAAATATGTCCATGGGGTTGTGGGAAAACAATCTCCCTCACAGACAGCCATTCAGTGTTTCCTGGCACGAAGAGGGAACCATTTTTTTGCCAACCTTTCCTAGATGACTCTGCTCATTTTCCCCAATTCACTTGGTCTTTATCATGAGTAAGAAAAAAACAGGCAAAACCACCCTGCTATCTCACAGCTCTCATCTGTACCAATGCAGCGCTGAAGCATGGAGAAGCTAACTTTCAGAGCTTTGTAGCTTTAGGGTTTCAGTCTGTATTGGTTTTATTTTATTTATTTTTTATTCCGGAAAGAGTCCGAATCATTTCATATCCAAAAAATTAACTTGAGAGATTTTTTGAAGTGGGGAATGTCCTAAGCCCAAATGTGTTTCTTTTCTTTGCACTCTTACTACTTGTAGAAGAGCAGACTCTTTATTTGATGTGGAAAATTAGAACTAAAGAAAGAAAATACTGAATAAATGACTGTGATGTGGTATGTTGTTCCCAGAAATAAGATTGCCCCGGGGAAGAGTTAGACTCCTGTAGATTTTAGTCTCCTGCCACTCCTCCCCCCATTCAGTAATTCTTCAAATTTAAGTATTAAGGATTAGTGAGTGAAAGTTTCATGCACAAATCCTATGACTTGTTAACCCTTTTGGTGCTGGGGTTGCAATGATGAAAGAGGAGCTCTAGCAAATGTGTTCTTGTGGGAAATCCTGTTGCCTGTCACCAAAGTGTTAATGGGATTTGTGCCTGGCACTTCCATGCACCTGTTAGAAATGTAAAAAGCAAAAGTGAGTAACAAGTAATTTACAATGTATAAATTCAGCATGCCAGTGACATGTACTATGGGTGATAACTTAGGGCTTATATATTGGATAGGGTAATGGACACTATGAGGGTGTGATTTTTTAGGCACACTAATGTGTTGCACATTAATTGATCTGTGTGGATCCTGCTGGTGCATACTAAAGGTTCCCTAATGAAATACTGTTTCAAATGACAAAACATTAAAGCACACTAGGAAACCTGTAGTGCACACCAGCAGGGTGCAACACATTAGTACACTTTAGAAATCACATTCCTGTATTGCACACTGCCGCACCATGTAGACAAGCCCTCAGTTCCCCTCTCCTGCTATAACTGTCCCTCTCGGTACTACCAAACAAAAAACTGTTAAAAGCAGTGTAAACACATACACACATGCAGATTCATACACACTGGCTTTATTTCCCTGCCTTTACACCTTGTGTGGTCATTTACTCTTGTGCAGAACAAGTGCAGATTGAGTGCAAAATGCTATCAGATCAGAATGGTAGCGATTTACACCCACTTTGCATACGTGTAAGCCAGGGTGGTAACACTATCTGTTTTGTGCACTACAGGGCGTTGGTAAAATCCCCCGTCCTCTGGGACAGCACAGAAAACATAGAACACACCCTATTCTATAATAATCAATTCACAGAGTTGGACTACTAGCCATTTATAAAAAACGAGGGCAACTTTACATTAAACATACATTGATGAAGAATTAATAGACATTATAAGCACTCTAGAGACCTGAGTAGTATGTGTTATGGATGGTGATAAGACTGTAGATGGTTACAAGCAATTTGTTGGCCTCTAAAACAATTGATTAACCGTTTGTGAAAATATCTATTAATAATTTAACAACTCTCATAGACTGTTTAAAATGTACCCCAAATACCAAGTGTGACCAAAAAAAGGTCTTCATGAAAGAGCTTTCTGAGTAATCTTTCTGGGGTCCTCATGTCCCAGGGGTGAAGCAGTTCAGATAAAATAAGAACCAACGCATAACTTTCACCCAAAATTTAAACCAAACTATTTTTCATAATTAGAAAATGTCACTTGTTCTCACGCCTGGGAAAGAACTAAATATAACAGCCTCCTGACATGAATACTGTCTTTCTTCTAAAACTATCCAGAAAGGTCCCATTCTCTGCAAATCTCCTACATCTCCACTGTGGGACCCAGCAGCTTGCCTGCTGTTGACTGATGCAAAATTAATTAGTTGAGTGTTCTATGGCTCACAACTCAAGGACATATAAAAAACATTTGAATTCAGCAGCAGAGGGCCGAAGACCATATTACAAGAGCTGCTGGACTCCATGCAATCAGCTGGGTTCCCCAGCTCCTGCTTTTTGTATAGAAGGCTGTATTCATTCTCCCTGAACTGAGTGTGTGTGCTGCATATCAGGGAGTAGGGGGGCAGGGTCAGTGAAAGGAGAGAGCCATAGGACTGTCAGAAGGCTGAGAGAAGAGAGGAAGGAAATCTTAAATCCTAAGGCTTGGGAACAAGAATATATCATTCAGCATATAGTGCTTTTGTAGTGGGAATCAGAAGGTTTTTAAAGGGAAATGTAGCATTGGAGACAAGAAACAGAGAGCCAGGATGTTCACAGAGAGATCATGGTATTTAACTCATCGCCATATTTTTACCCAATGCCATAAACACGGCACTGTGTGAAGTGCTTATTGGATTTGCATAAGCACTTCATGAACTGAGCAGAAGCCAGCAATAATTAATTGTAATTAATAGCTAATGAGTGGAAAACAGCCCATCAAATGCTATGCTGGCATCTGGTCTTTTCCAATGGCCAGGTTCTTGCCTGCAAATAGGTCCTGTAGGCAGGTCTTGTGGACCGGTTCTTCCGCTTGCCTGCATATTGGGTCGTGTAGGCAGGTCCTTCTGCCTGCCTGCAGACGAGGTCCTGGGGGCAGCGCCTGCTGTTTGCCTGTGGGAAATAGGCTGTTTTTTAAAAAAATTAACCAGAAAGAACCCTTTTCTTTTTTTACTGATGTGTCTCAGTTGCATCTTGGCCCTGGAGGACTAGGGTGAATTTAAAGCCCTTCAAAGTTTTCTGATGATAGGATTTGCAATTTTCCCCCTACCATGGCCAAATAAAAAATGCCCATGAAGCATGGTACAAACAAGGAACTGTGGAGATTTGTCTAATCATCGGAATTTCAACTGTTTGAGTCCTTTTGTGGTATAAATTATTCATTCAGGGTTACATTGTGCAATTCTAACATTTTAAATGAAGCGAATAAAATATTCATTATAAAAAAATAGAAGAACACAATAAAATGTAACCGCCCCACTGAACACCTGTTATTATCCAGGGCTAGACTGTGCAATCCTTTCTAAGTATTTCCACATGTGTACTAGTAAGTAATCACCAATGTGAAAAAGAGTTGAGTGAGGGACTCAAAGAGGTGAAATTCTGATGATTAGACAGATTTCTATATCTTAGCAGTAGACATACCAGTACACTAATTTCTGCTTAACAAGAACAGTTAAAAGAAAAAACCTCCAGTTTCCATCCAAGCTTTGGGAAATTCCATTCTCCCTGCCTTCTGAACACACGAAAGACTAGTGCTCAGTCTCATCCAGGCCACTCATCCTGACATTTTGGGTGTGTTCTGAATCCTGTAAGTCTGTTACATTTATTTCAGACAATGCCACGTTGCTGTTGGTCAATACATGACGTCACTTCACAATGTGATGATGCAGTATTGTCATGCACTGAGGCAACATCAGGACTCAAAGAGGCAAATTTGGTGATTCAGCATTGCAACGTAAGTATTGAGGCCGACGGAGGAAAGAGGAGTTTTGGACATTCTAGTCTGCAGTTCCTGTAGAGGTGGGAATAGTAAATTGACAGCACTTAGGCTGGCTTTTGTATTGTTTGCTCTTACTGTGAGTTCCATGTCCTCCTCTTCCTTTTCCTTTACTGGTTTTTCTGGTTCCTCTGGCTCCTTCTCTTGTAGATGGATCTCATTGGCCTGAGACATGTAAGGCATGTCATCTTTGTTCTTGAACTCCAAGCTGAGAATTGAAGGAGGAAGTAGAATTCCTAGAATTACCTAAAGCAATAATAATGATAATAATAATAATCATCTCAATTAACAGGTTATGATTATGGTGGTAGCTTAGTATCAAATGGAACAAGCCCCTTGGGGAATCTGGGAATCAAACATTCCAGTGTGTAAGTTTCAATGGCACCTGGAAATCTGTCATTTGAGATTATGTTTTCAGAGGACTGTGGGGAAACTAAGCATAGCACGCCTTGCAATGTTGTTAGAAGTTATATGGCTAACTCATTGTGCTAAATAATTTATTTATCCCTAAACTGCTCATCTCATACATATTGTTACAAGCTAGAACACTACGAAATATTACCATACTAGGTAGTAGGCGGTACCACAAAAGCATTGAACCTTGAAGCTGAAGAGTCTTGCACATTGCACAGTAGATGTTAATGTGAGACACAGGAAATATTAGGCAATAGACATAGTCCTCTGCAGTAAGCGTTAGGCCGTGTCAACAGTACATTTAGTAGGCCTGTTGGCATATGTGGGGAGAATATATTTCCATCCCATGAGGGAGAACATTCCTGCTTTGTCTACTGGTGCCTACTAGTGCATTGCAGAGGTCATTCCAGGTCTCTGGACTGGAGCTGCCCCGCTTTTAAAGTACAACCCCCCGCCCCCCATGCTGCCATATGATGATTAAGGTGCATGAAAAAGTCTATGCTGTTCTCTCTTTTGCCTAAAGAGAGTTGCTTCATGGAGGGAGAATTAAAGGATAAAGGTTGATGGAATAAAGCAGAATAAATAGAGTGAACAATAAACTGAGTGTGAAGAGTTCGGAGGAGCTGCTGTTGGAACAAACCAAAAGGAAAATGGAATTGATCACCTCAAGGTACTTATCATGCAAAGGATAAGGCCAAGGGTCTGCTGTGTGGCTGAAGAGATACGTGCTGTACAGTAGCGTAGCCAGGGGGGGAGCAGGGGGAGCGGCTGCTTCCCCTTGAGCAGAAGCGGCACCTTTTTTTAGCAGCACTAAAAAAAGGCGCCGCTTCTTTTTAAGCGCCGCTTCCTGCACTCACCCGGCGGCGCTCCGGGTCTTCGGCAGCATTTCGGCGGCGGGTACCACTGAAGACCCGGAGCGCTGCCGGGTGAGTACAGGGGGAGGCGCCTTTTTATAGTGCTGCTCCCCCTGCGCTCTGGACCTGGCTGCGCTACTGGTGCTGTAAAGGACAAGGCATTGAGGGGGAAATGGATAGATCCACTACACTACAGTAAGCAAGATCTACTGAGCAATGAACAACTGGAACATCTCAAAAGTCAGGTTTGCAAGAGGGTCAGGCCCCCCAGAGAGAGTAAGGGGATCAGTGCACAGATGGATTCAGGAAACATATGGCTAAGAGGGAGGACTTTCCAAAATGTAAGGACATGTCCTAGTTTTAAAAAGAAAGGTACTCGTGCAGAGCTCTGACACAAGTGAGAGAAGAATCTTATTAGCCCCTGCATGGTGACAGGTTTCAGAGTGGTAGCTGTGTTAGTCTGTATCGCCCTGATATTCATTTCATACTGATAGTGCATTAGTTCCAGTGGGATAATGATATGTTTATATCTGTGCTGTTCATAATTCTTTTCTCAGATACATGCTTTTGCAGCATAGAGCAAGAACAGCCAGAGCAAGTGTCGATTTTCACACGTAAACCTGATACAGGCGAGGGAATGCCCCCATCAGGGAACATCACCACAAAACATAATTAAAAATGGCAATTCTTCGTCTGACTAGTGAATACTGTGAAGGTGAATGCACCACAGCTCAGTTCCTCTTGGACAGAAATGCCTGTCAGAAAACCCCACTCTCACTGTCTGTTTTACCAGAGAAATTAAGTATTAAATGGTCTTGATTGAATTATCCTCCACATCCCCTGGGGTGGTCTGTCCAGGTTAGGTAGGAGGCAGCTTGACATGGGACTGCAAGGGTATTTGCACTGCTGCTGCATTTACTTGTTCTGAGGATCATTCTCCAGGGTTGTCAATTCAGCACCTTTCACTAGTAATAAATTCACTCACACACCCTTTTAATTTATTAATTGATTAAAAAAAAATACGGCCAAACCCTGAAGCCTTAGGGAGACATCCTGAAGTCCTTGCTCAGGCTTTATGCCAGTAACTGTCCTATTGATCTTGGAGAGCGTTTTGACCAAGGACTGAGTAAGGCGCTAAGGATTTAGGCCAGCGGGGATGAACACTGTGTCATGTCACTATAAATAACACAGGACCATGTAATTAGTTTATTAGTACATCTAGTTGTTGCTGATTTGGTGTCAGCCCCCTTGCCATCCCTCAGAGCTCTTGCTCTTAATTGATACTAAGGCAGTGCTGACCTTTAGACCTGAATTTTTGCGCATCCGGAGCCGGCCCATCCACATATCTGTGAGCAGCATTTGGCTGCAAGTGTGAGCAATGAAATCTCGGTGCTTGGCTGCCACCGCAAGCTGCAGGCACGTGGCGTTACTCCAGTTCTTCAGCTCGTAGGTCAGCAGTTTCATTGCCAGCTGCTCATCCTGCTTGTACGATTGGTCCAACAGCTCCACCGCCAGCTGGCCGAAATCCCTGCAACAGAAGGGCATTCTCATTAGCCAGCACAGCCTGCTTTGCGGAAAGTACGCTGTTAATGACAACCCCTGCAAGAGCTGCATCACGCTCCATGAAATGCAGTCGCGATGCTAGCTGTACATGGAGGTCCACGTTTTTAAACCTGAGTGCCTAAAGTTAGGCACTTAAGTAAATGTCCTGATTTAGAAGTACTGAGTACCCGCTGCTCCCAGACATCTACTCCCACCTGCCTGCCTGCTGTTGTCTCCTTGAAGCCCATTGTCTATCTGCTGCTAGGCAATCTAGGCCCCCATTGCTTGTTCATGACCTCATGGTCAGGTACCCTTGAAGGGGATGCTTTATTAACCTGTGTCCAAAAATTGTTCAAATTCCTGTTGGTCTTTGATTCATGGTTTTTAAGTCCAGAAGGGATTATGATGATGATCTAGTCTGACCTCCTGTTATCTAGTCTGATCTCCTGATTAGTTACTTCCTGCACCTGGATACTACTTCAGTAGATTTTGAACAGTATTTCATTGGGATGGGAAAAGTGACTCAAAAGAATCACATTCAGGTTTAGTGGCCTCAAGAGGGAGGAAAGCATATAGTCAGTAGAGAGGCTTCATTCAACTTTTTGGCTCCTGTTCTATCCATTTCAGAAGTTGCACTGTTAGCACAGTTTTTAGAAGGGCTCTGTAGTCACAGGTGCACCCTAGAAGCCAGTCCTTTGGCATCGAGGGGACTGCATTTTCCCTACATCTTTAGCAGTTAAAGCAGCCACTCCTAAGCTGATTACTGGCAGCTTCAGCAGCATCTCTCTGCTACTCCCCAGAGTATGTGTGAATGAAAGGAAATGAACCAAATGTGTGAATGAAAGGAAATGAACCTGGAGTTGTGGTTCAGCTCCTGGGATATGTCATCCACCATGTCATTTTCTGATGCCTCGTGGGCCATGGCTTTGCAGAGTTTACAGGCCACCAGAGCCTTAGCCATAGCCTCCTCCCCATGCTGCCAGAAAAAGAGGGCCATCTTCTGGCGCTTCATCAGCACAGCCCAGACCATCAGCTCATGGAAGGGGAAAGGGAAATGGTTAATCTCAGGATCATCCAAATCAATATCCACTTCTTCTTCTCGTTTCTTTGTGGTCTTCCTTCCTCTTCGCAAAGGGACGTCATCCTGTCAAGCAAGGAGAAAGTGTGGTTCTAGGGAATGATGTGAATCAGTTTACACTGGATTCAGGAGACACGGCATGAGGAAGCTGACTCCCTCACCACAGGCACACACATGTTCATGTAACTTACTTTCTTTTAATTGCTGACTAGACTGACTAATTATTCACTATGACCAGCCCACGCTCTGAGTTTCTAGCAGGAGAATGTCTGCTGCTTCCCACTCCTCCTCCCTACACAAACTTACACAACTAATTTCACATTCACTGAAAAAAATAATTCACAGAATAAATGTGATGCATATGAAATAATGATTCAACACTCCCAGCTCCTGCCTGGTGAGAAATGGGAGACCGGGAATGTCAATCTAACCTGGCCCCTCCCTGTGGCAGTGCAGAGCACTATCAGAACATGCCCAGGTCACTCCTGGGAAAGCCACTCTTACATTAAAGCTTTTGGTCTACCGTTTACCTCTGAGTTTTTAATCTCATTGGGGTGGATACATTCACCTCTTTCTACTCTAACTGCATTAGAGAGGACAATGAGGGAGAGGCTGGAGGATGCGTCATCAAAAGATGGTAGCATGGTATTGTTTTGTCCTTTCCCCGTTTTGTCTCATTCTTAGTGATCTCCCATCCTGACCTTACCAGTGGGTTAATCTATCTCTCCTCACTTACTATCCCACGCTCTCAATTGTGTCCTTTCTTCTCCCCCTTTCCCCTCCTATTCCATATTATTTCTTCTTGCTTGCCCGTCCTGTTTATTTCTTTCCTCTCATCTTGTCCTATAACTTTCCTTTGTCCTTGTTCCCAGACTGCGTGCGCTGAACTCTGCACCTTGTGTGAGCAGCAAAGTGAAACTTATCATACAAAATCTCAGCTCTCTGAAGTGGCAGTGTACAGCATAACAGAAGCTGAAGGATGTTGGGTTATTGAAGATTGGATAAAACACTGACATTGCACTACACCAATGCCCTCCATTCTATCTCAGCTCAAGTTCCCAAGTAAAGATATTTTACTTCTGAAAATCTTTATTTTAATATTGTTTACAATTAAATATAGTTATAATGTGATCACAAAAGTGACAATTATAAACCAATGACATTTACAAAATAATTAAGGCTGGGATTTGTGAAAGTGCACTCATGAATGTGATTGGGTTCACAGACAGGACAAAGTGGAGGGTTTTTGAGAATCCCAGCCTAAATAGCATGTAAAATAATTTTTTAAAACCATACTCAGTGCTCCACATTTTCCATGATTAGGTTGCCACAGAAATTGCTACAGAATCTAACCACTTGACACAAAATTATGCCCCAGAATTGAAGTTTTCATTAAAAAAGAGAGGCTTCTATCCCATATAGTTGTAAAGAAAACCTTCAATATATGAGAAAAACAGGAAACAGTGCAGTAATGGTTTGCTGAGTCTGCAGACAGCATGAAACAACTGCCCTGAGAAGTGCAAACCACTCACATTCAACTAAGTATGGTGCTCAGGCTGAAACTTAAAAACAACAATCTAATTGTTAACAAATTCCCTGATGGGCATGGGCCGGATTCTGATACCCTCCCTCACAATTAAGTAGTACTTTCCCTCATGTAGTTCCACTGAAGTAAACAGGACTATTTGTGGAGCAAGGCACTACTCAATATGAGCAACAGTATGTGCATCTGACCCTATTTTAGCAGAAACATTAATGTAATGTGGTAATCTATCCATTGCTGTCGGATGTGGTAGCAGGTATTTGGCTGCAGACAGCAAGGCATCTAGTTGCTGTTTATAGATTCTGGAGTGGCAAAGTAGGATTTTGTGCTTCCCCGCACCTCAGACAATTGCCTCTAACCTTTTCTACAATGAGAAAACAAAAAGTCAATAGCCTTAGCCAAGTCAATGGGAAATGGGCATCACATACTATATTTGTTTGACCTCTCTGACAGCTTTCTATTTTTATAGTTGTTGGATTGGGACACTGGTTTCAAATAGACTGTGCTATTTAAAACAATATGTACCAATTTCACCAACAGAGACCTGGATTTACTTCAACCTCCACCTTTTTTTTTTAAGTTTGTCTATGGGGAAGCATACTGAGAAACTGATTTTCTATTTGCATTTATATAAACAATTTACCTTGGTGGAAAGTACAGCCTGTGTGTGATTAACTTCTCATTCTAAACCTGTGGAACTTTTAAAATATATTAATTACAAGTCTCAGATAGTATAATGCTGATGAACTTGTTTGGTGAGAAAGGGAAGAGAATTTAACAATAAGATTTATTACGTCACCTACCTCCATTCCCAGAAGTTTCAGGGCTTTCGGCTGTACAAAAAAAGAGTTTAAAAAACCATTATATACCCTATCCATACCAACAACATTTTAAACAAAATTATATAATCCTAGTTATCCCCTCTCTCCCAAGATTCCTGGCATAAGTTTGGCCCCTACCATAAGTTACAGCAGCTCTAATTTGTGCTGGATGGCAACAGCCACTAAGAGGCCATTCCATCTGTTGAGGATCCCTGGAGTTCCTTAGCATTCTGGACACGTGCTCTTCACCCGACAACCCCCCTAACAAGAAGCTGCAAAAGAGAGGGCATACTGCCGGCTCTGCATATCTCTCAGGGATTCTCCCATCTCCTCATAGAGCAGATATACGGCCTTTTTTTTGCACTGCTTCAGCAATTACAAAGGGCCTAAGGATCTGGCCCAAGGTTTACAAGGCCTTAATTTATACAGTTTTTCCACTGAGTGGCTGAGGGAAGGGAGCATTTCTTGCAGAGAAAAGAGTGCATTTTGCTACTTCAAATCAAAACAAAACAAAACAATGAAATGGCAGAAAAGTCATAACCAGGGCGGAATTGGCAAAACAAAACAAAACAAAACAAACAAAACAACAACAACAACAAAAAAACAACCAACAAACCCAGCAGGTCTCCAGTTTTCCTTTGGATGTAAACATTTTATAGCAGCTGTTGGACTATCAGGACCAATGTCTCCTGGGATGAGATCATCAGAGTCATATTCATATATGTCTCTAGAATGTGAACCCATATGTGAAATACCTGTGTCAGCTAGAGAGTAAGCTAAGATAAGTTGTTATAATTAGACGTTTCATGGAAGACAACCAAATTCTGCTTTCAAGCCCACTGCTGTGACTCTGGAGAGATTTCACTGAAGGCCAGAATAAACAGTGTTTTGTTTTATAAAGACTGAAGAATTACTCCAGATTCACAGCAGTATAACATCAAAAAATACAAAATTGTGCCTTGAACTTGCACTCCTTGAGTCAAGGGGTGCAGGATCAAGCCCATGAAAGCCCATAGAGTTATGATTTTTCCTGCTCTGAAATCTCCATGCCACTTACAAAGGGTTCAGCACATACCAGGGAAATTTCTCTCTTAATTAATTTTTTTTTCAGTCTAACTGCAGGATACTGCTTATTCCAGGGCAGATCTAAAGCCCATGAAAGTCAATGGAAAGACTCATTGCCTTCATAAGATTTTGTATCAGAACAATTCACAGATTCATATTCATAGATTTTAGGGTCAGAAGGGACCATGATGATCATCTAGTCTGACCTACTGAATAACACATGCCAAAGAACCTCACCTAATAATTTCTGCATCCAGCCCATAAAATAGCTTGTGTCAAGAGCTGACTTTCACTAGGTCGCAGTGAGGCAGCCGCTCTGCTATGCACAAAACCCTGATCATAATGAATTGCTAATCAGTAGAGAGAATTGTTGCTTTTTAAAAAACTAAAACCCAGTAACAATCTTTATCCTAGACTCAGGCCAAGAGCAGATGGATCCTAGCAGCAAATGACATGCATGTATTCATAGGCATTGACTCCGTGGATGCTCCAGGACTGGAGCACCCATGGGGAAAAATTAGTGGGTGCGCACCCACCGGCTGTCAAGCTCCCCTCACGCCCCACCCCACCTCACCTTCTCCCCTGCCCTGAGCATGCCATGTCCCTGCTCCTCCGCCTATCTCCCACACTCCCTCCCAGAGCCTGCACCACACACCTCCTCCCACACCCAAACTCCCTTCCAGAGCCTGCACTGTGCACCCCATCCTGCACCCAAACTCCCTTCCAGAGCCTGCACCACACACCCCCTCCCACACCCAAACTCCCTTCCAGAGCCTGCACTGTGCACCCCGTCCTGCACCCAAACTCCCTTCCAGAGCCTGCACTGTGCACCCCGTCCTGCACCCAAACTCCCTTCCAGAGCCTGCACTGTGCACCCCATCCTGCACCCAAACTCCCTTCCAGAGCCTGCACTGTGCACCCCGTCCTGCACCCAAACTCCCTTCCAGAGCCTGCACTGTGCACCCCGTCCTGCACCCAAACTCCCTTCCAGAGCCTGCACTGTGCACCCCGTCCTGCACCCAAACTCCCTTCCAGAGCCTGCACTGTGCACCCCGTCCTGCACCCAAACTCCCTTCCAGAGCCTGCACTGTGCACCCCGTCCTGCACCCAAACTCCCTTCCAGAGCCTGCACTGTGCACCCCGTCCTGCACCCAAACTCCCTTCCAGAGCCTGACTCCTTGCCCCCTCCCACATCCCAACCACCTGCCCCAGTCTGGTGAAAGTGAGTGAGGATGGGGGAGGGAGGGGGATGGAGTGAGCAGGGGGTGGGGCCTCAGAGAAGGGGCAGGACAGGAGTGTGGTCTCAGGTAAGGAGTGGGGAAGGGGGCGGGGGAAGGGTCTTTGGGTTTCTGCGATTAGACAGTTGGCAACCCTACTGGGCGGGCATGTGGAAACGATGGCCATGCCGGAAGAGCGTGCCTGGCAGCCCACTGGGCACCAGCCAGCGCAGGCGCAACACCGCGAAAATGTCAGGCAGACCGTGTCCGTGTGGGCGCAGCTTGTGTGTGTGTGGGGGCCCATTGACTGTTCTACCCTGGGGCCTGGAATTGCTGTTGGTGGGCCTGACATCAGAATCGCAGTACTACTGGTAAAGAAATACCAACTCCTTACCCTCTTGGGTCCAAACAAATTGTGGTAGAGAGTTCTGAACCGTTTTCGGGTGTAGTTGCAGCGATAAGCTCCTCCCATCAGGTACTCAATCACCAGACCAATATCAATCAGACTTATCCTGTAATCCGGAGGTAGGTTACCCTATCAAATTAAAGAAAAAGGAAAAAAAACAAAGAGACAAAGCTGATTAGTACAGATACCATTCAATGTTTCCTCTAACTATATTAGAGTAAAGCAAATACAATTAGTTAAGAAACATAGGAATGTATTATGCTGGTTAATTAATTCACCTTAAAATAGATCCAACCGAAACCTGGATATTCTCGCTTGGAAAGAAGACATAAGTAAATAAGAATGTGCAGTAATCCTTGGTAGTAACAGAAGATAATAATGTCAGAAAACAGTACTCAATTTCTTCTGCTGGGGGAAACAAGAAACACCACTGCAGAACAAAAAGCGTGAGGACCAAGCATTTGCCCAAAGGTCAAGCACACTTGCTGAACTCTAGTTCCTCTGTGAGGTATGTTTTTCACACAATCTGCTTAAAACATCTCTTCGGCTGAATATGTTTGCACTGGCACCCATTTGGGCTGCCTTCTCCGTCAGTCCATTGTGAAGGCAGCTCTATATTATTTGCAAACAGAGGTTTTGCAGCTCCTCGGTTGTGATCTCTATTTCCTAAAAGCATGTTTCTTCCCTACATTGCATAATTTAATAGTTAGCACTCATCAAATAAAAGGAAGGGGGAAAAAAGTTTCATTAGCAAGGTGTGTCCACTTAAATGTGGATTTAAATCTCTTTTGCTTGAGTCTTTTAAAAAACCTGTTAGAACCAAGGAGGTATGTCATCATCTGCTTTGTAGAAAACATTAAACTGGCTCATAAAGTGCCTATTTTCTTTGTTTTACATACAGGAATGTGGTGAGTATCAAGTAATTCCGATTCTTATCCAGTTGTGTTTTATCTTGAGTTTTAGGAGCAAACATATAAGCCCAATGATTTTTTTAACACACTGCCCTCTTGTGGACTTGATGCATTTTATTTTAAGATATTTTAAAGCAGGCCTGCACAACATGCGGCCCGGGGGCCGCATGTGGCCTGCGTGGGCTCACTGTGCGGCCCGCGGGAGGGTGAGTAGGTGGGCTCACTGTGCGGCCCAAAGTCTGGGACTGTGTCCGTTGGTCCTTTTTGCTGCTTGTCTGTTGGCTGGGGGTTGTCCCAATGCTGCAAAGAGGGTGTTCCCAAAGGAAGGTGCTTGCTTCTAACCCCCGAAGCCGTCAGTACGTCTGCTCTTCTCTAGTCAGCCCACTTGACAAGTATGATTGGCCTTGGTCTGGTTCCCATCCCCTCTCCAAGAGTTGCAGCTGTCTGGAGGTTCCTGCCTTCCACACCTTCCTCATTCACACCCCATTCATTCAACAGGGCAATTGAATACAAAGTGGGGGGAAGATCTTATTCTACTTCTAGCAAAAAGACATTTTTCTTTTACCTTAATTATACTACCTATGGGGCCCACTATAACATATTACCAAGGTTCAATACAAAGTCATATAAAAGTTATACAAAAATGCATAATGCAGAGATTTATCTACAACTGCATTGATTGACTGTTGTGTGCAGTAATATAGTGACCCCTGGGGGGGGTGAAGGGGGGGGGGTGATGGTGGGGCCGAGTGGGGAGGGGGCGGGTCCTATTTTACTGCTGTGATCTGGTCACCCTATGCGCGCTGTTTCTTCCCCCGTCTACAGGCTTCCACCCCCAAGCGCTGGGGAAGGAGAGGTTGTTTCCGTGGGACGGGCGGCGCTGGGGGGGGGGGGGGGTGTTTCCACGGGGCTGGGGGGTTTCGGCCCTCAGCTGTTTTCTTTGGAGTAATATGGCCCTCGCCGCTTTACGAGTTGTGCAGGCCTGTTTTAAAGGGTAAGTTTTCAGCACAGGGTTATTGCTACACAACTTCCATTAATTTCAAGCACCTTTCATTTTAAATGGAAAAGGCAAACAATAAATATACCGAATATTTTTGGCTCCAACTTTGTGTGCTTCCTGGCCCATTCCCTTCTACTCCCTATTATCAATGCTGCTAATTATGACCCAAAGGTCATGAGTTCCATGCAGCTTACTGCATGTGAAGCTATGAAATCAGACCTTAAAACAGTTCTCTCTGCTCTGCATGAAAAGTGAGCTCCACTCAGATACTACTGTGATGAGCATAAGAGTATACATAGACTAGAATAGAACAGAACAATGGCCTGGAGAACGACAGGTCTTCTCTTCCACACCTTTGTTCACTAGATCCCACCATCAAAATCCCACAGAACAGTGCCCTCACAGGTCTCCCGTGGAAGATTTCCTGGAAAATTCCAGAGGTGGAAGGACAGTCCCACAAAGCTGGCATTTGGCCTTTCTCTGTCTCCATAGGGGAACTCTGCTTTTATAGTAAAACTAAAATAAGGCAGCAAAATTGCAATTGTTATCTTAATACTACTATTTAATGTACTCTAGTAAAACCATCATGTTTGTTATAATGATATGCAGCACAGACTGTAGTTAATCTGTAGTTTTCTTAATATCATTACACCTGGGTTATTAATTCAAAATAATTCCTTAATGAATATTCCTTCTTTTTCTCTTAGGGATTTTTTTGCAGACAGAGCTCTGTAGAGGTTCTGAATATCTGCATGACTTCTATGCAGATATGTTTATTTTATTTAGATTAATAAAGCATACATTATAAAACACTCTGAGGGACAGATTGTGATGATTTTAAGAATCTTTGTGTACAATTTATAAATTCTGTGTGAGATTCTGAACTCTATATATCTTTGTCAAGCTACCAACTCTGTTTTGAAAATGAGGGTTAGTTGCCTTCTCCATGGTCTTTCTGCCTCCTTGTTGGACTGAAATTCCAAGGTGTAATGATACAGGGTGGACAACAGAGGGTCATTAACTTAGGATGAGCCTCCATTCAAATAAAAACATCGTAGACAATAGGCAGGCTCCCACACAGAAGAAGTGGTTTGTCAGGGAAGAGGTTGCCTGGCAACGAGGTCACCTGGGAGGAGTCTGGGATCACCTAAGGAGGTTGGTCCAGGAGTCACCTGACAGAAAGGACTGGAAGGTTGTAAAAGGGTTCACAGGGGGAAAAAACCCTCAGAGAGACACTCGCAGGAAGTTTGGGCAGGAGAGGGGAAGTAAATGGATCATCGAAGGTCTGAGGAGGCAAGCTTGGGAGAGAAGGCTCCATGTTTCAGAATCCAAGCCATGCACTGTGATTATGAAAGGTCCTGGATGGCCCCAGACAGCCCTGACCTCAGGCCAAAGAATGCTCTGAGGTGATGCGAAAACTGAGGTAGGGAAATGCATGTAGGGTTTATTATTTTTGTATAGATCTGTGTATTTCTCATGCTGTTAAAGAAAGATCAGTAATGTGTTAGAATTCGGTGCAATGTCTGTCTGTGTTCTGTGCTACACCTACTATGTGCTCTGAGAGTTAAATTGTGACCAGAATGTCCAGCATGGCTGGAGGTCTGGGAAATGGTGTGTTTACACTATGGGAGAGTCTGAAGGGGTCAGCATTGATAACAGGGACTACACAGTGGCTCTGCACTGCTCCTTACGAAAGGCTGAGCTTAATAGGCATGATCTATCCATGTGCTCATAACTGGTAACATGTTTGTGTTCTGAGCACTGTAATGAAAATGAACATTTCTCATTCAAAGAAGAAAAATTAAAACTATTGGCTTTTTAAAAATGGTTCTCTCTGTCCAGAATGTTTGAGCCAATGTGCATTTTACCTGAGTAAGGACTGCAGGCTCTAGCCTTCTCTTTGTGATCACATGTAACCAGGAACCAATGACAAAGTGCCATATAGGAGACGTATGTAGAGCTGCTTTATAACTGTTCTAAAGGGAAAGGTTCAAATTCATTCCCTCGCAGAAATGGGAACTATTATTGAAGTTAATGAGAATTGCATCTCTTTACAAAACTCCCATTGACTTCAATGGGAGCAGTTTTGGACACCTCAATAAATGAATGTTCTGCAGTAGAAACATGTTAAGTGGTAAATATTAGTTATCATGATGCAATTTAAATAAATACACTATATAATATCCTACAGCATATATAGTGTATTTATTTAAATTGCATCACATATATATATATATTATAATATTGAACTCAATACTTTATCATATAATAGTTGAGATTTTCAAAGCGACCTAGGGGATTTAGACACATTTTTCAATACATTTACCTGTACTTTAATGGAAGAAGTGCCTAAATCCCCTTAGACAGTTTTGAAAATTTCAGTCAATTTAATTATCAATGGACACTTTGTTGAAGAAACCTTGTAACACAATAGCAAAAGCACACATTATATAATACATACACAAGGCTCAATCCCGTTAAGCATGGGAATAATTTTGTGTAGTGAATAGTCTCGTTAAAGTCAATGGGGAAGAAAGGTTACCCATGTGCAAGAGTGTTTGCAGGATCAGGCCCACATAGCAAATATGTCCATACTGTAGTAGATATGAAACTGCTCCCTGTTTTTAACTGTAATGGACAATATTAGGTTTCATTAAACGATTGTAAATATTCTAGGATATATTATAACTATTTATACTGTGAACTACACATTTTACTTAAATCAGTGCTTGTGAATATTGTAGCAGAAGCTGCAGCAAATAAACTGATTAATAATAAGGCTCAGTTCATACCCCAAGTCTGGCTGTAGTGGCAGCACAATGATGCAAGCTGCCCACAACCCTTGATCCTCAGACAGCATGGAACCTACCTACACAATACAGGTACGAGAGAGGACACTTTGAGCCAATGGTCTGCAATGATCCTGAAGTAAGCTTTATGACACTAATGCACTATTCTTCCCCTCTCAAATTCTAACGTATCAGTGGCATTCCTTTCACTAGGTCAGAACTGTTTTTATTTGTAACAAATAATGACCGTTTCCCATTTTCTATACTAAGAGTTCAATAGTATTTCACAAATACTGACTGGTGATAAAACTATGCTTCACGGTTCCCTGTAATACAGGAATCTAGAAACTGTCTCTAGAACTAAGAGCAGTGACATTTGAATGTATATATAACTAATGAGCAGGATGAACATCTATTCTGAATGATTTTGCATTAATAGGGTCCAAAGGTAGGGCGGAATCTTATTTTGTTTAAAAAGTGACCAGTAGAGGGCAATCTCTGCCCACAAAAATAGTGTAAAGACACAGTCAACTCCATTTTTTCCTGCTGTTTATTTTGAGTGTATCATTTGAACAACAATGTGATGAAAGTAACCACTGTGGGACAAATTCTGTTTGCCTTTACACAGGTGCTTTTGACATCAGTGAGGCTGTGTGTGTGAATAAGGCAAACAGAATTAGCTTTACTTTTAGTGGCTGAACTAAGGGGATCAAAAGTGGGAGCGGGACACAGTTCTCCATAAACCATAGTAATTAGAAAGGAGAGAGTATTCTTTTTGTTAACTGATACATTTAGAATTCAAACCCTGAGTGTGGCTGTAATTCTTTTAGCTTTTTTTCTTAGGGCTACCCTGTAAACAGCTACATTGAGGTAACAATCTCCACAACAATATTTGGAAACTCTCAGGAGAATGTGAATCAGAATCCACAAAACAAATACAAGCTTCCATAAATAAGACTGTGGCAATGTACCTTCCTCAGTGCATAATAGTTTGTTCTAAAGGGAATCCCAATAGTACTATGAGAACTCCTGTAAACCATGAATCTCTCTCAAATCAAAGGAAAAATCTTAGAGATTTAGGGTGATATAGTACATCTTAATATACTATGGCAAACTCAACATTGTTTTCATGTTTCCTTTTTCAAGCAGTTATTTTTGATTCTGTAATTTGCCAAGATACAGACGATGTAAATAATTCACATTTTACAGTAGAACATTTACAAATTATTCTATCTATGAAATAAAGCGCATATAGTTTGTCCTAGTCCTGGAAGTACCAGGTTGAGGTGACAGATTTTAAATCTCTTTGGTATTTATAGTTTTAGAGACTGCCATTAAGATTGAAAGTTTAACTATCTGGCTTCAAAACTGATCTAAACTAAAAGACTAGCTTCAACACACCAATCTGCCTCTGTCATGCACAGTGAACTATTTTGCTATGAAATAATGCTATGTTCTACTGAGAGGCGATTTTCAAGAATGTGTTTGCATTTAAATTAGTTTCATATCTCCTGACTGATCGATTGACTAGTAAGGGATTTGATTGCTCAGGTGCAGGACTGTGGTACAATATCAAATATCAGCCAGCATGACATAGGTATTTTTCATCATTGACAAAATGAAAAGAATAGGCCATAATGGGGCATATTTCTGATGAGCAGTAGTGGATGGTTGCTCACGGCCTGTTTGTATTCTAAGCCATTAGCTGTATTCCAATTAGAGCATACATTTGCTCAACATAAAGGCAGGTGTTAAAGAAAGAAAGATTCTACACAAGGAAAAACAACAACATCAAATAACAACAAAAACCCCAATAGGATACATTTTAGGAAAAATTCCAATACCTTGCATATTTTTTAATCACAGGTGATACATATTGTTATTAAAATATATTAAAAATCTTTTAGTTTCTTACTGCTTTATGAAAAAGTCTTCTGTTTATATAAAGTGCTTATAAAACACTTAATTTTTCACTATAAGGCCCGTTTAAAAACACCTCTCAGATTAGAGGCCCTGGGAAACCATGGTAAACAATGTTCTAATTACCCTTATTATAACACAACCTTTTGACACTTGAAATGCTTTGCTTCTGAAGAAGGATGTTAGAAAGAGGAGGCCAGGGAATTTGAAATGGAATCTGTTTAATCTAAAAGACAGGTGATAATCATTCCAAACATTTAAAGACACAAAAATGATCACACATTTACTAACAAAAATGTACTACTAGCTTGCACCTCACAGAGAAAGTACAGAGAAGCAGGCAGCCTAGATGCACTCAGGCTTAATCTGAGTACTGTGCTCCATCCAAGGGATTTATGCATGCGAACAATTCCAATTATGTTGCAGACATTTCATATTTTCTCATTGACACTTGTATATTAGTTAATGCTATCTACTCTACAGATGATACTGTAGACCCCTTCTCAACAAAACTAAAATTCACCAAACCTCTTCAAATATTTCTAATCCATTTTCAAGGTTTTGCTTTTTTTTTGTTTCTGTGTTGGGAAACCCCAACAATAGACTCTTGCCAATTTGTTTATTATGTACTATCTATGCCTGTCTGTTATTGGCCAGTGACTTTTTCCCCAGGCTGCTGCTATTGCTATCACAGCTCCATGGGGTGACTGACAAGAGGTTCCCTCCAGAAACCAAGCATGGTACCTCCATGACAAGCAATAGCTTCTGAGGTTCACTTTTACTCAGCTCCTTCAGAAAGCAATGCAGGACACTGCAACTTGCCCTTCCTCTGCCTCATATACAAACAACCCTTTTGCCATTACATTTCCAGCCAAAGGCCAAGGGGTGGGAGGAAAGCGGTGGAGAAGGGGCCTCATGAATAATTAAAATAAAGGGGGAGTTGGAAGGTCTCTGATTGCTTTCCATTACACTAGTGTAATGAATGGGGCTAAAATGGGGTAAGATCAGATCAGATTCTGGGGTGGGATGGAGTTTCACTGCTTTAATCATTTAATACAATTGCACACAGAGCCATTAGCTGCTTTTATCTGGGTGTGGTAGAACCATTGGGGCTGTGGCCTTACCCCCCAAAAAACTATTATTTAAGATAATTATTATATAACATTATTTAATATAGTAGCATTGCATCAAACATCAGCCATTACACTGTGATGTTTAGAAGTCCCTATATGTCTATTGTACCAGGACCCTATTAACCCCGTCTAGCTTTCACTGATGAAAGGAACACCACAAATTTGATTTGTGCTCTGACAAAAATTCTCCCTCCTTCTTTCCTCTATTATTTAACTAGTTAATCTGTATACAGAAAGTCCCCTTGAAAGCATATACCTTCTGGAGGCACAAGTTACTTAAAGAAACATAGGCACCAGTGTGCGCTGAGAATGTCTGCTGTTTACACACCCTTTGAAAGAAAATTAAAGGTGATGGGGTCAGCACAGGGTCACAATTCCCTGCTTGAACCATCTGCATATAGAAGATACTGGTTTTTCATTTATTTCTAGTCACATGACAATTTTCCCCGCAAAGATATTGCTAAAGAAAGTGGATTGGTTTAGCCCCATTGGGACCTTTATAGTTCAAGATGCCTGAAACTCACTTGAAATTCTGATAATGGGGGAGAGACAAGCTGTCTTCTTGCTTTACTGCACTATTCCTTTTTCTATGCTGTTTGTGATGGAGGACTTTACAGCTTTTACAGTATATCACAGAAGATGGAACTGGAAATGTTGCAGTGGACTAGAATCGAGCACAAAAAAAAATAGATCTATTACAGTCTCAGGGATTGACTAACAACATGGACATTAGCTTCCAAAATAGTCGTGGTTCTGGAAAAATACAGATAACAGCATAAATCCACATGGCATGAAAAAGCCTACAATTCCACTAGCGAAAGCGCTGTATCCAAAGCATCTAAAACCACTGAGACAGCAAGCCCAGTAACTTGTTAGTTGTGCATTGTGTGCAAGAGTTTCAGATTCAATACAAACAAACAATGCAGTCTGAAATGGCATGGTGGACGGAGGGGGAGAGGGGAAGGAACAGGAGAATGCTCCGAAAGCTCATGCAAAACAGAGACTGTCTCTAATTACGAGAAGCAATCATAACATTACCTCCAACCTACCGTCTATTGGACTCTTACCTTTTTGACATCCCTCACTAGATGATACAAAGTGTTGGATGGTCCATGTCTCTGTAAATGACAGATAAAGAAGAATCAAATATTTTTGCCTTATACAGAAGCCACGTAGGAGATAAAATGTAAAATCTGGAAGATGCTCCATTCATGTAAAGTTTTCCTGGCTAGCCAACCAACCAAAAATATGCACTCCCCTAATAATCAGTAGCACTTCAGTCACACAAATTTATCCATTCTTTTCAAACAAACTACAACAGCATAGCTTCATCCAACATCCTTCAGAAAATTCTCAGGCTCTCTCTTCTCAATAGACATGTCCCAGGTTAGACAGTCAAAGAACAAGCCAGTCAAAGAGCAGGTCTGTACCTTTGGCTTAAGGACAGCTCAGATACTTGTTTTTCTATTATGCATACGAGTTGAGTCAAATCTTTTAGTGTTTGATATTTGTAGACACTTTAACGTCTGGCCACCACAAGTAAATTAATAATATATGCCCCTGAGGCCCATAATGTAACAGCCTGTGATGGGGTACCTAATCCACACAGGCATACAAGGGGTTAATCATGCCCTGCCCCAAAAGGAGCAATGGAGGTGAGTCCTCTGAGGGGCCCAGAGAGGCTGCATGAAGCACAGCTAATCAGGGAGGAGTTGCAGGGAGCAACCAATCCAGGCCCAACAGGCTCAGATAAAAGAGAGCAGCAGGACAGAGTAGGGTCTGCTGGGAGCCCAGGGAGTAAGGACTGTGTCCCTGGAGGACTGTAAGTACCTTGTACAGAACAGTTGCTAGCAGGGACAGGGGGAGTGAGAGGGAGCTCCTGGTTTGCTGCTAGGACTGAGCAGCAGAGTGCCCTGAAGTGAGGTCAAAGAAGGTGTTGGGGCCATGAAGAAGTGGCCCAGGGAAATAGAGTAGCATTGATGGAGGTTACAGAGGAGAAGCAGGAGGCTGCTATTTACAGAGTCCCTGGGTTTGGGTCCAGAGTAGTGGGTGGGCCTGTGTCCCCCCCCCCCCCCCCCACTTGCCACGGGGGAAGAGGCTGGGCAGTTGGACAGAGATACACCCTCCCGGAAGGGGGAAACACAGATGATGACCTAGCCATAGGGCTGAGTCGCAAAGAGGATGCTGTGGTTCTGGGAGCTGAGAGAGGAGCTGTAGGTGGGAGCAGAGACGGAGTGCTGGTGTGCAGACCGCAGACATGGGTGTCGGCCTTGAGCTAATCCCCAGCACGACCAGGAAGAGTGCTAGCCTGGCAGTGAGGGCTGAACCCTGTGACATACCCAATGAGGGCTTGGATTTGTAATGTACAGGCAGAACAAAGCTTTGTATCCTTGTATCATATCACAACGCCTTTCAGTTGGACTGAAATAGAAATCATCAGAACCAGGCATTGATGTGAATCAGGAGTTTTCCCTGACAGCACCCAAATACATTGTTTTTGGCATGCTGTTATGATGAGGGTGAGCGAGGTGAGCATTGGTGTAGGAAGTGCTGTAAGCAACTAGAGCAGTGCAATACTCAAACATTTTCTTTAAGGACTTTTGCTTTTTGGAGAAAGACATTTTGGAAGTAAAATTTGTAAAAGTAAAAACTATTAATTTTGGAAAATTTGGGGATTGCAAAAATTGTGACATTTTGCATGATGGTATTACCAACTACAAGCTTTCAAAAACCATGAGTCAGCCCTCCCCCATCATGAGATTTTTCTTAAAAAGCAGAAGATTTGCAAAACAATATACGTAGCGTTCTTTTTATAGGCTTTCTGGTGTTGGAGTATTTAAGAGTACATATTTGAAAGCTTTTCTCTGCAACCATAAGGGCTAGAAACTTTGTTTTTCTAATGAAAGCTCTCATTTTCAGGTAATAACCTATTCAGCAGTTGCAGCTTTAAGAAAAACACCAAATATGTTTGGTGGCAACCTTGCTATAAAATCACAAGAGTTGGCAACACTAGAAAACTCAAAGAATGTTTAAAAAAACCAATGCATCTTCTCTAGGGATCTGGCATGCACTGGAGTCATGTGGCACTGTCCTTCAGGTCCTACCTTGCCCACGGACGTCCCTGCAAATGGCCTATCTAAGCCCAAGGTCTATCATACTGAACTACAACTCCCAGCAACCACCCAGTGCCGTCTGCAACTTCAGTGACCTTTATTTAACCACACTTCATGATGTGTATTTAGACAGAGTAAGCAGGAAGCAATAGTAAATTCTCATGATAAGAAAGTCAAACCCAAGAAAACAATTTTGGCTTGTGATGTAAGAAAATGGTAACTCATTTGTGGAGAAGGTGTTGGCTGTGCACCATCGTGTCATTCTAGGATGGACAGATGGTGAAACATATAAACAAACAGATAGAAAATTTTCCTTAGCTTGGCCCTACCGTATTGTACAGTTCTTCTAGTCGGGAGAGGGTGAGAAACCGATGCATGCTTACTCCATTCTCAATGAGCAATTTCACAAAATCCACTCTGTCCAGCACCAGGGCATCCAGCATTGCCTGCTCAAGGGATCCCACCTGCAAAGGAAAGGATTCACTCAGATTGTTCCTGCCTTTAGAGGACAGCCTCTAGATGCTACTGTCACTCTAGCATGGGGAGGATTTGGTGTTTTGACAGAATTCCCTGAGCTTGCTAAGCTTAGAAGGGGATCATCACATTTTTAAATCTAATTGGTTTTCCTGTTTCAAAGTATGAGTACAAAAATGAAAAGATTGGTGTGCTAAGATCAATACAACTCCTGATAAATCTGGATCAGGACCTGTGAACTGAAAGGTTCAGTTCTTGGGTAGCAGGTGACCAAGGGTACGTCTATACTTACCCGCTGCTTCGGCAGCGAGTAATCGATCTTCTGAGATCGATTTATCACGTCTTGTCTGGACGTGATAAATCGATCCTGGAAGTGCGCAACGTCGACAACGGTACTCCTGCTCGCCGCGAGGAGTAAGCGCTGTCGACGGAGGAGCCTGCCCGCCGCGTGTGGACCAGCGGTAAGTGCTTTGAAGATCGAACTAAGATACTTCGACTTCAGCTACGTTATTAACGTAGCTGAAGTTGCGTATCTTAGTTCGACACGGGGGGGTTAGTGTAGACCAGCCCAAAGTCACTATCCTTATCAGCTTTTCATTATTAGTTTCATTCTCTTGACAAAACCTTTTGGTTTTTTTATTTTATTTTGCATTTTGTGCTCATTCGGTCCTACCTCCTCCTAAGTCAATATTGTTGCACAAGCAGCCAAGAAGGGTTTGAAACCAGGGAAGCAGAAATATTTTTTTAAACAGCATTTCTAACAAGGGCCAAATGCAACAGATAGATCAGATCCATTATACGTGCAGTCCAGGCTTTCTTCTGTTCTGGGGAGGTATTTTGTACCCACAGCTTTTAGCCTGGGAACTGAATTTACACAATAGATTTTACACAGATTGCCACTGTGATTTTGTGATGGAGAGAGACATCAGTAGCTGTTTAGAATCACCTAATCCAGGTTTCCCTCTTAAATCTCTGCTGCATGTGTTTTGCATGCTTATTTCCAATCGAGAACGCAAGAGAAATATTCATGTTAATTGAAAAACTGCTAGCAAGGCTCCTTTGCAAATCCCATCTTTGTGAGTAGCAAGAACTGGAGAATACATTTAAAATAAAAATGCAACAAATGTATTTAAACATAGGCAATTTTCTTTGATGCAATTGCTCTAGGGGGGGGGTCTCACATTGTGATAGTTTGTGTCTGATGACACCTGCTCGGTATCTAACTTAAATTTACTACATTAGGTACTACAACATGACAGATTATCATAGGTATTAGCATACAATGTCACGTGGATGTTTAGAAAAGTTAAAAAAAAATCTCACTTTCCCCATAACTATATTTTAATATTTTTTGCATACAAAAAGGTTTGCAGCAGACACTCACTGGTAGTTTGTAGAACAAATTTTAATATAGCTTAGTTATTGTTGTTAATCTCATGGAAAGTGTGGCCAGTGGATGCGATGATCTAGATCAGGGGTAAGCAACCTATGGCACGTGTGCCGAAGGCGGCACGTGAGCTGATTTTCAGTGTCATTCACACTGCCCGGGTCCTGGCCACCGGTCTGGGGGGCTCTGCATTTTAATTTAATTTTAAATGAAGCTTCTTAAACATTTTAAAAACCTTATTTACTTTATATACAACGATAGTTTAGTTATATATTAAAGATAACGTTAAAACATTCTGAAAACGTTAAAATGTATTACTGGCACACGAAACCTTATATTAGAGCGAATAAATGAAGACTTGGCACACCACTTCTGAAAGGTTGCCGACCCCTGATCTAGATGCATCACTAAAGGGCATCATTTCCTTTAAGAAGAGCAGGGCACTTTTGTGATCTATCCTGCTTCAGTAGTTCTGACCAGGGAAACTTGACCTGAGCATGCCTCAGTATGTTGTAAATCCCGTATTAGTCTGTTTTAAAAAAAACAAACCCATTCACTTTCATGTCAGATTTTAAGCGTTTTCTGTAGAAGATAGTATATACTGTACCGGCCACTGTTGCCCATAAATAAAGATCTGACTGCGAGCGATGTCTACTCTGTTCCAGGCCAAAGCTAGGCTCAGTTGGTCTGGAGCAGACGCATTAGCTCCTGTATATAAACAGACAGGGAGAAAAAAAAAAGGCATACTTTAGGTCCAGTCAATGGCCCAACGCTAGAATATGAAGTTTCTTCACCTAGTCAAAACTTCCACTGATGTCAATGGCAATTCTTCCTGAGTAAGAACTTTAAAACTGGGCCCTATATCATCAAACAAAACCCTTCCCCTGTGCTCCTGCAATAAAATACTTATATAGCACTTTTCACCTATGCAAAGATCAATAAATTATGCCTCAGCACCCTTGTGAAATACAAGTATAATATCCACTCAAATAGGGACCAGAAATTGAATCCAGTTTTCCTGACTGTCTCCTGCTCCAATTGCAAGATCCTATACACAGAGGCATGTGCCCAATCTACAAACATGTCAGTCTTGTACCTGCCTTGACTGATTACGTAGCTGATTAAGAAGCCTCCACTTTCTATGCATATTAGTGCCAGATACCTGAGGGTTCTGTATTATAATAAGGATTTGTATTACCCACAAAGAAAACGCTTGCATTATACCTTCTTTTACCAGTATGGACGAACAGCAAGTCCCATAGTAGAGAAATTCATATGAGAAGCATGACATATAGCTGATAATGAAATGTAATATTACTTTCTTTAAGTAAGAGAGTATGCAGCTCAGGCTTACGAGAGGGTTGTTGTTTTTGGAAAGGCAGAGTTCTTCGCTTCAGTTTTAACTGATTTTGTGGGACATTCCTGAGCTGCTTTTTTTTTTTTTTTTTTAATGTTCAGGGCTAATGAGCTGATTTGTAACCAAAACCAATATCTGAACTTCAGTATTCACAATGAGAATTAGTATTAATGGACTGATCACCAAAATAAATAAGAGCCCTTTGATTTTTCTGGTAGGGAGCAGAAGTAAACTCTTGTATTAAGGTTTGTTTTTAGTTGGTCTAACACTATGAGGGCTTGTCTACACTTACCGAAGGATCGATGCTGTGGCGATCAATGCATCAGCAGTCGATTTAGTGGGTCTAGTGAAGACCTGCTAAATCGACCGCTGATCGCTCTCCTGTCCACTCCTGCACTCCATCTGATCGAGAAGAGTAAGGGGAGTCGATGTGAGAGCGTCTCCTGTTGACGTCTCGTAGTGTGAACTCCGCGGTAAGTAGATCTAAGCTACGTCGATTTGAGTTACGCTATTCACGTAACTCAAATTGCGTAGCTTAGATTGACTTTTTCCCTTTAGTGTAGACAAGGCCTAACTTCTTTTCTGATTTTATACTCATTATAATCAAAACTAGTCCCCACTGGCTGGGCACAGATAACGGCTTTAATGTACTTGAAAGTGGTTCTGCTCTCATTTAGTTAATTATACAAAATCATGCACCTCTCTAGAAGAAAGCAGCCCTCTGAAATCAGATGCAGAGTACTATGTAGTATATTGGACATTAAAATTCTGTGTGAAGGATAAGTCCACTCTAAAAGGGATTACACTACAATTTAATTTCTTAATTCTTAACTTTTCAGTCACTTCATTGTAGCAAGATTATGTCAAATATTATTTTTTTGTCAAAAGCAATTATTTTTCTTTGGGGGTCACATTAAAGAGTTGTGATTATATGTCACACAGGACAGTTTCATATCACTAAGGAAAAGAGCCAGAACATAAAGGTAAACAATGCAGACAAGAAAAAAAAGAGAGAACTTTAACCGAGTAAACCACTGACGTTATAATTAAGAAATAATAACAATACTACTCCTGTAAATAAGACAGACATAGGTGCTCGCTATTATATATAAACCTACAGACTCTGAGTCTTCCCTCATTCATGCAGATGGATCCCACTGAAGTGGACCCCCTTGAATTGCTACACATGTATAAACAAGAGCAGAATCTTATCCAGTGTATTTATATCTGGGAGGGGCGAAAGAAGGTCCCTATAATTCTATTTAAGTAAACAGAAAAAACCGCTCCAATCCCAGGCTCTCTTGGCCTGATCTTGCTTCCCTCAAAACTAGTGGCAAAAGTGTACTGACTACATTGAGGTAGGATGAGGCCCTGTGTGCCATGACGTGTAAAGGTGTAAATTCAATACATATTGCCAGATAAAAATCCCCCTCTCTCCCAAACAAATCATCATGGCAAAGCCCAAAGGGATGGGGGTTCCTTGCAGATCAAGCGCCACCCAATCTTTGGCAAGGTTTTTAGGGTGGTCTGGCTGGATATTCAGTTTATTTCCATCACTGGCAATCTTATCACGCCACCCATGTTTCTAGCTCCCATGTGCTTGTCGTCCATGCTGTGGCATTCCTTGGCACATACTTGGAATTCATTGGTCTTCCATTCTAATAATATGTCCATGTAAATAACAGACCCTGTCAAACCCTCAGTGGACCCCCCTCCACAAATGCTGGGAGGAAAGATGAGGCTTGCAGTGTCACCCCGAGAAATAACAGATCTGGGGTCTGGTGGATCAGATAGAGGGATGAATTCCAGAATCACAGAGTCTTGATGGAGAACACACAGCCAACTCTTCCCTCTGATCTGAAGCAAAGAAGCTCCAGTTCTGCTGATGTCAACTGCAGTAGTGCAGCCTGGGGATAGAGCCATGTAGCCTGGTCGGAAGCCACTTTGGGCTGAGGATGGGAGAAATGGTTTGGAAAAAATAAATAAGTACTAGCCAAACCTCAGCCAACACTCAGAACTACACTCAAATCATCCAAGGGTTAGAATGGCTGTGGAAAGCACCTCCCCTGCCCTGAGGAGGATGCAAGGAGCCTCTTCCTGACCTTGTGCCCCCTGTGCCTGGGCCAGGCCCTTGAGTGTTTATGCTGGCTGACCAGGGCTCAGTCTCCAATGGGCACTCATTTCTGCAAGAAGGGATGGGAAACGTGGAGCCAGGGTCCAGCTTGTACTCTTCCCAGCTACTGCACTGGCCAGCAGAGCTGTCCAACTACAGCGGAACCTCCGAAGGAGTGGCACAGGGCCTCGATGAGGCAGCATTTTTCTATATGGATTATTTACTGTATTGGTTCATTTTATTATCTAGCAAATGTGCTGAACACCAGGATGTGACTGATGGTCTCTCCAGGGTGTTCTTACTTTACATCAAAATTAGTCCATCAGTTAGTAAACCAACTTGGCACAGGCATCTTGACTCCGTCTTTCATGAGAGCCATGAATGTGGAAGGAAACCTGACCCAGGCAGAGGAGTTGCTCTGAGAGCTATCATGTGGTTCTTGTTGCTAGGAAACCCCTTCATTTGTCTGTCCACCTCCGAGGGTTGCCTTTTTCAGTGTGTGATTATTTAGGTTATGCTGCTAATACATCAAAGGAAAACAAAATCAAAGGTGTAGAACATTTATACAAAATAGCATATGGGCTATGGATGCAGTTTAGTCCATTTTTTTCCCATGATGCACTGATTACTTTTAATAGATAAAAAAAATTCAAACGATTTAAGATTAAGTTCCAAACAGCACTAAGAACAAGAAACAAAAATGTCCACTGGAGTAAGAAACATCCTTTCCAACATGTATGAAATGGGCAAAAACAAGCAAATATTTTAGAAAAGCCACTGCAATTGTGGATACAGATTCACCTATAACTCCAATAGATGCCATCTGGTTTTGGCACCCTAGGAAACTAAGAACATAAGAATGGCCATACTGGGTCAGACTAAAGGTCCATCTAGCCCAATATCCTGTCTTCCACCAGTGGCCAATGCCAAGTGCCCGAGAGGGAATGAACAGAACAGGTAATCATCAAGTGATCCATCCCCTGTCACCCATTCCCAGCTTCTGACAAACAGAGGCTAGGGACACCATCCCTACCCATCCTGGCTAATAGTCATTTATGGAACTATCCTCCATGAACTTATCTAGTTCTTTTTTGAACCCTGTAATAGTCTTGGCCTTCACAACATCCTCTGGCAACGAGTTCCACAGGTTGACTGTGCATTGTGTGAAAAATTTAAAAATTAACAAGTTTGCCTACTCCCAAGACTGACTCTATAGGTAGGATTCCCTCATTCTCATGTGTTGCTGCAGCATACAGAAATCTATGTCAAAGAATCAGTTGGAAATGCAAAAATAGGACACAGTAAACACACCTCTCATTCATCTGCTAGTCTGGGCACTAATGGTATCACTCGTCATTGATACTGTCTGTGCTGAGGTATTAGCATTTCTGTTCCCTGCTGCTTCTGCTTTTATGCAGTGCCACTGACATCTTCCCCAGGAAGACAAAACTTTGAGTTCAGCCCACTCTAGAAAAGGGGGCCACTCCTTGGAGCTCAGAATCAAGAGCGTCAGCTGCATGTAAAAGGAAACACAGACCCATGCATATAAAAGTAATCCAGAGAATAGCAACATTTGTGGCTATTACTTGGTAGCAATTTGCCTGACTGGTGAATATTGTGTCCTGGATTATTAGCAGTCTCCTTAAATCAAAGCCCTTACATTTCTCACTAACAAGTTTATCTATGAAATTCTTAGCGCAAACCACATTGTATGGATATATCCGCAAAGTACTCACCAAGGACCTGTTACAACAAACACTACTGAGAATAGTCTTATTGAAGCCAAGCTCCACACATGGAAGAATTTGTAGGACAAGACCCTATATTCCCAAACAGACCCGTTGAGAGCAATTCCAGGCCCCAGGACAGCTGTGCTGCTTGGTGTGCTCTTCCGGCACAGCTGGGGCTTCCCCATGCCTGCTTGGCTGCCTTTGCTGCTGCCGGTACCACCCCGCATGCACATAGGGGCCCTGCGGCCCGCCCGGGCGATTTAAAAGGACCCGGGGATCCCAGCTGCCAGGCCCTTTTAAATCGCCCGGGCCGTGCCCCCGTTCTCCCCCTGCACTTTGTCTGCGGGCCTGTTCCCAAACTTCTATTCCAGTAGAAACTTTTCTGTTCTATTCAGGTTCTCATCATTGTGGTATCTGAGTGCCTTCCAGTAGTGACATGTGACTAACATCTGTCATGTGTGGTTCATTCTCCCTCTCATCCTCTGCTCACAAGGAAAATTAGCTTTGCACTGTGATGTTTTGTTTTGGAACGGTTTTTGTTTTTTAATGTACACACTGCTGTGGGTCTATAGTAGAAGAGGGGAAGAAGTGGAAGGTGGGGAGGTCTGTGATGGTCCTTAATTTCCATGGGAGTTAATTCCACAGTCTTAGACTGGCCCCTTGGTAAGCTCTGTCTCCAGCACAGATGAGCTTTACCTTTCTGGCAGAAAATTCCATTGTGCCCAGGGAGTACAGTTGTAAACCACACTCCTCATTCCGGAACTTTAGGTGATCTTTTAGATATCCAGGGCTCAGACCACTGAGTACCTTGAAAATAAAAACTGAGACCTTGAACTTGACTTGATGACCTATGAGAAGTCAGTAGAGAGAGCAGAGGACTCGTTTGGTGTGCTTGTGGTAGCCTGTGTTGCTGAGGAGACATATTGCAGCATCCTGTACTAGCTGGAATTTCCTAGAGACACAGTGCTCAGTGTAAAATCTGTGATGGATTCTCTAGGATAGTCTCTCTCTTTTTTAAATTATTTTTATTATTTTTTTATGTTCATGGTCAAGAATCTAGAGGGGGTGCCCCCGAGACATTGCATTGTCCAGATAACCATGTCTGAAGGAGAATTCAAAAGACACTTCTTCCCTGATGCTTTTAAGCACAACTTCATGTCAAATGTTCTTTCTGTTCCATGGGTGTTAGTTTAGAAAAATAACAATCTACATTAACTCCTCTGTATCTCCTAGTGCATTTGTATCTTGCACAGCTCAAAGAAAATTACCGGCACTTAACAAAAAAATCTGACAATAACAATTATATTAATAAATAGGGGAGCAGTTAACAGACTCCCGCCTATCTCTGAAACATACAGTACTGAGCTAATGCCATGTCATTTTGTGTCAAATGTGCAGTGATTTCATGGCTGACAGACTCCTCACACTGTGCCATCCAGGGCAATCAGATGCTACACGATGGATGCTCTGAAAACATGAATCATGACTTATTCACAAGCTGGAAGGAGTGCACAGGCATCAGGTTTGCATTAGCCTAGCAAATGGTTCAGTGAACATATCAGTGAATTATGTGGCAGTAATGTCATAATGAGTATATACCATACAGTGTGCCTCTTCCAAAATATTAACAAGTCAGACATTGAAAGGACTTGGGCAGCCCTATGTGTCCATTGGACGGAAACATGACAGTCCTGTCAACATTCTTCAGGAGTTGAAACAGCCTTGTGATCCTGCAGGACCCAGCCTTTCCCATATAGTGTATTATGCACCACAAAAATCAGGCATTTCTAGTACTAATCACAGTATGTTGCCTTTAACTTTCCTGTCATGCTTGCTTCTTGGAAAAAGCAGCTCTAAGAGCACAAAATTGATTGCCAGTGTTGTTAAAGGTAGGCAAATGTAGACTGCATGAGCTGGAGCAAGAAAATTACTTACCACAAAATCATATAACTGCAAATCTACTTCCCACATGTTCAACTGGCTCTTGGAACAATGTGTTGTTGCAGCACCTGGGAAATATAACCTGAAAACTGGTTTGGATACCATTCTCTGCCTTATTGGAGATCACCTTAAAAGCAAGGTGATGCTGAAGACATGATTAAGCAAAGTGCAGGTTTTTCTTTGCTCTTTAGAACAAACAAGGAAACAATCTCTCAAACGCTGTACAAGCTTTAAATATGTGAAATGTTTGAGGCAAGAGAGTTCCTGCACTAGAAGGAAATGTATCTGACTCCGTCTTAAAAGGCAATGAGCGGGTAGCAAGACTCACGATAGGCAAGAATTGATGCTGCTCTGCTCCCAACCCTCCTACCTTCTACCATTCCCTAAGAACTCCTCATTCTGGGTGGTGGGATTATTAATGAGCATTTATATAGCACCCAACGAGTGGTGGGCAAGGGTTAAAAAATCCTTCTCAACGACATTGTGACAAATCAGCTAGTAATCGCTCTCCCTTCCCTCTCTTCCTTTCTTGATATAGCTGTAAAGATGGGCCAGAACCAAAACCCTGTATCTAAACACCCCTGAATTTCAGGATAGTTCAGGTCCAATCTTCAAAGCTTGGGTCCATATTTGCTTATTAGTAAAAATGAAGCAAATTGATTAGCATAACTGCCTTAAACTTCTTGATTCAAGTTAATTAAAACATGCACATCTACAAAAAATGGGTCAGAACTGTCATTCACTGTGAATGCAAACCTGCAAAAAGACAACTGAATATTATTTTAGACTTGAAGAGATTTCACTTAGCTGAACACATTGATTTAAAAAAAGTCATACACATTCCCTACATTTTCCTGTTTTCCTTTACGATCAAAAAACTTGATGTTAACAAGAAGATATGTGATATAAAGTAGAATCTAGAAAATTTCTCTTCTTTCATCCTCTTCATTGTCAGAAATCAAGCAACTTTTGAATGGCATAAAAGATTGAAGATGGGGCGTTCGAACTGAAAATTTTAGCTCTTCAAACTCTTGAGCGAAATATCAGTGCTGCCCTCAGCATGCTACAAAATCATGGATATCAGCAAAGCATCAAAAGAGATGTAAATAAATTACTCTCAGAGGATCAACCTCCTTCTGAGATAATAGAAGATCACTTCGATGAAAATGCTGTCTTATACCACCAATATGGAAGAAGAGGCAACACCTTTACATTTACCGAGACAGAAGAAGATATGAATAGATGATACTTGTGAAAATGATATTCTGGACCAGACAGGACCCCTGCAGGGTATATATCCTGATCACAAACCTAGTATTGCAGCAGAGCTGGTACTGCAAAGAACTTTTGAAATAGAGAATGACCCTTCCCTGGCTTATAAATCATCCTCTTTGGCTGCACAGAGAATTACATTGCAGGAGGAGCACTGCTGGGGTTGAAGTCTTTGGGGAATATATGTTGGGATTCAAACCTTGGAAAAATACCTGAAAAAAGCAGAATGTGTCAAATTTAAGGGGCTGATTTGTGTCCTACTAACAAACAGGGATGATGAACTGCAGTTTCTGTGATTGCCTTAATAGCAAATGTCAAGTTTTCACACTTTAGGCAGAGTATAGTGGAAGGATCCTGTTAAAATCAAGATCAGAATAAAATTTTGAAATCACGACTTTCCCGGGTTTGGGATTTTTATTTATTTAAGCAAGGGATGATTTTTGGTTTCTTTGGACCAACTTATTTTCCTTAATTCTGTGTGAAAATGTCCATAATGCCTTGAGATTTTAACTACACTTATTTCTATGGAGTAGCAGCAAAACATTCATGTTCATTACAAACCAAATGGCATCTTTGTTAAAAATAGAGAGAGATACAGAAATGTTATTAGAAAAGCTTTTGGTTGGTTGCTTCTATTTTTTTTACACATAAAGAAGAATCTACTACTGTAATAAGAAAATGTCTGCTCATTTCCTTGGTTGGCAGTCATCAACCCAGAGTAGTATTTTTAAAGTCACACATTTGCACGTGCTCAATGCTCTGGTGTTTAAATAGTAAAATTATTTAAACAGAACATTGCTAGTTTACTGTTCTGTGCAGACTTTTCTTACACATGTTTGGAAGGAAACATTTGTTTATAAAACCAAACAAAAATCTAAAATGCCAGGATAGGTAAGATACTCTCTGCTTGGGCATATGGAAAGTTAGTGGGGTGGGTAAAAGTAAATGCCTTGCTTGGCTCTGAGTCAAAACAAAAGCAACATCATTTAGAGATTTCCCCTTTTGGTAGGCAAAATGTAAAATCCCATCATGCATGACTATCAGACATGGATGCATGGATATTGGCTCATCTGTGCTTTATAATTATGCTCAATGATCAGAAATCAAAAGCAGAGCAAAGCAATTAGGTCAAGCCAAACTTGAACCACCTGAAGACTTGGTCAGTCACGGGACTGGGAGAGAGGAGGTGCTATCTGCATCTCTGTTAGAACCAGGAGGATCTCCCCATACTTCTCCCTGCTTTATAACGTATGTCACAGTCACTATTCTTCTTCTTTTGATTCTCACAATATGCCAGTCCGTCAACCAAAGGAGCTGCTATTGATCATATAAGGCGTTCATCTCCCTGGTGGGGCTGAGTGTTCTTCTTTCTCCACAAGCCCATATTCTTTCAGCCTGCAGGGCAAGAGACCCGGGGGAAACTCAGCCCTGGAATAAGCAGGCACAATTCCCATTAACTTAAATGAAAGCTGCACTTTGCTAGTCCAACACTGAATGGTCACATCCAAGTCTCCCACATGGCAGCACACTCTGCCAAATCCAGAAAATAGGGGTGGGAGCAGCTTGCTGACAATTGTAGGAAACTTTCCTAGGCAGCAGAATGGCACCCCCAAAATACCATCCAACCTTCCGCTCCTTAATTCAGCACAGTGATTTAACTGGCCTCGTTATCCGTTAAGGGGGAACACATTGCTTGGACTCCATGCAAACATCAGACCATAAAAAATGTTATCACATTTCATTGTTTTTCAAACCATTTCTGGTAGGAACAGAAACATTGGGAAGCGTTCATTATTATCGGCATACTTTGACACATTAGGGCTGTATAACATATGCACCCCATCTTGCGCACCATACGCGCATACATCTCTTATTAGGCTCCTTGAATTTTAATACTATATAAATGACCGCTCATATGGTGTGTGAGAGAGAACCCTCTTCACAATGGACTCAGAAGTGGAGTTGTATATTTGAAGTTTGTAGCAAGTGAGATGGCAGAAATGCTGGTACTGGGGAACATGGTAATACCCTGTGCACTGTTTATATATGGCAGTCACAGTTCATGCCATAAATATTTCCAGAACTATTCTTAAAGTGCTTGATGTTTAAAAATATTATTCCATTTTTCAGCCAATACAGTTTGTGATAAAGAATTGAGTGACAACAGTTGTTGATACTTATTTGTACTCCCTATTTTTTACAAAAAATGGGATATTTGTAAACAGAGCGCTAGATCCCCCAAACACCAGTTCAGGTGAATAGCACTTACTCATGCAAGTAGTTCTATTTTGCCACAGAATTCCAGTTTGGTTAAATTAGCCCAGGCAGGGTTTCAGCGACAGGGGTCCCCCTGCAGGTTTCCAGCGACAGTTGACAGCCTCGCCTCACGGGGGGGAAGGGGGAGCAGAGGGAAGAGAACTCTGCAGCTCCCAGCCACCCCGGTGGTGGGGGAAACCATGGAGCCGCAGCAGTATAAGTCACAGACAAGTCACGGCTTTCGTGAATATTTGTTTATTGCCTGTCATCTGTCTATGACTTTTGCTAAAAGTAACCATGACAAAATCTTAGCCTTAATTATAAGGAAGACTCTGAATACTGCAAATAGTATGGCTATCTATCCGTAACATTGACTGTTATCTAAGGTAAGCGGAAAGATTTTAAGGGTCACCACTGTATTATAGCATGTTATCCAGTCCATCATTCTGCTGGTTCGCCAGAGTGCATGAATAACTTACACAAAAGGCAGATGGCTGCTTGCAGATTGTATCTTTGACAACTTTTGAGAGACTGTCATTTGATGAATTGCTTGGTGATTCATCATAATATAATAAAGTAAGCACACACAACCATACAATACATCTAATCTATAATTGTATAACAATGTACCACAGATTCTTTTTTGTTAAAATTGTTTGGCCTAAAAAAAAAAAGTAGATCCAATCAGCTATTGTTTAAGAATGGATTACAAACACTTATTTATAACAGACCATTATAAATTGAGACAAATGATGAAGTATATTTTACAGAGCATAGAGATGCCTGCATTGTAGTGACATTAAATATTCTCTCTGATTTTCTTTAGGTCTCTGTTTCCTTGCACACTGTTTCTTCTGACACAGTTTTGTTGGTTAAGATTAAGGATTCAAGGAGAAGAAATGGGATGTTTTAAAATGTTAATGCATGCATTGGACTGTGCAGTCTGAGAAGTAGTTGAAGCATCAAGTACTTATTGTTTCCTCCTATAATTTACTATTTAGATACTTTGTATGCTGTCAATAAATGCAGGGTTGCAGTACATCAGAGACAGAGTTAAACCATTTGGATTTTTCATGGACTCACTGTGCAGTGAAACTCTATTACCTTTTAGTAATGCTGTCAGGATAGCTAAATCAATGTCCTGGTGTCCTTCCGATCCCATGCGAAATACTGTAATCTGCAATTTTAGAAGACAATGCCACTGTCAGAAACTTGTTCAGTTTTTGCTCACATAGAAATTAAATCAGTGCAGCAACATTTGATCTCAAAAGACCTCAATGGCTGCAAAGTGATTATCTAGCCATAGTCAGAGAGCAGTAAGTATATTAGATGGCATTAACACGAATAGGATTTCTGTGCCATATAATTCACCACAGTAAATGGCATTAATGACCATACAACAGAACCTAGCCAGAATCTTTTGAGAGAGAGCTACAGGGCCAAAATGAAGGAGGAAATTATATCCTTCTGTTAAATTAAAATTAGATTTAATGGGTCAAATTTATTACTGCACTGGAGTTAATCAGGGATGAATTTGGTCCGGTAGGCTTATAAGCAGAGGACAGAATTGATGGAGAATGACCCTTGATGTTTACCATTCAAACCACAGCCCTACTCAGCACCATGATTTCAGACTGAGGCAATTTGGTTACATATAATCCAGATTACACATTATAAAGCACAAATAAGATTTAGAATGAGTTTTGAGGTAGGCTTGGTCATGTGGTGTCACTGACCCAGCCATAAAATATGGAAACTTCTGAAGTGGATATAAGACTGAATGGCTGCTGGTGAGGAGGCATTAACATCTTGTAATGATTGTAATGCTAATGAAATTCCATCACTGAATAGTGATAGAGCCCGGCCCTTCTTTCAGACCAGTTAAGTCCTAGTTAAGACTTGGGTTAAACATTTACAAATGTAAACTCTCTTGCTCTCTCCTTGCTATGAAGAGTAAAACTCTCGCTCCCCACCACCATTCACACACACCCCCAGTTGTGATAAGAGCAGCAACAAGCATTCCAGCTTGTGTGCCATTTATGTACTAACACATTAGATGTCATAGCATCAGTTTTATGTCAACTTTTTCCAATCCCCTATAGCAACTGACATTGGGTACTTCCTCCAAAAAGCTGTTCACTCAGTTCCCTTGAAGGGTACCATATTGTGTTGCTACACTGATCCAAACTAAACCAAATCTCTCAACCTCTCCCTCTCTCCCCGACCTACACTGGCAATTGAAGGACAAAACTTTTGTCTTTCAGAGGTGTTAAAACCAGTGGCCGGAGGGGAGCAGGGGGAGCGGCCGCTCCCCCTGTGAGGAGAAGCGGCGCTAAGGCGTCGCCCGAGCCCCGCTGCGGGAGCCGGGCTCGGGGGTGCTTTAAAAGGCCCGCGGCTCTTGCCGCTGCAGGGAGCCATGGGGCCTTTAAAGCGCGCCCCCAGCCCTGCTGCCGGACCCGGGCTGCGGGGGGTGGTGCTTTAAAAGGCCAGCGGCTCCTGCCGCTGCGGGGAGCCATGGGCCCTTTAAAGCATGCCCCCCAGCCCTGCTGCCGGACCCGGGCTGGGGTGTGTGTGTGTGCTTTAAAAAGCCGGCGGCTCCTGCCGCTGCGGGGAACAATGGGCCCTTTAAAGCGCCCTCCCCACAGCCGGACCTGGGCTGGGGGAGGGGCGCGCTTTAAAAGGCCCGCAGCTCCTGCCACTGCGGGGAGCTGCGGGCCTTTTAAAGTGCCCCCCCCTCCCAGCCCTGCTGCCGGAGCTGGGCTTGGGCGGGGATTTAAAAGGCCTGGGGGCTTCGCAGCAGCTGGAGCCCCGGGCCCTTTAAAGCACCGCCGGGGTGAGTACAGGGGGAGTGGGGAGGCGCCTTTTTATAGCGCCGCTCCCCCTGTGCTCTAAACCTGGCTACGCCACTGGTTAAAACTCCTCCCCCCAAAATCAGCCGGAGCACTCTCCTGCTGACAATGCAAACGCGTTAGTTGGGGATGGAAGTGTTTTTTGTCGGCAGGAGAGCCAACAAACAGCGGCTACATTGAATGACTTTTAGCAGCAAAGATGTAGTGACACAGCCATGTCGCTAAAAGCTGTGTAGTGTAGACATAGCCTCAGTGTCACCTTGTCTCCCTGTTACAGCTCACTGACAACTCTCATGACAGTTCCTGACAACTCACCCCATTTAGGGTCCCTAATAAACAGTCCAGATTTAACACTGGGCTCTTGCTACCTGCAATAATTGATCCTGAAATCTCTTATGCATCCGTGTAGCTCTAGGTTCAGTGCTTACAATGTGAAAGCTTGTGGTGTAAATTTGCCTCTTAATTCTAGTAGGTGACTATTGCTCGCATATAAAGAGAGGAGTTAAAGGGCTATATTGTGGGCAGATGCTGTGAAAGCTTCCTCAAGCAGTTCTGTCTATGCATCTGTCAGGGTTCCCTCCCCACTCTAAACTCTAGGGTAAAGACGTGGGGACCCGCATTCAGAGCCCCTAAGCCTATTTTACCAGCTTAGGGTAAACCCCCCCAAGGTACAAAATTCCCTGCACCCCGAGAAATGCTTCTTACTGCCACCATCAAATGTCTAACAGGAATCCAGGAAAGGAATCACTTGAACTTCCCTCCCCCCCAAAATGCCCCCTCAAGCCGTACACCCCCTTTCCTGGGGAAGCTTGAGAACAATCTCCCAACCAATTGGTACACAGTGATCTAAAAACCCACCCCCTGGGTTTTAACACTATAGAAAACAGTCAACTTCTTAAAAGAAGGATTTTATTAAACATAAAGAAGGTAAAATCATCTCTGTAAAATCAGGATGGTAACTATTTCACAGGGCACTATATTTCCAAACTCAGAGAGATTTCCCCCTCTGGACAAAACCTTAACGTTACAGATAACCATGAATACCTCCCCCCCCCCCTTTGCCCTTTCTAACACAGGGGATACACCAAGCAAAAATAAACAGAATCTATACGCTATACTATCTAAACTTACTTCAGAAAAGGGAGGTTTGATTTTCTGTAGGTTCCTTCTGTCTTCCAAGATCACTCTCCCTCAGACAAAGACACTCACTAAAACCTTCCCCCCTCCCAAGTTTGAAAGTATCTTGTCCCCTTATTGGTCAGAGCCCAGCCAGGTCAGGTGTCAGTCTGGCTACCTGCATTTCTTAACCCTTTACTGGAAAGAGGATTTTATAGCACTGCATCAGACCCTCTCCCCCTTCCCTTCATATTTATGACACGCCCCCCAAATCACCGATAGTGTGAAACACTGGCTGTGATTTCTTCCTGGAGCTTTAAAAGAAAACAAAGTAATAAGACACATGAATCTCCAAATATACTAATAACTGGATAAAGACTAACAATATTGTCCACATTGCAAGGACGATTTTAACCAGTTGGTTCGGGGAAACTTTCACGGGAGAGTGCATCAGCCACTTTGTTAGAAGCTCCTGAAATGTGTTGTATTTCAAAATCAAAATCTTGGAGAGCTAAACTCCATCGAAGGAGTTTTTTGTTATTTCCCTTGGCGGTATTAAGCCACTTTAGTGCAGCATGGTCAGTTTGCAGGTGGAAACGCCGTCCCCAAACGTATGGGCGTAGCTTTTCTAGAGCGTAGACAATGGCGTAACATTCCTTCTCACTGATTGACCAGTGGCTTTCCCTCTCAGACAGCTTCTTGCTGAGAAACACGACAGGATGGAATTCTTGATCTGGTCCTTCCTGCATTAAGACGGCTCCCACACCACGCTCGGACGCATCTGTGGTTACTAGGAACGGTTTATCAAAGTCCGGGGCCCTTAGCACAGGGTCAGACATGAGTGTTGCTTTAAGCTGATTAAAGGCCTTCCGACACTCATCAGTCCACTGAACCGCATTTGGCTGGTTCTTTCTGGTTAGGTCAGTTAGAGGGGCGGCGATTTGGCTGTAATGCGGTACAAATCGCCTGTAATATCCGGCCAAGCCTAAGAAAGATTGGACCTGTTTCTTTGACTTTGGGACAGGCCACTTTTGGATAGCCTCCACCTTGGCCTGTAGGGGGTTAATAGTTCCTTGACCCACCTGGTGTCCAAGGTAAGTCACTCTGTTGAGGCCTATTTGACACTTTTTAGCCTTAACAGTTAGTCCTGCCTCTCGTATGCGCTCGAAGACCTTCTGGAGATGCTCCAGGTGTTCGGCCCATGAGTCAGAAAATATGGCCACATCGTCAAGATAGGCAACTGCCGATTCTCCCAATCCCGCTAGGAGACTATCTACCAGTTTCTGGAATGTGGCAGGTGCATTCCGCAGCCCGAAAGGGAGCACATTAAATTCATACAGCCCGACATGGGTGATGAAGGCTGACTTTTCCTTGGCGGATTCATCTAGCGGCACCTGCCAGTACCCCTTGGTTAAGTCTAAGGTGGAGATGAACTGGGCACGTCCCAGTTTCTCCAATAGTTCATCTGTGCGAGGCATTGGATAGTTGTCTGGGCAAGTCACAGCATTTAGTGTACGGTAGTCCACGCAAAAGCGTATTTCCCCATCTGGTTTGGGGACTAGAACCACGGGAGAGGCCCATGCACTGCTAGAGGGACGGATTATACCCATCTGTAGCATGTCTTGAACCTCCCGTTCTATAGCAGTTTTGGCGTGAGGAGCCACTCGGTAAGGTCGGGCTCTAATTGGGTGGGCATTACCTGTGTCAATGGAGTGGTATGCCCGTTCGGTCAGTCCTGGGATGGCTGAGAACATCGGTGCGAATTTAGTGCACAGCTCCTGGATTTGCTGGCGCTGCATACGTCCGAGGGTCATGGAGAGGTTCACCTCTTCCACGGCACCATCATTTTTCCCTTCGTAGTAGACACCTTCAGGCCACTCAGCGTCTTCTGCTCCCTGGGCAGTAAACTGACAAACCTTCAATTCTCGGGGGAAAAAAGGCTTTAGAGAATTAACATGGTACACTTTAGGCTTGAGAGTTGTGGTGGGGAATGCTATGAGATAGTTCACAGCTCCCAGGCGTTCTTGGACCGTAAATGGCCCTTCCCATGACGCTTCCATTTTATGGGCCCGGAGCGCCTTCAAGACCATGACTTGGTCCCCTACTTTAAAGGAACGCTCTCTGGCATGTTTATCATACCAGGCCTTTTGCTCTTCCTGAGCCCCTTTTAGGTTTTCTCTAGCAAGAGCTAAAGAGTCTCGGAGGGTGTTTTGTAGGTTGCTTACAAAGTCCAGAATGTTAGTTTCCGAAGAAGGCGTAAACCCCTCCCATTGCTGTTTCACCAGCTGTAATGGCCCTTTAACCTCGCGGCCATACACAAGTTCAAATGGTGAAAACCCTAAACTGGGATGTGGTACAGCCCTGTAGGCAAAGAGCAACTGCTGTAACACTAGGTCCCAATCGTTGGAGTGCTGGGTTACGAATTTACGTATCATGGCTCCCAAAGTTCCATTAAACTTCTCCACCAGACCATTTGTTTGATGGTGGTAAGGGGTGGCAACCAAGTGGTTCACCCCATGAGCTTCCCACAGGCTTTTCATGCTCCCTGCCAGGAAATTAGTTCCCGAATCAGTAAGGATGTCGGCGGGCCAACCTACCCTGGCAAAAATCTCTGTTAATGCCTGGCATACACTTTTAGCCCGGGTGTTGCTCAGAGCTACTGCTTCTGGCCATCGGGTGGCAAAATCCATGAAAGTCAGTATGTACTGCTTTCCTCTGGGTGTCTTTTTCGGAAAAGGACCCAGAATATCCACAGCTACCCGCTGAAATGGAACTTCAATTATGGGGAGTGGCTGGAGAGGGGCTTTGACCTGGTCTTGGGGTTTTCCCACTCTTTGGCACACCTCACAAGACCGGACATAGGTAGAAACATCCTTGCCCATTCCCTCCCAGTGGAATGACCTCCCCAAACGGTCTTTGGTTCTGTTCACCCCAGCATGACCACTAGGATGATCATGGGCTAAGCTCAAGAGCTTTAGCCGGTACTTAGTCGGAACCACTAACTGTCTCTGAGGACGCCAATCTTCCTGGTGTCCACCAGAAAGAGTCTCCTTATATAAAAGGCCTTTTTCTATAACAAACCGGGATTGATTAGAAGAGCTGAGAGGCAGTGGGGTGCTCCGTCCCACTGTCCAAGCTCTCTGTAGGCTTTCATCTGCTTCCTGCTCGGCTTGGAACTGTTCCCTAGATGCTGGAGACATCAGTTCCTCACTGGGTTGTGGACCTGGGCTGGGTCCCTCTGGAAGCGATGCAGGTGATGGGGTTGTTTCCGTTGACTGTGAACCACTCTCCGCTGGTGCACAATGTGGTAATTCAGGCTCTGGCTGAGCCTCTTGTATGGAGTTATCGGTTGCTGCTGCCATTGCAGGCTCGGTGGTGCCCTCGGGTGTTGGTACGGTAGCTGGGGTTGCAAGCGCTGGACTCAGTGCTGGCAATGGTTCTGGTGCTGGTTGTTTCGTCTGTTCCAGTTCCGAGACTGGCTTGGGTCGGGTTTCTGTGATTGGATCCACGACGGCTGTTGCAGTCGCTGGCAGGGTGTCCGGTTCCACCACCTCTATCTGGGTCTCTGGTAGTACAGATGGGGTTCCGGTGGAAGTCCCAGGAACAGAGCTAGGTGTGACAGCTTGCTTAGCCTGGCTGCGGGTGACCATTCCCACCCTCTTGGCTAGCTTCACACAATTGGTCAAGTCTTCCCCCAGCAACATGGGAATTGGATAATCATCATAGACTGCAAAAGTCCAATTTCCTGACCAGCCCTTGTACTGGACAGGCAACACGGCTGTAGGTAAATTAAAAGAGTTGGACTTGAAGGGTTGAATTGTCACTTGTGCCTCTGGGTTGATTAAGCTGGGGTCCACTAAGGATTTGTGGATAGCCGACACTTGTGCTCCGGTGTCCCTCCACGCTGTAACCCTTTTTCCGCCCACACTCACCGTTTCCCTTCGTTCCAAGGGTATCTGGGAGGCATCTGGGCCTGAGGACCTTTGGTGTGACCCCGGTGCAATGAACTGTATTCTGTTGGGGTTCTTGGGGCAGTTGGCCTTCACATGCCCCAATTCGTTACATTTGAAACATCGCCCAGCTGACTGGTCAGTGGGGCGAGGTGGGTTGCTGGAGAATGGGGTGGTGGGGCAATAAGGGGTCTGGGTTTTCCCTTGTGGGGCCTTGGGCTGCTCCTGGTGAGGGGATGTGGTCTCGGGTTTTCCTTTCTGGTATCTCCCCAAACTATGACCAGGGTTGTTCCTCTCTGCTTCCTGCACCCCTTGTGTACCAAATTTCCTTGCCCCTCTGCTGATCTGGGACTGTTCGTATTGATCAGCATAAGCAGCAAGGCTGTCTGCTGAGTCCATTTTCTTATCCCATAAACACTGTCTTATATCATCCTTGGACATATTCAGGAATTGTTCCTGAGCCATCAAATCACACACTCCTTCAAAGCTAGTAACATTCCTTCCCTTGACCCATTTTTTTAACAGCTCCTTTATCCGGTTTACATAAGCTACATTACTTAGTCCGGGCCCTCGGATAAGGGTTCGAAATTTTACTCTGTAAGTTTCAGGTGTAACTTGAAATTGTTTTAAAACCAAATCCTTGAATTTCTCATAGTCAGAAGCCTCATCAATAGGCATGTCATTGAATATGTCCAGAGCACTTCCAGTCAACTTTGCTACCAATAGGGTCATTTTGTGATCATCAGGAATGTGATGGAGATTGCATAGTCTCTCAAAGGTGAGAAAATATTCAGCAATATCCCGGGATTCATCATACGGTGGACATAGTCGCTCCCATTTGTGGGTTGTTGGGGAAGGATTATTAGTGTTATCCGGTAGATTCTGCTCCGCCCTGGTCTTCTCCATCTCCAGGGCATGCTTCCTCTCTCTGTCTTTCTCCTCCATAGCATACTTCCTCTCCTCCTCAGCATGCTTCCTCTCTCTCTCCTTCTCCTCCTCAGCATGCTTCCTCTCCTCCTCAGCATGCTTCCTCTCTCTCTCCTTCTCCTCCATAGCATACTTCCTCTCCTCCTCAGCATGCTTCCTCTCTCTCTCCTTCTCCTCCTCAGCATGCTTCCTCTCTCTCTCCTTCTCTTCCATCTCCATCTGTTTAAGTTGTAGCAGTCTTGCATGTTTCTTCTCCTCCTCATCAGCTTGTAGCCGGGCTATCTCAAGTTTAATAGCTGCTTCACTGGCAGTCATCTTAGCCTTTCTGTTTTTAATCTGTCTTAACCCGATAGTGTTAGAAAAGAAAAAAAACCTTGCTTGGGTATTCCCTGTAGGGGTTAACTACCTGCTTTCATATGTAGATACTCTAGCTCCTAGCAGCTTAACCCCTCCCCCCTCCCTGCTTCCAGCAGCTACAGGAAAGAGCTAGAGAGAAGAGAAAAAAAAAATCTAAACTCCCTGTGTCTGGTTCAAAAAAACTCTGGTTCAATAGATCCCACCGCTCTGCCACCATGTCAGGGTTCCCTCCCCACTCTAAACTCTAGGGTAAAGACGTGGGGACCCGCATTCAGAGCCCCTAAGCCTATTTTACCAGCTTAGGGTAAACCCCCCCAAGGTACAAAATTCCCTGCACCCCGAGAAATGCTTCTTACTGCCACCATCAAATGTCTAACAGGAATCCAGGAAAGGAATCACTTGAACTTCCCTCCCCCCCAAAATGCCCCCTCAAGCCGTACACCCCCTTTCCTGGGGAAGCTTGAGAACAATCTCCCAACCAATTGGTACACAGTGATCTAAAAACCCACCCCCTGGGTTTTAACACTATAGAAAACAGTCAACTTCTTAAAAGAAGGATTTTATTAAACATAAAGAAGGTAAAATCATCTCTGTAAAATCAGGATGGTAACTATTTCACAGGGCACTATATTTCCAAACTCAGAGAGATTTCCCCCTCTGGACAAAACCTTAACGTTACAGATAACCATGAATACCTCCCCCCCCCCTTTGCCCTTTCTAACACAGGGGATACACCAAGCAAAAATAAACAGAATCTATACGCTATACTATCTAAACTTACTTCAGAAAAGGGAGGTTTGATTTTCTGTAGGTTCCTTCTGTCTTCCAAGATCACTCTCCCTCAGACAAAGACACTCACTAAAACCTTCCCCCCTCCCAAGTTTGAAAGTATCTTGTCCCCTTATTGGTCAGAGCCCAGCCAGGTCAGGTGTCAGTCTGGCTACCTGCATTTCTTAACCCTTTACTGGAAAGAGGATTTTATAGCACTGCATCAGACCCTCTCCCCCTTCCCTTCATATTTATGACAGCATCTCACCCCTGTTATTCCAGTTCTGAACCCCCAACTACCTTTGCCATATTGTGTCCTTTGATGGGTGTCTTAAGAAGTGTTTGAACTCAGGTCTGTCCCTGCTGACTGAACATGTGTTTTAAAGTATCAGAGGGGTAGCTGTGTTAGTCTGGATCTGTAGAAGCGACAAAGAGTTCTGTGGCACCTTATAGACTAACAGATGTATTGGAGCATAAGCTTTCGTGGGTGAATACCCACTTCTTCAGATACATCTGACTAAGGGCTGTTTTAACTTTCTCAGAGATAAAGGATCAGGGGTCAGAGATGAACTGCACTGTTGTTTCCAGGTTTATATTTGTCTAGGGCTTGGCTACACTTGTAGATGTAGAGCGCTGGGAGTTAAACCAGCTTTCGGAGAGCGCAGCAGGGAAAAGGCTGCCGTGTGTTTACACTGTCAGCTGCAAGCACACTGGCGTGGCCACATTAGCAGCTCTTGCAATGCCACAAAGAGCAGTGCATTGTGGCAGCTATTCCAGTGTGCAAGTGGCTGAAGTGTGCTTTTCAAGTGTGTGTGTGTGTGTGTGTGTGTGTGGGGAGTGTGACAGGGAGTGAGTTGTGTGTATGTGGGGGGAGAGAGTGGGTTTTTGGGGGGCTGAGAGTGTGTCAGCATGCTGTCTTGTAAGTTCAGACAGCAGAAGACCCCCATCCTCCCCCCACTCTCTCACACACACTCACAACAGCAGCATTCCACACTAATGGCTTGCTTTGTCCTGGAGCAGATAAGCATGCCAGCTGTTAGAAACGGAGCTTTGAAAGGGCATCTCCGCATTCCTGTAGCTGATTTCAAAACAATGAGAAGAGTGGCCACTTGATTTCAGGGGATTATGGGATGTTTCCAGAGGCCAATCACAGTGCAGTAATGAAACACCTCATTCACACTGACGCCTGGGAGTTTCAGCCAGGCCACAGCAAACTTTATGCTTCTCATGGAGGTGGATTACCAGGAGCACTCCAGCTGCAGAGTCCAGGTGCTCTACGTGCCTTGCCAGGCTGGACACATCGGGAGTTAGGGTGCCTGGGGCTGCTTTAATGCACTCTAACTTGCAAGTGTAGCCAAGCCCTTAGAGTGGCTGTGAAGAGAGGGTAATTTTAGTCATAAAATAGGGATTTTTACATATGCTCTGCAGGGCTATGGATTGTTTAGGTGTCTATCAATTCCCGCACTCACAGGGATGAGCATGTAGGGCCAAATCCTGAAGTCCTTACTCAGGCAAAACTCTCACTGAGCCTGAGCTCTGGTTTATACTAGGGGGGCGTGGGGGGTGGTCGATCTAAGATACGCAACTTTAGCTACGCGAATAGCGTAGCTGAAGTCAGCGTATCTTGGATCGACTTACCTGGCCGTCCTCACGCCGGGGAGTCGACCGCTGCTGCTCCCCCGTCAACTCAGCTTGCACCTCTCGTAAGCTGGAGTACCGGAGTCAATGGGGAGCGCTTTCGGGGATCAATTTATCGCGTCTAGATGAGACGCGATAAATCGATCCCTGAAAGATCGATCTCTACCCTCCGATCTGGCAGGTAGTGAAGACCTAGCCTGAGAGGTGCAAAGCCCCCATAACACACACTGAAATAAATCCGAGTTACTCTTGTCGAGCACCTTTCTGAAACAGGCCGTTGACTAGGAAGGTCTTTAAAAGACCTGTCAAATGTTATTAAAGAGTAACCGCACTTAAAGGTCATTTGAAGAGCGCACACTTCCCCATGATACTGCTGTGGCTTTTGCTTGTTTTGCATTACCAGTCTAATGGAGACCTGTCAATTAACCTGTTAATAGTTCCCATCTGACAACTTTCCTGGTGCTGACCAAAACTCTTAGGCAGTCGGGGAATTCCCCTATACATTTCAAAATGTTTACCAGTTCCCCAGAAATGGTGCTAGCAAAGTTTTAGGGTAAAATTATCAAAAGTGCTTAAAGTGATTTGAGTCTTCGGATCATTCCCTTTCAATGGGGCTTAGGCTTATGATGATTTTACCCTTTGCCTTTTCTTTTTTAAAGCCTACCACAGAACTACAGAAAGCAAATAGCCTTGATTTCTGTCCTACAAGAATGAAGAGAGAACAATCGAACACCCCTAAAAACAGGAAACATACATTCTAAAGCATTTACTTACAGAGCTAAACAAAATAAATATATATTCAATTATATTTCAAAAAAGTACTATGTGCCTGTACTTAAGGCTGCATTATTTTTAATCTGTTAAGAGGAAAGAAGGGAACCATTTATAGTATTATACAGACTGGTATTGCCATTCATCTGCTAACTGGAAAAAGCGAATTACTAGTCTAGACTCAGGATTTCACATTATGCTGACCTGGCTTGAACCTCATCTTTAAACGGCTTTCCATTCTTCTAGGCATGGTTGAAACTGTATTAGAGAGAAAACGTCTGTTTTATCTACTCAATTGTTTCTTTTGGCCCTGAAAAATCATGTTCTTTTTCTGGTAGAAAGAGGAAAAACCCCTCCATTTTTCCTCTAGATTGAGCCACGTTATTTTCATTTGTAACTGGCTGTTTGAATCTCTGTTAACCTGAGTTCTTTTTACAAAAAAATGATTTTTGCTGTCTTTTGTTGTTGCTGCTGCTGCTTCCATCTTCTGGAAATGCTGATACTGTTTATTGACATGCCAGGACTCTTCCCGGCACTAGGTTGAGGCACAAGGCCTGCTAGAGAACAACTGCACGTTACAATCACAGCACAAGCCTTTGTTAAGTGAGTGAGGGGTGGTTTTCTCTTTTTACATTTTTTTCTTGTCTTCACAAAAGCAAATAACCTCTTTGAGAAAAACGCCTTAAGAGGAGGGCTGCCCAATAATGCAGTTAGAGTTTCTGGACCAAATCCTACCTGACACCTGGAAACAGGAGCAAAGCCTCCCCATTTCCAACAATGGGTGGCACTAACATGCTGCAAAAGCAGCAGTAATGTGCACCTGGATGATTGCTGAGTCTAGCTCTATGCATAGTCCCCTTGCTGCATCCTTGTTGTTTTTCTCTATGTAAAGAGCAAAACATGTATTTTCAGTCCAGATGATTTATATTTGACTGTAGTGAAGGAATAAACATCCAATCTCTATAAGAGAGAAAGCAGAGTGCCTCTAATTGTGTAGGATCAACAGTAATGTTCTTTAGGTGAGGAAAATGCAGGAAGGTCCCATGTGCAGCACAAACACAGTTCTGCAGGGCTCCTTTCATGCTGCCGTGGGGCAGGGGAAGAGGCGGACAATGGGAAGTCATACAGTGTGGATCCACTAGCCAAACCCCTATATGAGCTTGATGGGAAAGGATACACAATAGCAGCTAGAGAATAAATGCAGTGCCAGACAGGATTCTCCCCTCTTTGCTCCTACAAAACCTGCCACGTACATGGACCAGGATTCACCCCTAAAAATATTAGGAAAAGTCCTGCGAAGGTCCCTTTCCCCCCTAGTGTGGATTTTACTGAATGCATGTTAATGTGACCAGGATTAACCTCTAGAGACAGCTAGCTGTGTTCTAATCCTTCCGAGGAAAAAGTGCTGGGAAGTCACTGAGCCAAACCAGACTGTCACTGCAAGCACAATGATCGCAGCACACTGTGATACTTGCCAGCTGTAATTACAGTCCAGCAGGGTAGTAAACTCATTTTCAGGCAAGGCAGGTAGAAACCAAGTAAAAAGGGATCAGAGGAAAGGGCAGGATAGAAAGCAGTTAAGAAAAAAACTGCCCTGACTCCAGAATTCTTAGCCAAAGCTCTCATTTTAAATCAGCACTGTTTTCTCCCTAGTGAAAACCCCTTTCTTCCTTGACTGATTCCCTTTTTCTTCCTCTCCTCTGTGTGGTTCTGCCTCATCATGGTAGGTTTTATATAATATGATGTGCCCCACTGGTTAGCAGCCTTCAATGTGATTCTGCATTGCAATTCTGCAAAATACAGTAGGTTGTTTTGTTTTAGCTGAGGGCATCCTAGCAAACAGTGAACATTCACAAATGACTTACATCCCCAAAATAATGTATGCTACATCAGGAGTTAAATATACAGCAGTTCCCAGATTACGTGTGTGTGTGCAACACATACTTGCTGTTTTGCAGTGCCTGTGTGCAAGGCACACAGATCAGACCTGCATAATATGGGGACAGTTGAAAATTTGGGTTAAGTGTCTAACACATTTCAATTTACAACAGTGTTGCTGGAATATTTTGGATTTTTACTATAGAACACTGGCAAATTACATAACAAAAAGCACTCCAAACTGATCATTTGTGTTACATATATACACAACAAATATATGTTGTAGGGAGGGAATGTTTCATTCACACAATTTTACTTTATGTGAAATGTCAACAAAATGGGTATTTTTTCAAGGAAAACTTGCAGATACATACAGAAAAATTTCTGGTTTTGATGCAAACATTTTGTTGCTCAACATAGGCACATCCTTCCTTAAGAAATGCTATACCTTAGTGCTATGGTACTTAGACCTCAGTGATTCAGGAGCTAAATTAGCAATCAGCATTACCCAAAAGAGCCACAGTAATGTGAATCCATTGTTTCATTTACTATAGTGATATATATTCGTATTAAAACAGTATGACAGGGGAAATATTTATAAAATCTTATTCTCACAGCCAAATGACTGACCAAGTATTATTATTTTACCAACTACAATTGGTTAACAATATAGTAGATGCATCCCGATTGATTAATAACTTATATAGATTAAAAATTAAATCACACAGTGCTTGAATATCATGTGCTGCAAACAGCTGCAGGAGACACATTAAAGTAGGGGTCTCAAACACGCGGCCCACGGGCCGCAGCTCCCCGCACCTCCCCCCTTTAAAAAAAAATTTTTTTTCACCCCCAGGCAGTTCCTGCTGCCAGACAGTTGTTCTGGCAGCGGGAACTGCCTGGGGATAAAAATGGGGGGGAGGGCGCGGGGAGCCCGGCGGGCCGCAGGGAAGAGCTCTGCGGGCCACATGGGAAGAGCTTCGCGGTTTCTGGAAGGGAGGGGGGAGAAGCAGGAAGCCGTGCGCACAGGGGAGGAGGCGGAGAAGGGGCGGGGCTGAAGGGGTGGAGTGGGGGCGGGGCCGGGGGCAGCGAGGGGGCGGGATCAGTGATGTGGCCCTTGTGGTAATTTGAGTTTGAGACCCCTGCATTAAAGAGGCTTGTGAGCCTCAATGTAAGTATCTCTGCCTTAGTGATTTCTTTTTTGTGAAACAAGGATCTCTTTCTGAATTCATGACAAAATGCAAAAAAACCACCCTTGGTTCCAGAGTAGTTTTGCAATTTTGTTTCAGAGCTTTCACACACCACTATGGCCCACCCTCGCACTGTGATGAATGGAGCAGACCCCTGTGCATGCACTGACTTCCATTTGTACAGAGTAAAATTTTTCTGGCTGTAGAAGGCCAATGCTAAGGAGCTGTGTAGGGGTCTGTTGACTGAGCAGCCACAAAAAGGTGCAGTAAGAGCTGCATAAAGGTCTCTGGACAGACGCTATATAGCACGGAGCAGAAGCCCATAGTGGGGATAGGCAACGGCATGGACTGTAGTGTACAGCCATGTTTATGTGGATCCACTAGCCCCAGTACATTGTACACTTGGCCCAGAGGGAGTGCAGCCACTATTCCAGCCTAATCCCCCTTCCCCAGATGCTCCATACACCACCAGAACCTGAAAGTTCTTGGTTTATGTGGGTGGAGTGTATTTCACCTCCAGAGGGAGCAGCAGTAGTTAGGTGTAGAAGCCACAGCCCTATACCAACTTCTGCATCTCAGGAGCATGGAATGTGAATAGATTTGTTTTTAGTAAATATAAAGAAACAAAGGTTCTTTGGGCCACCGACTCATTTAATCCCTTCCCTAACCACATCACAGTGACCCTCCTTCTCATCACTAGACTTCTGGAACCTGTTGTAACTATTCCAAACATCGGTCACAGGCGTGGCTAGGGTTGCTGCCTCTGAGATACAAAACATGCAAATGGGACATCTAGGATGATCCTGGGGCCATAAAACTGGACAGCTGGCAGTGTTTACTGAGCACCCTTACAGATTTCCTGGGACAGCTACCTCAAAAGAAGGATGATCCTGGGACAACTTGGGCTGCTGGCAACCCTAGGAGTGGCTCAAGAACAAAGCAAAGTGCTGCTTCCCCCCAGCACCTGAGTGCACACTTCCGCTATGCCTGCAGTTTGGGAATGAGTGGGTGTCCCTGGCAGTGCAGCCCGATTTTTACAATATATATTTTAAGTCTTTTTTTCATTGATGTAAATCGCAGCCACCCAATGAGGAGAAGGAAGGACTGAAACCAACTCAGATTTCTAGCTGGTGTCAACATGAAAAGAGAGGAAGTGATAACGTGTGAGCAGAGCAGATGCAGCACACAGAAAAGCATTTTACTGTGTCTCTCTTGGAGCCCAGAAGCACAGGAGCAAATTTATTCTTTACGTCTCAGATTTATGGTGCCTGCTGTGAGACCTAGGGACAGCCGAGGATACAGGCTAAGCTGCAGTAACAGTGACAAGCACAGGGAGAGCAGCCAGTAGTACTCCTTCTATATCTATAGGCTGTAATCATATTACAACATATTAAGGCATGGCAGGTTATTCATCCTTTTGGACAGAGGTCATGTTTCTCCACCATCATTTTAGTATGGCCATTTGGGCAGGGGAGAGGAGAGAATGTACAGTGAGCCAACATTAATTTAAAATGATGTTCCTGTTCCCTCTGTCTTTGAATATATTGCCAGTGCCTTCTCTCACCTCTTGTCTACAACACTGACATACAGTTCATGTGTTTAGTTACATACATCTGAAAGAAAAGTCAGCACTGTTTGGCGTGAAGCAGGCAGGGTTATTAATATGTTCTGAAAATCCTACGTTTCTCATGTGGAACAGGTTCTACAGAATAGTCAAATCATTCCAGTACATTTTAGCATTTATAATTCAGCTAATTCTGCCTGATTATTCCCCTGACACTCAGAGCAGAATCGGAGTTTAATTAAACAAGCCATTTAAGGTGATCAACTATACAAAGTCTGAGAATTGTGGCAATAACCCTATGTAACTGGTGTAAAAAACTATCTGAGACAGAGGTACAACTAAGACCAATGTGCTGTAAGTGGGTGAGCAGGTGGGTGATGCTGGAGGAGACAAGATGGTGGTCAGATCAGGAGAATTCAGCAATGGAAAGAGAGTAAAGTGTTTAGAGAAAATCAGATCAAGTCAGTGGCCACTTTTGGTGAGTGAAATGATGCAGGGTTGCAGGTCAAAAGAGGAGGGGAGGACAAGGGGCTGAGGAGCAAGGGGAGTATGTTAGAACATTAGTTGTAAAAGTTCTGAATTTACAATTCCTCCCTCTACCTGATAGCATGAGAACTCTTTGCATTTGCTTCCTTGATCTGAAAGTTTGTGTCATCAGACTGATGTGGAGAAAAACAGGAGCACAAACAACAACAACAAAATCCTAATTCATGTATGTAGGGCAATGGTTCTTCAAAGCACAACACACACAGATCTAGTCAAAATTCTGAAATATACAAAAGTGTGAATGTTTTCTTTGTTCTCCTCTGTAATTGGAGGGTTTTCTGTGTGGATCAACACAGTCACAGATACGGCAACAACCCTATGACTGGATGTGTGTGAAACATTCCTACAACTACATATACTTGTGCCATCAAGCACTTCAACCAAACACATTTGTAGCCAAATTTAGGTAACCAAACTTTGTATTTCTCATTTTAACCCCTTCAGTGCTGCCAGCCTTTTGACTGGAACATATGGACAAACCAGATGGTGGTGAAAATAACACCTATAGCAATCCTTTGCACTTGTATAGCACCTGCCATTCAAGGATCTCAGAGCATTTTACCAACCTTAATTAATTAGGTCTCATAATTTCTTTGTGAGGTTGTACATAGTGTTGTCTCTCTCTACTTTTTTTAATAGATGAGGAAAGGTGAACGCACATGTTGAGTAACCTGCTCAAGGTCACATAGAAAGGAAGTGGCAGAGCAGAGGAATAGAATCTAGACATCCTGACTTCATCTCATATTCTTTAAGCCATGTTTTTACATCAATAGCTTATGAATATAAACGCAAGGAATGTGCTTCCACAGAGAGCTGAGAATTTCAGAAATTGTCTGAGGAGGGCCGGGGAAGTAAGGTGTGTTTAGGTGAAGAGACACTAATATTCATTTAAAACTGCACAGTAATTCCTGACCTCTTTCATCACATTGACTCAGGGACAGAATGTCAAACAAATATGATCTTGTTTAATTTTTAAAATGCTACAGGAACATCCATTATTTCTTATGCTTTAGAGCGTTCTCTAGATGCCCTGACAATATACAAAATCAAGCTTCCTTCACAGGTTTTTCTACAAACAAAAAGTGACTTAAATAGGTTAACGGTAAAATGGGAATTGAGTGGCATAGTGAATAAAATATTGAAGCTTTACCTCATGGAAGCTAGTGTGAATTCTAAATAACAGAAATTTTGATGTGTTTAGAACAGACATATTGCAGATTACTAACCCCAATGGAGACTAGATGGCTACTATTCTCACACACTGTCCCACTTATTCTAGAAAAGTCAGGCATTGCTTCCAGGACATGTTGGGAAGAAGCCTTCTATAGAACTTATTTACAGGAGAAAGTGTGCACAGAAATTATTGCCCTGTTATGTTGGTGCATTCTTTGGAAATGGTTCAGAGGACAGTGAAGCAATGGGCCTCTCTTCCATGGACGGAGGTATTTAGGTTTAGCTGCTAAGACTTTGTTGTAGCAATGGCCCGTTTGTGTACTGTTTGAGATATCTGTATCTTTCAGAACCTGAGCTCTCTATGATCTTCTTGTATGCCACACTCTGGCAGCGTATTCTTGAGTAGTTCATTTCTGTGCAGGTTATACCTGAATAAATATGCTCCTGTTGTTACCTCACCCTGGGTCTGTGGGGCATTTGCTGACCAATCTTGAGCAAGAAAAATTCTTTATATGTATCTGTAAAAACAAGTTAAGCAAGTTAGCTCAACACTGGGCTTTCATGGGAAGAGTCTTGGCCCATAATGTCTCTTTCCCACACCTGTTAAAGAACTGTACAATTGGACTGGTTTTGGAGCAGGATTTAAATATGGAAGCCATGAGTAGGGGCTAAGGGTTAACCAAAGAGAGATCTAGAATTGAAGTTCCGGTGCTTTAAGGGAGTAAGACTCTGCTAAGTAAATGCCCATAGCTGTAGGTACTGGAGATATATTGTTTGAATGTCATTATTTTAAAGAATTTTGTCTGCATTCCTCCCATGCACTGTTTTGAAATTGACCCAGTCAGCAGCCGTCTCTCTGCTTTTAACTGAAACTGAAAACATTAGCTTCATCCTCTCCTGCTTCTGGAGAGTTCAGTTGTTAGGGCACTGTCCTGACACTCAGGAGATCCAGATTCTATTCCCTTGCTCTGCCAGAGACTTCAAACTCTGCTCTTGCTTTTTAAAATGTCACCAAAAACCCTTGTATTCCATGGGTATGCAGATTATTTTGCATTACAAAATGTGTCTGTGTATATATTCCATATTTTGATTGATAACAAAATCAGAGTGGCTGAGGCAGGAACATATCACCAAAAATAGCTATGAATTATTACCTTCCAAGCTGGTTAGCAGTCCTTTGAACTACTGATCAGTTAGCAATTGAAAGAGACCAGTTAATAATTATTAGAAAACATTTATAGTGTTGAAATTTATGTTGCACTTACAAACACTGGTCTCACTCCTGCAGCACACAGCATGGGAATAGACTGCTGTGTCCATGCACAGCCGTGCCTAAAGTGTTTGTATAATGCCTAGTGTAACAGGGGTCTGGGTCCATGATTAGGTCTCCTAGATGCTATTGCAATACGAATAAAAAGTAATAAACAATAGGGTTATGTGCAGATGCAGCAGTCCATCTGGGCTATAGATAAGAGATGTTACCTGCTCTAAAGAGTTTATAGTCTACATAAGAAAGACAGAAAAAAGAGGAAAACAGATTAGGACATAGATGGTGAGGATGAGAGGATTACTGATAAGTAGAGGAAAGGAGAAGAAGGGATTGCTTGAAGCGGTGGGTTTTCATGAAGGAGCTGGAAGAGGTAAAGAGAAGGTGTCTGGAATAATTATTTAATTAAGATGCACCCATAAAAGGTCTGGGCACATATATAAACAATGAACACACACTATATTATCTGGACAATGTCCCAAACCCTCCCAGATTTATAGTTTCAATAATTGGCCAGTTTCTGCATCACCTCATGTAAAACGCCACCCCCCCCCCACAGTACCAGTTTGCCTAAGTTTTCATTATGGAACTTCCAGATAAATAATAGAAAGTGGTCTCTCCTGAAATGTTTGCTACTGCTGCAAGAGACAGGGTTAGGGTGACCAGATAGAAAGTGTGAAAAATCGGGATCGGGGTGGGGGGTAATAGGCGCCTATATAAGAAAAAGCTGGGGGAGGGATAGCTCAGTGGTTTGAGCATTGGCCTGCTAAACCCAGGGTTGTGAGTTCAATCCTTGAGGGGGCCATTTAGGGATCTGGGGAAAAAATTGGGGATTGGTCCTGCTTTGAGCAGGGGGTTGGACTAGATGACCTCCTAAGGTCCCTTCCCACCCTGATATTCTATGATTCTATGACTGTCCCTATAAAATCGGGACATCTGGTCACCCTATGATAGGGTGTATTAGCAAATCTGTACTTTAAGTGGCAACAAACTGTTTAGTTTAATTTAATTTTCTCAATTGTAATTTTTGTCACAGAGTATGTGGGGGGGAAAAGAACATGATTTCTACTAGATCAATCCCACTTATTATGAGCTAACTTCATTTGAACTAAATGTATGAGCAATGCACATCAGATAAAATGAAAAAGACATACAGTACTTACTGAATGTAATTAATGGGTCAGAGATTTTACTTAGCACTTCAAAGTTTCTTGAGTTAACAAGGAGTATCTTTTATTGGTCTTTACATATTAATAGTGGGGCAGCAGTAATCGGATGGGGTAACAGAGGTTCATGAGCCCATCATAATTTCATACCCTAGCTTATAGTGCAGGTTGACATTCTTGTACCTTTTGCCTATGGGAATCTCTCTCCCCTCTCCCTTTTTTCAAGTTGCAAAGCAACTGCTGTAATAAAAATACTACAATGATTACCTTGCTGCTTTTTTCTTTTTTCAATGCACATTGTTTCACTCACAAAACTTGCTATTAGACTTTATGAAATGAAAACAACTAAAATTGCAACAAACTGTTTCTTAAAGACTGAGTATTCTAATTCTGCCTTCATTGAAGTCTATGGCACAGCCAAATTTATTTTAATGAAAACAGGCCCAGACCTACAACTAGCTTACAATTTTGAACAAGTATAATAAGCCTGTCATCCAGAAGAAAAAGGAACCAAATAAGACTAGCAGGAAATAAAACATATTGAAAACCATTATTAGTTAGATCCTGCACCCCTTATTTACACAGGTACTTACTTATTAGAATAGTCTTATTGAAGTCAGTATTGCCACTTGTGTAAAGACGACCTGCTTATGTGAGTCAGGGCAGGAGGAACAGGCAATAAATCTCCTTGAAATCAATGGGACTTGGGCACATGCTTCAGTGTTTCCCTGAATGGGGATAGATTTAGCTACATGCCTGTACCTAAGATCTAATTTCTGCAAAGTGCTGAGCACCCTCAACTTGCATTAAAGTTAATGAGAGTTGCAGTGCTCATCACTTCACAGATTAGTTCCCTCACATTAGATGCAGAAGATTAATTCAGAATCAATTAATTTCATGTTAGAAATCTCACCGAATGTTTTGAATGACTAAAGGCCAGTTGTTCTAGCAACCAGTAAATCACTAACTGCCTAGAATAGCTGCTTTCCTTCTTCAGATATTCATTGCCAAATTATATCGTCAACAGAGCAGCCATAATCCTCCAGAAAATCAGATTTTACTGTTCATAAATATGGTACCTCCTCTTCCTGCTCCAGGACAAAAAAAATGCCATCAGCTATCAAGAATTTTAGCTGAGATAATTTATTCATTAACTTGTTTTTGAAAGCTGATTTTTTTAAACAACTGTAACTAAATAAATATTTCAACCTTTTGGGAAAGTGCCAGAGGCAGGAAAAAGATGCAATAGGTTCATGAAGCACTAAAAGCCCACTGACCAAAAAATAATAAAGATAAAATAAATGACATTTCTGACCTGTGGTAATGAACTGTAATTTGTGTTTGTGAATAGTGTCTAATTAGACAGTAAAGTCAATAAATTTGGTCCTGCACGCTCCTAAGTATGACTGTCTTCACTGGGAGCAGATTGTGCTCAGCAACTCAAAGGGTCAGGTTCATTGCCAGTATCTGTTGTCCTAGAAACTGTGTTAGAGTGGCTGAAACTAGATAGATTTTCTTCTTCTTTTTCTTCTTCTTCTTTACCTAATTACATGAATTGGAGTTGGTAGCTCTTGTTCTTCATCTCCAAATATTCTTTTTCAAGTATGTTTTCCAAGCTGACAACACCCTTCTTCATTTCCATCTATAGTCTTTCTGGGTCATCTTGTCCCATCACTATTAACTCTTGTTCTATCTGAAACATATCCCACATCTCATTGTCTCAAATGACTCAGCTAATCTCATTCAATACTCCCTCAGCTTTTCCGTGATGGCGGCTACCTGCATCATGGCTTGTACCGTTTCATTGCGTAATCTATCCTACCAAGAAAGATTTCCTTCTTGGCCTGACAAAATGGAAATCTCTAAAGACAATGGATCTCCATCCATGCTACAATTATGAAGGAAGGAAATTAGACTTTTTCCATGGTTTGAATGGAAAAGAATTAGCTACATCACTCACTGGCTTCTGAGTAATGTAAATCACAGATGGGCTGCACCTAAAGCCTGGATCTGTAGAAAAATTTGGATCTGGGTATGAATGTGAACTTTACAACAAGAGAGACCAGTACCCTAGATCTTTATATCTCTGAGTTTTGGAAAAGTTTGGATCCATCTTCGGTTGAGAGAAAGGCCAACAAACACCCAGTAAAATCACAGTGCAGAGTGAACCTCTGTTCTGAACTCATCTCATTGTGCCTGGGTATTCCAGCATGATGCACTGATTTGTAAATGTTAGAATAACAAATGGCACAGCCACCTTGTGTGCCAAGTGTCAGTTTGGAATGAATTTTTATTGTCAGATTATACACAATGAAAATAAGGGGGATTATAATGGGAACGTCGCTCCAGTCTTCATTATAGCAGCACAGTGGTTACCACTAAAGTAAATGAAAACATGACAGGCAAGAGGAGAAAAAAATGTTTAATTATTCATGGATGTCAAATAGAGATGGGATTCTCTTGTTTCCCTTTGGCAAGAGACTAATTAAATCTTATCCTGTGACTCCTTAACTTGGAAACGTGCTCCTGGGATTCACAAATCAGTTTCTTCTTAGTAGGCAGGCACTGGGCTTGCATCCACTATCTATAATTTCTTCCTTATATGTACTCTTTTTATAACTCAGTAATATTACAGTGGTGCCACTCACTCAGCTACGGCACTGTCAGTATTTTAAAGAGATGTCACTTGAAATATTCAGGGGTTTTACTTCAGCCATAAAATGTCCTTGGTAGTAATAACGTTTAACCTTTACCAGCATTCATGTATGTGCATTTCTATGATACTTGTCACCACAGGATCTGTGGGTACGTCTACATTGCAATGTAAGCCCAGAGCTAGTAGAATTTGAGTTTGCAGACCCTGGATTTGTTAACCCAGGGTTTGAGCACCTATGCTCATTTGTAGCTCTAGATTAGGAATTGTTGAACCCTGGGTCCCAGCCTGGGCTCCAGCATCTACATTCCATTATGGGGGCTTGAGTCCAACCACCCATATCCTATGCTTCCTAGCTCCCTCCCAAAATATGGCTGTTCTAGCCCTTTGTTCGTGGTGCAGTGTAGGAAAACTTGACTGTCCAGAGGACAAAGAAAGTCAGACTGTTGAATTGTGAGATACTTTTGATGGACTCCCAGAACACAAGTCCAGTGGGGCAGCGTCTATACTGCAAAGCAACAGGACTTGAACTTTGGGTCCCAGTTTGACTCAGGCTCTGACCCTCCACCCTCTTGGGATCCTGGGTCTGAGCTCTGGGTTAATGGCATTTGTGTGTAGATGAAGGCGGGGGTTAGGCTTGTGCCTGAGTTCGAAAGCTGGGTTTATACTGCTGTGTAGACTACCCTGTGTGCCTATATTTCAGCATATAGGGCCCAATCCAAGGCCCACTGAAGTCAATGGGACTTGTTTTGCATTGATTTCAATAGCCACTGGATCAGGCCAATTGTGCTCTATGGGCCAAAGCCTGTTGCCATTTAAATCAATGGAAAAACTCCCCTTGACTTCAATGGAATAGGATTAGATACATCCTCAAACTGCTTTACAAACATTAACTAATTAGTTTTATGATCAAATCTATCCTAGAAAAAATTTGCGAAGGAGTGGACTAACAGCCATTAAGAAAAGTGTCTGATCTTATCTTCTTGACATAGTCTCATAAAAAGTTATAGAAGATTACTGGCTAATGGTGCTTTTTGGCACTCAGACTGTATCACTACTTTCAGACCCTGCTCTGGTCAACTCTCCTTATTGCAATGCTTTGGGCATCCCAGAGCTGGATTTTTCAGATTTCAAGTGTGTGGTTGCTGAATTTCTAGAAAATATTTCCAGCCACTTTATTATACTTTTATTCTACACTAGTGCAAATTAGTTGAAACAATAGTAAAGAATAAAATTGTCAGACACGTAGAAGAACATAAATTGTTGGGCAAAAGTCAACATGGTTTCTGTAAAGGGAAATCATGTCTTACTAATCTATTAGAGTTCTTTGAAGGGGTCAACAAACATGTGGACAAGGGGGATCCAGTGGACATAGTGTACTTAGATTTCCAGAAAGCCTTTGACAAAGTCCCTCACCAAAGGCTCTTGCGTAAATTAAGTTGCCATGGGATAAGAGGGAAGATCCTTTCATGGATTGAGAACTGGTTAAAAGACAGGGAACAAAGGGTAGGAATAAATGGTAAATTTTCAGAATGGAGAGGGGTAACTAGTGGTGTTCCCCCAGGGTCAGTCCTAGGACCAATCCTATTCAACTTATTCATAAATGATCTGGAGAAAGGGGTAAACAGTGAGGTGGCAAAGTTTGCAGATGATACTAAACTGCTCAAGATAGTTAAGACCAAAGCAGACTTTGAAGAACTTCAAAAAGGTCTCACAAAACTAAGTGATTGGGCAACAAAATGGCAAATGAAATGTAATGTGGATAAATGCAAAGTAATGCACATTGGAAAAAATAACCCCAAGTATACATACAATATGATGGGGACTAATTTAGCTACAACTAATCAGGAAAAAGATCTTGGAGTCATCGTGGATAGTTCTCGGAAGACATCCACGCAGTGTGCAGCGGCAGTCAAAAAAGCAAACAGGATGTTAGGAATAATTAAAAAAGGGATAGAGAATAAGACGGAGAATATCTTATTGCCCTTATATAAATCCATGATACGCCTACATCTTGAATACTGCATGCAGATGTGGTTTCCTCATCTCAAAAAAGATATACTGGCATTAGAAAAGGTTCAGAGAAGGGCAACTAAAATGATTAGGGGTTTGGAACAGGTCCCGTATGAGGAGAGATTAAAGAGGCTAGGGCTTTTCAGCTTGGAAAAGAGGAGACTAAGGGGGGATATGATAGAGGTATATAAAATGAGTGGTGTGGAGAAAGTGAATAAGGGAAAGTTATTTACTTGTTCCCATAATATAAGAACTAGGGGCCACCAAATGAAATTAATGGGCAGCAGGTTAAAACAAATAAAAGGAAGTTCTTCTTCCCACAGTGCACAGTCAACCTGTGGAACTCCTTGCCTGAGGAGGTTGTGAAGGCTAGGACTATAACAGGGTTTAAAAGAGAACTGGATAAATTCATGGGGGTTAAGTCCATTAACCACTATTAGCCAGGCTGGGTAAGGAATGGTGTCCCTAGCCTGTTTGTCAGAAGTGGTGATGGATGGCAGGAGAGAGATCACTTGATCATTACCTGTTAGGTTCACTCCCTCTGGGGCACCTGGCATTGGCCACTGTTGCTAGACATGATACTGGGCTGGCTGGACCTTTGGTCTGACCCAGTATGGCCATTCTTATGTTCTTAATTCAATTGCACTTATGAAAATGCTCTAGTACATGCAGTATTGCACACCTAAGCTTCCAGTTCAATAAAACCTGCAGATCTGAGAAGTGGAATTTATTCTCCACTTTGAAAGTATATGTACACATTTAAATAGATCACTCTGCTCCCAAGCATGTCCTCGGTAAATGAAATTACTTATTACCAAATGAACATGTAATTGCACAAGTAATAACTCATTTTGTAATGGCACATTCTGAGCGTATAAGTCAGAGACATCTTTTTAGAAATGTAGTCCAAAACAGCCAAAGTGAAAGTCATTTCCTCTGGGGTAGGGAACTTTTGCTGAGACTGAACTATTTCTCCTGCTAATACATTTTTTAAGAGCATATGCATTAGAAAAACAGGTTTTCGGAAGTGAATTTTTGTTTATTTTTGCTGGGTTTAAATGGCAGAAGCTTGTTTGTTTTTCTTTTTTTTTCCCTATCGTCTCTCTCCATCTGTGCTTCAGCTGCATCTGTGACTTTCTCAATGCTACAGCATATCTTCCTGCCTGTGCCCATTTGTGTGTCTCTTTGCTTGTATGCACACTGTAATGAAGTGAGCCTCTTCATTTGCTCTATAGTTTGCTCCTTATGAATTCAGCAACCACAAAGTGCATCTATAACCCTAAGAACATCTCAATGCCCAGTGGCAAGGGAGTTCCCTGGTCTGTAACAGTAACGTCCGACAGGCCTGAGAAACTCCTGCATCTAGCACACTGCTTTCATAGTGTTTATTCATAAAGAATATCACGTAAGATGTTAAATGAAAGCCAGCATCACACTCATCATAAATATTGTTGTGAAATGTATGTACAGATATTAAGTAAAAACATATAAAGAAAATATGTTCCTAAAGTGTGAGTCTAGGCAGGGTTGACAAACAGATTGCTGCCAGACAAAGGATATATTTTCATCTGTCTGCCTCAGTTCAAATGTAAATTAAGCATCATAAGCCAACACAATAGAAGACCTCTATTTGCAGATGAAGTCAACATGAAGTCACCACACCAGAGCATAAACCCTGAGAGTCATCCTGACTCCAGGGACACACAATGGATTTGGGGATATGTAAGGAGAAGGCAAAAGGACACTTCTTTATCCTGCACCTGGGGACGTAATCAGGCAGTGTGATTACATTCATGAAAATGGGATTCCAAAGAGCCTTGGTTGGAAATGCTGCAGGAAGGCTTTGGGTGAGAACAGACAGCTTTTAGACTGTTGCTTAGCCTGTTAACATTAAGTTTAGTTTCTAGAAAGTGTTATGATTTTGTTTTATACGTAACCATTCTATTTCCATTATTGTCCTTACACACACTTTTACATCTTACCCTTTGACAATACACTCATGACTGATATCACTGTAAACATATCTCAGAGCTGTGATGTTATACAAGAGCTGATCCTCAGTTAAATCAAACAAGTTGCTATGTACACTGTGCCATTTGGGGTGGCAAACATGGTACTTCTCTCAGTAGCCAGTAACAGGGGCTGGATATCACAGGGGAACTCTGAAAGGGTCTGGAACTGAGGTGCACCTGCTGCAACACAAAGTGAGGGCAATCCTTGCCCAGATGAGATCCCTTGGGTGGCTAACAGACTGGCGGTGTTGGGGAGCTGGCACCTAGTTAAGCACTAGGAAGTCTCTCTCTGGCTGGAGGCAGGGGGGTAACAAGATGTCTCAGTCCTGGACATCCTGAGAAAGCATCAAATCATCTAGCCAAGTGAAAAATTGTGGGGAAAAAGGGAGCTGGGATCTGTTTCTGCTACTTCTGAGCTCCACTGAAAGGGATAAGCCCTTATAGCTTCCTGCTGTTTGGTACTCAAATATTTGCCCAGAACAACCTAAATCAGTTTATCAGGCAATGTTTTGTCTTAAGCATATAATCAGGAGGTCAGGCAGGAAAAGAGTGGAAATGGGGAGCAGCAGGGGAGAAAAGCTGGTTGTGCAAGGTTGGTGAGGTCTCCACCCACTCAAGGGAATATACTGTTAAAGTCATTCATTTCCTCTGTCAATATTATTCTGCAAAAGTGCGACACACTGAGAGTCTTAAAAGGAAGTCATTAACTTAAAAATCACAGTGTTGTCTGAAGATTTTTTTAAACCTATCATTGTTAAAAGCAACACCCTAGCCTACTATAATTGAAAGATTAGGCACAAAAATTAATCTATTTTTCTCCAGTTTGTTTACACTGTGCTTTTGACTGCACATTATGTATAGTTTTATAGTGACTATGGCAATGTTTTGAAATCAAGATCATAACATCTCTCTGTGTGCCAACGGTCTCCCTGGCTGCCAAGCCATGCCAGAGAGAGAGTTGCAGCATTTCAGAGGTGGCATAGGTATACAGCTGTATGGAAATCTGTGATGGGTATCAGAAATGGACCTGAGCAAAAATCCCAGATACAATGCCTGGATCCAAACTTCATAGTTAGCTCTGTAATGGTCTATTTGATCTTATCAAAACCCAGGATCTGAATACTTGAGGGTACAAAATCCAGATCTGAATCGGAACCTTCCCAAAGTCCTGAGTATTTAGATTCCATCATTTTTACTAGAATTAAGATTGAATTGTGAATTTGGATCCTGAGTGCTGGTTCGTTCCCACTCTTCTATAAATGCACATTAATATTATTGTAATATAAACTGTAACAAAAGTAGTAGTATAATATAAACAAGTGGTGGGGAGTGAGAATTTGGTGAAATATGTACATTAGTTAGGAGGATTTCAAAAACTCAGAGTAGGCTGCTCTCTATTATGACAGCTGCCTCAGTAGGAGTGTTGAGAGACTCTAGACTTGTTCTCGGGGTTCCTGCTAATCTCATTTATCTATGTATTAATACTGAGTACAGTATATTCCCATTTACCTGAAACCCTATTATCCGAACCTCTTCATTACTGGATCCCTTCCTTGTCTCTCAGCATGAGATACATGACCTGCACGCTGCAGCGGGCATGTATCTCGTTCTGGTGGACAAGGAAGGGATCTGGATAATGCAGAGGTTCAGATAATAGAGCAGAGACCCTCAGCCAGGACTGTGAGGAGGCGGCAGAGGACTAGCTTCCAACCACAGGGGGAGGCCATTCTGCAGCAGCGCAGGGAGCCCTCTGCAGTTGCATTGTCACAGGAGTGAGCAAGTGGGGCCGTGACAGAAGGCTCCATGACGCAGGGCCAGCAACACCCTATCGCTGTGGTCCCAGCAGGGCAGAGCAGAGCCCTGGGTGGAGAGGAGGGGGTCTCTGCTCTGCCCCCCCAGGACTGCAGCCTGCCCGCTATGCCTACAAGGATCGGGTGTCACCAGCCCTGCAGCAGAGGAAGTCCTCTGCAGCCCTGCTATTACGGAAGTGATTGAGTGGAGCAAAGCAGAGACCCTCAGCCAGGACTGCGAGGATTATGAGGATGACAAGCCCACAGCTGTGGGATAGGCCACTCTGAATGGCTCCTGCCCTCTTGATAATCCAAACTCCTGATTATCTGTCCCCACGTGCTATTGGGTAATCAGGAGTTGAGGGGAGTACAGCGTCTAGGCTAGGCACCAAAGAATTCCAGGGATGCTTCTACTATTGTGAGGTGTGTGATGGTACAGCTGACCTTTATAGTGCTTGTAGACAGGATTTAAGCAGCTATGACCCCACAAATGCCCCCAGACAGATGTAAAGAAGCATCACAGTATTCATGGGCATGCAAAGATGGATATTTTCCTATCAACGTTGTCTAATTCTCCGTCGTGTAGTCCGGGACAGCCCTTAGCTACAGCAGGGATCTATGGGGCAGCCTTTATGCGCAGCAGCCTCTTTTGGCCTCTGGAATGATCTCATACTGATAAGGAACAGCCATGCCTGCCAGGTTGATAAGAGAGAAAACAGTATAAAAGCTGTGTGACTTAACATCAAACAATGTGACTGGGATTAAGGGATTTTTAAAAAATTCTAATTCCCTTATATTAATTCATTTTTGAAGATCCTTCTAATCTCTACATTTCTCACAGGCATAGTAAAATGCACAAAAGAAACTTGTTAAAGGATACTCCAAAATTTGCTTCTACTGCTAAAATACAGGAGGAGCTGAAATACCATAAAATGTACATCATCCTTCAGAATGTGTGTGTGTGTGTGTGTGTGTGTAATTTCTCTCTGTTATATCTCCTCTTTTACTCCCTGTCTGTACATTATATCCATGCTTTCTATGGCAGCCTTCTCTCATACCATCTATGCCTCTTTTTCTTGGGCGTTCCTGTCTCTTCTCCTTGTTTTCTCTGACCTTGCCTTTCCCTTCTGACCTATTTCTTTTCCTCTCCTTCACTGATATTCTGTTTCATTTTGTGATCTTTCTCCTTTATGGGTGTGTGTGTGCGTGTGTGTGTGCAGTATTGCTCATTTTTTAGGTCAAATAGTTCTCTCTAAAAACTAGATGTTTTCAGTGAGAGCTCTGTTTTGATCCAACGGGGAAAAACTGGCCCTCACCTGTTTAGAGTTCAAGTGTTTCTGCCAGAGAAGCTTCATTATCTGCTTGCCTGTAGGTTTTATGCTCTTCAAAGTTGATCTGGGTCTTCCTAAGGAAGCTGTTTCTAGTGGTGCTGCTTGCAGAAGTGGAGATGCAGCAGTAAAAGGGCAGCAGACTAAGGCAGCAATATATCTGGCAACTCCACTTACTTGTATTATAGTTGGGATCTCTGTAGTTTTGCTATAGGAATGGGACAACTTTGCTTGGCATGCAGATAAATGCTTGGCAACCATAAATAGGAGGGAATGGGGGTGAGTATTTGTGTAATACTGACACTTTAATCATCAAGGTTGTAGCTTATGTATAGTATCTACAATAATTTAATGATGAGATGACAAGCACAGATGTTATGAAGCACAATTGCAAACCACTGCTACACTCCTGCTTGGATTTTCAAATGGAAATAAGCAGGCTCGGCAGGGTATGAAGCTGTTAGTTTGATTTAAAAAAAACCTCACATTTATTTTTCTGTAGTTACTATCTGTCCTTTTCAAAAGTGTTGATTTGAGCAAAGTATTGCAAACTGTCTGCAATCTGAAATTGCAGGAATTTATACATTCGGACTGATATGAATCTACAATGGATTTTAGAGGGAGGAGTGAGTTATAAAATGAAAGTCTCAGTTCAGTCAACCTATCAAAAATCAAGGCTAATAGAGTTTAGTACATGCAGTCCATTTAAATGCCTAATAATAATAATAATAATAATAATACCTAGTTCTAATATTGCATTTTTCCAACAGTAGCTCTGAAAGCACTTTACAAAGGAGGTAAGCATCAGTAGCCTCATTTTACAGGTGCAGAAACTGAGACACAGAGCAGCGAAGTGACTTTCTCAACAGGCCTGGGGCAGAGCTGGGAATAGAGCTCAAGTCTTCTGGTCCCTGTCCAGTGCTCCATCTACTAGACCACACTGCATCCAGGTTTGTAGCAGTTTTTAAGCTAGTAACTTAACCAGTATTTAAAGCATGGTTCTACTCTGAAAAGTTACTTTGTAAAAGTGGCCTCATGGGGTTCAATGCATATGGTCTCTCAATGATGTCCATATTAAATGTGCTCAGTTTACAAGTAAAAATATTTTTCTAAGGGACAGCCCTACACACTCAACCTGGGGTCTTGGAATCAAGCTCAGTTCTCTCCTTCTCATACATCATCACCTGTAATAAAGGTTCTACAATATATCTACAATAAGGTTCTGCACTACAAGTGCCTATAGTGGCACTTGTACAACCCCATGTCTTCAAATTGTGCTCTTATTGACAGTTGGGCAGTGCTTCTCTTCAATGGGTTTGCACTGGTGTAATTATTAAATTCCTACCAATGTGGCTGATGATACATGAAATGGGGTAACATTGGTGTCCTTTTAGCTATGTTAGGCTCTGACAGGGATAGAATATACAGAGGGAGTGGATCTGCTGGGTTAGCAAAGTGCCTTTTTAAACACAGTCACTTCTTTAAATCAGTAACGTTCAAACCAAATCATCCACAATTTTATTGTGATTGTATTTATGGATTACCCAACACTTCCATTACACATTTTTGTGAACTGTTTAAGGTAAGAGTATAATTTGGCCCATTCTGTAAAGTCACTAACTTCATTGGGATTGTACAGGTGTAAACCTATTGGAGTCCAGGAAGTGGGTGGGCTTTGCCCACCCACTGCTAAAGGATTCCCCCCCGCCCTCAGCCTAAGGGGAGGGATCCACGGGACCTGGACACCAAATGATTACGTGGGACAACAAACGAAAAAACAGGGACAGGAGTGTGGTCAAAGGGTCAAATGAAGGGAACCAGACGGGAACACCGAGCAGAGAATCCCGGACAGAGCCCACTGCTCCTCAAAGGCATCAAGGGAGTCAGTGGACGCAGGTGTAAATGAAGGCAGGAATTGGCCCTACATTGCTACTGTTTCCAAATACCAGCACCATTTGCTGTTTTGCTGCAGGTTACTCTTACCCATTACCGTCCACACTGCTTTAAATTTATTGCACGGAATGTAAGAATTCTTTACTGCTTGGTTATGACTTGCAACAAGAATAAATGCTAAAAGCTAAAGGCCCAAGCCTGCTGCCTTAATGGGAGCAGAGCTTTTATCAGCATGAATGGCACTTTTGTGTGTGCACAGATGGTGTGGATGGCAAGACAGCATCAACAGGTGCTCTTCTGATTAAGACCTATTAAAGACATTGGCAGGCTTGTCTTGTCATTTTGTCAGTCATATTATGGACATCAGATAATATGCATAACGCTATTTACAAAGCAAAAACAGAGAAGCCACTTCAGCGCCCGTACAATTGATAAAATGCATGATGTAAACACAGCACCTAAGCTGATGAGTAAATAAGACTAGAGATCATTAGAAAGTATTCCAGAAATCAAAGGAATCATAAAGGGTAGTAAAACGAAAATGAGAAAGAAAAACTTGTAGCACCTTAGAGACTAACAAAGGGTAGTGAACACATTGAAGGGGGGGGGGGGAGAGAAGGAGACTTTTCAAAGCTGCCTAGGGGCTTTGCACACCCAGTTCCCTGAGCGACATTTGAAAATGTCAGTCATGAGGAGGAACTGCATTCAGGTCCCTGACTTCAGATCTAGAAAACCATTCACATACCAGCTCCTTCTTCTTCATGCACTCCATGAGGATTATGAAGAGGTGCTGTGCCTGGGTTCGAGTGTAGGTAAAAGTCTTCTGGATAGTAACTAGTAACTGGTCCCTCAAAGACTCATTGATAAGTCTGAAATTCAGAAAAGCAGAGAAAATGCAGAAGTGTGTAATTAAAACTGGCATTGAAAAGGATTGCAGTGTCAAATGAATGGCCAAGGAGGTCAGAGTGAGAAAACAAAAGTGTGTTAAAAGTTTGTTCTTTTTGCACAGGACTGAAAGGCAGAGATTTTTAAAAGAGTCATACAATGTTATGCTGAGAAAACATGCAGCTCTGAACACAGTGGAGTGGTCCCTCACCTTTGAGATTTGATTTCAATTCCCAGATATCGCCTGACAGAAAGTCACTCAAGGCTGCCAGCTATGGGGGATTTCTTAATGAAAGCAAGTTGACAGCCCGGCTTTGACACAGACTGGGATGTCAGGATGAGCTGAACAGATAGTTCTACCAATGGGCTCGCAGAACTCAATGAAGGGTTCAGCTGGTGGAGCTTTGGGAACTCTTTCTTTTGCCAATTTTTTGTTTTTAGTGAATATTTTTGTTGTATTTAATAAATCATACCATACCATATAAAATTACACCAAAACAGCTGCCATAATTCCCAATATTAATACATTTAAAATACTGGTTGTAGAGTAAGTTTTTATATGTTATTATATTGAACACCATTTTTTGCTCTGGTTAAGTCTGAGTCATCTATGGAACCAAAATGAGCATGGTACTGAGACAAGTAAGCAGCCATAATAAGCAAAGGCTAAGGGTAAAATTTTCAAGGTGCCTAAGGGTATGTCTATGTGCTACAATAGAAGACCCATAGCATGGCTCATGGGTGGCCCTGGTCAGTTGGGTTAGGGCTATAAAATTGCAGTGTAGATGTTTGCACTTTGGCTGGCGCCCAGGGTGTGAAACCCCATGAGGGGGGAGGATCTTAAAGCATGGGCTCCAGCCTGAGCCTGAACATTTACACTGCTGTTCTTAACCCTGCAGTCTGAGCCAACACATGTGGGCTCTGAGACTCAGTGCCATTGGTTTTTTATTGCAATGTAGACATAACCTTAAGTGACTGAGGAGTCCCAGTGGGACACTTCAGAAATGTTTATCCTTAAACACCATTTGTCAGTTCTACTGCTGAAGGCTCCACCTTTCAGATGAAATTTAAAACTGAATTATTGACTACTTGTTTTCATTGGATATCCCCCTGGCACTTTTTGCCAGAGTAAAGGTGTTGATTCCACTGTTTACCAAGTTCTAATGTCTACCTCCATTCCATTTGCAAATTCAATTGCATTCCTTTTCTCTTCCTGTCTTAAACTGTTGTAGAGCACTGATCTTTCACCATTAAAAGAGAAGTCACATTCTACCCTGGAGGTGGTTACATTTCAGTAGCTGAGGGAGTAATTAATGTTTATCCTGTGTGTAAAGTTTAAAAGTGCTTTGGAATCCTGTGAGATAGATTGGCTTAAAGGTGCAGTGTAACATTTACCCATTTGACTAGGCTTTTAACGAATTACTATCAAGCCACAGTGAGGACTTGCTGTAGGGCAGATAAAGGCACTATAAATCATCTGTAGGGATGATTTAAGAAATTTGGTATTTGTTTATTTTTAATCTAGTAAGGTTCCCAGATGTTATGGTTCTGATTTCTTCTAGAATAAACAAATACCTCTACATGTAAATTTGTTATACTTTATTAATAATATTATTGATATGATGGCATTTACTTTCGCACCATCAGCATAAGCATGTGCAACAATGATGAGGTCACTGACTGTTAATGTGGTACTACTGAATCCTCTCAATAAAGATTCATAGGGCCAAATCTCACAGCCCTTATTTAGTCCTGATTTCAATAGGAGTTTTGTCTAAGTAAAGACTAAGTTATTCCAGATATAATCCATAGGCAATATACTGCGATACAAGGAATCATCTCAGTTGAAACTGTTATTGTTAGTTATGACACTTTAGTAATGAATGCTGGTATTATTACAATTTATAGAAGCACAGTAAAAGCAGCCTACAGTACTGAGATAAGTGGGAGACCTGTCAAAGTCAGGACTGCTGTAATAAATTATATTTTTCAGGTGCCATCTGAGAAATTAACAAATTCAGAAGATGACAAGATATTCTGTGGTAGTAATCATATCTGAAACCATAGCCTAGATAAAATAAACATGGCCTAGATAAAATAAACATGGCCTAGATAAAATAAACATGATTATCCAATAACATAATAGAAGTTTCCAAGTAATCCTGGACAATAAAAATTTCGCATAATTGAGTGAACTTTGAATGTATTGGTAAGGTATTTATATTGGAAGAAATGGATCTTCAGATAGTAGTTGTTCTCCAAAATTTAATCTCCATGATGAGGACAATAGGGGCAACACATTAGGCCACTCTGGTTATTTAGAAAAACAGCCTTATGAACACATTTGATATTGTATTTAACTGTTTATATCCCACACTCTGCATGCAGAATCTTTCCAGAAGTAGAAAGTCACTGAATAAGGAAGGAAAGATTCAAAGCACATTCCCCATTGACTGAATCCAACCAAGAAGCCATATACAAGATTTGCTTTTGGCAGGTTGAAGCTTTTAGAAATGTAAAGGAATCATTTTAAAACTTAGTGCAAATGTTAATACTTCAATAATGCCTTCACATCAACATGAAATAATAATATTGCATGCAACATCAACAGAGGTTCTTGACAGCAGAGAGCCTGATAATTGAAACCATTAATTTGTTGTTCTGGATGCAACATTGTTATTCTTAAATACCTTACAAATTAGTGGGTTCAGTAATTTAGAAAATGTATCTTTTGAAGTGTGAAAGACTCTATACTAAAGCAGTTTGCTCATTTAAAATGTTGCAGTTTTTTTAGCTTATTAGATGAGTCAGAATGTTTTTAGTAAAAGTCAATGTTAATCAAATACGGAGTATTAGAACCAGAAAATCTTCACAGCTCCTATTTTATGTTAGATAAAACCAAAGGTTTATGATTTTAAACCCCTGCAGCAATTGTACTGAGGTAGCAGAGTATATAGTAGTCAAAGCCGGTTTAAGGTAATTGCTTTGGAATATACAAACACTAAAACCCATTTCATGTGGCTTGTGAGTGTCATGCAAAGTTGTAGCATCACATTCTCCCCCCTGGAGTAAAGAGGCGCAGAAATGAATAAGATCTGCAAAAAATCACTGCAAAATAGAGTTTGAATCATCTTGTCATTAGAGTTGGTTGGAAATTTTTCCATGAAGTGTTTAAGTGCAAAATGCTGATTTGTCAAAACTGAAACTTGCATCAGGAAGGTTTCTGAGGTCTCAGATGGAATTTCTCGTCAAAGCCAGAGAGAAAGAAAGTGCTACCCCAGAACAGCCAATAGCCCAAAGCTTAGGGCACTCACCTGGGACATGGGAGACCCAGGGTCAAGTCTCTGGTCTGACTGAGGGACTTAGCAGGGATGTGGGAGACCCAGGATCAAGTGCCTGAACCACTGGAATATCGGCTGTTCTCTATATATAGTGAACCTGTATTGCACCCGCTCTGTGGCCATTAATCATTCCTGATACCAGCCTGCCTAATTTCTCTATGCAGATCCCATGGAGCACCATCTGAAGGGTGCCGCACAAGAAGGGGGATGGAGATAATGCTGGGGAGGCAGCTGAACCTCCTTCCACGTGGGAAGGGTGAGAGCTGCACATTACATCGAGGGTTCCGTATACATGAGGATTTTGGAGGCACAGTCTGGGCCACTGCATGAAAGCATCTGTAGTAAGGTGCCACCTCATATGGAAATGTGAGGCAACTTTTCTGCGTTCCTGGTGGTCTGAGTTGCACCCAATGTACCACTGCAGTTAGCACACAGCTGTCATTTCATTACGTACCCACTGAAAACAGCTAATCTCCAATACACTGAAGCACATCTTTTTGTTGACAGCCAAACATAATTATTTTGTTGCAAGTTAGTATGTGGCTTAAATATACAGGGCCAAACCCTGAAGCCCCTATTCAGGCAAAACTATTTTCAAAAATCAAAGGGAATTTTGCTTTAGTAAAAACTGAATAAAAAACAAGGGTCTTGTGCTCTAAAATGGTGCGGAAAGGGGCTAATATTCTAATAATGTATTTCATTACTGGTACTCAGTACTCAGCTGGGTTAGTAAACATGTTATTCCATCCTATAATGAGAAAAATGTGTAGTAAAGTGTAGTGGATATTGCTAAAAACACCCCTCGACGAGATTTAAAAAATCTGGTACCCCTATTGGGAAAGATGTGAAGTATGTGAAACAATTCAGAAGCGGTAATAAGATGCTGTGTCCTATGGACATATACAGCCTACCTTTCTAAAACTCTTTTAGTCTCTACCCCAACCATGGTTCATTTCTAAAAAAAATTAGATCCAAATCCTTAAGTTTTTACTCAGAATGTAGTCTGCTTTCCTTCAGGCAAACTCCTTGAAGTCAATAGGAATTTGCCTCAGTAAGCACTGAGCAAAAACAGGATAAGGCTCTCAGGGTATGGTCCATAATTTTTCAAAGCAGCCTTCCTTTGTCTTTCCTATATTAAAGTTATCCAGGCCATATCATGCCATAGCTTTTTTTTAAAGCAAACTTCTGAATGAAACGAATGGGAGTTCTTTTTAAAAATCAGTGGCATGAGATGGCTGTCTAATTACCAAGAGGCAAGTCTTCCTGCAGCATGACAGGTTGTTTGTATCATTTATCATGTGATCTGTCACTTAATTTTCCATGCTTATAAATGTTCTATTTATATCGGAGTGGTTTGTAGGCCTACGGTCAGCCTCAATATTTTCCTATTCAGTGCCTTGGTGATGCAGCAATTATATCAGAAACAGAAACAAAAATAGCAGGGTTAGTAACTGTCTCTTTCTAATAAAGCATACATAGCAATGTCAGATAAACTTTATGTTAAATGTGAAATAATTTGGTTCAAGACTAAACCTTATTTCCTCCTTATGACCCTAGAAGTGCTAGCAGCTGTCCAAATCAAGGATCCTTGATTGTACTGGACACAACTGAATTGCACAATCAGTTAAATTTTTTTTTTAATATACCTATGATGCACATGCTAAAAATAGCATGTACAAAACAGGCAATTATACTGGCATCTTCAACAAAATCATGGGAAATTATGCATGCAGAATTACCTGCTTAGTGCAAACAACTGCATGTTTCACATATACCAATTAGCACCCATTTCTAAAAATACAGCCCTCTGTGTGGAAGCTTAAAAGGCATTAATTTAATTTAAGCTTCTCTGTGCTGTCATGGGTTAACATTCTCTGACTCTGTTCCAATTGTTCATACTTTGTTGTCCTAGGGGAGTTTTGGGTCTTTAATAGATTATCTCCTATGGACCAAATATCTAAAAACTTGCCTCTATCCCTGCAAAATATGGCCAAGGAACAATATTCTTGCATGGTTGATATTGTTTCTTTGGAAAGAATGGTAAATATTTAGGCCTTGATTATCTATTCTGTCCGAGTTTCTCTGATTCAGGGCTGCCTGTTCCTGGCACAAGTTAGGGCTGGGATCTTCTGTGTCTGGAGGTTTGCTCTGTCATGGCCCTCCCCATGCCCTGCCCTGCCAAGCCTGTCTTTCTTATACGCTGGGCTAGAGGGGTGGTGTAAGGCTACTTTGCACTGCTTATTGGGGAATCCAGTCCATAACCTGCAGGACAAACCTGAGTCTTTACCCTAAATCATCTGGATTCTTATCTTCGATGGATATTCCTACTGCCGCCTCACAACCTGTTTCAGCCCTGAAGAATCTGTCATGTTGTTGCATGATGCCTCAGGGACAAGCCATAGAACAACTTTGCTGTCCTTTTACTCTTTTCTGTGTCTAATTTTCTTTAGGATTCCTACCTCCTCTCTTTGGTTTGATCATTTACTGTACCCGAGTGTGGTGTTTTGGGGTTTTTTATGTGTTAAACAGATGAATTCCCAGATTCTATTACTGTATAATCAATCGACTGGGAGCAAAGCATTATTAGTAGATACCTCATTATCTATTGTGTCCTTGCTAAGGAAACGTCTGTCTTTTGTTTTGTTTTTCTTGATCATTATGAGGATTCTGTTTACTGTTATTTCATTTATTTCTGGTTAATTTCCATTCTATGTGCACAAATAATCCAATCATCAATATATGAAAAAAAAACCATTTGAAATAATCTTATTACTGTTAAGCAATAAAATTAAAAAGCAACATTTAAACAAATATAAAGGTTTTACTAAGCAACAAATGCACAGAAACTGAGTTAAGACTGTCCTCCGATTATGTTAGGCTTACCTAGACATTACCCACAGTAGGTGAACTTCCCATTCATATATACTGTAGTTCTTTAAAGTGCAATGTGTTGCATCACAGGTGAAAGATAAAAGTGACTGCCTTAACTCAAATCATTAATATTATTTTAATGTATTTTTTGTATTTAATTTTTGTCCCTTCCCACCTCCAATACTGCACTAAAACAAGCAAGCCATCAAAAAACTTCAGATGTGCCATTTCAGAAAAACTGGGGAAAGAAAGAGGTAATAGCAAGACCTGGTTTCCTGTGGTATTATTGGGTTTCTGAACAGTTTCACTTTAAGAACTCTTTTCAGCTGCAAAAGTGAACAATGCTTAAATACCATGGAGCTATAGAAAAACCTCAGATGGACAGATAGAGAGGTAGATATCACCCCTCACTCCCTGCTAAACAACTGAACTCTTCAACTAATTTTTAAAAATAGTAATTATAGATCAAGTAGTAAGAATGAGAGACTGGAAGAAATGATTTCATTAAAAGTCTCTGTCAAGATTGACAATAGAGAACATTTTGGTATCAATAAAGGATCAGATGCACTCCTATGCAGAGGGCCAACACAAGGTATATGGAAAACATAAGTCCTACCTTGAGTGCTTAAGTGGGACTTACGTAGCACATTGATCTTGTGCTGATCCTGCACATGGGGGGAAATTTCATCCCAAAAGTGTAAGACACAATATGACTTACATTTATCGTATTCATCATGGTAATGATCTGCATAAGAAAAATATTTTTATTCACGAAGTATTGCACATGACTTGATTCTGGCTAAACAAAGCATTCAATTCAAAGCATATTCCAGCATAGATCAAGGCTCCAGTCTTTCATTCTATTTTATTCTCCACCCCATTTGACTTCAGGATAAGGCAACAAGACCCAGATTCTCAAAGGTATTTAGGTGCCTAACTCCCATGGTGCACATCCATATTTAGTTCCAGCATGAAGTAAACCTACACGCAAGTTTAGGATGAAACACACATTATTCTTTTATGTCAGCATGATTCCTAAAGGGCATTAAGCCTATTACCATTCCCACCTACATTTCTGTCAGATATAGGGTTGCCAATTCTGGTTGGACATATTCCTGGAGGTTTCATCACATGACAATCTTTAATTAAAGATTAGTCTAATTCCTGGAGACTCCAGGACAATCCTGGAGGAGTGGCAACCCTAGTCAGATATGAAATAGGCATCAGTAGCAAGCAGGGCTTTATGTATATATTCCCCCAGAAAAGATGATCACAAGATGTATTGGATCCATCTAGACAGGGCACCTGAAACAATTAAAATGCTTAACTATAACTGCCTTTATCAATCTGCATTTTAATTATTCCTAAAATACCCTGGAAAATAATTCTCAAAGAACAGCTCCTTTCTTTGCTCTGGCTAACCCAACAGAGACAAGATGAGGGGCTTTGGCATACTTCTGCCTCACATGGAAATCTCTTTTGAACCATGCCCAATGTCAGAGAGGATAATATACACTACACTAAATCACATCACAGTCTTTCAACTGAGCGCCATGCCAGGCTGCAATGAACAGTGAAGAGGAGTCGAAGCTCTTTACATTGTTCAGTCAGCTGTCTCCAGTATTTTCAGTACTGATGATGTGCAATGAATACTGCCAGCTCTAGGCTACTACTTGTGGTGCTGGATATTGATGAGGCTGGACCATGCAATGAATACAGCTTTGTCCTCCCCCAGCCTGTTGTGATTCATCTGTTCCTTTATATCAGTATTTTAAAAGAGAAGTGGTCATAATAAACCTTGTACTTCACAGAAGCGAGTTGAATTAAGCAACTTTGTTTAGTGGCTGAATTGCATTAATCAAAGGAAAACATGCAAGTATCATCATCATGTAGGTACACATTAGATAGATATGTGCCAAGCTAAAAAGTAGAACAGACAAAAACCCCACTGCAGTGTGTTGGAACAGTGCATTAAATAAGAGTCTGAATGAGTTTACAAGGCTTTGGAGTCTCTTGAAAGGGGCCCACAGGCATGATGCGCCCTTCAGACCCATAAATGACCCGAACAGGAAATTCAACCAAGTATGAACAGTGGCAAAAGCTTTGGGGCTTCAGTCTCAGGTTTTGGCCAGTTTTTCAGAGGCCCAGCTGGGAGTGCCTCTGAGTGGAGGGTACCTGGTGGAAGCCTTAGAATGCCTACCTGCACCTGATGTGTAGGTGAGTCTAGTCCTTTTTAGGTTCTGGGGAACAGAAAGGTGTTTCCTGAGCAGGATCCAGTGAAGGGAGCTCTGGAAATGTGAGGGGATTTTTACACTGTTACGTGTTTCTAGCCTATTAAACAGGATGAAACAGATGCAGCCAGAGTCTCTTCTAGTTGTGTTTTCATTGTTCCAGGACACATAAACAAGCCACAATTTTGCACTCCAATAGGACTCACTTAACTCTTCATACTTCTGAGTTCCATGTATTTTGCTATGTGTTGGTCTTTGAGAGGAGACCTAATAAGCCAAGTTGCTCTTTTGTTCTGCTTGAACATTAAAGATACGTAAGCACTTTAATAAAAGCAGGGGTTTGCTTGAGGCCCATTCCTGAATGTTCTCCTCCTGCCCCACACTGCTGTTTGCTTGACTGTTGTCCTCCCACATCAGAAGTGGCTGCATTTCATCAGAGAAGTGATTCTTACATGCACAGTTTATTATTTCTAAAGCATGTTGGGATGGTTCAGGATAGCAGGCACTGACTAGCTAACAAAATTCCTTTCAGTCTCAGATACAATACCTAAACATTATGGCAGTTGTACTGAGTACATATCGTCACTATATTATGATCCACCTTATTCAGAATAAGAATTAAAATTCTCAATGGAGAAGCCTCAGTGAATTTTTCTTACTTGGTTTTTAAACTGTATTTATCGGTCATCACTGTTCCTCAGGTGATGGAAGCCAAGAAAGTATACAGCGATGGGCACTATACAAAACACTAATAATCACCAGAAGAGGGTATATAGTTCAGTTGGAATACATACATATTGTGTGTTATTCCTTATGAATACTAGCCTCAATGCAAATTACTACTACATTAACTTGAATTCCTTAAGGGTCTCACCTCCCTAAAAAGTGTAGAGTTGAAGCAATAGTTAAGACACTATTATAACACTTAGACTTGGTAGATTACCTTCAACTATTACAACCATTTCCTCTTCCAAAGGAAACATTTGTTTAAGCAGTGAGATAGCATTAATCTAATCATTTTTAAATGCAGGATTTAATTAACAACAGAGCCTGAAGGCTGCACACCACTACCACAGTATGCATGATTCTATAAATAGTCGCACATTAAAGTTGTTTCAGTCAGTGTGTGTGCATGCATGCAGGAAACGGGAATGGGAGGGTATGTTTGATTACAAAGTCAAAAGTTTTTACTTGCCAGAAAGCCAGAATTTAACTGCTATTTTAACCACTTCAACAATTCAGGGCTCATACAGATTTTATGATCCTGGGTCCAGTTCCAGCAAAACACTTAAGCATGTCCTTAACTTTAAGCAGGTGAATAATCTCATTGAAGTCAAGTGCCTATAAACAAAAATGCTTTAGTTCCTATATTTGGAAAGGATAATATGAGGAACAGGACAGGAGGAAGCATGCAGGAACATGATCATATATTAACGACACTGAAGCCACCAAGTTACTCCTGCTTAGTAGCAGGAATATGGCATAAGGGCTAAGGATATCAATAACATAAGTAGGATTGGATTTAAGCCTATGTCTCCTTAGAGAATATGTCATTTCTACCGTGTCCTGAAAGTAAGGGAGCATGAATGAAAGGGGCTTGCTACTGCTTAATGCAGATGGCTACGCCTAGAGCAGTGAGTCTCAAACTTCTTTACTGGCGACCCCTTTCACATTGCAAGCCTCTGAGTGTGACGCCCCTAATAAGTTAAACACACTTTTAAATATATTTAACACCATTATAAATGCTGGAGTCAAGCAGAGTTTGGGGTGGAGGTTGACAGCTCGTGACCCCCCACGTAATGACCTTGTGATCCCCCGAGGGGGTCCCAACCCCCAGTTTTAGAACCCCTGGCCTAGAGCTTAGCCTTGCTTATGCCATCCAGTAGCCTCTCTTTACTCTTACACTGTAGTACAACAACCTTTTTATGCTGTAATACAACCACCTTTTTCTTCCTTCTATGCACTGCTGAAAAACTTTCAAAATCAAGGTCATAAAGTGATCTCCAATGATAGCATTAAATGGAATTTTGCAACAGCTACATTAAAAATGCAGATTCAATATGCATAGTGCTCTTAGACTCAGCTGAGTGAGAAGAATGGCACACCTTATAACCACAACTTTTTCATGCGTGGTTACTTTTATTACAAGGAAAAATGTAATTAGGCCACAAAATTGACCTACCTTCAAAGTTATTTCTTATTGTAAGGCTGCGTTTCAGGACCCTCTCTGATCTTTTTCTTCTTAAAACATACCAATGCAGTCATGGGAAATAAAAATAAAGCCTGGTTCTATGAAGTATGGAGTGCATTGGGCCTAGCTCTCATCACGATGAAGGTCTGGGACCTTACTGTGCAGCCAAACAATCTCCTATCACAGCAGCCAGACAAAGTTTTGCTTATGTCAGAATGCACAAGAAGCTGAGAATCTGTTTTATTGTGCAAAATTTCCTCCCTTTATACTGAGCAACTGTTTATTAGAAGACATTCTTGGCAGATCCTAAAGCTCCAAACCTACAATAAGGAACAGCCTCCACTTTTGACCTTGTCAATGGTCATTTCAAGGATGGTTATCTTCTCTAGAAAATGCTTATATTTGCACAGGGAGAGCGATATTGCACCACCCTGCTATATTATTTGTATATGAAAATGCTTAAATAAGTTTTAAAGCAAATGTTTCCCTAATATCAAAAAACAATGAACAGGAAAACGTTAATGATGGGAGAGAGGGGAGACAAGATGGAACCTTGAGGAAGCCCATGCAAAAGGGCCCGTCATGCAGATAAGCAATTGTCCAGTTCTACTTTCCGGGATCTCTCAGAAAGGAAAGAATGGAGACACACTGATTGAAACTCAAGCAAAGAGGACTATGCTTTGTCCTTTACTTTCAGACCTGCTTATGAACCCATGGAAACAGCTCAAAATAAATGTTAGTGATCATATCCTCAAAGAAATGTGAGAGCGCCTCACAGCATTGCCCAGTATGCGTGCGTATTGTGTGTGTGTATAAAATCAGTGCATTTGTTGCCTGCAGCAATTAGGCCTTTAGAAAACTGAAACAAACAGCTTGATAATACTGATGTTAATGGGCCGAGCCCATAAAATATTGCTGCCATGAGTGATGTATAGTTTCTGAGTGATTCAGATCAGACAACTAGTGCATAACAAGGACAAAATACTTTGACTTGTAGAAGTACACAGCTTGCAGAAAGCAGCCAGAGTTTGAGTATTTCTTGGACTCTATACTCTGGCTGGGTAAAAGGGGAAAAGAAAAAAAAGAGAGGAGAATTGAGTTCAGGATGTAATCTGGACCTTCTAAATACATTTGTATTCTGAAGGACAAAGTTGCCTTAACCTACTTATAGAAATTCATTCCAAAAGAAAAATGTGTAGCCGTAGTCACTGCAATTTTTGTGCAACACGTGTTCTACTGGCAGTTGTTTTGTTTTCTCTTAATATTATGGTGCCTTATTTTAAATGGTATTTAAACAAAATTACAAAGGTTAATAACATCAGAAACAGACTGAAACTTTACTTAAAGTGTAATTTACTTTGGAAAAAAGTTTTCATGAGCATAATATTGGAGTTTTATACCTACAGGTATTATTCCTAAAAAACAGTATATCCCAACCTCAGTTTAGACTTGTAAGCAGATGCTTGCCTGTAGTACCTGCTGTGATTAGGACAGCTTCAAGTGTTTTATTAAATATGCTAACACTGCAGCTGTCACCTAGGAAATCCTGGGAAATGGTCAAATCAAGCAATGAAACTGTGAATCACAGGCAGGAGGGGAATGGCTGCATTTGAGAAGACCAGGCTTGAGAACCTCTGACTAAAAATGGCTTGCTTGTTATGATTCCAGGCAAACGAATATTGTTTCCCATCACCTCCATGCTTTGCTTTCCTTATTAATGAGGGATTATGACAGGTGAATGTGATTCCATTTTATTCTGTTTAGGTTCTTATCTTTGTGGCAGCTGAATGAGATTCTTATTGCTTGTTGGCTGAATTCAGAAATACGAGTGTGTGTGTGTGTCTTGACATGAGAGTATTTGAAGGGTATAAATACCAAGGAAGGAAATGGAAACTGTTTAGGACAGCAAAATGGAGTAATGGGGTAGAATTTAGCAAAGGAAAGTAATGTTAAATGTGCAAAGAATCTCTTAAAACTGAGGAATAGGTTACACAAGGGACATGGTGGCAGCTGTTACCAGAGACATTTAAAACTACACTGGCCAAAGCATCTGAAAATATAGTTTGAGGGAGCTGACGGTGTCTAGCACTTGCAGGACCAGGTCCTTATTTTAGTACACAAACCTGCACTGGCTGAGGGATGGAGTAGATGGTCTGATTGGTCTTTTCCATCTGTAATTTCTAGAACTTTGTTAACAGACGTTTCTGTGATCAATAGCTTTTAAATGTGGCACAGGGAATTTCGCCAGCCTTTAAAAAAGGGCATCATAATCATTAATAATAATGACTGAGGTGGGATTTTCAAAAGTGCTCTACACTGGACTGAATTCGCTCCCATTGAGCTCCAATGGATGTTTTAACATGGCTTTGAGGGAACAGAGATAGACCAACTCTGAGTTCTTTTGAAAATACCTGCCTGATCTACTTTCTATAGCACCTATATTCCTAGGGTGCCTCATTATGAAACACAACCAAAAGACAAATTAAACAAATAATTCTAGCCAATTTAAAATATTGCGTATGCACATTATTTTGAACATACAGTAGAATTATCACAATTTTGAAGATTAACCGCCCCGCAAAACAGATAACTGAATATCGTTGCTTTAAACTGGTGCAGAGGGGACACTTTTTGGTACTAGGACATCATCACAACAAATTAAGTCAGAATTTAAATGACCATGATAGAAATTGTTCAAACATTTGTAATGAAAATAGTCTAATAAAAATGTAACTCATTCTTTGATCCCTCATTCCCCACTAGAACATTTTTAAATATATAAAAAAAAGTTCCTGATCATTATATTTACTATTAAAGCATATTTGACATTTGTGTTTAAAGTCTACAGTGTGCATTATTTATACATATTCTCTTATTTTATAAATCTGTTACTGATGTGCATTTTTCACACAAACATACACACACACCAGCCCCAATAAGAACCCCAGATCTGAACCACCTTAAAGCAGTATGAGGGAACTGTAGAGGAAAACCATGAATTAGCCCTTTAAGATTTAGAACGAGAGGGTGTTTTTATTGCTAGTCATTAAGTCCTCAGACTTAATTTTGCCAATATGATTTCATACATATTAGTCACCATTAGAAGAAAAGAACACATATTAAAAATGTATGCACTTAATCATTAGACACACTTGAGATTAATAAAAACACACTTAGATCCCATTTCAGTCAAAAACATGCTTACAATATCTACAGTATGATCTAAATACTGTTCTTGCCTTGCCTGAAGTTAACGAAAGAAAAGGTGGAAGACACGCTAAAACCACTGCAAAAGCAGCAGTGCATGAATACAGGTGGACAGATGGAATTCCTGTACAGAGTACAGGAAGAAGCAGCTACACTTGGCCAATGTGAACAATTAGGGACTATGATTATTCAAAGGGCAGGGCTGTGACAAAAGCTAGAGTTAGTAGACAGTATACCACCATTTATAGTATGCATAAGACAGCTCTGATTGCAGTGAGCATATCTTTCATGGTGCCCACTGAGCCGGTCCCTTGTTTGACATCCTGACCTGCAATGGTAAGATGTTGCTGATGCTAGACTTTCATTATAGTGTGTATGCCTATATGCAGCTGCTCATGCTCTATAGCTAGGATTTATCCCAGTGGCAGACCTGTCAATACAATTCTTCAGGGTTTCTACAGTCTTGCATCGGTTTTCCCCATCTAGGAGCCAGACAGCTTTTGCATTGAATATCTTAATATCTTTAAGCAGTAGTCTAATCAGTGCTAGAAACTGTGACTTGAGGAAGTATTTGGTACTGTTATATTGCGAATAGTTTCCCAGCCTCCATATTAGCACTAAAAAATAGCCATGCACATTAAGAATTATTTTGTTTCATGAGTCTAGCAAATGACTCACCCTCCTTCTTCTGAATATTTGTGACCAAATGCAAGGATGTCAGACGCCCGGCCGCTGCCATCACATACCACAACAGGAACAGGCGGAGTGTCTCGTAGGTACTCCAAGACAATAGAGATAACATTGGGCCCTCCTTCCACAATAAGTGCCACCACTGGAACCCCTTGCCCAATTCCTGGAGTAAAAGAAAGAAAAGGGGAAAAAAGAAAAGAAAAAAACCCCAAAACACAAAACCGCAAAGCCAGCAAACCAAATAAAAACACAACAAAAGAAAGAAAAAACAAACTGAAATTACTGCATAATAACTATATATTGGCCTCTTACAAGAAATGGTGTTAAGAGATTCATAGGTTCATAGATTTTAAGGCCAGGAGGGACCACTGTGATTATCTAGTCTGACCTGCTGTATAACATGTGCCATAGGACTTCCCTGAGTTAATTCCAGTTTGAACTAGAACAGATCTTTTAAAAAAACATCTTATCTTTGTTTAAAAATTCCCACTGATGGAGAATCTACCACAAGTTGTTCCAATGGTTAATGACCCTCACCTGTTTAAAAAAAAAAAAAAAAAGTAAAAATGTACCTTATTTCTAGTTAGAATTTGTCTAGTTTCAACTTACAGCTTAAAGGATCTTCTGATACCTTTGTCTGCTAGACTGATGAACCCCCTTTTATCAAATTTCTGTTTCTCATGTAGGTACTTACAGACTATGATCAAAACACCCCATAACTTTCTCGTTGCTAAACTAAACAGATTGAGCAACTTGCGTCTCTCACTACCAGGCATGCTTTCCAATCCTTTAATCATTCTCATGGCTCTTCTTTGAACCCTCTGCAATTTTTCAATGTCCTTCTTGAAGTGTGGACACCAGAACTGGAAACAATACTGCAGTAGCAGTCAACCAAATACAGAAGTAATATGACATCATTCTCAACATCTGTAATGCAATTAGATAGGATTCCTCTGCAAAAGAGGCAACACTTATATTCAGTCAGGAGACTGATGTGGTTTGACCAGACTCACTTGAGTGAAAAAAGAGTTTTGTGTGTTATATCATTAACAAAAGGTTCTTTATTTGTACAACTTGTGACTTCTTAACCAAGGGAGCCTGGTGATATCTGAAATGAGGTATATAAAAAAGAGGGTTGAAAATTTCCTGTCAAAACTGCTTTTTGATGAAAAACCAGGGAGTTTTTTTGTGTGCAAAGTGTTCACTTTCTGTGGAAAATTTAGATTTTTAATCAAAAACCCAAATGCCCACAAACTGAAATATTTCGTCGGGAAATACTTCTACAGGGCATCGGGAGAGTTGTAGTTTAGTTGACTCATGACCCCATTTTCTTCTACTGGCCAGGCTCCCTTGCCAGATTACCTTTCCTATGATGCACCAAGGCCAGAGACTCCCATGATGGCCAGGGAATCCCATGATGTACCACCTCCTAGAGTAGAGACCATGGTGCATCATGGAAGAGGTGGTCTGACCAGGGAGCCCAGCCACTTTACATGCATAAATGGGCAGACTAAAACTTGATCTGACTTTACCTTTATCTAGTTCAGCATACACAAATGCTGTCCTACCGTCTCTGAGGACAGTCTCCAGTGTACTTAACTAAAGCCATAATATACAGTCAATCCATGTGCATTATTACTATCATTTAAAGGAGATGTTATGTTTATTGTGCTTTATAACTATTTAAGTAGATATAATATAGTTAGAAATAAAAACTTGCTTTAAATTATTATTACTATTTTATTTATATTACAGTAGCACCCAAAACACTGTAGGTGCTGTTCATGCCATACAGGAAGACCCAGACCCTCCCTTGAAACACTTGTAGTCTAAAATGATAAACCGGATAAAAGATGAAGTGTGGGTGAAAAGGTATAATATACACGCAAAGTGATTAACAGTATGATTAGCACACAACTAAATAGCTCCATATCTACTTTGTATATTATAAACTGTCCCCAATTGCTTCTCTATTGTAATCATTATTTGGTTAATTTCTCATAAGTATTGCTATAGAAGTGAGTCTACAGAAGGGATTTGAATGACAGAGGATGATTAAGAACCTTGAATAAAAAAAATGACATAAGTATGATGGACCAAATTATGCCTAGTGTACATCCATTCACTTCAATGGATTTAAGCCAGGAATGAAGATATTTTTGACAGCCTTTCACATGATTGGAAAAATACAATTATTTTTATCATGCATAATATTAAACCACTTAAAAGTAAATTTAAAAATTAAGAATAAAAACGCAATATAATCAGCTAAAATAAGAATTTTTTTCTTGCTGTAGAATTGGTGGAACCCTGATACATTTAATATTACACATTTGACATCAGAAGACTGGCTGACTTTTGTTCCTAATTCTTTATTGCTACTAGACGACAACAGGCATATTATTTATAATTGGTTTCTAATTCAAGAAAATTGTTTGTGTACTACAGCAATTGACTGCCAACAAAACAGCATCACTAAGGAGGCACAGTATATTTCCCATTGAACAGCATCCCCACTTAATCACTGGACATCTTCACAGGTGCTATTAGAGAACCTTGTTAAAATTATCTCACCAAATTAAAAGGAAGGTTGTTAATGCTACTATTTTTGGATTCAACTTCTAGTCTTCTGATTAGTATAGCAATGTCAAGCTTTCTGAAGGTTGAAAGGATCAGTGTTCTCTTCTGCTTATTTACATTATTTTCTTTTTATAGTACAGCATAATATGGCTGATGTTTTATGTATTCCTTCCTCTACAATTACTTTCTCAAGAAATGAATTACTTGATTCTTGAGCAAGGATCCACCTCAGATGCCTTTTCCTCATTCCTCCTTGCTCTAGACATGAATGACAAGGCAGATATAAAACAAATCATGATCAACGTATAAATAATTTATTGGAATCTTGCACCAACATTCCTTTTCTGGAGCATAGAACTCTCCAGCTGGAAAATGACCTTCCAGTCACGGAGAAAAGGTACAGTAGATATCTAAAGACCTCTTTCTTACTAATGTTAAGTAGTACCTTAAAGGGTGGATAATTCCAGAGAAATCAGAGTTACTACAACTATGTACACTGCAAAGGAACACATTTCTTTGTGGCTCAGGACAGTTGCATACAAATGGAAACTTATTCTGAACAGCAGAGTATGCATAAGGAGAATATTTAGCTAATCTCTTTCACTGAATGGGGTCGATATGATGCCATTTTAAGGAGTGCATAATGTGAACTAGGAGACATTTCTTATAGTGGCTGTGTAACAATTCTCAAACATATACCCGTCTTTTGAATCAAATATTTATTGTACTGTATTCAGTTAGAATGTAGTAACACTGGAACAACACTGCTTTCACTCTATGGTTGGATCCCACAGGAGAAAAAAATATTTTCTCAAATGTGAAAGAAAGCAAAGTTCACAATTTGGTTAGGAGGAACACTAGAGAAATGTATCAGACAATAAAGCCTTCAAACAGATTTGTGCATCTTCCTTCACCCCGCAGGAAGGATTGATCAGTTTTGGTGGGGTATTCTTGATATCGATCAATCTGCTAATTTTAACCTTTTGAATGATGATAATTAGTTATTACAGTTGAGCGAATAATTTTCAACAAATAGTTTATCTGAAGAACTTAATCTCTTTTTGGCTCATGAGTTTGTTATTCAAAAGTATTCACCAAATGTATATTTCTTTAAATCTCTATTGACTGATATACAACAGTTTTCTGCAAGTGTCCAAGCTGGGTTTCACTGTGATTAGTCAGATGGCATTGTTTACTTTCCCCTGATTGTGAAAACACTTCCAGGACGAATACAATTAAGCAACTTTAGGTAAAAAAACCCCATTCCTAATTAAAGTAGTAATCTAGATGATATTATTGTTTCCTTTCCTCTGGCATTTAAAGAGATGAGACTCTCATAAATTTTAGACTTTCCTGTTAACTTTAATTCTGTTCTATAACAAATATGCATGACTGAGAGATTAAACCTAACTTTCACAATTGACCCTGCAGGTTCCTTTGTGCAACATCCTGCATCTAGGAAAAGATTTAAACACAAGCCTGTTGTCCGTGGGCTTTATTATGGATGTTTTGTAAATTCTGCTTTGCTTTATCAAACAGATGAATTACTTTTCTTGGTAGTTTTCTTCATTCTCCATAAACTGCAAATAGCTGGAAAGTGACACAGACTTCTTGAGTTCTGGGGAGCAATGCATTTGGCACTTGCTGCAGGGAAAAATTAATGTAATCCTTTTGGGGGAGAATCTCATTTTAAAACGAATTTATTCTAAAAAAACCCCAAATGACATTTCTTCAGATCCAATAGCATAGCTATCGTCAGAGAGGATTACTGAGCTGAGTTAGATTTCGGAGCTCCTTTTCTCTGAAACCTAGCTCTATGGGTTTCTCATTATTATTAATAATTATTTGCATTAGAGTACCACCCATAACGTGGTAGGGACTTTCCACATATATAGAAAGTCAGCTCCTGCCCTGAACATTTTACAATCTAAGAAATTCAGTAGACAAGACTGTATTATTATCAGTGGAAAGCAGTGAATTCTCATTTCCCCCATGAGGCATTGGCCACTGTCAGATGACAGGATACTGGGCCAGATGGACCATTGGTCTGATCTGAAATGGCCATTCTTATGTTCTTATATTCACCCGACAAAAGGCAGGAGAAAGGAGGTGGTATTTAATGTTTAATAAAAAAAGGGTAAATAATGAGGTGGTAAAATTTGCAGATGATACAAAACTACTCAAGATAGTTAAGTCCCAGGCAGACTGCAAAGAGCTACAAAAGGATCTCTCAAAACTGGGTGACTGGGCAACAAAATGGCAGATAATGCTGATAAATGCAAAGTAATGCATACTGGAAAACATAATCCCAACTATGTATAAAATGAGGGGTCTAAATTAACTGTTACCACTCAAGAAAGATCTTGGAGTCATTGTGGATAGTTCTCTGAAAACACCCTCTCAGTGTGCAGCAGCAGTCAAAAAAGCGAACAGAATGTTGGGAATCATTAAGAAAGGGATAGATAATAAGACAGAAAATATCATATTGCCTCTATATAAATCCATGGTATGACCACATCTTGAATACTGCATGCAGATATAGTCGCCTCATCTCAAAAAAGATATATTGGAATTGGAAAAGGTTCAGAAAAGGGCAACAAAAATGATTGGAGGTATGAAACAGCTTCCATATGAGGAGAGATTAATAAGACTGGGATTTGTCCACTTGGAAAAGAAACAACTAAGAGGGGATAAGATAGAGGTCTATAAAATCATGACTGGTGTGGAGAAGGTAAATACGGAAGTGTTATTTACTCCTTCTCATAACACAAGAACTAGGGGTCACCAAATGAAATTAATAGGCAGCAGGTTTAAAACATCCAAAAGGAAGTATTTTTTCACACAATGTAGTCAACCTGTGGAAGTCCTTGCCAGATGATATTGAGAAGGCCAAGACCATAACAGGATTTAAAAAAAAAAAAACTAGATAAATTCATGGAGGCTAGGTCCATCAATGGCTATTAACCAGGAGGGCAGGGATGGTGTTCCTCACCTCTGTTTGTCAGAAGCTTGGAATGGGCGACAGGGGATGGATCACTTGATGATTATCTGTTCTGTCCATTCCCTCTGGGGCACCCGGCATTGGTCACTGTTGGAAGACAGGATACTGGGCTAGATGCATAGGCGCCGACTCCGTGGGTGCTGGAGCACCCACGGAAAAAAATTGGTGGGTGCTCTGCACCCACCGGCAACTCCCCGCCCGCCCCGGACCCGCGGCAAACTTACCGAGCACCGGGAGACGTTGTGGGGCCCCGCAACGTCACCCGGCGTCGGGGGCGGGGCCCCGCAACGTCACCCGGCGTCGGGGGCGGGGCCCCGCAACGTCACCCGGCGTCGGGGGCGGGGCCCCGCAACGTCACCCGGCGTCGGGGGCGGGGCCCCGCAACGTCACCCGGCGTCGGGGGCGGGGCCCCGCAACGTCACCCGGCGTCGGGGCCCCACAACGTCACCCGGCGTCGGGGCCCCACAACGTCACCCGGCGTCAGGGGCGGGGCCTGGCGTCGGGCGGGGCCCCGCCCCCGACGCCGGGTGACGGCACCCACGGGTGTCCCCGGAAGCCAGCTCCTGTGGCTAGATGGACCATTGGTCTGACTCAGTATGGCTGTTCTTATGTTCTTAAAGTCCCAAAATAAGTTTCCTTAATATTATTGAAAAATCCTGGTGAATTCTTCCTTTAATAAAGGAACATTTCACTATTAGATGGCGCGACCTTCAGTATTCTCTGTAAAAGTGGCACAGGAAGGTAGAAAATTCTGGAATAAATGAGCTCATTAAACAGAGAACCTCATTGTATAAAACTTTATGCAACAGGAAAATATTTCAGTTAAACCAATCTTTGATTTTAAGAAAGCTCACTCTACACATGTACTTTAAAGGATATTAAGGGGTACCTTTTCAGTTGGGCCTCTCTACCCAGTCTCTCCTTGTGTATGCACCTGCAAAATCCATTGGCCCTAATGATTTTTGAAAGTAGAAATGCTACCACTAATATGCTCCCAGGTGTTAGACTTTTAAAAGAGCATGCGCAAGTGGAGGCTGAGTCCTATAAATCTGGCACTAAATATCTAATCCATTTCCTTTCACTTAATTGTCCCATCTCTTAATCTATGCAGAAGTTGACTTTGCATGTACTGTTCCAGAACTTTGATACTCATAGCTCATGGAGAACGTACTCTCCTGTGCCATCAGAGAGTCACTTCAGACCAAGCTCAGTACTGCTGCTTCCTGCCTTCTTAACATACCCAAATTCTCAGGTATACAGCAAGCACCTATGTTGCTCTGTAGAGCAAGCTAATTGCAATGTTGTCTGCATCTTAGTCTGCAGTTGACAACAGGTTTGTATAGTCCCTAGGCAACACGCAGAGTGGGAGAACAAGCCGAACTGAGTTTGCTTTTAATACATATTATATTATTTTTTCTCATAAAACAGTACTACCCTCTGAAAATGGTGGTTCTACATAACTACATGAGTCAATAATAAACCACTGTTATAAATGTTTACTGAGGCACAGAAGGGGAAACAATACAGCGATATACATAGTAAACAATTTGATGCTAGATTAGGTGACATTTAGGAGGAGACATTTATTTGAACCTACCCCTCCATAAACAAACAAACTGGGTTCATGCAGTTACTACAACTGCATTACAGATGCATCTTTGGATATCCATTTTTGATTTGGTGGGCTCTGGAGAATAAGTATTAGGTTTTTAGGTTGGTTGTTTTAGGTTAATTTTTTGTGAGTTTGTAATATATTTTAAAGTACCCAGATTATAAAGCGGGTGTATATTTTCTTTAAAAGTGAAGTAAATAAATATAATATAATAAAAATGTGCATGGCAGTTGCAATTTGCACATGCAAATGCCAGAACGACTTCTCTTTTAAAAAACATATCTGGGTCTTTATCTTTCTGATGATTTTATAGGTGTCAGAGTAACAAATCTATTTCTGCATTCATATAGCCATTATGTTTGTCAGTTATAAAGCATTATCCAACACAGGAGGTTAGAATTCAGGACCTTTTTCTCCAGGGGCCCCTTCCCATTTGCACTAAAGGAGAATCCCCTTTAGCTGTCATTAGGAAAGATCAATCAAGGTTAACCCATTTTTCAAAGCTTTTGGCAATTATGGACTGGCTTTTGATCAAACCTGGTCTGAGCTCAGACATATCTGGGTCACACTAGGATTTCTGGATTTTTCTAGCCTGAAACTCAAGGTAGAACTTTGGGGCTATGGGACCCATGGGAACCAAAACTGAAATAATAATGTTCTAGTTAATCCCTGTGAATTGTAACAGCAGATATTTGTACAGCTCTAGTTAGCAGATGTAGTAATGTTTTCCTTGTGTAGGCCAACCACTAGCCCTGAATTACTTTATTAGTGGGGATTGGATGCAACCACTATAAAAGCACTGGAGCTAGTGTAACCCCCCACACCTCGTGGGTGTGGTGTTCTGTCCCATCTAGTGGCACCAAGACCACTTACAGAGAGAGTAATGAGTCTGCTCTACAGCTTTAGCCAACAGGCATATGGCTTTTAGCTCATGCTGTAGAGCAGGGGTTGGCAACCTTTCAGAAGTGGTGTGCCGAGTCTTCATTTATTCACTATAATTTAAGGCTGCCAGTAGTACATTTTAACCTCTGGAGTTCCCGCCCCCGGCTCCTGCCAGCCAGGGTCTCAGCCCACTGCCAGCCTGGGTTTCCCTTCACCCAGGCCAGCAGTGGGCGCTGAGTGGGGCTGGCAGCGGGACCCCGGTTGGCAAGGGGCCAGCAGCTGGAATCCCAGAGCTCAGCCCTCCCCCGCTCTGGGGTTCCAGCAACCGGCTCCTGCGACTCGGGGTCTCAGCTCGCTGCCAGCCTGGGTGAAAGAACCCAGGCCAGAAGCGGGCGCTTGGTGGGCCCAGCGGCGGGACCCCAGCTGGTAGGAGCCCGCAAGGGAATCTCAGAGCGGCGGCGGGCTGAGCCACCACCGTGTGCCATCAAAAACCGGCACGCCTGCCAGAGGTTGCCAACCCCTGGTGTTAGAGCTCATGCACTAAGCTCCAGAGATGTCAGGTTCGATCCCACCCGCTGATAACTGGGGTCTGTCAGTGTTACACTTGTACAATATTCAGCGGCATGCTTCAATAGCAAAGACTGACACAAACAAACAGCAAAAATGCGTTTTATGACTTCCAAAACCACTTCTTTTGTTCTGGGTATTTGTGCTCTTTGATTTTGTGCAGTACTCATATACCACAGTGAGAGGTACTTTAACAGAAACAATAAACAGGTAAATATGTTCTTGTGTGCCTTGGGGCAGAATGTATATCATATGAAACAAAAGTCCACACCTAACATGAAATCAAAAAGCCTGAGACAGGAATTTTCGCTTTCTGAACTCCTTTGCCCTAAAGCAACACATTAAGAACTCCTTTCCCTCTTTCTCTAGAGAGAGAATATGGCAAAAAGATATTTTTACAGTACCCTTAAACAGAGCAACAGATTTAAAGTGATCTAAAAGACAGAAACCAGTCCACAGAAAAAGCAAATGCATCCACATTCATCCTGTTGGGCCTCAGTGCTGTTTGATCCACTTACCACCAGATATTCCTGTACCACCTCAAAGAGGCTGCAGGGGTAAAGGAGAAAACCCTGAAACAGCTCAGGTCCTTCCTTAAATCTAAAAGGTTATTATAGGAAACCATTTTTCCATCTTTGGAGCCCTCCAGAAACCCTCAAGTCTCAATCCTCTGCCTGATACTATAAGTCTATATGAAGCTATTTTAGACCGCATGGGTTGTGGTGCCAGTAGTATACAGATAACACACATCTTTATGTCAACATTAAACAGCATTCCCAAGCTTTCTCAATGGTTAATTCAGATTATTACCTAGCTGCCTAGAGCAGGAAAGTCAGCGGTAACGCTGGTGGGAAGAGGGAATGAAGTTGTTGAACATATCCCTCCATAACATCTTCCATATTGAGGGCATTTGCCTTCAGATTGTCAAGTTGTTCTGTAAACTTAAGTTCCTTTAGGACATTTCACGGCTACTGGAAGTCTAAATACATATGGCAACAAAGAAAGTCCACTTCCATCTATGACTAGAAGGGAGATTGTATCCCCTCCTATCAGACACAGATCTGGCCACAATGATCACTTCCAGGCTTGAATACTACAGCTCATTATGTCTAGGAATGAAGTCTCACATCCTGAAAAACACATTAAACATAGCAGTCAATCTGCTTAGCAACAAAGGTCACTGTGAGCACTCCAGCCCAGTGTTCTGCTTTCTGCACAGGCTGTCCAATGAATATGGAGCCCAGTTTCAAGGTCTCCCTCAATATGGGATAGGCTCTAGTAGCCTGAGAGATTGCCTCTCCTTCTCCTACCATCACCTTCCATCAGAACAATTAAATTATTGACCAACAGGGGAAGATTTGTGAGCTCAGGAGACAGAACTTTGACTGGAGCTTGACAGACTATATCTTTCATTAAGATAAGAATGTTCACTCCCACTTCAGAGCAAAATTCAACTCCTCTCTTCAAGTTAGTTTTCCCTCTTTCCCTCACAATTTCAGATGGTTCTGAGTTTTGTTGGGAACATTTCAGACAGCTCCAATTTACAGCGGGTCCCTTTGTTAAAAATAAATCTGTGTGTACTGCTAACTAAGTACACACATATGGAAATGCATCAAGTGCTGCACAGAATGTGAAAGGAAAATCTGACGTAAATGAGCATTCCAATGCATTTGATGATGGTGCAATGGTCAACAAGGATGCCAGTGATGACAGTTGAACGTCCCTTTGCCTTCCCAGCCCCCTTCATATATTCTCAGGCATAGGATGACAAAGGGAAGTCCACGGGTCACATGAATAGATACTGTAGACATGTTACATTGTCGGAATTCCCTTCTCCACACAACCAGAACCACCCCAACCTTGCTGTTTAGTTCCCTCAGTCTGCCTGTTGAGGAATAAACTACTCTACTACATACAGAATGAATTATTAAACAAGAAAGAGTGTTAAGCAAGGGCATCAATCTAACACAGTCCTGGTTACTTAGCTCATTGATAGTATGAAGTAAAGGTATAGATCAAAACTTTGGAGCTGAACACCTTCAAACTGTGAATTGGAACTGAATGTTGTGTTTGATCCCTATCTTATAAGGTGACAAAATAAAAGCTTGGATCGTAACCACCCTAGTCTCAGGAAAAGTTCAGATTTGGATTGTATTTTGTTGCCGTCTCTAGCCTGAAGAGATGCTTATGCCTGTGTTATAGAAGCAACTATATCTGAAACCAGCCAAGTTTTAAAAGGAGTTAGCATGGTGCAGTGGCCATACCACAAGACTGGAACTCAAGAGATCTGGGTTCCATTCATTCTGACAACGACTTGTCATGTGAACTTGGACAAGTCATTTAATCTCTCTGTGTTTCATTTTCACCCTCTGTAAAAATGGGGGCAAAGATGCCTAGCACCCTCTTCAGTGTACTTTGATATCCTGGGTGAAAAGCACTATGTGAGCGCTAAGACCAAAAGGTAAATTGGGACAATGTGCTGTGATTTAAGATGTGAGCACTAATGGAATGGGTGCACTGTCTCACGAAGCATTCATTCAGTTCCTGCAGGGATATTTTGTCTACTGTTTGGCATCATAATTTATTCTGAAGAGGGAACTGAAAGTTGTTGTTTTTTTCAAAGAAAAGGAGGCCTCCTGTACCACTACTATGCCACAACTGTAAATAAAGAGAAGAAGGCATCTGAGAGGGAGCAAAAACAAAACCACCAAAACCCCCAATTCCTCCCCCACTCCTCACATCCTCAAACCTTGATGTATAATTGGTTGGTTTTCTGAACTGTTTCTTAGGACTTTGCAATATTCACAGCAAGAAGTAAACAAGGAAAAATTTAAAAAAGTTTAAGGATTAATATTTATAAACAATTTTTAAATTTTTTTTAGAAAGCTCTTTGGATGCAGTGTTCTGATGTAACTACAGGCCAATGCCACAGTGTTCTGTCATTTGCCACAGTAGCCAGGGCTGGCTCTATCTTTTTTGCCGTCCCAAGCAGTGAAGCAAAAAAAAACAAAAAAAAAAACCGCAGCCACTGAAGTGCCACTGAGGAAGGATGCATGAAAAAGCTGCCGCCGAAGAAGGGGAAAAAAAAGAAAAAAAAAACCCGGACTGTGGCCCCAAGAACGGCCGAAGTGCTGCCCCTTCTGATTTGCCGCCCCAGGCACCAGCTTCTTTAGCTGGTGCCTATAGCCGACCCTAAGTAGCCGCCTTATTACAGATTTAGTTAGTAATTACAAGTTCATGGCCAGATTGTGGTAACCTCACTCACAATGAATAGTTTCTTAGTGCGTAGGAAGTTCCAGGGAAGCCAGTGGGACTATTCTTAGGGTAAAGTATTACCAAATGTCAGTAAGGGTATCACAAGCTTACTCTTTGCAGAGTAAGACATGGGCATGACGTACTTCCCAGAAAAAAAAAAATCAAAGTGCTGCAGGATATGGAATTGGTGATTCGGTGCTTTTTCTGTGGGTATGTCTGCACTGCAGTTGGAAATGGGCCTCCCAGTCCAGGCAGGCAGATGTGCTAGCTTTACTCAAGCTAGTAAGCTAAAAACAGCAGTGCAGACACTGTGGCTAGCCACCCGAGTTTGGACCCAGAGGTCTGGGCAGACTTATACTCAAGTGGCTAGTCTATGCCATCACCTGTGCCACAAAGTCCACACAGCTATTTTTGGCACTCTAGTTCAAGCAGACCTAGCACATGTCTGTCTGCCCAAGCTGGGAGGTATGCTCCTATCCGCAGTGTAGACATACCCTAGGGTCAGTATTTAATAGATAGCTCAAGAGGGTGCCTGGGGATGCTGGGTTTGAGTTGTGGCTTTACTAATGAGAAATAAAGCTGAGATCCTGATCACCTGTGATCATGAAAGAGTCCATGAGAGCAGAGGTGTTGACACTGAGATCCTGATTAAATTCTAATAGGGATAATTACATTTTTCTTGTTTAAAATCCACAGTGGCTTTAATTGGTTAAGATATTCTTCACCCCTTTCTCTGTCCCTAAAGTATTGTGTAATGTTATTTGTAGCCATGATACAATACAACACAACAGCTACTACCTTACATAATGGCTGCTGCATTTTGGTGGGGGTGAAATGATTTCACTCTCTATATAGGGCAAACTCCTGTCCCTGCATAAAAGGGAGGGTGCAAAAACCTTCCCCCTCCACAGTGCAACATTTGGATAGGAACCTGGCCTACCTTTTACATTGAACACCAAGCTGGGAGAGCATCAAATATATTCGCCGGGGCCCTACTTCCTTTAGAGGATCTGATCTGCTGGCTCAGGAGTGTGACCCAGCCTCCTTTGCACATATACTGAAATTGGCGCAACAATTAAGTGCACTGCAGAGCATGTTCTCCCAAGTCTCCTGAGTTGGCCTGCCTGCTGTGGGAAAATGGCTAAAGGACCTACCATACTCAATTAGACTTCTTCCATTCTATTGCTCTATTCTGGTTTTGAAGACAGAAGCATTTTGTCCAATTCCACAAAGCACATTTAGGTTCGTGAAAGTTGCTACATAAATGAATTAACTAAAACATTCTAATTGATTTTAGGAAAACCCACACAGAATATAGCATGCGTTGATTTTATTTACACTAGCTTAATGCAACTGTTTCAAAAACATCTTCCAGTGTATTAACTGGCTTCTTTGGTTCCTTATTTTTATTGTATTTCACAGACTTCTGGAGAAATAAAAAAAAATTAAAACAGCTCAGCTCTTTGGGTTTTTTAAAAATCTATTTTCCCAGCAGATATAAAATGCCCCATCAGCTTTTCCTGAGGAGAAACAGAATAGCTACTCTTACTCAGAGCAAAGAAATGTAATAAAAGAAAAGAGCAAAAATTGGCAGAGTTGGTGCTTTCACGCAGTGCTGGAATATTTGTTATATTTACTTGCCTTTTCTGATTATAAAAATCCAATTACTTGGTATTGAAAATGCTCATTTCCCTTTTGTTGAGCACAACCTGTGGAATAGGATAGCAAACTGCATCTCAAAATTCCTGAATGATTTGATGTTTAATAAACACTAACCATGGTTGTAGCTGCCACGTATGCTCTGCTCATGTGGAGTTTTCTCTTGTCTCCAAATAAGAGACTACACTCACAGGAAACAAAAGATAGGTTGAAGTGACTATGCAGTTCTCATAGGTACTGATTCAAAATGAAGACATGCTCCATAAATCTATATGCCCTGTTTCTAAGGGTCCCTTTTAGATTTTAAGAATAATATTAACTGTAAAAGGAAATATAGCTGGTAAGAATGGTATAGTGTATGGGCTTGTCTCCGTACTTACCATGTTGAGTTTCTTGCCAGAAGCAAATATATATGAGCATGTTCAAAGCAAGGACAATAATTGTCTGCTTGCTGGAATACTTGTGTATGTGAGGATATTCTATAATTACACATACATTTTTCTGTTCTATATTTCCAGGTTCTGAAACCCAGGTGAGGGTATCAGTTAATAAGAATACTAACTAGAGCTGGTGACAAAGTATTTATGCACATCCATTCAAATAAAAACTGAGAATTTGCTCCTACTGTAGTCACAACACCTTTTATTCATTTCCCATAAATATCTGTAGGACAGATTTTCAGGAGTTCTGCCCCATATTTACACTATCTGAGGATCAGGCCCTTGTATGAGTGAATTTTCCCTTTTCCTTCCCACAAGAACATTCAAGGACAGGAAAAGTACCGTATACATGTTTGAGGTGATCGGCAGCCATCTTGAAAACTCTTGATGGGTTTGAGAGCCACCCAACTAGAGAGCAATAGCAATACCTCATGACTTAAGTGACCAATAAGATCACAACAATAGTGATTACGAATAATAAATATGCAAAGAAATAGGCACTAAGGGTACGTCTATACTCACCCGTCGCGTCGGAGGAGTCCAATCGATCTTCTGGGTTCGATTTATCGCGTCTTGTCTAGACGCGATAAATCGAACCAGGAAGTGCTCCCCCGTCGACGCTGGTAATCCTGCTCCACGAACGGAGCAGGCGGAGTCGACGGGGGAGCCTGCGCGCCGCGTGTGGACCACAGGTAAGTTCGAACTAAGAGACTTCGACTTCAGCTACGTTATTAACATAGCTGAAGTTGCGTATCTTAGTTCGACAGGGGGGTTTAGTGTAGACCAGCCCTAAGATATCACGTGGAAAAAGAGCTAGGAATATCTGACATGAGACTTTGTAAACATTGGGTAACATTTATTTAAAATATGGAGTATTACTGAATTGTGCTTTTAATTACCCAGAGAACTTCTTTCTGTAACAACATGTGTACACTAAAGAATGTCAACCAATTGGGATGATTTTTCCCATAACAAAGCTTAAACAGTCTATGGACAACACCTACAAGTTGCATTGTGTTACACCTGTAGTTCTCAAACCAATAGAAAACTTATTATTTGTGAAGATAGCAAATGTGAATAATTTAGTGCCTGAAATTTTTAATGCACTGTGGGTAATAACTCTATTTTTTTTAAGGTCTACCACCACTACTTAGTAATTTTCAGGCATGACTGATAAATGCAGCTAGATTTCCAATGCCATGGTGAAACTTGAGGTTGTAATGCCCCGTCAGTCATATCTGACACATCAGTATTTAATAGAAATGCTTCATTAATGTTCGGGAATGTTATAATTGGATGATTTGCAATAGGCTGTTTTAAGGAATTAGATGCTTCACTACACTCCACTGTCTGTTCAGTGGATACATCATTTGAGTCAGATGATGGATTGAGCTCTCCTTCCATGCTGTCCCTTAATATTTTCCCAGCACAGGAACAAAGGCCTGGCTGTGCTGTTACTTCTGCAGGATCATGCAATTTTTACCAATCTCTAATCCGATGCTTGTTAACAAAATCATATTTGGGAGAAAAGAAAATTAACCCATCTGTTTCAACTGATTTGTTTTTTAAACTGGCACCTTTGCTGCTACTTTCCACCATTCAGACATGATCCATGTTCTCTCATGCAACATAAACTATTCCGGATAGCATCATTAAAATGTCACACAACATTCCACAGCCAAATACATATAAACAAGCCAGCTATACACAGTAGATAACATATCACAGAGATACAGTAGCTTCTACATAAGTGGAAGGACAAAGATGAGGAGAGGTAAAATGCCCACGTGTTGGGGAGAATAACTAAGCATGGGAAAAGCAGAATGGGCTCAGTTAGTGAGATTTGATTGTCTTAAGCAAAGAGGAAGTTGGATCATATACCAGGGAAGAGGTGGATCTTGATGTATAATAATAAGTTAATACCTGGCTCTTCTATCCAAATACCTCAAAGTATTTTGTAAACATTGACATATTAAGCCTCAAAACACTCTCCTGGATTAGTATTATTATTTAAATTTTACATATAGGGAAATTAAAGAATGGAGAGGTGAAGTGACTTGACAATGGCCACACATCAAGTCTGTGACAGAACCAGGAACAGAGCCTACGTCAAGACACAGTGAGACAATTTCTGAAGGTGAAGGTCTGTTTACTAGAAGGCTATATTGTCTACAGGAAAAAGTGAAAGGAGAGTGGGTCTGGTATTTGGAGAGGGATGGGCTGGAGGGAGCGATGAAGTGAGGGAGAGACAAGGAAAGAAAGTCCACAAAGGATATTGAAGACTAGATGGAAGATTTTATAATGGATTCTGAAATGGTTAAGAAATTATTAAGATTTTGGAAGATGGGGCTGATGTGATCCTCCATATGAACAAAATGAAGTGTTGAAAGTTTAGATTTAGATGGATTTTTAAAATGGAACTACAGTAGCCAAAAGGAGACAGAGGCATGCATGAAAATTTCAGAAGAGTAGTAATCAAGAAAGCTTCCATGCTGTAGTGATATATATTTCAGGTACCAGTGTCTGTGTAATTCCAACCAGTGGAATAGTGGAGTTAGCCATATTTCTCAGCATATTTTAAGCACCCAAATCCTTATTTTGGCACCTGAGTCATTGGCTTGATTTCCAAAGGAGTGGAACTCAAGCATTTCTATTTAGCTTGCCATAACGTAACTGCAGTGGTACCATGTTATCTCTTGGCAACAACCTCCACGCTATAGATTATCCAAATGTTCAGAGTCAAAACTTGCAGTATTTTGATCTAGTCAGATAACATCATAGCATCACAGCTTGAAGAGAACTGAACTCTAGTTATAGGTCCATGAAGCCTTTTATCCTTTGAGTAGGGAAACTTTGGACTCTAAACATTTATCATGGAAGCTATTCATATAATTTTACAATCCATTTATAAAATGTTCTTAAAATATAATGGAAAAATACTGTTTTTATTCTGCATTTAAATTGGGTATAAATTATCTCTTCTATTTTGTGACAAATTGTCTTTGTAATGCTGTATGAATAGGTTATAAGTTTAGCAAGGGGCTCAGAGAGACCTACTGATAACCTGAGGAGAGAATTCTGCACAGGGGTAGCCATGCAGTGGTCAAACTCTGTCTTAACCCTTTTCCTCTGGTTAAGGAGTGATGTGATCACCAACCTATATACAATCAAGGATGAGGTCAAGGAAACCATGAACATACACAATATCTTCCCAACTCTGCACAGAGATGGAAGTGGGGTGGGTCTTCTCCAACTGACTGGCAGCTGGGGAGATGCAATACCTCAGCATGTCCCAAGAAAGAGCAAGTTCCTGGATGGCAGCTTCAAAAACAGATCGGTCTGTGAGAAGATGAGGTCCACCAGGAATGAAAATAACCTATTCCCAGTAACTGGGGGATGCCTGGACAATGGGAAGACAGACATCTCCCCTCCCCACCCTCTATCCAACCGATCCCCTCAACCTTCCCCAAAAACAATAAAGGCACAGTTCTAGTCCCTTTGTCTCCCTCCTGAAAGAGCTCCACAGCTCTCAGGTATGGAGTGGTGATCAGTAGCCTCCACTTTCATAGACTCCAGTGACAACTGTCCTCAGGGTAGGTCTGCTCAGTGCAGAACCAGGTAACTTGGCTATGTTTAAACTATTTTTTCACTCATTGGGGGTGGGGGCAATGAGAAGATTTGCTCTAAGCACATTTTCAGGCCCATATATTGATCTCTGACTCCATGCACAATTCACGTTGACATAGCCAGTATATGACCCTGAGTGCTGGGCCACAAATTGCAGACACCATCGATATCAACTTTGGATAACTTTCCCCATGTTTGAAAATATTATTCTAATTTCTAAACCATTAATGGAGCCAAATACTGAAATCCAGAATTGAGGAAATGAGGGAGGTAAGAAGTGGGGTGAGGGGAAAGTGGGGGTGGTGGACAATGCTTTCTAAATCTCAGGAACAGTACTAATTACTGATTTCCAAAGAAAATATTCCTTGAGGATATTTCCCTAATTGTGCTTCATACATTTATGCAGAGCCTAAACTAAGCACAGTGCTTTACATTCAGTTCAGGCATATTGGCCACTGATGAGTGATCAAAAATAATGTCACTTTAATGAGAGAACTAGTTTATATTTTCAAAATTATCTGGCACACTTGGAGGCCTCCTCTATTCTTACATTTTAATAAGAAGACTCATTTCTACTCCCCTTTGACTTGCCTAATATATTTGTGAATGATCTAGTTTAGAGCTACTTTAGGAGTTCGTGCGAACTAAAAGCCTTTGTTTAGATGTGGTCTACATTACTGTGCCTCTAAAATACTGTTCAATACATTGAAAAAGGACCAAGAATCAAGACAAAGATGATTAAAACAAGGCAAAATGTAGATCTTGTATGGGATGGGAAAGGTCAAGAGCTTTTATAACACGTTTTGAATAAAACGACAATCCTGCTATCTGTGGTTGAGATGGATGCCAACTGTTCATTAGTTCCTGAATCTGTGCTGTTGCCTAGCTCTTTGGTTTTTTGATTTATGATTAGGTCAAAAACATGCCTTTTTCTGACTTTTCTGTGTCTGAGGACTGGAGCCTGATACTGTCAAGGGGCATTTTCCACTTCAGGCTGCTGATTAATTAAAACTGTAAATATGAGCATACATGCACAAGTGCGCACACTTTGGTTCAGATTTAAGTCCCGTCGTAGCAGTGCCTCTATGCATTCTGGGGCAAGCAGTGAGGATGTCCACTATTCTGCTTTTTCTGTTAGAAATATAAGGGAAAGGCATCAGAGAGCAGCCATCTGTTTGACTAACCCAATTGTGCCGGTGTTCTCTCTTTGATCTCATCCATGTGGTAACCTTAATAATTAAGCTTGGCAAACCTCAGAATTCTTTTTGAAACAAACTCAAGTACATTATGTTTTGTTTTGCTTGGCTGAAGGTTATTTCCAAGTCGTACATCTCTTGTAAAGCCACCAACTTTCCAGACTTCATTGCACCATGACCCGTGAACTCCCACTCAGCAGCCTTCCCATACACCAGTTCTTCCCAATTTCCTGTCTCCTTATCAACACTTTTGGATCCCCTTACCACTGAAGATATGTTGCAAGGCCAAACTGTTTTTATTTGAGGCTGATGCTTCCACTTTGAAACCTTGCATAATCTGGCTGGCAGCAGAGTTTGGTGTGCTCCGAATAGCATTATGAGTCAGAGTTGAAAGTTCAAGTAGATGTTCCAGGGCCAAGTCATCTTTATATTTTATCTTTAAAGGTGTATGTATATGAAGACAGAGATATATAAAGGTATGTATATGAAGTAGAGGTAGAATGGAAGATCAACTGAGGGGTAAGAGTCATAGGGAGAGATGGGTTGGGGACACAATGGAAGATCAGCCAATGTGTGGACAAGAATGGAAGAGGAGGGAGGAAGGGTTATAGTTTTGGATGGGGTGGTTCCAGCAGGGGGGTCAAGGAGAGAGGTCCTCCATAGTTTAGGAGATTCTGGTAACTGTCAGGTAAGTATCTGACTTGAACGGCTAAAGGATTTAAGCTAAAATGAGCTAAGGTAAATATCCAAGTGAAAAGGGATCAACAATTCCAATACATGATGTTTCCCTAACATGTGATTGTTGTACTATAGATTGAATCTCCTCAAAAATCCTCAAAGTAATTATTTATGCCACAGCTTGATATAGTCAGATTACATTATTTGTACCATTGTTGAACATGATGCTTTGCTGTTGGTTAACTTAAGTTTAGATCATATTGTGCCTATTTGCCGAGGATACGTACATACTGCCCCCCTGAGAAGAAGAGAGATGGTGAAAATTGTAAGCCTGGAAACAGCAATAATCTAGAAAATACTTCCCATTTTGGCTTTTTTGGCATGAAAACAGTTGGATCTTGAAGTGAAGCTGGAAGCTCTGAGGCATACTTCACCCTTCAATAAGTTGCTATATTGAACTGCTAAACAACATCTGTTATCTAGTTTGTAATGTCCGTATAAATGTACAAGAATTTCAACTGTAACATGGAAGGTCCTCTTGATATAGAGGCCTTCACTCCAAAGTGGCTAGTTTGAATTTAGTGTATGAAAGTCACTATTATTTAGATTTGGTCGGGAAATGGTTATCCTGTCCCTGAAATGTCAAAATCGCAAAAATATTAATGAAATGAAAAAGATTTTTCAATTGTTTTGAGGGTCAACCAAAACACTTATTTTAAAACAGATAGAAATTGAAACCTTTTTTCAGTCTAATCAGTTTTAATTTCATAATTTTTGTTTAGAAAATTCCAAAATAAAACATTTTGACAATTTTGAAATTTTTTTGAGTTGGGAAATGTGCTGAACCCAATTCTGTTTTGCAAACAGTTTCAGTTTTGACAAATGGGCCATTTTTAAATGAAAATACAATGCCTCAAAAAATTTCCAACACACTCTATTACCACATAATGGCTGCTTGGTTAAATGAGTTTTGTGGTGTCATTCCAGTTTCAGGTATCCATATCATAAAAGCTGCTACCACAGTTGGCTCTAAAATGCACCTTTGTTGAAAGTTCTCACAAAGAGGCTGTGGATTCAATTGCTATTCAACTGGTTTTCTTCCCTGCTTGCTAAATGAAACATTTTCCTACATTTTCTGAGTTTTGATTTTGTCTTTGGAAGTACTGCATTGTTGTCTAAAGGATATAGAAATATAAGTACCATGACAGAAAATGGTTGGACTCATTCTAACTTTTCCATGGAATGAACCCTAATAGCTTTGGCCACTATGGTCAAACTACCAGAAACTAATTCAACCTATGTTATTTGAGCTCTACTTGTACATTTGTGCACCTAAAATGTGATTTTTGTTTACTTTAACATACAGTAACTGATGTTTACTAAAAAATCCCATGCCCTTTGTAGATGAACCATCATCTACTTAGATTCTCAGTGTCCTTCCCATAATTGTAATTTATACAATAATAGAGAAAATGTGTTACTCACTTGTGTTTATCTTCTGAAGTGAGATGTGCTTTTCCAGCTGTCTACGAAGTTTCACTTCTGCTCCATATTTGCCGGTAGTCCCATTGTCAGCCAGAATAAAATGGGAGTGCATACTATTGAGTACTGTCAGTTTACTCATAGGATTGGACATTGTCTGGTACGGTCGGACCACCTGCATTATAGAGACAGAAAACGCTCAATATGACAAGATCGCAAACACCCTCCGATTAAAGTAAATCACGAGGCACAAAATATTTATGCTGAGTTGTAGATAGGTCACAATTAAAAAGGAATTGTTTGCTAATAGTTACTACTTTATAGTATTTGAGATATTGCAGGTTCCATGTATACATCGCATAGGAAATAACTGTGGCACTTGCAACAGTGTGGTATCTTTTGGTAAATATTGACTTACTAAGGCTACCACTGTTAAAAAGAACTCTAGGATATTCTCTTTCAATGGTACTGGTAGTCTGAATACAGTTACCTTTCAGTCACCTTAAAGAATTTTAGAGCAATCACTACTTCTTGTATTTTACTTGCACAACTGTATACCCCTTACTTACCTTATTTTCATCACTCTGTGCTTCAATAGCCATTGTCATCTGTGAGTTTATCTTTCCTCCCATCAATCCAACAGAAAGGAGTTTTCATTCTCTGGTATTTCCATGCCTCACTCTTTCTTCAATTCACCAGCAGAATGAAAACTGTTCTCTGTAAAAGTCTAGTCTATATTCTATTTCTTGCCCTATCTTTGCTCAAACTTCTCATTCCATTTTGTTTTCCCCTTAACTCAAGGTGAAATTCACACTTGTGTAGAGGGCCACGGCAAGACCTTTACACCACTTAAATGATAAATCCCACTTAAGACCTCAAAATAGGGCAAAGGCCTTGTGCAGGCACTCTGCACATTGGTGAATTTCACCCTCAGAAGAATACACACGTTGTAGCCATGTAACCTATGTCATCTCAGGTCAATCAGCAAAAAGAATAGTTAATATATACAAGTTTGCAAATTATACCACAAGTAACCTAGTTATTCCAATAGTGCTGTACTTTAAACATGTGTACAATTACTCAGCAGTATAAAAAAAGGAAAATATTTGGAAAAAAATCAATGTAATGGGTAACATACAACTTTGATGGTAGATTATTTATCATTTTAAAAGATAATGTTGTCCGGCATGACTTATTGCTGTATTAATGTGACATGATACATTGCAGTAGGAGGGACAATCAAATAATAGTGTAAGACATGGTGGATAACAATAGCTAGTAAACTCTTGGGATGAGGACTTATCTTCAGTGTGTTTTCTGTGCTGTATCTAGGACACCTATGCGCAGCAATAGCCAGGCAATAGTTACTCCACACTAGCTCCTGAAGTGGGCATGCTTATTCCACACGAAGAGTGGCTTTTTGCAGTTACATTTCCATTTTGGAAGTGGATTAAGCTAATCCACAAAAAGGCACTCAGTGTAGAAAAACTGTCCACATGGGGACCTCGTGCGGAATAGGTACTGTACTTTAAATTCACACCCTAGTTTATTTTGCAATAGCTTCTCCATGTAGACAAGTGTTTAGAAAGAATCTGAAGTCCCCCTTTCTCTTGTTATTGAAAAAGATTTATGATGGAAAAGTAGAGGTTTATAAATAATAGTACTTGATCGAAATTCCCTGGCCAGAGGGCTCTTTTTATGTTATTAAAATGTCAGTGCTTACAGTACTTTTGTTGGTCCTTTGAAGACAAAGGAAAGCCTACAGACCTCTGTATTTGTTATAAAGTATCACACAGAGCAGTATTCAGTTAGGCATTTGCCAGAGAGAAAAGACCAGGAGGGTGGCTTGCCAATGTTGTGCAGTTCCTCCCTGTACTGAAATAGGAGATTGATTTTGGCTGTAGTTTCTTTTATATTTTTTCCTTTTTATCCCCTCAGTCATATAGCATTTATTCCACAGAGGAGTAAACGTTAATAAATATTAATGCTTTGTTGAAATAGACTCATCAGGTAGGTTTACTTATATTAGTAAATTGACCATGCATCCTTTGCCTCAGACCAAAGAAACCTTACAGAGTTTGGTTATTATTATCTGCTGTCTTGCAGCAATATCTCATGAGCTATATACCAGAAAGTTAGGGCAAAGTAATTCTGAGAAGAGGGGCAAGAAGTTTGCCTACCTACTACATGACTATAAAGAGGGGGGGAAATCAGCCTCCTAGCACATTACATTTTGCTGCTCAGACCTGTAGTTTGCACCTCAAAATAAGATGCAATGATTTCTGCAACTGTTAAGCAACTTCAGATAGTAATGTTCTGGCATAGAGGGATAATGAGTTGCAGTTCAAAAGGTGGTATGGGTATAGCACTGTGCAGATTCAGTAATGCTGCTTAGATGCAGATGAGAAGGAAATGTTCTGGTTTCATGTCTGCTGCTAAACCAAAAGATTTGGATATATAAGAACTTGAACCATAATATTAATCAAAATAAGAAATGAGTAAACAAGAAGGAGATCCCTTACAATGAGATTGCACAAAGCATGAACAGTTAGTTCACAACAAAGAAAGTAACAGAACGCCACTAGACATCACCTACAGCCCCCAACTAAAACCTCTCCAGCGCATCATCAAGGATCTACAACCTATCCTGGAGGACGATCCCTCACTCTCACAGACCTTCGGAGACAGGCCAGTCTTCGCTTACAGACAGCCCCCCAACCTGAAGCAAATACTCACCAGCAACTACACACCACACAACAGAAACACTAACTCAGGAACCAATCCCTGCAACAAACCCCGTTGCCAACTCTGTCTGCATATCTATTCAAAGGACACCATCCTAACCACATCAGCCTCACCATCAGGGGCTCATTCACCTGCACATCTACTAATGTGATATATGCCATTATGTGCTAGCAATGTCCCTCTGCCAGGTACATTGGCCAAACTGGACAGTCTCTACACAAAAGAATAAACGGACACTAATCAGACATCAAGAATTGTAACATTCAAAAACCAGTAGGTGAGCACTTCAATCTCCCTGGACACTCAATAACAGACTTAAAAGTGGCCATTCTTCAACTAAAAAACCTTCGAAAACAGACTTCAACAAGAAACTGCAGAACTGGAATTAATTTGCAAACTTGACACCATCAGATCAGGCCTGAATAAAGACTGGGAGTGGCTGGGGCACTACAAAAAGTAATTTTCCCTCTGTTGATATTCACACCTTCTTGTCAACTGTTGGGAATGGGCCACATCCACCCCGATTGAATTGGCCTAATTAGCACTGACCCTCCAACTCGGTAAGGCAACTCCCATCTTATCATGTGCTGTATATTTGTACCTGCCTACTGTATTTTTCACTCCATGCATCTGATGAAGTGGGTTATAGCCCACGAAAGCGTATGACCAAATACGTTTGTTAGTCTCGAAGGTGCCACAAGGACTCCTCGTTGTTTTTGCTATTCACTATCTGTGATACTTCTTGTTACAATAAAGATCAGAGACTACACAGTGATACTGCAATCCTCTTTGAAGGTTAAGAAACATTCTACATGGAGACAGCAAAACTCCATGCTTTGCGAGTATTCCTTGGGGAAGCACAGCTCTGCAGCAAGACCACAAAGTTTCAATTGATCATCCTTACTGATTTCCATTTCTTTTGTTCTTTCCAGTCCTTCATGATTCCTGGGCAAGTTAAAAGATAGTATTACGAAAATGGAATAAAACCTTTTGATAGGCTTTGTCTTTATGGCAGAGTTAAGTCGAGTTGTCTACACTTGAATTTACTCCTCTAGAGTTAGCCTAGCTCAGGTGAGAGTGGCCACACTGGGAAAAACACTTGAACTGCACATAGGGATTGAATTACTGCCTAGTGATAGCATCAGCAGCTCAGCTGTGCTACCTTGAGCTGCAGCCTATACACCTTTATGGAGCGGTCAACTTGAGTTAAAACCCCACCAAACTCAAGCTAAGGGTTTGCATGTGTGGTTGGGACCCAAGTCAGAGGCAACACTTGAGTTATAACTCAAGGTAACTCTGCAGGGCAGATAAATCCATACCTGAATGACAAGTAAAAACCTCAGCTAATTCTTTCGCTAATGATTCCATGATTTGTAACACGAATAACAGATGGGACAGGGAAGTCTTCAGCAGAGCAGGGGCAGGGAGAAATTACATATACATATAGTGTTATTACTATTACGCATATAGAGAGACAAGGTGGGTGAGAATCTCTTTTATTGGACCAACTTCTGTTGGCAAGAGACATATGTTTTTGAGCTACACAGAGCTCTTCTTTAGGTGGGGAAAAGGTATTGAGTGTGTCACAGCTAAATACAAGATCAAACGGATAGTTTCGCAAAAGTAGTTAGCGCACATTCTAAGGAACCATTCCAGGTGAAGTGTCTCGTTAACACCTCTGTAGTCACAGGACAAAAAAGGGGGCTAGTGTGTTACAGATTGTAGTAACAAGTTATAAATCCAGAATCTTTATTAAGACCATGACTTTTAGTGTCTAGCAAAGCTATGAATTTAAGCTCCCATGCTCAGCTTTTGAAAGTGCTGTGCAGGTTTCCTATGAGGATGAGGACTGATAGGTCAGATATAGAGCGATCACTTTGTGAAAAGTAAAAAGAAAAGGAGTACTTGTGGCACCTTAGAGACTAACAAATTTATTTCAGCATAAGCTTTCGTGGACTACAGTCCGCTTCGTCGGATGCATAGAATGGAACATATAGTAGGAGGATATTTATACATTCAGAGAAACATGAAACGGTGGAAGTAACCATATCAACTGTAAAAGGCTAATGAATTAAGAGGAACTATGATCAGCCGGGGAAAAAAACTTTTGAAGTGATAATCAGGATGGCCCATTACGGACAGTTGACACAAAGGTGTGAGGATAGTTAACTAGGGGAAATAGATTCAATTAATGTAATGACCGAGCCACTCCCAGTCTCTGTTCAAACCTAAGTTAATAGTATCTAGTTTGCATATTAATTCAAGTTCAGCAGCTTCTCGGTGGAGTCTGTTTTTGAAGCTTTTCTGTTGCAAAATTGCCACCTTTAAGACTGTCACTGAGTGATTAGAGAGGTTGAAGTGTTCTCCTACTGGTTTTTGAATGTTATGATTCCTGATGTCAGATTTCTGTCCGTTTATTCTTTTGCGTAGAGACTATGTTCCATTCTATGCATCCGATGAAGTGGGACTGTAGCCCACGAAAGCTTATGCTGAAATAAATTTGATAGTCTCTAAGGTGCCACAAGTACTCCTGTTCTTTTTGCTGACACAGACTAAGACGGCTGCTACTCTGAAACCTGTCTTTGTGAAAAGTGTTCACCCACAGGTCATACGGTGTGTGTGTCTTGAATGAACTCACCCGGGAAAATAATGTGTAGCTGGAAAGCTTGTCTCTCTCACAAACAGAAGTTAGTCCATGTGTAGCTCATCCACCTTGTCTGTCTAATATTCTGGAACCGACACGGCTAAAACACCACTGCACATTATGTATCTACACATACCAGGGGAGGGTATATCATCTAGCCCAAACTTGTTGCATTCCAAGATAAAATGAGTGAGATTCAATAGCTTACAATTAGAGGCAAAGCTCTAAGTGAAGCATGGGATGGGAGGGATGCAAAAGTAGCTTTAAGCCACCTTTCCTCCCTCCTGAGCCTGGGCTACTCTGGGGGCTGGAGTAGTTCCTGGTGTAATGTAGATAGCCCTGGGTGTGTTAAGTGTCCCAAATCTCTGCAGTGCTACATTTCTGTAACCTCACTGCTAATATGCCCCTCCTACCTCATGCTCATGCCTCTCAGGACAGGGCTTGTTAGGGGGTCCTCTAAAGGCAGCCTGCATTTGTCTCCCTCAGGTCTTACACTAAGGGAATTCCCCCTTGGCTAAAAGTGGGAATTTAAAGCCTCCTTTACATTGCTCCAGCCCCTTTATCCTGGGTAGGGGAGCCAAAGTGGGGATGAAAATCTCACCCAATATCTTGAACTAGGACTCAGTGAGTATGCTTATTTTCATCTAGTTTCCAAAGATTGAAGTTTAAGCTTAGGTGCAACATATTCCTGGTGGCAGGGCCGGCTTTTTCTTTTTTTTTTCCTCCGACGAGTCTCGGCTGAAGCCGGCCCTGCCTGGTGGACATTTGCTTTTATATTAACAAAATATACCAGAAAATCTTAAACAAAAGGATAACAGGTGACAATTTGATGGCAATGGATACTGTACAGTATTACAAAGTAATATATTCTGAATGACATGCTGATCAATGTCCATTTCCTTTTCCTGTTGTTAAGAAAATTGCTGCAATAGCTTACTTTAAAAGTGTATATTCCTGGTTTCTAAATAGAGATAGAAAGGCAGAGAAAGGAAAAAAAACATGCTCTGTAATTTGCAAACAGATGAGATTTTTCTTTTTTATGTTTGGTTCCTAGTATACAAACTGCAAAATCATATTTACTGTTCCTGAATGTTAAAGCTGCATTATCTTACAAATAAATAAAAATAAAAACAAATAAATACATTAAAAATTAGAGGCAATTTGATCTGTCTTCTAATCTTATCAAACATATGATTCTCCTTGAATTAAGAAAATAGCCCACAAAGTATAAGTGAAGACAGAAACGTCTGATTGTGGATTACAAACTATAATGTGCCATTGTCTTCCTCCAAGATCCAACACAACTCCCACTGAAGTTGCACACACACAGCTGAGATTAGAGTTTGATCCAATGGGTCTGCGTATAACCCTGAAATGCATGAATGTGCTGGCAGATCAAAAAGGTGCTGCAAGGTACCTCTTCCCTCCCCTTGCACATGTAGGCAGGATTCCCAGCTAGTTCTCAAGGAAGCACTGGAAGTGAGGTCCATAGGTAACAGAATCCATCACTGAAGCAGCCCAAATAAAAATAATAGTTCATGTGAAATTGTAGTCTTTAAAAACCCCTTAAACCCAGGGATATTAGCTAGATATGAGCTGATGAAGCCAGGATTTATTTTTATAAAATGAAAACTAGGGATGGCTTGGACTCGTCTTCCATTTAATCCAACCTGGATAACAGGTTCCAGTTTCAGCTCATCTCTAGCATCATCACACAAAATATTTATGGTGCATTTCAACTTCCAGTACAGTGCAGTCATCTGTTTAGAGCCTTCAGTTTTGTTCAGCCACTGTCTGTTTTAAATGCCATGAACAATACAAAACAGGAGATTTCTGGCACTGTCAGGCCCATGCAGAGCGTATGCTACTGAAAATGCTTGCAAGCCACAGCCATCCTGCTTTCAGCATCTGGGGTTTCAGAATTCAGAACATGGTCAGTTTGTGAACATAAAATATTTGGTAAGAAAAAAATTCTTATAGTTGTTTGTGAAGAATTTGCACTGTAGCTTTGTTTGTGGTTATATTTCTTATTTCATGTGATGAGTCTTACTGTGAATGGCCCTAGATTCAGTTAAGGTTTATACTGTGGACTTGCCAGTTCTGGTGTTAGTACTAAATAATAAATCCAACCACTGTTGTCTCCTCTTTACTGGGTAACATCCCTTGTCTAAAATAATAATTACTCTGCTTTCTCCAGAATCTCTGCTGTGCTTCTTTTCTGACCGCAGAACAGTTGCTGAGTGCAAATCAGAGATTAATTAAATAAGGGGGTGGAAAAAGACTATATTAAGGTTCTGGATGAAATCAATACAAGCAAGAAAATGCAGTGAGAACACTGGAACTCTTCCTCCCTGCTATGCCTACATCTAGCAGTGTTTCAGTGCAGTCATGGAACAGTATGCGACGATAAACCTATAACCAGACTACAGTGATTTAGCACAACAGGACTGGAGCTCAACTTGCACTCTGAGTTTAATAGCGTCAAAGAGTTTAAGTTTTGTGGACTTAAAATTTCCACAAAATATTCCAGTCCATGTATTCCTGATAGTCTTTCTACTCTCCTTTTGCCACATCATAGGATGTTGGAGATATCATTTTATTCAGGGATTGTCTAGACAGGGATATTTGGGACATTTAAATCCAAATTAATTGTTAATGCTATTTAAACCATATTAAACCTCTGTGTTGACACTCTTATTCAGTAACAGTAAATTACGCTAAATCAAATGAAGGCCACTTTACTTCTGAATAAGAGTGTCCACACAGAGGCTTATGGTGATTCAACTAATGCACTTTAAATCCAGACCTTTAGTTAATCATATAATTATCCTGAGTATCCCTGTATAGGCAAGCCCAGAGCTATACAATAAAAATGTATTTTGAATCAAAATACACAAATTTAATACTAACTTTCCTTGGTCTAAAATGTGTATTTTAATGGACTTCCAAGGCCAAAAAGGGAAAATCCTTAAGTCATTATTCATTCCTTACTCCCACTGAAATCAATAGGAATTACTATACACCTGAATTAATAATAAAATAATAATAATAATAATAATATCAAGAATCACACCAGAGGAGAATCCGCCATTACATTTTGAACAACAGTGCCACTAGCCTCACACAAGTTGATAGGTTGCCTGGTAGCCCAACATTATTCCTGAGAATATACAGAGCTGTGTATATCATGACTGCAGAACTTGCCACAGAATTGTGTTCCAGAATATCTGTAAGTGTAAACTGATGCTTTGTTGCCTTACAGAGTCTGCAGACAGGCTGAACAGTGGTTTTTGGGGTGTGAACAGGTACTTTCATCTCAGAAGGTTGTTAAGTCTGAAACCTCAGGACAGGTAATTTAAATGTCAACACTATTTAATTATTTAACTGCTGCCCATTTTAGCAGAAACATTCATTTTATGTGCTTATTCTGCAATCCCAAACTGCCTCCAAAAGCTTCACAGGAGCAAAAAGGCCCAGCTTCCTCCTGCCCAACTGGCAAAAACTCCATCCTCCTCTCTGACAACCTCAATGATTGAGTTTTGCTTTAAGACAAAATTCTGATACATACCGAAAACTGAAAATATGGGGCCAGTGTACGATAAGTGGGGTTTAATATTAACAGAACATAGGTGCCACTGTACTGATTGTATTGTTCATTTTAATATTTAATGAATTAAAAACTTCTTTTCATTTAAATGACAACGTCAGAGAACTTTTAATCTGATGCACGATTGTGTCACAGAATCTGGAAACCTAACAGCTGAATTAGGTCCACTGCTGCAGAATACGTGGGGTTTTGGCTATATACATGTTGTTTATAAGAAGTAAGAAGAGCTTCTCTCCCTCTCCAGTGCAAAGAATCTGTGCACCATCCCATACAATGAGTCCCCGAAGTTAAGGCAATTGATGTGCTGTGCAAGCTCAGAATGTTATTTTCAACACCAGAGCTTTATTATTTCCAAATCATATTTCTTTGCACAAAGCAAAGCACTTATTCCTCCTTCAGTATTACATATATACCACACTTGTACTTTAATAAAATTCATTTTAATTACTTAAGTGTTTAAAACCGTATATTCAATGAACGCCTTTTAACATTCAGACAATTAAAAAATGGCTGACTAGTGTAAAACTTTCCAAACCTACGTTGAACTTTCCAAAACATGTCCTGCCAGTTCTCTCCACCCCCCATGAGTCCTCTTCCTTCTCCTAGCATGTCACACTCAGGCTGCACTCCTACTGCTTCTGGGACTCTTTCCTTCCCTGATATCTGTTTAGGGCATCCTGCTCTGGGCTCCTGCCTCAGCTCCCGCTGTGTCTCTAACTGGAGTAGAGGAAAGGAGTAGAGTGTGAAGAGTGTGCAGGGAAAAGGAGTCATCTCAGATCCTGTCCCTGCCCATCCTGGCAACCTAAGAAAGCAGGAGAAACAACAGGGGAAGCTGGAGGGCAGACCCAAAAGGTGGAGTCTGCAGCCTAAAGCAAGAGGTTACTTAAGTCTGAACTCACACAAAACTGCCATTAAAATCAATGGGGCTTTTTAGCTGAGTAGCTTGTGGCTCATAGCTTTAGTGATAATTTTTTTAACGACTCTTCCTATTACATTAATTTATTTAAGGGTGAAAGGGCCAGAGCCTACTGTAGGCATCAAAAGGAAAAAAAGAAATGAATTCATAGGGGCCTAGGCTAACGTGTATCATTTCAAAAAACAATTTACAGTATGAGACTTCTGACATAGCTGCAGTGATGAGTCTGACGTCTCCATAAATCCATCATGACAAACCTTCAGCCCAAACGATGGCTGGGAGTGTTGGCAGGAGATACATAATTTTGAAAACACTTGCTGAGCAAGTCAAATGCAGCATATGAGAGAGAGAGAGAGAGAGAGAGAGAGAGAGAGAGAGAGAGAGAGTGTTTCTCACCCTTGTAAATATCACATGCAGAAGCAAATTTTCTGTCTCTAATGCTGCTGATAGTATTTCCTGCTCCACCCAATGAAGGGATGTTTTGATAATCTTTTCAGTTTTGATACTAATTTAACTAGACATAATGCACATACACAGAGCCACAATAGATCCTGGAGTTTAATAAGTCTTTTACTGTTCGTTGATTTGTTTTGAGGTTGTTTGTTTATATATATATTTGTGATACTAATTTTTCTTTTTTTTTTTTACTTGCTTTACTATCATCATTTATTTTACATGATCATGGACCAAGGTGTATATTATTCTTCTCTTTTCCTTTTCAGTAAGTTTTATGGCATTCACCATATTTTTAATATACAGATAATGGTTTATGTATCATAGGTCATTCTCTTTGCCTGATCTTGGTTTCCTTAAATTATTTTTCTCCAAAACAATGAACTACATTGTGTGTGTGTGAGCGAGAGAAAGACATGCACACACTCCAAAAAATGTAAAGAGCAAGAACTTCTAGGAACCATTCAATAAAATAAAGATAATATTATACTTTAGGGATGTGTAGAAACAGAAGTGATTTAATTTTGCACTCTCTCATTGGTCAATCCAGTTTCCATTTTCTCTAAACTATCAAAGTTTGGAGACAGAATGGTTCAGATACAAAGTTACACTTCAAAGGCCATAAATATTTTAGCTCTCTGAAGCTCAAAAGCTTGTACATGCCAAGTTGGTCCGATAAAAGATATTACCTCACCTATCTTGTCTCAACCCTACTGACTTCAGTGGAGTTGCATGATTGTAACTGATGGCAAAGTTCAGCAAAAAACCCGCTTGTTTGTCACTCAGACAATGGTATCCTTTAAAAATGTTCCAAATAGCTTAGAATAGCTGCGCCAGCCTACAATTCTCAAACATTTTCAGATTTTTCATTTTTGAAGTATTACTTCTCTTTTGGCTCATCCCTAAATTCCAAAACAATACTCTGCCACTCATTTCACACAAGTTAAGTCAAGTCTGACTGTTTGAAGTCCAGCATTTGTGTCAACCTTGCACTTAAAATCACCAGGAATATTTTATTCCCGTGGTTGCTATGGTTTTTGGCTTAGTTTTTAAGTGAATCCCCAATTATGTCACAACAGGATTCTGAATTATTCCCACAAAGCCCTCTCCTTGGTGACCATCTCCAAACAGGTTCTGAGCACCCACAATATTTTGGCAGATTGAGCCCTAGTATTGTATCATGTAAAGGCCAGAGGCTGTGTAAACAGCACAAAGTTGTACCCCACGATTCTCTACCCCTCTTGTGGTTACATGTTGTTTAGTGAATTGCTATAAATTCCAGTTGGATCCACTCCTTTTTACTCTTATTGTAATTCCTTTCAATTTAACTGAGAAGTGAACGCCTTTCCCCATTCTATACTGAGTGCAAATGAATAAATCCAGGTGGGAGGACACAGATTTAAAGTAATTCAGGTAAAATAACTGTACTCTGTAATACCTTTGTTATAAATATATAAACCAATTCCAGTAGAATATAGATTGGGATTCCCAGCATCTACCCAAAATGTCAATCGCAAGTTCTCATTCAAAATACTCAGGAAAAAGGGGTAGGAACATTTCAAATGAGGCAAAGTCAAGAAAGCAGGCAGATTATAAAGCTATTATATTATTTACAATGAGAGAGGGAGATCCTGAGGTGGGAGGGATAGAGAGAGATCTAGCCCTAAAAAGATGACATGAAGAAAGATCATGGTAAATGTTACCTGCATCCCTTAGAAGATATGTGAGGCAGGGTTTCTGTGGATTCCTGGCTCATGAATAAAGAATTCATATAATATGAGCCTTCCAAGGTTGTGGAATAATTATATATATAATATATTAATTGGGAAATAGTATATAATTATAGAATTCAAGACCGCAACATAGTACATTTGCAAAAGAGGGCAGAGTTCAAATTGTGCATGAAACCTTAGCTTTGGCATTCTCTGACATTTAGTGATTTACTGTGCAACTTTAACAAGCTTTTAAAGTAGATTTTCAATGGAAATTCCTTGTCTTTTATTTTCAAAAGAAAAAAGCATACAAAATATATTAGAAAGAACTGAAATTCCTTATTTTATGAGCCTTACATAATCTACAGGATGGATTTCCTGTTCTAATCTTGCTATGCTCCCACTAAATATAAATTTAAGAACATGAAAATGCCTATTTGTCTTTTACCAAGCAGCTTCACTACAAATACTACTTCTATCTGAGAAGCACTGAGAAAAAGTAAAGGAAAAAATAACCCAGAATATACAGTTATGTTGTAGATGACACAATCCCCCTAGGACTTACATCTTTGCCAATCAGGTCCTCTTGGTTCTCTACAATTCCCCAGGGGGCTATACCAATGGTACAGATCTTCCCTCGGGATTTTGAGGCATGATCCTTTAATGCATCTCCAACATGCCGAATGACTCCTGAAAAAAAAAACACAACAGGCAAATAATCAAAAATTCACAGCATTTTTGGTCACTTTGGTGTGGAATCAGCCAAGCACTTAAGTGTATGCTTTCCTTTAAGCATGTGAGTAGTCCCATCCCTATTCAGCACAGTGCTTAAGCATGCGCTTAAAGTTAAGTATTTCTTTAAGTGTTTTGCAGAACTGGGGCCATAATACAATGATTTAGATTGATATATACAGTGCCTTGCTAGTTCAGTGTATTTTACATACAACGTCATTGAATAAAATAATGTAAACAAATTGCACAACAATGAAAATGAAGACGTTGACAATCATAACTTTGCTTTTTCTCATCTGTATCCAGATACATATACACTCTAATATGTGTGGTGTGTATATCTTCTATCTTCTCCAAGTATGCAGAAATGCACAGAAAAGGGGGGAAAATGTGTACCTGCATGATTGTCCCCTCAAATTTTGAAACCTCTCAGGCACGTAAGCCACAAGTAAGGTGATGGAAATACTGATGGAAATGTTGTGAAAGCATCATTACACACAGCTGTAGACAGCGGTGGCACCATCCCATCAAACCACAAACCCAGTCACTTGAGATAGTTTCCCACAAGGAGCCAGGGAAAAGCCAGCAGGGAGCGCAAGAAAGAGACCGATGCACACAAAATGACTGCCCGGTGGCTTGCCATACTCTGTTTACTGTTTGCACTGTCTAAAGCAACTTCTGGCTACTTTAATTACATTCCTGTGCTAACTCCTGTTCAGTGCACATGTACAGGGTAATGTGCCAGGCTTGACAGTTGCTCTTGGACTCGGGCTCTCTTTTCTGCTTCCCAAGCTCACTTTCCTAACAGTTTTGACACAGCTTGTATCAAGAGCTATTTTTATCACCTGACTGCAGCTAACAGTAGCCACAACAGCACATGGAATTTAATGTCACTTGCTCTTCTTTGCTGACAACTTTGCATAAAATCTACTTGTGTTCGCTGAGGGGATAACTGGTTCCAAATTACATTCTTACATTTATTTTTTAAATCCAGTTTTCTTTACTGTTTCCTTGCTCTGCTTCCATGAATACTTAAGTGACGTTGGCAGCATTACAACAGTCAGACAATAACCACAAGTTTCCCCATGGCTACTGCCCTCTTACACCCATTTAAAATCAACAGTGAAAAAAACCTGACATCTAATCTTCTAATCTCCCTGGCTGCCACCACATTGTCTGGCAGATGAGGACAAAATGCACGCATCTCAGCCAAATGAATCTGTGATCCCACATCCTGATGGTGCAGAGCAGGTCTTCTCTGTCTGCAAAAGCTATTGCTTTCTAGTGAATACAGCTTCTGATACCAGATGAATATTGAAAGCAATTTGTTTATAAAAAAATATAGGGGTGAGTCAGGCATATGCTATCTATGTTATGTCGTGAATACTAATACTCAGAGCAACATTTTAGGGGGTTTTCTATTATGCCTTTTATTAACGTACAGCTAGCTCTCTGTCTAACTAACTACTACATTTATTGCCATTCCATGTAATATAATATGTGTATACTGCCATATTATGGGTCATTGTGAGTGGCAGCAGCTAATGTATATACACACTTCAGGTTAATATCATACCTTGCGTCTAAAAATAGGGCTTGTTAATATTCTTCAGAAAGGAAATGTTGGAAAGAATTTTTATCCAAAACAATGGGTGAGATTTACAAATTAGGCACCGAATTTACATATACAATTGGACACCCAATTTAAGTGCACAGTTACCACAATTATGTAAAACAAATTGTATAGTTGTATGTGCAAATGAGCTGTTAATGTGCAGAATTTTTGAGTTGTGCATGCAACTATGGTAACTGCAAGTAGAGATTAGGTTCACAAATGTGTACCTAACTTATTTAAAAATCTGACCCCAGAGCTCTCTTCTGCTTTACTCTGTATACTTTATGTTGTAATTAGAAGTCATTGAACACTCAGGATTGATTTTAGGATAATACACAGCAATGGCTGTTCTAACAGTCTTATTTGACTATGAATAATTTTTTGGCACAGAAAAAAAAACACCTGTTCATGTCAATTTGGGATTTGTTTTTGTCAGCTACAATTATGAAACTTTGAAAACTGCTATAATGGACATAGAACTTTTTCTCTTACCTCCAGTATTATTCTACAAAACACAATTTCATATTCAGCCTTAAGAAGGCATCTCTGCAGCTTGGTTTGCAATGCTCAGTTGGTGCCACAGACAGATGCATTTTTAATTAGGATTTTCTATCTATATCTGCCACACTCAACACCACACTATCTGAACATCTAATAAAATTATCACCACCCCAATTTACAGGCCAACCCTTGTTCTAGTTTCCTTCCTCCTCCTACTGAGACATTGGGGATGTTTTAAAAAATACCAAGAGACTCTACCTCCTTCTGTTTCTGTTGTAGGTGTGGGAAAGCTGAGAAGACAAACTTCCCAGACAGCCAACAAACAAAGCAAACTGGGCTAACAATTATTCTAGTCATCTTTAATTCAATATATATTAAAAAACTAAAGCAATCTCATTAGGCATGTTCTGAACTGAGCTTCAAAATATGTAGTGCCTAATCCAAATCTCACTTAAATCAATGCAAAGATTCCCATTTACTTCAATTAGGTTGACCAGATGTCCCGATTTTATAGGGACAGTCCTGATTTGTGGGTCTTTTTCTTATATAGGCTCCTATTACTCCCCCACCTCCTGTCCCAATTTTTCACATTTGCTGTCTGGTCACCCTAACTTCAATGAGCTTTGTATCAAGCCCATATCATCAATCTGGTAGAATGAATATGCTACTCTCCATAGGCACTGAAAGGATTAAATAATGCTGAAATACTGATGGAGTGTAGCTATGCTGACTCAGGTACAGATAATGTGCCACAATAATTCACATGCGCATACTTCAACTTCACATATTATCATGTACCATATGTAGAATGCTTTGCCTCACCTCATTTCCCAGACCCCCCACCGCCACCCCCCCCCCTTCTGCCTCCCCATCATTTCAGTCTCTCCATGACAGTAAAACTCATGTGGACAGATAGAAAATAATTCCATGTCCGGGCTCTAAAATTTGGATGCATTCAACTTTGCATACAAATTGAAATATGTTATCTCTGTTTCTGCAAGGACAATTGGAAGAAAAAAACAACCCTGAAAAAATAAAATCAGACTCCTAATCCACAGGGGTGGGAGGGGGGGGCGGTGACTTTAATTCAGATTAAAGTAGTTTTTTTCCAGGCACAGAAAATAGAAAAAAACTCTTCTCTGTCACATCTGACTTGTTCTTATAAGTGAAAGATAAAATGTGCCTCTTTTTTTTGGATGAAAATATTTTCCTTTAATGAAGTGGAAAGTTTCTTGTTTGTAGCTACGAACTAGCTACCCTTTCAGGCTGCTAGCTGCAGATCAGTCCATTCCATAAATGGTACCTGGGCCCATTGATGTTAGTCTTGCAAAGTCCCCACTGACAAAACATTTCAGACTGTCTAACAGCAGGTTTTATTCCTTGGACTTCACAATCTGTTTTTCATGCTTTAATAAACCTTTTATTCTTGGAGAGCTGCTCAATACGTATTATTCTGGCATTTTCTTGTTAACGCATAATAAAAAAAAAGGTACCAGAAAATGATTCAGCCTCTCTTAATTGGACTGATTCTAAATCATGATGTTAAAATGATGAAAGCCTCCCTGATGCCACAAAGCTCTTATTTTAATGTTGCTTTGTTACCTGTGTTTACTCCTCCAGTGAATATCCATGCTCCAGTTGTCATGGCAGCTTTAATCAGACCTTTCCCAAAGACTTGCTTGAGTTTTGGCTGAAGTTCAAAATTCTGAAGGCCTCCATGCACAGAGATGAGAAGCTTGGGGAGCTCAAGCTGCCACTCTTTTGTCATCAGGTGTAGAAGAAGATCAGGCTTTGTGTCAAAAGACACACGTACATACTGCAGAATTAAGGGCATTGATAAAGAAAAAGGTTGGTTATGACTCATGATGTGTAACACCAAGAAAATATTTAAAAAACATACAACTTTAGCAACAAAAAACTAATTAACTGTAACTTTCATAAATTGCATTTTAAACCATCAAACTACAGACCATGACAACTATAGGCAGCAATTTCACAGAGTTTACCCTCTTCAAAGCTCTTCACAATAATTAATCAATCCTCACAACACCCCTGTCAGGTGCTAATAGATAAATATGATCCTTAATTTACAGATGATGAAATTATGGCAGAGAGGTTAAGTGATTTGCCCAAGGCCATAGGGGCAGTTGGTATCATACCTCCATTTAGAAGTCTCTTTATTCCAGACAAATGTATTGAAAAAATCTACAAAATATGTAATAATGGACATGCCTGCATTTAACTTGAGGTTAAGGTTGCAAAGTCGAGCACTCAGAAGTTAGGAAATGGCTGAATTAAGGTTCCCCTTTCAACTTGTTTCACTCGTGTGGATTTAATGAAGAATAAATTATTACCCACTGACTGATGATACATTTTAAGGCCAGAAGGGACCATTAGGTTCACCTACACTAAACTTTTGCATAAGACAAACCATAGAATATCACCCAGTAGTTCCTGCATCAAGCCCATAACTTCTAGTAGAGCTAGAGCACATACAATTATTCTGAAGCCTTCCACTAATATATTTCTTTCCCCCACCCCTCATGGTTTATCCGCATAACCCTCAGACCCACAGCACAGACTTCAGTATACGCATATCTGGTTTTAGAACATTTATTAGTACATTTCAGCGAACATATTATACTAACATTTTACATGCACGTTTTGTTCATTTTTACTATGTCTATTCCTTTTTTGTGGTCTGCGATTGGTCATCTACAGTAAGTCACATGGTATTGTTTCTGCTTCCTGAGTGGATGTGAAACTTCAGATGGAGTGAGTATTTCTGGCATGAATGCTAATATCTGTGGTTGCATGCAAATATGAGTATTCACATGAGGAATAGCCATTTTCAACATTCCTGAAAGCAGAGCCCCATTTCACAAATGATCATGAGAAAACAAACAGAATAAGAACTTGGTCCAATTGAAAAGCGTGCCAGAATTAGAAAATATTGATTCACTCTACTGTTATAATAATCCTCCCAAAAGCTGCTAAGCCTTTTTACTATTAGGGGGCAAAAGGCCATATGTAGTGTATATTTGGTGAACACAGGGCTGGCTCCAGGCACCAGCAAAGGAAGCAGGTGCTTGGGGCGGCACATCTGAAGGGGCGGCATTCCGGCCATTCCTGGGGCAGCACATTTCAAGGGCCGTTTTTTTGGCTCTGGCCGCAGCTTTTTTTATTTTGTTTTAATTTTTTTGCTGCTTGGAGTGGCAAAAAAGCTAGAGCCGGCCCTGGGTGAACATGTAATGTACTATCAAGTATGTGTGTAATGGCTTTAATGGCTGGATTGCTGAAATTGAAAAGCAAGCTCTGCTAGGCATTTGAGTGCACTGACTGAATGCTGAAGATGATAGATTTCACTAAGAATTTCACCCAGTAGTTCCTGCATGAAGCCCATAACTTCTGGGCTTCACTAAGAATTGAGGATATCATGGTCTTGTGACACACAGGAATGTTGGTAAGACACTAATCTTTATTTCTTTCACCCTGTCACAAAACAGAAGTTGGGATTACAAAAGGTTTTACCACTATTACATGGCAGGGGTTAGCAGCCACATACTGCAACTGTTATTGAGGATGCCCTACATCTCAAAAGGCTGAACCCTCTGAATAGTTAAAGGAGGGAAGATTTTCTGTTGGTCTGAGTATTCTATTCCTGTTTTGTGGCAATGAGAGCTGATGTGTTCAGTCTCCCATGATGAATATATGCATTTTAACTAAGGATGATGTTCATATAAATTTGTTACAAGCAGAGGTTGTAGGACCATCCCATGTACCATTCCTGCTCAGATCAAGTTCTGTATCCTGCCACCACTCATGACAGACACCTAATGTTTAAAATGAAGGCAAAAATTGTGTAGGATGCACTTTAACCATTTTGCAAAAGTATGATTGGGGAGTGAGGAGGTTTCCTTCTGACCCTTGTAGCAATCAGTTTATTCTATAAAACACATGGTTTCATTAACCCCAATTTAACTTGCATAACTCCCAACTGGTAAAAATATTAACTCTTTATTCAGCCACTTCTATGACTTCCAGCAGTAACAAATTCCATAAGCTGACTACAAGATATTGAAGAAATATTTCCTTTTATTTATCTGAAAATTATCACTAATTTCAAATGACCATTTGTTCTTGTTTAGGAGAGAAAAAAAGGACTAAACTCATGATAAAATTTCATTATAAGAAGAAATGTGAGTAAACAAATCTGAGTGGGTCTTCTCAACTACAAGCAGCAGCAATGCAAAGGAAATTTAAATCTTAGCAACGCCCTGGAGAAAAGGCCAAGGGGCTAAAATATTGGAACTAGCAATATTTTAGCCCACTTGAGAAGAAATGTGTAGACTTCAATTTTGTGATTATCTTATTCATTTCAGCTCTTGTGGGGGGCATTTTCAGTTCGGTGTGCCTGGGATAATTCTTTTGTAATCACTTCAGATATAATTTAATGTGTATGGGATAATTCTTTTGTCATCACTTCCAAGGCACCTACTAAATTATGAATAAATGCTTTTAAAACCATTTTTGATCATATTAATAATTTATCTCTCTCAATTTTGTAGTGGAACATTTGACCTTTCCCCTTTTCTGTTTAGATTCTGCTGCCATTACTGGCTTCCTTCACCATCACTTGCTCGGAAAGATTTTTAAATTCAACTATAAACTTGAGCCGAACCACTGCTCACTTCCATCAGTCTCCCCATGTCTCTCTGGCTGATATCCACCTTTCAGCTCCATATGTGATTATATTTTTATAGAAGAGAATTTGGCGCTTGTGAAAGAAGCCAAACTGACAGCATTGCTATTTATCGACAGAACAGGTACAATATAGGAATCAGAAGTACAAGCTTCACCACAGCAACTTGCCAAGGTGCTTTGCCTCACCACTGAACTACTTTAGACAGGCTACATCATAAAATGAAAGATTAGTTCAAGTTCCCATGTCCATTTAATCCATGGCTTGACTATTAAGACTGTCAGCAAGAATGTCACTTAATACTAGCTGTGATTATGATGCTTTATTTTCATATTAAGGGATTAGCCAGAGACTCAAACTCATTTCTCATTGACCAATAAACAGCCAGATGGCTGCAAAATAGCCCAACCTAGGTTAGAATTGAACTACAGTAGTAGTTCAGGAGGGGAAAGTGATCAGGAACAGTCAGCATGGATTCACCAAGGGCAAGTCATGCCTGACTAACCTAATTGCCTTCTATGATGAGATAACTGGCTCTGTGGATGAGGGGAAAGCAGTGGATGTGCTATTTCTTGACTTTAGCAAAGCTTTTGATACAGTCTCGCACAGCGTTCTTGCCAGCAAGTTAAAGAAGTATGGGCTGGATGAATGGACGGTAAGGTGGATAGAAAACTGGCTGGATGGTCGTGCTCAATGGGTAGTGATCAATGGCTCCATGTCTAGTTGGCAGCCGGTATCAAGTGGAGTGCCCCAAGGGTCGGTGCTGGGGCCGGTTTTGTTCAATATCTTCATCAACGACCTGGAGGATGGTGTGGACTGCACCCTTAGCAAGTTTGCAGATGACACTAAACTGGGAGGAGTGGTTGATACGCTGGAGGGTAGGGATAGGATACAGAGGGACCTAGACAAATTAGAGGATTGGGCCAAAAGAAATCTGATGAGGTTCAACAAGGACAAGTGCAGAGTCCTGCACTTAGGACGGAAGAATCCCATGCACTGCTACAGACTAGGGACCGAATGGCTGGGTAGCAGTTCTGCAGAAAAGGACCTAGGGGTTACAGTGGACGAAAAGCTGAATATGAGTCAACAGTGTGCCCTTGTTGCCAAGAAGGCTAACGGCATTTTGGGCTGTATAAGTAGGGGCATTTCCAGCAGATCGAGGAACGTGATTATTCCCCTCTATTCGGCACTGGTGAGGCCTCATTTGGAGTACTGTGTCCAGTTTTGGGCCCCACACTACAAAAAGGATGTGGATAAATTGGAAAGAGTCCAACGGAGGGCAACAAAAATGATTAGGGGGCTGGAGCACATGACTTATGAGGAGAGGCTGAGGGAACTGGGATTGTTTAGCCTGCAGAAGAGAAGAGTGAGGGGGGATTTGATAGCTGCTTTCAACTACCTAAAAGGGGGTTCCAAAGAGGATGGATCTAGACTGTTCTCAGTGGTAGAAGATGACAGAACAAGGAGTAATGGTCTCAAGTTGCAGAGGGGGAGGTTTAGGTTGGATATTAGGAAAAACTTTTTCACTAGTAGGGTGGTGAAGCACTGGAATGGGTTACCTAGGGAGGTGGTGGAATCTCCTTCCTTAGAGGTTTTTAAGGTCAGGCTTGACAAAGCCCTGGCTGGGATGATCTAGTTGGGATTGGTCCTGCTTTGAGCAGGGGGTTGGACTAGATGACCTCCTGAGGTCCCTTCCAACCCTGAGATTCTATGATTCTAGTGGTAAAAATGTTCATATCCTGAGCCATACAGTTCTCCGATCACAATGCCTCTATTAGAGTACATATAATTAAATTCAGTGTGCATTGTACCTGGCTGATTGCTGATAACAATGATAATTTGAGGGAGAAACTTACAGACTCACTGCACAGACTCATTCTGTTGTTGACAGACATGACACTTCAGGGTTTCTGAATTTTCCCTAGATTAACATACTGCCTAATACTTTGCCTTCTGCAATGCACTCTGGCATTTCCTCCTGTATTTTCTCACTAGTGGCAACTGGATGATGACATGACCATTTTACCTACCTCAATTAACTGTCCAAAGTTTCAGATGCTTTTCTAAACTAAGCTGAATCGCTGAATCTTTTGCTGTTTGTGCCTCACAGCAAAAGGCCTGATCCGGCTCCCATTATAAACCAGAGCAAAACTCTCATTAGCTAACAGAAGCAGGATAGGATCTTTATTAATATTCTTTTTAATAGTTTAGGATCTTATTTAAATCCCAAGAAAGTCAATGGAAGTACTCATTGATTTCAATGGGCTTTGGATCAAGGCCTGGGTTGGGCAAACGTTTTGGCCTGAGGGCCACATCTCGGTATGGAAATTGTATGGAGGGCCAGCTGGGGTAGGGGATTGGGGCGCATGTGGGGGGTGAGGCTCCGGCTGGGGGTACAGACTCTGGGTGGGGCTGCAGATGAGGGATTTGGGGTGCAGGAGGGTGCTCCGGGCTGGGATCAAAGGGGTTGGAGGTCAATCAGGGCTGGGAGTTGGGCCTTGGGGGCCCTCATGTGCAGGATCCTGGAAACAGTGGCCTGTCCCCCCTCCACAGGCGGGGCCACACCACTCTGCATGCTGCCCCATCTGCAGACACCGTCCCTGCAGCTCCCATTGACCACGGCTCCCAGCAAATGGGATCTGTTGAGCTGGCGCTTGGGGCAGAGGCAGCGTGCAGAGCCCCCTGGCTGCTCCTGCTTCCCATAGGCACCGACTCCGTGGGTGCTCCGGGGCTGGAGCACCCACGGGGAAAAATTGGTGGGTGCAGAGCACTCACCGGCAGCTCCCCGCCATTCCCGGGGCCCGCGCCCAGCACCCCGCCAGTCCCGGGACCCGCGCCCAGCTCACCTCAGCACCGGGAGACGTTGCGGGGCCCCGCCCCCGATGTCGGGTGACGTCGCCCAGTGTCGGGGGCGGGGCACCGCCCCTGACACCGGGCGTCAGCCCCCACTGGCGCCACCGGAAGTCGGCACCTATGCTGCTTCTGGGAGCTGGGTGGAGCTGCTGCACATGTGGAGCGGAGCAAGGCAAGCTCCCAAACCCGCTCCCCGGCGGGAGCTTGAGGGCCATATTAAAAGGTTTAACGGGCTGGATGCGGCCTGTAGTTTGCCCACCCCGATCTAGGCCTTTGTATTTCATTCACTTTTTTCCTCCAGAACCCTTATTATATCAAATGCTGTAAATGTATTTTGAATATTAATAATTTGATATGTCAAAAAATAAAACCCATTGTCTTTTTCATGGTTTAATGTCAAAGGATTATAGATTATCCCCCCTTGTTTCTCTCTCCCTGCACTAATGGCTTTTTAAGATCTTTCCTGCGCAGTTTTGTCAAATCTCCTATACTTTTTAAAACCTAAAACACATTTTAGGTGTGGCTGATTTCCAAGACTCTTTACTAAAATACAACACATTGAAGCAACATATGAGAAGCTGTATCTGCCAAATCTGTTTACCTGCTTCATAGCCACAATGATGCATTTCAACATGAAAGAACAATGTAAGGGACACTAAGCCTTTTCCACAGTAATAAACTTTCTGTCTTCTGCAGTTGCAAACGTATGCTAGCCACTCAATGAGCATGTTACAAGTATCATTTGAACGCTTTGTATTAGCAGAAAGTTATTAAAAATAGAACTAATGTATTTAATTCACTGTGAACCTTTCAAGCAGCCATCATTCATCCTACCTTGTATAACCATGATCAAAGCAACTTTAGTTCAGCAAAGCAGAGTTAATTAGAAATCTGTATAGGATTCAAATGTCCCAATTAAAGAAAGGGGTTCCAGAATTACTTGTGTGTTAAAAAAAGAAGAGGATAAATTCAAGACAGCAGTTTAATTTGATCCTTTAAATTCAATGCATAGTGCAGCAATGCATGATTGTCTCTGTTTTGGGGGTATGGTCCTTGGTAGACTAGGTGGGAACAAACACCTACAAGATCTCTATCAAGCATTCTTAAAACTACAATACCCACCTGCTGAAGTGAAAAAACAGACTGAGAGGCAGAAGAGTACCCAGAAGTCACCTACTACAGGACAGGCCCAACAAAGAAAATAACAGAACGCCACTAGCCGTCACCTTCAGCCCCCAACTAAAACCTCTCCAGCGCATCAAAGATCTACAACCTATCCTGAAAGATGATCCCTCACTCTCACAGATCTTGGGAGACAGACCAGTCCTCGCTTACAGACAGCCCCCCAACCTGAAGCAAATACGCACCAGCAACCACACACCATACAACAAAAACACTAACCCAGGAACCTATCCTTGCAACAAAGCCCGATGCCAACTCTGTCCACATATCTATTCAAGTGACACCATCATAGGACCTAATCACATCAGCCACGCCATCAGGGGCTCGTTCACCTACACATCCACCAATGTGATATATGCCATCATGTGCCAGCAATGCCCCTCTGCCATGCACATTGACCAAACTAGACAGTCTCTACGCAAAAGAATAAATGGACAGAAATCTGACATCAGGAATCATAACATTCAAAAACCAGTAGGAGAACACTTCAACCTCTCTAATCACTCAGTGACAGACTTAAATGTAGCAATTTTGCAACAGAAAAGCTTCAAAAACAGACTCCAACGAGAAGCTGCTGAACTTGAATTAATATGCAAACTAGATACCATTAACTTAGGTTTGAACAGAGACTGGGAGTGACTCGGTCATCACGTTCATTGAATCTATTTCCCCTAGTTAAGTATCATGGTTAAGTATCCTCACACCTTTGTGTCAACTGTCCATAATGGGCCATCTTGATTATCACTTCAAAAGTTTTTTTCCCCTGCTGATAATAGTTCCTCTTAATTAATTAGCCTCTTGCAGTTGGTATGGGTACTTCCACCTTTTCATGTTTCTTTGAATGTTTAAATATCTTCTTACTGTATGTTCCATTCTATTCATCTGATGAAGTGGACTGTAGTCCACGAAAGCTTATGCTGAAATAAATTTGTTAGTCTCTAAGGTGCCACAAGCACCCCTGTTCTTTTTGCTGACACAGACTAACATGGCTGCTACTCTGAAACCAAAATCTCTGTTCAGTCAATTCATTTTTCTTATTTTGGAGTTTAATTAGAAATTGACAGTCAAACTACGTTTTGCATGTGTGTATTCTTGGGGTTGATATAAAACCTGATGGCATACCATGTACTTTTTTATAATTCACTAGGAGCCCACCTAAATCCAATAATGACTTACTTAGTAAACCAGCTACCTCTTGTTTATTAAAGAGGGATTCTCAAGCTTTTCGAACAGGTGCCTTAAAACATTTTACTGCATCTCTCAAATCTAGCTAACATCTGTTATACGGTATCTCTCCACCCAGGAAGAGATCTGTTGATGATATTGACTTTAAATTTTTCTGTCTCCATTCTTCCAATATCCCTTGACCTCTTTCAAAAGATGATGGAAGTTAGCACTGCTCAGCCTCTTTCCCAGTCCTTTACTGCTCCTTTGTGTGAGGGAGGTCTTTTTCAAGAGCAGAATATGTGTGCAGAGGACCATAGCAATGTGGCAAAGTGGTGGTCCTTGGCAAATAAAACCCCAAACATTTTGGAGAAACTCAGCAATTTATTGACTGAGCCATGTTGCTAGTTTTTGGGTGGGAGAAGATTTGTATTTAGTGCCCAGAGGCGTTTGGTAATAAAACAATGTAAAAGATATATAAAGAATTTGATAAAACAGCAGAAGGTTGGTGCCAACAAATAGATAAGAGATTAATACATGGAGGCTGGGTAACTATATCCTAATGAGATGTGCTACAAGCGCTGTCCTGCAAATTCCGAGTTTTGATTTGTTGTTGTAGATTAATATACAATTTCATTTTATTAAAACAAAATCCTACTTATTTCCTCTTCTGGACTTTCCAGTATATCTTGTCTATTGTGTCTCTATTATGGCTAGACAATAAGCTCTTTGTGGGTAAAACTGTCCATACTTTTGATGTCTGGTACAGCGCTGAGCACATTGTGCTTAATTGCAATAAAAATAATTAACATTAATAGAGTCCCTTCTTTTTTGTGTGTGCATGTGTGTTTTATTTCGATTGCAAGAGGGAAAAAACACATGGAAATTAAACCCGAAATTCTAAATATTTTCCTTAATTTAAATATTGAGTTCAAGAAAATGTTTATAAAGAAGATTTTGCTTAAATTTGCAAAACCTGTTATTTTCTGTCTAGCTGTGCTAATACTGGCCGCACCACAAATATTGTATATACATTTAAAGGGCGAAATTTTGTAATGCATTTGCTGAGTATTAACGGGATTAACTATTTTATAAAACCAAAGAAAATTTTGACTAATTTCAGATCTAGAAATGTGGGTGTAGTATTATAGGACACTCAAGTGTTACAAGAAATGAGGAAATACCACTTTATTAACTGATCTCAACAACCACTGTAATCTAATCTCAAATATACTCTGCCATAAGAGAGCTATTTATCCAAATGATTCACCTCAAACATGAAAAGGATAAATGGAAAAGAGAATGGTAAATTTAACTCCACAATAGGCCCTGGAAAACTACTTTAAATGTTACAAAAAATGTATCACCATCGCACATATGCCGGAGATGTGGATAGAAAGTAGATACTCTGAATTAGTGCTGCTGTAGGGAAATACATAACATTGATGAAATATGGGTTACAATACCACTACACAGGCTTTCACTGATGATTTCATATGGTATGTCTCACAAATTCTCAGAAGGATAAGGTGGGTAAGGTACTATCTTTTATTGGACCTACTTCTATTAATGAAAGAGAGAAATTTTTGAGCTTACACAAAGCTCTTCTTTAGGTCTGTGTAAGCTTGTCTCTCTCACCAACAGAAGTTGGTCCAGTAAAAGAGATTACCTCACCCAACTTGCCTCGCTAATATCCTGGGACCAGCATGGCTACAACAACAACGACAAATTCTCAGAAGGTGATTCATTATGTCTACCCTAAGAAAAAACTTTTTAAAAATAAAACTGAGAACAGTGTTCGCATCACACTTAATTATTTGTACGAATATGGCAGAAATTCTTACAATGAGCATGAGGCTAAATAATGTCCTCAGTTATGTCAGGACACACAGAGTGAAGTCAATTTAGCAGCCCCATGGAATTTCGTTTTTCACAAACAGAAATTAATGCCTTTTGGGAATTTTTGGTTTATATTTCTGGAGGAAAAAATGAAGTTTGAACCAATAAAAGGAATGGCATGGCCCAATTTTGTTGAGGATGTTCAGTCTATGATGTTCTCTGTTACTGTTCTGTATTGGGTGTTTTTTTTTTGCTGCTATTATGGCCTTATTGTAGCTTTGTTCTTGATTTTCACTACAATTTAAAAAGGGATATAATGACACTCACCAGTAAACTCATTTGTTCAGTGACAGAATTGTTGAATGTTGATCATTGATAGATCTCTATAACACTACATTTGACCACTTGCAAAGTACTTGTACATTCCCCATCACTTTGTATTAATGATAATTTAACTATATTTCAACTGAAAATAATATACTTACAAAAGGGGAAACAGTTACATTATTATTTATCAGAGGCTGCTGAAACCCTTTTATTTAAATATAAACAGAGATCAAGTTTTCCCCATGGATAACCTGCGGGTGGTGGAAGCCTATATTTTCATTTGTCTTTCTGTTAATAAAATACCTGTCAGCCTTACTGCTCTTAATCCTTCAAGATTTTATAGTTTTGTGATTACCACAGATCTGGATGATATCACTCCATTCTGTTTTATCTTGCTGAATACCATCAATTCTTAGGCCTCAGAGCATGTTCCACAAGGTACAATGGAACACTAGGGCTCAAATCTTCTGAGTTTTATTCCAAATTCTTCCATTGACTATTGGTGTCGTCTTCGGCAGGTCACTTAATCTTGCTTTTTTGCAGTTTTATCCATTTTTAAAGTGGGTATAATATTTATCTGCAATGGTTGCCACTAAAACTCAGCATAGGCAAAGACTTACCATACAGTGGTAAATGAGATACAACAGATTTTACCTATATTTAGGAAATTAACTGGAGTAACTTTATGCTACACTTATATATTGCATTTGCTGTGAGGGTAAGTGTTAAGTCTCCTGAAAATATACAAGGCCTCAAGGCTTCATATACATTTGTCTCTTTATCTAGGTCTTATTTCTCAAGGTTCTGGAGGCTTCTCATTTTTCTCACTTAATCACTAGTAAAAATGGCCATCTGGTTTGTCTGAAAAAAAAAAAAAGCCATCTCAGTCTTTACAGAATGCTGCATCTTTGGTTGTCTGGCAAAAGGAGAGCCTTGTAGAAGGTAAATTCAGATGCACATTCGGGTACTGTATAGGTTTCATTCTTTTCATTATTAGAACCACAACAACTAAGCTTATGTACTTAGCTCTCTCACTACACTCTCCTGCCCACAGTGTCAGGCACCGTAAGGCTGTCAGGCACAGTAAGGGTGGCCTTTAAGGGAGACACTTATCTCATTAACTCTTTAGTTTATCATAAAAAAAGCCGTCAACATTATAGTTCTGCGGACCTGCTTTCATGGCTGTCATCACCTTACTGTGGTCATAAGCATGTTGAGCTATGTATCCTTTTATCTGAGATAGCGTGTAAGAAGCTCAGCTATTCAGAGATTTCTAGTGAATGGCTACGATTTGAAGGCATTTTTCCCATCAATAGACTTTCTGAATGTCTTGCGGCTTTATGGAAGCTTTTCATCCATTCAGAACTTGTTTATTTTCTCTCCCTTCCGATGCAATTTAATGACTTTGAATGGTTGCCAGGATGAAAATGTCTTCCTATTCTCTGGTACTGTTAAAGTAAGTCCAGAGTTCCTCCAACAGCAGTTTTATAATAGAACACCAGCATGTCACAGATACTATTATCCATAATAATATGTACTGGTTTTCCATAAATATACTAAGTCAAAATTTACCATTAGATGCTATAGTATTGGTGCTCAAGTGTTTGTTAAAATGTGATAATAGAGTTCAGTGGGAATTGCACATCTATACCTCAGGGCAGAATTTGGCCCACATAGTTTAGAAATATCATGTACTGTATCCCTTAGAATTCTATATATGAAAATCATCGCTGTGTTCTCTTTTTTGGTATTCCAGTCCAGTACTGTAAGATTTCTCTTGATGGAGCAGCAGTCATGCATAGAGGTGGTTGAACTGGTTAAATCAATATAAAAATCAGCCTGAATTTTCATCCATCCCCTGAAATGAACACTAACTTTGACTAACAGATTAGATTTTTTCTTCTAATGACCCCTCCATAGTTCATCCAACTATCCTTCTATTGTTTTGGGATGTGGTGGAAGGATTGCTGGGCTCCAATACCGACTATTTCAAATGTAGCATTGCTTTCAAGCTTCCCTTGAGTTCTATCCTATAGCGAATGGTGTCCCCCTAGGAACTTCTGATTACACAAAAACCCTTTCCCTCTCCCTCAGGCTTAATATCTCACATCAGAAAGGTGTGAGAGGTTCCAAAAGCACTTTACTTATTCTAGTGCATTTATTTTATGGTAAAACAAGGTGGTGCCAAATTTAAAAGAAGAGAAACAGTGACGCCTGCCAGATAGTTACAGAGAATGACCAAAGATAAAGAGAGTCAGTGGCTATTGGGGAAGCCTGAGGGAGGAAGCTTTCAAAACGTTCAGAAGTTTATGTAAAATGTAAAAAATCACCTTATGAACGGTTAATGTTAGCCCCTCACTAATTATGATTGGAGAACAGGAGAAGTGGATGTAACTTCCTGCTTCCCATTACCTTTCTATTTTACAACTGATGAGTACAATTTTTTGTTCCTTGCCATATTTTAGAGTGCTGTCCTTGAATTGCACAGGTTTGGTGAGAAGCATCCTGCTTCCACTGAATGTGATATAGAGCACTGTGAAATGGGCGGCTTGATTTATTCCTTTTAGACAAATCCTATTTCATTTTACTCAGCTAGACATATTTGTACACTCTTTTCTGTTAGAGTGAATATGAGTTGATTCACTTTATCAATTTTCAGGTGCCACTGAATGGGCATTAGGGGTTCGTTAGATCCTCAGGGAAACACTAATTTTCTAGCTCTTCTATATCTACTCATCATGGGTGACAGTGTTCTGATACTTCACAGAATTATTATCTCAGAAACAGAAACTGGTGGAGATTTTCAAAGGCACAAATCACAGTTACATGCCTAACTCCCACTGACTTTCAAACCCTCAAATCCTTTGAAATCCTCCTCCATGTTGATTTACTGACTCTGTGACAGGCACGTTGTCCAATATGTAAGAGAAATAAAATATATTTAAAGTTTACCAAACATGCCAGACAGTGACAGACTGCGATTTACCAGGATTCTAACAATGTTATGAATTAGCCAGGAAGTGTGGGGGATGGCTGTCAAAGAGAGGGATAAAGAGGAAGAAGCAAGAATTAATAGAGAAGGAAGAAGTTATAGGGCTGTCAAGCAATTAAAAAAATTAATCACAATTAATCGCACTGTTAATATTTGAATATTTTTGGATGTTTTCCACATTTTCAAATATATTGATTTCAATTATAACACAGAATATAAAGTGTACAGTGATCACTTTATATTTATTTTTTATTACACATTTGCACTGTAAAAAAACAAAAATAGTATTTTTCAATTCACCTAATACAAGTATTGTAGTGCAATCTCTTTATTATGAAAGTTGAATTATACAAATGTAGAATTATTAATAAAAAACTGCATTCAAAAATAAAACAATGTAAAACTTTATTAGCGCCTACAAGTCCACTCAGTCCTCCTTCTTGTTCAGCCAATCAATTTTGTTTACATTTGCAGGAGATAATGTTGCCTGCTTCTTGTTTACAATGTCACTTGAAAGTGAGAACAGGCGTTCTCATGGCACGGTTGTAGGCGGCATTGCAAGACATTTACGTGCCAGATGCACTAAAGATTCACATATCCCTTCATGCTTCAACCATCCTTCCAGAGGACATGCATCGATGCTGATTACGGGTTCTGCTCAATGACAATTGAAAGCAGTGCGGACCAATGCACGTTCATTTTCATTATCTTAGTCAGATGGCACCAGCAGAAAGTTGATTCTTTTTTGATGGTTCGGGTTCTGTAGTTTCTGCATTGGAGTGTTGCTCTTTTAAGACTTCTGAAAACATACTCCACAACCTTGTCCCTCTCAGATTTTGGAGGGCACTTCAGATTCTTAAACCTTGGGTAGAGTTCTGTAGCTATTTTTAGAAATCTCACATTGGTACCTTCTTTGTGTTTTGTCAAATCTGCAGTGAAAGTGTTTTTAAAACGAACAACATGTGCTGGGTCATCACCCGAGACTGCTTTAACATGAAATATATGGCAGAATATGGGTAAAAGAAAGCAGGGAGTTCAGTCTCAAATTTAATTAACAATTTTTTTTTGAGTTCAGTCTCAAATTTAATTAACGATTTTTTTTTAAAGAGCATCATCAGCATGGAAGCATGTCCTCTGGAATGGTGGCTGAAGTATGAAGGAACATACGAACGTTTAGCATATCTGGCACGTAAATACCTTGCAATGCCGACTACAAAAGTGCATTGCAAATGCCTGTTCTCACTTTCTGGTGACATTGTAAATAATAAGACGACAGCATTCTCGCCTGTAAATGTAAACAAACTTGTTTGTCTTAGCAATTGGCTGAACAAGAAGTAGGACTAAGGGGACTTGTAGGTTCTGAAGTTTTACATTGTTTTGTTTTTGAATGCAGTTAGATAACAAAAAATGTACATTTGTAAGTTGCACTTTCACAACAAAGAGATTGCACTATAGTACTTGTATGAGGTGAACTGCATTTTTACAATGCAAATATTTATAATAAAAATAATATACACTGATTTCAATTACAACACAGAATACAATATATATGAAAATGTAGAAAAACATCCAAAATATTTAATACATTTCAATTGGTATTCTATTGTTTAACAGTGCAATTAAAACTGCAATTAATCGTGAATATTTTTTTTGAGTTAATCGCGTGAGTTAACCGTGATTAATCGAGAGCCCTAGTTATAGTACCACTCTAGGGAACGCTAGAAGGGTGGACAAAAGGAACTAGGAATCCAAGACATTTACTAATGTACCTGTAAGCACACCTGAACAGCTGGTGTTGCACTGGCAGAATAGGTACTGCCAGAGGATATGCACATAATTTGTGGAAGATACAGCCAAGCACAGGATAAAGAATTAGATGTAGCCCCACTCCCAACCTGAATAACACTGTAGAAAAAACAACATTGTTACCCCGGGACATTGGTCCACTTCACTATTCACAACCCCATGAAAAATATCCATAGAACTTTAGGTGTGAATTGGAAGAAACCACAAGCATATAATATAACGTTCCCTGAAATATTAACTGACTTGCCCTATTTGGTATTGTAAGAAAGGGTTTTGATTACCATGGCTTTATTGGAGTGACCCCCTCCTTGAAACTCAATGGTCCCAAAGGCATCAGTTGGGCTGAGCTGAGTGTGCTTGCTGATGGACCACTTCTCTGACTGGTTGTCATTTCGAGTGAGTCTGCTTTCATTTTTCTCATTCTGAATAATGGAGATACTTGGAGTCAGTCCAACATGTTGACCTATTAGACGCCCACAGCAACACCTACGGCAGTAAGGAAAAATTAGTGGCATTTAGTGACCTAAAAATGCATCAGGCTATATTTAAAGAAACTTGTTGTATGCATTGCAAAGTCTTAGAAAGTCACTTTCAGGCTGAAGTGATTTTATGGAGCTGTCAGAAGTCTTGTCTTGTAGCAAATACATTGAAATGTCTAGGAAACAGACCGTTACAATATAGATATGACTTTTTTTGACTTGTGATTCCCCCTTGATATGTTGTTTTTATTTAAAACTAAATAAAAAAGTGCTTTGTTCTAAATATAAAAAAAGCAAAGATTTCCCCCCCAATACATTCTATACGTTCCCACAGACTACATTAAGCTAAATAAAACATTTTCACATGGACATCAACATATTTTAGTCATACGTGAAGCTCATATCTATCAGTCCCTTACAATACTAGCTACCATGTCTCTAATAGAGTACAAATATTCAGGGGACTGGAATACATCACCAAGAAGATGAATAAGTTAGAAATGAAACACTGATATAAATTCAGATTTTGTTTTTCAATTGACACCTTCTGGAGTATATAAAGTATTGGTGCCATGCCTCATGGAAATCCATCTCTCTGAGGGTTCCAAAATATAAGCCAATCTTTGTCCAGCATACTCAGAGATTTGGAAAAAAATATTATCTACACAGTTTTCTTGTAATTATATAGTTTCATTTTCATAGTATGTAGCAATAAAATACAGTATGTAGCATATAGCAATACAATTACCTATGGTGGTCTTTGGTGCTGGGTATGATATGAACACATTCTCTCTTGTAAAATGCTCTCTCTATCCATGATTTCTGAGCCTGAAAAAGAGAGAATAAAAATTTCATAAATTTTATTTGTTCATTAAATGCAATTTCAAGCATAAATGAAGAGATAACTCAAACATGGAGAGAATCTTTAATTATTGACCATGCAAACATGCTGATACAAACATGTATCAGTAAACATTTTCCATCAGAATTCAGGTGCATTTCAAGAGCATAGCAATAAAAAGTTCAATATATGTAAATGTACAGTATTTTCATGTTTACTGGCCAGATAAATTTTATACTTGTGCCTACATTCACATGACAGCAACCATGAAAGCAAAACAAATTAAAACAAATAACTGATCAAAGTTTTCTAGGTGGTAAGAAAACAACCTGTCCACAATTTATAAACAATTTTTAAAAGTAATCTGTTACTTTAACTAATGTGGCTATGTTTGATGTATAGTAAAATTTTTAGAAATTAAAAAACCCCACTAAAATATAAATTAATGGCAATCCACTATTAATCCACTGCAACATTTTGTAAAAACTGCTGTTAAACAGCATATCATAATGTCACTTAAAGTGTCTTGGAGAAAAGAGCACATACAAAGTAGGAAATGATACATTTGAAACAAGGGAAGCTTTGAAATATAAAGGGACAGATCCTTATCTGGTGTAAATTGATGTACCTCCATCAAATTAAATTAAGCTATGCCGCTTTATACTATCTGAGCCTATAGCCACAAATGTAATCAGTAATGCAAAATATTTTCTCTCAGTATGATCTTATTTCCAGATAAGAATGAAGAGGTGTGGTGATTTATTTGTTTTTTGAACAAAAGAGAAACCTATCTTCAGAGTTTCTGAACTCCTTTTAATTATCTCGGTAGATCTTGATGGATCAAGTGAGTGAGTGTCCTGGTAAATTACCCGATGGATTCCTGCTGATAGAACTTAAATTATTTCCATTTAATATTCAGTTGATTGAAGGAAAATCTCAAAGTATTCAGCACAAACAGGTAAATCTTATAAAGCATATGCAAAGAATAAAATAATATTTTAGCTACACAACAGAAACAGGGATATTGTTAATACTAATCACAAACAGGTGAAAGAGAGCAATGAATTATGAAACATACTATACCAAGTGGATGAAGTGTAAGGAACATGAACTGAGTTTCAGACAAATTTAAGCAATGTGATGACGACTATATAAAAGAGTGGGAAAAAAAAGAAAATCTGCCTCAGGAAATGAAGTGTGACATGGATAGGATGAGAGACGTCATCATTGCTTGATATTCCACTTTCTGTCAACTGTCTTGCAACACAAAATATCTGCAACTTATTTTTGATTCCTGAGGCCCACGTTTCTTGGGTGTGTGCAAATCAGTTTAATCAGAGAAAATCCTTCAGACTACATGAATTTTCACATGTGCAGATTTTAAAAACAATGTTACATCTCCGCAGTGGTGTAAAATCACCTCAGTTAAGTTCATAACTAAATCTATTACTTGGCATTAAATTTAAATAAAAACTGTTCTCTGCATTTTTCGCCAGGAACTGATTCCTTGTTCTTAATCACTGACTATTTACCTGAGGGAGTTAGTTACACATTTTGTTCTTGTTATTTTTAGTTTCAAACCAATCTACCAGATTACACGTTAAAAAAAAAATCAGGGTTTTACATTACGAAAGAAGGCATCATAAAGAGTAGATGGCATCCCAAGTGACTACCACTAGCCAGGACTCAGAGAGGCTCTAAGGAACTCTAGATGGAGCCGTAGCAGACACTCCTTTCCCGCTGGATGGAACGAGGGCTGCGAGGATATGGAGCCCTGGGGGCAAGGTGTGCATATTAAATACACAGAGAAAAAGTATAATAGAGATCCTGGAAGTCCAAGTGTGCAATTTTTAAATAGACTTTATTCTTGAATAGATACTTGAAAGGCTCTGAAACACAACCAAAATAAGTACATAAAAGGCATAAGAACCATATTTTTGCATGCCATGCTATCCTGTTAGTCAATATTAAATTGGCCAATTTTCAGCTTAGTAATTTAATTGACTTTTCACATGTAATGAGCCATCTCCTTATTAGTGAACTAGGCTTTTAATGGGGTTTAAAGTTTTTATAAAAACTTCAATTGAATATTTACCTACAGTGAATGCTTGTAGCCATTGAAATCCAAAGCATATACAACTTGGGACAATGAAGAGAGGAACTTCAAAATTTTGGGGCAGGACGTTGTTTTGTTTTACTAAAACATTACAATTACAAAGCCACACTTATTATGCAGGTATCACTTTGTACTATTGCCTTAGGAAAGGGTTTGTCAATATAAGTAGAAGCAGATTTATGAATCACTTTTGTTGTACATGTTAACATTTCTCAAAATAAGGGAAATTCAGTCATGCTAAGTTTACTTATTTATTTTAATGTTTAAGTAAGTGCCTGGCACATCTATCTTCTTTCTGGAAAGCATAAAATAGCTGTTACATGCCACATTTCTGGATGACTTCCTAAAAAATTTCCTAGTACAAAACACCCCCACAAAGTTCTACCTCAGTAACATGGCAGGGCTCCCTAGAACTTTGCCTTTTTCATATACTTCTGGAGTTTTATGGAAATCCACAAGAACAATTTACAGCAGACTTTGGAGAATTCACTCATTAAAAATATGCCTAAAGTACCTTCTTTAAAGATAGTTCAGGAATTGAATTTATCTAAACAACCAAAAATCAAATAGAAAATGAACAACAAAAGAGACTTCATAGAACAATACTTTTTTTTTTTAATAAGTGGGCAGGCACATATTTCAAAAAGGTTTAAATAGTAGACAAATTGTATGTATTAGAAATTACAATATTTTTTGCCTATTCGTAACTCCAATTGAGATTTTGAAGACAAAAGAAAAATGAGATATGTTAAATATAATAATATGCCCTCGAGTTTCTATGCCTGTTTTTTTAAAAAAAGTAATGTTTGGAAAATTGTTAAAAAGGCAAATTAAAATAAAATCTTGTTTTCATTCGAGCAGAGGAAAGCTTTCTACTTTTTTAGGTCTTAAAAAAATCTATTACCCTGCCTGCAACAGGCACACTACCAAATATTATGGTTTATCTTTTCATAATTCACTGTCACCTTCCACCCCAAAAAGAAAGCATCCAATTGTATTGCACTGAACCAAGAACTTCCTGAGATAGATAATTTGCAATGAAAAATAGTATATCTATATTCATTCTCGGAAATGAAAAGGATAGTAAAATTACTTGCAACATGGTCTTCACTATAGAGTCAAAGGCAGAGATAAGTGACTAGAGGAACTTAACTTTAATATTGTTATACAAGTCAGATATGAACAGTCTATACACTTTACATGAATTATGATGTGCTATATGAATTAATAAAATAGCAAATGATACAGCTTGTCTTTGCTTTTCATTATACCACAAACATGGTCTATCGGTGTTAATTAGCAAACCAAAAATTAATGGGTTCAATTAATAAATTACCTTTAATCTTTTATCCTCAGACTTAGTTTGCTTTTAGTTTAGTTCCCAGGACTCAATATTACTCTCTTATAAAAAAAAATTAAAAAACCCCCAAAACTAACAACAACAAAACAGATCAAAGGCTGATGTGTGTATATATATATAGTATATATTTTTTTACCTGAGCATCAAACTTGGGTGGTGTCTAAGGCAGTCCCATATTATGTTGTCCACATTTCACTGCCACTGGTCATTCTGCTAATAACACACTGATGACTGCCCACTAAGCAAGGCATTCACTCCATTCTGACCCAAGAGATGTCAAAGTAAGCAATGAACTTGCGCCCATTAGCTACTTGGAATGTGCTGCTGTGGGATTAGCCTCATTAAGAGTTCTATAGACATTCATCCGGAGCCCAAAAACACTGCTTGATCTGAACATCTAATCTGACGCCAAAAGAAAAACAAATCCCCTGAGAGCTTGGATTTAACTGGCACAAGCCCTGACAGGCTCTTTTTTTTATTGTATTTTATTTTCAGAAAGGCGGCTTGTGAAAGTGTGATTCTGAAAGTTGAACTCAGGAAAACAAATCCTTCAAAAGAAACAGTGTACTAAACTGGAAACTGACCACACAAGAGATATTGTTCATCTCTAAAGAATGAAATGAGAATATTTATTGGGCAACAGCTAAGAATCTACATACAACGTAAATATATTACAATTAATCAACAATGGCATTTATCCAAGGAACCTAGGTTTTGCAACTGTTTCTTGCTCAACTGTCATGAATTTATCATTCCATAAACCTAAATGTTTGAATTTCAAACACAGGGACAGCTGCAGTATGCTTGTGTTAGTTAAAAGTCAGTGACTTATATTTGACTTGGGTGACTACAAATTTGAGGATCAAAGCACGATTGCAATTATCTGGCATTAAGGCAGAAGAACAACTTTATAAACCATCATTTTACATTTGAATATTTCAGAAAGAAAACCATCATACATTTCGGATGGGTGACTAGTTTTGAGAAATAAATAAGAATGAGCCCAAACCTCAACCCAAATTTAAGCTTTTTATGTAGATTTTTAAAAGTTTGGATGAATTTCTCTCCCTCCACCCACAGACACACACACTATTCTTGTCCCAGATAGACCTTCCAAACTTACTAAACTCCACTAGCGTCTGGTGGTAATCTCTGGAAGGTTGGGTGACACCTGAAATTTCTCACGAAGTGCTATAGTATCCAGAGGCCTCCCATGGACAAAGTGAGCACTACATTCTGGGGTTACTGTGACCAGGGGAATCTCTAGTGCATATAAGATTTGACTAGAGGAGTTAGCCAGAGTGAAACAGACAGTGTGAAACATGGAGAGATCTTTTCAGTGTCATACCAACCCAGGTGAGGGCCTATGGAGAACATGGGGCCAGTGTCAGGAAAACAGCTGGCAAATGAGAGTCTGGTTGGGGGTTAAAGAGTGAAGTTTGAGAATCAGAAGAGGAGTAAGATGATTTGGGGATTTAAAGAGAGGGATTTGATTTGGCTGAGAGGAGAAAGGGAAAAGACTGGAACAAAGAGAAGTGAGAGGGACAAGACAGACATCAGAAGGTTTGGATGACTGCATAAGCGTTCAAACTTCACTCTGAAGTGGAACACGTGCCTAAATACTTTGCTGGATCAGAGTCAGGGTGCTCAGCAGGATGTTGAAAGAGCAAGCTCCAAACTTTCATTGGGGTCCTTTTGATCTCAGTGCCCAGGCTGCATTTACCACAGACTTGCCCTGTCTTCCCTCCCCAATCTGCTCTGCATTGTTTTCTAATTTAGGCCCAGGTCCAGTGAGGCATTTTAAGCACATGTAGTCCTGTTGATTTCATAGGGCTACTCATGTTTTAAAGGTTTGGAGGTTTTAAAGGCTGGATCTCGGCCTTCGTTTGTAAATGTCTTGGGGGCAGAAATCATATTTTGGGAGCTGCAATCACATCTTAAGGGTAGTGACAGAGATAATAAATCATCAGTATAAACTACAATATTCATTAACTACTCCTGGTGTCAACCTGTGACATTGTGGTGAATATTTCACAAGATATTGCATTGGAAAGTTTTTGTAAATGCCACTGATTCAACAGAGAACAACAGCTCTATCTGTGGGAGCTCTTATGGAGATGCTTTAACATTATCACATTATGAGGCCATAAACTACCAATACTGTTGCTGTTCCTATAATATGAGTAGTAATAAAGAGAATAGTCCATAAATTCACTGCAGAGAGAGCTATTTTCTTTGTTGTTTTATATTGTGTAAATTACACAACGGAATAGCACTCTATTCTCTTGATCAATGCTTTTTAAAAGGCTGACACTGCTCATTTAGAAACCTACAGCATAAATGCTATTAGAATTTAAAACCCAGCTCACCGTTAATGAAGTGAAATTGGTACTCCTAAAATCAGGAACAGTAGTTAGTAATGAGCTGAATATCAATTTCTCAAGGGAGATGATAATGATTATTAAAAAGAGCCAGCAGCAGAAATCTCTCAGGACAATAAGTTCCATTAGAAGGTAACCTACTAGGTACCAGTGATGTTTAACTGCTGCTCTAAGAATTGGAAGTTCAGACTATCTCAAATAATTAACACAGAACCCATAAGCAGCACTATTAAGGAGGATCCTTTCTGGTAAATTCAGCTTTGCTGGTAAAACCAATGGGGAGACAGCCTTAGCTCAAAGTGTCACAACCTCACTAATCTCCCCTGGACAATGGGAACAAAAACCTTCAGCAGGGCAGAAGCGGTGCTGAAAAAGAAGTGCTCTACAGTGGGCTAATGCAGCTGGACAGACACCAGAATATTTCTAAAGTAGATAACTTTGCACGCTTAAAAAATGGGTCAGATATTTACAAGTGGGATTTTGAAAAGCAACTAAGTGACTTGGGAACACCAGTCTCATTGAAAGCCAATGGGATTGGTGATCCAAAGTCACTAAGAGTATGTCTACACTGCAATGTAATCCCAGGGTTAGCAGAATCTGAGTTAGCAGACTCCAGGTTTGTTAATGTACAGCTTGAGTGTCTACACTCATTTGTAACCCCAGGTTATGAATTGTTGAACCCTCGGTCCCAACCTGGGGATCCAATATCTGCATTTCATTATGCAGGCCTGAGTCCCAACCACCAATCTCCCAGACTTCCTAGAGCCTTTCCAAAGTGTGGCAGCTCTAGCCATAGAGTTGTAGAGTCATAGACTTTAAGATCAGAAGGGACCATTATGATCATCTAGTCTGACCTCCTGCACATCATAGGCCACAGAATCCCACCCACTCCTGTAATAAACCCCCAACCTGTGTCTGAGCTATTGACATCCTCAAATCATGGTTTAAAGACTTCAAAGTGCAGAGAATCATCCAGAGAATCCTCCAGCAAGTGACCCATACCCCACGCTGCAGAGGAAGGCGAAAACCCCCCAGAGCCTCTGCCAATCTGTCCTGGAGAAAAATTCCTTCCCGACCCCAAATATGGCGATCAGCTAAACCCTGAGCATGTGGGCAAGACTCACCAGCCAGACACCCAGGAAATAATACTCTGCAGTCACTCAGATCCCACCCCATCTAACATCCCATCGGGCCTATTTACCGCGAATAGTCAAAGATCAATTAATTGCCAAAATTAGGCTATCCCATCATACCATCCCCTCCATAAACTTATCAAGCTTAGTCTTGAAGCCAGATAGGTCTTTTGCCCCCACTACTCCCCTTGGAAGGCTGTTCCAGAACTTCACTCCTCTGATGGTTAGAAATCTTTGTCTATCCTGATGGCCAGTTTATATCCATTTGTTTTTATGTCCACATTGGTGCTGAGCTTAAATAATTCCTCTCCCTCCCTGGTATTTATCCCTCGGATATATTTATAGAGAGCAATCCTTAGCCTTCTTTTGGTTAGGCTAAACAAGCCAAGCTCTTTGAGTCTCCTTTTGTAAGACAGGTTTTCCATTCTTCAGATCATCCTAGTAGCCCTTCTCTGTACCTGTTTCAGTTTGAATTCATCCTTCTTAAACATGGGAGACCAGAACTGCACACAGTATTCCAGATAAGGTCTCACCAGTGCCTTGTATAATGGCACTAACACCTCCTTATCTCTACTGGAAATACCTCACCTGATGCATCCCAAGACCGCATTAGTTTTTTTCATGGTCATCCTGTGATCAACCAATACCCCGAGGTCCTTCTCTTCCTCTGTTACTTCCAACTGATGCGGCCCCAGCTTATAGCAAACATTCTTGTTATTAATCCCTAAATGAATGACCTGGCATTTTTCACTATTAAATTTCATCCTATTACTATTACTCCAGTTTACAAAGCTCATCCAGATCTTCCAGTATGATATCCCGGTCCTTCTCTGTATTGGCAATACCTCCCAGCTTTGTGTTATCCGCAAACTTTATTAGCACACTCCTACTTTTTGTGCGAATATCAGTAATAAAAAGATTAAATAAGATTGGTCCCAAAACCGATCCCTGAGGAACTCCACTGGTAACCTCCATCCAGCCTGACAGTTCACCTTTCAGTGTGATCCATTGTAGTCTCCCCTTTAACCAGTTCCTTATCCACCTTTCAATTTTCATACTGAGCCCCATCTTTTCCAATGTAACTAATAATTCCCCATGTGGAACCGTATCACATGCCTTACTGAAATCAAGGTAAATTAAATCCACTGCGTTTCCCTGGTCTAAAAAAATCTGTTGCCTTCTCAAAGAAGGATATCAGGTTGGTTTGGCATGATCTACCTTTTGTAAAACCATGTTGTATTTTGTCCCAATTACCATTGACCTCAATGTCCTTAACTACTTTCTCCTTCAAGATTTTTTCCAAGACCTTGCATACTACAGATGTCAAACTAACAGGCCTATAGTTACCCGGATCACTTTTTTTTCCTTTCTTAAAAATAGGAACTATGTTAGCAATTCTCCAGTCATATGGTACAACCCCTGAGTTTATGGATTCATTAAAAATTCTTGCTAATGGGCTTGCAATCTCATGTGCCAGTTCCTTTAATATTCTTGGATAAAGATTATCTGGGCCCCCTCGATTTAGTCCCATTAAGCTCTAACCTTTTGTTCTCGGTACAGTGTGGAAAAATTGGACTGTGCAGAGGACAAAGAAAGCCCAGGGGATTCTGCAATACTTTTGCTGGACTCCTACAGCACAAGTTTAGCAGGGTGCATCTACACTGCAAAGCACTAGGACTTGAACTAAATGGGCTAGATCCCATCTTGACTCAGGCTCAGAACCTCCACCCCTGTGGGGTTCTGTGACTCGGGGTCCAAACCCTGGGTTAGTATAATTTGTGCGTAGATGGGAGGAGGATTAGACTTGAGTGCGAGTTCAAACCTTAGGGTAACACTAATATAGACATATTCTTAGATGCTTTTGAAAACCCCACTCAACATGAATAACAACAGTATTTGCCGTTAGGTTAGCTCAGCTCAGGCAAAATTACAAACTATAGCAATTCAGATGTTTCAGGGAATAAGCTTATCACTAGTTGTAGTCAGGAGAAATTTCTCTTTCCCCATTGCACAATTAAGTGCATTATGATGTGTTTGTGTCTTCCCTGAAACATTGGGGATTGGCTACTGTTGGAGACAGGATACTTCACTAACTGGAACATTAGTCTGCCCCAAAATGACTATTGCAATATTCCTCTGACTTTTACGGGACAGTTGTTACTGGCAGTACTATAGAGGCCAAGACATTAAACCTTCACTTACTGTAGCTTGCTTTCTGTACTCTCTGTTCCTTTTCTATCTGATACCAAGAAAACTTTATTATCAGAGTTGTTCCAAGAACAATCTTCAATTGTCATGAAAATCAAGCTGTATTCAGCACACAGTAGGAGAGCACAAAAAGTGGCCATTTATCATCACAAGTTTCCCAATGTAACTTTTACATTGCATTTGGAAGAAATGTAGTAATATAAGAAGAATGTGAAAAAATATATTTTCTTCAACAGTTTGCAATTTTAAACACCACCATATCCCCCAGAGTTCTTGCCACAAAGTAATGGAAAAATATTACCGCTTCAGTTATTTGTGCCATGTAATACTACTTAGTATTTTTATTGCCCATTTTATTTTTGAAGTATTATACAAATATGAACTAATTAATCTTCAGCATCTCAGTGACTTAGTATTATTAGCCCCATTTTACAGAAGAGTAAATGGTGGCAGAGTGATTAAGGGTATGTCTACGCTGCAATTAAAAACCCGTGGTTGGCATCTGTCAGCTGACTTGGACTTGCAGGGCTCGGACTAAGGAGCTGTTTAATTGTGTTGTAGATGTTCAGGTTTGGGCTGGAGCCTGGGCTCTGGGACCCAACAGGGGGGAAGGTCCCCGAGCCCGGGGCCCACACATCCACACCACAATTAAACAGCCCCTGGGCCCGAGCCCCGTGAGCCAGAGTCAGCTGACTCATGCCAGCCGCAGATGTTGAATGACAGTGTAGACATATTCTACGAGACCTGTCCCAAGTGTGTGTGAGAGAGATGGGGGGTGGGGAGCACGCGGGCAGGCATGTACCAAGGTCCTAAAATTGGTGCAGAGGCCTGGTGTCCCATGGACACCCTCCCTCCACCAGAATCTATGGGATTTGGGAGCAAACCAGCAGTTCAGTCCCTGTGGCGATCAACTGATGGGATGAAGTGGAGGAAATGCAAATAAATCCTCATAATATTTCTTTCCCTTAACTCCTTCCTGTGTTTTGCCACATGGAGGGAACAATTTGGTCAATTGACTTTTAACACTCGATTCTTACTAGTTTCAGTGACCTACTTCTGTATTTTCCTGAGTTTCTAAGGAACAATAAATAAACAATCTGTTTACAGCAGCTATGGTCTAACATTTTCTGAAGAAAAAAGGTATTTCAAGAATTTCTAACTGATAATTATAATTATGTAGAGCCACCACCAAACTCAGCCAACTAATTCATTTTAATCCAAACTCCACGTACCTGTTTCTAATTCGTAGACATTACTGATTACCACAACAATTGTGTGTGCATTTACATGTATGTGGATAAAGACGTAAGTAGGAAATATGGGTTACATGATTAAACTGTGATAGCTTTTTCGCACCAGCAATTTAAAATGTATTCCAGTGTTGTAAACATCAAATATTTAAAAAGCATGCATCAGACCCCAAAAAATCATGTTTTTGGTTTTTTTTTAAAGAGTATATATTGGATTTTTTGGTCTGTTTTGATTGCTGAAATCCTACGACCTAACCCTAATGCACGCGTGAAAACCCCCACACTTTCTCCCCTCCTTGCCCATGGGAACCTATCCTTCCCCCATGTGGTAAGCTCCAGCCTCTCTTTCACCTGGGGTTTTCTTCCTTCCACTCTCTCCCCATCACCTAGGGGCTGCTCCCAGCCTTGGGTATATCTCACTTGAAATCATCTCACAGCCCACCAAAGCAAGGGAGAGTCTGATGCTGCCTCTCCCAACATTCTCTGCAGCTGTTGCTGCTGACTCTTTACTGTGCATGGAGACAGGCTGTATGTAGACAGAGTGATGAAAGAAGTAGCCAATTGCAGGCAGAAGGAGCAGATGGCCACGCTGTGGGAAAGCTCTTTCAGTAATGGCTTCTAGTGGCAGGAGGAGTAGAGAAACCTGGTTTCCTGACAATTCAGCCTGATGATCCTGAAGATGGCCCTGGTGGTCTGTAGGTCTGCTGAGAGGTTCCCTCACACGATGTGGGATATTTGTTAATTCTACTTTCCCTTGGAATTTTGCACCAAGCTGAAACTGAAGGTAAACATCAAAATACTTGCCACTCAAACCCAAAAGCTTCACCATGGTGACACCAAGTGAACTCCAAACTAGTGGGTGTTATACCTCCAATAATCCCATTCTGCTTGCCTAACTTGCACTTGCAGTTTCAAATGCAAAGGATGACCCTCTGAATTCTCTGCCCATGTGCAATACAATACATAACAATAACAGATGCTCCAAACATGCAATATTCTTCTTCACAACCTACAGAATTACGTTGCCATCATGCAACTGCTGCATTCCATCCTATAAGTGGCTGCATTTCACAGAAGACAGAATACACTTGTACATATGTTAGTCTATCAGTTTGTTTAGCTTATAAAGTATGTTCCAAGCTTTGGGGATGAAATGTGTTCTATGATTTATTATTATTTATTACTATTGCATATCACTATGTACATAGGCAGGGTTCAAATTTTTTGTCTATTGATATTGAAAACACCATTAGTTTCAAATAGCATAGAAAGGATTTATACTTCTTGCTAAACCTTATCTGTGTTGAGATATAGTATAGTGCCTGCAACTGAAAGATTTGGAGAGAAGAGTTCCTTATGCTGAGTGCCTTATGGTTGGAGCTCTTTGCCCACATACATTAAATTAAGAAAATTCTAACAATAGGAAAAATGTAAGACTATCTTCTATTTGTATGTAGCATGATCTGATATATGGGTAGTGTTACAGTATGGTACTAAGAGAACAAATCCAATTCATTTGACTAATGGGGGCAAGTTGAAAGCACATATTTCAAGCAGCATAAAAGTTAAAATATCTACATAACCATCTAGTACAATGAAGGAATAAAGTATTAAGATGAAACATTATGGAAATATTTTAGTTTCATATTCATTTTTCTTCATTTTCAAAGAGAACTTTAATGATGTGGCCTGATTGCTAACGAGAAAACAAAGCCATCCCCATAAGTTTTCTGTGTGATATGCAGGACTAATTTGACATTACTTGGGCTATTGGAGGTTATTATACACAGATTTGGACTGCCTGCCAAAGTCACTCATTTTTTCCTTAATGTGTGACTGGGCACATTAATAGGCCTTCACTGCAGAAATTGCAGTAGAGAGATTTCTACAATAAAAGGAAACTACAGAAATATATTGCAGAAAATGAGTTTGCAGATCAAATGCTCCAATATTCTACAGACTAGGCTACGACTAACAAATTCATGAGAAATCAAATTACACTGGAAACTAAAAGCATAAAACAGCTCTCAAAGTTGATAATCCCATAAATGAGACATTTCTTCCCCCCATTTTCCTTTTATTTATTAAAAAAAGACCCATATATTTATTTTTTAAAAGGCCTTTTGTTAACTATCTTAAATCAGATTGACTAATTATTGAAATTTTCTTAATCCAGGGGATAAGATTTACAGCTATGTCCAGGCATTAAGGGTCCATTGCTTTGGGGAGTGGTTACTACAGAAATGGGGTGTTGTAGCAGGGTGGGACTCACCCAGTGGCGCCTCCTGCTGATGTCCAGGGAATTAGCAGTTTCCAGTTCTCTGCTGGTCACTGTCCCACTCGCCATTGGTCCCCGTGTCCCTCCCAGACCCCGGTGCCCTTTTGTTTGGGATTCTGCCCCCTGGTAGTACCCCCTCAGTCTGTCTTCCCCCATCCCAAGGGAACCCGTCCACTCTCTATCCTCTCCTTGCCTCAGCTTATGGGCTACTGCCAGTCATCATCAAGCCCCCGTTCACTGAGACAGACTGCAGTCTGTAATACCCAGGCATCACAGGCAAGGGAGGTTCGGACCTGCTGCTTTTACCTAGCCCAAGGCTGCCCCTTCACAGCCCCAGAACCTGTTCAGGCCCCGCACAAGGCCTTGCAGCCTGGTGGGGTTTCCAGGCGGGAGCTCCCCAGCTCCTCTTGCCTTCCCCCAGCGCTGCCCCACTTCAGTTCCCTTTTTAGCTCCCCAGCAGCCAGGTCCTTCTCTGACCACAGCCAAAGAGAAACTATCTGTTCCAAGCCCAGCGCCCTCTTTTAAGGGCCAGCTGGGCCCTGATTAAACTGGCAACAGCTGTGGCTGCTTCCTTAATCAGCCTAGCTTTCCCAATTGCAGCCCTCTCCAGGGCTGCTTTCAAGCCCTTGAGGGCAGGAGCGGGTGACCACCCCACTACAGGTGTGATCGCAAAGGGGAGTTTGTAAGGCAATGAAGCTCAGACTTACAGTGGAAACCAGGAGACATTTATGTCATAAAATAACTTTAGCTTTGATGCAAAAATAAAAAAAATCTGAGGGCCAAATTTTCAACATTCTTAAATTTCACCCACAAAATTCATGAACATGTCCTCTTTCTGCAGGTAAATCTGCCAGCTGATTCCTGGACAATGTATTATCCCCTGCTGCAACAGCTGGCCAGTAGAAGGCTCCACAATTTTGAGAACAGTAGGTACAGACTGAGGTCAGAAGGTCTCGTTGGAAATGTTCCAACAAACCCAAAATGTCTCATAAAAACAGTTTGGGTTTGATGAAATTTTGTCCAATCACAGGAAGGTTTCCAGAGGAAACCTTCTTGGTTCCCTTCTCGAGCCAAGGCTTTTATCCGAGTGGCACTTGCAACAAAAATCATGTGTACAGTAAGCCCAATGTATTATATTAGCCAAAATATTCATGCTAGAAAGGTTAGGCGAAGGGAACTGTATATAAGATACTACTAAGAGCATACAGTACTATTAGATGCTGTATTACGTTAGAGAAAATTAGGAACACAGTGCTAAAATCACATGGGTATAACTAGGAAGTGTCTCAACAAGCGGGGTCAGAAATGGACATTTTGGCCCAGACCATGGCTGCCTCTGAGCAGGTGCATAAATTGGCTGGGCGGGAGAGGCTTTCAGCCTGTTGAGCACCCATGCAGAGGGCAGCCACTAACACAGCTCTCGAGCTGTCCCTGTGCAAGGTCAGGGGGGCAATATGCTCCAAAAGAGGGAGGAGGGCCATGACCTCATCCCTCATCCCCTTCATGCAGTAGCGGCGCCAGGGTTTTTGCCACCTTAGGCGGCAACGCTTTGCCGCCGTAATCTGCGGCACTTCGGCAGCAGCAAGCTGCGTTCTCGCTGCTGAAATGCTGCCCCCCAAATCTTGCCACCCTAGGCGACCGCCTAGGTTCACCTAGTGGAAGCGCCGGCCCTGCCTTCATGCTTGCACCTTCCTTGGACTGCCATTGACATAGAGAGAAGTTGCATATTCAAAAAGAAATTGTAAGCACCATGCTTCAGTGCACCCTTGGCACTGCAGCAGAAGACAATCTGCTGGCATGTGCCCTCCACAGTCAGACTGCCTCCAGTGGAATGGTGCTACTCTACAGCCACTCCCGCCAAGTCAACGGCTCTTACAGCCATAACGGACACCTTTTCTTTTGCAATATCGATCATTGTCTGTTTTGAGTAGGCTTGGGAATGAGTCGAGTTACTTGAACTTCTATCTCCATTGCACATTTATGGCACTTGTCCTATTGGGTTCCGGGAAAGTGGACGGGCAGAAGCCCGCCCACTGCTAGAGGACCCCCCCCCCCAGCCTAAGGGGAGGATCCACAGGACCTGGAATCCAACTGAATTCGGGGGACAACTAATGAAAGAATAGGGTCAGGGGTGCGGTCACAGGATTAGAAGAAGGGAGCCTGACGGGGACACCAAGCAGAGAACCCCGGACAGCGCCCACTGCTCCTCAAAGGCGTCAAGAGAGCCAGTGGATGTCGCCCAGAGGAACTCTGCTCGGATGCGTGAACGGACAAAGGATCGGAAACAGGCCCCACAGGCACCGGAGCCTCCATCGGCCAACCTCCTCTCTCTGGTTTTATAGATGGCCAGTTTAGCCAGGGCCAGGAGGAGATTGACCAGGAGGTCCCGTGACTTTGTGGGGCCACGGATAGGGAGTGCATAGAGAAGGAGGTGAGGGGAAAAGTGCAGCCAAAATCGTAACAAAAGATTTGTGAGGAGCCGGAATAGGGGCTGCAACCTGGTGCACTCCAGGTAAATGTGCGCCAGGGTCTCCCTCACACCGCAGAAGGGGCAGGTATCTGGGACAGGGGTAAACCACGCCAAATACACGCCCGTGCTCACGGCCCCATGAAGGAGTCGCCAGCTGACATCCCCGGTGGGCCTCGGTATCAGGGTGGAATAGAGGCTGGCCCACCGGGGCTCCTCACCCTCTAGAGGTGGTAAAAGGTCCCGCCACTTTGTGTCGGGGCGGGACACGAGGGTGAGGAAATGAAGGGTGTGGAGCACGAGTGTGTATAGATGCTTCCGTGGCGCGGTTTGAAAGCGGACCGGCTGCAAGGTGTGCAGCCGGCTCATGGAGAAGGGGCGGGGGGGCCGGTTGGGTCCGCGGGGCAGGGGCCAGATGAAAAGGTCCGGAGGGCCTGGGGGGAGGGTGGGCGGGGCGTGTCCTCGTGCAGGACCTGGTCGAGGTAAACCCGAGCAGTGGGTGGCAAAGCGGCCCTCACCTCCTGAAGTACGCGCCGGGGAGTACAAGGCCTGGAGAGCCCCATGGGCTGAGTGAGCGTCAGGGGATCCAGCCAGTCTCCCCGGTTGTAATCCAGGAGGTCTCCGACTCTGGTGACTTCTGCCAGGACCAACCTCTGGCGCACCGAGGGGGACTCCGCCGCCTGCACACGAAGCTGGGGGTTGTGTAGCAGGGGCTCTGCGAGGAGATCTGCCCCCCCCGGTGGCCGCCACGGACCTGGTCGTTGAAAACAGTTTCCAGGTCCGGAGGAGGTCCTGGTAGAAGACTGGCAGCCCGGAGAGGTCTCGCGAAAGGCCCCTCGGATCGAGATAAAGGAGCTGCCGGTCGTATCGGAGCCCTCGGAAGCGGCGCAGGAAGGCGTGCGCCAGTACGCTCCACGCCGGACTACCTGCACCATAAAGGAGTCTCTGCAGGGCCTGGAGGCGGAAGACACGGACCTGAGTGCGCAGGCACTTCAGGCTCTGCCCTCCCTCCTCCAGGGGTAGATGGAGGACCCCTGCAGAGACCCAGTGCAGTCCTGGCCAGAAGAACTCCAGAATCGCTGTCTGGAGGTCGGCCAGGAAACCTGGGGCCGGGACCAGGGTGTTGAGCCGGTACCAGAGCATGGACAGGACTAGTTGATTGAGTACCAGTGCCCTCCCGCGAAGGGAGAGGCACCGGAGTAGTCCTGTCCATTTCCGGAGCTGCTCCGTCACCCTGCCCTGTAAACCGTGCCAGTTCTCCGGCGGAGACGGATGCGTGGCAGAAAGGTAAACGCCGAGATAGAGCAGCGGACCCGTGCTCCACCTGATGGCCTGAAGCGCGGGTGGGAGGGAGCTCGCCTGCCACCCATCCCCGACTACCAGGCCAGAGCTCTTGACCCAGTTGACCCGGGCAGAGGAGGCCGCCGAGTAGATTGCCTGGCAAGCCTCCACCCGCACCAAGTCGCCCGGGTCCTGGACCACGAGGAGCACATCGTCGGCATACGACGACAGGACCAGCCGCAGCTCCGGGTCTCGCAGAACCAACCCCATCAACCTCCTGCGAAGGAGACAGAGGAAGGGCTCGATCGCCAGAGCGTACAGCTGGCCCGACACCCCTGCCGTACTCCCCGCCCGAAGCTGACCGGTTCAGTCAGGGTCCAGTTGAGCCTGACCAGACACTCTGCGGAAGCGTACAGCACCTGGAGAAAACCCACAAACTGGGGTCCGAAACCAAACGCTCGCAGAGTGCTCAGGAGATACTCGTGATCCACCCTGTCGAACGCCTTCTCCTGATCCAGGGACAGGAGGGCGAACGACAACCCATCCCTGCACCCAAGCTCCAAGAGATCCCGGACCAGATACAAGTTATCAAAGATGGCACGGCCCGGGACGGTGTAGGTCTGGTCTGGGTGGATCACGTCCTCCAGCATGGACCCCAGCCGCAGCGAGATGGCCTTGGCTACGAGTTTGTAGTCCGTGCTGAGGATGGCACTTGTAGCGGGGTGGCACCCCGCTCCTGCCCTGAGGGGCTGGAAACAGCCCAGGAGAGGGCTGAGGTTGAGAAGCTGGGCTGATTGGCAAAGCAGCCACAGCTGTGGCCAGTTAATCAGGGCCCAGCTGGCCCTTATAAGAGGGCAGTGGGCCTGGTGCAGACAGTCTCCCTTTGCCTGTAAGGGGAGACCCAGATCTGGGGGGGTACTGCCGAGGGCAGCACCCTAGTTAAAGGGGCACTGGGGTCCTGGGAGGGACACGAGGCCAGAGTGGTCAGGTGGGTCACTGGCCTGAAGAGGGCACTCTGGAGGCTGGCGAGCTAATTCCCAGAAGAAACCAGCAGGAGGTGCCGCGGGGGTGAGTCCAACCCTGTCACAGCACTATACAAATAAATAAATAAATGAATGAATAAATGCACCAATTCGTACATTCCTCTCCTATACTCATCCCCAGTTACTGGCTTGTATGATATGAAGTGATAGAAAACATCCACTATGAGAAAAATCTGAAGCTCTGACAGACCTATACCCAACGAATTCTTATATTTTTGGCAGACCAATCTATTTTTCACTTTTCCTTCCAAAGTGCCTGTGGCAGAGTTATCCTTTAGAACAGTGGTTTTCAACCTGTGGCCCACAGACCCTTTGGGATCCGCAGACTATGTCTAAAATTTTAAAAGGGGTCTGCACCTCCAGTCAAAGATATTTAGGGGTCTGCAAATGAAAAAAGGTTAAACCACTGCTTCAGAAGAAATACTGTAAATCCAGTATGAAGATCTAAAAATATATTCCTAGGAACAAGCTCTTACAAACAGATTTTTAGAGAAGAACATTAGCTAGATTTATTAAACAAAGTTTGGCATCTCTCCTCCTCCCTAAGAACTATGACATTATCAATAATAATTTTCATGTAATTAGAAACAGCCTACTACTGTGGTAAAAGACATATTTGCTATTGATTGCCCATTTGTATACATATTTGATTATCTAAAATACCACTGATGAGAAGAGTGATCTATAGTTACTATTGTGATTTATTTGGGACCAGATTTTCAAAAGCACGTGGTGGCCACAACTGAGACTGGATTTTCAAAAGTGATCAGCTCCCACATAGACACATATGAAGTGATCAGATTTCTGATGTGGTCAGAACCCAACATTCTTCACTGTTCTCAGTAAAAACTAAAAAATCTGGCCACTTAATTTTAGGTGCCTAAATGGGAGCTCAACTCTTTTGAAAATCTGGCCCTTGTATTAGAGTAAAGCCTAAGAACCCAAATCAGGATCAAAGGAGCATTGTGCTAAATGCTACACAAACAAAAGAAAAGAGCTCACAATGTAGGCATATGATGAGATGAATGAAACAGACAAATGTGGAGAAAGGGGGATAAAGAATGAGGTAACAGTAAGACAAGCATGCTTTGCATCATAAGCAATAATCTTAGTTTGCCACCTGCCTAGCCACTGTTATTCAATAGATTTCATACAGATTCAATCAATCGTGTATTACCAGGGTTCATACCCAAATGACACAATACAAAAACTGCAGATCTTTAAACTTCAAAGAAAAATAAAAACAATGTTATAAAACAGTATATATGGTTCTGGAGGGAAGATCTACTATAGCCTTAATTCACTTTCAAATGCTGAAGTCATTCATATATAGCTGCTAGAGCTATACAACATCCTTTGACATTAGCAAATCATCATCCTAATATTCACGCTGGTGCCATTCATTATTTTTGTTTCCCTTTGTGTTAAGAGTAAAGGAATATCAATGGTTTTTATCATCACTTTAAATATTTTATATGTAATTCACACAAACAAAAAGCAAACTTAAAATTAATATGAAATTAACTCTCTAAATTCAAACAAAGTAGAGTTAAGGTTCTATTTTATCCCTCCACATTTTGATTATTAGTGAAGGGGTCACAGAGCTGTGGACAATTTGAAATAGCACCACTGCTGCCATTCCTAAGTATATCAAAGACTGCCATTATTCTGTTTTGTAAATACACAAGATTTTGACACCTTTATTATATGATGCATACAACAAAAGCATGATAAGGAAAAATCATTGACATTTCTTGAAGAGTTAGTGTGAATCAAGTTAGCCATATTTAAAATTTAATATATTTACCCAAAATATATTATATCTTGCGCTAACATAAATGAACATAATGCTGCAGTGATTGCTCAAGCCGGATTTCAACAAACGTTCTTGTGAGAAGAAACATCTCTTGTAAATGCTGGCAGAAAACTAAAGAAGCATCACATATATTGTCAAAGTGAGCCATGATATATGGAGCAGAACCATACAAATTCACTAAGATGGTGGCCTTAAGATGTATCCTGGAGAGAACAAACCCTAACTCTGGCACCAATAGAGGAAAGCACTTTAGCATATACTTAACTCTAAGCATATGCTTAAATCTATTCACCAAAACCCACCATCATGTGTTTAATTCCTGTTCACTTCAGTGGGGTTTAAATACTTTGCTGAATAGGGATGGATTTACGCAAGTGATTAAAGTTAAGCACACTCACAAGTGCTTTCTGAATCAAAGTGTATGAGAGCAAACAAAGTTGAAGGAGATCTTTAAAAATCGAAAGAGGCTTTAGACAGACAATAGACTAATCGTGATACAATATGAAGAGATGGAAGAGGAACTAGATTTAAGAGGAATGGTTAGTAGTACTGTGGTGCTACTTTTCTCTTACAATGAACAGATTAGGCTGTAATGAAATTAATACATTTTAATAACATCTGATTTTTTAAAATATAATTTGCAAAAGAAAAAATATATCACTTTTGGGTGAGGATCTGCATACCAAGTTTCTGCCTGGAGCACTTTTTTTAAAGTGTTGTAGTAAATGCATAACAAGTGAGATTTAGAGTAAAACTGTAGTGACAACCATAACTAACAGCATTACTACTGAATTCCTCTGGATATGACAATTTTTTTAAAATCAACCTCTTAAAAATAATCTTTTAGTGTCTACAGGTATTTTTGCCTAGCTGTGAACCAAATGGATGAAGAAATGTATAGAGAATATGAACATTAATTGGAATGGATGTGTAATTTGCAACTGTCCAGATGAAACTTGATTTGGATTTTGAGAATAGTACAAACTGCTTTTATGCACTTTCCTTATGCTTTGCAGGTACAGTATTGTCATGTGGGAAGCATGTCTAATTGTGTAGTGATCCAAGTGCCACATTTAATATTGTTATGGTTCAGCAATTCTGTGTTTGTAAATGGTGTACACAATGTTCCAATTAGAACTTACACTGAATCTGTGCCTTTCTATTTTTAGATACTTTTTTTTTTTCAAATTAACAATTAGGGCATTATGTAATTCAGATGTTCTTGGAATAGGTCCAGATAAAAACATATTTTTGCAAGCACCTTCCCTCCTCCCCCTGCTTAATCCTCACTACATAAATTCATCTTTTGAATATTACTAGCATATTTATACATTAGTAATTTTTCCTGTTTGATCTGAATTCTATTTCATGCTTATGCCTGTCAGGATAAGACACAAAAGAGAAGTTTACAATGGGGGTCGGAGGGAGTTTCTGCTGCCAGGGAATATACAGTTATAAAATATTTCATTGACTGACTACTGGTTGGACTCATAATCACATCCTGGGAGCCTGAAATTGAAATCTGTTTTCTTACTGAAATATTTTCCATCCAGTGTATGTGTTCAGTTATTTATTACATATGGTTGTTTACTATTACTTTGTTCCTCCTGGCAATGATACATTAATGTGTTAATACTGTCTTTCAAAAATCTTCATTGATCCATCTATTTCACATACATTTTAAAAATTACATTGACTTTGACAAAAGGTCCTTCATAAATGTCAGAAAGAAAAGAGTCAAAATTTGGAATTCAAAAAGCTTAACAGTGTTCCCTTATAGAGAGGAATTTTCAAATAGGAAAATCCACAGTACTGGAGCTTACTTAAACTTACATCTACATATACGATATCTTTTACATTATAGAAGAATGCACGTATCCTTAAACCATTCAGCCTTTTTGCATCTTTTCCCTTTTAGGCAAAAAGTTGTGACAGAAGTGTGATTCTCATCACATATTTTCATTTAACAATTTTAATAATAGCATTTATTACTTTTGCTAATATTTGCTAACAAGATTTCATTACTCTACACCCTATTTGCTCCTCTATGCTAGGTCCCAATTCAGGAAAGCACTTAAGCACATGCTTAATTCCAACAGAAGTTAATGTGACCTAAGTATATGTTTAAAGTTAAGCATGCTTTCTTGAATTAGGGCCTTATTCTGGAGTGAAATAACTTTTAATATAAAAATAGACAAATTATGAGTTCATAAATAAAAGATAACTTTACAGTAGCGTCAAAGCAGAAGGGGAAATTTGGAGACAACAAATTCATTAAAGCACGTAGCAAGAGAAATAAAAATAAAATCACTGGAAAAATAAATAGCTGTTCTCACTTGTCCTCATTTGATCCAGAATGAAAGTTTCAATTTACAGGTACTGAATGAAACATTGTTGACTATTATCTTGACCATGAGACCTTTAAACCAATGACATGTTCAGTTATATGAACATGGAAAACTTTTGAAGTTCAAACAATAAAGTGGTATGAAATAAAACTAATGTAAAATATTAATGTTACTATCTTGTGTTAACAGTACCATTCTGAAATCTCAAGTTATATGCAATTTAATGTATTAACATTTAAAAAATCAGTAGGACTCAGCTATATACACACTGAAAAAAAGAGAATCTAATTTTTTGGCTCCTCTTGTGTATTTTTATTTTAAGGATTCAGCTTTACACAGTAATAGCTATAGGAATAAGATCTGTGTTGACTAACTTAGTGAAGTCCCTTTTCAGCTCACATGGTAGACTTTGCTTATTTTTACTTTTTGAATTAATACTATATTTACAACTTAATAGAGTCTACGCTACCATCAACGCACACAGGTAGCTATCAACAAGGCTCAGATCCTGCAAGCTGGTCTGCATGGGTTACCCTCTGCCCCTTATGGAGCCCATTGACGGGAGTAGCTTGCAGGACTGAGGCCTAACACTGGAAATATCTGTGGCAGAATAGTCACGTGTGCTTTCATGTTTTAGAGCTATATGCTCCTATGTGCTATGGGTCACAGTACAGGACAAAAGACTGACGCTAGAGCTGGCCAAGATTTTTTAACTTTATTTGTATTGTTTTTATATAAAATATAAACATAAAAAAATAAAACATATATAAATACATGCACAAGATGGAAATACTATATAAATAACAAAATTCAATGCTCATTATTTGTAAAACTTGGAACAAAACAAAACTTAAAAAAAACCCTGAACCCATAGAGATCATGTAGGGTATCAATTATTAAAGTGACTACATAGATAGATAAGTGTAAACCTAACCTTTGAGTATCGGCGACTAATAGATACTAAACTGCAAAAAACAGTTGCATATGTGACCAGACATCCTCATATTTTCCCCAAGAGTTTCTAGTAGAGTAGATTTTTCCATTAATGCAGTTGTAAGACAGCTCAACTAAGACATCTGTGTAGGAGACTGGAATCACAGATTTCTATTTTCTCTACTTTTGCCACTTCTTAATGTTAACTGATAGTACTAACTAATCCAGCACCCCTAATACACAAAACAAGCTTGCAGAAGGAAAGATAGCAATACTTAACATTTTTGAGAAAGGACGGAATACAGTGTTTCAGAACACATGCCTTTTTTGACAGATAGGGAAGATGTGTGAAAGGTTGGCATGTGGCTGTTTGGATCTCCAACATTCACTTTGTGTTACCAATATAGCCTCAAAAACAAATGTTCTGGAGTCCAGTAATACCTGTTCAATATCTTGTTCTGGAAGAAATCGCAAGGATAAAGAACGTGAATTATCTTTCACATTAAGCCAGATATCTTCCCAGGTTTCTGTTGTGATAGTAAGGGCTAAGTTCTTCCCATTTTCCTTTGAGACTCTGATTGAGAGGATAATGCAAAGCATTAAGCCACCTATAAATAAATCCTACAAAGTGACTTTTTGTTTCCTTATTTCTTAGCATGTTGGTCTAAAGGTGACAGAGTCAAAACAGACCAAGTGTCCCCTATCCTGGCATGAATCCTTTAGCATGGCTGCTGAAAGAAGGAACTGTGAAGACAGCAGTAGCTGATATTTGTTACACATGTAATTGAAGCAGGTCAGTCTATCATCTTGCATTATATCTTTAATTTTTGTTAATCTTTTTTCTATCCAAATTGTCTTAAACATGGAGGTGGCCTTGATCCTGAGATACAGGTATGCCATAATAATACAAGAAGAGAATTAGTAAGATCCGATGCTGTAATCATCTGAAATGGTCAAGAATCCTTTGATGAAATGTTTTTTGGTTGAAAATGGCAGTTGTTGAAACCAAAATTAACATTTTTTTTTACTTAAAAACAAAAAAGGAAAACAGTTCTGAATTTTTTTTTTCAGATTTTTGGTTCATGAATATTTTCAAGATTGACTTTTTGTCCCTATTTGAGATGGGAAATATTTTTTAAATCTCAAAAATGTACAGGGGATGTGAATAACCATTTCCCACCCAGCTTTACTGAAGTGGCCTGTTTCACTAAGGCTATATCTACACAAGTTAGGGGTGAGATTCTCATCAAGCTAGCGAGAGTGTAAATAGCAGTGTAACCATGGTAGCACTGTGGAAGAGGATAATATCTCTGTGGCATGGCTTCATATCAGTGTAAACTCCTGAAATGAAATAATTCAAAACATCCATGATATGGGGTGAGGCAGAGCACCAAGGTAGGAGGCGTAAACTGGAAACTTGAATGAATTTGAGGAAACCTTAGAGGTTTAAAATACATCAATAAAAATATTGCGAATAGAAGCTGCCTTAGACAACAATAGTTTGTCACACAGTGGCGACACATTCATTGGGTGATTTGCAAGACCACTATAAACTGGGCATTTTATAGGAGAAAGGCCTAAAGAAGAATTCAAACCAAGGGGAAAGCAAGCATCAAGTGACAAGGGTTCCACCCAAGGATGGCAGGTCCCGAGCTCTGTTCCAAGTGGCACCTTGTTGCCAGCCAATCTGCTCATTCATAGGAATCTGCTGGCTGGCTCTGGACACTTTGATAGGGTAAGGGTTGCGGGTGCCATGTTCTGCTGTGGGTGGCCTTTTTACCATGTAGAGGCCTGCAGTGGTATAAATTGGTCCAATAGAAGATATTACCTCACTCACTTTACCTCTCTCTAATATCCTGGGACTGAAAAGGCTGCAACAACACTGCATACAGTCAGTTCCTGCTGCAAATGATAACTGAGCTGAATGCTGATGGCTTAGCAAAGATCTGTTGATAAGTAACACAGACGTTCACTTGGATGGCAACCCACCGACCCAAATCGGTCAGTTGACCACTTTCTGAAACGGAGCACCTATTTAGTAAGGAAGTGTATATGCTTGTGAATGTGTTTTTAAAGGTTGTCAGAGTTACAGTGGATCTTTGTTTTCCAACAGGTTTCAAACAAGACTGCTGTCAAGTAGTCTTAATACAGAACAAGTCACTGTGATTAAAGATTACAGATCATTCTAGGTGTAGATAGATATAAGTGTGCCAGCTTTTCGAACTGCACCTAGTCTGTACAATATGTCATAAACGTAGGCGTTTGTTAGACATTAGAAGTGTTAGCCAAATCCTGGGGCTAATATAATTCAACAGGAAACAGATAATAAGGGTTGACTGCTATAGATCTATCGGGAAGGAGACATAGGTGAATTGGCATGTAACTAACTGACCAAATTTTCTTGTGAACCAGTTTGGGATTGTTTTTCCTCTGGTGTTAACAACACAGGACTACAGAAGCTGATAACTAATTGGCACAGTGAGGCCCTATTCTGAGGGACTCCATCAAAAATCTAATCAAAGACACCTTCCCAAGATAGAAAATAACACTTATACTCAATTACTATTGTGGTTATGTGATTTGATTCTGAAAACCTGAATGGTTGTATTGACCAATTTTCTAGTTAGTTTTAGTCAAATCTTAGTCCAATACCATTTTTGCCTTCTTATATACTATACCATTAGCTTCTGTTAAGGATATTGAATAAAGCTCTATAAAACGAAATTCATCTTGAGTCCTTTTACTTTAGTTAAGCAAACAAAATTAAAAGAACCCTAAAAGAGTTGGTATGGGTAATTAGTTATGCCATTGCTTAACTAAGGTTCATTTTATACCCTATCTTTCTTGCACTAGACTTTGTTTAAAGTATTTGGAGATCTTCGCACTGTAAGTAAATGGAAGTTTCCCAGGTGACAGACGGTTCTGAAAAGGAATTAACCATACACTGCTTATTACAACTTCTGGATAAAGTGAATATCAAGGCGATAAAAACATGAAAAACAACCCAAGAGATCAAAGCGGTATGATGGAGGTCATTCATAGTGGTGTTATTTAAGCAGTTTTAATTTATTTTCTTGTTTTAACTTGCGTTTCTAATACTGATTTTAATTGCATTTTAAAAAATATGTAATTTTGAATATGCTAGGTATAAGAATTTAGCTATGGAAAACAATGTTGGTACTTAAAAGGCTTGGGCCTTTTCTGATTTATGTTTGGTTTAAATCTTGTGGAATTTGATTATACAGTGCATTCCAGCTACCTGCCACAGCAGGCTCCTGTATCAGGACTTGCTGATTATTACTTATGCATTGTTTCAATATGATTTCTTGAAGGATTTCATTTAATACAGATTAGTACTTTTAATAAACTGTGGTTAATTGAAGCCTCTGAGCTTCGTTAAGTACTGTTCAGTGAAGTGGATTAGTTGGTTTAATTTGTTGCTCTCTCACAGAAAATAAAGGTTGAACAAAGTAATTACTTTTCCCCACTGGGTTATTAAGGGGTGACATTACTATAGTGCTCATGGCTTCAATATTTCCAGTATTTTCTATTTTACAGTCATTCATATGTTTCAATAAACTTTGATACTAAGCTGTCCCTAATGGCATCACCCAAGTGGTTTAGCTTTTAAATAGAATAGCTGAAGTTCACGAACATGAATACTTTGCTAATTGTATGATTAATAATTGTGCTCAATGTATTGTTCACTCTCATCAGAAAGTATTAACAATTTTAAAGTTGTCTGTATATAATTTAAAATAGGTTTTAAAATGGTAATTCTGCTGTAGGTAGGATGCTATATTACTGTAGGGATTATCACTTCAAAAGTTTTTTTCCCCCTGCTGATAATAGTTCCTCTTAATTAGCCTCTTACAGTTGGTATGGGTACTTCCACCTTTTCATGTTTCTCTGTATGTATAAATATCTTCTTACTATATGTTCCATTCTATGCATCTGATGAAGTGGACTGTAGCCCACGAAAGCTTATGCTGAAATAAATTTGTTAGTCTCTAAGGTGCCACAAGTAATCCTGTTCTTTTTGCTGACATGGACTAACACGGCTGCTACTCTGAAACATATTACTGTATGTCACAGAAGCCTACTGTGAAATCCTAGCTCTAATCAAGTCAATGGCAGTTTCACGACTGACTTTAGTGGAGCCAGGATTTCATTTCTCACTCATTAAACCCTTATCTAATAGTTATACTGTACTATACAAACAGAACATAGCATATTTTAGATTACCTAAAGGTCATTTTCAAGAAAACAAAATGCTCTGCCTCATTGTTGCATAAAGTCTACTAATATTTTCAGGGAAAAGAATGTAAGATTCAATCTAAACAAAAATAGTACAGGGAGACTATCACATCATCTGGGTTTTTTTGTTTTATTTTTTGTTTTTGTTTTGCTCTGACTGACAATTGGTATAAACATTGAGGATTCTTCTGTTTTTCCCCCACATAAAAAGAGTGATCATATTCTTTATCAGGCTTATGTTAGATAAAGGAAAATACCAACAAAAATGAATGTAACTGTCCAAGAGAAACCACTCTCTTTTCTACAGGCTGCAGTAGTCTGGTAACAAAACAGATGCGGTGTCTGCACACAGGAAGAACTCCTACCAAACTCAAAAGTGCAGTACGGAGAAACCACAGGCATCTCTCTCTCTTTCTCTCACAGACACACACAGACAGATTCCTTTTTTACATAAAGCATTAGTTATACCATTAAAAGTTCATTTAAGGGCAATTCTCTCCTTGCAGGCAATGGAATTGTGGTTCTGCTGTGCAGGTGTATCGGTGCCTGCTGTATACTGTGAAGATGTATTCTGCATTACTATATCTGCAGCAATGCAGAGGGGTGGATACAGAGTGTGCCGTGGGAATCCTCAACGAATAGGGCATTGCAATGACTGAGGCTGACTGGAGCACAGCAGCATTCTAACATCTCCTCTCTGCCTGTCACACCTCCGGCATGGCTGGCTTTCTTACCGGGGGATTTTCCTAGGGGGGAATTCCCCAACGGTCTGGGGATCTGACCAACACTTTATAGACTTTGTACCTATTAACTGCAGTAAACATAGAAACAGATATCCTGGGGTTCTCATCATCAACTGGTAAAAGTAGAATCTTATCCTCTATGTGGACCTATCCCTAGAGAAGGGCATGACACTGTTTGTGTTACACTATATTCAGAATGTTTGGCTATAAAATGCAAACCATTTTCTTTAAAAAAAAATGTGAGTGATATAACCTCAGTGTGGAATAAAAATGAGGTAAGATTACAGGAAGGAGAAATTTAAAAATAAATATCTAAACATTTTTGAACATCTGATTCAGATTGTTGTTATTGCAATTCCCTCCAAAGCTTCCCTGTTAGTGGCTCAGAGACTTCAACTCAAATAGCCTTTTAAGTGCTGTAGGAAAGTATAAAGTCTGGGGAAGGAAAAAGGTATTTTACATAAAGAAATGTACCTAGGAAACCTGTTATTCTGTATGCATCACTTGTAATGAGAACAATTTGCATTCAATTTATATTTTTAATGAAATCCTAAAGCTTTGGCCATGAACCACGCAGTAATATTAAAATTCCAGCTAGCCGAGATGAAGACTTAAAAATAAGAAAAAGCAGCCACAGCAACCATAAGACAAGCTTTGACATTTTTAAAGCTCATCACCACAAAAACTGAATTGAAACTTCACATGTGACAGTGGCTTTTGAGAAGGAATTAGCAACATATGTTCCATCCATTGGTTTTAGAGTTTTTGAATAACACAAACAGTGATGTAATACATGCATACGTATACACATGTTCACGCATGTGCATAAGTCAGTCTCTCTACACACTCACATTTCTTAAGGGTGTTCTACTTTCACAATCTGAAAAATACCCACTTTGGTTACTGTGCAAGAATCAGGTCACTAAAAACATGCCTTTGAGTGGTTTTGGGAGGGAAATCCTGTTTACGCAAAGCAAGCAAGCACAGTGTTCCACAAAAAAGTATGGGGTCAGTTCTAGAGGGAAAACTATTTCTCAACTTCTATCTACTTTTTATCCAAGACTTCTCTTTTCCTAGAGAGTGATGGATCAGTTGCTCTCACCCACTGAATAGTCAATCTCTTCCCCAGGGAAGATCCTTGCTTCACCAAGGGTATGTCTACACTAAAGTTGGAAGGTGTAAATTCCAGTTCAAGGAGAGAGATACCCATGCAAGCTCTGATTGAGCTAATGGTACCGTGAGCAGCGAAAGGGAGTAGCCACCCCAGTACAATCCTCTCTGAGACCATAAGTACATACTTGGAGCACCAAACCCCTCCCACTGCTCAGGCCCCCCATGGCTACACTTCTATTTTTAGCATGCTGGCTCAATCAGAGCTAGAGCAGGTAATGTCTCCTTGAGCTGGATTTATACCTTCAATTCGAAGTGTACACATACCCCAAGTCTCAAGCCTTGGTGTAAACTTCCCTTCTCCCCCTTATGTCCTCTTCTTCCTGAACTACAATACCATAGGCTTGACACTTCTGGCCAATGTTGTGGAAACAAGAAGATTTAAAACGGTCTCCTAGCAGACCACTATTCTCTTTCCACCCTAAGCCAATGAGGACTTTTGTACACCCATCACAATTATTTAGAAATGCACTCAATTTTTTATACAAAGTGCTGGACTTCGTATATTTGTTATGAAAACAAGATTAGCCAGTTTCCTCTATTGTGAGCTATGAGTTTTCATAATAGCGATTGTCCCCCATGGGTCACCTTTAAGTAAGCTCTATGCACATTTCTCCCTTAGTTTCCTATAAAGTTAAACTGTTCTTCTATCTCCAGCAACGGAAACAAGAATCATTGGCACAGCAGTACAGGGAGGGTTTGTTCAAGGTGCTCCTAGTTTCCGGATAATCTTTTCAAAACAAAGGCAAGATGGAGTACTGATATGATTACGTATACATACCAGCACTCTGTACTAAGTGGAAAATCTTCCTTCATTCATTTGATATTCATCACTTTGAAGTCCTAGCTGTAGTGCCGTTGTACTTGCAGCCAGTAATTCACCGGAATTTTATGGAGTTTTCACAGTGTATCCTTATTTCACATTCTCTGTGAATATAAACTCAATGTCTGAATCAAGCTTCTGAACCCATGATGTTTGAGTCAGCTAAAATTTGACAAAAATATTCATCTGTTTCTGCTTATTAGAGATGAGCAAAAAACATAAAATGTCAATTTCATGGATTTGTTTAAAAAAAATCATTCCAGGGATGTTTTATTTATTTTGGCAAAAACAAATTGGAGTTTTTCCCTGGATATTGTGTGGCAGAGGAGATTTATTCTTCTAGAAAGCTTGCTTACTTTGCAAAAGCAAAGAGTCTGGGACCTTATAAACTTCCACCATGAAGATTGCTGGCAGAAATAGCAACGTCTTCTTGACCCTGAACACCTGATACTCACAAAAATAAAAGTAGTCATTTTGTACAGCTCCGATTAAGACTCCTGTTATTTAAGGGGGGGGGATGCTGAAATCCTGGCTCAGAATTTGATGTTGCTTCTAATGGTATTTTTGTTACTGACTTCAGTAGGGTCAGGACTCAAGGTCAGATTTTTGAAGACAGTTTTGAAAATCCCACTAGGCACCTATCTCCATCTTTAAGTGCCTAAATATCTATTAAACATCTGGTCCTCAGTCCTGAGTTTAAACTTAAGCTCTAACTCAGGCAAACACCCATTGACTTTGATGCTAAGAATTAGGAAGGATTTAGCAGAGTGAATATCAACGAAACTCTAATTCTGAATTTAAAGTTGAAGTAAAACTTAAAAATAACATCTGCATTTACCAAACAGATTGGGACCAAAATCAGTCCTGCTAAAGTCAATGAGAATCTGATAATAATTTGTCACACAATAGATCCCAACAGCTATTTACTGGATGACTGCTGATTTCCCGCCATAGATCTGCTGCACTATCTGATGGAATTGGCACTCTCTTGATGTTAAATCAACTCTGTAATCCTGATCTTCCTACAATAGGGTATATCAGGAGTAACTATATGGAAGCAAACGGAATTACATCAATGTTAGAGAGGTCAGAATCAGGCCCTAGACATTTTTATGAATAAATATTTGAGCATATTAGGAGGATTTGGGGGGGTTACTTTCTAAATTCCCTGCATTTTCTGAAGGATTGTGTCAAGTTACAAACAGGTCGGGGAGGGTGAATGGGAATTCCAAGGTGAAGATGAGAAATGGTTTATCCGTAGGAGCTCAGTCTGCAAACTGCTGAATGTCCTCAGCTCTCAGTGACTTCAAAGAAGGTGAGAACCTATGCTCTTCCTCACAGGAGTGCTCAACAACTGCCGAATTAAGCCCTAAGAGTGAATCTGAATGGGAAATGGAGCAGGAACAAACAGCAACATTGCTAATAATCATCAAAGTTTTACCTGTCTGTCAGCACACAATCTAACTGCGTAGCCACACAAGCCGTTGAAATTTTGTCTAACCACCTGGGTACCTTGGATTTTTTTTTTTTTTAATTTCCCTCACAGTTTGCCACTGAGCCCCCATTCCTGAGTTTCTTGCATGCTCCTAAATTCCACTGAACCAAATGCACAAGGAAGACAGGCCTAAGTTGTAAAACAGCTAAATACATGAAAACACCTATTGAGCACATATTAAAAAAAAGATTTGGTGAGGCTACTGAGAGAGAGCGAGAGAGAGCACACACGTGAGACAGACCATGAGGACTGCACTGACAGATATGCAGTATATTTTATGGTCAGTCCATCAATTTAGTTTTACTAGGAACTAGTCTGCCTAACTCAGAATATGTTTAAACTAAACATACAGTATTTATTTAGTAGTTAATAGGGAAAGCCCCAGTCTCCAGACAATGTATAATTGCTTCATAACAGTGTATGTTCTGTAGCAGTTGGGCTTTAAGAATTATCCATTCCAATACATTCTTAAAATAGTCAAAGCAATGACTGAAGCATACCCAGCACTATGAAAAAGATAAACAATCTTATAAAATTACCACAGATACTGATTCACTGAAAATTTGAAGACTGAGCACCCAGCTCTTCTGTTAGAATCCTCTATGCAGAGCACACATAGGACTGGACTCAGTTTTTATTCCCCTTCTTTTACATATTTTACTGCTTAAAAAAACACCTTTGAAATAAAAGCCAGTCAAAAGACAGAAAAATTTATCCTTAGCTTCATCAGGAAAAGAATGTTCTTTCTGACTGATCTTATAAAAGATTAACATCTAGCTCAAAACACAGAGGGTTGAATTCAGCCTCAAACTCTATTGACTTTGGCCCAAAGAAGACAAGAGAATAACTATTTGCCCAGGCAGACTTAATAGCCTGCAAAATTAACTTTCAAAGCAATCAAATCTACAGTGATCTTGCCACATTAAATCTTTCAGGCCCTAGTTACTGCATGAATGATTTATGTGGCCTTTACACAGGACTTTTCAGGTAATCTGCCTGGAGAATTGTGCAGTGTGTTTATTCTGAGCAAGTTCTAAACATGGCTAGCATCAGAGGTCTGAACTGTTCCTTGATATTTGAGGCAGAGGAGACTAAGGGGAAACAGGAGTTACGTGTAATTTTTTTTTATCCCTAACTAATTATTTACGTTTGGGGTACATTTCTGGCTCACTAGACACACAATTCAATTAAAGACTGGTCCTATTTCCCAGTGACAGTCATTACCTGACACAGGTTCCACATTATGCAATAGAACAATTGCCCACAACACAGTGAAAGGGTGCTCAAGTCCAAAAGAGAATTGGGATAAAAACTGCACAAGAGAGCATTAACCAACTGGTGACTGTTCAGAGTGGTAGTGGGCTAGGTTATAACAACCATGCAACTGTAAGTCTTACAATTATCTAACAAATTAAACAAAAGGGTTACACTTTTCCCACACTTTAAATTTGCAAGTATAAATTTAGACAAACCACCCTCAGCTGTCATTAGACTACTGAGTATTATTAAAAGTACAGAGAATAATCAAGGAAACAAACATCCATGTACCAGTTAAGGCAGGGGTGGGCAAACTATGGCCCGGGGGCCACATCCGGCCCTCCAGACGTTTTAATCTGGCCCTCAAGCTCCTGCCGGGGAGTGGGGTCAGGGGCTTGCCCCACTTCACATGGCTCCCAGAAGCAGCGGCATGTCCCCACTCTGGCTCCTATCCATAGGGGCAGCAGGTGGTTCAGCACGCTGCCCCCACCTCAAGCACTGCCCTCGCAGCTCTCATTGACCAGGAGGTAAACGCTGCCCGGAGCCTGCACACTTGACCCCCTCCCGTGCCCCAACCCCCTGCCCCAGCCCTGATCCCCCTCCTGCCCTCCAAACTCCTCAGTCCCAGCCCAGAGCACTCTCCTGCACCCCAACCCCCGAGCCCATACCCCCAGCCAGAGCCTCCACCCCATAACCCAACCCCCTGCCCCAGCCTGGAGCCCCCTCCCACACTCTGAACTCCTCATTTCTGGACCCACCCCAGAGACCGCATCCCCGGCCAGAGCCCTCACCCCGTCCCGAACCCCAACCCCCAATTTCGTGAGCATTCATGGTCCGCCATACACTTTTAATACCCAGATGTGGCCCTCGGGCCAAAATGTTTGCCCACCCCTGAGCTAAGGCATTAACTTTATCTAAAAGGGTATCTCCAGGTGGTAGCTAAAGACATGCTCCTTGCTTTTTTGTTTTGTTTATTGTTTTTGTTTCTAACAAAATTTTAATATATGCAAACCCTCAGAACAAAAAAAACAAACAATAACAACCTCCCCCAATCCCACTAGGTAACAAATTTTATTGCTTTTCCTTTAATAGAAATGAATTATACCTCAAATGATTTTCTAAAAACAGTAATTCAATTGCAGTGATAAAACCTGTTTCTTTAAGATCCCTACTGAAACCTTAACAAAGGTAACTCTACAGAAGAAGCCCACTTTTAGCAATTAAAGTGTTATGTGCTTAACAGTTTCCACAATTAAAATGAGAAAGAAGCAATTAGCTTCTTTCTCATTTTACCATCATTGCCTTATGCCCTCAACCACGTTATACAACACAGGCCTGCTCTTTACCTTAACCTAACAATCTCAGCTACATTCAGCTACAACAACAACAAAATGCCCCATTCCATAGCTCCTTTTGGCTCAGACATTGACAGCTGACATTTTCATCACAAAGAGTAACAATTTACTGTACCTATCAGGAGTGCTGGCCTTCTGAAAATGGAAAGCAAGTTAAAATAAAACCTGCTCTCTCTTTAGCTGTCAAATAATTATACTAATGTTTTTGCAAAAAGAAATGGCCATGACAGCCATATTGCAGGACAGTTTCTGTACTGTGTATAATCATATCGTGAAGCTTGTAAAAGATTCTTCTGTAACATTCAGATTATTTTGTTTTGGCTGCTTCTATGGCTCTGGCTGCACTGCTTGACACAAATAGCATGGAGCATGTGCTATATACACCCCAAATGACTTTACAATACCATTCTTATGTATGCCCAATCCATCTGTCATTACATTCATTAGGGGTCCTCAGCTTGTTAGTTGCATCAGACCCTAAGACTATAATGTATGTGACTGCAGTGCCTAATTAAACAGGGATAGAACAAAATGCATCTATAGATAACATTTCAGAAGTGCCTAAGGGTATATCTATACTGCAATGACATGGTGGGAATGATTGCAGCTCAAGTAGATATGCCTAAACTAACTTTCATCTATCTAGCTTGAGTAATGGAACAGTGGAGCTGTAGCAATGCATGCTTCAGTGTGGTCTAGTCTTACGAATATTTACCCAGAGTTCCCAGTAGGTTTGTCCAGCCATGGCTTCATTGCTCTGGTATCTGCGCAATTACTAAACATCTTGATTTTGCTGACTGATTCATGATTAAATATGAATGTATATTTGCTAGATCATCCGAAGAAGTGGGTATTGACCCACGAAAACTTATGCTTCAATACCTCTGTTAGTCTATAAGGTGCCACAGGACCCTTTGTCGCTTCTATTTGCTAGATGAGATTTGTAGTGGAAAAATTCTTTTGTTTATGGGATCTGTGATTAAGTAAAGGCCTTCACATCTATGACTATGCATGAGCTAAATCCTTAACCCCTTAGTCAGGCAAAAGAGTGAGTTAGGACTTCAGAATTTGACACTTGACATTTAAAAGAAATCAAGAAGAACCGCAAAAATCAACTATTTTGTTATTACTGCAGGCATTTTTTGATCACATCTAGTCCTCTTTATTTAGGGCTTGTCTGCACTAAGCCATAGTGCAGTCTACAGGGCTGTGAACTGCAGAGTGCACCAAAATGTTGAGCTCTAACTACCAATGTAGACTCTGTTGGCATGAACTAAGTAACTACTTGTGATAATGTAGTGGATGGGTATGTCTACACTATGAAATTAGGTTTATTTTATAAAAGTCGATCTTTAGAAAGCGATTTTATACAGTCGATTGTGTATGTCCTCACTAAGCGCAGTAGGTCAGCGGAGTACGTCCTCAATACCGTAGCTAGCATCGACTCACGGAGTCCCACAGTCCCCACTGCCCATTGGAATTCTGGGTTAAGCTCCCAATGCCTAATGGGGCAAAAATATTGTTGTGGGTGGTTTTGGGTACATGTTGTCAGTCTCCACTCCCTCCTTCCCTCCCTCCGTGAAAGCAACGGCAGACAATCATTCCACACCTTTTTTCCTGGGTTACCCATGTAGATGCCATAGCACGGCAAGCATGGAGCCCGCTCAGATCACCGCTACTGTTGTGAGCATTGTAAACACCTTGCGCATTATCCTGCTGTATGTGCAGAACCTGGCTAGGAGACACCAGCACGAGGACGACTGTGAGGAGGACATGGACACAGACGCTCCTGAAAGCACGGGATGTGCCATTTGGGACATCATGGTGGCAGAGGGGCAGGTCGATACAGTGGAACGCCGATTCTGAGCCCGGCAAACAAGCACAGACTGGTGGGACCGCATAGTGTTGTGGGTATGGGATGATTCCCAGTGGCTGTGAAACTTTCACGTGCGTAAGGCTACTTTCCTGGAACTTTGTGAGTTGCTTTCCCCTGCCCTGAAGTGCAGGAATACCAAGATGAGAGCTGCCCTGACAGTTGAGAAGCAAGTGGTGATAGCCCTATGGAAGCTTGCAACACCTGACAGCAGTCGATTTTAAGAGCCCTTTAGGTCGATGGAATAGGGTTGGTTGTGTAGCCGCATTGCTTATAAAATCGACCTAACACAGCTAAATTTGACCTAACCTCATAGTGTAGACCAGGGCTATGTTAACATGAACTTGCTACTTTTCAGTTTGCTCCAGCAGTGTCCACACAGGGCAGTTAGAGTGTACCATTTTGGTATGCCCTGCAATTCACACACCCCAAAGCCTGCACTGCCATGTAGACATAGCCTCAGGGTATGTCTACACGTAAACTGCTACCGTGACACAATGGCAGCTGCACTGCTGTAGCGCTCCAGTATAGACACTCACTACAGAGGTGGGAGGGGGTTCTCCCATTGCTGTAGTTAATCTATCTCCCGGAGAGGCAGTAGCTAGATTGAGGGAAGAATTCTTCTGTTGACCTACCAATGTCTACATCCGGGTTAGGTCAGCATAGCTATGTCTCTCAGGATTTTTCACACCCCTGAGGGACGTAGCTATGCCAATTTAAAATGTCAGTGTAGACGAGCCCTTAGTTTAACTTACTCAGACTAAGCAGCACATGAAAATGACATTTGTCCTTTTTGCCTGTCAAACATTTTTTTTTTTTAATCTTTTTTCTCTTCACTCCTCCCAGACAGCATTTTATTCTTTTTCTTATAGATTTTTCCCTCCTGAAGCAGATATCAAAATATTTCACATAAAATTATGGATCTTTCTCTGAAGCCATTATAAGAATAAAAGTAGTGCTAACAGTTGTGCAGTCATGGGATGACAAATGTGAATGCCTTAATTGGTTTATTGGACCAGAGAGATGAGCTTGTTTTTAGTAATGTCACTTCTAATACATAATGGTAGTAAAGAACAACGGAACAGTCTATTTCCCACAGATATCTTCAAAGCCTTGCAGACTGCCATTTGAACCATTCGTTAATTACTTCTGGCACAGACTTCAGCAAGCTCCAGTAAGCCAAAACCAATAATATTAATTGTATTTTGCTATAACAAAATAGTAGTAATTATGATGTTTCACAAATATTTGGGTTACTTTTATGGAGCATTTAATGCACAGCAAGTAACACCCTAGATTCATTGGAAGGTCACTGTTTTTCTGTCTTAGCATCTCCTGATCTTGAAAATGCTGAGTGTCCTCAACTCCTGTTGAAGTCAATGGAAGACGCAGGCAGTCAGCACCTCACAGGATAAGGCCCTTCATTTAATGGTGACTTGTATTAGTCCAACCCTAAATTATTATTATAATAAATATAATAATATAATACATTATTTTATTAGTCCAAGCTAAATATGAGTCAACAGTGTGATGCTGTTGCAAAAAAAGCAAACTTGATTCTGGGCTGCATTAACAGGTGTGTTGTGAGCAAGACACGAGAAGTCATTCTTCCGCTCTACTCTGCGCTGGTTAGGCCTCAACTGGAGTATTGTGTCCAGTTCTGGGCACCGCATTTCAAGAAAGATGTGGAGAAATTGGAGAGGGTCCAGAGAAGAGCAACAAGAATGATTAAGGGTCTAGAGAACATGACCTATGAAGGAAGGCTGAAGGAATTGGGTTTGTTTAGTTTGGAAAAGAGAAGACTGAGAGGGGACATGATAGCGGTCTTCAAGTATCTAAAAGGGTGTCATGAGGAGGAGGGAGAAAACTTGTTCATCTTAGCCTCTGAGGATAGAACAAGAAGCAATGGGCTTAAACTGCAGCAAGGGAGGTTTAGGTTGGACATTAGGAAAAAGTTCCTAACTGTCAGGGTGGTTAAACACTGGAATAAACTGCCCAGGGAGGTTGTGGAATCTCCATCTCTGGAGATATTTAAGAGTAGGTTAGATAAATGTCTATCAGGGATGGTCTAGACAGTAATTGGTCCTGCCATGAGGGCAGGGGGCTGGACTCGATGACCTCTCGAGGTCCCTTCCAGCCCTAGAATCTATGAATCTATGAAAACCCAGCGAGGTGAGCATGAAAACACTTGATCAAATTCTCCCATTAGACAAACATTTGTAACTCCATTAAAGTTTATAGGAGTTGTGTTGAAATATCTGAAGGCAGAATTTGCTGTTTACTTGCATATATGCTTAGTGGTCATGTGAGGAACACATACCATACAATTCCCTCACTTTATCTTTGATAAAAAACGTGACTTACAATCTGCAAATACAAGTTGCCTTTTAAGGAGTGGGTTACAGTGGTGGCGGGGGGCTTCCCTTAACCTTTTACAATGAATCAAATAGAATTCTCAGCATTTTTCTTTCAGGCTCCAATTCAGGAAAGCATTTAAATATGCTCTTAAGCTCATCTCTGTTCAGGACAGCATTTAAGCAGATGCTTAAGTCTCATTGACTCAATAGGATTTAAGCACACAAATTCTTCCCTGAATAGAAATGTTTTTCTAAATTGAGGCCTCAGTTTGCCAAAGACAGAGTAGTTAAAAAATATTATAAATAGAATCCTGAATTCTACAATTTATTTCAGCCTTTTACCTGCTGACCTGGAAGCAGCTAATTATCCTAGGAGAGAAAAAAGTATCACCTACAGAGAGAAAGTAGTATGTGTTTTTCCGATATAGTAGAATCCTAAATATATTAATATCATTTAACAGGAATGGAAAACAATCATTTCTATACACTAAGCAACTAAGGTTTAATTGGCTATTATGAAAATAATGGCCATAAACATAAGGGACCAATAACTGGAGGGTGGGGTGGTCTATAGTTTTTCCCACAGTACCAGAACACCTACTAGCCTTGCAGCCAGGTGAAAATTACCAATGCTGCCATGCTCCCCAAAAGACCATGTCCCTAAAATTGAAAGAGTGAGTTGCATACTTTTTATATACTCTATTTAAATGTAACATACTGTCAGTCAACATTCTCTTTAATGCACTTAGTAAGTTGCATTTTTGATTTTTCTCTTTCTTGCGTTATAACATCTTTCCCATCCTGACTTTTTAGCGACTTATTCATCTATTTTCCTATAATAGATTATAATACATATTTTCCTGAGTGGTTTTCATGATTTCCTCTTTTACTCCACTCCCTAGGCACTCTCATTTATTTTATTGTGTACTCTTCTAAATATTTTCATTCCTATCTTTTCCTACAAAAGCCCTCAGTCTCTCAAAACAGTACTTCTCTTTTCTAGCGTATCACATCAATCTCTCTCACCCAACACCAGTCCATGCACCCACTCACACTGGGCGTTGCCCCCTAGATACTGATGTCCCTTCATCCTTTTGGTCTTAAGGTAGTAGCTTAGTGTGGAAACTTTATCAGACACTTAATATCCTCAAAAATAAACTACTAGCTAACAACCGAAACAAAGGACGAAAGGGAGGAGGGAAGGAGTTACTGGCCGGGGCAATGCCCAGGTGTAAAGCCAAACCTTCCCTTCCCCCCAGGTTAAGAGGGTTGGCAGGAGGGGGAAGGGGTAAGAGAACAAGAAGAGAACAAGAAGAGTGCTCTCTCTGAACCCTTCTCAAAAGCCTCTGATACATATGAAGCCTCCTTTACCAGCTGCTGGAAGAGGAAAAAATATTATCTGCCTATTTCCCTGCCTTCCACCCCCTTCTACTCTACCCCTTCCATTAGCTTTCTAGCTGCTATGAAGGCCATGCTATATCTCTGCTAGACAAACAGGAGGTAGATCACATGATGATTACCAGTTCTGTTCATTCCCTCCAAAGCCCCTGGCACTGTCCATTGTCGGAAGACAGGACACTGGGCTAGATGGACCAGCATGGCCGTTCTTATGTTCTTAGCTAATCTAGCACTTTCACAGCCTCTATTTTCATGTGGTATGGGGCGGCTCTACCAATTCTGCCACCCCAAGCAGTCGCCGCCGAATTGCCACCGCCGAAAGAGCGGCGGAGCTGCCGCTGAATTGCTGCCGTGGGACACGGACTACCGTCCCATTCTGAATGCTGCCCCAAGCACCTGAATGCAACAGAATGAAACTGTGGGAAGATTGTGAAACTGCCAAAAATCAGGTCAGTGTTCTGCGTAGGAGCAGTGAAAACTGACCAGGACTGCAGTCAGCTTGGCACCCTTTGTGCATACAATGGTCTATGCTGACAGAGCCTGAAGTGGGATTGGGGCTTTAAAAATAAATTTGCTGTTATCATGAGATACAAGGCATCATTTCTGTCAAGTGTCCAGCCTGGAAACTTGAAAAGAGACAGTTCAGTAAATCCCATCAATGTAATCAGGTGGTTAAAATGGAGAGGTCAAACTCAAACCCTGGATAGCTCAGGGAACTGGTAATTGGATAACAACATATTCATCTTTTGGTCTCCAGTTCAAACACAGTTCAGGGGGACAGCGACTGAAAGTCATTACCAGTTCTCAAAGGAAAAGTATCCACATCATCCTCAAAAACCCCCATCACAGCTGGCGCTCAGCCAGGAGACCAAGGATGGACTTAGCATAGAAAGACCCGGTCTTCCCTAGAGGCGGTCCCAAGGTTGGAAGGAAAAGGCCAAGCGTGGGGTGGTTTGGGGAAGCTTGCTGCTACCCATGTTGTATCAGTTCTATAGATAAATAGGTAACTTCAATTCCAGAGCTGTTGATTTGAATGCTTATACAAGAATTACATTGACTCAAGAGAATAAAAAGGCAGATTCCACCACACACACTTAATACAACTGCTCCCCAGTATATTGCTTTTCATGCAAAGCCAAACACAAAGCTTTACATTCCAAGTATAAAATTGCAAGTTGTTATAATGGTAACAGAAGTTCATCCAGGGGGATGAAGATCCAGCTTTCTGCACCACTATAAAAGGAAGGTGCAGAAATGTTTAAAATTATCCACAACACAGCAGATTGATGAGCCCCCTTAAGGCAATATTTTACTAAGGAATATAATTAGGGCCCTATCAAATTCACAGCCATGAAAAATGTGTCACGGACCATGAAATCTGGTCTCCCCAGATGAAATATGATCTTTTCTGTGCTTTTACCTTATACTATTCAGATTTCCTGGGGGAAGACCACCGTTTCTGAAATTGGGGGTCCTGACCCAAAATGGAGTTGCGGGTGGGTGGGTGGGTTGCAAGGTTATTTTAGGGGGGGTCATGGTCAGTGGCAGATTAGCCACTGGGCCAAATGGGCCCATGGCCAGGGCCCCAACCAATTGGGGGGCCCCAGAAAAATGGGCACCTCTTTTCCCCACTCTTCCTGCCTGGTGGAAGAGTATAAAAGAGGAACAACATCTGAGGGAACTGTATCATCAAACCCATTACCAGCAGCATCCAATCTGCATCACAGGAAATGGGTATGACCATAAGTGTAGTTATTTAGAGCAATGTTGGGGATCATGTTTATGAAGGGTGAGTAAAATCAAACCCTAAAATAGGTGATGTGCAGCCACAAGATAGCACTGCCTAAACCCCAAACCAGCAAGTACCGCTGCATTAACGTCCATAGGCAATGGAGTTATTGCTCTGGAAAATGTTTCACAGAAGTTGGGCCAATCCAACCACATTCAGATTTCCCATTCTCTTTTTCTCTCTCATCCACCCCTTTCACCCAAAGAAATAAGCCAGACTCTTGTAGTTAAGGCAACGTTACACTAATAATTACCATTTCTTACTTGGCAGAAGACCATGCCTTTCTTCTTATAGCCACTAATTATTCTGAACTTTACTTATTTATGGCCTTATACTGAAGTCCTCATACAGGCAAGAGTCACATCAACTTCATCGGGAGTGACACAAGAATCAGGACTGCAACATCAGGTCTATACAAATGTACTTTGCAAAGTCAAAGACACACATGAGAGAAATTCAGTAGATATTTCTCTTCCTCTACAAGTCCATTAACTTCAGTCATCTACAGAAGAGCTTTATATATGGTTAACCAAAGTTTCACAGATACTTGATATTCCCAGAACTCTTAGTGGCAAAAGTAAAATACATGAGACTATAAAGAAACAAGTTAGTTTGTATGGGGCAGGAAAGGAGGGTGAGTATTGGTAAAAAACAGAGAGAGGGCTAAAGGAACAAATCCAGACCCAAATAGGCCAATAATTCAAAGATAGATAGTAGAGTTTCACATTAGGATTTTGTCTTAGCCAGTTACAGGAGTGAACCGACTGCAAAAGTGGTATCAATATTCAAACTTCTCGAACGTCCAGTTCTGATCCTGGTTCTAAACCCCACACTCACGAAAACAGTATATACAGAGAGAAATGCCTTAAAACAGAGAGATTCCTTATTACAAATTAATTTTAAGATTAGCACAAAGATTAACTTTGACTAATGCTTTCTGTCTCTTGTCCAGGACAATTTAGAGACATTTTCTATAATCTAGTCTGGTAAGAGAAAAGAAAAGTTAATATCCCATTGCTCAATCATCTGTTTTAATCTACAATAATCAAATTCTCTTTTTTAACCTCCCATTGCCACACTTCTTTTGCAGAGTTCAAAAAGCTATATAAATAAGTTTAAACCTGCAAATAGCATGCCAAGAATCTGATTTCTAGAGCAAAGAAAACTTTGTTAAAGCATTGAAAACAGCTTATACCCATGCTTGCATTGCTTCACTTTTATATTCTGCTGGTAGGCAGGGGTGAAAGTAAATCTAGGGACTTACTGGTACAGGGCTGGGCTGGGGCCAGCTCTGGCACCCAGAAGGGGCGGGGCCTTGGGCGGAATGGGCGGGGCTGAGGGGCGTCAGAGCCAGCTCCGGCCCCAGTACCAGTAAGTGCTTCCTTCCCCCTTTTGCCCCCCACCCCTCCGCCAGGGTAACAGTGGCAGCCGGGGGCTCCGCCAGCGGTTTAAGGACCCGGGGCGGTAGTGGCGGCCGAGCCCTGGGCCCTTTAAATCATCCCCGGGGGCCCTGGGGAAGCGGTGGTTAGGCTCCGGGGACGATTTAAAGGGTCCAGGGCTCGGCCGCTATCACCACCCCGGCCCCTTTAAATCACTGCCCCAGCCCCACCGCTGCTACCCCAGGGCTCCAGCAGCAGGGCTCTGGTAGTAATTTAAAGGGCCCGGGGCTCCAGCCAGTACGCCATACCGGGGCATGCCGGCTTACTTTCACCTCTGCTGCTAGGGCAGTTAGATGTCAAGTGAATTTTAAATTCTTTGGTTGGAGTGGGTTAATGTGTAGGGCTAAGTGTACAATATTCTCAAATCAGAACCCAAGACTCAAATGATCTCTGCTTGAGATTCTTGCTAGGGCATTCTGATTGCAGTACTGAGATAGGAATGTCTCCTTGGGATAAAATATTTTTTACCTGGGAAATCTGATCACAGCTTACTGTCAACAAAGCTTCAATTGTTTTTGATGGATTATTTTCTATAATTTGTTTATAGCAATTTTATATACCTTATACTCAGTTGATTTTTCCTACATCAGAACTTCATGTAGAATCTCTCCTATCTTTTTCCTGTATTTTATTTTATTGTTACTATCAGAGATTAAAATGCACAGGATATAACGTATTGTCTAACACATTAAAATTTATAACTAAAGAGTGAGAAACTGTAAATTAGATCTTCTGTTTTCTAATGTATATTCACAGCCATGTTTTGGATTGCCATAATTTAAAGCTGGGTTTTAATAACTCTGGGATGCTTTGAATGCTTTACATAAGACCTTGTTTTGGCGCCCTGAGTTATTTGAGAATAAAGTCCTTTGAGACAAAGCTTTCCTTTAAAGCAATTCTTTAAAAATATTAATCTATTCACCCTCTCTCATTCTTTAATTACTGACAGACTTTTAATCTGGTAATATGCACGTGGTGTATGTGGGGGGTGTCTTTTGTTGGAGGGTTGTTTTTTTTCTGCCAAGGTGACCCTTTCCATCTGCATTATTTGTTCTTCTCTCTTCCAACATTTAAAAGGAGACTGGACATTCTACTTTTATGACAAAAAAATAACTGGCACAAGAGCGATACCATTGGCTTTTTCAACATTTTCAACATTAATGCTGCTGTTAAAAATTTCAATCGTATTCTTTAAAAAGCATAATAACTTTAAAAGTTCCTTTCCCCCTCAAAATAACTGAAAATCTTTGGTACTGTATAACACAAGTGTCTTGGCTAAAACACCAAAACAAGCTTGAATGAACCAGCACCATTCAAAGGAGTTATGGTAAACTAAAATTTGACCCTGCAGTAGCCAACCATCCATACACAAGGCTTGTCTTCACTACAGGGAGATCAATGCTGCTGCAAGGGGTCAATTTTATTATCGGGTCTAATGATTTTCAGCGCCCATCTTTCATGGTGAAACTGGGCAATATTGTCAGGAAAACCTCCCACAAAACCTGGCTGCTCACATGCTGGGATTAGGTGGGCTGGTAGTCCTTTCCTGTGCTTCAGAATTAGTAGGGTTGATCCATGGGTTTTCATGATTCCATCCATGATTTCCCCCAAATAGTTCAGGCCCACGATATGGACTCTGAATTACTGTCTAGAGTAGATGCTTAACATTCCCAGGAGAAGAAGCAGCAGCGATAACTGTGTAAGACAGGGCTGTGACAGATGCCTCAACTCCCTTTTAAGGAAGAGATAATTGCATTTGTCCACTTCAGTTGTGAGTGAGGCAGACTTCTCCACTGGAACTAATTAATTTGCATCAAATGGAAGCATCCACCTGAGGTACTGAAGCAAACTAAATGATCCGATCCATCTGGAGCTCAAAACCAGTGATGAAAATGGCGGATTTCTTATGCTTGGGGCTGACCTGTGTTGAGAAGCAGGTAGGTAGTCTTATGCATTTTGCACCAGTCGGAGCTTTTTCAGACTTTATTCTTACATATGAGTTGTAATAGTTGTGACTAGGTGGATCCCCATGACTAAATCCTTATCTGACAGGATGGCATGCAAAACTTCTACATCGTCACAGATGGAAGTGGATGCTTTCTGCTGCCATGGTTGTTTGGACATCCAATAGCACTGAGGGGTCCAAAAGGACCCCAAGCCTGCAAACTAATTTAATTTAAGAGCAGATGTCCTTGATAGTGGGGATTATTATAGAGATGGAAAATCCTTTGAAGCTTTTCCTACTAACATGTCCCTAGAAACACTGTTAGGGTATATACATGAGAAAAGTATTAAGTGAAAGAAGTTTTCTACTTATATATTCTATTAAATATTCTATTAAAGACAGGTCTGACTCCCTCCCATGTTTTTCTTTTAGAATACAATCACCCAGAGGAGTAGCTGAGAAAATTAGTTTAAGATAAATTAGATGTTGAGGGTCATAACTACACTAGAAGAACAAAGGATTAAACTATAGGGACAGATTCAAGTATGAGTAATTGGGGGCGGGGGGGAAGAACAAGAATAAAACCTTGAGCATAGTCTGAATGAAAAGTCAAAGCTGATGAGGATAAGAGAAAATTTATACTGATACCACTGTGAAGGGTGTCATAAAAATGAAATGGTAAAATATGCAAAGAGAGAGAAGAGTTTCTGTCATTTTATGGAGAAACATTAAAAGGAGGTTATTGTTTGGTAGTTTCAATGTAAATTGACTAAATTTTATACTTTTAATTGGCTGTTAAAAGTTATATCACACTTACACTTTCAACTACGCATTTGCTTTTATTTCATTACAATTATTTTTCATTTGTATACTTACTTTGAATAATCACTTAGCTTACCTAGAAAAAAACATTGTCATTTTACAGTATTAGAGGCAGAGTTTGAAAACACCTAGACATGTCATTCTGTATTCAGGTGAACAGTCCCACTGAAGTCAATAAATCAATGGGACTACTCATGTGTGTTCAGTTACTCATGTGTGTAAGTGACTATCTACATCACTGGGCCTTTAAACTAACAGTCCAGAGGTGATGCTATCTCAAAGCATGATTGGGCTGGAGGAACAGAGCAGCAAAGGGACTATATATAGCTCTCCGCCCCCCCCCCCCGCAGGTTTTTATTCTTGTGTAAAAGGAAAATATTGCATTTCTTGTGTGGTTCATAAAAGTGTTGTGTTCTTAAGTTGTGGTACAGTTAAAAAGTACTGAAAATGTGAACTCTGGTATTGTGACACTTTTCTACCTTCAGAGGGGGAACTTCTAGAAATAAAATGATAATGTAGGAAATTAGTAGGTACTCAGGTGATGAAACTGTAGCCAATATTGGCATAGTTGTAGGTAACTATGTACAAGTCATAAAGCACACCTCTATGTCCAAATGTTTTCGGAAGTAACAAAATCTATAGCTAATTTACTTAAAATATGTTTTTCACTTATTTTAAATCATGCCAAGATACAGTTGTTATAATGGAAAAGGTCAGCATCAATCTCAGAGGTATTTGAGATACCATACTTTCCCCCCGGTACTTAGAATGGGAAATAATTATGGTAACAGGTAACTCTTGACAAATATTGGCTTTTTCATGAATAGTGACCTCTACTTTTTGTACTGTATATAAGTAAAGCAAACATTTTTAGTCACTGCTTTTATAGTATATGTAATAAATATTGTCCATGATATCATGTAACTGAATTTTTGTGTTGATATATTTTGGTTTCTGTTCCATCATATATATTTTATGTAATTTTGGAGGGACTAGGGGGGTCACAATGTGGAATTGGTCACACTATAAATGAGGATTATTCAAATGTGAATATATTATATCTCTTCTATGAATATATAGATAGGAAGAGTGAAAAATTCATCTAAAATACTGATACATGCATTACCAGCACATTCAGTTGAACAAAGCAATTAAGCTTATAGAAAAACAGTAGATAATATCCAGAGACATGTAAATGTACTTAAATAGCAGTTATACAAAGTCATATACAAGGGAGAAAACTAATACGAAGAAGCTCTCCCCCCACCCCCTCAAATCCAAACTGATAGAAGTTTAAAATCTTGAAAAGGAAGACTTCATGGGGGTGAAGAGAAAATAGGACAAATGCAAAAAGAATCGAAAAGGGGAAATGAAATACTGGGATAAATATTTTTTAAAAGAATAAAACTCAGTTTGTGTACCTTACACACACACTGTTAGGCAATTTATTTATGTAGGGGATGGGAGCCAGAGCTCAGAAAATTTGTGAGGTTTTCTTGAAAACGGTATTGTGCTATCTCCTCAGGAATTGGAAAAGGAAGACATAATAAAAAATTAAGAATACTAACCTGACGGAAGAGAGAAAGATGCAGTGGTTAGTTATAAAATGGCCATTTTAGAACTGGCAGAGGCAAGCTGCTGCATCCCGGAAGGGTTAGACAGACCTCAGGAAGGCATGCTGGGAAAAAATTTCCCATAAGATGGCAATCATACACTAAAGAGAGTCAAAAGCGATCAGGGAGTTGAAGTCCCTACAGGGGAAAATGCTGTTTCAGCATGCCATCACTGTAGCACACACTAAATATGTTATGCTCTAGAAATCTCGAGAAACAATTTACATAAATGAGTTTCTCTTATTAACAATATTTGGAGAATGTCAAAATGAGCAATAGGCAAGCTTATTGCAGGCTAGACAAGTCCTAGTTTTTCAATACAGCTTTTTACAATTTTTGAGCACCTCAGTGCTGACCTACCATAGCTTGCAATGCCAGCCTGAGATTTTGGTTGAATAGAGATTACAAACCATGCTGAACCCAAACATATTTAGCTATGTTTAGACCACCAAAAAGTCACTTTACTTGTGAAAATATTTTAAAATGTAGCTCAAATTTCCAGATTTGAAAGACTAACATCTTAATCCACTGTAGCACCTAGGCAGTCTCTCAAACTGAATAGTTTTGTTAGTACCTTCTGATTTGCTATATCAAATACAACTAAAAAAATAATCCAGCACATTTATTACTAGATGGTCTTATCTGTTTAGTGACAATTTCATCCTCTGCTTCCAGACATTTTCATTCACAGATGATTCACTCAAATACCAAGCTTTCTTTCTCTTCTGCAAAGTATTCTTCCTCTGTATGTTGCCAGGCCCACTCTCTGCCCCAGTTGCACTTATTCTTACACTTAACTTATCCTGCTCCAAAACACAGGTGTCCTCCCATTCTTCCCTTAGGAAGCTCTCTGATTCAGCCAACTCCAATTCAGAGACTAAGCTTTAAAGGTAGCAGGAACTGAAGGGGTTGAATGAGTGAGAGGTATGTAAAAGAAAAAGAAAAATCTGAAAAGGAGGAGAGAGAGATTTCCCTCTCCTGGTCCCCATGTTCCATTGCTGATTGTAACTATTCTAGTACAGAGGCTGGAATCTCAACCAGGAAGAACTTTTATTTATTTGTGATTGACAGCAAAAAAAATAAATTATGGGAGCCCACATTTCAACTGGAGGTGGGGCAAATGACCACCAGGACTTCGACACACACAGGCCTTACATTTCTATGAGTCTTCTACTATATTCACAGTGTGGAGTGGCAGAGAGCAGAGCTTGCTTAACACAAAGACATGCTGGAGGAATTTTCTTCCTTTGCTTCCTCCATAGATCCTACCCCTTTCGGATGTCCCTTGAGTTTGCTGTGCTGAAGTTGTGCATCTTAGATCAATCCCTCACACACACAACCCCCCCCCCCCCCACCAGTGTTCTTCACTTGAAATCCCTAGCTGAACAAGTTCTGCTTGAACCAGAAAGTTTATCATCAATTCCTAGCAGAACTGGAACATCCTCCATTTGCCTCCTCCTTGTTAATACTAATAATACATAGTTTCCCAATTCCATTTATTTCTTTTGCATCTCAAAATTGTGAGATTTCTGTAAAAATCAATGCAGTGCAGAGTGTCCAACCACACAGCACCTCTCAGTAGAATTCTGAAGCTTTTATTTTCTGATGACTGATTACATTTGACTTGGACCATGAAACTGGGAAGAATTAAAATGTTTCCGACTCACTGTATATAAATAGATTCTCATTTCTCTTTCATTTTCTAGTTTATAATATATATAAAAAAGCACTAGGAAAACAGGCAGGTGTGTACTCACAATCTCAGAACATGGGAACTTAACATACACATATGCCTTTTCTTCCTTCCCTGCGGTGCACTCAAGCTGACTTGAGAATGCTTCAGTTTTGCCCCCAACTGTCTCTGTGCATAGGCTCTACAGGTACTGGAATTACTATGGGTATGTCTACACTACCCGCCAGTTCAGCGGGTAGCGATCGATCCAGCAGGGGTCGATTTATCGCGTCTAATCTAGATGCAATAAATCAACCCCCGAGTGCTCTCCCATCTACTTCTGTATTCCACCACTGCGAGAGGCGTGGGCGGAGTCGACGGGGAAGCGGCAGCAGTCGACTCACCACAGTGAAGATGCCGCGGTAAGTGGATCTAAGTACGTCGACTTCAGCTACGTTATTCTCATAGCTGAAGTTGTGCATCTTAGATCAATCCCTCCCCCGCCCCCAGTGTAGATCAGGCCTATATGTCAATAGAGGGCATGTGCTTTAAGGAAGCATACAAGCAAATCTGATGGAATGAAACTATCCAGCGTTTTGTTTGTAAGTTCCCTAAAGTTGAAAGAATCCAAAGGAAATAACAGCTTACGAGGACAACACTGAAGTTTGAGGGCGATAAAATGAGACATTTGGTTAAAGGATATTTTCTGTCGGCTGTAAATGGAGGGAACTATGGAAATTGTCAGAACTATATTTTCTCCAATGGAAAATTCTGATGCCAAGACATTTTTTTTTCATACTGACTACATTATTCTTCATAAAGAACAATAAGAGACGGTCCCTGCTTCGAAGAATTTACAGTCTAAATAGACAAGACAGAAGAAGGATGGATGGAGAAAAAGGCACAGAATGAAGAAACGATTGGCCCAATGTCACACAACAGGACAAGAGCAGGGGCAGAAATAAACCTAGGTCTCCTGAATCCCAAACTAGTGTCCTACCCACTGGACCACATTGATTCCCCTAACAGGAAATTATAATTATCTGCCACCTAACTATCAGAGACTGAAAGACAGGAGGCATGGAAAAATTCTATTAGTTCAATTTGATTCCAAATGGAGAAACATTTCCTGTGATATATTCCTAGGTGTTTTGTTTATTGCATTTTGAATTAATCACATCATGGGTCATCGTCTTCTTTTCAGAATATTCCATAGTCTATTAAAATATGTCAAGAATTTCTTAGTATCCAGCCTTAGCTTCCCTTTTTCTACATTTTGTACCTTTATTCTGGGTTAAAACTGGTCAAACAATTTAGAGTGAATAATTGAATCAATGAACCAAGCTAATTTTTCTGCTCATGAATTAGTGATAAACTGATTTTTACACATTTGTTCTGATATTGTTCATTAAACATTATGGATTTTCTGTCTCTCTTGGGTTGCTCACAAACTGTTTGCTTCAGCTGCTAATAATTTACTTCAACAAACACTGACTACTTGGTAAATATTTGTGGAGCATTACTGGTCACCTGCACTACATGGTACCGATTCTACTCATATACGGAATGACAAATTTTCATAAGGAAGAGAAAAGAAAACAAAAGATTTGAAGATGGCCATGCGAGCACTTATTTGTACAAGTATTCATGAGTCTTCTACTCATGAGACATTCTTTCAAACAAAAGCCATTCATATAAATGTTCAAGGAAAATTAATAAATTTAAGAATATTGTCAAATATCTACACCTGTTGCCATACACCATGGACCACCAAAACGATTCTTTTCTCTCCTCAATGCCTATACCCTTGAAGCACTTATGATAATCACATATATCTCCTCCCATTTGTGGAGTTAATCAAGGCTATACATAGCAAGGACCAAATGCTATCCTTGAGTCTGCAAAGGAATGCCCATTGCTATCAATAGATGCTGCACGTGCAGATTGAGGACACTGTATGGTCCCCTACCTTAAGTTTATACTTCTGACTATTAATCATTTGAATTCCTATCTGATCTGCAATTTCTTCACATTTTTCTTATATCGAGGAACACACAACTTCAGGCATTAAGGGTGTTGTCTTATTTAGCTTTAGACATTTTTCTCTATCATTCCCCATAGTAAAGCTGTATTTTTAAGTGTGTCAGCTAATGTGTTGTAAAGATTTATTCCAATATTTATAAATATGTTTTGGATAGTGACATGCACAGTAATATATAAATACCTTGCAATTAATCATAGAAGTGCTGTATTTCAGAACAGTTATAACACATTAAGTAACCATCAAAAATATATTTGGATAAATCCATCCGTAGTATAACTCCATTGACTTAAATGCAACTGTGACTGAAATAGCATTACACTAGAGATGAATTTGGGACATCCACTCCATTTTTGAGTTTTGCACATTTTGTTATAAATGCTTTACATTCTCAGCTATATTTAGATTGCACACTTCAATGCTTAAAAGAAAATGAAACAGAGAGGTAGAGCTCAAAGAGTCTTCTCTCTAAGGAAATGCAAGCCTAAAAAGCAGCTTAATTATCTAAACGTAGAATATTGTCAGTTATTACTATTTACCTGTCTTATTCCTCGTAAGTTAGTATGACTCTATATGGATGCAAAAGCCAATAAGAGCCATAGTAGTACTCTGGAAGTGAATTTATAGGCTTTACTAAAAGAAAACCAGCAAGCACCTGTGCTAGTAAGTATGGCATGTGATATATTTTGATGGCCTTTTAACTGTTTCTTCAATAGTGCACAGTTCCATCAGATGGGAAATTTGCTCACATGCTGTGTTAGGAAAAGCGCTGTGATAGGTAAACTGGCACACGCTGCAGGCACATTGCCCATCAGAAGCTAGAAGAAAAAATAAAAACCACAAGGGATATAAAAAATGCAGCAGAAACAGTTTCCTGGGCTGGTTGCCCTATGGATAGATCAGTGCACACTTTGACCTGCAGTTTGTAAGTCTAAATTTGATCAAAGTCAAAGTGGTTTAATGGAATCGGGTACATTTGAATGATAGAAGCTGTGGGTTGTCAGGAGAAAATAGTAGAAAATAATGTGGAAAACTTAATTTTAGACGAAAAGGCCCAGAACTGTTAAAATAAATACATATTTTCTGAGCATCCATGAAGATGTGAGAAGTGTGAGATGAAAGAGATCCTTAAGGAGACTATTTTTGTGTCAATCAGCTGACCACATACTAGGGGGCTAGTCTGCTGTGACTCCTGAAAGATGCAGTTTATAAAAGCACAGGGAAGGGGTGGGGAGTTGAAGTTGGAGGGGGGCTGTAAGCCACAATTGCACCACCCGGGCCAGCCTCTGCATGCACTAGTGGCTGTACAACAGCCTTCCTAGAGTTATCCTGCAGTCCAGAAAACGCATAATACTATGTGCTACAGCCATGACCCCTCAAGCCTCTATGCTGAGGACTCCGGGGAGTCAACACAGGGATGCATTTGCTAGCTCTGTGCAGCTTCTGCAGCGGGGGAATTTTCCCCCTAAATTACTCCCATATGCTGTGGCAGCAACATACAGGGACTGGGACAAGTGCCAGAATTGTTTGTTAAGCATCTATTTACTTTCCATGCCACTGGAAGGAAGTGACTTGGTTTCTCACCTACTATCCATTGTCCCTTGATAGGCAGTACTCTACTGCTCTGAAAAATCCATACTGCAATGAGTATGTTGTAGAATCCATATAAATTCAGATCACTAAGTACTTAAACTCCTTGAACCTTCTCTCTTGGCTCTTTCACCTCTGACTACAGGGAAAATGTGGCAATTGTCACCAGGGAAGGGAATTTATCTATGTTCCGCCCAGTTAATTTAATAACTGTTTAGTCTAACAAAATGAAATGGTCACCCAGCTCCTTAACAATCCGAGGAAAATGACTTTGTTTTGGAATCTTTTGCAAGGAACAGATCAGAAGTCTCATTCTAGCCATCCAAAGATCCTGTGCTGGTATCCCGTTCCATTTCCTGTACTGAAAATCCTAATGCTTCAAGTCCCTGTGCTCGTACTGTAGTTCTAATTTCCAGGTCACTGAGCCTGGACAATATTGAGGGCCTGGATGCAGTCTGCTCTGTATCAGGGCTTTGCACTTGAAACAATTATCTGAGTTTTCTTTGTGGTTTAAATGAGATCCTACTCATCATCAGACTTTTTAAATTCTCAGTGTATTGTTCAGTGGAAAATGACAGACAAGTTTGGATGTGGGGATTACAGCCATTGTATGTACGTGACAAATCAGCACCATTACAAAAACAGAAGTACAACTAGGAGGCCATTCAAAAGTCTGAAAGAGCCGGACTCTGATCAGTTCAGGTCACTAACATGTGCTAGTCTCTTCCTTTTTCAGACAATAGTATCTTATCTTACCCTATGCATTATCTAAATAATTAATAAGGTGTGAACATTTATAAGGATTGTTAACAAGAACCATTGATAGGATTACTATCAGAAACCACATTTTTAAAATGTTATTCTATCTACTATATTAGGAGCAATTTAGAGATGGCACCAGACCAAAATAAAAGCCAGATGGCATTTCTGTGGTGCTAGGAGCATTCAGGAACTAAATCTAAGTGCTGATGTCATAAATAATTATAAGCACATTTCCCGCTTTTACTTTGATTGTTAAACTACATCCAGTTTTTGGGATAATTCAGTTCAATACTAGTTACACAATTTTCTCAGTCTACAGTAAAATGAAAAAAAAAATCTCTGGCAATATTTTGATTGCTATTTCCATTTCTATTTACTTTACCAAGCCTCTTTTACACCCCTTATAGATTATTATTTTTATTCACTTATGTTGTGTTAACATCCAGAGGCGCCGATCAAGGATCAGGGACCGATTGTGCTGGGCACTGTATGCATGTGTGCACACAGTTTCTGCCCCAAAGAGTTTTATGATCTAAATATGAGACAGTGCAGGGCGAAGTTATCCCCCTACACCTCCAATGTCTAAGGAAATAAAACCCAGGTCCCAAATGGATGGGTGGGAGGGAATGCAAGCCATAGCTTTGTTCTCCTCCTTCCCTTGACTCTGTAGAAGCCCATCTGTGAAGATGAAAAGCACTATGGAAGTTATGTGTTATAAAATATTATTTCAGTTCATTGCCAGCATATTGACAAAAAATGTGGGTCTTGTTTTAGTTTATAATAAAAAACCCCTCAAACAGTACATTACAGAGAGAGAGAAACAAGCTTTTTCTCCCTTTCTGTACTTACATTTAAACAGATATATATTGCTGTAGCTGCTACTGAGATAGTCTTTGGGGCCCCATGAGGCCTGTGGCTGAAGGCCCCTCACCAATACTTCTGACAGCCTATCAATGTCAAAGACGAATTTTAGGTTTCATTGGAAAATAGTAAACCGCCAGCCTTTTTCAGTGTGGGGGACGACTGGAGAACATAAGCAGATTTTCAGAGTTTATAATGTATCATTCTGATTATACTAGAAATTAATGTATTCTTCACATTACTCAAGGCTGGCCTTTGTGTCTTGTGAAAGCCTATAGCTGAAGTTTCCTCCATTTGGGAAGCGGGAAGGCAGTGACAGACCGTTTTGGTGAAAGTGTGAATGGGTAGAGGACTAATACCATATTCAATGCAGAACACACCCGCCCTGGGTTAGCATAGGTGCTGCCGCTTTAAATAGTTTCCATCACATACAAGTTTCCAGTTTGGTTCAATGGCTTTCAGCACCCCCCACTATACAAACTGTTCCAGAACCCCTGTGGCTTAGTGTCTAAAACTTACCCCTGCCTGAGGTTTGCCTTTATTGTTAACTTAAATAATACAACATGAACCAGAACCACACTCTTAAGTTTTCTCCCAAACTTGATTTGTTCCCAGGATTTCTCCCTGCTCTTAGTTCCCTCTTCTGACTCAGAAAGGCACATAAATACTTTGATACCGTGGATGGAGGTGAATGAGCCCTACTTGGTTTACTTGCCAGCAGAATAGCAGGGTTCTGAAAGGGTGACATCCTGTTACAGGGTGAAAGGGCTATCTGAGCTGCATGCCTAGTATTGGAACTACCACAAGTTCCCTTCTGGCTGCCAGCCACCTGCCTGCTGCTGAATCACTCTTCTGCTGAGCAGCCAATGTGTCTTCTGACAGAAAAGGGAGGTAGTGCGAGAGGTAGCGTGAGAAGCAGTTGATGGATTAAGCCTGGGCCTGGAAGCAAGGAATTTGTGAATTCTAATCCCATCTTGGGCAGCAACTCTGTACTGGGCCTCAGCCAAATTACATAGACCAAAAACTTTTCATATGCGGGTGTTCAGAGAGAGGCACCTAATAGTCTGATTTTCAAAGGTGCTGTGCTAGTCCTCAGCTTTTCTTAAATCAAGCCATGTAATAAGTTCCCAGTTTTTAAACTAGCAGTTACATGAATTTTCACCTTAAGCTCTCTGACTTGATCTCCCCGTAATACTTACCTGCCTACCTCAATGTGGTGGTATGGACTAAGGACTATCCTAATATTTGGGGAGATACCAAAGATAATTTTGAAGATCCATCCTCAACATCACTAGTCCATTTCTGTGCATCGTGTTGCAATCATGGAGTGAGTGAGAAAGGGCTGGTCTACACTAGCCCCGAAATTCGAAGTAAGATATGCGACTTCAGCTACGTGAATAACATAGCTGAAGTCGAAGTATCTTATTTCGAACTTCAAAGTACTCACCCCTGGTCCACACCGCGGTGCGCAGGCTCCCCCGTCGACTCTGCCTGCTCCGTTCGTGGAGCAGGATTACCAGCGTCGACGGGGGAGCACTTCCTGGTTCGATTTATCACGTCTAGACAAGACGTGATAAATCGAACCCAGAAGATCGATCCGACGCCTCCGATACAACGGGTAAGTGTAGACCTACCCAAAGAGACAGCATATGTAAAATTGCATGGTATCCTCACCTTAAAAGTGCCAGAGCCAGTTCTGGTATTATTTTTGACTATAGCATTCTAACATTGGTGAAATTATTGGGGTTTACTGCTAATTGTATAGCAACATTCAATAAATTAATAATTGAATACAAAATCTGGCATAAAAATTAACAATTCATTCATTGTCACTCAGTTGCTGCTATTCTTATTCAATCTGGATTTCCAGATCTCCCAAGATAATGACTGGCTTGACTTTCATGTATTAGATTTGAAATGGACAGCACATCAGGTTTGTTTCTAGTTCTACAGAGATTACCTGTCAGAAAAAAACAGATAAAATAGAGATTCTTTCAAAGCTGGCATCTCAAATTAGAGAAAATAGGCACTCTTAATTCAATTTACCACTATTGAGAATCATATTATCCTCTTGGATGCACAGGAAAAGCTCCCATTGACTTCACTGAGAGTTGTGTACGTGTATCGGAAGACATAATTTTTTAGAAGGAAACTCAAACCTTCAATTAAGTCCAAGTGTCTCAAATGTGACATAGAATACCTAATATAGTTGCAAGCAAAATCATCCAGCATTTAGTCTTTTTATAATCCCAAATCCTGTTTTAGAAATAAATAGTAAAAATCTCAGCAGTAATCAATCATTCAGATGTGTCAGAGCAATATGTATTATATCATCTTCAAAGTAATGCTATTGCCAGAGATGTGCCCTTTCATATTTATATTAGGGCTATCAAGCAATTAAAAAAATTAATTGCAATTAATCACACTGTTAAACAATAATAGAATATCATTTATTTAAATATTTTGGATGTTTTCTACATTTTCAAATATATATTATATTTATTTTTGATTACAATTATTTGCACTGCAAAAAAACCCAAAAGATAGGATTTTTCTATTCATCTAATACAAGTCTGTAGTGCAACCTCTATCATGAAAATTGAACTTACAAACGTAGAATTATGTACAGAAGATAACTGCATTCAAAAATAAAGCAATGTAAAATTTTAGAGCCTGCAAGTCCACTCAGTCCTACTTCTTGTTCAGCCAGTTTTGCTCAAACAAGTTTGTTTACATTTACAGGAGATAATGCTGCCCGCTTCTTGTTTACCATGTCACCTGAAAGTGAGAGCAGGCATTCACATGGCACTGTTGTAGCTGGTGTCACAATGTATTTATGTGCCAGATGTGCTAAAGATTCATATGTCCCTTCATGCTTCAACCATCAGTCCAGGGGACTGCGTCCATGCGGACAACAGCTTCTGCTCAACAACAATCCAAAGCAGTGCAGACCGATGCATGTTCATTTTCATTATCTGAGTCAGATGCCACCAGCAGAAGGTAGATTTTCGTTTTTGGTGGTTCGGGTTCTGTAGTTTTCACATCGGAGTGTTGCTCTTTTAAGACGTCTGAAAGCATGCTCCACACCTTGTCCCTCTCTGATTTTGGAAGGCACTTCAGATTTTTAAACCCTGGGTTGAGTGCTGTAGCTATCTTTAGAAATCTCACATTGGTACCTTCATTGCGTTTTGTCAAATCTGCAGTGAAAGTGCTCTTAAAACGAACAACATGCTGTGTCATCATCTGAGACTGCTATAACATGAAATATATGGCAGAATGCAGGTACAACAGAGCAGGGGACATACAATTCTCCCCCCAAGGAGTTCAGTCACAAATTTAATTAACTTTTTTTAAAATAAGTGTCCTCTGGAATGGTGGCATGAAGGGGCATATGAATGTTTAGCATATCTGGCACGTAAATACCTTGCAATGCTGGCTACAAAAGTGCCATGCAAATGCCTGTTCTCACTTTCTTGTGACACTGTAAATAAGATGAGGGCAGCATTCTCTCCTGTAAATGTAAACAAACTTGTTTGTCTTAGCGATTGGCTGAACAAGAAGTAAGACTGAGTGGGCTTGTAGACTCTGATGTTTTACATTGTTTTGTTTTTGAGTACAGTTATGTAACAAAAAAAAATCTACATTTTTAAGCTGCACTTTCACGACAAAGAGATTGCACTACAGTACTTGTATGAGGTGAACTGAAAAACACTTTCTTTTGCTAATCATTTTTACAGTGCACATATTTATAATAAAAAATAATATACTTTGATTTCAATTACAATACAGAATACTATATATATATATATATATATATATATGAAAATGTAGAAACATCCAAAATATTTAATAAATTTCAATTAGTGTTCTATTGTTTAACAGTGCAATTAAAACTGCGATTAATCATGATTAATTTTTTTTAGTTAATCACGTGAGTTAGATCAATCAACAGCCCTAATTTATATCAGTAATGGTAATGGTAATCAGGACATGGTTTGGTTTGAGAAGTTATTTATTGGGAGTGATTTTAAGAATGAAGAACGGGAGATGTACGATGCTGTGGTACAGTCTCGTTCAAACTAGTCATGTGTAATCACCAGAGGGCCTCCCAGCTCAAGGGGTGTCTCACCAGGGTTTGCATGCTCGAAGTCTGGAGGACCCTTCTTGTTATGTATCTAATAAAGACAGTTGTGGTTTAAAAGTTAATATTCCCTGGTCTCACTCTGGTTCCTGAATAGGGTGACCAGATGTCCCGATTTTACAGGGACAGTCCCGATTTTGGGGGCTTTTTCTTATATAGGCTCCTATTACCCCCCACCCCTGTCCTGATTTTTCACCCTTGCTATCTGGTCACCCTATTCCTGAAGTACAGAGGCTACAGAATATGCATGAGGAAGTCACTCTCAGCTGCCTGTCTGTGTCAGAAAGCATGAGAGAGGGTATGTGAGTATATGAAGAAGAGAGTGCATGACTCAGCAGTAGAAATCACGTGAGGATGGCACCTGGAGAAATAGTTTAAGAGCAACTTTGTTAGGTACTTTGCTATTTTGAAGAGGGGTCACACATTTATGAATCATAGGGAAACATATATTACTTAGGGTACGTCTATACTTACCCGTCATGTCGGAGGAGTCCAATCGATCTTCTGGGTTTGATTTATCGCGTCTTGTCTAGATGCGATAAATCGAACCAGGAAGTGCTCCCCCGTCGACGCTTGTAATCCTACTCTGCGAACGGAGTCGGCGGAGTCGACGGAGGAGCCTGCGCGCTGCGTGTGGACCCCCGGTAAGTACCTTTTCATTCGAACTAAGATACTTCGACTTCAGCTACGTTATTCACGTAGCTGAAGTTACGTATCTTAGTTCGAATTGGGGGGTTAGTGTAGACCAGCCCTTAGCCTTAAAGTGTAACCGTCACCTGAAATTCTTTGTTAATTAAATATAACAAGTTAGGTTTAATATAACTTGTGTCTGTTATAAATTGTTTTGTAACATCTTATATTGATATACATATTGGGGGGGGGGGTGGAGAGGGAGGGGAGAAAGAATGATCATCTATCCACTAAGATCTGGGTAGTTAGTTCTCAACTGGCATGAGAGTTATAATCTAAATACTATTTTTAGCTAGGAATTTATTTCCCTTTTTTTAAGTCCTTTGGTTGGAGTATAAGTATAGATTTAATTGGCAATGATAATACCCTGCTATTTGGGGATGATGGTTAAAGAGACAGCCACCTCCCCAAATTGTTTGATAACGCATATATACAAAATGTTTGGGGGTTTTTATGTTACTTCATTTGAATGTAAGATAATTAATCTGATAATGCATTTATTTATAATTTATTCAATTTTAATGTGATTTGCATCCTATTCAATTAATGTAATTTGTTAGTGCTATGTTTTTATTGTTTTGTTTGTTATTAATTGTCAGGGTTTAACTAGGGTTGCCAGGTGTCCAGTTTTCAACCGGATCACTAAAAGTCCGGTTGGCCCCAGCAGCTGGCTCGACGCGGCTCCCAGAAGTGGCCAGCATATCTTCCCGGCTCCTAAATGCTGCCTCTGCCTGTGGAGCAGGCGCCACTCCGAGTGCCTGCTCTGCAGGTCCCATTGGCCTGGAACCGTGGCCAATGGGAGCTGTGGGGGCAGCACCTGCAGATAGGGGCAGCGTGCGGAGCCCCCTGGCCACCCCTGTGCCTAAGAGCCAGAGGGACATGCCAGCCACTTGTTGACATGCTGAGCCCATTCTTGCACCCAAACTCCCTCCCACACTCCCAACCCCTTAAACCCAGCCCAGAGCCCCCTCCTGCACCCCAAACCCCTCAGCCCCACCCCAGAGCCCACAGCCCCACACCCCCTCACCTCAACCCCCTGCCCGGAGCCCCCTCTTGCACCCCAAACCCCTCATCTCCAACCCCACCCTGGAGCCCGCACCCCCAGCCAGAGCCCTCACCCCCTCCTGCACCCCAACCTCCTGCTCCAGCCTGGAGCCCTTCCCACACTCCGAACCCATCATCCCCAGTCCTACCCCAGAGCCCGCACTGCCAGCCAGAGCCCTCACCCACTCCCATACCCCGACCCCGTCACAGCCCGGTGAGTGAGTGAGACTGGGGGAGAGCGAGCGACAGAGGGAAGGGGGATGGGCCGGGCAGGGCAGTTTCTTTTTCTGCAATCAGAAAGTTGGCAACCCCAGGTTTAACTAATAAAGTACATGGGTTTTTCCAGTCAGATCAATTGTTTTGCTCTAGAAGTTCGGGCCTGAGAACTTTTGGAGTTTATACAGATATCAACCAATTGTTAAATAGGCTATCACCCAAAAGTGCCCACAGAGACATTCTTATAGCACAATAAAAAGGCAGTATTTTCCAGGTGCAAACAGATGAACAGCAGGGCAAGACGTATTCTTTTAAGCTTTAAGAGATGGCTATGAATAATAGATAGTAAAAGCATCGTAGTTGACAGTGTCCCTCAGCTGACATTATAATAATCTTATAATCATCTAAAACAGCTTTTTATAACACCTAAAAGTGAAACTAATTCCATCCACACAGATATGGCATGTGTGGGCTCTATGCAGGGGGAGTACAGAGGAGCTGGAGAGATGAAATCTATGTCCCCACAGCCTGGGGCTATCGGCTAAACAATGGCTGCAGTCCTTCCCTGATAGTTCTGTGGAATATTGGGACCAGGGGAGCTGCATAAATGGAGATGGACAGCCCCATCCTAACCTGACTCCAGCTTACACAGGCCAGGCAAGGAGACACTTTCTGCTACATGAAGGTGGTGAACAAAGACCCCTCTAAAGCCACTCTACCTGCGGTCTGTATTCAGATGCTAGGAAGGGTATAATGTCCTCAGAGGACCTTGCTCTTGCCCTCTGCACCAGAGAAGTCATCCAACAAAATATTTAGCTCCCTCGTGAACAGTATTACTCTATGAAACAGAATTTGCAGAACTAATTTCTTTGATGCATCTTGGAATAGAAATAACGGGGTGGGTTTGGAATACGTATTGAACGTGTTGTTGTTTTTAAACTGACACTATATTCCATATCAATATTTTTTAGTTAAGATTTATACATGGCTATGGCAGTGTTCTATGTATTCAGAAAGAATTTGCATACTTCATTTTAGAAGATGTATGGGTTTGTTTGCTTAACATAAAAAAACCTGCAAATTTATTTTTCCCAGTAAAATGAAAATGACATGGCTTTATGTTCCCCATCAAGAGCAGCTCAGCAAAACTACTTCTCTTAAAACTAAATCAAACATGTATTTGCTTGAACTTATGCCAACAGAAAATGAAGCCATTAGGACAAATCAAAGGATAGAGCCGCATGAAGAAGGAATGGCAAATCTGAATTTTTATATTTTTTATGAGGAACATTAATTTTTGAGCTCATGATGGCTCAAACCTACCTTTCAGCACTACATTATAAGTGCATACTGGGCTCTATAATCTTGTTCTTAGGGACTAACCATTGAGTTTGATGTATTACACAGTGAACACCAAGAAGTGCATCTTTAAGAGAGGTCTATCGTAATGGACAAAAACTGCCAATGTAGAAAAGGCCATTCATTATGGTAAAGATTTTAGAGGGGGGGGGGGTGCATAAAATTAGTCTTCTAAACCATATTTAGTCACCTAAATAAATGGTCTGATTTTCAAAGGTGCTAACGCTCACATTGGCTTCAAACTTTGGGCACTCTTTAAAATCTTAGGCTCAAATCTTTACAGCTGTTTCGTTACAGTGGCTACATCTGCACTGCTATAATATTAAGGCATAGTCCGTTTTTCTTTTCTATGCCCATAACATTTCAGCACTTAGCATGTTACTTCTCCAAGTTATTTAATGGAAAAAAAACAAACTTTGCTTACAGAATTGCTCTCTGAGCAAGATTCTTTTATGAAATTTAGGGGGAGGGAGAATGTTTTGACTAGTCTTCAGCTATAGAAGTACCCAAAAGTTAGCAATTTCAGACCTTTTTTTCCTCACATCTTAAAAGCTGCTTTAGTTTCAGAACTGGAGTTCCGTGCCAGACTAGGCCCTCAAAACATCCCCCTTGGTAAGAAGGGTTAGGAACCAGAGCATGCCCCAGGAGGAAATTCGGGAGTCATTGTTTCTAATAGTTCTGTCTCCTGGAGCTTCCTGGCACATAGGAAGCCTGTCTACCATGCCAGTACTTGTCGCGCAGTGTGTGCTCACCTCTGTGACTGACTAGGTGCATTAGCCAATGGGAGGGTTGATCTGGGGCCATGTCTCTGCTACCGATCATCTCCTCTTTTAGAGTGGTTTGTGTGCTGAGGTGGTGCAAGCAGGATGCAGTTCCTGCACTTAGATTCCTTTAGCACAGGAACTGCAATTCTGGCCACGCCCTGTGAAGAACATGGGTGAATTTCTTTGTGCCCTCTCCATTGCACATGAACAGATTGCAGGGGTGAGTGGGTCAGCCATAATCTGGCCCCCTGCAAGCAACTAGGCCCCTTATGTGGGCTAGCTGATGTCTTTGACTAGCTTAGGAGACAAAAATTAACATGGATTTTGAAAATGAATTAATATACAACATTAGTGATGCAAAACAACAAAAGCAAGGGGGCTCAAAAACCAGAGGTCATCATTGTTCCTAACTTTCCTTTTTGTTTCCAAGGCAGTCTTGGAGGGCCCTCAAATTAATGGCTGAAGTTACATAAAATGCTGCTTCAATCAGACAAGTGTAGGAACATGTAATATTTGCTTTTGTCATAACTCTAGCCTTATCTCTATGCTTTTTGTCTGTTTAAATTCTGTGAATAGTGTAATGGAAATACTGGTAACAGATAATGTTTCTTACAACTGACAAAGGGAAACTATTGTACAATCCACTAAAATCCAACAGGTAATCATCACTGGAAAGTTATGGGTGCTTGTGGAAACTTGCAATTTACCCCCTGAAACTGACGGGGTTGCATGGGAGTGCCTGAAAACATTCTGTTGGGTCCCGGTTACTTTTCAGCAGATGGCACTGTAGTACCAGTATTTTAATTTGTTAGACAACGGTTTGCAATGAGTAGAACTCCTAGGAGAATGAGGAAGAATAGAAAGTTTCTCTCCCTATTTCTGCATACAGTTTCATAATTGATTTCAACTTCATAATGTTGTTTGAGCAAGGATGACTCAAGGTTACTAAACAAAATTTCTGTTGTACACATTGGTAGCTTTTGAATTGTAAAAGGCAGCAAACATTAATATTCATAAACAAGTCACACCAGATGCTGACAACTCAGAGTGAATATGCTGTACTGTATAATCCTACTGAAAAATACATGGCAAGAACACCATAACTCCCATGTGCTGAATACTGGTAGGTATTTACCAGAATACTGATATCAGTGGGATAACTTTTGTTACACACCAACAAAAAAGTATCGAACAAATCTATTTGAGCATATACCTGGAATTAAGAGAAAAAGCAGATGAAAATAGCACAATTGTTTCTGATTTGTCCAATCTTAGGTCCCGATCAGCCAGGTAGCGCCATGGAATAGAAGAAAGGTGCAAAGGGCACTCAACACCTACTGAGGTCAACGGGAATTCAAAGCACTCAGCACCTTGCAGGACCAGGACCTTAATTTGTTGATTTCACAATAGGGCATTGTGTAGAACTGGACTCTTTTCTCACCTCAGTGTAACCAGGAGTTAGTCATGTGCTAGGCCCTATGCAAACACAGAACAAAGACAGTTCTTGCCCCAGTGAGGAAAGGTGGGCCTCAGAGCCAGGCCCATGTGTCCCCAGGCAGTGCTCAGACCAGAGATGCCAACCAGCAGCTCAGGTGAACAACTGCAGAAGGCAGGCAACCAGTGAAGCTCTCAAAGGGCCATGTACACAAAAATCCTGATTGGCTGAGAAACTCTACTTAAACCAAAAAGAGGCACAGGAAGTTGTCTGAGCAAATAGAGAGGAATCCCTGTCTGGCCGCTACTATGGACCCTGCGCCTATTTGCCTGATTTCTGAGCCCTGCCTCCCACTCTGTGCCTGTCCTCTTTATCCCAGACCTCTGTTTGCTTCTGGTTCTGGCTTTCTTGCCTCGCTCCAGGTCCCTGCTCTTTCACCTGACACCAACACTGATTTTGGCTTTGACCCTTAGCTTGACACCTGGCTCTCTCTCCAGCTCTGACCTTCTGCTTCGCACCTGACATTGACCCTGCCTCTGGTTACTGGTTCCTGACTCTAACCATTAAGCATGGCTGCCTACACTCTGGTCCCTATGGGCCCAAAGAGCTTACAATCTACCAAGAAGACAAGAGACAGCAGATGGATCCAGACACACCGACAGGGGAGTACAAGGAAACAATGGGATAGCATTGGTTAGCGTGACAGCATCTCAGAACATTAGCAGCCTAACCATTGTCAAGGTTTTTTTTGTAGGCATTGCAGCTCAGGAGAGTTTTAAGGAAGGATTTGAAGGAGGATATTGAATTAGTTTTGAAGTTTTCACCTGAGTATCTTATGTTTGATACAATAGAGCAGAAGGAGTCAGTGGAGGGAGGCAACAAGAGCGATACCATGGTGAAAGCTCTGGGCTAGGAAAATGATCTTTGCAGCAAACATTCTGAATGGATATGAGCAGAGAAGGGTTGCATTTATCAAGGCCAGAAAAAAGGATGTTGCAGTAATCTAGACAAGAGACGATAAGAGTTTTGCCTGTGTGGGTGGATAGAAAATGATGCTCCTTAGAGATGTTTAGCAAAAACTGCAAGACTTAGATGTAGCCTGGATTTGAGGACTTAGAGAGAGGTCAGAATTGAAGATGACACCTGTATTCTGGGCCTGAGTGACAGGTCCAGTGATAGAGAAAGGAGGTAGCAAGGGGAGCTGGGGGAGTAGGGGAAAAGATTAAGAGCTGTGTTTTAGCCAAGTTGAGCTTGAACTGATGGCTAGGCATGTTTCAGAAATGTGTAGGACAAGGGGATGAAATGTTTTCCGGCAAGAATCTAATATTTGTATTACAAGGCTTCCATTTAATTAAAATACAATAAGTATATTTATCTTGAAAAGCAATAGTTTAAATTAAGGGTAACTGTTGTGTATTTCAAAAATGTTTGAAGAAGACCCCAAAGTTCAAACAGTTCCAGTGGGTTTGGATAGCCCATAGTACCACTTATTTTATTTAACTTAAATTGAGAGCTGCACCCCAGAGTTCTGAATGAGTGTTCCCATGTCCTTGGCATACATGCAAAAAAGAAAGTAAAAAGCAGGTACACAATCATTCAAAGTGGCAGCAGCACTTCTTCTCCTGTTACTGCTCCAACTTTTAACAGAGTGCATGAATCAACTAGCTAGCTCAGTTTTAAGAAGTGCCTAAATTCTGGCACCCAATTCTACATGAGTGCACCAAATCAGCACTGGAGGACCTAAAATGAATATTTGTATGCCCAAGACCTGATTTTAGTGCCCAAATATGGAAGGGATGAGATCTTAGGAACTTGTTTGAAAATGGAACCTACTTTGTTAAATTCAAAAATTGGTAAAAGTTCACCATCTGGTGGAGAATGTTATGCAGTCTTGTAGGATTCCCAATCATTAAAAGGCGGACGAAAGTTCAGAAAACAAAGTATTTTTTATTCCTAGATATGCTGTCTGAAGGCCAATTCAGACAACAACAAAAAAGCAGATTGTTTTTGGGAAGCATTCTGGAGACTGGCAAAGCCTAAAATCATTCTCTTAATTGAGGATATCAGGGTCTCTGTTGTCAAAGTGGTTCACAAAATCTGTATGGCTCAGTTTTTCCACCAGAAAAATAGGGATAATGATGACATACCTGTCTTCATGGTGTTGCAAGTTTGTTTTACATACATCAATAAATCTGAGATCTTTAGATGGCAGTTGCTATAGAAATGCAAAGTATTTATCTATATACATAAATTTTCCTGTGGAAGATTTTGATTTTGCTCAATTTTTTCCTGTTGTCCGCCAGGAAGGAACATCAAAATGAAGTATTTTGTTTTGGTCAACCCAAATTTAAACACTTTTAGTTTGTTGAACCAAACTGAAATGATTCATTTTGAGTCAGTTCAACTATAAACTATGTCTTCCTGAGTTGCTGCAATGTCTCATGGGAGTTGTAGTCCAGCCATGCAGCCCAGCACATAGAGCAGGATGTGGAGAGAATGAGGCACCTGGACTACATCTCCCAAGATGCGTTGCAGTGCCCTTTTATTGAACTGTTACAGTGCAATATGGGAGACGCCATGATTGTGGTTCATCATAGGAGACGTAGTCTGGCTGGGGACCCCAAAGAACAGGGGCTTGAGGCATCCAAGCAACAACTCCCATGAGGTGCTGTGACAGCTCAGGGAAACGCAGTTCAATGTTGAAGTGAGAAGAAACAAAATGCTTTGATTTTGTTCAACAAATTAAAATAAAAATGTTTCGACTTGGGATGTTTTGTTTTGAACCAAAACATTGAAGTGAAATGTTCCAACATTTCCAAATAGAATTTTTTAAAATGTTTTGTTCTGCCAAAAACATTTGATTCCCCGTACCCCCAATTCAGGCCAAAACCAAAGTTAAAATACCTTAATTTCCAATGGAATGGAAATTCCAGTTTTCAAACAGCTTCATTAACAAGTGTTGGAATAGCAATTTGCCATGGATTATAAACTGAAAGGACAGGGAAAGACCCACAAAAAAACATTTTAGGAAAACTCCAAGAAATATGCCAAGTTTCTGTAAATGCTCGACAAAAGCTATACTGTAATCTCCAGTGTCAAAACCACTAAAAGATCTAACAGCAGCAGCAAAGAATATCACCCTAAATCTACTGCAGGGGTTCTCAAACTGGGGGTCACAAGCTGTCAGCCTCCACCCCAAACCCCGCTTTGCATCCAGCATTTATAATGATGTTAAATATATTAAAAAGTGTTTTTAATTTATAGGGGGGGGTTGCACTCAGAGGCTTGCTATGTGAAAGGGGTCACCCAGTACAAAAATTTGAACACTACTGATCTACAGCTCTCAGCATATTGTAGCAAAGTCAGATGAAAGAGGCCTTTAGTGTTGTAACAAGACTGAGTCACAAAGTTTTTTGAGAGCTGGCTCAAATCAACGTTATGGTGGCAGCTGAATTGCTATGATCTTCTTAAAAAAAAAATCATAAAAAGAAAGAAAATTAGAAACATGCTGATAGTTTTCAAAACTTGTTCACTAACTTATTTCCAAACCAGGCATAGCAGTCTCCTTGGAAGAAATGGAAGAGAAGCTAAAAATTTTAAATTATATGCCACTCAGGGGGAAAAAAAACAGTGAATAGGATGTCTCCTGATCAAAGGAAAGTAGGTCAAGGGCTGAGTTAGAAATACATATATCACAACTTCTGTGACACCTTTGTAGTTTCAAAACCATAACTGTTAGTGTGAATACATTAAATTAGTCACTGACCTTATCAACACCATCATTAAGAAATTGAACAGATGTCTCAAAAGCAAAACAGCCATCGGAGACTGGGAAATAGAAGAGGATAGGAGAACTCTGATACACTTTTGATCATTTTAAATTTATTTTTTTTATCTAAAACAAATAACTTTTTACTAATTGGTTGTGGAAAATGTTCAAGTCCATTGTAAAGCCTCACTGTAGCTCACAACATAGTTTTAAAACAGTGATATAGACAATAAGCTTTGAAGACTTCCGTTTCTATTGAGATTTCTTGCTCTCCATCTACGAAGCCTACTGGTTACCAAGAAAGTAAAGATATTACAAACAAATCCATACCTCTTGTTTAATGCTGCTCATTTCCCCTTTTTATATATGAGGTGGCAATGGAATGAGGCAGCAATGGAATCACAAATTTATTTCTTAGGAGGCATAATTTTGGTTTTAATTTTAAGAGTGTTTTTCATTTAATAAATATTTTGTTCTCTTATCTGTTTGCTCCATCTTTAAATATGGACAGACTCATGCATGGTGTCCTGTTTTAAAATCTATTTACATCTCCTCTAAATCCTGATTATCAATACACAATACACCGATCAAAATTCTTCTTTTTAGTTCAGAAGAAGCTTAGTTTTCGAAATATTGTAAACTTTTCCAAAAAGGTCTAGATCCAGCCTTGATGTTTCTTTTTCCTTTATCTTCATGAAGGGTTCCAAAGAAATATTGGCTTTGCAACAAGATATAGATCCAAGTTCTCAAAGGTTTAATTTATTTTGCAATATAATAGATTCATAAACAATGTCATGTCTGTCAATAGTATAATTCCCCAATTGCTTTATATTACCATCCTATTTATCTGGATCCACATTCAACTAGAAGAAATGGATTTTTATGTTTGTGCTATACAGTACTCAGTACAAGAAAGTTTTCCCACTTGACTCATTTAATTTCTCATAGACTCATGAATGCATAGACTTTTAAGTCCAGAAAAGACCATCATGATAATCTAATCTGACCTCCTGCACATTGCAGGCCACAGAACCTTGCCCAGTCTTGTAACAGACCATAACCTCCTTCTGAGTTATGGAAGTCCCCATGATTTAAAGACTTCCAGTTACAGAGAATCTACCAATTACACTACTTTAAACTTGAAACTGCCCCATGACCCATGCTGCAGAGGACGATGAACCCCCCCCCCCCCCCAGGGTCTCTGCCAATCTGACCGGTAGGAAAATTCCTTCCTGACTCCAAATATGGTGATCAGTTAGACCCTGAGCATCTAGGCAAGACCCACTAGCCAGACACCTGAGAAATAATTCTCTATTTAAATCAGAGCCCTCCCCATCTAGTGTCCCATCACTGGCCATTGAAGATATTTGCTAGCAGTTGCAAATTGGCTACATGCCAATGTAGGCAGTCACAGCATACCATCCCCTCCATAAACTTATCAAGCTTAGTCTTGAAGCCATTTAGATGTTTTGCCCCCACTGCTCCCCTTGCTTTCCAGTTTGACTCATTTAATTTCAGTAGAGATATTCAATTTTCCTTTAAACATAATGCCACACATTTTGAAAGTGTTCTGTGGATTTTAGCCGTGCAGTTACCATGAAGGTCAATTATAGTTTTATGGCTAAATCTGTGTAACTCCCTGAAAATGTGTGACCTGATTCTCCGCATTCATACCTGTCCAAACTAACTACTCAACGTGCAAGGCACTGGAGACTCAGGCCTGTAGAAGCTACTGGAGAGGTCATGAAATATTTTCACCAAACATGGGGCTGATGATTTCGTACTTGCGCTTGCTCTTCTCGGAGGGAAGCATGAACTAAAACCATTGCAGTCACTGGGCGTCTCCATGGTTTCCATGGGCTACAGAGGCGCTGCTGTAAGCTCTCTAATGGAGTCGTTCTAAGCCAACAGGAGAGCGCTCTCCCATCCACAGGCGCTGGCTTTTATTTTTCCGGGTGGGAGCGCTCTAACTGCTCTGCCCTGAGGCCCCTCTCAGTCTTTTCCCCCGCAGACCTCACCTTCGCTCCGCCTCTTCCCACCCCTGCAACGCCACCTCCCCCGAGGCCTGCCTGCCAGCCCTGGGAGCCCATTGAACAAATGATTGGGCAGCCAGCCCTGGGGTGGAACCACTGTGGCAGGTGGGTGCTGAGAAACCCATTTTTTTCCATGGGTGCTTGAGCCCCAGAGCACCCATGGAGTCGGTGCCTATTCTCCCATTGACTTAATCCATTCCAACAAGCAGCGGTAGCTATGCCAACAACAAAAAACTCCGGCGGCAAGGTTGGCGTAACTTAGGTTGCTCAGCAGGGTGGCTTATTCACACCCCAAGCAACATAAGTTATACTGACATAAGTGGTAGTATAGACATATTCTAAATGAGGAACAGGTTTGAGTTCTCAGAAACCTTTCCTAAGAATTTACCCTTTATTTTACTCATGTAAGGTCATGACTTGTATCACAGAAAATATTTACGGTACTTCATGTTTCATATGCCGCAGTTTGGACATCTTTGTTTTTGTTCATTGACATTGTGTGGCAAAGGATAGAAGGCAGACAACAGAATCCTCTTCTCCCTCATATTTGGCCATCTTATCTTGGCTACTGCAGAATAGCATCTTTGCTTCCTTCTGGTACGATCATCTAGTTTAGTCAGGTTTCAGACTTGCTTATGGAATACTTTCATCTCAGGTCCACTGTACCAGTTTGTCTGTGCTTTTTCTGGAAATTACAACAAATCCCTCTGTTTGAATGCCTTGCAAACTATTTGACTAGTTTTCACATTACCAAGCTACAGCTTATGAACTATCTCAGCCATGTAGAATGGTTTCCAGCTTTGTTAAAAGTTGTAATCTCTTAGTACATATGCAGTAAGTCACATTTATGCTTATTGCATTTTAAATTTACACTCCAGTGATTACAGCCTTTAGCTGTCATCCCAGTATTCATTACAAGACTCTTACACAGCACAAATACTATTGATTTAGTTGCTTATGATTTTACTGATGGTATTAACTTCTCATAAATGAGCAAATAATTCATCAATGAATAATCTACATAATTAATTTAGACTGTGTTCCCAGTGTGTCTGAGAACAGATTGTGATTTTTGTCTAATTCACTCAAAATTCAAATTTAATCAATTTTTAATAGAAGGATTAGTCAGAAACAGTTCTCTGTGAGTATGAGATACTTGATCTCTGTTGGTTAGCTGTGATTTGTTGCATAAATCACATGATATTGTTTCTGTTCCCTGACTAGAGGAGTTAACTGATAGATAGGAAGGTGGCCTGAAGGGCTCTGAATCTCTCAGGGACAGTTATCCTCGTAAGAAAAGGGAGATGTGAAGAAGGCGGTCAAACCCTTAATTCTGCTTGTTCAATTACCTCTGTGGTAGAGCTCTAGCAAAGTGTTTATTTTTCCTCTTTGGAACTCAGCTCCGCTGCTGTGGTAGACATTGAGCCCTCTGTGGGGCCTGGAAAAAAGGGGATGATGCTGTGGAGGCAGAGGAACCTACCCCTTTCCATGTAGAAGCAGGGACGTCTATGTGGAGGATTCACCTCCATGTGGTGACTTGCCCCACTCTAATTTCTAATTAAATACATAAATAAATGTTTGGGTTCTTCTGTTATTGTTTTATTTTTAATACGGTATTATTGTGCATTATATGGAAAGCGGTTTTGCCTGCCACAGTAGCATTGGGTATTGTCCACTGCGACTGGCAGTGTATCAGATTAGATGGATCTTATATGGCATGGTAAATCGTATGTTCCTATGAAAGAACTGAAACTTTAAACTATGAGGCAGATAGGCAGGAACTACTCATCAAGTAAATACCCGACTACCCTTGCTGAGTTTATAGTAAAGCGCTTCATCAAGGAGATGGTCTTTGAGGTTCCCAGAGTTTACCGGAGATAGAGGCCTCTAACCCAGCATATCATAGGAATTCACAGGAAAGGGAACCTCTAGATCCACAGAGGTAGCATCTGTTGGGAGGGGGTAGTTTGTTTCTTCACATGGCTTCACTTGTGTGCCCCATTGATGGCAACACGGCTCCTGCAGGAGTTATGCTGCTATTGGTTGCAGCTTTCGGCGGCTTTGCAGAAGCAGAGTCATATGGGACTCAAAGGGAATGAATGCAGCTCCAATATGTATAAAATATTGGATAGTTTCTGCACAGAAATCTTGTGGCTCTGAAATGGACAGTGCAGTGAGACAGCCAGTCCCTTACTCTGTCCATCCACTCCCCACTGTGACCCCAAAACATCCTGGGATTCCATTCCATGGAGAGCCCCAGGAAAAATAATTAAAAATGTTAGAGTAGGAGAATGGATTGTAAGGTAGAATACAGAGAGATCAGAAGCACACCAAATTACTGAAGGAGTAATGTATTTTTAAAAAAAGTTCTTTTGCTTAAATGTTGGAAGTGCAACCAGCTGTCAATATCACTCTGTCACTCTTTTCACTCTTGTCACACACTGATACACAATATCCACAGCCAAATCTATGTAATGTTGATAATCCTACTCACTGGTTTGAAGCAAAATTGAGTCACGTTCCATTTTATAATTTTCAGAGTGAGCTGTTAGTGTGTAAATATGCAGTTCTCATTAGCTATCAAAGTCACATCCCATCCACTCTCGCTCAATAATGTTCTGCTGGATTTTAATTTTTAATGTGTTCTCTGCCTTTCTGTCGCTGTGTGAAACATCTCCTCTGCTCCTCACAATATAACAGAGCATGGTTTGTTTAATGTCCACTCACACTACAGTGCAGACAGATATTGATGTGGACACAGCAGCAAAATGAGGACAGACACAAGCATGGAATAAGCATCAGGCTATAACTTTTATTAAACGTTAACAAAGGGCAGGGGTGCTACCCATCCATCACCTATACTCTCCTATACCAGGCATTTAATTGGTTCCAGTGCAGGGGTTATAAGGCTCCATACCATAACAACGTGTAACTGATGCCAGAGTTACAGGTCTTCTTACCATATAACCCCTAACACAGGGTAGGCTTTCCTCACCTGATATCACCATAGACAAAAGAACCAGGTTTTCAAAGGTGCGCATTAAGAAACAACAGTAGTACTAGATCATGTTGGCAGCAGCTAATTGTTATAGAGTTGCATAGTTAAGGCCATTTGTCCTGAATCTTGTTGTTGTGTAGGTGAGCTCCCCAGTGTATTAGGGAGACATGTATCCCAGGGTGGTGAATGTGGTTAGTGAGAGGAGTGCTCTTGCTTGTACTGCATCAAGTTGGTGCTGATAAAGTCCAGTCACTGTACCGGGGTTAGTATGCCACTACAGTGAGGAGAACCTTGAAGAATACCCTGTGTGGAGCAGTCTGTACTGATAATGATCCTGCCCCAAAGGTAAGCAGTAGGAAACCTCCTGTACGATGGTTGTATTGAGATATGGAAGTAGACACGCTGTAGGTTCAGGGCTAGAAATAAATCTCTTCGCTCTAGAGCTGGTCCTAACTTCTGTGAAGTAAGGTAAGGTGACTTCTGAGTGGCGTGACAGATGTAGAGATGGCAGCTGATGCTGAAAGGTATCATTATTCAGGCCCTTGACCAGCTCATTAAAAGTGCTTATAAGAGGCAGTCTGAGAGGTCATGGATTGGGGTGCAGACTGTTCCCACTTTTGAGCCCTGGGTCTCTTACACTGTGGCTTATAACAGCAGTATTGAGAAGATTGTGACCTGTGGTGTGGTTGAGAGGTAGATCTTCTCTTCTGTCCCACAGTGTAGATTCCTAAGGAGTGTAACATGGTCCGAGAATCCTTCAGGATGTGGAGAGAAAAATCTGTCCTCTCCGCAAAGAGTTTGGCCCTTCAAAGTGGAAGTCTATAGCTCTTTGGGCAATATAGAGAGCTGTAGCCAACAAAAAACCCCACAACCCGCCTCAGTACCACTGTCATGGAGACTGGGCGGGCAGCTGTAACAACTACATCCAGTGGTGTCTCTAGGACCAGTCTGGCTATTAACTGACCGTCTCTAAGAATGGTCTGAATCTGTTCTTTTTGTCTTTCTAGTAATGTTACAGAAACACACTGGGTTTCCCATGATTAATAAAATTGTATTTGGCCATGACAGTTTGGTAATTCATGACTCTAAACTGTAATGTTGTCAAAGAATACGCCATCTTGCGAAGCCTGATTGTATGGAGTTGACTTGGCATTATGCTGCTTGCTTCATGCATTAATCACATCCACTATAATGGAGTTGGGTTGTGTCTGTTGAAAACAAACTCTGCCTCTGGGTAGAGATGTAGGGTTGTTTTTGTTTACACTCTGTTGCTGGTTGGTGCGATGGAGGCTGGTGTCTGCCAGATGACTTTGGCAGGATCTAGAATCACCTCATTAATTGGGAGGACAATTCTAGAGGAGAAGGTGGTGTTCAGAATTTCCATCAACTTGTGATGTGTATCTGTCACCTCCTGTAGGGAAACCTGCAGCTCGTCTGCCACCCTCTTGGTAAGATCCAAGAAACTTCTTAAAATCTTTACCTAGTGATGAGGGGTGGGTAGCACAGCCTCATCTGGGAGAGATGAGGAGAAGTGTGCTGGGGAGGTAGCTTCCTCTTCGGGTTCTTTTTTCCTGTTCTGAAAAAGCTTTCTCCTGCCCTGGCTCAGGTGCTCTGGACAGCCAGGCTGTAGCAAACTATCTGGTGGACTCTCCCTGAGAGACACCGGAGATTGTACACACATATGTTGTGACTTTGCCAAAGAGTTACAATATGGCCTGGGGGGGGGGGGAGGGAGAGAAGAGAGGGAGGAAGGCAGGCATGGGCGGTGGGCTTACCTCAGGCGGGCCCATACCTCGATTGTAGGTTGGCATGATGGAATTGGGGAGGACCCTTGTAGTGTGGTGGTGGGCCACGTTGAGGGGCCAGGGAATGATCTCCTCCTGGCCAGTGTCAGATTCATCAGTGGGTAAGGGTGCTGCTGACTGGGGTATTGGCAATATATAGCCCGGTGCTAAGAGTGATTCTGGGTGCCAGGATGTGCTCGATACCGGGGTCCTGGTCCCCAACCATGAGGTCTCCAGGGTACCAGAGCTCATGCAGTCCCATGGGTTCATGTGTTACCACAGAGGAGTGTCCATGGTACGTTGTCAGTACCGACAGTTGGGCAGAGCACTCCCTAAATAGACCCTATCTAAAATTAGGGTTGCCAGGCATCCAGATTTTGCCCGGAATGCCTGGTTGAAAAAGGACCCTCATGGCTCCAGACAGCATCGTGGTCGGCGGTGCAGCAGGGCTAAGGCAGTCTCCCTGCCCTGGCTCTGCATGGCTCCCAGAAGTGGCCGTCATGTCCCTGTGGCCCGTAGGCGCAGGGGCAGCGAGGGAGGCTCTGTGCGCTGCCCCCGCCCCAAGTGCCAGCTCCACAGCTCCCATTGGCGGGAGAGGGCGCCTGCGGCCCAGAACCACCTGGCGCCCCTGTGCTGAGAAGTTGGACATGCTGGCCACTTCCAGGAGCCGCAGGGAGCCTACCGTAGCTCCACTGCACTGCTGACCGGGAGCCGCCTGAGATAAACGCCACCCATCTTGAGCCTGAATCCCAAACCCCCTTCCACACCCCAACCCTCTGCCCCAAGTTAGAACCCCCTTCTGCACCCAAACTCCCTCCCAGAGCCCTCACCCCAACCCCCTGCCCCAGCCCTGTGTCCTCTCCCAGAGCCTGCACCCCTCACCCCCTCCCACACCCCAACCCCAGCCTTGAACCCCCTTCCACACCCAAACTCTTTCCCAGAGCCTGCACCTCGCATCCCCTCCAGCACCCCAACCCCTTGCCCCAGCCTTGAGCCTGCCCCCACACTCCAAACCCCTCGGCTCCAGCCCAGAGCACCCTCCTGCATCCCAAACCCCTCATTCCCAGCCCCACCCTAGAGCCCGCACCCCCAGCTGGTGCCCTCACCCCTCCCACACTCCAAACCCCTGCTCAAGGCTGGAGCCCTCTCCGCACCCTGAGCCCCTTATTTCTGGCTCCACCCTGGAGCCGCACACCCAGCTGGAGTCCTCCTGGACCCCAACCCCCTGCCCTAGCCCAGTGAATGTGAGCGAGGGTGGGGAAGAGCAAGCGACGGAGAGGAAGGAGGGATGGAGTGAGTGGGGGCGGCGCCTCGGAGTTGTGTAATAAGTTGCTATGTGTCCACAACTCATCCTTGTTTATAGCAACCTGGCCAGGTGAATGTGTCATGAACTTGTTGCAAAAATATTATAATTAAAGTTGTAATATAAATTAGGCAAACATGCAGTGAAAAGGGTGTAAACACACGTACAGAAATGCTAGCTTTTAATGACGTGTCACTTTCAGCCCAGTTCCCTTCTTGTCTCAGATTTTATACCATAAACAATTGGGCCTGAAGATCCTCTTAGTATGTGAGGAGGTTTCAAGTACTACAGAGGTATAATTAGTCAGTGTTTTTGTTGGATAAAGGAAACCTGGTGCTAAGAAGGACAGATTGGGGGACCAAAATATTATATATAAATAACTGAGGGGAAAGGGGGAAAAAAGGAAGGAGAGAGTGCCAATTAAAACAAGAGTGAAAATTAAGATTATTATAAACGGATAAGGAAATCAGGAAGTGGGAACATGTGTGAATCATTAAAAACACATTTCCTGATGTAATTATATATTTTAAACACTATTTGCAATTAAATTAAGACTTAATGATCTGCACATATTATAATATTGCCTTAGTAATGGAATTTCACATTTTTATGATTAGCAGCACAAAACAGGTATATAAACACAGTGTAGATTTTCCAGTATACATGACTGCTTCAGAGCTGCAGTATTATGTAGACACACAAGAGGTGAGGAAATATGGACATTTGAAGTCCTTTAGCACTTAAGTTATTACCATATATTTTGAAGGGGAAGTCTTCCAAGAGCAATAAAAAACGCTTTATTAAATACATTACAAAAAAATATTACTGTTATCTACAGTAGTGTCTTAAAATACTGTCATGTCACTACTATAAAGATATAGTATTTGGGCCAAAAAGACCAGATAATCAAATGGTTCTGGAGCGCCAAAAAGTCTGTAAGGTTAAGTTCTTTTGCTTGCAATTCTATCTCCACATCTGTCTGGCTCTCTCTTTCTAAGGTTCTACCTCTTTCTTTTTCAAAGTTCAGGCCCTTTTCCTTTTTGTTTTCATGTCTGAGAGCTCTTGTTCTCTGTTTCAGCATTCAGTCTGATACTTTCCTCCTAAAAAGGAGATTCTCTGTGTTCTGCATTTTCCCTCTAGCACCTGAAAACCTTTTTCTTTCAAATTCTATACCCTTAAAATGCTAAAAATAGCAGCTTTTCCCTACTGTTTCCTAATTCCCCTGTTCAGAAGCCACTGCTCGGTTACCTGCTATGATGTATTTAACTGACTGAAGGATTTATTAGCTGTTGTTCATAGTTTCTCCCTATAAGAGAAACTTATAAATGACCTTCAAAACATTTTTTAAGAATCTAATTTTAAAGTTACATTATATATGGCGCAAATACCAAAGGGGTATTCAGAAAAAAACCAACAAAAACATAAAGCAAAACATACTTTTAAAATAAAATTAGGTCTCAAAGTCAGACTTATTCCTCTGTCAGACTGAAACCTTCAAAATTGACTCCATTGCTGTGTTTATTCTTTGGGTGACTGACGCAATCTGAAGATTGAAGTCTATCTTTAATGAGTGCTAAGAAAGATAGAATTATACATGCTGATTCTGATCTCTCATACACTGATTGAGTTAGACTGGTATATAATTTACTTTCAAGGAAACCAAGACATAAAATGGTTATAGTATAAAAACATTTAAATAAATTGTTATGTTTAATCATGATTTTTCTTAATTCGGTTTTAATATGAACCATGAGGTATATTAGCGACAAACATGGAACCAAATACTTTGTTAGAGATTAATGTTTGAGTAATACTTGAGAAGCTGCATAACTACATATCCATAATATTTTAATTGGAAACTAATTAATTGTGTGGCATGCTTATGCCACTTTGATGCAGACTTTTTAATTAAAAAGAGCTCAAGTATTTAAGTATTTGTGGAACTGGAATGATATTCCACAAAATGAAGTGAGAAAGAGGTTTAAAAGGAAAAACAAAGAATCATCTCTGTCAGGACAGAAGGTGATAAAGAGGATTTAATAAATAAATAGGAATTTAAGACTTTTTACTCTACCTCCATGTGCATGAGCTGAAGCAGCAACTAAGACCAGCCCACATGTAAATGAGCTAACTGAGGATGTAACAGGTACTCAGACCTGAATCAAAGCAATCCCCAGAGAGGTGTTCTTAGATTTCAAGGAATTCAATGGCTTTTTTTTTTTTTTTTTTTTAAACCGCTAGGAAAATTCACCAGCATTTTTTAAGGCACTGAGTCAAGCAGAGTTATAGGGTTGTAAAAACTCCTGGTTTCCAGCTACACTACAGCTTCCATTGTTGCTACTTCCGATGCAGAAAAATGCTGGTGAATGCTGCTATAGGCACATCTGGTGTGTGAAGGCCTCCTGAAATTCATGAAGCTTGAGTCATCAGGGAGAAAGAAGCTTACTGTCCTTCTGACAGAGTCACAGACTATTATACGGCAGCTCCTCAGCAACTAAAAAAGCACAAGAGACAAGAAAAGATGCTAATTTCTGAAGAATGTTTCAATCAGCCAGTACTTCACCAGCAGTAAACTTCAGTTGGCAAGATTGAAGAGCTGCATAAGCACTGCCAAAATGTAGTTTAACAGGCTACTGAAATGTTATTGAGAGTCCAATTTTATTAATAATTTCTTGAGCTAAATTCTGAATAGATTCTGGTTTTGCTCAGCTGCTTATCTCAGACTGCTCTTTCAGTGAGCTGGTGGGTTTAAAGAAACATTGAGATCTAAAGCAGATACTTGTTGAGCTGCTTCTTGAAATAACTCAATTAAAACAATCCTCCAATTACTGAATTTCCCCAAGAAAATGTTGGTAATAATACAAGCATAAAATCTTAGTAAAATCACTTACTTTTAGAACCAAAACCACCTTTGGACAAGATTCACCTAACTTCTGTTTCAGCTTGCTTAGAGAACAGTGCCCACTATAGGAAATCAGTTTTGTTCTTCTAGGAGATGTAATCTCCACGTGAGATGCATTAGAAAGGAGGTTGCAGGTGAATGAACACTTATTTCCACTGATTGCTCTTGCGATTCCTATGTTCTTTGTGGAATACATTCTACATCATTAATAATGGAGTGCTTTTGCTTGTGTGAGTCATGACATCCCTTAAAATATTTAAAAAAAACCAAACCCTTTGTGACAGATAGTGGAATTATACCCCCAACATTAAATCATGAAAAACCATTAATAATTTAGCTCACACGGCATTTGTTTTTCCAGACTAGAATTTTTAGTAATTTGGGGACAAAGTTACTTGGCACTCACTCTATTTATATAAGTGTATATATAAAAAAGACCCTTTCACACCCACACCAGCTCCACTTACAACACCTTATTGGGTTAGCTTAGCTGCTGTAAATTCTGCAGAAGCATGGAATCAACCCAAAGGAACTTGGGTAAGTGGCACTTCGTATTAATATTATAATGGCACGGCTTTAATTCTTTCCCTCCTCCCCCCCCCCCCCGCCCCACAAGTAAAAACCTGCCACATACAAGGCCCTGTCTGAGCTCATTAGACTTAAACATAGAGGAGGAGAGAATGGATGACCCCACAGGGTGCTCAGAATCAGACAGCTTTCTTCTTCAACGTCACATGGCCCCCTAGAGCAGAACTATGCTGCAAATACGAAATGACAATTATGTACCAACGTGCATGGCCACCTAACCATAATACAGGCGAGTCTCATCTTACGCTGGGTTATGTTCCGCAGTCAGCACGTAAAGCAAAAACCGCATATAGTCAAACACTCATTGAGTTGAATGGCGGGCGGAATCGCCCGCACTACAGATACAGTTTTAAAATGGTTATTTTTCTCTTTTTTTGCCGACCACACAAAGCTGACTTCGCACATGTTAAATGCGTGTAAGATGTGACGCGCCTGAATACACAGGGCCCTGGCCAGATACTAGGTAACTAGAGTTTAAATCAACCAAGTGTTGCTAACATTACTCAAAACTCAACACATGTGCTTCAGTCAGAAAATTCAAATCAGTCAGCTACATTGTCATTTCCTGTAAGCAGCCTGAGTTCCCACCCATCTCTGAACAAATCTACACACATTCTAAATAGTTCAAACCTTCCCCTTCCCTGGAGTTTTGCTCAACTGCTAATTCATATAACTGTGTAAAAACAAACCCCGGAGGAGATGCTTTCTCCCCAAAATTGACTTCCTAGGATTTGCCTGTAGGACTTCCTCTATCCCAGCTCCTAGCTCCCTCTGCTTCTCAAAGACGCACATCGTCCCCGCCTATATTCCTTATTGAAGGGAACAAGATGTTCCTATGACTCAGCTGGAATTATCCTGCATCTTCCTACAAAGTTCATATGCCTGACATCACAATGACTTTATGGAGGAGCCCTGGCCTGAGTCATTATATACAGGGTCTGTTAGAATCTGCCATGTTATTATGCTGCCTGTGACTTCCATGAGAGTTGCACTGCAGTTAGCTGATGGCAGAATATGGTTCCATGTATTCTGTATTAACTTGAAAAAGATTCAAGCGAGGTAGATTATTCCAAGGGTCATAAAAGCTTCAGTTTGGAATTCTCTAGAAGTGGCTGATAAATAGTTCAGTATATTCTAGTGTTACAGAAGAATAGGTCACTCAAGTCTATTAATTCACTTAACATAAGGAGAAGCATAACATGACTAAAGACAAGCGACATAGCACTATTCTGTACTGACCCTCTGGTTATCCGCAATTTTTAATGATGGTTAATCACTAATTAATGACTTAGTTAATTGCTTGCATAACTTAGGGCTACAACAGCATGTACTAGAACATTATCTTTTTTTAATTACATTAAGTAATGAAGAAGTAGGGTTTTTTAAATCTGTGTGTTTCCCAGTGGTAATCTTGTGAATATTCCAAGAGAAATATTTGTTTTCTGTATTAACATATACTTTAAAGGCCCAAGAACATAAAACAGGCCATAACATAATTATTGTGTTGGCATCTCTTGCTGTGCACATAATGATGGGGGGAAAAAAGGGATTTTAATGGCAGGAGAAGAAAGCAAGTACCGGGACGGAGGGGGGAGAAGAGAGAGAGAGAGAGAGAGAGACAGACAGAGACAGAGACAGAGAGAGGATGGATGAATGTCAGTCACTCAGGAGTGTTCTCAGCATGAAAGGGCTCAGAGCAAAAGTTCAATATATTGGCTATTACCATCTTTTAGTTCCTGGAAAGTTAACCCTTTTCTTTCTGATTTGGATAGTAGTAGGCTTAAACAAAGCTTTAGCACTTCCAAGCTGGACATTTATTTGTGCTTAACTAATCTCCCCTTCAAGTTGATCTATTGCAGAACATAGATGCCCTTTTGGCTCTTTTGTAAAGCACACGGACAACAGAATCTACAACTCCAGCCCTTCACAATGGGTACTATTTGCCAGTATATCAACAGATTCAACTCCAGGTATGAATTTTACTGTATGAACTCTTTAATACTGCAGACCAGATGGTGCTTGAGCAACTTTATGTTCCACCAAGGCAACTGAAATCAGCCTGAGCATCTTTGTTCTCCAGCCTGAGGTTCCACCTGGATCGGGCTGGGAGCAGGGCATTCTCACTTTAGTGACCACCCTTCTCTGGAAAGGTCTCCCACAGAATTTCCCTCAGAACCTCTCAGTGGCTCTCCACAAAGCTTAGTTCAAGTGCATCAATGACTGTTTTTGCCAACCCTTCATTGGGATGCTTTTACTATGGTGGCTGGCTGTTTCTGGGCCAGCTTTGGTATAAATTTTGTTTTGAGTTCTTCTGTAAAACATCATAAATATTCAATGGAAGATGAGCACTTAATACATTTTAAAGCTCTATTTTTATCCTCTCAAAAATTGCATTTTAGCACAACTGAAGATACAGATAGATATACATTAACCCAAATTATTTTTAAAAAAAATAAAAGATTCCTTTCATTTCTATGCTATTTAAAGAGATTACTTCTCCCTGAAACTTGACATTGCAGCTATTTACATTTGCCCCAACAATATTTACATTTGCCCCTAGCCTCTGTAAGGTGCTCTGGATGAAAACCACTATCTAGGCACAATGTCTAAGTGCAAAGCCTTTGTAATTATCTACAGATGTTACATGTATGCTATTTTGTAAATTATACTACTTACTGGTATTTACATGTACAGACTACTTTTTGCTGTTCAGCACTGTGCAACATATTTCTCTGCATTTTATTATAGCCAATTAAATTGTACTCCATAGTAATATAACTGCACTAAAGACACCGTGCATGAGAAAAAAGATACAACAGCTTAACTAACTGGGCTTGGTGACTTTACTTGATAAAATACCAGGACTTGTGTTATGAAGGATGTCAGATTAGATTGTCAAAATACTCCCTTCTGGCTTTAACATTTACCAAAGTACAAAAATAGCTCTCCATGGATGCACAGACAGAAAGAAAAAAAAAATCACTTAACCAAGATTTGCATGACACTTACTTAAAATGCAGCCCCTTAGAATACCTGCTAAGTGATACTAAGATTAACAAGCAGCTACTCATTCGCTGCACAGCACAAACGCTGTCAAAACCTGATGCAGTGTGTCCTGGACATGTTGCCCTATCTACTTATAAAGAAGTTGGCCATTTACCAAATCTGCCAGCCATTCTCCCATATGTACAAGTCTGCTGTGTGTAGCTCTATCCTTTGTGAATGAAGGAGCAGCTAAAAGTTGTGAACAAGCTACAGAGCAATATTTTTTGGCTCTGAGCCTTGATTTCTATTTTTTATGGATATCAGAGATGATCAATGAACCGCAAAGAGAAGGCCATAGGAGTTACAAGAATCTGTTGTGGTGATTGCTCTTTTATTGATAGGCTCCTACGGAAGAGAGAAGCCGTAAGTAAAGATCAAGGGAAGCTAATTAAGGATGAAATAGTACTATGACTGGACAAGAAAGATCAAAAAACAACATGGGTTCCATACAGGGAAAATCACACCTCTGTAACCGAATAAAATTATTAGAACGGATAATAAAACAACATCTCAAGGTAGACAAATCATTACATTTTCAAAAAGTTCCCTGTACAGATTTTTCTGAAGGTAATTGTTCTCACAACTATTAAGACACACATAAAAGATGAAAAAGTGATAAAGCATGCCCCCTTTTCCTGGGAATATCCTCTGCACTGGGGTGGCAGAATAGTGAGAGATCAGAATAAATATACTACACTGTCCCCTAAGTATTCTCACTATACCAAGGGAATCCTCAGGTTTTAGTGTCTTATCAATAATGAATATTTATATAATGGTAGTATCCAAAGGCCCCAATTGGGGCTGGACCTCCATTGTGTCGGGGAACATATAAACACAGAAGAGACAATCCTTAACCTGAAGACCTACAATCTAAGGACAAAGGATATGGATACAATAGACAAGCAAATTAATATAGTGAAAAATTGGCACAGCTACGTTAGGTTAAATGGCTGTTGATAGCAGTTACTTTTAAGATATCTGAGGTGAAAGATAAGGAGGAAGGGAAAAGGAAAAGATCCTCTCTTTATTACCGCAGCCTGGTTCGACCAAAGTTACAAGAATCAGTAAACATTTAACAAGTAAACTAGGATTTAGGGACCCCCCACCCATCACCAAAGTGGCTAAATTGAGCTTTTATGCCTTTCACCCCATAGCAAAATTTAGAAGTAACTAAAATATACCAGAAAGTTTCCTCTAGGTCATGGTACCATGCTGGACATTAGGTTCTAGTGCTATTGCCACCACTAAAAAATTAGCAGTAGTAGAGCCACTACCAGCCTTTATGCAAAGAGACCAAAATCTCAGGGGTATACAAACCTGCACGCGTTGAGACAAAGGTGCACAATTCACCAGTGTCCCTTATCTTTTACAGGTCAGATGTTTTCCCCATGAGCTGCCTGAGGCTTTACAAATGTTAGAACCTTTTTAGGAAATTATTAACTCCAAAGGGTATATCTGCCCTTTCAGCCCCCTCCCAAAGGATTACATATCTCAAAAGATAGTTCCCTTTGGACCATGGGTACAAAACTGATCATAGGTGCTGACTTACTCAGATCCCGGGGGGTGCTCGACCTCCGCTCCGCCTCGACCTCCAGGCCCTGTCCCCACTCCACCCCTTCCTCCAAGTCCCCAACCCCGCCCTGCTTCTTCCCACCCCTCTGCCACTTCTTCCTGCCTCTGCTCCTCCCCGCAGCACCTCCTACATGCTGCTGAAGATGTGGCAGGCGGGAGACACTGGGGTGGGGTGAGGCACTGATCCAAGGGGGCTGCCAGTAGGTGCTGAGCACCCACTATGTTTTTTTCTGTGGGTGCTCCAGGGCTGGAACACCCACGGAGTCAGTGCCTATTAAACTGATCAGAGGATTGTTATAGCAGTAATAAATAAATATGCTGTTAACCATATTCTGTGTATAGGATAATAGCAACTGCTCTACAGTACCATTGGGTCATACTCACAAAATCATAGACCTGTAGGGCCAGAAGGTTTATTTTATAGTCTATGTGAAAAAAGTTATGGAGAATGTCTTCATAAATAAAGGGAGGAGGGATAGAGGAAGGGTAAGAGGTGGCAGAAGTGGGTTCTACACCTAGCACTCTTCAATGGAACCAGCTTATTTTTATTGTTTCAGTTTAGGAAAAATGCAGTTGAGATTGAAAAGGTCCAGAAAGGAACAATAGTTTAGGGATACTGAGTTACATATGAGAAGAAATTACAAGAATTAAGACTATTTAGCCTAGCCAAGAGCTGAGTTAGAGGAGATATGTTTGAAGTATTCAAAATCATGAAAAATGTAAAATAGAATAAAAATATAGTCTCTCTCCCTTTTGCCCTATCCCATAATACAAGACTCAGATTTAAAAATAAATTCAGCACAATTACGAGGAACTGCTACTCTATACAATATATAGCCAACTTGTAGAATTTTCTGTCGGTCAATCAGAGAACTGACTGGATTTAAAAAAAAAAAAAGGCTGGTTTAATTTTACGAACTTTTAAAACATTTATAACATTAGTTATATAAGCTAAAATTAAAGGTAATCAGATTTCATGCATCAAGATGCAAACCGATCACCTGCAGGTGTTAGGTAGGAATATTTTCTTCTGTGAGAAGGTCTACCCAGTTGGCTAGGGGGGGTTTATCGTTATCTTCCTCTGTGGCAACAAGTACCGGCTAGCACTGGAGGCTAGATATCTGTATGGTACAGTAATTTGGCCATAAAAAGAAAGGAAAAACAAGAGTAAGTTAACAGGCACTGTATAGTATGTTTGCTTATTTATTTATAAAGGATATGCTGGCTCAGGGGGGAAATAACTTCACAATACATTGGGCTATGTGAAACAAAGAGTTGGAGAGCTGCCCATATATGGTGCCCTTGTACATAACTTGTAATAAGGCACCAGAAGTTCCAACCTAATAGGTTTTTTAGTGTTCCCTTAGTATTGGAGAGAAGATCACTCAAGATCACAATTTCTGCTAAGGAAAAAAGTTGCTGTTTTCTATTGTTATCTGCCGCCACTCCTGTTTTTCCAGTTTTGCCATTTGTCCCAAGGTCACATGGATTCACATGTGGAGAAACTTCCTGGCTGATTGCATTGCCCACATTATATAACTTTTAAAATTGTATCAACATATTTTATTGAGGCTACGGAAGAGTCCGTTAGGTAATGGGTCGTTAGAGGCTATGAACCTAAAGAGGAAACCCTGCTTTTCCACATTTTTTTCATAATCCCTAAATCTTTCCCTCTGTTCATTTTCTGCCTCATGTTACAGATCAGACTTCACAATTTGGGGGAAAGTCTGATGAAATCTGGTTTGGTTAGATTAATTGGCCAGTGTGTTCTGAGGATTTCAGCTAGCTTCCAGGTTCAACATCTGAAAACAAACAAACAAAAACAATCATCAAAGAACAGTTCACTACCCTAACACATACTCTGTCAAAATTACTTGGAATCCCAAGTGCCCCAGATAACAGAGAAGAAGCTCAGCGACCCATTTTCAGTTCAGCATTTTATCTCTTGCTTTCGATCAGTATTAAACACTTCAGAACAGAAGCTAATGTGATTTATAAATTACAGGGTATGTTTTAAACAAAAATCGCTGCAAGCCAAAAAAGGAACATATCCTAAGTAGATGACTGTAGCTGGAAAAAAGATTCAACATTTTATTTTAATTTCAGTCAAGTAGCACTAGCTGCTGAAGATTAGCAAGAAAACCTGTAGTTGAAAAAAACCTTCAAACGAGATGATGCATGATGAAATACTTTTGGGAGTATTCACGAGATGTGTGCCTGGCCTTGCACACAGATTTCTAATCTTTAATATTATATCAACATTACTGATAAAACACACAGGGACAGATCCTCAGTTGTGAATGAGGACTATTACTCACTGCAGCTGGGGGTGGGGTAGAGGACAATGGTGGATTTAAGCATAGTTGCACTCCCCAGTCATAGGGTTGCCTTTTGTGGAACTGTTTCCTGAAGGCTACTCTAACTCACACCAACCAGCAATAGCCCCAGAGACTGCTTGAGTCCAGAGATGCCCTGGCAATACCCTTTGTCCCAAGTCTCATCTGGCCAGAAGAGTGTGTTTGATATAGGAACCATTACAACAGTTATTCGGTACTCCAGAATCTTCCTACATAGGGTTAGGAAGATTAAAAAACAACTTTCCAATAGATTTTGTCTTTTATTATTTGATACACACTGGGCCTTTTCCTAGTTCAGGATATTCAGCCCCTTATAGAAGGGGAGACATTTTGTTTGGCTATACTGTGTGTTTAACACCCAGCCCTGTGTAAATGGTGATGTGGAACAGTACCGCCCAGAGGAAGCACTGAGAGGAACTGGCCCTGACAGAAGGGGAGAGAGGAGGATGTGGCATGCAGGCTGTACTACTCTTGTTCAGGAAGGGTAATGGGCGGTGTGTGGATGTGCGTGGATCCTTACAGCATCCTTCCTGTGAAGGGCCAAACACAATCTACCCATCATCATGATTTTGTGTTAAGTAGGTGGCTTATAAAAAGATAAGCATTCTACTACTGCACTGCTAATGGAAATTCTCTGCAAGCTCAGATGATAGAGACCTGGGGTGAAATCCTGGTTTCACTGAAGTCAATGGAAGTTTTGCCATTGACTTCAATGTGGAAGGATTTCACCCTGATGTCTCTGCTCCATGCTTCCTGTGTACAGTACAGATAATAAATAGGCATGTATATAGCCACAGATTTTTCACAAGGTAGTTTTAAAAGACATGGCCTCAGGTGTGCACAGATGTGTGATAGCAGAGTGGTGTCCATTTAAAAAGTCAACATCTATCCCACACAGGTATGTAAAATACCAGAGCATTTCTCTATACTTAGAATAGCTGCAGAGTCTTTATTTACCATTGCATGACAATTATTGGTAAATGTTGAATTTTTAAAGGCAATCACGGTATCTCATAATAGCATTTCCCTTCTGTATGTTGCACTTCTACATAACAAAGAATTTATACCAGTATGTTTCATAAAAATGTGAATAATGGGAACACTTTTCCACAAAGTTGTTATGAAGAATTTAGAGGGTTTGGGTCAAAATTCAAAATCTTGTTTTGTTTTTACCAGCGCTATAGCAGCTGAAAAAGTGGAAAAGAAACTTTGTGAAATGTCATCCATTCGTTTTTCAATCAATTCCAAAATTCAACCAGTTCTAGTTAAAAGCAGTTTTGATGATTAACAGACAGTGCGACAATTCAGTGCATATATCCATATAATGCTATTTCAACTATTCTGATTACCTAATGCACCTTGTGCAAATTCATTCAACCAAAGCATCTCTTGGTATTAGATTCAAGGCAGGATAGGCATATGTCCCTATCTAGAAGCAAAAGGTGCTTTCTGACTATTCCCTTTATCAGCATATAAAATCTTTGATTCTAATAATACCATAACAAAATGGCCAGCTTTTCAATTTTCTAACAGGAATAGAATCACACTCTAGTAAGATGGGACATTACCTTCCATTACTTCTGTTTCTTAAATGTATTGGAGTGAACTATCAACAAAGTGAAGCATGTATAAAATACCATTTCACTTTCCAAAGGCCACATTCTGGTTTTGTACACATGTGCATGGTTTCTATTTATACCACAAAGCCAGAACATGACCATAAGTGCAGGGCAGCTAACACCAAGTACAAGACCATAAGTATTAATTAAATCATTAATATGCTGTACAGGGGAGCATATTCCCCCTCTGGCTATGTCCATCTGAAATTCTGCTCTGAAGAACTAAATTTGTTTTGTATATCGACTCCCTCTTGACATTTCATAAGTATATTCCACATGATCAAAGATTCCAACTGTTCCAAATGTAACTAATGCTGATTGCATATGGGCCCCAGGGCTTTTCTCAGATGGCTGCAATGCTTACTCTTTTGTATTATTGTATGTAAATTATTCAGTTGGCTTTAATTGCACATCAGTCTACATAAAGCAATAAAATGGAGACACTAGACAGGCTTACAACTAAAACAGTGTAGATTGTGAATGATGATCTCCTTCATGTTGGACAGTTTATAACTGAGGTGAGAGGGACCATTTCAAGGTAAACTAGCAGAAGATATTTAAATAGGTCATCAAATACAACAGGACAGAGTGCCTCACTTACACCCTTTCTCCTGAGGCCAAGCTACAAATGCACAGCTTCATTGCCTTTTGAAGCTATGTCCTGAGGAGATGGTCATTGTCTGCTATTGATTACCTATTACAGAAGGCAAAGATCAAAGAACCGAGCTGCCCAATCTCTGTTCTGGATCTAAAACAGATGAACTTGTAAACACAGGGATAAACCAGTCGTGGGTTTTCAAGGACTAAAGCCTACCAGAGCCCTAGGTTGGAATTGCCCTCTGTTAACTGTTTTAGTATCTGTGTAGGTTTCTTTTATTGATTTAATATGTTTTCTCTTAAATGATTTTACTTTAAGAAACGTGCTTGCTTAGAAGTTCAGGTAAAATGATGTATTTTTTGACACAAACCTAATCTCCAATACTTGAAGATTGCCTATCAACAATATTTTAGTAGATGTTAAATGTGGGGGAAGGGGAACAAAGTCATCTACAGACCACAACAAATAGCAGCACTCCCACTAATAGCTCAAAAATGGTTTGCCTTTGCAGATACTGTATGGTGTAAAGAGAAAAACCTGCTAGATTCAGGATAGACTAAACTACTGACAGATGCAAATATTTTATTTTGCTACCCTACTTCACTTGTCTTAAAAATGGTCTTTTAAGGCCCGGATGACTGGTATGTCCTCTGGGTTCATTCAGATATAACCAAATCAATTAATAGTGTATCCTAGCAGTCAAGAATTTCTATACAGTAAATGAGTCCTTTAAATTTATATACTTCTACATGCAAAGGCCCAAGTCAATTCTGTTGGTAATCCTCGTGCATCCTGTGGCAGACATCAGAACAATTTCTTGTGGAGCATTTATCAAACAACTTCTAATTTTTTTAAAAATAGTCACCCAAAGCATGAAATAGTTTAAGTAAAAAATGCCTAAGTGCATACAGTATATTCAGAGCCCCTAAGACATTCTTCCGATATAATTTATAGTGGGACTTATGATTTATAGTGCTCTTTTTGGTATTTACATCTCCAATTTACCCTCCTAGTAAATTCCTCTGCACTGTGTTGAGTCATTGACATCATCATTATGTGTGATTTGTATAGCACCAGCAGAACAGTAGGTGCTTTATAAACAGGTATGAAGAGAAGATCCCTGCTCCTAAGAGTCTGCAATCTAAGAGCAGGTCTACACTACTGCTTAAGTCGATCTAACTTACATCGCTCAGGGGTGTGAAAAAGACACTCTCCTGAGAGATGCAAGTTACAAAGACCTAAGCGTTGTCCACACCGGTGCTATGTTGGTGGGATAACACTCTCTCACTGACACAGCTTCTGCATCTTGCAGAGGTGAGCTAAGTATGCCAATGGGAGAGCGCTCTCCCACCAGCATAAAGCGTTTTCACCAGACGCACTACAGTGACGCAGCTGTGCTGATGTAGCACTTCTAGTAGGCCTGCCTTCAGTAGATTATATATACATAGAGAGTATATATGCAGGAAGGCAGGAATGGGGAGAAACAAAAGCAATGAGACTGAGCAGTGATGCACACTACACATATATTAGTAATTCCACAATTTGTCTGATTTTAAAAAAAAAAATGTATAAACAAATGGAGATTTTCAGTTGCCTAGTTTAAGACTTGCTGAGGAAGGAATTAAACAGGAACAGCCTTTAGAAGGAGTGAGTGTTCAAGAGCGACTTCAAAGAAAAGAAGGTAGAGAGATAAGGCATGCAAGCGATAGGGGACCTCAAAATCTGGAACCTTTGGTTTTGCTACAAATGCAAAAATTGGCATAGTGTCACAAAAGATGCAAAATTAAAATGGCAACTTTAAAACCAGACCCATTTTCCAACAGCAAAGCCCACTTGGCAACTTATGTGGGTGGTTTTTTTTTGTTTTTTGGGGGCAGAGGTTCTTTAGCTGTAGGCACAGCAAGTAGTAGGCTCTTATCCTCGCTGGGGACAGCCACAAAAGGGAGATACTGTCACATGTGTGGTATGGAGGCAAAATTCTTTCCTGACAGTGCAGGTGATCAATTTATACTTTAAAGAAGAGATTTGATTGCTCCAGTTATGTCAGTTTGTGTAACTAAAATGTTGATTTATACAAAAAGGCACAAAATAGTTCACCTTTTAAAAATATTAGCACACATACACGAATAGATTTTAAGCTCCCAGAGCTGCAAGTTGTTCCATGTGGATGGAAAACATTAGAAACTCTTTAAAAACAAATAAACACACACAAATGGAAAAGAGTGGAATTAACATGAAATGAATATAAAAGCAGCTAATTGGCTAGCAAGGTCTCTCTCTACTAAACCAAGAAAGAAAATTTGCACACAGTCAGCATCATCTGCAACCCAATTAAATGAAATTGTTCTCAGAGGATTGTGGAACACTGCTCTGAAATCACCCAGACAAATCCACTTAAAAATACGTATGTCTTCTCACACACAAACACTTATCAGGGACAGTAAAACAATTTTCTGATGGTCTCAATTGCTGGCAATTTTAGAGGATGCAGGCTGGCTTTGCAGACCTGCTGGCTTTAAAAGAGATGCATTCCAATTAGGACTGCCCCTTTAAAACACAGCTGGCAAGCATTAATTTTCACTGACAACAAGGCGTGGTAAACACAAAGCACAGGAGATGCCAGCGTTGGGCAAATCAGATAGTATAATTTCTCTGTATTTTGGGACTGTGGAACCTAAAAAAAGGCCTTTCTTTGCTGGTCAATCTGGGATAAACCAGCCAAAAATATTCTCTGTAAGCTAGCTCTGGGGTAGCTTGTGTTTCCAAGCTTGGCGTACCTAAAACAGAAATTTCTTCACCAACAAGTTGGCACTTGTTAAATTGTTAAAGGTGGTTTAAAACTACCTTAACCTCCCGTTTCCTCCCCTCAGGCTATGAGTTCTGTGTGGCATCTTTTAGCAAAGTTTTTGCATTTGTATTAACAGATATGGAATCGCATGAGCTTTATTATTGTGCTCACTCCAGACACAGAACTCCAGCTAACATCAGTGAAAGTTTCACTTTGAGACCGAAGACAATATATGGCTCAAAACAGTACAAGGCTCAAAGAGGTTGACAGCTCCCTCAAATTATTAATTCATGAGATAACACATTTCACTTGAAATAGGCACACAGGTATCACATGCTGGAGTTTCCCCCCCTCCTCCGTCTGTAATCCCATACAGCAGTGGTTTTCAAACTGTGGGTTGCGACCAAGAACTGGGTCGCGGAATGGAAGGGACTGGGTCGCGGCAGCTCTGGTCAGCACTGCCGACCGGGCCATTGAAAGTCCCATCAGCGGTGCTGCAGAGCTAAGGCAGGCTAGTCACTATCTATTGCAACACCGCGCAGTGCCCCGGAAGTGGCCAGCAGGTCCGGCTCCTAGGCGGGGAGGGGGATGGGGAGCTCCATGCACTGCTCGCGCCCTGAGCACCAGCTCCACACTCCCATTGGCCGGTTCCTGGCTAATGGGAGCCGGGGGGCGCGGTGCCTGTGGGAAAGAGCCATGCAGAGCCGCTTGCATGCCTCCACCTAGGGGCTGGACCTGCTGCTGGCTGCTTCTGGGGCACAGCACAGTCCACGGTGCCAGGAAAGGCAGGAAGCCTGCCTTTGCAACCATGCTGTGCCACTGACCGGGAGCCGCCCAAAGTAAGCCTGTGCACTAGCCCCGAGCCCACCCAAATCTGGAGCCCCTTCCTGCACCCCAAACCCCTCATCCACAGCCCCACCCCAGAGCCTGCACGCCCAGCCCTGAGCCCTGACCCCCTCCCCCACCCCAACCTCCTGCAACAGCCCAGAGTTCCCTCCCACACTCAGAACCCCTCATTCCTGGCCCCACCCCATAGCCCCCACCCCTACCCCTCTGCCCCAGACCTGAGCCCTTCCCACACTCCAAACCCCTCAACCCCAGCTCTGTTGGGTCATGGGCATCAACAATTTTCTTGAACTGGGTTGCCAGAAAAAAAGTTTGAAAACCACTACCCTACAGTACTACATATTTTGTCTAGAGGAAAATAGAATATGTATTCAAACGGTCTTTCTGCAAACTTTAGACCTTTGCTCTAAAGCAAACAGACTGATTTTTGTACATCATCCTCAGTAAAATATTGCTTATACTCATATCAGAGATTTGTATTCCTGGACAGTCTGACCTTTCACACTGAATTTCTCACCACTCAGAAGCAGAAACACAGAATGATCCAAAAACGAAACATTCACTTTAGTTGTATTTGGTGCTCATTTCCTCAAAAAAAAAAAAAAAGAAGAAGCCGCCTTTTCTTAATTCATGAAGAACTCTGTTACATGCTTCTGGCGGGCATGCAGCTCAATAAGAGTTTCTCTCCCCACCGCCCTCCCCCCTTTTAAAAAAAAGTGAACTTGAAACAATTCAGAGCTCCATTAGCAGGTTAAAATAATACTAAGAAAAAGTACAGTACAATAGGATTATTCTGAGATACTTCAGAACATGAACTCTTGGGGCTCCACGGTGATTCTACTCCCACCGGACAGTCACTGGGACTACAGAAAGGCAATATAATGCCAGCAGAGAGAGAGGCTGTGGGGAATGCTTGAAGGCAGTAATGTCACATAAGCTTATTTTCTTCCACTGATTTTGTGGAAGGGGTTAGTATTTCTTCTTAGGACACGAAACACAAAAGGAAGACAAAAATGACAAGGCACTAGCAGCACAGAGAACGGCCAGCTGGATCAGTACATGCTGCTTCCTGGGGAGGAGAAAGCTTTCCCCCCATGTTTGCTGCAAGAGTCGCCTGTGTTGTCCACAAGTCAACCGGTATTTACAGGAAACCTCACTCTTAAAACACTTAAAGTTTGAAGTTACTGTCCTTTGACATTATTCCTCCTGTGGTAATTGGGCAAGCAGACACAGAACAGAGGCAATCTTTGGCCACTCACCTCATAGGAGCAAGAATTTGGTCCATAAAAATAATCCAGAATCTATTCCTGCTCTTCACCCAGAACGCAGATTTAGGGGGATTTAGCAGGGAATCCAGCATCTAATTTATGTCTTATTACCTTGGGGTGAGATGGATGGGATGAAGGATGATTCTCTCAATTTACCTCCTAAAAGGAACTAGAAAAGGCAGCAGCATAGTGGACTAAGAATTACAGGGACTTGAAATCATAGTCATGCTCTGGGGGACAACCAGAAAAGGAACAGCCAAGGGCCCACTGCCCTATCAGAGCTACCTGAAAGAATCTTTTAGGCAGGCATTCCATGTATCATGATCAGTGGAACTGGAGTCAAAGGGCCAATGTTCCCTGAAGGGATTGTTATTGATAGAACACCAGTGGAACAGGGAATACAGGCAGTTGGGCTGGAAGCAACTCAACAACATGGACAGAGCAGTCCACAGGGTTTAATAAAGTTTCTCATTTTAAATTGCATTCTGCTTCACACTTTGTGAATGAAAAATGCTGGCAGTGTCTGAGCTGTCAGTTCTCTGCAGTGCAGCAGCTGTGTAAGTTTTCTAACCTTTTAAGTTGAAACATTTTTAATTAATGTAAGGTTGTTAAAGATAATTATGCAATAAAACCCAACTTAGTTTTTTACGTTTGAGCCTTTAGTTCAGTTTAGTAGAGGACCTGTAGGCAACACTTTAAATGATAAAATCAAAATGTTATTAAAAAAAAAAAAAGATTAGTCAAGCAAACAGGCATGCAATTACCACTTAATAGTGCAATTATTCTTACACTTAAAGATGAAATAGTGTATTAATAGGTGATACAGCCTTATGCGCACTGGATGCTACATGCAATTTTGGGGACTTGACAGACACTCTGATTTGGGACAGGATGGTCTGCTGCACTTGGGATCACCACCTAGAGGAGTGGTTGCTCCAGGAATGCAATCTTACTACATGTTTAGACATTGGGTATACAGCAGAAGCCTCAAGAGAGAGTGAAAAGCCTAGGAGGCATAACACCCCCAGAAGTACATGCAGCGAGACAACCGGCAGTGCAAATAGGGCGGTACAGTCCGGTACGCCCTACCAGCAAGATATTGATAGCTGGTGTGGTGTACTGGAAAGACACAGGAAGAACAGAAAGTGGGGTCGCTGGGTGGCCCCACACTGGCACCTCCTCCGGCTCAGCTGTACCGCCCTCAGCCCTTCCACACAGGTCTCCTCCATCTGTACAGCAGTCCCTCCGGAGGAGAGGGCTGGGCGTGGTACAGCTGCCCCAGAGGAGCTGCCGGCGTGGGGCTGCCCAGTAGTCCCATGATCTGCTCCTTTCCCCCTGCGGTTCCTGGGAGAGCCCTGCGGTTCAGGACTCTCCCGGGAACTGCAGCGAGTAAAGGAGCAGAACTCCCAGCCCTGTCCCCTGCCATTCCACGGAGCTGTCTCTCCTCTGGGTCCATCTGTACAGCAACAGCCCCGCCGGAGGGAGAACAGGGCTGGAGGTGCGGGGCTGGGGCGGCACAGCAACCACAGAGGAGCTACCGGCATTCTGCTCCTTTCCCCGCTGCGGCTGTAGCTTTGAATAGCTCAACCTCATGGAGTAGACCCTGCGTGGAAGGGCTGGGACAGTACAGCCGCACCAGAGGAGCTGCGGGCATACGGCCACCCAGCGGCCCCATGTTCTGCTCCTTTCACCGTTGCAGTTCCAAAGTCTCTGGCGCAGCAGGAGGAGGACAGAGCCCCTCCTTCCCCAGGTAAGAGGGGTGGATCATGGGGAGGGGACGGGCAGAGCATGGGGGCCACAGGCTGGGAGCGGAGTGGAGTCCCTTGGAGAGTCACGTGAGGAGGTCACGTGTCCCCCTTTAGGTGCTGCCTGCCCATACCGGTAAGAAATGGATTCCACTTGCACCACTGGAGACAACAGACCCCTCTTGGGGTATACAGCCATACAAGCCATGGATCTGATCAGGTACAGCTTCAGAATTTTGTAACTGCAATGCAATAAGGAAAAGGGAGAGTCCTATGAACAGTGGAGACAATTTCAAAAGCATATGGGGATGTTTTCAAAGGGGACAGATACCATGAAGAAAGTTGAGACTGGAAGTAGACCCCACAGTTGAACCTGTGTGCTTACTACAAAGGAAAATTCCAGTGGCACTACAAAATCCAGTATGCAAGGAGCTCAAAAGTCTGCAGAGTTGGGGGGTATCATAGCACCTGTAGAGGCCAAGCCAGGCTGGGTAATCAGCATGGTGGTGATAAAGAAACCATGAAGCAAATTGCACATCTTCATAGACCCAAAGCCACTGAACCAGGCATTGAAAAGATGCCACTATCCGCTGGCAACAGTTGATGACATCTTGCCCAAACTTTCCAAAGCCAGAATTTTTATAGTCTGTGCTATGAGGAATGGGTTTTGGTACAAAGGCCTGGATGAAGGGTGCAGCATGCTGACAACCTTTGCAACACCATTTGGTTGCTACAGATGGCTGCACATGCTTGTGGGTATAAGCCCAGCACCCAAAGGTGCTGGGCTTATACAGCACAGAGAAGACTCAAAGTGCTGTAAGGGCTGCCGGGGATGAAAACAATTGCATATAATATCATTGTAAGGGAAAGGAGCAGTGATACAGAAGATGAACGAGACTACGACAGAAAACTACAGGCTTTTCTCAAGCAATGTAGGGACAAGAACATAAAACTCTACCCAGAAAAAGTGACTCCATCAGCGTGAGGTGACATACACTGGACACCTGCTCACAGCAGAGGGACTGAAAGCAGATCCCTTCAAGATCAAGGCAGTCAGAGACATGCTACCTCCAGTGGCTATGAAAGGGTTACAGCGCTTCATAGGGATGATACAATTTCTAGCCAAGTTCTGTCCACCTCTGTCTGCAGTAGGGAAACCCATACATCAGCTCACAAGACAGGATGTTGAGTGGGACTGGACAGTTCCCCAACCGCCAGCATTCAATATGCTGAAACAAATAACGGATGCCCCCTACCCTGAAGTACGGCCAACCAGCAGAACCACTGAGACTCCAATGTGATGCATCAATGAAAGGATTGTGTGTAGCTCTTTTGCAGGAGCAGCTGGTAGCTTATGCCACCACAGCCCTGTCAGAGACCAAACTGGGCACGCCCAAATGGAAAGAGTTTCTGGCTGTGGTATTTGGAGTAGAGCGATTCCATCAGCACCCCTATCACCACCCAGTAACAGTGCAATCAGATCACAACCCCCTAGAGATGGTCATGGTAAAGCCCCTATTTATTGCTCCAAAGAGGTTGCAGCACATGTTTATGCACCTCCAGCACTACCAAGTAGAGGTCAGATTTTGTCCAGGATGATTACTGCTCTTAGCTGATGCCCTGAGCAGGGCATCTATACCCAACATCAGTGAGTTGTGGGAATGGGATCAGGACATTGAATTCATTAACATGCTGCACTATCTCCCGGTTTCAACAGTGAAGCAGAGGCTATAGTAAAGGACATCCAACTACAGGAAGTCAAGACACCGATACTAGCAGGGTGCCCAGAACACAAAAGCCAACTACCCGTAGTTTCATATTTTCAAATTAAAGATGAGCTGAGCATGCAGGTGGAAATCATATTTTGAGAACAGAGCTGTTGTCCCCATCTCATTACATAAGGATTACATGCAAAAAATACATTCCTCACATCTGGGCATTGAGAGCGGTCTTAGATGGGCTTGAGTGTGTGTTTACTGGTTGGGAATGAACACACAACTCCACTCCTTGATAAGGTATGACACCTGCTGCTCACGTTATAATTGTTAGCAGAATGAGACACTTACAACATGAGCTGCCCACTGATCATGGGAAAAGGTGGGAGTGGACCTATTTACCTTTAATCAAGTACTGTTTTTCATTGCAATGGACTACTCTAATTTTTTGGGAGGTCGATGCCCTGCCTGATACCAGAAGCAAGTCAGTGGTTGGCAAGCTATGTATCCACTTTGTGAGATATGGCATTCCAGACTCTGTATTCACCACCAATGGACCCCAATTTGCCACAGAAGAATTCAAGGAATGTGTATGCAAATAGAAGTTTGACCCCACACTTCCTCTCTAGCATACCCACAGAGTAATGGTAAGGTGGAATTAGCTGTGAAAACAGCTAAGAGACTGTTATGCAAGGCTGTTTCTTCTGGTTCAGACCCCTTGTTAGCATTTTTGGCACATAGGAATACCCCATCACAGGGGTGCCAAAAATCAGATGCGGGCACTGATGGGGTCAAAACCCTGCTACCAATGAGGGGAGACCTTTTTACTACTGAGAGGAGATGCCCAGCAATCAAAGAAAGCAGACACTGGAGTATGACAGGTCAATCAAGGACCTACTGGCTCTGGAGAGAGGCACTCCCGTGAGGATCCAGCCATTACACACACACACCAGGAGTGGACCAAATCAGTTGTGAGGGGTTCAGTGGCATCCAGGTCATATGTGGCAACTACATAAGAGGGACAAATGAACTGAAGGGACACGAGGCACTTACAGGCCAGCAGACCCAACACTCAGAGAGAGCCTACAGAGAGCATCACAGAACACAGACAGAAAGAACCATCTGGAGGCCAGTCCTACAGGGAGGGAGGGAGACTTTACACAGAGAATTTTTGCTAGACTCGGAGACAGGGGACAGGGAGACAGAGAGGTCATTACTAGTGTGGTTTCCTATCGAGAAGACCAAAATATCTCAAAAGACTTTGTAACCAGCTGAGTCTGTTGTAAAGGTGAGACTCCTATGTGCTAGTGGCCTCTGGCCAAAGGGATATGGGGTGGGGGTCTGGGCATCAATTATTTGTTTTAAATATTTATATTAAAATCTTTATAAAATAGGGACGATGTATCAGGATCAATGGAACTGGAATAGAGAGCCAGTGTTCCCCGGAAGGGCTGCTATTAAAGGACATGAATGGAACAGGGACCATGTGGGGGTTAGGTTTGAAGCCACTCAGACACATGGGAAGAGCAATCTACAGGATTCAATGACGTTTCACTTGTTCAATGTAAGCTGTATTCAGCTTCACACTTTGTGCATGAAACAGTCAGCAGTCTCAATTCCTCACTGGAATTGCCTGCATGGATTTTGTAAGAACCTATCAGCATCATGGTCTGCTTTCCCACATGAATGTGTGTGGAAAAAAAATCAATCATAAGCTATTCCAGTATTAGTAAGGCTTCTGGACAGCCTTACAACCCAATTCCATGCAAGATTCAGTTCCCCCCAAAAAGATCAGATGGCCCAAACCCACCATCAGTAAAAGTCTAAAGGCAAATTTCTTGATCTGATGATACCTGTCTATGCTTCAGGACCAGGAAGTCATGCCACCAGCCCTTGAACCTAAACAGTTTCCAAAACTCCACCTTGAACTCCTCTGATTCTGGTAATTCTTCCCTGGATTTTATGAGTGTTCCATTTATTTAAACAGGGCTGACAAGAGACTAGGCTCTCACACAAATCAAGTTTTTTTTTTTTTGTTTAGAGCGAGCAATGTGCATATTTCATAGCACTGTTATCTTGATGAAAACGACACTGGCTCAAGATGAAAACACTGGGAAGGAGCAGATAAAGGCACTGTTTCTGTCTGAGATGCATTGGAATTCAGGCACAGCCCAAAGGTCCACTTTCCATCTCATTTTCCATGTCTTTATATTCCATAATGAGCTGGAAATTGAAATTCAGCTGTGATAAGTGCAATAAAAATGCCAGAATGGTCAAGCTACATGAGATAGGAGAGAGATAGAGATAAGGGTGATTGATTCAAAGGTGAAAAGCAAACCTCTCAGCTCTGTTCAACTTTATACAAAATCTGGAAGGAAAATGTACCAGTAAAATCCACAAGAAAGTGAGTTTGACAGACTTGCTCTCTTCTGCCTCCCCTGTCGCCAGGCCTCCCTCTTTGAATAGCTCAACCTCACTCTCTGTGAATAAAAGAATGGAGAAGATCCTATCTGGGATATCTGTGACTGTCATAGGTGACAGGTATTCTTTAATGAATTATCACAAAGGAACAAAAAAAAATGAAGGGAGTCATCTGGAATATCTGCCTGATATTTGTTCTGACTTTGTGAACAAACACTGCTCACTTGTTACTTGTGTGGGGGCTGGAGCACATGACTTATGAGGAGAGGTTGAGGGAACTGGGATTGTTTAGCCTGCAGAAGAGAAGAATGAGGGGGGATTTGATAGCTACTTTCAACTACCTGAAAGGGGGTTCCAAAGAGGATGGATCTAGACTGTTCTCAGTGGTAGAAGATGACAGAACAAGGAGTAATGGTCTCAAGTTGCAGAGGGGGAGGTTTAGGTTGGATATTAGGAAAAACTTTTTCACTAGTAGGGTGGTGAAGAACTGGAATGGGTTACCTAGGGAGGTGGTGGAATCTCCTTCCTTAGAGGTTTTTAAGGTCAGGCTTGACAAAGCCCTGGCTGGGATGATTTAGTTGGGGTTGGTCCTGCTTTGAGCAGGGGGTTGGACTAGATGACCTCCTGAGGTCCCTTCCAACCCTGAGATTCTATGATTCTATGACAGTCACGGGTAAATACCTCACTGGAATTTCTGCCTAGATTAAAAAGAATCTAGTTCTCTGCTATGCCTACATACTCTACAATACCTTTGCAAATTGTAAATCTCAGGAGCTATGACATTGTCCCCTGGAACTATACTAATGCAACTTGCTTCAGAATGGCTGATGACCTGTTTGCTAACTTGTCAAAATTATTTGTGTATTTTTAAACATTTCCTAAGCAGCCATGACCTTTTTCCTAAACTGAGTTACGCTTAATTGTGGTGCTCCCTGTACTATTTAAATTATAAGAAAATCTCTGCTGCTACATTGGTCTTTTTATTAAACAAGTCGAATATTAAATACTAAAATAGCAAGAACTATATAGATTTCCTCAAAGAAAAAAAAATACAGATCAGGGTATTAACTGTGATTCAAAGAGTGCTATACTGAGACCTTTTTAATTATAAAAACCTCTGGTATCAGATCTTCCTATCATAAACTCAGTGTGAAGCTCTGTAGATTGGTTTAATGAATTTCCTACCAAATCAATACCTAGTGTGGTTCAAAATCCTTCTTACATGCTTCAGGGACACTGTACAGATATAAAACTGTCTGCTTCTGATCAGGACAGAGAAAAGAAAACATAGGAACAAGAACAACTATAACTGAAGTTTCCCTGATTTAAATGGATTATATGAAAATAATAGGGAAAAAACATGGAACATATATTTGCTGTAGTCTCTGATGTAAATATATGACCTGTCACCTTATGAGCAGGTTGTTACTTGCATTGACTAAATCAACAACAACAAAAAATGTACTAATCTAGAGGACCCTAAGAACAACAACAATAAAATCACAGATGAACAAGCAATTAAAGTGACCTTACAAAAGTTAGAGATAGAAAAGACCTACCAGGTCACCTTGTATGCCCCCTGAAAATGCAAAATGTTTCCACGCACTATATCACGAAGCCTAAGGTCAGCATGACTATGTCTGTGGCTATTTGGTATCTATGTGAAATGTAATACGACATAAAATCAACAGCTAGCTCACTATACCTCTTAATTCATGTGCCTCACTATACCAACAGCTAGCTCACTATACCTCTTAATTCATGTGCCTTTCATTGGTTATATTTCTGTACATGAATTCTAAAAAATACAAATATGCTGTTTTATATATCAGCTTTTACAATATTTGGATTATTGATGCCAAAAACAACACTAATTTGAAATGAGTGGGTGTGCTTAGTCCAGTTCCTAATGGATCGATGGTCACAGCACAGAAAGCCATAAGTATGATTGGTACTAACTGGCATCCTTATTGGCAACCTCTACATTAGGAATGAAGGCTGAATGGCCATGGAGAATGAACTATCTTAAATTGGCTAGGGCACATTGCTGAAGTGGAATGGGAAGCTCGTGTTATCACTGACCAAGCTGTATTGTATCTGTTATGTGGTTTAAACTGTGCAGTTCTCTTTCCAGAGCTGTCGGATATTTTTCACACCATTTAAATGTGTTTACCCTGTGCAAGTGAACAACAGAAATATAAATGTTATGCAGAATATATTGCTCCAATTATTTATGATATACTACATTTGGGATTGAATACCAAACTAGATAATTTTTCACAAAATGATAACCTGCTCCCCATCACACACAGAGTCTGAGGCAAAATAAAATGAGATTAATTTTTTTCATGAAAAAGATGCATTAGACCAATTTCCACATTTAGATACTGTACACTAACATCACAACTGACACAGACAGCCACACTTCAGGAAAAAGATTTTAACATATTTTCTTTATTTGTAAAAATCTTTGTTTAAAAAAGGCAATGTCATATTTTGAAAGTAAATGCTTTCCAACAGGATTTGCAAAGGAACTCTTCTCCAAACAGCACAAGAGTCAATGTTTTTGAAAAGAAAAAGTGACTAATGAACCTCAAGTTGTCTTCTAAAAATACAGAAATCTCTCTGCTCTCAGTATAAAGAACTTGAAAGAGAATAGATTTCCAAGAATCACATATAGCTTAATAAAATGTAGTATTTCTTCCAAATTTATTTCAAAGTACGTTGTCCTCTTTAATAAAGCACATTACATGTTTTTACAAAAAAATCAACTGAGCTAACTGTAGGTGTATCCATAGCACAATAAACTAATATTCAAGGCTTGCAACTCATGCTATGGATTTTCAAGGGTTTATAGAATTTCAAATAGATGCTTTGTGAACATCAGAATAGGCATACTGGACCAGACCAATGGTCCATCTAGCCCAATATCTCATCTTCAGATTGTGGCCAGTGCCAGATGCTTCAGAGGGAATGAACAGAACAGGTCAATTTATTGTGTAATCCATCCTGTCATCTAGTCCCAGCTTCTGGCAATCAGAGATTTAGGGACACCATCCCAGCTAACAGCTGATATAAGAATTTGGGGACTAGAACCTGGATTTTCAGAGCCTGGGACAGCTGACATTCCCAGAGTGCCACCAGGAGGCACAGCCAAGAAGTGCTATGGACAATAGGCAATGCAGGAAGTACTACACAAGCAATCCAGAATGACAGTACCCTGAAGCCCTCAGATAGGCTAAGCACCATATTTAACCCTAGGGGTTGCCCTAGGAAGTTGTCTGGGCACCCACATAGACTTTGGCCTGCTGCAATGCCAGACTTCGCTTAATCTCTTGATTTTTAGTCTCCGACTCCAATCTGCCTCTGACCCTGACTCTTGCTTACAGAACCTGGCTCTTGTGATTCCTCCAACTCCTACTGGGTGACTACCGACCCTAGTTTCCAGACCTCAGCCTAGCTGTGACCACTAGGTCAGACTGCCTAGGCCCAGGTTCCTTGCAGCCACTGATGGATGTATCCTTTTTGAAGTTATCTAATTCTTTTTTAACTCAGTTATACTTTTGGACTTTACAACATCCCCTGGCAATGAATTTCACAGGTTGACTGGGTGTTCTGTGAAGAATTACTTCCTTGTGTTTGTTTTAAACCTACTGCCTAATAATTTTTTTGGGTGACCCCTAGTTCACGAAGAGGTAAAATAACACTTCCTTCCTTACTTTCTCCACACCGTTCCTAATTTTTACAGCCCTCTATCATGTCTGTCCTCAGTCGTCTCTTTTCAAAGCTGAACAGTCTCAGTCTTTTTAACCTCTCATCACATGGAAACTGTTCCATACCCCTAAACATTTTTGTTGCCCTTCTCTGTACTTTTTCCAATTCTAATGCATCTTTTTTGAGATGGGGCAACCAGAACTGCACACAGTATTCAAGGTGTGGGTGTATCATGGATTTATATAGTGGCATTATGATATTTTCTGTTTTATCTATGCACTTCCTAATGGTTCTTGACATTGTTAGCTTTTTTGACTGCCATTGCACAGTGAGCAGATGTTTCCAGAGAACTATCCACGATGACTCCAAGATCTCTATCTTAAGTGGTAATTGCTAATTTAGACCCCATCATTTTGTATCTATAGTTGGGATTATGTTTTCCAATGTGCATTACTTCTGCATTTATCAACACTCAATCTCATCTGTCATTTTCTTGCCCAGTCACCCAGTTTTCTGAGTTCCCTTTGTAACTCTTTGTAGTCAGCTTTGGAATTAACTATTTTGAGTAATTTAGCATCAGCTGCAAACTTTGCCACTTCACTCCTTACCCACTTTTCCAGATCATATGAATATGCTGAACAGCAATGGTCCCAGTACAGATTCTTGGGGGACCCCTCTATTTACCTTTTTCCACTGTGAAAACTGACCATTTATTCCTACCCTTTGTTTCCTATATTTTAACCAGTTATTGATCCATGAGGACCTTTGCTTCCCTGGCTCGGACTAGGGTCTATCCTCCTCAAGGTGGCAGCTTGCCCAGCCTCCCCCTATTCAGCCTCTTAGAAGTTTATGCTCAGTGAAGCTATATATATTTACATCTTCTAATCTTTCTTAGTCTTACAGCCTCAATTTCTTTGAATTTCTAATTTGACAAATTTCTCAAATATATTTATTTTCTACTCTGTGTGTGTGTGTGTAAATGAAGGATTCTATATATATCATTTCTTTGTGAATCATTGCTAAAATTTATGAAACAAAAGGCCTTCTTGTGTTCTAACTACAGTAATTTGCCTGTGGTTTGATTGCACACTGTGGTGACCATCATTGTATCTAACTGTTTATGTTCTTACTGACCCAGGAGCCCATCACTTAAATCAGACTCAGTACCAGATAACTGACAGAGAGCTAATGTGATGCTGATTTTTAAAGAAAGGCTGCAAAGGCGATCCTGGTAATTACAGGCCAGTAAGCTTAATTTCAGTTCCAGGAAAACTGGCTGAAACTATAGTAAAGAACAGATTTATCAAACACATGGATGACCACAATATGTTGGAGAAGAGTCAACACAGCTTTTGTAAAAAGAAATCATGCCTCACCAATATATTAGAATTCTTTGAGGGGGTGAAAACACATGTGGACAAGGGTGATCCAGTGGATATAGCATACTTGGGCTTTCAGAAAGCCTTTGACAAAGGCTCTTCAGCAAAGTAAGCAGTCATGGGATAAGGTCCCATTCTCCTGGGAGTTTTAAAACTAGAATGGACAAAACACTATAAAGTTTTGTATGGAACAGTTTCTGTAGCCCTATAGAGATGGACTGGATGTCTTAAGTGTTTCCTTTTTTATTTCTAAATTCTTAAAAATTCTGAGATGTCTGTGCAGGTTTCTTTGGCATGCTGGATATAGCTTCCAATTTCATTTTAACTCATAGGTGCCGACTCCGTGGGCACCCACCGGCAGCTCTCCGCCAGCCCTCCCTGCCGCGCCCAGCTAACCTCCGCTTCCCGAGGCGCCGCACTGCACTTTTCCCCTCCCTCTCCCCCTCCCTCCCTCCCAGGCGTGCAGCTGCCGATCAGCTGGAGCGCCTGTGAGCTCAAGAAAAGTGGCTTCGCTGCTGTGGCGCCTCAGGAGAGGGAGGTTAGCTGGGCGCAGGGGGAGAGGCTGGTGGGGAGCTGCCGGTGGGTGCTCGGCTGCTTCTCCCCCCTTCCTCCCAGGCTTGCAAGCCTGGGGAAGGGGGGGGGGGGAAATGCAGCGTGCCCGGGGGAGGAGGCGGGGGCAGGGATGTGGGGAAGAGGTGGAATGGGGGCGGGCGCCTATGTTTTAACTGCATTGATAGTAAAGGTCTTGAATACGGTAAACAATAAAAAATAAAAATTAATTGCTGATGTGTTAATCTGTACTATACTTCAGATACTATGCCTTGATATATATATCACATTTAAAGTAACAAGACTTGCACTTCACCACCTTCCCTCCCATTTTTTCTCTCTGTTATGTATCTCAGGGTAGTTTGAATCTACTGAAGAAGTCTGCAGAGATAATTGTCTGTAACAAATTTGATTCTGAATCTCAAATAAACTCAAAAAGTGCGGGGGGGGGGGGAGAAATCACTAAGGGGAAATTAATTACTAGAACTCCTAATCTGGGTGCAACTCTAATAACTTCTGGAGATTCTTCTAGTTCATCAACCCAAGACAAATTTGAAGAATCTGTAACCACCTCTGCTTTTGTTCATGCTGTCACCTTTGCTGACTTCCTTCTCTGGTTTCTATTCATCCAACAAACACTAACAGAGATGCTGTGCTTCTCTGGTCTAGGCACATCAGCCTTAAATGTGAAATAGTCCTCCTGGTAAGTCTGCAAGGGCAATGCCTGTTAAGAGAGAGCACCCTGTGGAGTTGACATGAGTTCAAAATGGATGTGCGAGAGAGAGCCACACTGTACTTTTCCTCTTAAGAAATTGCATTTTTCCCAATTGCCAGTTTTTTGTAATCAGAAATAAGTGCTCACAAAAATACAGAGTATTGTTGCCTCTCTGAGTATAAAAGGCATAATAAACATCACAAAGCCAGCTGCCAAACTTGACAAAACACACCATACTCCTGAACATTGCCAGTGGAAATACTGTCAGTCTTTTTTCCTCAATCTCCTCCCCCAGTCCCACCATCAAATACACTGTCAGAAGAGCAAGAAAATCTGCTGTAGAGATAAGAAAAGCTACATGACTTGTCAGATGTGCTTTCCATGATAGCAGTAGTCCTGGGTGAGAGGCCAGGGACATCCTACACATCTTTCCCTTCATATTCTAAGCCCTGTCACTCAGCAGTAAATGTAGGAAGTGGAATCTGCTGGCAGTTTCCCCAAGGAAAGAGAAAACATTAAAACTGTGCAAAGGGAATGGGCCAATTTCACCATTGCCCTGCACTGTGTGTAATTATTTCACTGGTGCAAATTGCCTGTCAAATGAGACTATATTGGTTTAGTAATGTTTTATGTCCACTTTGCACTGATGAAAATGGCTACACATGGTGAGAGACAACAGTGAAAGAGACCCAATGTGTGCTTCTAATCCACTTACAGTATTGGATTGCAACAGATTCTGGTGACACAAGCCACAGAAAGTCAAGAAACCAAGTGAAGATTTCCAAGAATATCAGGATAGGCATTGATTGCTGCCACCTTCTCCCCAACAGAGACCTCTTCTTCACCTGATCCTCACTGAAAATGTTCCCCTTCCCAGTTCTCCCAAGAGCCCAATAAATTGAGCAAGACTAGATAGGGCTTTTCAGACCCTATCCATACTGCTCCTTACTCAGCCTAAAGGATTGCTGGAGAGCAAGTCCCTTTTCCTGGTGATGACTGATCTCCTTTCTCAGCACTCTGATGGCCCAGAGGGGATAGTGAGCTCAGAAATGAAACTGGTCTCTCTCACATGGTACCACAAACCACTGTTAACATTACTATTTAATTTCAATCAATATTTTTTTTGTATGTATGTATGTATGTATGTATGTATGTATGTATGTATGTATGTATGTATGTATGTATGCATTTCTTGTGATAGCTTAATAGCGGGATGCACTGAAACTCAATGCTCTGGGCAATGAAGAGAAAAGCCCAATTTTTTAAAAACAAATTTCATGTTACTTCAGCCACATGCAGAAAATAGTTTCTAACAGATAGTTCTTTATATTTTCTCAGCCAATTCCAGCCTGTCTTCCCACCTGTAACTCCCTGACAGCATCTCCAAATATTTCTACACCCACTTGAAACCTCTCTCTCTCTCTCTCTCTCTCACACACACACACACACACACACACACAGAGCGCTCACCCATTTCCCCCCACTCAGAACAGCCACTGCTTAAACAGATTCCTACATTTCGCATATTCCATTAACCATTGAACCTCAAGAAACAGGCTTCCCTCCCCCTCACTCCCCTGCACCCATCTATAAGGCTCCCTGGGATACTTTGGCACGAGAGGCAATGTGATAGTAGTGTAGCATTGTACTAGAGTATCTGCCATTGCTGTACTAAAAAGACCAGTACAAGACGGAAATGCTCTGTTTTGTATTCAATTTTCAATCTAACCTCAGGAAACTTTTTTTCAATGTTGCCACTTTGTGATCCTACATACAATCCTGATTGCTAACTCCATGTAGCTCATGTAAGCCAGATGCAAGGTCAGTTATTGCTGAATTCTCACAATGCTTGGATCCTATCCTGGGATGTGCTCATTCCATACATAAGTCAGGAGTCCTAAACAGCTTCAATGAAGTGTTCAACACCTAGGAGGAGTAGGCTCCTTATCTTCAAGATTACCCTCTCCTACGGCTTCTTGCTTGTTTGTAATCTTGTACATTATTATAGTGGTGCTGTTCCTCCTTCTGGGGTTAAAGGTCTGTAAGCATTTTTACCCCAAACCTCTCTTTTCAAGAGGGTTATATAATTGAATCTTAAAATGCACTCTGAACTGAAACTTTGCTTACAAATGTGGATCACAGAATACTTTTTAATGGATTTTTAAATTTGCAAATAAATGATCTTGGCCATTTTTAAAAGGCTGCAAGTGCACTGATGAATACTCCTGATCAAAGGCACAATTTTGGCCCTTCCACAGTATTGTCCCTGCCCCCTCTTTAGCAGGAACAAAATTCACAATGATTTCAAAGATTTTTACCAAGAGGAAAATAGTGCACACACAGCAAAAAAACCAAACACACCAGAAAAAAAATCCGAACAAAACTCTTAAATAAGATAAATGCTATGAAGCATTTGCTGCCATGGAGAACAATATAAGGATAAAAAACAACAAAGCAGATGAGAAAGAAACTGTAATTCAGTTTGTCATAGATAAAGAAACCTTACAATGCAAACAAACACACTGCATATTAACTGGCTTCTCCTCCCCAACAGTTAAAGCCAGTTTTATGTTGGGTCTCCTAGTTGGATTCTACCCACATCTATTTATACAGATTTCTAGATTATACATCCTTGTGTCTTGTGCAAATGTTTTCAAATACCCACAGGTCTATATCATACACTAGAGTCTATCAAAATAGATACCAATGTCATTAACTATGATAGCCTATTATAATTAGGTATGTGAGCATCACTCAAACAGAAGCATCCTATTGGATCTCAACAATACCTGACTGGTTTTGTAAACAACCTCAGGATTAGAAAGCCAATTACTGCTATTAGTGTTATTTAAGTGAACCTTTATGCAGATCTTAATGACCCCCGAGACCAGAACTCCTAAAGAGCAGTTGGAAATTCCTCCATCCCTAATTTGTCTAAACTGAGGGAAAGCAACAGTTTCATTGGTAACTCAAATTGCCAAATCGTAGTTTCACTGCCTTACACATCAGTTCATGCAAAGCTAAACAAAGGCCTACCTTCTTTTGGATGACAAAAGAGTCTGTCTATAGTTGCATCATTCCTTGATGTTTCTATGAAATAAGAATTTAATCTGTTTAAATGTTATGACTTTAACTGAGAGAGCTATTGATGAATGAAATATGGCCTGATTATGCTCTCACTTACACCAATGTAAATCAGGACTAACTCTGTTGAAGTCAATGGACCTATACTGGTGTAAGCAAGGTCAGAATGGCATTTTGAGGCACAAGAACTCAAATAAAACAAAAAAATCCTAGAGGGTTCTGACGTTACTGACATAACCTGTGTTGCAACCACTGTTATATATTTGCAGCAAATATTGTACAAAAGTTGTCGTGTAAGGTGTCTATGGATAGGTTATGATTTTCTGATTATGCTAATGCTATCTGTATGGGTGTATCATTTTTGTAGTTGAAGTTATGAATATTGGCTATGTACATTTGGTCAGCTTCTTGAGAAGGGACTATTCTCAGTAATTGCCCAATCACGAAACACTTAGCTGACAATGGACTTTGAGAGACTCCAATCCACATCTGAGCTTTCCTGGGAATGTTCAAAATAACATGTAAACAATGGTGTCGACCTGCACACTGAGTCATGCATGGACATGTGACTTGTCCATGTGACTCCAACCTCCATTTTGCTGCTGTAATTTTCCACAGTAAGAACAAAACGGAGTCCTTCCACCTGGAAGAGAGTATAAAAGGCAGCTGCATCTCCATCACTTTGTCTTCAATCCTGCTTCTTGCCTCTGGAGGGACTTTGCTACAAACTGAAGCTCTGAACAAAGGACTGAATGACCCATCCTAGCTGTGGATGTACTTCAGAGACTTGATTTGAACCTGCAGTTTATTCCATCACTGCTACAAGCCTGAACCAAGAACTTTGCCATTACTGTATGTAAATGATTCTGTGACGGGGTCCGCTTACCCCGCACTAGCCCAGACAGGGTTGAGCTCATGGGATTGACAGCAGAAGTCCCGCCCCCCTGGCAAGACTGGGCATGCTCCAAGTGTTCTAGTTGTATAAAGGGAGGGAGCCCAGCTCATCCTGGAGAGGAGACTGCAGGGGAAGGACCTGCCTGTGGAGCTCCTGCAGAGGGCCACACACAGCCGCAGACTGCACCAGGAACTGAAGCCTTTCACGGCCTGCTTGGATCCCCATGAGTGGAGAAGCCCATGACGACGACCGGACCGGCCGACCATGGAGGACCAGACCCCTCATGGGGTACCCCAACATGGACTCCAGTAGGGGGTGACCCAGGAAGGGCGGCGGAATGGTACCCCCACCCCGGGGAAACTCAGCGTGTTTCAGCCGGACCCTCCCCGCTAAGTCAGTGGCGAGTTACCATGCTACTGTTCTGGCCGCTAGGCCGCGCTGCCGTGCACCAAAGGATGGTACTAGAGACTCCGGCCACTAGGCCACGCTACCCTGCACCAAAGGGTGGTGTTGCTGACTCCAGCCGCTAGGCCGTGCTGCCCTGCACCGAAGGGTAGTGCTAGAGACTCCGGCCACTAGGCCACGCTACCCTGCAACAAAGGGTGGTGTTTCAGACTCCGGCCACTAGGCCACGCTGCCTGACACTGAGGGGTAGCATCAGGGACTGACTGGTAGGCCACGCTGCCCTGACCCTAGGGGCGTGGACCAGATTCCATTTAACCAATTCTAGCTCTTATCTATAATTCTTCCTTTTTATGAATAAAACTTTAGATTTTAGATTCTAAAGGATTAGCAACAGCATGATTTGTTGGTAAGATCTGATTTGTATATTGACCTAGGTCTGGGGCTTGGTCCTTTGGGATCAGGAGAACCATTTTTTCCTTTTACTGGGGTATTGGTTTTCATAACTATTCGTCCCCATAACGAGTCGCACTTGTGGTGATACTGGGAAACTGGAGTGTCTAAGGGAGTTGCTTGTGTGACTTCTGGATAGCCAATGGGGTAAAACCAAAGTCTTCTCTGTTTGGCTGGTTTGATTTACCTCACCTTGGTGGGCAAAGGAACCCCAGCCTTGGGCTGTAACTTCCCAGCTTTAAGCAATTTGTCCTGAATTGGTACTCTCAGTTGGGTCCCATCAAAGCCAGCATCGTTACAAGGGTTTTCCTTTTTCATCCTTTATTTCTTGTATTATTGTTTGTTCAGTATGCTAAGCCTAGGCTATTCCTTAGAAGAATCTGGACCTTTGAACTTTTAATTAAATAGGCAGTAATCTGCAGAGATCTAGAGAGAAAAGCTGACAAATAATAATGTGTAGGCACAGCAGAAATGTAATTTACTACTAAATAATGCTCCTCAACCTGTGTAAACATTTTTTTAAAGTTGAATAAACATGGTGCTCTTAATTTACATTTCCAGTGAAACAGTCATTTGGGGTTTTTCATATTTTACTCTTCAAGAGCCTGAAAAAGAGCCAGTGGATTTATGTTTCTCTTCTAACTTACAGCATTAAAGTTACCCAAGAAAATCCAACCTCTTGTTCCATTTCCCAACCACAAAACAAATATCAAGATGCAGATAAAGAGAGTGATATTTCTCTGAAATGTATTCTCTTACTTTTAAAAATGCCTGAATACAGCTCACAACACCATGACTTCTGAAGCATGCCCTCTGAGTACTATTACAATGGGCATTAGATGAACACATGTGCACTGTTCTCTGTATTGAACAGATGGCACATACGTACTAAAGGTAATTTTTTTTTGCATCATTTTCTAACGTTTTAATATGTACATTGCCACAGTCAGAACAGTGTCATACACAACCAAACACTGATTATAGTGTGTTTTATGGAGGGATATAATGGGTCCCAGGGGTGGATGTGAGAAGCAGGTGTTGGGCAGAGGACAGACACAAGGAGATGACAGTGTGTGTGGGATAAAGGTATAAAAGTAGAAATCATGGACTAAATTAAGCGAGTTCACCCAAGGTGTTAAGGAGCCCAGGTGAGAAATACCCATAGTGTGGGCAAAGGCTTTAGAAATAGAAAGAAAAGGAGCAATTTCAGAACTAGTGCAGAAGAAAATTGTGTGTTTTTTTTAGCTCCTCATACTATTTCTTGCAACAATTTGGCCTAGTAAAGTTAGTTTGTGATTTATTTATTAAATTATTTCTAGAACTGTACATCTACATCTCCGATGTACACTGGAAAATAATTTGTTCAAAAAATTCTTATTTTCAAGTTTCAAAACCAAAAATTGTTTATTTACTGGATTTTCACTTATTGTCTCCCTCTTTCTCTTCCTGTTTTCCTTCCCTGTCCGCCACCTCCATTTCAGTGGCAAAATAGGGGGAAAAAGAGGGGGAAATCACTTTTTTTTTTAACATCAAAATGTTGAGATTTTCCCCCCAAAAATGTTCATGAGCTATACTGTAGTCACCATGTTTTTTACTAGCTCTAATTATCTCCCAGATACAAGCTTTAATAAGTAATCTTGTTTACCCGATTCTGCTTTTACTCTGGTTTCACACCTGTGAAATCAATGGATTTCAATAGAGTTACACTAGTGACAGTGAAAGGACAATTAGTGAAAGGAAAATGACTCATGAGTGCACTAAAAATACCATTTAAACATGACATTTGTCCCTCCACAAAAAAATCCCTTTTTCTGTAGAAGTGCCGTTTACGAGTAGCACAAACACTCTAGTCCAGAGGTTCTCAAACTGTGGGCCGCGAGCTCCACTCAGGTGGTCCGTGGATAGTTCCCTCTAAGGTGCGCACCTGGGTGGCTGCACACAAGAGAATGAAGGGCCACCCACCTAATTAGTGGAGCCACACAGGCGTGGCTCCACTAATTAGTTGCCTGGATCCTGGAGGAGATGCACATGTAAGGTGAAGTGGTGGCCTTGGTGGGAATAGGGGGTAGGTGGGAGGGGCCAGTGGGAGGAGAAGAAGGGGTCGGGGGGAATTTGGGATGTGCAGGTCTGCGCTGGCCAGAGAAAGAGGCAACTTTCCCCAGCTCCAGGGCTGTGGCTGCCAGGGAGAAACGGCCCTCCTTCCCAGCCTCATCTTGGGGGCTGCTGCAGTGGGGAGAGAGGGCACATCCATCACATTAGAAAGGTAAGACTACTGATATTAAAATATGAGTTGTGTGCTTTTATTTGTAGAACAAAAAACTTTTTTTTATAGAGCGCTTTTATCCAAAGCGCTTTACATTAGTTAGCTAACGGCACAAACAACATTTGGAAAGATCATGAAATCCTAGAGTTCACAATTCTAAGGAAGGGTAGAAGGGAGTACAGCAAAATAGAGACAATGGATTTCAGGAAAGCGGATTTTGGTAAGCTCAGAGAGCTGATAGATAAGGTCCCATGGGAATCAAGACTGAGGGGAAAAACAACTGAGGAGAGCTGGCAGTATTTCAAAGGGACACTATTAAGGGCCCAAAAGCAAACTATTCCGCTGGGTAGGAAAGATAGAAAATGTGGCAAAAGACCACCTTGGCTTAACCACGAGAACTTGCAAGATCTAAAAAATAAAAAGGAGTCATATAAAAAATGGAAACTAGGACAAATTACAAAGGATGAATATAGGCAAACAACACGGGAATGCAGGGGCAAGATTAGAAAGGCAAAGGCACAAAATGAGCTCAAACTAGCTGCAGGAATAAAGGGAAACAAGAAAACTTTTTATCAATACATTAGAAGCAAGAGGAAGACCAAGGACAGGGTAGGCCCACTACTCAGTGAGGAGGGAGAAACAGTAACAGGAAACTTGGAAATGGCAGAGATGCTTAATGACTTCTTTGTTTCGGTCTTCACCGAGAAGTCTGAGGGAATGCCTAACATAGTGAATGCAAATGGGAACGGGGAAGGTTTAGAAGATAAAATAAAAAAAGAACAAGTTAAAAATCACTTAGATAAGTTAGATGCCTGCAAGTCACCAGGACCTGATGAAATGCATCCTAGAATACTCAAGGAGCTAATAGAGGAGGTATCTGAGCCTCTAGCTATTATCTTTGGTAAATCATGGGAGACAGGAGAGATTCCAGAAGACTGGAAAAGGGCAAATATAGTGCCCATCTATAAAAAGGGAAATGGAAACTACAGACCAGTTAGTTTAACTTCTGTGCCAGGGAAAAATAATGGAGCAAGTAATTAAGGAAATCATCTGCAAACACTTGGAAGGTGGTAAGGTGATAGGGAATAACCAGCATGGATTTGTAAAGAACAAATCATGTCAAACCAATCTGATAGCTTTCTTTGATAGGATAACGAGTCTTGTGGATAAGGGAGAAGCGGTGGATGTGGTATACCTAGACTTTAGTAAGACATTTGATACGGTCTCGCATGATATTCTTATCAATAAACTAGGGAAATACAACTTAGATGGGGCTACTATAAGGTGGGTGTGCAACTGGCTGGATAACCGTACTCAGAGTAGTTATAAATGGTTCCCAATCCTGCTGGAAAGGTATAACAAGTGGGGTTCCACAAGGGTCTGTTTTGGGATCGGCTCTGTTCAATATCTTCATCAATGACTTGGATATTGGCATAGAAAGTACGCTTATTACGTTTGCAGATGATACCAAATTGGGAGGGATTGCAACTGCTTTGGAGGATAGGGTCATAATTCAAAATGATCTGGACAAATTGGAGAAATGGTCAGAGGTTCACAGGATGGAGTTTAATAAGGACAAATGCAAAGTGCTCCACTTAGGTAGGAACAATCCGTTTCACACATACAGAATGGGAGGAGACTGTCTAGGAAGGAGTACGGCAGAAAGGGATCTAGGGGTTATAGTGGACCACAAGCTAAATATGAGTCAACAGTGTGATGCTGTTGCAAAAAAAGCAAACTTGATTCTGGGCTGCATTAACAGGTGTGTGGTGAGCAAGAAACGAGAAGTCATTCCTCTGCTCTACTCTGCACTGGTTAGGCCTCAACTGTAGTATTGTGTCCAGTTCTGGGCACCGCATTTCAAGAAAGATGTGGAGAAATTGGAGAGGGTCCAGAGAAGAGCAACAAGAATGATTAAGGGTCTAGAGAACATGACCTATGAAGGAAGGCTGAAGGAATTGGGTTTGTTTAGTTTGGAAAAGAGAAGACAGAGAGGGGACATGATAGCAGTCTTCAGGTATCTAAAAGGGTGTCATAAGGAGGAGGGAGAAAACTTGTTCATCTTAGCCTCTGAGGACAGAACAAGAAGCAATGGGCTTAAACGGCAGCAAGGGAGGTTTAGGTTGGACTTTAGGAAAAAGTTCCTAACTGTCAGGGTGGTTAAACACTGGAATAAATTGCCCAGGGAGGTTGTGGAATCTCCATCTCTGGAGATATTTAAGAGTAGGTTAGATAAATGTCTATCAGGGATGGTCTAGACAGTAATTGGTCCTGCCATGAGGGCAGGGGGCTGGACTCGATGACCTCTCGAGGTCCTTTCCAGCCCTAGAATCTATGAATCTATGAATTAAGTGCTCCGTCAAGACCCTCAGCAATTTTCAGGTGGTCCGTGAAAAAAAAAAGTTTGAGAACCACTGCTCGAGTCTGTCTGTTTTAATAGCTTTGTCATTATTCTAAATGAACAAAAAGACTGCAAACCAACTTCTCTGAGCAAAAGGGTGCAGATGAGCAGTTTTTCTTCCAAAGGTGCTCTCTGAATCAGGCATCAGGAGACACTCGTACAAGTGGCTTGAGCGCCACCCCTGCAGAGAAAGGGGTCTGGGATCACTGGGGAAGTTACGGCTGCACAGTAGCAGGCAAGGATTGTTGGAAATCCAGTAAAGCCTGTACTGTTCACCACAGCTTTGCCTTCAAACTTTATTTAAGGCACTAAGTAGTTCTTTCAGTGCAACATCCATAGCAGCAGCAGCAGCAATATTGCTTTGGTCCAACTTCAGCCAAGAGCACGTTTTTATAGCAGTTATAAACCCCTTAAAATTGAAGTTCATCCTGAGACACGCCTCTGCAACAGCAGCCTGAATTATGCCTCTTAGGAGAAAAAATGCCTTTTACTATTCCCCTCTACTGCCCACATGCAGTGGCAATTTTACTAGAAGTTTAATTTAAAGATCTTCATAAAAAAACAATTTGAAAGGTAAAAATTTCTCCATTTAGAGGTAGTACATGTGTAATAACATCCTCTGCACTATATGTGGAATTATATACAAGAAAAATGGACCTGATTCTTATCTCACTGACACTGGTTTTACTCTATCCTAACTCCATTGACTTTAATAGAATTACACCTGATTTACAACAGTGCGTGATCAAAATCAGGCCCAGTATGTCTTTGCATTACCATTGAAGTGTAATGACAATGAACACTCCTGAAATTACTAGACAGTGATTCAATTTTACTAAAATGTCACTTGATTAACATTAAAGCCTTTTAATGTTTAATGGGTGTAAGCAGAATCAAAAGATCTAGTCTCTGGCTTCTCCAAGAGATTTGCATGATGAAACTTCTCAAGGGTGCACCCAAAATGTTTGTTTGCTAGAGGGGTATATACAGATTCCAACCTTGATTCAGTGCAACACATAGCCAGCTGCCGCTCTGGGGGCTAGGAAGGAAGCTGGTGTTTCTCTCTCTCTCTCTGTACTCTATATCTAATCTCTCATACAAATGGGAGAGCGAAAGAGACAGATGCCAAAGAAAGCAGCTGAGTATGCTGGAGGTTATGAATCCCAAATGGAAGGTGTGTGTGTGGGGGGGTTACTCTGGGCTTCACTAAGTAAACTCAACCTCGAAGCATTTTACTGCCAACCCCCCCGCCCCCAAAACTATCAAGTCATCGTTCATTCTTCCCTCCCTCTGTCCTCTACCACAATTTTATTATTTAATATATTGGTACATAGGTTTCTTTAGGTGATTCAGACCTTTTGCTGCAGCAGTCCCTGCTGCATGCATCTGGCTTATTGAAGACAAAGGGAGAAGGCATGGCATGATTGCAGGGCAAATGTGGATGAAATTTGTTTTTGTTTTTAATTTTTCTGTGTTCACTTATAGCTTGTCCAAGCTTCTCAATTCATACATCAATCAAAAAGTAAATGAAAAATTAATCTTTTCTTCACAGTTTTGTATCTCTCACTTTTTAGCATCTCTCTATGGTATATCATGAGTGCTATTTTCATTCATCTCCTTCCTTTGTCTATTTCCCTTCCACATTGTAGCCCTGGCTCCCCTTCCTGGACTCCCTTCTCAGGGACAGCTCTGGATGCAAATCTGAACTAACCCACATTTTGGGGATTTTTGCTTATGATTTATGATCTTGCTTGCCCTGGTGTAAATAAGGTGTGGCATATTTGAAGTCATTTGTATTTACACAATTGTAAACCTGCCATAAGGTCAGGTTCAGGGCCAAGCTGAGATTTATAATGGACTTTCTGCCAAAGCTGCCCACCAAGGATAGGAAAAATCTGCTTCATAAGCAAACAAACACTCTCTTTCTTCTTTTAAAAGCTCATGTTCCAAGTCAAAAACTTCTCCACACTGCCCTATAAAGGTGCAGAAGCCTGTCCTGGTGGGAGACCTCTGGTGTTCGGAAGGTAGCTTGGCATCAATAGGCATTCAGTCCTTGGCCTCTACCAAACATGGCCACTTTTAGTTGTTTCCTGACAGACTCAGGGTCTGATTTTCAGAAATACTGAACATACACAATTCCCCTTGAAGGTAGTTGTAACTGTGTGTGTTTGATGCCTCTGAAAAATCAGACTGTTAGCCACTAGAAAGACAAAGAAACTATTATTCAATACGCAATAGCTAGCAATATCAGATGTTAATGAGTCACAATTTACCTGGGCTGGATTTGAATTTGTGATGTAAACCTGAAATCATTCTTAATAGTAACCTGATTGAAATTAGATGGTGAAACAATCAAAATCTTATGTAGTGATTATATAAACCTATAACTGTAAATAGTTTAAACATGTTTCATTTGTCTATTATATCCATACATATACATTTGATTTTTTTCCCCTGCTCTCTACAAACAGACTTCCAAAAAAGACAGTCCAAGACTCCCAGCCTGTCATGCATTGTGCACTGGTGGACCTCTGTGTTTGTGCAAAGCCCACTGACTTCAATGCAGCTCTGCTCAGGGACAAGGATCCATCCACACATAATTATTGCAGGATCATGGCCTCAGACTCCATCCAACCTACCAGGAGAATCATGTTAACTGGAGCCATTGTAATATCAATTTTTCAAAATTGTTTCTAAACACAACACATTCTGTAAGTTAGATGGGGCCAAACAGAGCACTTCTAGTATAACTGAGCAGTGGTGAAGTAAATATCATCAACCAATGAACAACAGCATGGTCAAAATACCTGTGAGGTCAAATATAGTGGCTTCCTGAAACCTATAGAGATTTCAGAACACTAACTGGTCAGGGTTCTTTTCATATGAGGAGGCTGGTCCTATGAGAAAATGCCTCCCTTCTTTCCAAATCACTGGGTTGTCCTCAGAATACATGTTTGTTATCAATATGAAAGTTATTCATGAAATGTATGTAGCTATGAAACTAGGGTGCTTTTCATTTTCTAAGTACAGTGACTTTAAATTTCTCTTTCTGTATGTGTACAGTACAGCAGCCATTTTGTTCTCAGACTTGTTTTTAGCCCGTCAGAATGAGACACTCACAGTACTCTCAAGTGCAAGCTTTACTTTTGCTTCTTCTTGTTTTTAGTTTTGCTTAATTTTGAACAAGTAATCAATAATGAAGTACATATCTTGCTTTTTGTGCACAGCAGCACAACAGCTTAGTTTTTACCACAATATTTACATCGATATGACTAATACTGTATTTTTGAAAAGCGTAAGCAAGTAATAATAAAAATAACAGTTACAAGTGTGTCAGAATATACACACATGCACACACAAATATATTTTGGTACAAACACTAGGAAGGGAGAAGAATTGTTTACGGTAGATCAAGGAGCTATGACGAGTCATAAGGAGACAAAACTGAGCAAAAAAAAATGTAGGCATTCAGGAAATTCATCCTTAGAGCAAACTATTAGACTATATTATAATCACTCAAGGAAACAGGTGGAACACCAGCCACTTGAGACATTTTTAACTAGACTTGGCAAAACACTAGAGAATAAACAGCGATCCTGCATTGTTTGGGAGGGATGGAACAGATGATAAAACAGATTTTCCACATCTAATTCTATAGCTAGTGCAACAGTCACGTAGACATAATAGTTTTAACATAAACATACACTAGCAAGAAGTCCTCTCTATGGTTTTCATAATCACACATCTGTAATTATGCTTTGAAAATAATTAGAACTGACAGGACATAACTCCTGAGAAAAGACATAAGATAAAATCTAATGCTTAGTGCAGATGCAGTACAAATAAACGTGCAATCGCCTTCTGGGTTTTCTATGACTGTCCAGTGGTGGCAATAATCTTTCCCTGTTGTGTCTCAACCAAGGCTGTCAGAGAGCCTTAGCTAAAAACCCATAAACTCCCAGAGTCAACACTTAACTCTGTGAGATAATCAGTCCTCCTAGAAACTGCATCTGCAAAGGGCCTGCCTTTCTTGATGTTGCTCTGCAGAGAGTTATAAATATTGTAAGAAATCTGACTTTTCAATTACCCAGTCCTACTCTATGAAGATAAAACACCATTGCAATCCACCTCCTGATCTGCAAGTTATACAAGCCATTTAAAAAAAAATTCAAGCTTCTGTCAAGATAGCTCCATCTATTGTATATGTTGTTTAAATAATATTCTTAATTGATCTCAATATCTTAATTGTCATCTAAAATGAATGTTACCTTTTCTGTCTGCATTCCCTCAGAATACAGGCTGTGAATGTATTTCTTTGCTTCAGATCTTATTTATGGGACTTATTTGTGGGGAAGTGCTTCATTTAAGGTTTGCCACATACCATTACCAATCCCCAAAGCTATCCAATGTGTATGTAAGTATATCAAATATGCACAACCATCAGATACACATATGACAAATTGTAAAGCCAAGTTAATATATTAAGTACATTTCTTAACTGATTTGAACATCCAGGAAAAACTTCATGTTAGTAGCTTGTTCAGGAATTTGTACATATAAGTACCAAAGATGTATAGAGCCCTTCCACCTCTACATGTCACCATTGCAAATCCCATCCAATTTAAAGTAGTCACCAAAAGTTGTTATCCCTTAGTGGCTGTTTGGTGACCTAAATTAGACCTGGGCAGGAATCTGACTGTCCGGCTATGCCAGGAGGTGGACAGCATGCAGTGGATGTGGCTTAATTAGGCCACAACTTTATTCTCTTAAATATCTGGGAGTACCCGGTAAATAAATTGTACAGTGCAGATTACCATCATTTCCATAATCCTTTCCATGTACTTGGGATGCTGCCATCAACCCTCCCATCTTGCAACCTGGCCCCAGCCATCCCACTATTGACCCCTCCATCATCCTTTCATATGAAGGTAAAGGGGATAGAAAGGAGATGGGCTGACTCCTTGCCATAACAGATGTAAGAGCCCCAAACCCCCTTTCTCGGCTTCTTTAAAGGACACTCCTTTATATCCTTTACAAATCAATTTTATCTGATCACCGTATCCATTCCACAACAAGTACCTGCACTGGACACCTGCTACAAGTTTTATGTAATAATTTGTAACTTATTGCCTAACCCTCTTGCCCAGTGGTGGGCAACCTGCGGCCCGTCAGGGTAATCCGCTGGCGGGCCGCGAGACAGTTTGTTTACACTGACCACTCTCAGGTATGGCCACCCACAGTTCCCAGTGGCTGCGGTTCATCATTCCTGGCCAATGGGAGCTTGCCCCACCTCACCAGGTCCAAACCCCACTGTGGGAAAGGTGAAAAAAAAAATCCCACGTTGGTCAACCTGGCGGAGAGCAAAAAAATCCTTCCAGGCCCCCACCCCGAGAAAAGGGGTGATTAAGTGTAAATGATCACAGTGAATCATGACAAAACCCATCCCTTTAACTGCTTCCATTTGCTGCCAGTCAAAGCAAAAGAGAGCTTTACAGGAACTGTATGGGGTATAAGTACCCCCCACTCTTTTCCAGTCAGCTGTGGTGGAGGAGAGAGAGGTCCCCACTGACACCTGTTCTTTCTGCGCGGCTTCCTCCTCCCAGCTTAGGACAGGTAAACCGTTCTTCACTTTTGCCCCCTGTGCTATGAGCTCGGGCCCTCGACTGGGCAATGACCCCTTTCATTCCAACCTGCTGGACAAGGTCTTGATCACAGGCAGTTAAAGGGGAAAGAAAAGGATTACTTGTGGCACCTTAGAGACTAACAAATTTATTTCAGCATAAGCTTTCATGGACTACAATCGACTTCATCGGATGCATAGAATGGAACATACAGTAGGAGGATATTTATACATTCAGAGAAACAGGAAAAGGTGGAAGTAACCATACCAACTGTAAAAGGCTAAGTAATTGAAAAGAACCATTATCAGCAGGGGAAAGAAACTTTTGAAGTGATAATCAAGTTGGCCCATTACGGACAGTTGACACAAAGGTGTAAGGGTACTTAACTAGCATACTAAACTAGGGGAAATAGATTCAATTAACGTAATGACCGAGCCACTCCCAGTCTCTGTTCAAACCTAAGCAACAGAAAAGCTTCAAAAACAGATTCAAACACTACAAACATTAAGTATACAAACTATAATTCATGAAGAGTTTTTAGGGGGAAAAAATGAAGTATGGCATATTAAAGTCCAAATCCCCCCTTAACAATACACTGTCATAAAACCTTCCTACACTGATATCCTCGGCAGCATTGTCTCTGCACCTGCTACTAAATGAACTGTCATCCTGGAGCATATCAGCCTAAATTAGATTGCAAAATATTTGGGGCAGGACCCCTGTCTTGTTAATACACTGTACAGCACTGAGATAATCTGTGATGCTATATATAATCATTACTATTATGAGAGACTCTCCAAAACAACAAACTAGGGGCCCAGTTGTATGAAGATTCTCAGTCCCTCAACTTCCTGTATAGTGTTAAAGTCTAATAAGATTTGAGGGCACTGAGCATCTCCCATGATAGGGCCTTTAATCCCCAATCCTGCAAAGAGGTCTGGAAGGACAAGGATGTACCCACACACAGAGCTCACAGCAGGTTTGGCGCCTCAATGTTGTTCCAGGAAAGGTTTTTAATTGCGCCAAATTTGTGTATAAAAGTTTTAAAAGTTGGCAGGATAGCATTTTAAAGTAATTTGTCATCTAGATAGCTTCAGATTAACATTGTAAAAGCAGTTAGCAAGAGCTGCATGCTATTTTAAGTATTGGTTATTCAAGGAGCCTTGCCAGCAGATTTTTTTTTTTTTTTTAAACTCATTAGTTCAATAGCTGTGTCTAGCAGGCCACAGCCATTTATTCATCTGACTGAAGTGTTGACAGTTGTCATACTAGGCAGACAGCATCCTGGTGACAATTGGGAAAGATATTTGTTGGGCATTCTGACATTATTTCACATTATTGCAGCAGACCCCATTAAAGCAGAACTAGGGGAATAATCCAGCAATATATAAAAAGCAAAAAATAAAATCAGTTTAATTAACTCTGTCAATTGTCTAAAATATTCAAACCTGTTAGAGAAACCTGAAGATCTAAATAAATGTTTTATAATGACTTCACAGTGCTGACTTCAAAAGAAACCCAAAAGAACAAAAGCAAAATAAATTACAACAGCAAAAAGCATTCCAATAATTTTGGTTTACTTTTGCTTTCTTTGGTCTTTAGCTTAATTTTAACAGCAGGAAATAATATTCATAGGAAGCAGCAAATGTGAATTACAGCTAGTAGAGTGCCAAATCCAACAGTCTTTAACACAGGCAGAACTCCTGCAGAAATCAATAGAAATATTGAGAAGCGGTAGTATTGAGAACAGAAAGAAAGACAGTAGGATTTGACCAATAGTAAATTTGTATTCTTTAAAAAGTGTTTTTAGGTTTAAAATATAATGCACTACTACCAGCATCTTCACACAGCACACCTTTTATCCAGAAAGATTCCAAAGTTCAATAAGCTCTAAAACTGATTTGGGCATGTTTTTGTTATCTAAGTTTTAGAGGAGTATTATACTCATGTATTAGCAGGAGTATTGTAAGCAAGACACGAGAAGTAATTTTTCCCGCTCTACTCTGCGCTGATTAGGCCTCAACTGGAGTATTGTGCCCAGTTCTGGGTGCCACGTTTCAGGAAAGATGTGGACAAATTTGAGAAAGTCCAGAGAAGAGCAACAAAAATGATTAAAAGTCTAGAAAACCTGCCCTATGAGGGAAGATTGAAAAAAATGGGTTTGTTTAGTCTGGAAAAGCGAAGACTGAGAGGAGACATGATAACAGTTTTCAAGTATATAAAAGGTTGTTACATGGAGGAGGGAGAAAAATTGTTCTTCTTAACCTCTGAGGATAGGACAAGAAGCAATGGGCTTAAATTGCAGCAAGGGTGGTTTAGGTTGGACATTAGGGAAAACTTCCTAACTGTCAGAGTGGTTAAGCACTGGAATAAATTACCTAGGGAGGTTGTGGAATTTCCATCATTGGGGATTTTTAAGAGCAGGTTGGACAAACACCTGTCAGGGATGGTATAGATAATATTTAGTCCTGCCTTGAGTGCAGGGGACTGGACTAGATGACCTCTCAAAGGTCCCTTCCAGTTCTAGGATTCTAAAAGTTATTTAAACTGTTTAAAATAATTGATGCTTACCTTCACATTGTGTATTTGTTTGGATCTTAACAAAAAAATAGATGTTTAAATATTTTGTCATCTAAATACAATATGATTCACTGACACATGCCTCAAATAAAGTTGTTGAAAAATAATAATGGTTATTACTAAATTCTCACATTTACATCCATCTTAGGGCCCAATTTTACAGTCTATTCATAGCAGTAGGCCCACTCACTTCAATGGGACTGTTTATGTAAGGACTGCAGGATTACACTCTTTTACCAGCTGGAAAAGATTTTCCTTTCTGGTTGAATTGTCCTTCTTGCAATACTGGACTATATGCAGAAAATTTCTAAGAAGATTAAGGCAATCAGAGCAGAGTTCTCCACTTCACCCATAAAATTTGCCAGCCGTACTGAGATAATTTCTTCTATAGAATATTTTTCAACACATCTCACCCTCTTTAGAAGAAGTTTATATATATCAGCTCTGTAACTCCACATTCTATAGGCCTTTATCCTCTGACCCCACTGAGGAGTACCAAAAGAAACTGCACCATCTGCTCCAGAAACTCCCTGGAAAAGCACAAGAACAAATTTGTACAGACACGTGCCTAGAACCCCGACCAGGCACATTCTATCTGCTACCCAAGATCCATAAACCTGGTAATCCTGGACGCCCCATCATCTCAGGCATTGGCACCCTAACAGCAGGATTGTCTGGCTATGTAGACTCTCTCCTCAGGCCCTATGCTACCAGCACTCCCAGCTATCTTCGCGACACCACTGACTTCCTGAGGAAACTACAATCCATCGGTGATCTTCCAGACAACACCATCCTGGCCACTATGGATGTAGAAGCCCTCTACACTAACATTCCACACAATGATTGACTACAAGCTGTCAGGAACAGTATCCCCGATACTACCACGGCTAACCTGGTGGCCGAACTTTGTGATTTTGTCCTCACCCACAACTATTTCACATTTGGGGACAATATTTACCTTCAAGTCAGTGGCACTGCTATGGGTACCCGTATGGCCCCACAGTATGCCAACATTTTTATGGCTGACTTAGAACAACGCTTCCTCAGCTCTCGTCGCCTAACACCCCTACTCTACTTGCGCTACATTGATGATATCTTCATCATTTGGACCCATGGAAAAGAAGCCCTTGAGGAATTCCACCATGATTTCAACAATTTCCATCCCACCATCAACCTCAGCCTAGACCAGTCCACACACGCGGTCCATTTCCTAGACACCACTGTGCTAATAAGTGATGGTCACATTAACACCACCCTATACCGGAAACCTACTGACCGCTATACTTACCTACATGCTTCCAGCTTCCATCCTGGACACACCACACGATCCATTGTTTACAGCCAAGCTCTAAGATACAACCACATTTACTCCAATCCCTCAGACAGAGACAAACACCTACAAGATCTCTATCAAGCATTCTTACAACTACAATACCCACCTGCTGAAGTGAAAAAACAGATCGACAGGGCCAAAAGAGTACCCAGGAGTCACCTACTACAAGACAGGCCCAAAAAAGAAAATAACAGAACACCACTAGCCGTCACCTTTAGCCCCCAACTAAAACCTCTCCAGCGCATCATCAAAGATCTACAACCTATCCTAAAAGATGATCCCTCACTCTCACAGATCTTGGGGGACAGACCAATCCTTGCTTACAGACAGCCCCCCCAACCTGAAGCAATTACTCACCAGCAACCACACACCATACAACAAAAACACCAACCCAGGAACCTATCCTTGCAACAAAGCCCGATGCCAACTCGGTCAACATATCGATTCAAGTGATACCATCACAGGGCCTAATCACATCCGCCACGCCATCAGGGGCTCATTCACCTGCACATCTACCAATGTGATATATGCCATCATGTGCCAGCAATGCCCCTCTGCCATGTACATTGGCCAAACCGGACAGTCTCTACGCAAAAGAATAAATGGACATAAATCTGACATCAGGAATCATAACATTCAAAAACCAGTAGGTGAACACTTCAACCTCCCTGATCACTCAATGACAGATTTGAGGACAGCAGTGTTGCGACAGATTAACTCCAAAAGCAGACTTCAAAGAGAAACTATTGAACTCGAATTGATATGCAAACTAGATTGCGTTGCCTCCGGATTAAATCGTGATTTGGAATGGCTCGGCCATTATGTTAATTGAATCTATTTCCCTTAAATTAACGATCCTCATTCACACCTGTGTGACCATCTTGTTTATCACTTCAAAAGCTTTTTCTTCCCCTGCTGTCATGTTTCCTCTCAACTAATTCGCCTCTTAAGATTGGTCTATACACCTGGACCATCATGTTTCTCTGACTGTATAAATGTCTGTCTGAAGTGTATTTCATTCCATGCATCCGATGAAGTGAGTATTAACCCACGAAAGCTTATGCTGAAATAAATTTGTTAGAAAAACTTGTAGCACCTTAGAGACTTTCTTATTTTCATTTTGCTGACACAGACTAACACGGCTACTACACTTAAACTTATATATATATATATATATATATATATATATATATATATATATATATATATATATATATATATATATATATATATATATATATATATATATAAACACTCTGCCCATATAATCCTCCTATCCTTTAGCTCTTAATGGCATGAAACTATTATAGCAACTCTTTGTACAATTAAACTTTTGTTATTTAAAATGCATGGATCCCAAGGAGAGTGTCATAAATTAAAATGTCTTAATTACACACTATTTTTGGTTGGGTGCTATTGTAAGTCTTTGTTCCTTTCTCCTTATATAAAATACATTTGACTTCCATGTTGATCTTGGTTTATTTTAATCCTACATTATGATCTAATGAAAACACTTCAGTGAAGTAGCTATAGTTCTATATAGTCCTTTAATTCGGGATATTTTTTCTCCCCAGAAGAGGCCTTAAAGTTAGGATAGCATTTCCACAGTTTCCAAAACAAACAGTAGCTATTGTTCTGCATATCTAGAAGAGATTATTTAGTTTTGGCTTTAATAAGGTCATTTTCTTTAAATATTGTATTGCTTTTAAACTTAATATTTCACAGAGCATTTCAGCATCAGATACTGTAATTTCCCTGACCTTTTTCTGATCTCACTTATATAGATTGTATGAGTTTCCTACAGAGGGATTTTAGTGAAGTGACTGCCAGGGCCGGCTCCAGGCACCAGCAAAGGAAGCAGGTGCTTGGGGCGGCACATCTGAAGAGGCGGCATTCCGGCCATTCCTGGGGTGGCACATTTCAAGGGCCGGTGGTTTTTTTTGTTTGTTTTTTGCTTTGGCAGCTTTTTTTTTTTGCTTGGGGCAGCAAAAAAGCTAGAACCGGCCCTGGTGACTGCCTCCCTTCTGACAGGGAAATCATGACAAACAGCAAAAGAAAGAGGATGCCAGGGGAACCTCTCCAAATCCAGTTTCTGTCCATTAGGAGTTATTAAGCATTTTTATTTTCAACTCAGGTCAGTGAACGTAACATCTACATGTTTGTCTTGGCTGATCTCCTGTATCAAAGGTCAAGATAGATGTTTCTCTTTTATAGTTCAAAGCCCGAGGATCTTGTCTGACAGAACTACAGAGATGACACTTGGTTTCAATGCTATAGCTGGGGCTTTGTAAGTCCTCCCCTATTTTTTTTTCTTTTTATTTCTTTTAATCCCTTTAAATGCGTCACCCAGTAAGAGATTTATTAGTGTATCAAATAAAACACTGTAGTTCTACTTGTCTGTGACCTGACTAGTCTCCTGCAAGGTCAGTTTGTTTAAGACAATGCCATCAATAAACAAAACTAAAAATAAAAGGAAATTATTAATGATAGAGAAATGTTCAATAGTTCTGTTCAAGCTTGAATGAAGCTTTGAGTTGGGTTTGTGTTTAAAAAGTCATTGAGCTTGTCTGTTTGAGTTAGTGACCAAACAATAGAATTTACCCATCTTTAAAGTAAATTAAACATGCTGGTTAAGTTACATAATCCTCTACCAACAGGGGAAAAAAGTAATCTTACTCCTTTGTGTGTAAATTGTGTTTCAGGCCAGACACTAAAGTCAGGCAGATTAAAACAATATGCTGATTACAAATTCTGTAATCGGATATTGAGTTCAAGACACACAGTGGGGGTTGGAAGAAAAAAATCAAAAAACAAGCGAAAATAAAAAAACAAGGCCAAGTAGTAAAGATTTTCTGACTCTTGATAAGAGATAATGCTACCTATAAAATTTGCAAGCTGCTTCACATTTTGCCACTTAATTTTTTGTAAAAGAAAGATATATGATATGGGCCATTACTCACATACTTACATGGGCCTTTCAGTAACTTGAGTTGCCACAAGCTCCATCCTAGTTGGCTATCTGCCCATGGGGTAGCTACTCCCCTGAGCTACCCACGTGAAGTTTGATCAAAGGGGAAGAAAGGTTAACAGAGGAGCCACCACAAGGGAAGAGAAGGGGACCCTCAGATGTCTAAAGAAAAAGGAAAGCTGGATTTTTTTTCTGTACAAGGAAAGGAAAAAGAAGATAAGAAGGGAGAAAGGAGATAGAACAATGAGAATTTCAGAGAGAAAAAAGTATGGGATGAACAGAAAGTTTTAACACTGAGAAAAAGAAAGGGTTGAAGAAATGTAAAAAGGAGGAAAGCAAGACAACATTTAGGATGGCACATTTTTATTTATGTTCATTGTTTTGCTATTACCTGGCAGACATTATCTCTGAACATGTTGGGGATGGGGTGAGAGATCTACCTGAGGCATTGACATTAACTATTTTGGATTTTATAGTTCAATTATTGGAGAGAGAAAGACTGGACACCCAGGCTTTAAAATTTTGGCCTCAAAGTGATATTCCTAAATCCATAAACTTGAAACTATAAACAAAGTCAATGGAGCTGCAAGCAATCAGCACCTTGGAAAAAATCAAACCACTTTTGTTTAGGAGCTCAAATATGGATCTAGAAGCCTAATTTTAAAGTTTTGGCCTAAAAAAATAACCTAAAATCCATCTAATTCAAAAACTTTGGGGCCCTAAGAATTGTATTGCTGGCCCTCCCAACATCTTAAAGTTGTCCCTGGCTAGCTTGCTGAAGAGCTTTTAATATATGTTTTTCTTGTTCATGTTGCAGACTCCAGTAGCTGATAAACTTGAGTGATACTCAATTGACATCATGGACATGCCCTGAATTTTCCAGCCAGCACAGCTGGTCTACAACGGGGTTGGAATATTTCTCCTGCATAGCTGCAAATGGAAATTCAAGCTTGAGCACAGAATACAAAAATAATACTTTAAAAATTCCTGCCTTCCAAGTAAAGAGAATATCTCCACATACACTGAGAAACCTTCTAACCTTGATCTTCTTTTCCATCTCTTAAGTTCTTTGGACCTACTTGATCCTTTAAGAAATGCTTGACTGAAAGCCAAGCCTCTTTCTTACTGTCAAGCCAAGAGGAAGATGTAATTCCAAGGGCCTGTTTCTGATCTCACTTACAATTTCACTAACTTTGATGGAGTTACTCCTGATTTCAACTGGTTTAACTGAGAGCAGAGGAAGACACATTATACTTCTGGCCTCTGCAAGCTGACAAAGGTTAAAGGCTCTGCAACAGCCTGAATCCAAACTAAAGGGAACTGTGCTTGTTGGAAAAGTTTAATAAACTATTTCTACAACAGCAACTCAAGATCCCAGATCAGGATCGGAAACCCCATTGTCTTTGGTGCACTGCACAAACTCACAGTAGGTGACAGCCTCTGACTATTTAAAGTGTTTATAAATGGAGGGTGGGATGGTGATAATCTTAAATGGGGTTCCATTTATAGTTTCCTACACATTTTTTGCTGAATAGATGTGGTCACTCTCACCTCCCTCTCTCAGAAGAAATAGAGCATCTCACCCCTTCCAGTTCCACTTAACCAGGAATGAAAGTGGGCAGGATCGCGACAGCATCTGAGAGTGTGTGTGTGTGTGTGTAAGTAACAGAGGTGACTTATAAAAGGTTCCTGCTCCCCCTCTGTGCCCACCATGTCTCCCACCTGGCTTTCATGCACCTGAACAGCACTGGAGACAACAGATTAGAACAAGTGATCTTACACCATCCTGGGCCCATATGAGAAGGAACCCTTGAGGGTGGGGAGGAGAGGAAGAAGCCTATGAATGACCACTATCCCCCCACTGAGAAAGAAAACTCAGGAGTAGAGTTGGTTGGAAATTTTCAGACAGCATGGTTTTTCACTGGAAAATGCTGATTTGTTACAACAAAAATGTTTTGGTTTTGACAACCTTCTGCCTGGTTTCCTGCCAACTCACCTGGTGGACTGCTGGAAACCAGGGCTTCCTGTGAAACCTTAATTTGGCTCCCTGGCGCATATGCATTATGATGGTGTCTTTAATTACATGATCACATACTATTTTGCATGGATAACCTTTGGAAGATAAATGGTTGTAAGAACATTTGTAACCTGAGCAAAACAACTGATTTTGCCCTGATCTTGTTCTCACTAAAGCATTTTAGTGGAAACTTCCCAAAAACATATAGTCGAGCAGACACCTTGGCATGGAAAACATCAGCCCAAAAGGGTAAAGTTTGGGAAAGTTGTAAGCAACTGAAAACAGGAACTTATAATGGAAAGCATCAGGCAACCCTCACTCCAGGTGGCACTACCAGTTCCACCCACAAAAATACAGACAGTCCCACAGATACCTAAGAATCTGCTACATTACAGGACTATCCATGTGCTTCTACATTGGCTCTGTGACCCCTGCTGCCCTTCCAGCTTCCCAGCAGCACATTTACATGTATTAAAAAATTCCTGTCCAAGCCCTAGGCACCTATACAAATATTAGAAAGACAACAAAAGTTAAATATTGATTGTACAAAGGAATCTTCTGCTCAGGGTACTTTTCAGCAAGCCCACTTAATAGCACAATCAAGCCACATACAGGACCAATTAAGAAGTCCCCATGAATAACTACCCACAACCAACCACCTCAAATCCCTCCTAGCAAAACATAGAAAATAGACGAGCCTTGCTATGTGCCTTGATATTAAATTTGGGTTCTGCTGAACTAAGGAGTGCGGTGGAGATCAAGTTCCAGAGGCAAAGGCGTTCTCAATGACCTGCCACAGGCCCTTCCAAATGGCTTAACGTCTCTGCTGATTGCAACTGCAGAAAAATCATATGAGGAAAGAGGCAGCCTCAGGTACCCAGGACTCAAACCATTTAGGGCTTTACAGGTCAAAACCAATACCTTACATTCCATCCAAAAAGTAATCAGAGACCAGTGCAGGACCTGGAGCACCAGTATAATGGTGTATATGCATGAAGCACCATTAATGAGTGAGCAGCTGCATTCTGCACCAGCTTAAATTTCTGATTGACTTAAAGTGTAGTTGCATGTAAATGTGTATGACTGAATTCTACTCTTAAGGTGACAACAGCTTGAAGAGTGGAAGAGAGGTCAGCATCTAAACCAAAAACCACACATCAAGCACAAATGAGAGATCATGACCCTGGCCTTCTTAAAAGGGACAAATACTTATTTAAACACAACCACAGTATTATAGTAATGAAATCATCAGGTCTATCAGACAACTATGGAAATAACACAAAAAGGTGAATTGATATTTTAGTTTATACAGTTCTAAAATCAATCTTATGCTTCTGGATTTTTATTTATTTTTACACTTCAAAGCATGATCAAACTCAGTTGTTTCAGTTTTTGAATGGGAAAGAAACAGTGTTAGAATAAAATCAGACACACAAATCAGATTCATAGTTACCCATTATTTCAGCTCTCACATGTAATGTTTCACAATAAGGGGAAAACCTCAACTAAAAGCCATGTAATCTTACCCCTTGAATTCATTATTAAGAAGTACAAGTGTTCTATCCCATGTATTTACTATAATGTGTATTTGCTTAGACTCTATTTCACAATGATGTACTCTTACTCATTTGTAGTTTCATATTCGTGTATTTTCTTCTTCTGATTATTTTAATTGCCTGTGTTTCTTTTTCTTTGTAAAAATGTTTAATAAAATGCTTGAACAACACACAACCAAAAAGAGCTCGATCATTATTTCAAAGTGGACAGCTTGAAATACTTAGAACTTTTGGGGAAGGTTGTTATCATAGCATGTCCAATGGTAAAGTCCAGCACTTGTTCTGCTGTAAACTGAACTGAAATAGAAACATGTGAAGGGTGCTACCATCCTAGAGAATGTATAATTTGCTAATCCTGCTAAATTTTTCAAGGAATGCGATTTTCTCATGTGGAGTGAGTGGAGAAGAAACACTGCATAAAATGACTGACTTATGGTTGGCAGTATTTATTGTTTTAAGCACCAAGAAATTGTCAGAGGAGTTACTTTAAAATCTGGCTCTGTCCTGAAAAATGCTATTTGGGATGAAAGTGGGAGGGACAAGCCACCGAAGAGCCATCTGTTGGGCTGATGAGTGCTGCCACCACTCCTCTTTGCTCAGGCTAGACCCTCCCTCTCCTCAGAATACTGTTCCCTATCTTCAGGTGAATTGTAGTCTGCCCTGGAAAGTGGAGAACTCATCCCCCATCCAACAACCAGAGGACTCTTGGGGAGCAGAGAGGAAATCCTCACAGTCAAGATGGAGTGACGACAGCAGAGGCCACACACTGATGGGTTAATGTTGATGCCTGAAGTGGTAGGTTTCAGAGATACTAACCCATTAAGATAAATGGGGTAGTTTTCCCTTTTCAGAGCTAACTGCAGGTGTAGGCACACACCCCATCATCAGTTACACTTGTGGAATTTTTCAAGCTTTTATTTACAACTATGAGTGGTAGAAACAATTGTAAATAATGAAAGCTGATATTCGGATTCCCATCATGTGACTCCAGCAGCTGGGGTTCTAAGCATGTGCTTAAAGGGTCTAAAATCTGTCCTGTTATGGGCACCATCCTACTCCGCAGGCCCACCTACAGCAATTCCAGGCCCCAGGGCAGAATAGTCAGTGGGCCCTCTAGAAAGGGATTGCCGCCACCAGTACCACCCGTGCGTACCTGGGAGCCCGGGCAATTGCCGCCTCCCCCCGACCCCGTCGGCAGGCCTGCTACTCCCATTAAAATCAATGGGAATAGGAGCAGGAGCAGGCCCTTTTTCCTCTTGGAAGGCACCTTAAGCATGCTAGGGTAGATTAACACCATAAAAATAAAATTTGTTATTTATAAATATGAACAAACGTACTGCAGAATTTTCCTGAGCATATACAAAAACTGCAGCTCAGAAATTGGTTGTGCATTTACAGGAAGCCTTTGGTGCTCTTATGAGATGTACTAGCAAACTCTTAGAACTGCAAAGCTATATGAGGGAGATTAAATGAATCTCTGTAAAACCTCTGTAAACTGTTTTGTTGTGGTGACAAACAAATTAATTAATTTAAAGAGAGACCCGCCTAAATTTTACACTGCTGCTCTCTTCATTAAAAGTTACATTCTAACCTTTTGGAAACACTCCTATCTTTCGGTCATCCCGTGTCAGTTGATGTGCTAAATATTTCAGTGTAAAATATTAATACTAAATATGAACAGATATTCTAATCCTACTTTGTTCTTGTTACATTTTGTTTTATATCAAACATTCATGTGTCAAACTGATGAGCAGGTGCTGCCTGGGATTTCTTGGCTATAATGGCATTTGGTGAAATAATAAAACACGAGATGAAGCTGACAACTGAGCGCCACAGGAAATACACTATCAAGCATTAATCTTCTGTATCAAGCATCTCACACACATCACTTCTGCATTTATTTCTGAAATGTTATCAGTAGGTATCACCTGTCCCTCTAACATAATGATGAATAGGTGAAATTCTAGCCTCATTGTCTTCAATGAGCTCAAGATTTCACCCAATATTTTTATTTGATTCAAAATATGTAGAACTCGGTCTTATCTCTGGCCCGCAAATTAACGCCCTTCTCCTTACTGTAGCTTGGTCTAGTAGTTATAGCACAGAAAGAGAAATCAAGAGACCTGGGTTCTAATTCCAGCTCTGACATTGACTTTCTTTTTGAACAAGTCACATAACATCTGTTCTTCTATCTCTGTTTCCAAAAAATAGGAATTATAAAGCTTGTTAGTGCTACTCATCACAGTTAGGGCCGGGTTAGGCCCTTGAATACTACCTTGCTCCTCAAGAGATGACTGATTTCAATTGGACTAAGGAGTAAGCTACTACTCGGTGTCAATGAGGGTGGCAGAATCTGGTTTTTAATATTTAAGCAGGAATAGGAGATCCTCAGATAGAAGAGATTATAAAAGTGTCTATTATTATTATATTGTTATGGAGAATGGAGTAGTGAAATGCATTTATCATGTCAGAGAGGATTATTTGTTATGGACCTGCCAGCAGAGGTTTTGAATATGGAAACCATTACAGAGATCTTTCCATTGATTCATAGTTTAGACATTAAAGGCAATTAGGCAACAAATAGATGAAAACTGCAGAGTTAGGTCTGGAACTTTGTGCAGGGCCAGCTCTAAGTTTTTTGCCGCCCCAAGCAAAAAAAACAAAAAACCCCCAAGCACCGCCCCCCCCCGAAACAAAAAAAACAAAACAACCCCCGCCCCCCAGCACCTACGGAAACACCCCCACCCCAGTGCCTCTCTCTGCCGGAGCGCCACAGGGCAGGGCAGCCAGCCCGCCCTCGCTCTGCTGGCCGGCGCGCCACAGGGCAGGGCGGTCAGCCCGCCCCCAGCCCTGCTCTGCCGGCCAGCCCGCCCGTGTCCCCGCTATGCCAGAGCGCCGTGGGGCAGGGCAGCCAGCCCGCCCACGGCCCCGCTCTGCCGGTCGGCCGGAGCGCTGCGGGGCAGGGCGGCCAACCCACTCCCGGCCCTGCTCTCCCGGCCCGCAGCGCCCTCCATAGTATGTTAATAATAAAAAAAAAAAACACCCCTGAGCGCCGCCTCGCCCCCCCCAAGGTGCCGCCCCAAGCATGTGCTTGGTAGGCTGGTGCCTGGAGCCGGCCCTGACTTTCTGTAACAGGGTCACTGAACTCTAATAGTTCTTTGAACTCACAATAGTTCTCTTCTTTCTTAGCAGGACAACCAAAAAACTGGTATGGACTAAAGTGTGGACAAGTGTGTATGCCAAGGCAAAGTGATCCCTATAATACATATACACAGTAACACGCAAAGTAGGCAACACCTATACCTAGATGGTCAAGAGGCGGAACAAGTCAAAAGTTTTCCCTACCTAAGCCATCTAATAGTATCAGATGAAAGAGGTGACTAAGAAATTAAGAGAAGGATACAGCTTTCAAAAATGTATTCAACAACTTCCAAAGACTTCTGAGCTGTCACAAATTAAAACTGTACATCCACACTAAACTGCTGAAATGCTACATATGGTCAACCCTTCTCTGTGGATGCGAAAGCTGGACACTTAAAGGCATGCTGAGAGATAACTCAGAACATTTAAGTTTTGGTGTTATAGAAGAAAGTTAAAAATTAGCTGGATAACCAAAACTACAAACAATGAGATGTTGAGATGGAGAAATTTAAAAATAGCACAACTACTTGAGGTCCTAGGTATAAGAATCAAATCCTCCTATGGACACATTGCTTGCAGCTTGATATACAGCTTGATTGGAACAATTCAGGATCAGATACTTGATAAGAAGATAGCACTGTGAGTTATTTATAGTGAACACTAATAAGTTTATTGGCAAAGAGCAAGAATTTAAGAGACAGTGAACAAGGGTAATAGGAACAACAGGTTACAAATAAAACAAAACAAACACAGTCCTAGCGCTACACTTATTAATGGTTACCTTTTCTCTTTAATAAAGTAGTCGTCGTCTCCCGCCCCGACCAAGGATTCAGTGTTTGACAGAGCTGCTGGTTTTCAGTCATAATCAGGATCCAAGTTTTCATGAATATCCCCATGCACTACAAGGGGCTTCTCAGTAAATGGATAAGAAAGGTATCTTTTTTCCTTCCTCTTCTAGTCTAATAAATCTTTAAAATGCCCCTTTTGAAGTGCCCCCCACCCCAGATAAGACTCTTTTCCCCCGTTGCTTGTTCTCCGGTGTGCTCCCTCATGTTGATTTCACATCCACCCCAACCTGTTTTTCCCTTTAACTTCACATGCAAATGGGGCTTCCACAGTGTTGGCTTTACCACATTTAATTTACTCATTACAGAGAGAGACATACATCTTATCTCCTGCCTGGAAAAATCCTGTTTGTTAACTCTGCCTGTTTACACAGTTTGAACATATTTTTAGTAGGTACACAACTCCTCAGACACTGACCATACATATATCTCTCAGTGCTTATGACAACCAGCATGATATGAGCTTTCATTTGAAATCTCACACAACCTTCTTTATATATAAATACTATAAAATCAGGTATAGTGAGTCTGTCAGGCCTGAAAGGAGATGCTGTTACAGACCCTTTGCCAGTTATTTTGAGGGGTTCTTAGGGTCACAGTGAGCAAGACAGACAAGAAAAAAGTATCTTGAATCTCCCCTTTAAGCCTGACAAAATACTTACTATTCAGAAAAATGGGAAACAATAGGATTTTTAAAAAGCCAGTAAAATACTGTATTCTTCAATGGCACAATTCCATGCAACTGCAAGCTACATGAACATTTCTGTAATCTAGAATGTTGCGGAGGGGAAAAGGGAGTGGTGAAAAGATGGTTTTCTCCAGCTGAATTTATTCATCTAGTTCCCTGTGTATGTCTGTACTGCTCACTTGTCATGCAGGCCCACCAGGAGCCACTGCACAGACAACCCTATTTTTCTCTTGTCATCCTCTAAGAAGCGGGCAATCCATTTACACCTAGCATGAACATAATGCCCCTCAGGTAATATAAGATACATTACCAAACAGAAAAGTCATCTAGGTCAATTGATTACTTTTTTCATAGTTCATACACCTTCTCACTGATGAAGTGTTTGAAAAAATAAAAAGGCTAATAATGTGTCAAGAACTGCTTACTGGCTTTAAGGCCTTTGAGAAAAAATTGCTTCTCTCTTACAGTAAAGTGCAGAAGTAGATGTTGAAATGACCTCAAAACATCTGGAACAACCATTAGGAGAATTAAACCGTGTGAAAAGGCTGAGGTGCAGTGGCTCAGAAAAGTTTCTCCTTTGGGATGAAGGAGCAATGACTTGTGGGATTTACTGATACCAAATGCTGAGTCAGAGAGTTTTTAATTTGAGAATAATTGTATATCTACCCTCTCACTCAAGGGCCAGATTTTGCTCCCATTAAATTGAACGAATATTTTCATTTAATTCACTAATCCCCACCACCACAGAAACCCCTAGGATTATTTGTATATTTCAATTCATGAATGAAGGGGTTAATGGCAGCTGTCGCTGCACCCACAATGCAAAAGTGTTGTGTGTGTAGAAGACTTTAGAAACACACACCACTGAATTTCTGATATTCTGTTTCTTATGAGTTTTGATAAAATAAGTGGACAGACAGGCTGTCTGACAGGTATGTAAAGATAAAACTGCACAAATAATTTGAAAATCCTAACTAACAGAAAAAGCATTTTGGATTTGAGAGAGAACACCTTCGGCTTGGTCCACACTAAGCCCCCAGTTCGAACTAAGATACGCAACTTCAGCTACGTGAATAACGTAGCTGAAGTCGAAGTATCTTAGTTCGAACTAAAAGGTACTTACCGCGGGTCCAGACGTGGCAGGCAGGCTCCCCCGTCGACTCCGCCTACTCCTCTCGCGGAGCAGGATTACCGGCGTTGACGGCGAGCACTTCCGGGATCGATTTATCGCGTCTAGACAAGACATGATAAATCAATCCCAGAAGATCGATTGTTTGCCGCCGAACCAGCCGGTAAGTATGGATGTACAGCACAGCAGCCTCCAACATTACACTGGACACACTGTTTTAGTATTGACTCAGTGGAAAGATTATCACTTAGGTTCCAATTCAGCAAAATGCTTAAGCAGTTGCTTAAGTAAGTGCCTTGCTGAATAGGGATGAACATAAATACATGCTTAAAATTAAGCATGTGCTTAAGTGCTTTGCTGAATCAGGGTTTGAGTCTTCAGTAACATTACCCCTACAGCACCCTGAAGGTGTTGTACCCAAACTAGGTATTTTTCCACTACTTTCTATTTAAACTGTTAAATATTTTTTACAGTTGGAGATGGGTTCTGAGCCTCAAAGCATGGACCCAAATTTGCTCATAGTTTGGGGGAATCAGATGCAGAAGTTTAGTTCTTATCTAATGCTGACTATGATATTAAAATAAGATGAACAAGTATGCTGATAATTTTAACCTATTAACATAATATTAAATTCCTACATATAGTGGCACAATTACAAAATTTCAACGCTGTGACTAACATCTCTCTCTAAATTAATATTTCTATACAGATTGAGCAGTGGTATGGTATTCACTGTTAAAATGTCAAATTTCCTGAAATATGCAGCATAACGTTTAATTAACTAATACAATTAAGGACATGACTAGCAGAATGCATTATTTTTAGCTAGATGGGGTTATTCATTTTGAAATGCATGTAGATGATTAATTTATATGAGGGGACAAGTGAAATCACCTGTTAATTAATGAATTAGTTATATCACAAAGTATAGGCAGTAATGGTGGACAGTAGATTTATCTGCAGTAAAAAAAATCCTGAATTTAGACAAAATATTATGTTTTTCAGGGTCATGTTTTAAGGGTTTTTTTTGCTATTTCTTTTATGTAAGCAATTTGAAGAATTCTTTAAAAGGATGAGTGCATGAGTGTGTGTTTTATATGAGGAATATACAGACACACATTCACACTCTCATACATGCGTATCACCACCAAAACATGTAGAAACAAATTTCAGAACCATGAGATAAATGGCATTTATCTTTCACTTTTGACCCTCTCACTTTTTTGACTCCGTATGTCTAGACTAAAATAAAGGTGCTTATTAAAAACGTGTTCGCTAAAACTAGCATGTTTTAAACCGCACAATAGACAGGGTAAGTTGAATTTTAACACACTAGCAGGGAGAGGTAAACCCCAAGCTCCCCACAAGGGTTCACCTCCCCCTGCTAAAATGTGTTAAAACACAACTTGTCATGCCTACAGAACAAGAAGATAATGTGTTTTTAAAATACACTTTTTATCCTAGTCTAGTCAAGTATTAATCCATCTCTGGTAAGACTATTACTGAAACACTCCAACCCCCTAAGCCAGCAGTAAGACACCTGCCTTTTAGTTGGTTGGTTGGTGAGAGAGTCAGGGTAAGAATGAGAGTGAGACAGAGTGTTTGTGTATTTATTTAAAAAAACCTCAACTTACTATAGACATTTCCTTTCTCCTTCCAAATGTGAAATATCCCAGACCTTTTCTAAATTACACTAGCTAAAAGTGCAGATGGGGACATACTCACTCCTGATAGATTTAAGGTTCAGTAGCATGTGAACCACCAGATTTAAAAAACAGTCCTGTATCCTATTGAAGTAGTAGGAATTAATATATTCTTCCCAGTGGAATACTGAACTTGTTATAGCCTTAGTAAGTCCCAAGATATTGGACCTTGAAATTACAACATTTGATCTGTAGAAATGTTATTTTCAATAGTGTTTTGATGTTTCTAAAAGTTTTCAGTTATTTTTCTCTTGTAGAATCAGATTCTTGATAACAGATGCTTCAGATTAATTTCTTTAGTTTCCTATCTTGCTTTTCTAAGTTAGTATATCAATATAATTATTAATGAATGAATGTCCACTGTGTTTTCAGTGCAATAAAAATACCTAAGATGTAGTTCCTTCTCCAAGGATCAAATCTAAAAGACACATACAGTGCAGTCCAAATAAAATATTGTATCTACATACATATTTTTCAATCCCAATTTAAATTATACATTATATGTGAATGAAGACTAAACCTTTATGTTCCTCTTCCTTATATACCATGTCCAACCATGTGATAAGCAGAGAACTGTTAACTCTTTCAAGCTGTTGTGTCTACCTTGTCAGACTGGTTCTGAGAATGACTTTGAGAAAGCTTAAAATATTTAAAACATTTACTTAACATATTTTTCATGCTTTAAAACTGAAATTTTGATGACTTTTTATATTGAAATTCAAGAAATTTCAACGAGTTTTGCTAAATATGGAAGATAGCTCAAGTATTTACCATTTACTTTTCAGCATCAATGTTCTATACATCCTTCGTCCCGTAATTGCTATATTTAATTTAATGAAAAGTTCCCTACTTTTGTCCTCAATATTGGATTTTCATTCCCTCTAATGAGTATCCCTATACTCATTTGAATCTGGCTGTGGTAGCTCGGCAGTTCCAGTACATGCATAGACAGGTCACAACACACAGATGCCATAAAACCTCATGCAGTCACATGGAAAGAGGAGAATGGATTTACTTTCAAAGAAAAGAAGGGCAAGTGATTAGTAAAGAAACTGATGATGGAAATACATACAGCAGTTCTTTGATGTTAAAACAACAATGGATTCTATCGGGTTACAAGAAGGATAAAAGACTTTTCTTAATGCCTGTGGTAAACCACTGAGAATGGCCGGGATAAACAATTAAAAAAAAATATGGGCGGAGTCAGACTGAAATGAATGTTTGTGCATTTCCTTGCCAAACCAGATTACTGATTGCTTAGTAAGCATTATGGGTCAAATCCTCAACTGGTGTAAATTGGCATCACTACATTGGCTTCAACAAAGCTACACAATTTACACTTGCTAAGGATCTAGGCTTATACCTACATCACCTAATGAGAAGTAGTCTTTCACACGAATACTTGATTCCTCCTGTTGTAAGGCTGAATGCCACATAGAAATAGTTACACTTGTAAATGAGAACAGTGAGTAGAATGAGAATAAAGCATTGACAATATAGCATCCAGGATTCACCAACCTAGCCATTTGCTTCAAACATAGCCATTTAGGTAGAGCTGAATGGACTATGTAGAAAATGATACAGGACCTTTGTTTGGTGACACACATTTATAAATTAAATGTAACGTCAAATCTGCATGCAATATCACCATGGAATGAGAACATTCTCTTTATGATTTTTTGCATCTTCTATCTTCTCATTGCTTGTGTGTCAATATAAAACAACTACAGGAAAATGGACATGGCACCCCATTAATCTTTATATCAGGGATAAACGCTACCTAGCACTTTTTCTCAGCTGCCTAGACCATACCTACCCAGGACTTTGAGAGCTAATTCTCCCCCATTACTTGTCTCCCATTATTTAGAATCAGTTTATTCAAATCTGCTTGCCTGTAACTGGCTTGAATGGTGAACTTAACTATTCATGCAAATGTTTACATCTGATTTTCCTGTTGTGTGGAGGAATTAATAAGCTGGTGCAGATATTTGGCTAAATCACATAGGTTATATAAACTAGATCAGACTTCAAAAGAATAAATTTTTGTCTGGGAAAATCATAGGGATCCACCCAAGCCTTTAAGCAATATTATATTAAAGTCAGGGCCAGAAGCAATATTTTTCTTGTTTGCTAAAATATAAAAGCATGTTACTAACCTCTTAACAACTAACTGTACTCCCCTTTCATTTCTCCTAGTCTCAAACTTAGAAGATGCCTGATCATGCAAATGTAAACTCATAGTGCAGCTTGCTTTCAGTGTAGAATCCTATCACTACACAGAATCCTTTCATTGGCACTCATCCTAACAGTTCTAGTAATTTATGTAGCAGTCTCTTAGTTGCATAATGCATGCTGACTCTAATACTCTTCTCCCTCCTCCCCCACATTTATGTAAGTTGATGATTCCACTGAGTAAGTCTTAGGAAACTAGAAATCCACTGTTAGTAAGGCTGGTTCTTCTCACATATAAACCCCAAAACATTTCCTGGCATTCTGCAAAGAAAAAAAAAATCAGTGCAACTTCTCAACATGGCTATTTTCAGAAGTCACTTTTTTTAAGAGGAGGAGAGAGAGCGATTGGAATTTTATTGAAGGGTTATAAGGGATGAAATTATAGTAGAATTAACTTTGGCAAAACTGGAAGCTAGAATTGTTGACAATCTTTTTCAAAGCAGCTTAATAACAGAAAGCCCCAAGTAAAGGATGCCTGTAATCATGTACCTCATGATAATGTCTTAAACAGCTAAAACAAAACCCTTGTTTCAGAGATGAACTGGGACAGAAAAAGTTGTTTCCAGTAGCACAAGACTGTCAGCTGGCTGTTCATTCAGGCAACCTGGATGGAGGGAGTGAGGGTGAGGAACAGGAGCAGCCTCTATGGCCATCAGGAGTGATGGGGTGGGGGAAGAACTGATTTTCAGCTAGCTGGGTGATGGTCCAAAAGAGGTCTGATAGGTTTGCAAGATGACCGACTAGGAATGGACATGGATTTAGAGGAGAGGATGGTTGAATAGTGAGGGAGGGTTAATTCACCTTTGTTAATTTACATTCCTCAATACCATTGTTTCTGTCTGCGATCACTGTTCTGATATTGGATTTGTTTTTTCACTAAAGTTCTTCTTTTCCTCATTTTTATACAGCTGGATAGATTAAGGCTCAAAGAGATCAGATGACATATTGACTCTGATATGATCCATGCCCAAACTCTTTCGAGTAAATTTCATGTCAATTCCACTCACTATAAAAATGATCCAAATTCATTTTATTTCCTGCAAGCAACCCTAGCCAGTCCATTGCTGAGTTTCCACACTTGTTTTCAGTAGTCAATTTATAGGACACAAATAAGAGAATATTACTATGGTGTAAAGCCATATCAGACATTTTTTCCCAAACCATATTTTCTAAGCAGCAACAGTCCACTGTAATTTATTCAGAAATTCTCATTCTGATAAGGGATTCTTCATTGACTACTAATACTGAAGAAGAGTATTCATTAACAGTTGGTGGAATAAAAGCCACAAATTTGCTTCAATGGTATTTATATTAACTTTCTGATCATATTCATACCAGATGCAGGTGAATTTTTGTTGACAAAAATGTCCAGGAACAAGAAAGTGTTTCAAATATGGATTGGTGTGAGTAGTGTGTGAAGTGTTCACACAGCTATCTTAAAAGCTTTTCATGGATCTGAAAGTCATTCAACAAAGGAACTGAGAAAATATCATGAGGCTTACATGCCCAATCACAGACTATAATCAGTCAATTTTGAATAGTGAATACTTAAAACAATAATTGTGGCAAATAATTTGGAAACAAGCCCAGGGTAGAAATGCACTCATGAACATAAACCCATTAAATAATGTCAGACAAATTATTTTTTGAAAATCAAAGTCTGTTCATAGATAATTCACAAACTGAAAAGGGGCTAAATACATCAAATATGTATTTAGTTGCAACTACTTCACCTGTATTGAGTCACAGAGCTGAAAGTCTTTGGAAATAAAACAGGTCTATCTACTGAATGTCAGTTTTTATTTATATTCAGACATATTAAAAATGTGTTTCTGGCAGAAGGAAAGGGTTTTTTTGTGGGTGGAGAGATGTTAAAGCTCTCTCCATACCATATTCAGGAGGAATGGTCTGGAGATAAATGAATAGAGGGTCGGAAGTCATGACGTACCAAATTTCTAACACTGGCTCTGCCAATGATTTGCTCAATAGTCTAGGGCAAATCATTTCTGCTCTCTGTCTCAGTTTCCACATCTGCAAAATGGCAAGAATACCAAAGCTCCCTCAAAAGGAGGTTGTGAAGATTAGTCATTCAGTTAGTAACTACATAAAACTTAAGATGTAAAGTACTATGAAGAACTGGGCATCATTACTGGTATTTAGATACCCCAAAGACAGGTATATTTGAAAATCCTCAGGTAAAAGCGATACCCATAAAAATTAGAACTGGTCAAAAAACTTTCAATAGAACATTTTCCAACAGAAAATGCTGTTCCATCTAAATGTTTTCTATGTCCACAGAAGGTAGGACAAGAAGTAATTGGCTTAATCTACAGCACAGGAGATTTAGGTTAGGTATAAGCAAAACTGACTGACTATATGGGTAGTTACATACCGGAATAGGCTTCCAAGGAAATTGTGGAACCCCACCCTTGGAGGTTTTTAAGAGCTGGGCAAACACCTCTCAGGGATGGTCTAGATATACTTGGTCCTGCCTCAGTGCAAGAGGCTGGACTCTGGGAGGTCATGAGGTCCCTTCCATCCCTCCATTTCTACAGCTCTATGATTTTATATCCTAATCTCTACCTGACTGAAGAGGAGCTGTGATTTGTGATAAATTGAGCCCTATTGGCCTAATGGTTGTGGTTGGCACCACAAAAGTTTATTAAAAAGATATTATGCACCTAGCAATTGAAAAAAATGAAAAATTATGAACAGATCATCAGAAAGACCCATAAGATGTGAAATTAGAAGCAATAAGGGACAAGTTACATGAACAAAACTACTGAACTAGCTTTTGAAATGACGTCATTGGCTATAGGAGATTATTTAAGTTGCACCTTCTGATACTATACATGAACGATGGTATTTAGCAAATCACATGCTTTTCCTTGCTATTTTGTAAGTGTAATATATTGATTTAACATTTGTGCTTAACATTTTTTAAATCATGAGCATGAAAAAATTTAAAAAGTGGCAAGCTCATAGAGCATAATACCTAGCTCATGAACATTGACGTTCCAGGGAATAAAATGGACAACCATATCCTGCTAGTTCAGCTCATAAAAATAAATTCATTAGATTATGGCATTATAAGGTACTGTACAAGCAATATTAATCATATTTAATGGAGAATGGCCATTTACTATGTATAACAGTTGTATATGATTTCATGTGAACAGTGTATGGGTTGATAATGTCATCTTTTTCAGTCTGTGTTTTTGTAATTTTATTTTTGAAAGGTAATTTGTGTGTCATTTATTTATAGGGAAAAGATCATTCATTGTTTTCCTTAGTGCTCCATTAATTTCTTACATCATTTGTCATCCGTTACATTTGCTCCTAAGAATATTAATTATTAAAATATACATGCTTGATGGTAGCTAAATATTGCTCTAAGGAAATGGTGATTATGGCAGTCAGCTCCATGTTAAAAGTTTAAAAAAGGATAATATTAAAACAAAATCTATATTAGTATAATGCTAAGGATACAGCACTTATATGTCAAAGAGTAGAAAAGGTAAGGATGCCAGAGTCACCTTAGTTTGGGCACACTGCAGTTACATTTCTGGAGCACTGAAATTGTAACTTTCCTGCAGGGGATTTCCTGTACTAGAGGGTGCATGCAAAACAACACTGGATTTTCGTGAAAAAACATGCACATAGAACACCCCTCCCCCAGCCCTCTGCAGGACAAGTAGAATATGTGGGCTTCAAGGCTGTACAAGGCTAAGTTTTGCTCCAGACAGGGAGCTAAACACTGCCATGTGAGTTAAATGGGATTACCAGAGTGCTAATGAAGGTCACACAGATGTCACTGTGGAGCAAAATGTGCCCTATATGCCTCTCAGATACTCCTCCGTGCAACTCCCACTAAAAAGAGTGTTGTCAACACCGTAAGAATTTTCCTTTAACCTTGATACAATCTATGCTAGCCAATCCAGCCCTCCATGCCTAATAACCTCTCTATTCCAATTTGGACACTCCCCAAAGTTGAGTTCTGCACTGGGTGAGTCTATCTGGCCTGAACCTCTCTAACCACTTGTCAGTTGCTTCCTTCTCATCTCTCCTTACCACTTACTTTCCTATCTGCCTTTGGAAACTGCCTCTCTATGCCCCCTACCCCATTCCTTTATTTAGAAGAGGTCTTGAAGAAAGAACTCCCTGCTTCTGCAGGTGTCCTGATAGCTCTGAGGCGGAAGGGTATGTGCTCCCATGGGCCCTAGTGGGTAGCAGCCTCTTTCAAGTCAACGGCTTACAGCCACACATGAGGCTGCAGGGGCAGAGAGGCTCCAAAGCTCTTTGCTGCTTTTATATGGCACCAGGGAAGCCAAAAAAGGTAGTTCTGCCATGGGTGAGGGTAGCAGCTGTTCCAGGGAGGTTTCACACTTGTACCGCTTAAGCCCCGAAAGCAGAGCAGTGAGTGAGGAGAACAAAAGATACTTTCTGAGGAGATACTGTGATCCCCACCCAGTACTTCACTCTAAAAATAAATTAATTGTATATTTTATTTTTTGTAATATTGTGAAGTAGCTTGGTGACTATCCTGCAGCAAGCAATAGCCCCTCGGGAAGTTTCAACTTCTAACATACTACTATTTTTGAGTGGTGTGCACAAATACTGTTTATAGCACTCTGTGTATATTTATGTTCTCCTCTCTTTCATAACATAATAATGATTATTTGAAAAGCTTGAGTAAAATCCGTTAAATTCACCTTTGGGTTTAGATCATACGTGGAAAATGGCATCCAAAAAGGAGAATTTTTCAGATATTGAGAATACCATATAATAGCAAGCTGCAGGCTGATAAGAACCTTGAAGTGATGAGAAGAGAGTTATGATGAGTTCTGTTTGGCTGGCAGGACTGTGGATGGTCCATGAAAACACTGAGGAAATCTAAAATCTAAAGCCTAGATCCTGTATGATACTTACGTATGTGAGTAATTTTATTCACATGAATAGCCTCACCTAGCACTGGGGACAACATAAGAATGACCATACTGGGTCAAACCGAAGGTTCATCTAGCCCAGTATCCTATTTTCCAACAATGGCCTATGCCAGGTGCCCCAGAGGGAATGAACAGAAGAGGTAATCATCAAGTGATACATCTCATCACCCATTCCCAGCTTCTGGCAAACAGAGGCTAGGGACACCATTCCCACCCATCCTGGCTAATATCCATTGATGGACCTATCTTCCATGAACTTATCTAGTTCTTTTTTGAACCCTGTTATAGTCTTGGCCTTCGCAACATCCTTTGGCAAGGAGTTCCACAGGTTGGCTGTTCATTATATGAAGAAGTACTTCCTTTTGTTTGTTTTAAACTTGCTGCCTATTAATTTCATTTGGTGACCCCTAGTTCTTCTGTTATGAGAAACAGAAATAACACTTCCTTATTCACTTTCTCCACACCAGTCATGATTTTATAGATGTCGATCATATCTCCCACCTTTGTCGTCTCTTTTCAAAGCTGAAAAGTCCCAGTCTTATTAATCTCTCCTCATATGGAAGCTGTTCCATACCTCTAATCATTTTTGTTGTCCTTTTCTGAACCTTTTCCAATTCTAATATATCTTTTTTGAGATGGGGCGACCACATCTGCACGCACTATTTTAGGAGTTATAGAGGCAATATGATATTTTCTGTTTTATTATCTATCCCTTTCTTAATGATTCCCAACATTCTGTTTTCTTTTTTGACTGCCGCTGCACATTGAGTGGATGTTTTCAGATTTCATAACATTCATATGCATAAAGTTACTCATATGTGTACACATTTGCAGGATCAGGGCCCACGTTTGCAAAACAGAAAACAAACCATGCAAGAAAAGGAAACATTGTTATGTTATGAAACAAGATCATTTCCGGATCGGCGGGTAGCAATCGATCTTTCGGGAATCGATTTTTCACGTCTCGTTTAGACGCGATTAATCGATCCCCGAAAGCGCTCCCCGTCGGCTCCGGAAATCCACCTCATCGAAAGGTGGAAGCGGAGTCGACGGGGGAGCGGCAGCGATCGACTCGCCGCCGTCCTCATGGCCAGGTAAGTTAATTACGATACGCCAACTTCAGCTACGTTATTCATGTAGCTGAAGCTGCGTATCGTAGATCGACACCCCCCCCGCCCCCCCCAGTGTAGCCCTGGGCTAAGTTTCTTAGCTGACTGGGACTGAGCCTGATGAACCAAGTTTTGAAAGTGACCTACTTTAACAAGGATTCTGCGCAACATTTCAATAATATGTGCTGTGTTTCTCAGTAACCCAAGGAACTGAGTTGCTGAGCACATTACTAATTTAAACCTCACATTTTTAGGTCAACATGTAGGCTCAACTGCAGACAGTCAGTGCCTGTTCATTGTAATGTGCTTACATTGGTGATGCCACACCCTCTGAAGAACTCCACTGCAGACTGGAGCCAGTCTATGGGGTATGGAACACCTTAGTGGTTTTTAACAATATTCCAAGCTTCTGCAGATTTAAAAAAAAAATATTTTATCTCCCTTTGCTGTTGCACTTCACCGAACAGAAACCAACAATCTGCAGTAAGGGCCTGATCCAGCACATATTGAAGTCAGTTTAAAGACTCCCATTGACTTCAATGGGCTTTTGATCAGGCCCCGAACCACCAAGAATATAAAGGAGTTTAGTATTAACAGCATGATGAAAGCCTCTCTAATCCTGCTTATTTAGTGATGTTCAGCATATAAATTTAATGTGATTTGAATGCTATATGAAGTTCACCCTTAAGGTACTCGAACACATCTTGACCAGGTAACAGTTATAAGTTCTTTTTAGTAGAAATATTGAATCCAACTTTCTCCACAGGGTTTGAATAATAAGCATTTATCAAGAGGAATTTGTATTCCTTTCTACCCTCTCTACATGTATATTCAGTGTACTACTTTAACAGGAACACTGTATTGCCCTTCTACCAAGACCCCCTCAGTTTGAGCCCTGTTACTATATGACTATTCTGTTTTTACTTATGGCTGAATTAGTGGTTCACAATCAGATGTAAGTAGGTGCCTTTAGGCTTACACAATGCAGATTAGTTAAACTGCTACCTTTGTGAAAGGAAACATTACCTTGATTTAAAAGTTGACAGAAAAGAAATATATATATAGTGGTTTATTGTCTAACAACTGATTTCACATCCCTCTTGTGTAAAAGGCATTATTACACTGTGTATCCCTCAAAGAGTTAAAATGGAAAATAGTTATTCAATATCTGATTTAGATTGTGCACTCTTGTGTTTTATTTTGTAAAGTGCTGTGTGATATTCTATATCTACAAATAAGTACACACACACAAATCTACATTAAACACAAATCTACATTAAAGGTACATTAAGGTTTCAAAGTCAAGCACTGAAAAGCTAGGAAATTGCAGAATCAATGTTGCTTGTGCAACCTTAATTTGCCCTCTTGTATGTATGCATTATGATACAAGTACATGATCACTTTTTCCCCCACATTCATCTAGCTATAATCAAAATCCAGGGTTTTGTAGGCATCATGACAAAAGTGAATCTTTATTTTTTCCTAACAAAATCATTTTGTAGAAAATAAATCAAATATTTTCCTCTACCAGGAGAATACATCTCATATTATATGACAAAAATAAGTATGGGCCCCTACACAAACTTTTGTGCATGCTTAACTTTATGCGTGAGAGTAGTCCAAATGATGACAACTCTCAGGTGAAGGTCTTTGCAGGATCAGGGCCTATCTTAAAAGAAATTTCAGGTTGCACAATTAAGCACTCAAAATTCAGGAAATGCCAGTGTGACAGATATAACAACATATGTAATATCTGTGGGGACTATTTTGTGTTGTGTTGAATAGTTTATGTAACACTGTGGCTACCAATTGTATGCAACTCCAAGGATGGAAGCTCTGTTAACAAGTAAAAAACAGTAGAGGGTGAGTAAGGTGAATCACTTAAGTTATAAACATCTCCAAATAGGCCTGGAAAGGCTTGCATATATTTCTTCAAACTCCACTGCCCCTCGCCCCATAAATCAACAGATAAAGGGCTTTTGACGTAAGAAGGTTGGCTTTCAATTGACTTTGGGGCTCTCTTTTTGATCCAGCAAACAGACTTCCCTCCAAGAAGTGGCGGGGACGCCTCAATCCTTGAGGGTTAGAAAGATTTTGGCCTGCTACAGCCCTGTAAATAGGGCCCTACGAAATTCACAGTCCATTTTGGTCAGTTACATGGTCATAGGATTTAAAAAATCTCATGATTTCAGATATTTAAATCTGAAATTTCACGGTGTTGTAACTGTAGAGGTCCTGGCCCAAAAGGAGGTAATGGGGGTAGGGGGGGGTCACAAGGTTATTAGGAGGATTGTGGTATTACCACCCTTACTTCTGCGCTGCTGCTGGCAGGGGTGCTGCCTTCAGAGCTGGGCGGCCGGATAGTGGCAGCTGCTGGCCAGGAGCCCAGGTCTGAAGGCAGAGCCACTGCCAGCAGCAGCGCAGAAGTAAGGATGGCATGATATGGTATTGCCACCCTTACTTCTGTGCTGCTGCCTTCAGAGCTGGGCCCTTGGACAGCAACCACCACACTCCAGCCGCCCATTGTTACAGTTACTTCTGCGCCGTTGCTGGCAGTGGTGCCTTCAGAACAGGGCGCTTATCCCCCCCCCCCACATTCCCCCTACAATAACCTTGCAACCCCCCCGCCCCTCCCCGCGACCCTCTTTTCAGTTGGGACCTCCCTGTTTGGGAAACGCTGGTCTCCCCTGTGAAAACTGTATAGTATAGGGTTAAAGTACACAAATGACCAGATTTCATGGTGGAGACCAGATTTCACGGTCTGTGATGCATTTTTCACGGCCGTGAATTTGGTAGGGCCCTGCCCATAAGACTGATGGGTGAATCCTGATATGTTTCATGTGTATTTCAATCTATAGTATTTATTGTTTTATTAATGTTTTCTCTATAATGCTTTTACCTTGAGAATAAACGTGCTTACTTAGAAAGCACTCTGTGGTAACTTGTAATTGCTGGCAATACACTGTTCATAAGCCTCAAAGAGAAAGCAAAGCACAGGCACTGGGCTTTAGGCAGACTAGCTTACCGGGGATATTCTAGTATATAAGGCAGGGAGCCTCAGTCAGAAGGGAGTGGGACAGGGTCCATACCAAGAGACAGGTCACAATATGAGACCTGATCTGGGTACTTCCGGAGTGCATTCCAGAGGTGGAATATAGTCACAGTTACCGTGAAACTATGACGGCCAGCATTAAGGTTCTATAAACACACTTAACTTTGCCTTATTGTGCATATGCATTTGATAGTCATTAAATTACATGATCACAAACTGTTTCTCTACTAAAACAATTCTATATTTTGGAAGGGATATAAACCCTCATGCTTCAGGGCAGAAGCCAACCACCAGGTGATGAGGGATAGGAAAAATCTTCCTTTATGTCCAGGTTATTTTATAATTTGTCTTCTATGTGTTTCATGCACCTTCTTCTCAAGCATCTGGTGCTGATCACTGTCCGAGATAAGGTAGCAGATTAGCTGGACCACTGGTTTGATTTGTATGGCAATTCTAAAGTACTTTACAAACTACTGGTATCGTCACTTGTGCTGTCCTACTCAACATTATTATTCAGTAGCAAGCAGCATGCTTTGATTCTGTCAGAGTTTGGGCAATTCATTCATAACTCAGTGGCTATAATCTCTCTCTGGTGTATCACATTTAAGGTTCCAATCATGTATCAGTACGGATAGCTATGTAACAGAAGCAAATGTAATGGCCCATGAAGAAATTACGCACTAAAAGCAGTTCCATGTTTATCTAACTAAACCCTCATATCTAGTTCCAAAGAAAACCCTGTTGAAATGAAATGTCTTGAAGCTGGAAATACACAAATAAGAACCACAATGAACACTATAGAAGAGCTAGATATTATTTTTCAACAGCTATTGTGTATGTATATCAGACTGATTTCAGATAGTTATTCCAGTAATAGTGTTTGTACTGCAAACAACTGTATGAATATTCCAGTAGGGATATACAGAAGAATCAGAAAGCATATAAAAAGGAGATCATAATACTAGAACAAATTAAATGAATGCATGTTAACATAGCCTACTGTACCCCTGTAGGGCCCAAACAAAGCAACTAGGCCAAGTGCTGGACAGATGCACAGAGAAAAAGGGTGGAATCTTTCAGCCTTGGCCATTGAGCTGCTCTATGAAGGCCACTCCAGCCCAATGGCAGAATTAGACTCCCTAGCCCGCCCCTCTCTGCCTCCTGCAGCTGTGCAGGACGTTTACATGGACCAAGGGTCTGAACTATGCAAGGGGTATGTGCACTCCCCTTCATGAGTCTTTGGCTTCCCCCACTCCTCCTTGTTCTGCAAAGCTACCCCAGTGCCTGATTCTGCACCACTGAATCAATGGGAGCTCTGTCATTGACTTGAATGGGTGCAGGATCACGCCCCAGGTCTATTGTTTGGGAGTTGCTGCATTGTGGAAGATGGGGCTGGCCTTCCCTTTGCCTTAGTGTTAAAACATCTCACTTAGTGATTAGTACTAACTTAAAATGCGTAAGGTATTTTCTGATTAAATTGCATGAATAATGTGTGTGGGGGAATTAGGGTGACCAGACAGCAAATGTGAAAAATAGGGACAGGGGATGAGGGGTAATAGGAGCCAATATAAGAAGAACACCCAAAAATTGGGACTGTCCCTATAAAATCAGGACATCTGGTCACCCTAGGGGGAATAGAAGGGGTCGGGATTTGTTTTTTTGTCTTTATAATCTTTGATAGAATTAAAATTTGCAGGTACAGTACCATAGATGAACAATGAATGAAGTTCAACTGATCACCACTATTGCAAGATGTGCTACTACATCCATCCAGCATGTAAAAGCAACTTCTAGCTTCACTCCCATTGCTTTCTAAAATACTAAACATGAAATACAGATCAAATTCTGCCACCAGATACTGAGACAGAGAGAGGGGTGAGAAGTGAACAGCTACCTATTGCTCCAGAAAAATGCTTACTTACTGTACCTATTCAAGACTTGTATCTCAGGAAAGGCCTGGTCTATCCCTAAAACGTAGGTTGAGCTGGCTACATCACTCAGGGCTTTGAACAATTCTATACCCTAGGCAACATCATTAGATTGACTTCACCACCACTGTAGATGCAGCTAAGTCAATGGAAGATACCATCGAACAAGCTGCCAGATTACCTACATTGCTAGAAAAACCCCTTCTGTCAGTGTAGAAAGCATTTTCGCTACAGCGTCCCACCATAGCACAGACACAAAATTCAATCTGAAGTCAATGGGAATTCTGCCTGAGTTTGAATGTTACATAGGACTATTTAAGGGCCTGATCCATCTCCTGTTAAAATTAATACTAGTCTCCTATTGATTTTAATGGAAGCTGGATCAGGCCTCAAATGAGGCTAGATATGAAGACTGGAGTACAAGAGCAGCCACTGAAGAGGACATGAAATAACTCTGGGGAACCAGTCAGCACTAAACTAGCTGAATATTCTGCCATCAATCACAATGAACCTGTTGGGAGAACCTGTTCTAAATGGGCAACAACTTCTGGCTGAACTATGGGAATTCTAGATTATACAAAATCAAGCTATTTGGTGCCTGTGGCTGTCTTAATGCACAGTGTGATGAATAAGAAGCAGTGAGAGGGAGGAAAAAAATGTCATTTAAAAATAATAAGAATAGCCTAGCAGGGTTCATTCTCACAGATCTACACAATGTATAATGTCACTCACAATACATAATTTAGAATCTCTCTTTGGTTACCAGTTAAATTATCACAGTACAAAGGTAGAATACTATTGGGATGGAATTATTATAAATGGGTTACAAGTGCTATTTATCTGAATGTATAAGCAGTTTAGCTCTCGGAAAAATGCATGTTGACAGTTGTGATGCAGTTATTTTTAGAATGTGAGCATATCATCAATGCCATGTTTTCTACCTGAATCTTTGACTAAGAATAATTTTTGTAAGTGCAGGCACTTCCCATAGGTTACATCTAGAACTGTGTGGGAAGCAGTTTTCCTGTCCAGCAAAATTTTGAGATTTCAAAATTTTTCCTGGTCCGTATAAGGACAAAACCAAGACCTTTGGAAGTTTTTCAGGAAAACAAAAACAGACACCCACAGGGGCTGACTTCCGGCCCCCCGCCCCCCGGGCGACGTTGCGGGGCCCCGCCCCCGACGCAATGTTGCCCAACATCGGGGTCTGGGCCCCGCAACATCTCCCGGTGCCCGGTAAGTTTGCCGCGGGTCCGGGGCGGGCGGGGAGTTGCCGGTGGGTGCGGAGCACCCACAATTTTTCTCCGTGGGTGCTCCAGCACCGGAGCACCCACGGAGTCGGCGCCTATGGACCTACGGCAGAATAGCCAATAGCCTGTTGTGACATAGTCCTGCGGTATGCAAGGCTGAGAGACACCTTGCTACTACCTGCTTTTAGTATGAGTATGCCTTGTCTATGTCTGCTGGGAGTCAACTCCCCAACTTCACCTACCATAGGCAACACAAGCACTCCCTTCCTGGACTACACAGAGCTCGCTGTCTCTTCAGAGGTTAGCAATAAGCAGACTGCAACCCCCGAGCCCTCCGAGAGTCTCCCTGGAGTGTCCAATCCCTATTCCACTTGACACTCACCAAATTCAGATTTTCTACTCCCAAAGGGATAGTACAACCTCTAACTCACCAGTTATACCTTAGATCACTGCTCCCGGTAACATACAGCACTTAGATATATTTACAGTGAAAACAAGTATAAGTTTATTTAAGGATAAAGTTTCTAATAAGAGCAAGCAGATGTATTAGAAACGAAAGGTTATATATAAAATAAAAACACAACACATATTCTAGAACCTATACTTATTTAACTAGATACTTTTATGTCTTATAAAGCAATGTTTACTCAAAGTTCTTACAGTGATTTACAGCCAGGTTGGCTGTGATCTGATCATGAGACAAGTCATACTGTCAACTTGCCTCCTCAGTAGGAGATGCTGCATGTTTATTTACAGTACCTGATATACAAGACTAATCGTTTGATCTTAGTCATAAATAGCACACACCCCTGGTGACTGTGAAATCTACATGAGAGAGAAACTACAGGAAAAAACAATCTTATGGTTAGCATCAGTATTCAAATAGACCAGGACAATACATAGTGACCAGGCAGAGAGATAAGTATCTGTTACCTCCTGCTTGAAAGGAACCTGTTTGAGGCATGTCACTGCCTTATCTTAAGAATACAGTTTTGATTATGGATACATAGTTTCTTAAATATTGTACCCTTACATACATTTCACAATAATTATGACCACCAGTGGGCTGCTGGCTCTCAGTACAGTCCTCATATGCCACACTGGTGAATTTTTATGCATATAGAGTCCCTGTAGAACTCTGAGCACCCCTCTGCCAGTTGGCACCAAGAGGTCCCTGGTTAATACCTGGTGGTCAGAGCACTCACCTGGGATGAGCGAGATCCAGGTTCAAATCCCTGGTCTGAATCAGGCAGAGCAGGGACTTGAACCTGGGTCTCCCACAACCCAGGTAAGTGCTATAACTGCTGGGCTATTGGTTATTCTACAGTCTGTTCCTCCCTCCAAAAATTCCATTCTACACCTGAGAAACATTTCCCAACAACAGTTTAATTGAAAAGGGTACATTCCTGTGAAAAGTCTGGGTTTCAGTGAATCCGCATTTTCTGACAAAAAAAAACAAAAAAAAACAAAAAAAAACAACACTTATCAAAAGTTTTGTGACCAGCTCTAGTTATACCAACACAAGCCAACAAAATATTCAATTGAAGTAGCTATACTTATTTAAACAAAACCTCGATAAAGCCACTGTCTTGCAGGTGAGCACTTCGTTCCCAAATGGACTGGACTACAAATACTCCATTTATTAGAAAGACTGGACAATTTCATTCTGTTGCTTTTAACAGAACTAGAGCTGCAGGAACTGCTATATACTGACAGCTAGGGGAAAATGCACAAAGAGCTAATTGATTATCCTATTCATGGAACATGTAAAACACAAGGCAAGTGTGATAGGGAAACAAGGTACCACAGAGCTGCATCATATAACAACTGATCAAGTTCCTAAACGATCCCAATACATTAGTCCACCTCTTTGTTTCATTTTGCACTGCTGAATAGCTTACCTAAATAAAACAAACAGAAGATGATAATGTACTACACGGTTCTATTTCTGATGAATGCAACAATAAAATCATTAAAGTGCTACAGCGCAGTAAGTGGATTCTTACCCCATAGAAGCTTCAGTCAAGACCATTTCAACTTAACCCACAAGTAATGAAATCAGTAATATTAACTGCAACGTTAAAATCCTAGTTATCTAATGCTCTGGGCTGTCTGGTACATCCTGCCTATTCTACATGTCTTGTTAGAGTATCAACTTTTTGGCGAAAAGACTATGTTTTTATGTCTTGCACAGCACTGAGTACATTGTCTCAATACCTTATATATACTTTTTCACCTGTGTGAATCACCGATGAAATGTTACCCTTGAAGAACTGGGCCCAATGTGGGAGACTTCCAACCTCACAAAGCTTATTTTATTAAACAGTCCACCAACCAACCCACATAGGACTGTAATTTATGATTAAAAGTGACCTAAGATTTGTGATCACAAATTCCTTCAGCAGTAGCAATATGTGGTACAACAGTCAGGCTAAGCAGGACAGTCCGCTCACTGTTTGTTTAAAAATTAGGGGGCGGGGAGGGAAGTCAATTGTGAACTGAATTCCCCTTTCAGCAGGCTATTTGAGGCATTCACCATGCATTGCTAAAGATGAGAGACTTTCAAACACAATTTGCAGGTTACCTTTTAAGGATTTTTTGTGACGAGTAAGGAGAGAAGGGATGGATCAAGTGTTGTATGCCAGAAGTTGCAATACCCCAACCAGTACTAGTTTGCATTATATTCTAAAATGGTTTCCACATGTATATTTCAAAACCTACATTAATTATGAACTTTAATGACTTATGCCTTACAGCAATCTCTAAATTAACATATTATTCCCAAGATGAGACACAGTGGTTAATGGCTTTCCCCAAGATCACACAGGAAGTCTGAAAATACCAGCAACAGAACCCAGAATTCATGACTCTCATTCATTGTCTGTAGCTACAAGTCCATCCAGTCACCTGTCAACCCTAGCTCATGTAGATAAGGGAGACAAAAATATTCATTTTGTCATGGCCATTTTACTTATATCCCAAGTCATTACCACAATCTACTCATTGCAAGGTTTATGCTTGTTTTATATTTTTTTCTATGTTGCACTGAAATCTCATTTGTCCAGCTCACTGCTAAAGGCTACTAGTCTGGTTCAGAGCTGAGTTGCAAATGTAATGAAAAAAGAGAAAAATCACAAAGAGAAAGTTGGCCATAATAGCTATTATAATTCTGTCTCTCAATTTAGGAAAGTTCTGTAACACCCACCAAAGCTGTATCAGAGGTGCAAGCTGTTTTTCCTGTTATTTCTACTTCTGTTCTTGTCACTGTTACAAGCTTCACTCTAACAACAATTTGCCTCTTTAATAATGGTATGATATGTGCTCCCTGGGCCTGGAAAAATGATGGGAATCATATAAAAACACAAAAGAACTACCTCTTCCTTCCTTGTATTAGGCAATAGAAATTGCTGCAAGACTAAAATCTAGTGTTATAACTGCAAGCTAAGGCACGGTATTGTAATCCAGAAGGCCAAAACACAACTGGAGTTGCAGCTAGCAAGGGATGTGAAGGGTAACAAGAAGAGTTTCTACAGGTATGTTAGCAACAAGAAAAAGGTCAGGGAAAGAGTGGGACCCTTAATGAATGGGGGAGGCAACCTAATGACAGATGATGTGGAAAAAGCTAAAGGACTCAATGCTTTTTTTGCCTCAGTCTTCACAGACAAGGTCAGCTCCCAGACTGCTGTCCTGGGCAACACAGTATGGGGGGGGGGGGGGGCGGGGGGAAGGTGAGCAGCCCTCAGTCATGAAAGAACAGGTTAAGGACTATTTATAAAAGGTCAACATGTACAAGTCCATGGGTTCAGATCTAATGCACCCAAGGGTGCTGAGGGAATTGGCTGATGTGATTGAAAAGCCATTGGCCATTATCTTTGAAAACTTGTGGCGATTGCGGAAGGTCCTGGATGATTGGAAAAAGGCAAATATAGTGCCCATCTTCAAAAAATGGAAGGAGGAGAACCTGGGGAACTACAGACCAGTCAGCCTCACCTCAGTCCCTGGAAAAATCATGGAGCAGATCCTCAAGGAAACCATTTTGAAGCACTTGGAGGATAGGAAGCTGATCAGGAACAGTTAACATGGATTCACCAAGGACAAGTCATGTCTGACCAACCTGATTGCCTTCTATGATGAAATAACTGGCTCTGTGGGGAAAGCAATGGACGTGATGTATCTTGACTTTAGCAAAGCTTTTGATACGGTCTCCCACAGTATACTTACCAGCAAGTTAAAAAAGTATGGATTGGATTAATGGACCATACGGTGGACAGAAAGCTGGCTAGATTGTTGGGCTCAATGGGTAGTGATCAATGGCTCAATGTCTAGTTGGCAGCCGGTATCAAGCGGAGTACCCCAGGGGTTGGTCCTAGGCCAGTTCTGTTCAACATCTTTATTAATGATCTGGATGATGGGATGGATTGCATCCTCAGCAAGTTTGCAGATGACACTAAGATTGGGGGAGAGGTAGATACACTGGAGGGAGGGATAGGGTCCAGAGTGTCCTAGACAAATTGGAGGATTGGGCCAAACGAAATCTGATGAGGTTCAACAAGGACAAGTGCACAGTCCTGCACTTAGGACGAAAGAATCCCATGCACTACAGACTGGGGACCGTCTGGCTAAGCAGCAGTTCTGCAGAAAAAGACCCGGGGATTACAGTGGATGAGAAGCTAGATATGAGTCAGCAGTGTGCCCTTGTTTCCAAGAAGGCTAACGGCATATTGGGCTGCATTAGTAGGAGCATTGCCAGCAGATGGAGGAAAATGATTATTCCCCTCTATTCGGCACTGCTGAGGCCACATCTGGAGTAGTGTGTCCAGTTTGGGGCCCCCCACTACAGAAAGGATGTGGACAAATTGGAGAGAGTCCAGCAGTGGGCAACAAAAATGGTGAGGGGGCTGGGGCATATGACTTACGAGGAGAGGCTGAGGGAACTGGGCTTAGTCAGTCTGCGGAAGGGGGGATTTGGTAGCAGCCTTCAACTACCTGAAGGGAGGTTCCAAAGAGGATGGAGCTCGGCTGTTCTCAATGGTGGAAGATGACAGAACAAGGAGCAATTGTCTCAAGTTGCAGTGGGGGAGGTCTAGGTTGGATATTAGGAAACACTATTTCACTAGGAGGGTGGTGAAGCACTGGAGTGTGTTAACTAGGGAGGTGGTGGAATTGCCATCCTTAGAGGTTTTTAAAGCCCAGCTTGACAAAACCCTGGCTGGGCTGATTTAGTTGGGGTTGGTCCTGCTTTGAACAGGGGATGGACTAGATGACCTCCTGAGGTCTCTCCAACCCTAGTCTTCTATGATTATGAAGAGCTATTGGCCACCTCTGCACTCATATGTATTATGCAAATCCAAAGTATCTTTGTGGAAATAAACAGAGTTTTTGTGATTGAAACAAATTTGATAGAGCACTATCTGGTTCTCTTGGTATTATGGGCCAGTGTCCATTTAATCATAGACGACACTTTTACACCATTTCATGGGTAGGCCAATGGTACTATACATGTGAGCCAGCTGAGCTGCCATTACTGGACAGTTGACCCTGGAAGTGTTGCAAAGATTGCTAGGTATTTGTGTATCATTGGGAACCTACCAATTTTAAATTACCAATGCAGATTCATCAGTCAGGAAGACTATGTTGTAAGTTCTTGGCTTAGGCAGCCATAGAGCCTGTTTCTGAGGGACTAGTACAGGGGAGGCCAAACTTACTGACCCTCCGAGCCACATGACAATCTTCAGACGTTCAAGAGCTGAGGCATGAGTCCTGGGGCTTGGGGCTTCAGCCCTGCAGGAGGTGCCTGCCCAGCTCGGGGCTTCAGCTGCTTTTGGTGCTACCTCTCCGCAAGGAGCTAAAGCAGAGGCCCCTCCCTGCAGCTCTCAGCTATTTGCTACTGCCCCTCCATGCAGAGCTAACACCGGGGAGCTGAAGGGAGGGGCTGATGAGGGAAAGAGAGAGCATGTGCCTGGGGGCGGGGGGTGACTCAAGCTCTTGGGAGAGCTGAACCTTTAAACTGTGCTCTCCCTGCTCTTAGCAGGCAGCAGTTGTCTCTAGCAGAAGTCCCTAGCCCCACCATCTCGCCACAGGGCGGAAGCCCTGCGCTTCTCTCCCCCCACCCCCTCAGTCAGGTAGGTGGAAAATGGTGGGGTGCGCCAGATAATGTAGTAGCTGCAAGAGATCCAGTGTGTACAATCGTCACTTTGATCCCCTCTGCCCCGAAAGAAATCATCTCTGGGGAGTCCAAACTTCTCTTAGCTGGAGGGGGATCAACCCCTATTTTCATACTGGTAAAATGGGCAGAAATCCTCCCACGCCAACCCCAGCTCATCTGGTAGGGACTCCCATTTCCTCCCCACACATGCACTGCAGACAGATTAAAAGAAAATGAAAGGTCGATAAATAGCCTTAGGTTGTAGTAAATCTGTATCATCAGTGCACAGAGGACTGTTCTGTTACCTCTGGGCTACATGATGCCAACAGTGGGTAGAGGAATAGGCCGAGAATACAGATTAGCTGAGCTGAGAAAATTGTGGAGCAGTATTGCATGAGTTCTCCTTCCTGGCGGAGAACTGCCACTCCCTGGAACAGCACATTTTTATGAGGGGGAGGAGTCTCCTGCTGGGGCTAGCCTCATATAGATATACTGAGATCTACATAACTCCTTAACCACAACATTATTTGATTATCCATGCAAAACTTGTCACTAAAAAGCCATAGGCTTAAACAGTTACATTGTATTTACCAAGTAAACCCTATGGCCTTTGTATTCTATACACTAAGGGTTAGACTGGCTACCTTAGCACCACCACTGGGCTTTCCAAAGGGGCAGGAGCTGGCCAAGCACAAGTTCACACTGGGCCCATTTAATGGTGGCAGAATGTTCCCAAGGAACCACAGAAGGAATGCCAGCTGAAGCCACCAGCATATCACCTAGGGGTCCCATAAAGTTCCTACCCCTCACCTCGCTCCCAGACATACATTTAAGGGTTGTTCCTTTAAGGCACAATTTCTTGCAGTGGCAGATGTAGCCTCCTGATTCAATGGGTGCACTATACTAAATTCTAGAGTAATCGCAATATGAAACAAAACACAAAATACACTGGTCTCAGTGTAGGTTGGTCACAGTCCCAGTTACTCATGGTGGTGAGAGAGAGACCCTGTCGGGGATGTTTCAGGGGAGGCAGCTCCACTCAGGTAGAGGCTCACCTATAAGTCCTGTGTCCTGCCCCTACAATCCGACTGCCTAGAGAATGGGACACATGGGGACATTGTTTCCCCCTGCCTCCTCCCCAGCGCTCCATCTGGCAGATTTTGCCCTTTGGGCCTACACAGCAGCACATGACTCTGACATCATTGCACAATGAAATGGCCGGGAACAGCATCAGCACAATGTGGGGCTGAGCTGTGGCGCTGGGCGTGGCTTCTTATGCAAAGGAGCAAACATGGATCCCTGTCCCCTCTGCAGGGTGTATTTTGCATCCTTAGTTTCATGATTTTAGCAGGTGCAATCAAACCCAGAAACGCCTGCTTAAGCCACCCTTGGATTTCCTGTTGGTTTTTGTTTTTAGTTCTTTTTCATCCTGTGGCAGGGTTAAGGAATGCTATCAACCCAATATCTCCTCCAACCCTAGAAGGCTGCAATCCAGGTTAAATCATTTAGGAGCTGAACACTGACTGAAATATTTGCAGCTAAATGGCAATATCTACAGCTTATATTTTGGTTTGGATAGTGAGATATTTTGATTCCAAATAATTTCTCAGATAAAATATCAGTTTCACCCCCAGCCCCTGCTCCCGAGATAGGAGGCAAAAACAATTTTTGAAAGGACTGTAATAGCAAAGCGGATTACAGTATTCGTATCCTCAATATCCAGCATCTAGATCTTCAATGTCACTGTACTCATTTCTGCTGTCAAAGAAACAAGGAATCCCATGACACACTGTATGCTATCTATCTGGGTCTAAAAACTGCAGTGAAGACCAGATGCAGCAAAATTTTAAATATATACACTGGCTTCATATGAATACACACGAGTATAAAACAAACCCCTGCAGTCTCTGGTATTACTTGGTTAGCAGCAGTGGTGTATTCTTTATCTCATGCAGTGATTTAAAAAATAGGCAATACTATATATTTGAATCCATCTGTTTAGAATAACATACTAGAATTAGAACTATAAAATGTGATCTTGAAGTACTTAAGTTTTGTAGCCTTTTATAATGCTGTTCAATTGCATATGTTTTGTCTCATTTAAAAAAAAAAAAAAAACCTTTCAGTTATTACAAGGAAATGAAGCAAAGCAGTCTTTACTTTCCACTTGATATTATCTGTTGCTAATTGTAATTGTTCTTGCCACTGCATGCACATTCAAAAAAGCTACAGGAGAAACCACTTCTAAAACCTTTTCAGTGTCAGTTCCACTGTAGCCAATATAATGACATTAAAAATCTCTGATGTGCTGTAGTGAAGTCTGTTTCCTTGAGCAGACGGGTAGAGATGTACTGTGCTTACTCTGCCTATCCAGAGAGAATGAAGGCAATATAATATTGATGAGGTGGGATCTTGCAATGAAGAAAATTCCCTTTTTCTGAAGCAACCAAGTGTTACAAACTAATTCGTAGAGCTAGCTCTCCTCTGACAAGCCTCTTTAATGTAGCTTTCCCTGGCACAGAAAGTGACAGATTCAAGAGTTGTATCGCCAATAGTTCCTATGATAATGTCCTCATGGTCTCCTTTTTATGGAGATAAACAATGACTATATGGGCAGAGGTTATTTGAGCAGTAAAAGCTAACAACGATAGTCATAAGATTCTACAATCACACCGTACTTTACCTTTAAAAACAAAAACCAAAAAACCCCCAATATATAGACATTGGTCCTGATTAACCCCATTGGCGAACTTCAGCGCAGGACCCCCAGCAGCAGAAACTCTGCTGGGAGCAGGGATGCAGCTGCACAAGGCCTCTCACAAGCCATACTTTGCTCTGCCAGGGGGCACGGAGCCAGACAGCATAGCTACCAAAGCATTCAGACACAGATGAGGACAGACTAATTAGGGATGCACTGAACTCCATTCCTGAGCAGCCTCCACTGTGGGTCTCCTCTGGAGCTCCATGAGGAGTTAGAGCTGTTCTCCCCAGGAGGAAACTAGGGGAGTGCTGCCATAGAGGCAGCACAGCCCTACTTCAGGGCATGGGGTGATGGATGTGTTGTGAAATGTGCACACATCCCTTGTCCCCATGGCCCCGCCCCCGCCGCCGGGTGACGTCGCCGGGCCCCGCCCCCGCCGCCGGGTGACGTCGCCGGGCCCCGCCCCCGCCGCCGGGTGACGTCGCCGGGTGTCGGGGGCGGGGCCCAGCAACGTCTCCCGGTGCTAAGGTAAGATGGTGGCGGGCCCTGGGGTTGGCGGGGAGCTGCCGGTGGGTGCGGAGCACCCACCAATTTTTCCCCGTGGGTGCTCCAGCCCCGGAGCACCCACGAAGTCGGCGCCTATGCCCATGGCAGCAAATCAGCACTATTAACTAAGCCTCACGATGCATCCTGTAAGACAAGGAAGGAAGAGGACATATCCCCCTTTGACAAACAGGAAGCTGAAAGAGTGTCAACACTTTGCAGGAAATTTACAAGCATCACAGAGGTTTAGACCCTTAGTGAATTGACCCCATAATATCTGCTATAGTGGTCTCTGGGATGAGTTTAATCTGCAATACCTAATAAGTGTATGCCCAACAAAAACTAAATCACACCTTTAACACAAGCCCTTAGCTAGCATCTGTACATTGTTGTGCTGCCCTAAAAGCAGAATGGATCATAGATTATAACTCAAAAGTCCAACTCCAAAACTGGCAGCTGGCTTTACTAAAGGCCCAATCGTTCAGCTGAATGATCCATCTGAGATCTCTGGGAATTTTAATTAGTTCTATGCAAGAAAATGATTGAATTAGTTCATATAAAGGGATAAATCAGTTTCAGGGCCACATTTTCAAAATGGTTCACTCAATCAAAAGAACACAAGAACGGCAATACTGGGTCAGACCAAAGGTCCATCTAGCCCAGTATCCTGTCTTCCGACAGTGGCCACTTCCAGGTGCCCCAGAGGGAATAAACAGAACAGCTAATCATCAAGTGATCCATCCCCTATTGCCCATTCCCAGCTTCTGGCAAACAGAGGCTGGGGACACCATCCCTGCCCATCCTGGCTAATAGCTATTGATGGATCTATCCTCCATGAATTTATCTAGTTCTTTTTTGAACCCTGTTATAGTCTTGGCCTTCACAACATCCTCTGGCAAAGAGTTCCACAGGTTGACTGTGTGTTTTGTGAAGAAATACTTCCTTTTGTTTGTTTTAAACCTGCTGCCTATTAATTTCATTTGGTGACCCCTAGTTCTTGTGTTATGAGAAGGAGCAAATAACACTTCCTTATTTACTTTCTCCACACCGGTCATGATTTTATAGACCCTATCATGCCCCCCCCTTAGTCATCTGTTTTCCAAGCTGAAAAGTTCCAGTCTTATTATTCTCTCCCCCAAGGAAGCGGTTTCATACCCCTAATAATTTTTGTTGCCCTTGTGAACCTTTTCGAATTCCAATACCAATATAATCTGTGCCCATAATATTTGCACCAGTAATTTTTTCCTGATATCAAAATTGCATGCACAAATTCACAAGTGCAAGTAGGCTCCTGACAGAGTGAGGCACTGACAGAGCAGACAGGCAAGTTTAGGAGCAGGCTTCTAACGCAGTAATTAGTTGAGAAAAATAATTAAAATCCATTAAGTAAATGTTGAAGAGCAAACAGCCAGGTAAGTTTTAAAAAAAAAAAAAAAAAGGAAAGGAACTCTTTATTTTCCACATTAACTATTACTACGGAGAATACCTGAGCACCATTTTGAACAGCTCGGTAAAAACTTCTGCTCAGTGAACAGCAGCAGCAAAAGGGTAAAGAAATGTTAAGATGCATCAGGAATAAGTTATAACCTAAATCTATTTAAATATACAATTCCATTGTATAACCAAATGCTACACCGTCGACTCAAATACTGTGTTCAGTTTAGGTCATCCTATACTCCTGAGGGAATTCTGCACCAAAAAATTATGCACACAATATTTTAAAATTCTGCAAATTTTCTTTTTCAATAAATAAATGTGGCTCCAGCATGGCAGTGGGGAGCACAGGCCACTGGCTGCATTGAGGTTGGTGATCACTCTGAAGCTCCCACATCCCCCGGTATAGAGACTTGGCAGTGAGGCTGCACCTGGCCTTCCCCAGAAACACCTCAGGTTAATTAGCCTTTGGGATTCCTTGCAAGAGTCATAAAAGGCAATAAGGAGAGGTTTTATAAATACTTTAGGTGCAAGAGAAAGACAAAGGAAAATGTAGGTCCACTGTTTAGTAGGGCAGGAGAACTAATAACAGATGACATCAAGGAGGCTGAGGAGTTTAATGCCTATTTTGCTTCAGTCATCACTAAAAAGGTTAATGGTGACCAGATACTTAGCACAACTAATATTAACAAAAAGGGAGATGGAACACAAGCCAGAACAGGGAAAGAACATGTTAACAAATATTTAGATAAATTAGATAAATTCAAAATAGCAGGGCTTGATGAAATTCATTCTACTGTACTTGAGAACTAGCTGAAGCAATCTTAGAAAGGTTATTGATTATCTTTGAGAACTCGTGGAAGACAGGTGAGATCCCAGAGACCTGGAGAATGGAAAACATCATACCTAGCTTTACAAAAGGGAACAAAGGCCACCTGGGGAATTACAGGTCAGCCAGCCAATTTTTGATACGTGGAAAGATACTGGAACAAATTATTAAACCATCAATTTGTAAGCATCTAGAGGATAATAGGGTAATAAGTAATAGCTAACATAGATTTGCCAAGAAAAAGTTATGCCAAAAGAACCTGATTTCTTCCTTTGCCCCCTATCCATTAGACTAGTAACTTTGTCAAGCACACACAGATACATTTTGATTTTAGTACGTTTTTTGACAGTCCCATATGACATGCTCGTAAGCAAACTAGGGAAATGTGGTCTACCTGAAATTACTAGAAGGTTGGTGCAAAACTTACTGAAAAACCATACTCAGAGAGTAGTTTTCAATGGCTTGTTGTCACACTAGGAGGATGGATGACCCAAGCTAGGAGGGATTGCAAGCACATGGAATTAAAATTCGAAGTGATCTTGACAAATTGAAGAACTGGTCTGAAATCAACAAGATGAAATTGAATAAAAACAGGTGCAGAGTATTACACTTAGGAAGGAAAAATCAAATGCACAAGTACAAAATGGGAAATATCAGTCTGGGCAGTTCAGAAGAACGGCATCTGGGGGTTAGAGTGGATCACAAATTGCATCTGAGTTAACAATGTGATGCAGTTTAGAAAAAGGTTAATATCATTCTGGGGTGTAATAACAGGAGTGTCATACATAAGACATAGGAGGTAATTGTTCCACTCTACTCAGCACTGGTGAGGCCTCAGCTGGAGTACTGTGTCCAGTTTTGGGCACCAAACTTTAAGAAAGATGTGGATAAATTGGAGAGTCCATAGGAGAGCTACAAAAATAATAGAAGGTTTAGAAAGGTTGATTTACAAGGAACAATTTAAAAAACTAGGCAAATTTAGTCTACAGAAAAGAAGACTAAGAGGAGACCTGATAACAGTCATCAAAATATGTTATGAGCTGTGACAGTAAGTATATTAATCTACAGCAAGGGAGATTTAGGTTAGGTATTAGCAAGACTTTCTAACTAGATGGATACTTACACACTGGAATAGGCTTTCAAGGGAGGTTGTGAATCCCTGTCATTGGAGGTTTTTACAACAAGGTTAGTCAAACACCTGTCAGGGATGGCATAGGTATACTTGGTCCTACTTCAGCAGAGGGGGCTGAACTAGATGATCTCTCATGGTCTCTTCCAACCCTACATTTGTTTGAGTCTATGACTAAAGTTAGGATTCCAAGTAGGATTGAACAATTTTATGGATATGGAGAACATCTATGGTAGATTATACAGGATAAATATTTTAATATGGTATATACAGCCTCATGTTTCCATGTGTGAACTAGTCCTATGGGCAGATTATTCCATAAATTATTCCACTACAGGGTTCCTTGAACCTTTCTCTGAAGCCTCTGGTGCTAGCCGCGGTCAGAGACTGATTACGAACTAGATGGACCACTGGTTTGATTCTGTACAGCAATATCTATTGTTCCTTGCTATCAAACTACATTGCTATCTTTATCTATCCAATTACATGTGTATATCAAAGAGGGACAGATGCAGGTACTTTTATTTACATCTTCAATTCATGTTGTGTTTTGGGTGCAAATTTTACAGGTACATGTTGTGACCATAAAAAAAAGAAGTCATGCATTAGCTCTGCTGAAAATTTTAGCCCTGACAGCACTAATTCAAGAGCTCTCCAAAGCTTGACACTGTACAAACCACTTCAGCTGAGCGCAAAAATATTCTGCTGTTCATGCTACACTTCCACATCCATTGCTCCAATTGTCATGGTGTGCAGTTAACTAGATGGCACTCCCATTAGATAAAATTCTTGATGAACAGGAGTAAAAAGTCAAAACATGGAATATGTAAAACAATCCTCCTCAGAAGAAAAATTATTTTCACACTAAGCGGTCATCTTTCCCATTGATGCATTCAGGAATGCGTAATTTACCTCCTACTACCAACAATGGCAGTAACCTGCTTAAATTCCCTGCACAAAATACAGAGAAGAGAGAGTCCCAAAGAACTCAGTAGTGGATTTTTTGTCCTGAGAATATTTGTTTATATGCCAATCTCCTATGTCATTGTGTTCATGGACAATTAATTATCAAGTACATTCCCCTGATTTCATCTGAGGCTGGCCCTTGTGGCTATGCAAGAGGGAGAAGACACAAACAGCCTCCTTGTCCCTTAGGTCACCTGTGCAGGGGCCAGCCACAATGTGGTGTGGAGCGTGGGCCTTATACAAGGCTTGTATTGCATCTGGTGCTAGACTCTCCAAAAGAGACATAAAAGGGAAGGGTAAAAATGGGGTCAATGCCTTCCCCTTTCTATGCACCTTCAAAAAGAGTGATGGAGATCCTACTCCAGCATGTGCTCCACTGGATTGACAGGAGGAGTTTTGCCTGGTTCAACCAGAAATCCTTCATGAGCTCCCTCTGCAGTATGAAATGATAGTTGTCTCGCCAACAGCCCTCTTCTACATAAATACAGACACGCCTAAACACACACAATGAGCTGTGGCCATTAGTCTTTAAATGTTAAGTTTTACCTGTTTTATTGACTATTTTATTTGAAATTTCAAGACTACACATTAAAAAAAGCTGCCATTGTTGCATGGCTCTCCAACTGTAGGTTATTAGCAAGTAACTGTGGGAAAAATTCTGTACGCAAAGAGGGACACATGGCTCTGAATCCATTGCATTCTCTCGTATAGAAATAGAATTTGGTCCTTTTGGAGCCCAAAATGATAAATGATACAAAAGGTCCCCCTTGTCTGGGGGGGGAAGTGGTGGGAGGGGTTCTGGCTTTTGTTTTGCCAGAGCCCACAAAATCTGTGTGTAACAGCTTTCCGAGTGCTAGGAAAAACATGTAGATGCAGCATTGCTATAAAGTTTTACACAAGACATTTGTTTCTTCAGCAAGAAAAGATCATTGAGATCAGCAGAAATAAAATAAAGTGACTTGTGGACTTGTTTATGTAGTGCTGGTTCCTTCACCCTTTGCACTTTACAACGGATCAGGGAAGACAGACCCTCAAGGTGGTCACTTTTTGCATTATTTAGTTACTGGCAATGAATTCTCCCTTTCTAGATGGATTTTATTTTTAAATTTTTTCTGCATTTATTTTTGACTTCTGGGACAAGCATATATAATGTACTGCCCATTTCCAAACATCTTTGAGACACTTCCCTTTTTGTGAAGGGGAACTCCTTTTGCCTGGATAAGACTCACGGCTGTGCGTGTCTCACTCTTTCAGCAGCCAGGCTGGCTGTTTCCCTCCTTCTCTCAACGAAGGCTACTACTGATGCTCTCCGCTCTCACTCTGTGTGTAAGAGGACTTCTGATCCCCTGTCCCTAGGGTGACCTGGTCCAGTGAGCTGCCATTCCTCTGGGGCAGACTACCAGAGCCTCCTGATTGGCTCATCTCCTCTTTCCTTCCCTCCCACTCCCTGCATGGGTTCCATGTTCTCTTTTCACTAAGGGAGGGAGGGAGCTAATGGTTCTTTTGCTGTCCTTTGGCATGCTCTAACTGCAGTCCCATCATTCCTGGGGTCAAAAGACCTACAGCTGTCATGCTACTTGTAGTCTGTTCCTTGTCAGAGTGTCTTGATGAGATAGGAAACAATTTGCACCCAATCTGTTGATTACACTGGCAAACAGCTGCTCTTATATTTTGCTTATGTACCCACCCTGGGTTCCTTTCTTCATTTTGGCACATTCTAGACTGTTCTACAAAGAACACAACGACTGCATAAAACCAAGAGACCAGGTACATGTTTCATTCTGCCAGAGCATTATGGTTTTTTTTTTAATGTAACATTCCCCCAAAGCAAGTAGTGACTGAGTAAAGTAGAAAAACAAAGTGTATATTTTCAAGGTGCTAAAATGAAGTCCCTTAAAACATTGCTGATAAAAGGAAACTACACTCCCAACAAGTCGATCAACTTCTGCTGCCTGTAGTAATGAGCAGTCTCTGCCAACAGGAACCAAATGGCAATTATCTCACACTGTTAGCATTTCAGATACACCTCATCAACCACAACTTAAGTCTTTACTCATGTATAACTTTGGAAATCAAGGCGGTCTTTCAGCGGATCCTGTTTTGATGACTGTCAGTGGCTCCGTTATTCTGAAGCTAGTGATAGCCATACTTAGTTTTTACTGTTGTTTAGCTTTTAACCACAAGTTACTTTTAACTAGATGAAATTCTCACATATTCTGTATTCTCTAGCTGGGAAAAAAGCTTGAGAAAAATTTAAGCTGCACCGATTTTCTTGTTGGTGTTACAATGAAGCAGTTGCTATTTCTCAAAAGACCACAAAAAATGTGGGTGATATGCTAAGGTTTCTGTACTGTCAGAAAGAAAGGAGAAAACAAGAAGATGCTAATGAAAATACTTAGGAGTTTTGTCAAATGAGGACTGATACTGCAAATTCACTATATTGAAGAAGCTAAAAATATACCCTTATATGGACATAAAATATTAAGTAAAACACCAGGCATTCATGTCCTCGGTCCTACTACATAGAAACTGAAAATAATGCATCCGCACAGTCTGAGAACTACCTTGCACTGTGTGCAACTTAGAAGGTTGCGAAGGATCCTGAAATGACAACTCAAATTGGTGGCATAGCAGCTCAAATGGAAAAGTTTAACTTCCTCTTTTTTATTGAACAAGGTCAAAAAGTCATAACAAGGTAAACACTCTGTCCAAAACTCTACAAGGGTCAGATATTTTAGCAACACAAGTCTATTCCTTCATGAAAATGGCACTTAATCCTCTTCATCACATCCAGACAGATGGAAAAAAAAAAAAAAAAAAAAAACCTATTGTGGGAACAAATCCACTAGAAAAGTTTAAGTTGGAAAGAGTCTGTATGCCTAAGCTTCCAAGAAAAAGAAAAGTTGTCAAGAAATGCAAATAGAGAAAGTGATTCCAGCTGCCTACACATTCAGTAAAGCAATTTTATAAAGACATTTACTCTGAATAATTGATTTTACAATGTTCAATATTAAATCAAGATTTGACCAGAGGATACAAAATTACTCAAAAATCCTGAAACTCTCATAAGAATTCCAAACAGAAACACAAGTTGTGACGGTGTATGGTTCTGTGTTCAACCACGCTCAGCTGATTAATCAGCTTCATCTGCTGCAAGCCAAATGTCAGTTTACAGTAACATCACTGAAGTCAGTTCAGAAATCTCAGTTTGCTTAGCCAACTAAACATCAACTGCTTTCCAAAGGGGAAGGTTGATAACAATTAGTTTGGTGGGACTGGCAACCAGTGCTGCGAGTGCAGGGTCGGCCCTAGATTTTTGGCCGCCCCAAGCAAAAAATAAAAAACCCCACAAGCGCCGCCCCCCCCCCCACGCCAGCCAAAACACCCCCCCCCCCCCCCCCCCAACAACGCTGCCCCGCCAAAATGGCTGCAGCAGGGAGGGTGGCATGCCCGCCGCCCGGCGGCCCCGGCACAGGGCGCGGAAAGCCCGGCGGCCCCGGCACAGGGCGCGGAAAGCCCGGCGGCCCCGGCACAGGGCGCCCGCCGCCTGGGGGCCCCGGCCACTGCCCCGGCAGGGGAGCGCCAGAGAAAAGGGTTTTTTTTGTGTTTTTTAAACCAAAAAAAAAACCTAAAAACCTTGAGTGCCGCCCCCCTCCAGGTGCTGCCCCAAGCACGTGCTTGGTAGGCTGGTGCCTGGAGCCGGCCCTGTGCAAGTGAGTGTATTTTCAGGGTTCTGTGTTGTATTAAAACTATGGTTTTGACCCAGAATGAGACAGTCACAGCTGAGCTAGTGTAGGATTTCACATATATACAAGGACCAAACTGACAACTTAGAGCTTACAAATGTTGCACAAAGAAAATAAGAAAGAAATACTTGTGGCACCTTAGAGACTAACAAATTTATTTTAGCATAAGCTTTCGTGGGTTAGAACCCACTTCATCAGACACATGGAATGGAACATACAGTGAACAGATACAGTCAGAGAAACATGATAAGGTGGAAGTGCCTGTATCAACTTTAAGAGGCTAATTTAATTGCACAATAATTCATTACAAGAAACCCAGGGTGAAGATCATTGGAACTTTTTCAGATTTGTAAATCTTTTCTTACTCATGTTTTTAAAAGCACTGTTTCAATGAGTGGTTTTGTACTATGACTAAATTTGAACAATTAAGTGTAATAAATTATCTTTGGTTCCAAACTCTGTGTATCCCTTATTTGTTACTGCAACCTCTACAGCTCCCTCAAATCTCCAGTTGTCTATGCCCATGTCTTGGCATTGCCAAATTTCTCCCTCTAACTTGATGTGTGTCTCCTGGATAATTACTTGTATATTAATTTGCACTGTTCAGATTAATCCCATTGTTTTTTCATGACTATATTTCTATTTGTTAGATCCTTTAGAAATAACAAATACAACATCTAGTGCTTTACAAAGGATTTTAAAAACAGTAGGTCAGATTCTGCTTCCAGTTATACCCATGCAATCAATAGGTTTGCACAGGTAATAAAAGCAAGCACACAGTTTGGCTCATTAAGGGCCTGATCTTGAGTCCAATAGTAGTGTTTCTATTGATTTCAGTGGGTTTTGGTCAAGCTCTAACTAACATTAACTGATATTCATATCATCTCCCAGTTCAGCAACATCTCTAAATTACTCTATAGGGGAAATATTTCTTATCTGAAGAATTGGTCTAACTAGTTCTGTGTCTTTGGGATCAAGAACCACCTCTGTCATAAAGATATCAGTTTGGTATCAAAGTTCAGTGGTCTGATCATCAGCCCTGCAACTAACAGTGTTTAATGAAAATCAAATAGATTATTTAGTCTGAATGATTATGTAGTCTTCTCTAAATGACCAACTAAAACATCATTAGGATTTTCCTTCTATTTCAATATAAGGATTCAGGAAAACCTGGGGGGAAAGCATGGAATCTAAAAGTGATTTCCAACCTTTTGTTGATGTTGAAACCTCCTTATAATAACTATTATTATACTATTACACACTATGCAGAGATACATGCACACACAGTGTCACTCACTCTCCCCTGATTTTTTCTTTTTCTTTCTTGTTTTTCCTTTTCTCTCTCTCTCAAAAATTCTCTTCTAGATTTTTTCCCATTCTTTGCTCACTTTCCCTTCTTCTGGTGGATCCTGTTCCTCATTTTATCTACTCACCAGGGGCCTGGTTGTCCCCCAAGAAGCACAAGTAACTCCCACTGAAATTAGCAAGAAATGCTTGTGCCTGTGGGCTGCTGCGTGAGCCTACAGCCCTGTACAAGTGAGCTGCTCCCATGGTTGGCTGCATCAGGAGATACTGTAGACGCAAGGTGGAAGGTACTAGGCAGCTTTCAAGGAGTTACTTACAGCTTAACCTTTACAAAAAGACATCACATTTGCACTACATTTATGAGGACTGATTGGATTGAGGGTCACCCCACCCACATTGGGCCTCACCTGTGCCCCACACTCTTTCTTCCAGATTAGTCTGGCACCACCTCCCACCCCCCGCCCTGCATACACCAGTCCCCGCATAATCTCAGACACACTAATTGATGGGAGAGAAACTATTTACTATACAATACAGGAAAGCTCTCCTCATTGTAATCTACATCTATTTCATGCACAAAGTTTTTGTTTCCATCAATTGAGAAAAACTATATTCCCTTTATTGACTTGTGTGCTGTAAGTCCACATGCATGCCATGCTGAATTACAGTCCATTAATAACCATCATAATTCAACACTTGGCGTTATTCCACCTAATACCGTATCAGGGAGGAAGGGTTTGCCATTTATTACAAAGTGTTGTAAAAATAATCACTGTTTTATCCACGATGAAACAGCCAAAGAGCCTGTCGTATTCAATGACTGTTCTGCAGCATGCATAATGTGAAATCAATATGGGTGTAGTCCTGTAATATGGGTAGTGCTCCCTGCTATGAGTAGCATCACTGACTCCATTGAGTCTAGGGGCTTAGCAGAACAAGGATCAGAGCACAACTGTTACAAACCTGAGTTAAGCTTTCATTTCCTGCTCATTAATAGCACCTTTGGATCTTCTTATGTACAGACATTTAGAAATTTGTTTCCTGGCGTGTGAAGACATAGGCAGCAAAGTCTTCTCTTTTGCACTTTAAAAGAATACCTTAGGGTTGAACAGACTGAAAAACCATCTTGCAGAGCATAACTTCATCTGATTCAATTGACTACTTTACTCTCATACTTTAGAGCTGAAGCTTAACTACTGTAAGGGTACGTCCATACTTACCGGCTGGTTTGGCGGCAAGCAATCGATCTTCTGGGATCGATTTATTGCGTCTAGATAAGACGCAATAAATCGATCCCGGAAGTGCTTGCCGTCGACGCTGGTAATCCTGCTCCACGAGAGGAGTCGACGTGGGAGCCTGCCTGCCGCGCCTGGACCCGCGGTAAGTACCTTTTAGTTCGAACTCAGATACTTCGACTTCAGCTACGTTATTAACATAGCTGAAGTTGCGTATCTTAGTTCGAACTGGGGGCTTAGTGTGGACCAAGCCTAACAAGCTGAACTCTAAATTCTATTGTTACTCCCATAATGAAACAAATATAAACAAAACCAGTTCATTGTATTGTGTATGCAAGCTAATACAGAACTTCTACATTCTTGAATAATGTCACTTTTGATAGTGCTGAGGTCTCACCAGCTAGTATACACAGAATTCAACAGCAACAAAAAAAAAGTTATGTAAGAAAAAAAAAACCACTTCAGAAAGCAGTGTTGGTGATTTAGTGCCGGATGCAAAGCACACTGCTGACAATGGGAGATGGTCTAGTCACTTAAATGAGATTTGCATTATGCCCTTAGTAGGCAGCACTTTTGTTTCAAAATGAATCAGTGCCCAGAGTGCTGCTGTGCTAGGCGACACTGTACTAGTGGAGATGCCATCTTGCAGAAAAGATATAAAACCCAATGTCAAAGACCCTGTAGCAGTTTCTGTAAGAATAGGGGTGTGAATCCTGGAGTCCTGGCCAAATCCCAGTGTGGTAATTACATTCCTCCTGCACTCTAAAATGAAAACAGTTCTTCTGTAGTATCTTAAAATCCAGTTGTGCATTGTCTAAATAGTAATTAGTTCACCTTGAATCTATGACTTTTCATTTCCACAAAGAGGAGATTTGGTAGAGATGTTTTATAAACTTTTTTATAAGCTGAGATCTTTCTTTCAAATCCACCTTTGCTCCCTTTTTGTCAAAATAAGCTCATTGGTACTAGCACCATACGTTCCCTCCCACTCCTGAGCACATGTTAGTGTTTTCTGTTAGCTTCAGCATCAGAATGTCACAAACACTGATATGCAGGCAATATGCCCTCTACTCACAGAAACACCCTTTGCACTCCGCTTTCATGCTAAAGAATATGCAGAAACCATCTTAAAAACACCTATAAAATCCCCATGATGCATGTTTTCAAAATGGCAGCTGCTCCAGTTGGGCAATCAGCTTCTGTCTCATGCTAAAGCCCCAACTATCAACTGTTTTTAAACCCAAGCCATGGTGGGCACATGCCCATCTACCTATTTTACTTTCTTCATCCTGCATCTCTCCTGCCTGGTGAATGCCCCCAAACCCATTCACCAGCTCAAAATGACAGCTGGCAGCATGGTGCAACTATAATCACTGTGCCACATCCCTTCCCATGACATATTCAAATAATGAAAATATTTAATTGTGCAAAATTCAACCGTTTATTGAGACAGGGGTTAGTATTCTTTGTTTTCATGAAGTAGATACGGGCATTGCATTCCTGTAAAGATACAAAGACTACAGCTCCCCACTGAGGAATAAATGCTCTAACACTCATTCTTACAGGAAAATAACTTTCCCTCGGGGATAGCAAAGCTCTTAATGTCTCTTCACAGGTTTACATACAGAAAGGCTGGGAACAGTGAATGCTTCAGACAATCAGTACAGAACCCTATCTATTTTTCTCTGCACTTTCACTATGTCTTCAGGGGAGATAAAAGCAGAATCTAAAACTGAGAAATTGCTCAGTTTTTGTTTGGACATTGTGAGATAGCTGCACGATCATTGCCTGTGATATAGCTTGCAACTCCCTTTCATTCCTGCAGCTCTTCTTGGGGTACCATCTTGGTGAAAAACATTACAGCGTATCTCTGCGGTCTGTCCTTTGCTTTTTTGATTAAGGCCATTTTCTGTTTCTTAATCTTCCACCTCAATGTAATGGCACCCACAGCCGCCAATTTCCGATTATGTCCGTGGGTGCTGACGCCTGGTGTCGGGGGGGGGGGGGCCGCCCCCGACGCCAGGTGACGTTGTGGGGCCCCGCCCCCCGACACCAGGCCCCGCCCCCGACGCCGGGTGACGTTGCGGGGCCGGGGCCCCGCCCCCCGATGCCAACGTAACATTGCCCAGCGTCAGGGGCGGGGCCCCGCAACGTCTCCCGGTGCTCCGGTAAGTTTGCCGCAGGTCCGGGGCGGGCGGGGAGTTGCCGGTGGGTGCAGAGCACCCACCAATTTTTTCCCGTGGGTACTCCAGCCCCAGAGCACCCACGAAGTCGGCGCCTATGATGGCACCGAGAGTGAGGAAAACCTAATGGGGATGCAGAAGGCATACTATCTACCTCAGCCTCAGATGCCCCCGCTAACTCCTTTCAATACCATATAAGGCGCAGCAAAACTGCAAAAGCCAAACCAGGAATGTAATTCCAATTCCCCCCGTCACATCCTGAGCCATCTTATACTGCACAGTCAAAAACAGCATATACTGCACAGTCAAAAAGCTCAATCTAGCTCTCCTCATCCATACCACTTACCATCTCCGAGGTTCCACCATGACTGGGAAGAATCTCAGGAGGGGAAATCAGAAATGCATATGTTTTAAAAATGCTATCACAGCTTCTCTGGACTATGAAGAATAACCATTTGTGGTTTTGTTTCCTTCTTCCACAGCCTCAATACCTGCAGCAGCTGGATGCTCAAGTACAGGGCCTTGCTGAGCAGCTGAGTATGGAGGAGGGACAAAATATTGGGATGACGTTCACAGCCCTCATTGGAATCTCCCCCCAAAACCCGAAAACAAAGGAGGATTGGCAGTTGTACTTGTGGTTGAATGGGGAAAAAGAAATGGGCTATCCAGAGAGATCGTTGAAGTGTCCACACACAGTGTCACGGTGGCCAGAGACAGCATTGCCATGGCAAAACACACTGAAGAAAGACAGGGAGCTGCACAGGCAACACCTGGAGGCAATAGAGAGCAACTTTTTAGATCTAAGGAGTCTCAGGATTTTAATTATTTTGGAAGGTTGATTAAATCTCCTCACATTCCAGGAGTACACTAAGAAAATTCATGGCAAAATTTTAAAAGATATATTAAGAACTTAACCCTATTCTAAAGATACATATTTCCCTGTTGATATTGTAAAACCACATCTCTAGGATATGGTCCGTATTTATACATATTAGATACTGGTTAGTTTTGACAGAATTTATGCCTTCAATAGAGGCTTTATGGCTGTCAGGTATACAAAAAGGTGTATAGTTAAATGCCATGCACCTTCCAAAGTATACTTGTAACAGAAAACAAAACAAAATTAACAGATGTAAAAGCCACTGTGGGCATGTTCAGATCCCTGAGGGTTTCAGTTCCATTCATTCCTCCCTGCCTATACTATCTAATAATAGTCTAAACATCTCTAAATGCAAATATATTTTAAATCAGATATTACCCTGTAAATACCATTGGGTATTACAGAATATGTATAATATATTTCTACTTACAGAAGTCCTTATGTATACATACCCACACATATGTATATCCATATATACACACAGAGTATACATGTAATTCATATTCACCCTGCACAAATTGAATAACTAGTCCTATTTAAGGTTTAGATTATAGTCTACTCCAACTCAGGAGTATTGACAGTTCCAAGGGACTTGTGGTTACCATAACATGATCTATCACAGGGATCTCAAACTCAAATTACCACGAGGGCCACATGAGAACTAGTAAATTGGCCCAAGGGCCGCATCACTGAAACCTTTTCATACAATGATACAAAAGTATAGTCAAAAATGAAAAAAAGGAAGAGTAATATCATATTCTATTAAAAGTCAATGTATTAACTTTTTAAAAACTATAATGCAAAGAGGGGTTTTAATAAAATATAAAAACTCAGTAATGTTTGGAGCTTGGCTGCCAGTGGAGTCGGCGCCTATGGTAGGCCGCAGGAAATAACTCCGCGGGCCGCATGTGGCCCGTGGACCGCGTGTTTGCAACCCCTGATCTATCAGATGTATGCAGTGTTGTTATAGCTCTGTCAGTCCCAGGATATTAGAGAGACAAGGCGAGTGAGGTAATATCTTTATTGGACCTACTTCTGTTGGTGAGAGAGACAAGCTTTCGAGGTACACAGAGCTGTTCTTCATGTCTGGGAAACTTACTCAGGCTTGTCTACACTACCATTTAGGACTGTATAATTTACGTGGCTCAAGGGTACGATAAGCCACTCTCCCTAGCAACATAAGTTACACCTACCTAAGCGCTGGTGTGGACAATGGTACGTCGGTGGGAGAGCGTCTCCTGCCAACATAACTATCACCACTCATTGGGCGTGGATTAATTAAATCGACAGGAGAGCTCTGTCCCATTGGCTTAGAGTGGCCATAGCCTCAGAGTGTCACAGCTAAATACAAGATGGAAGAAGATTGTTTAGCATAAGTACTTAACACACATTTTCAAGGGACCATTCTATGTGAAGTGGCCCATTAACACCCCTCCCTTCCTTTCCTCCCTATGACTGTGCTCTGCGTAAGCGCAAAAGCGTGTCTCTCACCAACAGAAGTTGGTCCAATAAAAGATGGTATCTCACTCGCCTTGTCTCTTGGACGATCCATGAGAGGCACAGCTAGTGAAGAGATTCTGTCTAGCAGTGCAAGTTGTGATGATTGGTTGAGATAATACTTCAGTCAGTAGATGGTGCTATAAACCCCAGCTTTGTGTTTAACTGTTACTCTGTGCATTGCAGTGCTATACAGTTGTTACTGCTCAGTTCCAAAGAAGACCAACTGAAAAGTTCAGCCTAGCTGGTTATCTCCCAGGAGTTGGAAGATTATATAAGGGAACATTACCATATCTACAAGGATACAGAGGAAACCTGATTTTTAAGCTTGTTGGGGTATGCTTTTCATGATAAAAAAACATTCTGCTATTTTTTGTCAGATGTGGTCTCAGGACAGGTCCACACTATAATCTTACATCTGTATAACTATGTCAGTCCAAGGTTTGAAAAATCCACACTCCTGAGCAATGCAGTTATACCGACCTAGCCCCCGACGTAGACAGCACTATGTCAGCGGGATGGCTTCTCCCATCAACATAGCTACCACCTCTCACAGAGGTGCAGCGTTTCAAGTGAAGACCTTCTCTCAGTCTTTGAAGTGTCTGCCAACCTTCAGAGGGTTTTTTTCATAATCTTGTGGAGCCTACTAAATCCATAGTGGAGGTGGATGGGTACTTGATTCTGTAGCTGATGTTGGTCCCCCTCAGGATTTGCTTTATACCACTGAATTCAGCCCTCTTTTTGTTAAGCTCAGCTGAGAAGTCAAGAAAGAGAAATGTGGTCTTTGTACATAAGGATTTCAGCTTTTCTGACAGCTTTCATTAACATTACTTAATCATTGAACTTCAGCAGCTTGAAGATGATGGGTCTAGGCTGATCAGACTCCTGCCTTTGATGAACCCTTTCAGTATCTAATGAGGGCAGCTGGTGGTCAATTTAAGTATGTCCGGGAGCAGCTTCTGAAGAAATCGGATAATATCCTTCTCCTCTAGACCCTCAGCAATGCCCAAGAGGTGAAGGTTGTTTCTTTGAGATGTGTTCAAAGTCATCCTGTTTTTCTTCCAATTTGTCTAGTTTAAGCTTTAGGGAGGCAGTTTCTTTAATTTCACTGGTTTCAATGGCACTCTTTTGTAGCTCATTTTCCAAGTGAGGCGTTTGGGATTTTACATCACATGCACATTTAGAGAGGTCAGAAGTATCTTTTTAGGTTGAATCCAGTTGGTCTGTGAGGAATTTTTTCAGTGCCATGATATCCTGGGCGAGGTTCTCCTGTGGCCTTGTGCTCTCCCCCTTCAGCTGCTTAGGTGATTCAGGCTTAGGTCTTTTGTTACCTCTCTTTTTTCCGTTGGAATCCATATTCAACAGTTTGAAGTTATCCAGGGGATTAATTTGAACTTTTATGACAGAAACGTATTGACAATTTGCTAGGAAAGTAATTGTTAGAGAGAAGAACCCAGTAGTGGTGAGAGAATGATTGATATATGAGGAGTGAGGAGGTCCTAGGCAGCCATCTTCTTCATGAGTACCACATGACCTCCCCACCATGTATAAATTCTAAGCCCTGATGGCGGTGAGGAAATAACTGGCACATGGGTCCCATCAGTTTGGGAACCCAATGCATGCAAAGCCGCCAATCAGCTCCTGTGCATTACTGAGCTTTATGACCCAGTGCAACAGCACCGTATGCATTGCGTCACACACCCGCATGACAATGGCCCCAACACTCTTTTTACACTGAACTGGCTGGCTACAGACCAGTCACATTCAGGGGTGGCCAGCTTCAAGATGGCAATGGTGACCCACTCTTCCCAAGTAAGGGGCACTGCATGTTGATGTTATGCCACTGAAGCCCCAGGGCTAGTTCAGCACATATTACAAAAAAGGTTGCCTTCGCCATCCTGAAATTCTCTCACCATTACTGGGTTTATCCCAGGTCTATAGACCAATCCATGCTGGGTTCCCGACCCCAGAAATGGCACTGCACCATGTGAAGCTTCTTCAGGAACAGCTTCTGTAGTAGCAGTTGTGCGGTGTTGCCCTCTTCTTCCTCATCCTGCTTCCTCCACCACTGCTGAAGCAGCTGCTACTGCTGCTGCTGGAGGAGCCCCTGCTGCAACCCCATCATTCACTCAGTGGTGCAGTGGGTGAAGTCCAAAATGCAATGACTCTTCTACTGTGAGGTTTAATATGAAATTAAAGTCTTAACATATTAAGAGCAGTGTGAAATGTCTTCACTTTGGACCAAATACTTACTATAAGCACTTTAAGGGCAAGGTACATGGACACAGCTCTGCTCCTCAGCCAAGCTCTGGTGTTTGCAAGCACTAGTAGGTTGTTGAGGAAAGGAGGCAAGGCGCATCTCTCTTCTCAGAAGCCACACAGCCCTACCCTTTCCCTTAGTGGCAGTCTGTAAATGACGACTCATTAGCCAGGAGAAGCAGGTGGTGAGTTATCACCAAGTCTACTGAATGGCTACGCCTTGTGAACAGCTTACTATATGTTACACTGATTCCCCCAGCCCACTTGTTTGTCTCATGCCCCTGTTGTGTTTTTTTCTTTTAAATTGTAAGCTCTCTGGGGCAGGGCCTCTATTTTATGTTTGTACAGTGCCTAGCACAACAGAGCCCAATCTGGCTACAGCCTTCATAAGCTACTGCCATATATATGTTACATTATACACAAAAAAGCTACATTAAAAGAATGTTAAGTTTGCAAAGTCAAGCCCTTAAAAGGGAGGAAATGGCACAATTAGGATTGCCTGTGCAACCTTAATTCTGTCCCCTTGTACATATGATTCCATATTTAATGGCATGACCTCCTGCTGTATTTTCCATAGGACCTCCTTTCTTTTACAGGAAGATCTTTTCCCTGCTGGTTCTCCCTCTTCTCTGGGGGGCCACAAATGGAAGAGTTTCCTGTCTCCAACTCTGTTTCTTCCTTGGCAAAAGGGAGATGCCGCCACTGGCTGCCCTTCTAGCCAAAATCCAGGGGAAACAGAACTGGCTTGTCAATTCCCTCTCCCCTCCTAGCACTACATAGCAAGCAGTATGTGCGCGCACACTCATGCACGCACATTTTTCTTTCAGCAGATTTAGGTCTGCCTGGGGACATGGACGCCTTTCAGATCTAATTTATTCCCATGTCCCTATTCTCTTCCCTGTGCCATATTCCATCACACAAGATACAGCGTCACTTCACCCCATGAATATGACAACATACAACAACTGCCTGATTATCATGAGGCTTGGCCAAGCCACCCGAGGTCTTCCCTCTGTGGGAGTCTGGGGCCTCCATGCTCCTTGGAATATGCTCTTTTGGCAATAGAACACGTAAAGAAAATTACATTTATTACTACAGACCAGTAGATAAATGCTTTCTGCATGTGTACATTTGGTACAGCATATTCACACAGATTTGAGAGAGATTTGTTATAACAGTAGTTGCTTAGTATCTTAAAGAAACACAAGGGTTCCTATTAAAAAAGAAAGTGTGGAACATATGGAAATAAGATCCTTATTTCAAACATGTTTTACTTTCTCTCTCGCCCCCTCTGAAATGATCACTATTAGTATTTGAAATCTTTGATGTCTTAGTTTTAACTATTCGAACGAAAACATAGCAACATCGGTCTCATGCTTACTATTTTTAATGGCACTACTGTTGACCATCCTGTATGTTACACCTTAAGATGATCTGAGAGACAGAGAAAAGCATCTGTTTTTCCATCATTCATCCAGTCTCACTGTTAATTACATTTTCAATGCTGTTAAAATATATACAGTATAAAATAGCTATGTACACATACACACAATATTATATATCACATAAAAAACCTACATTAAAAAAATGTTAAGGTTGGAAAGTTGGAAATGCCAGAATTAAGGTTGCCTATATAACCTCAATTCAGCTGTCTTGTGCATAAGCATTAAGAGAGTCATTAATTACATGATCATACACTTTCTTTTCCAAAGGATCCTTGCCTCATTCAGTGCACAGGATGGATGGTGGTTTTTGAATGGGTGGTATTCAATATTTATTTCTGTCTTCATCATTCAATATGTGGCTGTGACGAACTAGGACTGTTGTTAAGGTTTCCCTGAGTACTGTGTGAGTGCCTCAGTTTCCCCTATGCGGTGCTTGAGTATCTAGGTGGTGGGACAACGGTGCATGATTGTTACAAAGCCCTAGAAGGCAGAGGCCTGGAAACAGAGAATGGCTCTGTCTCCTGGCAAGAGAGGGCCCGGCCCCTCCCCCGGCAAAGGTATGAGCTGAAGGTGTGGGAACAAAGGGATCAGGTGACCTCCTGGCCCGGGGAAGCAGACAAAGGGGGAGGAGGGGCTGGAGAGTTTTCAGTTTGGAGCTGGCTTGGGAAGAGGAAGGGAGGGGGGCAGACAGGGTCTGGCCTCCCTGCCCCATTTGGAGCTGTGGGGCGAAATGCAGGGAGCCCCCAGGCTGGGGTCTAAGCTCCCTGCCCCCCGGAAGGACCCGACTGAGGGGTCCTGGATGTACTGACAAGCTCTGGTTGGACTGTGTTCCTGGCATCTCTAATAAACCTTCTGTTCTACTGGCTGGCTGAGACTCCCAGTGAATCCGGGGAAGAGGGGTGCAGGGCCGGACTCCCCTATACTCTGTGACAGTGGCCCCATGCTTCATTTACTGCACACGGTTCAACCCCCCCTCACTGAATACAGAAATTTCAATTTCCTTGTGAAATTTTCTATGGTGCTCTCAACATAGTATCTTAGTTCTTTATAAACATTAATGAATTTATCATCACAACACTTATAAGAACTCAAGGTAGTATTATTTTTCCTATTCCATAAATGGGGAACCGAGACACAAAGATAAAAGTGCCAAAAGCACCCACTAATTTTGAGTGCCCACGCTGAGAAGCTTCAGGCCTGATTTTTCAGAGTAATTAGAATTTTATAGCACTTCATATGATCAGAGCACAGCATCCATTGAATTCCTCAGTTGCATTTGTGAGCATATTTGCAAATCTGGCCCCAGATTGCTTAAATTTGGCATCCAAAAAATGAAAAACATAGTGGCCACCTGTGAAAAGTTTCAGTTAAATGACTTGCCCAGCAACACATAAAGCTTTGTGGTAGAGACAGAGATAAAAGCCAGTACTCCAGGGTAGTACTCAACAACCTTTTACAGCACTCCCCTGTCAATTCACCACAAAGCTTCCAAGTTCTGCAATAAAGACGCAGGGGTCAACACACAACAGCCTCATTCACTACACTACCTTTATTCATTACTAGGCATTCAGTGCCCATGATGGACTGTGAGGTAGAGGTTTGGGGGGGGGGGGGGGGAAGAAAGACAACAGGTAGATACAAAACAGAGAGGGAAAGCACAAAACAGTGAGACACAAATTAATTAGCACCATAAGCAACAGTCACAGCACATCAGCTGCTTACTCACTGTCTAGTTTTCAACAGGCATCATGGTGGAGGTTACAGAGGGATTTGAGAAATAATAATGAGATACCACATAGTGGCTTTGCAGATTTGTGTACATTACTTCTCCCATGCATAACTGGTGATATAGTGGAAAGTGTCAGGCTTTTTCAGAGTAATTGGAAGAGTAATGGCTGATAAAGGTTGGCATCACTGGCTGAACAGAAGCATGGGTTGATGACTTGAAAGAATACAAAATTAGATTACTTTAACAGTTATTACACTGAGTGGCCAGCTGAAATAAATACAGACACAACGACCTATACTTAGTGGGGATATGAAGCCATGTACTGGTATTTATGCATCAAATTTCACTGTGATCGGGTTCTATTTTGCATCACAATGTCATCTTTACATACCTTTAGCTGATCAAGGTATAGTTTGTGACCAAGATGTGATTTATACAACTATCAGCCACTGTTTGGCTAACATATATTGGGCCTGCTACATGAGTAAAACTGGTGTTAGAGACTGAAGAATCAGGCCCATTAGGATTCATTTTTTCAAACACGTGGCTAAAAAGCACGACTAGAATTGGTAATGCTGTTAGAATTGGGACTGATCAGTTGTGCCAGGAGCCGCCATAGCAATGTGTTCAATAACTCCCGTGGTGGTGATTATGGTTGCTGCTGCTCATGGCTAAAATTAGCATTAAAAGGAGAAAAAAAGTCGAAGTAACAGATAAGAAAGGCGTAGAAATGTAGAAATTTCTAGGTGTGAATCATTAGGTATTTTTCTGATACGTGTGTATACATTCAATGGATCATCATCCATTTAAATAAGACGACATGACAGGAATGCATTTTGTGGAAAATTATTGCATGCCTCTGGGGGTGATATGAGGCATGTGGCATAAAGCCAAGTGAATTTAGCCACCTGAGAGGAGCCATAATCCCCTCAAAATGCACTGCCCAGAGTGACTTAAAGCTACCATAAACTGGAAATTCAAAAATAAGCAAGGTGGAAAGGCAGGATGTACTGGATATTATTAGCAGGGATCATCACTAACAGCCAGTCACAAAGTACAGTGTGTCCAAAATGCAACAATAATGTCATAATGGCTCACACTGCCCTATATACGGAGGTACACAGCAGAAGTTCATTGCTTTTTCAATACAGCTTTTTTACCATTATATGCAAAAGCCTACTCCCCACCCCCAATTATAAATGGCTATAAAGTAACCGAAACAATGGAGATACAGGAAGGAAAAATAAAAAGGCTTGAAGAGGTGTCCTGAATCTTATTGGAATAGGGGAGTAGAATTAGGGGAATAGGATGCTCCCTAGGATTTTCAAACTCAAACCTCCGAGGATCACTGTGGTTCATTTGTGAACCAAACCCTGCAGTATTTTCACAAGCACATCCCTGGTGCTGCCTGTGTTACTCTCACCTAAAATGAAAGAGGCATGTTTCTCCACTGCCTTGATCCTTGGATAGTCACTTATTCCTGTGCAACATAATTGTAAAACAATATGACCTGGATTTTCAACTACAGATGAGAATCAGGCCTTACCATTCTGGTTTATTAGCATCTTATTCACATTTTGTACTTATTTGTACAGATGCAAGTGAATGCACAGAGGGGCAGGCAGTAGAGAAACAATCTCAAGATCTCTGAACACATGGAATAAAGCACAAACCGATTGGAAATAAAGTCACAGCACAGGTACTGAATGTGGACTGTTTATAAAAAGCCTAATGAATGGCACTATGGATTGTATTCCACCTTGGCATAAGTGGGTGTAACTCCCACTGAAGTTAATAGCACCCACTTACACCCAGGTGAAATTGGCTCTCTTTCCATTACACTTCTGACCCTAGGGTCATCATGTGATCTGTAGTGGCCATGGTAATAACATTTATCCTGAGACAGCACATTGGCAAGACATGATCAAAGAGAACAATATAGCATCACTTTCTGATTTAGTGTGAATACTTACACTATTCATTCAAAATTGTCTTAGTCAATATTCTCCAGTATTCATTAAAATTTGTGAAACATTCCAGTCAGTAATCAGATTGCTAGACTATTCATAGAAACTAACCACAAATAGGATTTGAACACAGTAGAAGTCAATTCATTTTGAAATGTGAATAAGTGCTTGTGAAATATTTCTATACTATTTCCCCAGATGTATTCCTAGAAAAGAATAAATTGTGACTGTGCCACCTCGTGGTCTTGACCAGAGGTGATAAGTTAATACTGCAAGTACACTGAACAATTACTGACAATACATCAAATCAAAACATGGCATTCAATTGTTGTAAAAGGTGACTTTTTTCCTTTTACACAGAAAAACATGAATGACAACAGGATTTGAAAGCAAAAATTAACATATCACAACTAGGGATTCCTTTGATTAAACTAAAAATAACCAATAAAACAGCTGCTATTATTTTTTAAAAATTGGTTTTAAAAAGTACAGACTTGGGAGGGAAACAAACAGAAAATGGCAAGGTTCCTTTAATGGGACTTTCAGTGAAATTCAATTTCTGATCACGCTATCTTCTGTAAATTAAAATGTATATCACTTCTGTCCACGCTGTGTGTTCCACTTTTAGGATGCAACTAGCAGCAGTCAGATAAGCAGATGTTTATGCCACAAACAGTGTAGAAATGAAGAATGTAAACAAAAAATGCTGTTGTTTCTAAAAGCTCCAAGGAGTATTTGTTTAAAAACACTTGTGTTATTTTATTTCTAACAACTGATTTCTGCTCATCTTTATGCACATACAATTCCAGTATAACAATAGCTTGTAAGTATTGGGGTAGCACCAATCATGGATTAGGGCCCCACTGTGCAAGGCACTGTACAAATACATATTAAAAAGATGGCCCCTGAACTGTAGAGTTTACAAAGTTCCACAAAAATAACTGATTTGCCTGAAAAGTTACAAGAAACTAAAGCAGCCAGAAATAAACACTGAAAATGGGAAAAACCAGAAACGACAATCCCTAAATGCAATTAATACCACCATTTACTCATGTGGATGCACCAAACAGATTAATTATGATGCAAATGGTACAGAAAATATGGCCAATACTTAGAAGCTACTGACACCACAAAACACATCACGGACAGCAAAAAAAATCAGAGTTTGCTGCTATTAAGCACAGGACTATAATGATATGAAATATATATGATGAGAATAAGTCAAAATCAATAAATGCCAGAAGACACATATGGCACATATGCTCAATGCGGAGAAGTGCTCGCCAGATATTTTACACCACAATGCCACTCATGATACTCAACATATGTCCACAAAGCAACACAATTCTCAATCAACAAATGAACATTAAACACCTGGGGACACTAGCCAAATATGCAAATCCCATAAACAGAAATGATGATCTGAAGCAATAAATGCATTTCCAGCACACAATATATGAAGACGGGCCAAGGACTGAAATCCCTTCCATAGATCTCTCGCTACATGGTGGCGGACTGGAAATGTCTCATCTACAGGCCTATAAAGAAATAAATAAATGAAGCTGCAAATGTGCAACAAAGTGCACATAACCAGAAAAGACAAGTCATCCAGTCAGAAAAGGCTTGCTGTAGGTTTAGTCAACCATATCCTCAGAAAAGAGAATGTCCCACAAAATGGAAAACCTGTGGCATCTGTGGAGAGATTAGTCTGCCTTTGTATGCCAAAGTAAGAAGCCATGTGACACTTCACATCATCGCAAATCTTCAAAATCTATGGTTTTATATTAGACATGGTAAAAAACATTTTTTTTCAAAAAAGGTTCACCGAACAGAGACTAAGTCTGATTAAGACACATCAGGAGCTGATAAAGAAGTAGACAGAATTTTCTAAAATAAGTAAGGCCAACCTTGCTAAACTGATCACTAATACAAGAAGCCATGTAAGTATAGAATATTTATATTAATGGGAAATAAATTATTAGCAGTGCTGAACCAACTCAGAAAGACAAGAAGAATCAACTTTCTAAAAACTGTCATGTAGAATCAACAACTTCTTTAATACCTATTTAAACTAAAGACTCTCTAATAATTATTTGATATTAAAAGATTTTTAAAACTAAAATCTTTTAAATAAAGGAGTGTTTGGACTTTTTAAAACAGAATTTAATTTCATGTTGAACTCTATTAAAATTGAAGGAATATCTCAGAAAAAGAGCTGAATAAAAAGAAAAATAAGAGTTAAACTAACTTCAAAAGGTTATCTGAATTTTTTCCTGCCACAAGGAACAAAGGCAATTAGAATGGTTGAATATTAATTAAATAGCATATTCAGAAGCAGAAGGGGTTTTCTTAATTTAATGGAAATAGGGAGGAAGGGAGTATTAAAAAACCCTTAGAAGTGAATACTCCAGCCCTCTACAATTTATCCTGTCCATCATCTCTACAAGCAAGCTACGATAACAGATAAGATCAGAGAATGCACAAAAAGAAATTAACCCAAGGAAAACCTCCCCAGAACTTCAACATGGATTGGTGAGAGAAAGTTAACCAAGACGTTGCCAAGAGATGAGGTGTAAAAACTCTTGTAATAATTTTGTTGGATTACAGAAATGCTGTTATAATTTACATTAACGGTTCTCCTGTTAATCACCAAATGGTTAGACCATGTATTCTTGGAGAGGAGACTGAGGCTAATCACTGGTAAACAAATAAATAGTGGGATTTAAGATTCTCAATATTTGTAATTGATCTGTTTTAGGGCAGTTCCTTAAATGGCTTCTTCTAAGTAACTGATTTAAATATTTTCTTCAATTTCATAGGATTTAGTTAAGATTGATTACTTTGCCCAATTACAGACTGTCTGGTTATTATTAATTAAAAAACAATTTGTAAGACCTGACCTAACTTTTCTTGTTTCTCTGGACTAAATATTTTTAATACTGTTTAAAATAAAATTACTTGGCCTCCCACAATTTACAATTACCGCTTCTGCCCCCAAAGTCAATAACAGCATTAAGAAACTACTAGCAGAATATGCTGCCATATTTATTGGTAAAATAAAGGACTGCCGGGTTCACAGTTGAGGCATTTATATCAGTAGCCCAAGAGAACTAATAGAAAAGGAACTGTGCAAACTAACAGGACAAATCATCTTTGAGCAAGTACATGGGCCTGTAGCATTACTCAAAAAGCCAAATATGTGATATGCAACTGTGTGGGCATGTTATCCAATGTAAAATAATAAATTAAAACGTTTCATTCACAAACTCCAAAGAGTATGCCACACTTGACTGCATACATCTCAAAAACAAAGGGGCCAAAACTTTAATATCAATTCAAACTATGTATTAACATAGGCTAGATACAATCACTTCTTCCATTGATCCCATCCCACAATGCTAGTGATTGTGGTTTGGAATTTCCTCAGAGTCAGCAGTGTTTGAAGGCATCAGACAAACCAGTCCTGTAAAGAATGCTCAGAATACAGTGATGACATTCTTGCATTTGCAACAACACATCAAGAACATAATGAAACATTTGAGAGTTTCCTGGAATGCCTGGAAAGTGCAGTAGCTTTCAAAACAAAATCCTAAAAAGAGCTGCTCTAGCAAAAATCAAATCAAAACACCACAAAAACAACCAAATATATATACAAGGGGAGATATTATATGATATATAATTTCTTATATGCTACATAGTCTATTTAAAACTAGTGGTATGATAACTATGTTCGTAAGAGCATTGGCACTTAAATTTTTTTTCAATGACCCCAGTGGAAAATTTTGTTATAAAACCTTAATGAATAATATAATTCATTTCAGCTTTCCCCATGCCCTTTAAACTATTTATGTTTATATATATAATACACAAGCATGAACAATCGTGATAGAAAAAATTCCCCCAAACTTTAAGGAAATTTGCATCCACATCTGAACTGAACTTCACAGCTAATCTGATCTCTTTTATGGACTAAACCAAAATTCTAGATCTAAATGTCCCCTAATGTCAGGAAAGTTAGGCTCAAGGTCTGATCTCTGAAGCTTGGACATACCTATGGTGTGCTCACAGGTATATACTATTGGTAGTTTGGTACACTGAGGACATAGAGGTAAATGTGTCTATAGACACTTTTTTGATACTTGGATACTTATTTGGTGTCATTACTTTGACTGCCATATAATTTGCTCTTGTCAAGCTTTAGTTAACAGTCTGTAGGACAATTTCATTTTTGTCTTAGTGATAGGTCATTATGTCTTTTTCCATTCTCTCTTATGCAGATGATCGTTGGGTAGGTAACAATCTGTTAAAGACTGGAGCTTGCATTATCCTGATTCTGGGAATGATTCAGTATCTTATGCATTTCCTTCAGTTTGGGTACCTAGATTCAAATATGAAGTGTAGGAAACAAGAGATCTTGTTTCAGTCAGTTTAATTATATGTATTTTTGCATGACTGTTGCAAAGATTAAAAATAAATTCTCATCCCTGCTGTTCTTACATTCTGGTGGCAATTTTAATTTAATGTAGGATGTAGAAGTATGTGACTAATTTTCATATTTGTGAGATCTAATTTTGTAAGGTGACATTATTAAAAAAAATTCCTCCATTCCTTGGAGAGAATCACATTTCTTGAATCTAGTATTTATATTTTAAATTCTGCAAACTCATGGAAAGAACAACTTACATTTATGTCTTTCATCTTGAAGGATCCCAAAGCACTTTACATACAATACCAGTATCTATGCAATAGCTACATCATCTGCCCCTTGAAAATACTATTATCTTTGGGCTGGAATATGACAAAGAGCACAGTAATACTGGAGTACTTGAGGGTCTGATGACAACAAATAATTATGCAATTGAAACTATAGGGAGAATTTAGGTAAAAGTTGAGATGTACCCAGGACACCTTGCAAGGACTAAATGTGGTTCTTTAATGATTATGAGCAATCAGGACCTTAATTTTACATCTCATCTGAATGGCAGCACCTCCAACAGCACAGTGCCATCTAATATTACACTTGAGTATTGGTTCAGTACACTAACTCAGAATCAACAATTGCAATTTCAGAAGCACCCTAAATTTTCCTTTCCCAACCAACCAATAATTAGGTTCAGCCCTGCTTGATTTATGAAATCTGACAAGATTATAACCTGAGATGGCATGGCTGCAGGTCCTTTTCTATTTGCTGAGGACAAACTCAAAGCGAAACGAACAACATTCTTAAAGTCTTCCAGACAACTGCATATTATTTCTCTTGAACTTAAGAGCTAACATTAATTTGGATCCAGTTCTGAGATAACTTACAATAGAAAGAACATAAAATATTTGAAACATACTGACTGATAAAAATAGCATCTAAAGTAAAAGTACACAGCCACATTCCCCCCGACCTGACAGGAACTGTATTAGAAATGCAGTCTATAGCAGTGTAATTGATCACATGATTATGGGTTACCATAAACAAAAACCAAAAGCCAAACCCAATCCTTTCCCTCCCCTGGTTTGCATCAAATGACTAATTGTTATTGACTTGAAAGATGGAGGAGGGAAATATCCTTTAATTAGTTGCAGCATGCTCTTCTTCCCACTTCCTACTGAGAAAGAATCCTAATCAACCTTCAGTCTGGAGGAAACAAGGACCATTTCTGAGTATTTCTACAGTAATGTGTTATATAGAATTTAAGATGTCATTCCTCAGTTTTGCCTGTGCAACAGCATTGACTTCAATGGGCTTTCACAGGTGTTCTCTTTTAAGATTATAGTATCGGGTTAAAACATGTCATTGGTTGGGGTTATTGACAACACAAAAACAAAAGCAGAGGACATTAAACACTAAAGGCCAGATTTTCCAAAGAGTTCAGATCCCACTTGGGTACCAAAATAAGTGGCTAGATTTTCAAGAGAGGACCATCTAGTTCTTTGCCACACTCTGTCCCAGATGTGCCTTATGAGAGTGAGGGGCAGAAAGCAAGTGGGCTGCACAAGTCTTCCACTTATCTCTTATGTCTGAGGAAGAGGAAAAAAGCTCACCTAAGCCCCTATGATGATCCCTCTTGGCTCCTAAAGATCCTAAAAGAGATCCACAAGGGGATTCCTTCTTTGAAGATCTGTCCCGAGAAGAGACTATGGAGGCTCCTGGCTGTATCATTTAAGAGCAGAGTTACTAATCAACCAAATTACTAAAAGGTGGGGAAGTCTGTTGTGTAGGGCAGAAGTTGGAAGCTGGATAGAGATACAGGCATGAAGACCAGGATAGCAGAGGTACTTATGAATCTTTGCCTGTATATTATATTCCAACCTTGTAGTATGGCTGTGGCCAAATTTGTAGTCAGCAAGTTTTGTTATCACCTCTCTACCCTTCATCCACTACAGTTTATGAATTAAATGAGAGGGAGAGGAAGAGAGAGAATAAACCACTAGCAGAGAAATCCAAGAGCATTCTTTCCTAGCAGTTATTTTTTAAATATCAGAGGGGTAGCCGTGTTACTCTGGATCTGTAGAAGTGACAAAGAGTCCTGTGGCACCTTATAGACTAACAGATGTATTGAAGCATAAGCTTTCGTGGGTGAGTACCCACTTCGTCGGATGCATGCAGTGGAAAACTGCATGCATCCGACGAAGTGGGTATTCACCCACTAAAGCTTATGCTCCAATACATCTGTTAATCTATAAGGCTCCACAGGACTCTTTGTCACTTCTATTTCTTAAATATTACATAACAATGTGTTTTTAGGAAGGGAGATTATATTAGTGGCAGGAAAATGCCACTGGTAGCCTGCACCTGTTACCACTAACCTCCAACCCCAGGCAAAAAAAAGAAAAAGATATCCATCGTCACCCTGAATGCAAGTCTTTTCCCCAAAGCCTACTCCTCTCTCTCTTCCCTTTTATTTCTCCACGGTTCTCTTCTCCTTACTCGTTCTCCTTTTCAGTTCTCTTTTCTCTGTTTCCCTCCTTCTTCTTTCATGTCTCTTCCTCTGACTCTCCCCTCAACAGGTCACTTCTCTTCCCAGTCCTAAACTTCTCTCTCTCCTACCCTGCTGTACAAGGGTCATGGCAAGTCTAAATATCTGCCTCTCATACCAAGAGGAGAGTGAATGTTTATGCTGAGCTACCCATGTATGGTTCTGTGCCTCTTAGATGTTGAATGGCCAACAGATGAACCAAGAAATGAGCACGTTCTGAGAGAGATGGATGGGGTGAACATGCTCAGACAAACTGAGGAAATCCAGAGTGTTTCCTTAAAGAATATTTGCTGTTGCTGCAGATATTGCTTCCCTTTCCTCACACACCAAAGAGGCATAAAGAAATCTCCTGCAAAGAAGATGCCAGACTTTTCGCCCCCCACCTGAGGTATGTATTGCTGCCTACAGACATTTCAATCTTCAATCTGAAGTGAATCAGAGACCACAGATAACCCAGGGCTAGGCTGCAAGTAGCACACATAATTAGTAGCACATCTAGGGACTATTACAGGGTCAAAGAGAAGCAGAGGGGAAATTGCCAGGGTGGGTGTCTGAATCTTTTGCAATTTACTCATCACTGTAAATCAGTGATGTCCTTTGATCATTATCCAGCCAAAAACATACAAACAAAAAGACAAAAACAAAACACTGTATGTGGTGTGGCAAATTGCCGGCACTACTGTGATGGGTCCCGCACTTTCTCTTCTTGTGGAGGGGTTTCAGGGTGCCATTTCTTGCCCCTGAACTGGGGTAACAGCCATCCTACTAGTATCCCAGGGAAGGGGAGTGGAGAGGGAGGGACCCAGGCCCGCCCTCTACTCTGGGTCCCAGCCCAGGGGCCCTATGATAGCAGGTGAACCACTTGTACCAGTGATTCTTTCCCCTGGGCTACTTCCCTCTCCTACCTTCAGCTTGTGGGGCTTCCTGCCTTCCCTCTGCACAAGCCAGGTGTCCCTTTACCTAGGATCTTGGTCTTCTTAGCCAGCTGCAGCACTTCTCAAAACTCTCCTCCGAACTGCTCTTTGTTCCACCACCAATCCACTCTGCTTCACTCCTCCAAACTGCTCTTTGCTCCACCACCAAACCACTCTGCTCCAACTCCTCCTCACTCTGCTCCAGCTCCTCCTCTGGCTGATTGAAGCAGGGGGATTTTATCAGGTGACTGGCTTCAGGTGCTCTAATTGGTTTCAGGTGCTTTTAATTAATCTACAGGGAATAAGGCTTCTCCTCATCCTAGATCACTCTCCTGCTGCCTTCTGGTCATGCTGTATCAAAGTGGGAACTGAATTATAGAGCCTCCACAGTAAAACAATCTCAGAATTTAATTGCAATCTAGTGCATGTCCCAGAAAACATTGTGGCCTACATCCACAAAATGCCTCACGGATTTTCTCATTGTCTACTTTTGTCTCTTGATGTCTTGGATCTTCCTGTATCTCCGGTCTTCATATGGCATTTAGAAATAACATTAGGGAACACCCCTGATGACATTAATTGAAGGAACACCTACCATGAGTGACTTGCATCTAGAATGCTCTTGCATGGGCCAAGAAGATGCAATGTGTTGTAAAAGATGGATCACTGCCCTCAGTCAAACCAAAAGAGGCCATTGTAAAACTAAGGATGTTTACTTAGAAAATTAACCCTCTTCTACTTTCCTCCACCCTCCCTTCAGAATGTTGTGGAGTCATTAATCAACAAAGACCACACAAACCCAATAGTCCAACACCCCAGCTTTTTGTTGAAATACTTTCTTTATAAAAATACATTTATTTTCCTCAAACAGAAGGTATGCTATTTACAGAAGCAAAGTGCTTCCTACCACGTAGTTTCCTTTCCCTATGCATCATTCTGGCCTTCTTATTTTTAAATGCCAAGAAGTGTTTTTCAGACTGTTCAGCTTTCCTCTTGAATACAGTAAGCAGTCTTGATACAGATCTGTAACCTCTGACATAAGCTCCATGAAGGAAGATACCCTACAGTAGTTTTTGTGAGGAAAACTTGAACTACGACTGTTTTGGTCAAGGTCTGAGTCTCCTAGCTACAAGAAAAAGATTAACATTCAGAAAATAAACTGATCAATGTTAGCAATTTGACATTCTAAAACACATCTGTCACTTTATCCTGTATATGACAGTCTTTAAAACTGTACTGATTCTCAGTAACAAGCTAAATCTTCAATATATTTTTGTGTTTTATTTTTGTATAAAACTGATTTTGTGATTCCAACTTGTCAGTATTTTTTGCCTTTAAACTGCTTATCGGAAAGTAATTCAAATAATTGGGGAATAATAATCACTGCCTTGTGAGCATAAACATGTGAATTAGCATTTATGTTTTCACAGTATATTCAGATCACACAGCAGCTACCTGCATTAATTGTGGGTATTTCATCCCTTAATTAATGTTTCTTCTTTGAGCTGAAACTAATGCATTGTGTTATATTGTTTGTGGCCTCCCTGTGAGCTTGAAAATCCTTCACAGCAGGAAGCAACGTGTTTTAATGACAGCTCACTTGAATTTTTAGATGAAACACTTAAATCTGAAATGCACCGTCATATACTATTGCATCATGTAAACACCTAAGAGGAAATCATGGGAGAGCTAAAAATTCAGTGGAGCACACATATTCTTTTTCAGTTTGGATTAAGAAACAAACCTAATTTTTCAAAAATGGCTGTTGGTTCTGAGTACTTCAATTTTGGGGTGCACAACATGAGATGCCTTAAAGGAGCCTGATTTTCAGAGAACGGGTGCTCAGAACTTTCTGAAAATTGGACTCCTTTAAAGTGTCTAAAGTTGGGCACCCAAAAGTAAAAAACACCCAAGATCAACAGAGAAACAAGGTGGGTGACGTACTATCTTTTATTGGACCAACTTCTGTTGGTGAGAGAGAGAAGCTTTCGAGCGACACAGAGCTCTTCTTCTTCAGGTCTGTGAGAGGAGCATCATAGCGAAGTACAAGGTGAAACAGACTGTTTAGCGTAAGTAGTTAGCACGTATTGTAACGGACCATTCAATGCCCATTAACACTTCTGCAGTCTTAGGACAAAAAGAGGGGGTTAGTGTAATTCTTAAAATAGACTGGATTTAGACATAAATCCAGTGTCTCTGTTCAGTCCATGATTTTTGGTGTCTAGCAGAGTAATGAATTTAAGCTCCCAGGCTCGCCCAGTAAAAGATATTACCTCACCCATCTTGTGTCTCTAATGTTCTGGGACCAACACAGCTCCAACTACACTGTATATAAACCAAGCTCAGTAGTCACTCAAGAATATTTAGGCCATAGGATTTACCATATCGGACTAGGCTATATATGTGGTATTCAGCCTCTAGCAGTGGTTACTACTTGATTCTTCAGAAGAAGGAACCCCTTCCTACACATCTAAGCCAAATCTGCACTGTTATATATGGTGGATAAATCCTTCCCGACTCCTGTGCCAGCTTATGACATATAGCATGACATTTGATTCAGTGTGCTAAGGTAAGAGTAATTTATACATATTATCTGTCAAATTTATTTAGTTTTTTTTAAAAAAACTATTAAAAGCCATACTATTCCTTAAAGATGGATTTAAATTTGATTTCTGTGCACATGCGTGTGTCCGAGTGTACTTTTTGGGGACAGTGACTTTCAAGGCTGTACGTCCAAGAGTTTGCAGAACCCTATCATTAGTCACGTGAGTGAGTAGTTGCAGAAGAAGGACCTGCTCACCTAGCCAAGCATGGAATAAATATAGTATCATGCCACTTGTAACTATCCAGAACTATTAACAGAATCTGCAGCAAAAATCTTACCTGACAAATCTGGATCATGCCCGTAAGTCAATGAAAAAGTCTTTCCATTGACGTCAGTGGGCTCTGGGTGAGCCTTACATGAATAAATTAATAAAAACGATCTGCTCAAGAACATTCTATGACCATAAAAATGTTTTTTTAATTTTAATTTTATGCAAATAATTCACTCAGCTCAAATATTTAACTTAATGATGTTCTGTGATAGACATTTCCACAGACTGCAACACATTGTGAATAAGCATTTCCTATTATTTGTTCTAACTCTACTAGACTTTCGTCCCATCAAATGAAATTCTACAAAATTTGCACAAAAAGCAAACTGGAAAAAATGTTCCTCTGTACTGGTTTTGAAACAGGAGCAAACGAAGAAGAAAAAAGAAAACCCATCTTGGGATGTTAGCTATGTGAGATTAAAACTGGCATTGCCCAGCTGCTTCTAAGGAAGCAACCTGCAGAATAGCTCATTACTTCTACCTCAGGAAAGGTTACAACTCGCAAAGTCTCCACTGAGCAGCAGCTGAACAGGAAATTTGGATTTAATAGATTAGAGACATTTATCTTTAAAACAAGTTTCTTTTGAAAATCTTATTTATCCTAGAGTGAAATAAGGAGTGTGCATTCAATTCTCCACCAAAATACTTATGAAAAATGAAATTTTTGGTTTCAAATGTTATATGGGTTGTTAAAGTGTACTTCTTTATATTAGAGATACACATTCAATAAATAAATTCCTTCATTCATATTATTTTAAAGTAATTTGAGTAGCACATCTATTTAAAGTCAAAAATGTTTTAATAACAGTTCCCCTTTTGATTATCCCCATATGTTCAATTTTCAGACTGATTTGTCTGGTGCTGAGTACTGAAAGTAAATTAAAAAACACAGAATACCCTGGTCTCTGAGGGTATGTATAAACTGCAGTTAGATTGCAGGTGCTGGCTCGTGCTAGCTGACTCTGGCTCCAGGGGCTGTTTAATTGTGGTGTAGATATTTGGACTCAGGATGCAGCCCAAGCTCTGGGATCTTCCCATCTTGCAGGATCCTAGAGCCCTGGCTCCAGCCCGAGTGTCTGCAATGCAATTAAACAGCCCTTTAGCCTGAGCCATAGTCATCTGGCATGGGCCAGCGACAGGTTTTTAATTGCAGAGTAGACTCCACATTAAGATAACTCATTGGAGTCCCTGTGATGCCATTGGCAGTCTCCTGTTTGCCATATGAGAGAGGCAGATGGAACTATTGTCTCTATGAAGTTTGAGGGCATTGTATTAGTTTTGGGAACTGAGGGCATTGTAGAGCTGTGAACATTGTGGTAGTGGAAACATGTACTAGTGATTAAAGTACAGAATGGGGAGCCAGACAGTACGGTTTCTTATTCCTACTTATACTACTTACTTGCTGTCTGACCTTAGACAAGTCACTTAAACTCTCTGTGCCTGAGCTTCTCTATCTGTAAAATGGAGACAACAATACTTTCCTCAAAAGTGAGGCCCAGTTATTTGTACAGCATATTAAAATCCTTGGACTAAAGGTGCTATAAAAGTGTAGGGCTGACCCAGTTTTGATCTGTATGTACAGCATTATAAAAGGATATTTAAACGGCCCAAAATAAGCATGTCATCACATCGTGACCCTGCCCCATGAGGTTGCATTACAACCGACAAAATAACGTCACAAAGTTATAATGCAACAATTTTGTACCCAGCTGAGAAAGGCCTCCCTCCAGTGCAGAGTACCTAATATGGTGCATCCTCTAGAAGGACCAAAATAATTCTTAAATTTAATGGCTTATAAATGATTACGTTTCCCCACTGCAGCTATGAAGCCAAGGGTCAGAGGAAGGTTCTGCAGAACTCTCTCAAGGTAGAGGTTATGGAATGTTTTCCGGCATCACGCCATCACTGATGAACAGCAAGCTTGGTTATCATTTTAATTAAATAATCTGAAGCCTGTTGTTTTTATTCTGTAGGTTACCTAGCCTTACAAAAAGCCATTTGTCAGACTGTTTCACGTCACCATTGTATTTAAAGGATGAGAGGTATTTTTGATTAAATAATTTTATTTCATGATTTATAACTGGCTTTGACATACATTTCCACAAAGCCTCAGGGGTCTCTGTTTTTGCACTGTAGCATACATAGTCTTATTAGCAACTCAGGTGGAATAAAACCGCTCAGCTTCAGTTCATGGTCCTGTGGCCTGAACTGCTCACATGGCACCCTCTCAAACAAAGAAATAACCCCACAGAACAATATTAAATCTTATGCTGTAAATCAAAATCATTAACATGTTAAATGGTATTGCATCTGTACCCTCCTGTTTCAAGTGCTTCTGTTAAGAGCAACATTTTACAATTTTTGCCCCCCCAAAATAGTCTGTTTTATATTAGACTTTTTTTTGATGGAAGTAGTAACTGCTATTTTATCTTTTTTATTTTTACTTCTAAACTTCTCTTACAAATACACATGCAAATAAGACACTTCATGGGGAATCAGCAAAGAGGAGAACTGCAATTTTATTACATTTACAATGTTTGTATATGTATTGTACAATGCTATAGTGTGCTGTGCAACATGCAAAGAATATCACAAGGTGCTGTACTTCCTCAACTCCTATTGGCTAATAATATATTATCGTAATAATAAGTTATCACATAGTTTTAAAGGGCTTTAATCTAGACTCTTACTTTACACTCACAATCACAAGCAAAATCAGTTGTAAGCCTAAATGATAGCATTCAGACATCATAACTACCTGATAATTGAGTGCAATTAGATATGTAGATGGAAAAATTCTGTCATTAAAGTTACAGATGGTTGCATGTGCAAAAGTACAGTTGGAAAATTAGAGGTCATTAAAAAAATAGCTCCATGTATATACAATCAACTTGCATCTGCACCTGAAAATCTGCTGCATTTTTGGTTTCCATGAATCTACTAATGTAGATACTATTCTTGAAAAAGCATTGTAAGTGAATGTCTTATTCTGTACCATGCAGGAAATGCAAAGGTGGTTTAGCAACCTGTGTGCATGTACACACACACATTCCTCTCCTATCCCACTCACTTCTGTTACATGTTCCTTGGCTACAACTGAGTATCAGGAACTTATTTTGTATTAAGTATTTCTGCTTGAAAAATTGTAAAGTATCTAAAGTTGGGGATAGTGGATGGGAATGTGAGAGTGCCCGTTCAAAGTTGGCTTAAAGACACCTTTGCAACTTCCCCCTCCCTTCCTCCCTCCCTCCCTCACATTCTGGGCTTCAAACCTGTCCCCTGTTAAAACAGCAAGGGGATGTCATGGCCCAAGAATATCCTGGCCATATTCTCTCTTTCCTAGGTTCAATCCTATGCCTCATGTCAGATGAGGGGTGGTACAGGAGCCACTACACCTGTTTCTCTACAATGTGGTTCTTGGACAGTGGCCAGCTAAACTGGATTTAGGGCCATTATGTGCTGGGGAGCTCCGTCAAAGTCAATGATGCTATGGCAATTTACACCTGTTTAGTATCTGGTTCATTATTCCTATCCGTTTCTTGATTCATTTAGCTGAACTCTTCAAATGTCTGAATTAACGTCTAGATGTTTATGTTGTCTATGGTACAGCAGATTAAGCTGTTTCTTGGTTTTATTACTTCATTGCTCCAGTGTTTCCATTCTCTAACCTGCCCTGAAGAATTCCACTCCCCCCCACCACCAAGGAACACCTGTTTCTTAAATATCCACTAGACCATAGGGAAGAGGTCTTATCTGTCTAATATACAGGAAAAGTGGTTGTTTTAATAAACATTTCCATTTTATTTTTTGCATGCTTCTGCTATTATGTTCGACACACTGTTCATTCCCGTACAGCTGTTCTGTTTAGCGGAGCCTTCTACTTTCCAATGTGCAGCTGGAAATCTGTTAAATGTTGTGCAAAGTGACGTTCATCAGGTTTTAAAACAGTTTAAATCACAGTTTTGGCCCAGTCCCTCTCCCTTTGAGCACAATGGGAAAACTCCCACTAACTACAATGGGAGCAGGGTCAGGCTTCTCAGCAACATCTATGTTTGCAGGTTCCTATTTGTTCTCTGTCTACCTCTCAGCTTCTCTCATTTTAATCCCCAAGCCCCGAATGTTCCTCAAAAATTTGGTGTCCCTGGGCACGGGGCTGGAAGTGGAGCCCAGGGCGGCAGCCAGGACCCTGGGTGCGGGGCCGGCAGCGGAGCCCCAGGTGGCAGCTGGGAACCTGGGCGAAGGGCCAGCCACGGAGCCCCAAACATTGGTGGAGCTGGGCCAACGTTCCTGAATATTGGTGGAGCATGGACACCACAGGCCCATACAACTCGCCGCGTATGTATTGTACACAACTGCACACAAATCCCTGAAGTGTGACCAGTTTTCTATGGATGAATTTAAAAGAGAATAATTACACTGAATGACCTTCTACATGTTCATATATTAAGCAGTCCTATCATTCTTTCCTAGAAAGCACCAAACCCAGGTAGAGATTTCTGACGGAAGTGTAGGTGACAGCTCATTCTCTGTAACCATTTCAGTTAGTGAACAGTCAGATGCAAGCACAGACTACCAATGTAAATTATTACACATTCTTTATTGCCAGCACTGTGCATATTATCTGGTCATCTTCTTTACTGAATATAACATTTGATAAGTGTATGTGTACCAGACTTATTGTGAGATCCTCTATTTTTCATCTGGGATCTGGTAAACTTACACTCTCATTTTGCTGCAGTCTGGATGGTAGACGCGCTGTTACAGCAGAACAATTCAGAGCAACCCTTCTCTCCTAAGCAGTTATATGGCAAGAGAAATGAGTGTCAAATCAGGTTACAAAAGATGGTACAGTATTAGGAAATGTTAATCTTCACACTTACCTATCCTGGCACATCTCTAGACATTTGGCACAACTTTCCAGTCATTTTAAAGAATTTTGTACCATAATATGGTCTGCGCTTTTGATGCTTAAGAGTTTAACATGGTCACAGATGAATGATCTCAATAGCTAATAGTGCAGGCAAGCCAACCCATTTACAATTAAATTAACAAAAAAGCTTTCTTAGGGTTATCTCCCCTGAATTACAGGATGACCCTTCGGTGACTTAGTCAATAGGTGAAATTTTAATTGCTTTTTCCTCTCTTACTTTATGCACTTTCTTACTTTATCAGTAGAGGCTTCCAAAGCAGACAGCTGGTGTAGCATAATCATTTACTGTTTCCCAGGGAAAATATTTTATTCTACATTAAGTTCTCCAGAAGTAAATTATTTATTCAATTCACTATATTTTTCTTGGATACAAGGAAAATAAACTAGCTTCAAATTAAAGGGCATTCCTTGGTAATCAAACAATAATGGATTTCCAGGAAATAATTAAATCTGCTGAACAAAATCCATGTGAGGTTTAGCTAGGGTGACCAGATAGCAGCTGTGGAAAAAACAGGACGGGGTGGGGAGTAATAGGCGCCTATTTAAGAAAAAGTCCCAAATATGAGACTGTCCCTTTAAAAACGGAACATCTGGTCACCCTAGGTTTAGCTGATGGTGTCCTTCAAGTGTTTATAATGAAGCACAATATCTGTTTTCACTTTTCTTCCTTTAGATGCCTTCTTAATCAATATATTAATATTAACCATATTTTTACAGCTTCCCACCCAAGCTAATGGGAGTTTTGCCAATGAGTTCAGGATTTCACCCAGTGCATATCTTTTCTGGACTTTAAAAGACACCATGCCATATTTCAACACCCTCTTTTTTTCAGTCTCTTAAGTGGTTGCCCTCTCAGTTACCTTACATACACTTTCCTGTGTAATGCAACTTTAAAAGATGTTAACTGGTTTCTATTTTGATCAGAAATTAGCGTCTGATCCCTTTAAGTCACCAAAAAGCATTTGATGGACAGCACATGGCAATCACTAAGATGAATCAGATTGTCCCCAAAGTGAGTAGGTTTCTTCTGTAGTAAATTGATATAGTCAAATGGACACTTCCCACTGAAAAATGTGGTTAAGAAATATCTAATTTATTTTCTCCATTGTTTCTTCTGACTTTTCCCTTTTCTTATGACTCAGGCAAACCTAGAGCTATATGTTTATAGAAAGTAAATTCCAGACTCATTGTAAAATCATTCCAGTAGCCCTATTGTGCAGAAGTAGGTGAAGTAAAACCATTGCTTAAAAGTTACACAAAGGTTGATATACAGTATTTCCATATGAGCATGCCTCTAAATCAGTAACACTGACCTTACTGACCATCAAACTGATTTTCCTTTGTACGCCCCTACTATCCAAGCCCTGCCCTGGATTTTCTATGCATTATTCCAACTCCTACCTCCATAGTATGTGTCATCCTCATATCTGTCCTAACCAGAGGTTTAACATCTGCAGACTCTTCTAGAGGCAGATGGTCTTTAAAGTGAAGTCTTGCTAGTGATGTTATTGATCAATTTTTCATCAACACACAGACCTACTTAGAAATGTCTATTTACTCTAAATCCTTCCATCTTTATTTTCCCTGGTGGTGCATTCACTCCCAAGCATCTCCTCTTCAGCTAATACATTGAGTTAAATGGAGTTTATGTCCCCATGTCTTCTCAAAATAGAACAGCTTTTAAATACATGATACTTGGATGAATTGAGACTGCATACATATGATATGAAATTCCTTGCACAATTAATATTATGCCATTAAAATCAACTCTCCTGATTTAGAGATTCAAAGAAAAATCAATATAACAAGGTCCGGTCTCAACATGCAAGCAAGCAAACAGAGCTAAAGCAGAGAAATTGAAGCTAAACTGTCACAGATGGAAAGCCCTCTTTGGAAGATAGCTCTTCTCTTTTCAATGATCATCGGGGGGCGGGGGGGAGAGAATGACAATTTTTCTCTAGAACACAAAATTGTTCTGTCTGCAGAAGAATGTCCAAGCTATGCTCATCTTAGTATTCTTATTTTATATTTGAAGCAGTGATATTGTGTGCTTGTGTAGCATGTAAAAAAGCCACATAGTATTTGCTGCAAGATTGCTCTATATGATATAGGGAAAAAAGAAAAATAAAGAAACCCAAACCAATGAAGCACCAATTGTAAAAATGCCCTATAGTAATTTGGTTTAATTCATGCTTCAAATGTAATAGCTTCCTAGTTCTTTAATATTCTGTTTCTCTGTTAGAAAATGAAAAACTAAGAAAATAGGATTATAAAACCATTTCTAAACATGAGGGTATTACTGAAGTAGGTTAAAACAGATATGCATGCCTGGAAGACAAGCATAGGAAATAGAGTTGGATGGTGTCCAGCCTATCAGCATCTGTGAATGATCCTAGTTTAGCTAAATCAAATCAAGCCACTGTGTCCCGCACTATATCTACTGTCAATCCATGTAACAGAGAAGGCCATGTCAATTCAACACAACACTAGGATAATGAATCTGGGTTACCTGTTGAAGAGCAGAATTATGTTAGTAATTTAAAATCAGTCATTTCAAGTGCATCCCACAGGATTATCAGCACAGAATAGTGTAAAGGGAAGATATTAGCCAGTCCTGGCTGCTACTGTTGTATCTTAAAATTAATAGATCACTACAACTAAAATTGAATGGACACAGTGAAAGGGAGAGGACATTATGCTCCTTGTTAAAGAGACTAGTTTAATATACAGTATAGACAGATGAAGGTGAGGGGTTACATTGTTTACTACTGAGTACTGCATCAGAGGTCACCATGGAAAATTATTCTAAATCCCTAGAGTTTGTTACTGCTCTTACAGTGTGAGCATGTGTGTCAATTTTAAAATGTTTTTGTTATTTTGTTCTGATTGCATAAAATAAAGTACAGAGATGAGAATGATCTAGTGTCATTGTAAATTTTTATTCTTTTGAAGACTAAATAAAAGACTATGCCATCATTGGCGGGCAACCTGTGGCCCGCGGCCCATCAGGGTAATTTGCTGGCAGGCTTCGAGACGGTTTGTTTACATTGACCGTCCGCAGGCACAGCCAACCGCAGGACGTGCTGGTTGCTGCTTCCCGCAGCTCCCATTGGCCGGGAACAGTGAACCGCGGCCACTGGGAGCCGCGTGTGGCCGTGCCTGTGGACGGTCAATGTAAACAAACTGTATCACGGCCTGCCAGGGGATTACCCTGATGGGCTGTATGCAGCCCGCGGAATTGTATGAAATATATTGAAATAGAGTTTGGCAACAACAGATAAAGTACATAATGATGATAAAAGGATGCTATATGGATAGAAACATCAGTTGTAGCAAAGATAATCCTTTTACTGAGCACACTCATTGTGCAAGAAGCTAATCACAATTAGTAATACAGTATATTAGGAAAAAGAGAAACTAAATAGAAAGGGCTGGCTGATATCATTATACAGGCAAATTCCCGTTAACTTCGATAGAAGAAACTGAGTAAAGACTTTGGGATCTGACTCTATAAATATAACAAGTGATAAGAATACACTTGTTCTGTGTCCAACATTTTCACAAATGTTATTAACTTTATTTTAAGAGAAATCAGTACAACATAACAAAAATAAAGATATATAAGCAAATACAAGAATAAAGGAAACTATTGCGCCCTTTATTTATCGTGACAGCACTGCTGCATTACTCTTTAAATGGATGCTATCAACTTAAAATTTAGGCTATTTAAAAAAATGAGTTCAAATTAGTTTCAGGTACATCTGTCCCTGAATCCCCCTTGCCAAAGTTTGTGGATTTAGAGTCAGATTCTCTTCTTTAGAGGAAAAAAGGAAAAGATTCTCTCTCCTTTATTGCTGTGTGAAAGACACAAAATAAGGAAACTGACTAACTAGGGGGGAAAGTGAATTTGTTTATATACAAATTACTGTCAAATGCACTGGAAAAAATGAAGGAAAATTTTCTCAATCTTCTCTCTCCCAGTTCGAGTAATCTTAGGTGTTCCAATCTAAGTATATAATCTAATTATAACAAGTGAGTTCTTTGGGGGAAAGGATTGTGTCTTTGCATGTGTCAGTACAGTAGCTAGCACTCTGGGGCCCTACTCCTGTTTGGATCCTTTGGGGATATACTGCTCTGTAAATATTCAATACTAATGATAAAAATAGGTGAAAGTTTTAGAAGGTGTGATTTTTGAGTTGATGGTGTCCCTTTAAGATGGTACTACGTGCGTTTTCTTCCATAGCCAGCTGCCAGTGCAGAAAGACTGGGATAGTGCCAAGGCCCCACCTCCTTTCCATCCTCTCTGGTATGATTAGGTCTCCTATCAGTGCAAAGCCTTCCACAATGCTTGCATACCCCTGTGCACAAGATCTGTGTTGTCCCTCGCTCCCGTATGTGAACTCTTCCAGTGCTTGTTCACCTGTGTAGGGACTAGCCATCATCTAGCCCTAAAGGATTGTTGTTGTAGCAAGAAATAGATTATAGTTAGCTTGTGTAGTTTAATAAATACTTGATGACATTTACCCTTAAAACATGTGCAGTGATGAAAAACTACATAGAGGGGGCAATGTTTATCTGTCAAAAAGATAAAATAATTTTCATTATAATAGGAGTGCTAATAAACCAACACATCAAGGTCTCCTCTGCCCCGCTCCAGGAAATTATAGTCTCCTAAGTGAATTTTTATAGTAATATGTTGCTTATTCTAGCTTGTGCTCTTCGTGTAATTGCTTTTCTCATTAAAATAAACACATATGCCCCATTTGTTGTATGATCTACTTCTGTTACATTTTCATTTATTCATACATATAAATTCATATTCTATATCTACTCAACTGTACTGCTCACTGTGTTTTCTTCAGCACATACACACCTAGGCTGGGAAAAGCAATTGTTCCTAGGATAGCCCCTTTCTGTCAAATTAAGATCCATCAAATGCCTGCCATGATGCTAGTGTAGTAGTTTGTTCAATGCATATACTGCAATTATTATACATACAGTAGTTCACTGGAAGACTAATAAAAAGTAAGCTATTATATATTCAATAGTACATTTAAAGATTCTATTTCTAATAAATGACTTTCACAATGCCAATTAGCCATATGAAATCAATGGGTACATCACATTTTATGTTCAAAGACATTAAACTAGAATACTCGTATTACAGCTGATTAAATGTTAATTTCAGGGCCAGCCTATGAAATGTTAAGGTTACAGATGCACTTGATCAAAAGAGATATTACAGGTGTAAAAGCCAAATAGAATAGTTTCAGATTCTTGATTGATTATTATGGGGTTTAAAATGTGCACAGTACATTCAAACAAATGAACAAACGACACTTTTCAGCTCAATACAAACTTTATTTTCTTCTGAAGAGTTTGACTTTTGAGATTTTGGTTTTGATATATGCCTCTAAAAGGCTAAATTGGAATGTAGTGGTACTTCAGGTGCGGAAGCAAATATCTGAGTTCCATACCCATCCATCATTTACTATATAGTATAATTATTATTTAGGTAAGTATCTTTAAGACTACTTATGAAAACAAAGTGTAACACTTTGTTTAAAAACAAAGGACTAGCAGAAAATTACAGTCAGACAATCTGCATTATCAATTAGTCATAGGCTGACCACTGACCGGTATGTACAGCTTTAAAAAGCCATGATATTTGTTCACTCACACAGGATCAATGTAAGGGTTCATTCTGTGTGATACTCTACCCATAGGTGTCTGGGGACTAACCAACATCATATAATTAATATTTGCTTTGAAGTCTTCTCACAGTATACACACACATACACACAAGGCTCTCTCACCCTTAAACTGATTTTTTCCCTAGAAGTTCAGATAGTTATTTTTCCTAACAAATAATGAATTGGAGCAGAAACTGAATCAATCATCCCTTATTCCAACCTCGCATTGTTAAATGTCTCTCTGACCTCTCTACTTCTGCTAAACATACCATATGCATAAAGACAGAGTTTTGCTATCTTTATGCACTAAGATGACAGGAAAAATAATTCAAAGTGAAGTTTCTGGATTCCCTCCAGTAACAAAATCTGAAATACTCTGAATAAAGGATGAAAATAAGTGTTTTATATTAAAATGACCATTTTACAATACCTTAAGAAGTCTGACGGATGGGAGAAAAGCAGCATGGCATAGCTTCCGAATGGTCCAGTTTAGTGGTCGGGGAGCATCAGTTTGACTCATGACCCTCTAAAAATTCCACTGGAAAATGAACTGCAAACCTTATAACGCCTACAAAACAAATGGTCCTCCACAGTTTTGACATCCCATGTTCATCATGTCCACACCTGCAATTCCGTAGGACAGATGCTTCCTGGAACTTGGTTGGAAGGCTGGCAAAGTGGATTTGCCTTAACCACTGATCCTCCTTAAGAAAGCAACCTCCTGTCTTGGAGCAGTAGTGCTCATGCATACCAAATGTGGCTGAATGGAAGCAATCAGCCTGCTGCTCAGGGGAGGGCTGCACCGTTTTAAAGGAAAGGGAAAGCCTGCACGAAAAAACCTGCAGTAAGAGCTGCTTGCTCGCTTTCTCACACTGTTCAGAGTACAGGCAGGTTAGACATTCTGAGGGAATCCGAGCCATTTGCTTTTCCTCCGATTTTTTTTTTCTTTTTTTTTTGTGGGAGAGAAGGCAGAATGGAATGAAAGAATATAAATAAAGCAAGCGACAGGGTTCTTCCACTTTCTTTCACAAAGCATTGTGAGGAGAGATAAACCAGCATGAGGGGAGGGGCTGACATTCAGATAGAAGAGAGATAGCTCTGCGTGATAACACAAAAACTACTTCTTCCAACAATTTCATATTGAGAGAGATTGTGAAATGGATCAATTGTATTACCCTGTCATACTGCAGAAAATTATCAGCAAATGAGTGGGGTTATGTCCTGGTATAATGCACTTTTTAAAAATTAAGGGTCTGTTGAGAGAGAACTCCTCTGAGGAAAATACTTAAGGGCACAGGTAGGCAAGACTGCAGGCCAAATCCAGACCATCAGACACTTTTGAACGGACCCCCAAAACCGTTTTACTTATTATCGTCATTTTTTATTATTTTCTCTGGAGTCTGCACCTTGAGTATACCTTGACCAATAAATTTGGACATTGACAAAAAATTATTGACTACCCATAAGGGTATTTTGCTTTTACTTTATAATTTATAGATACAAGAGATGTATAATGCGGGAACACTTATAGTAAGGTAGAATCCCATTTGAGATAATTAATGGTTTGCCCAATTAATAACACTTAAAATGTGCTTTAGTTTTTGCAATAGAGAAGGTGAAGTACCCTTGATTTTATTTTATTTTAACAAAGGTTACATTGGTGACTAGTTAAAATGATAAAGGTTTACAGCAATTTGGGCTCTGGTAGTTAGAATTTTCCAATGTGACAGGAATAACCAGTTACTTTTAATCAGAATATGGAAGGGGATAATCAACAGGAATATCTTCACTCTTTTTTTCCCCTCCTAAGGCTCACAGTAGATCATATTTATTCACATTTATTCATATTTATTTATAACTTAAGGCATTTTCATGTTCCATTTTAAACAGGTCTCTCCTTATTAGTTTCTCTATTCATAATTATTTAAAACTATCATTCCCACACAGCTAAAGCTAACACAGTCTCCAAAAGAGAGAAACAAGAAAAAGGAACACAAATATTGCAATGACCCCTTAAGGATTTGGCACAGTTCAATGAACATGTTTTTTGTGAGGCGGCTCTAATAGGCACATTTTATAGCTCTCTATTTTATACATATCTATATGTCTATAATGGTTTTCAATGGGTTCCTATGAGTCACACTAATAAGAGTGAACCAATATTTGTGGTCCCAAATCAGTCTTAAATGGACAAGCCTTTGAGAGAGATGGAAACTCAGGACCTGATCCAAAGCCAATTGAAGACAATGGGACTCTTTTCACTGAGTTTCATGGTATTTGAATCGGACTCCCAATGAGCATCCTCTGAATTATCCTTTCTGAGGGTATGTCTATACTATCCACCGGATCGGCGGGCAGTGATCGATCCAGCGGGCGTCGAGCTAGATGTGATAAATCGACCCCGAGCGCTCTCTCGTCGACTCCTGTACTCCACCGGAGCAAGAGGCGCAGGCGGAGTCGACGGGGGAGCGTCAGCAGTTGACTCCCCACCAGGGCTGGCTCTAGGCACCAGCAAACCAACCACGTGCTTGGGTCAGCACATTTTCAGGGGCGGCATTCCTTTTTTTTTTTTGCTTGGGGCGGCAAAAGTCTAGAGCCAGCCCTGGCAGCAGCAATGCGTCTTGTGCAGGGAGCGCCCTGGGGCCGCTGCGGTTCGCATTGGGGAGCAGCGTCTTGTGCACGGAGCCGCCTGCAGGTGCCGCAGGGCGGCCGCCCTCCAGCACCGCAGCTGGGGCTGGGCAAAGCGGCCTGAGCTGCCCAGGGGCTGCGGTAGGGCGGCCAGGAGCAGCAGCGGGGCCTTAGAGGTGACTGGTGCCCAGGGCACTGCCGAGAGGGGCCCGCGTCCCACTCTCCGGGGCTCCGCTCCCTCTGGGGCTGCCCTGCCCCGGCTTCTCAACCCCCTGCCGGGGCAGTCCCCCTGGCTCTGCCCTCCCAGGTCCCGGCCGGTCCTGGAGGTGGGAGCCCCGGCTGGAGGGACCCTGGGCTGAGGCACGGCCTGGGAGCCCCGCTGCTTACCCCGATCCTGCCAGCACTGGACCGGCTGGAGGCGAGGGTTGAGTGGGCGGAGTCAGCACTGGTAGGGGACAGCCCAGCGCTGGGGTTGCAGGGGGTGCGGGTGGGGGAGGGCACTGGTTGTGGTGGGGGGGTGAGAGCCCATGGCTGGGGCAGCATGGAGGTGTGGTGGGGAGCCCAGGGCTGGGGCGGGGGGCAGCCAAAACCTTTTTTGCTTGGGGTGGCAAAAAACCTAGAGCCAGCCCTGTCACCGCAGTGAAAACACCACGGTGACTAGATCTAAGTACGTCGACTTCAGCTAAGTTAGTCACATAGCTGAAGTTGCGTAACTTACATCGATCCCTGCCCCAAAGTGTAGACCAGGACTAAGACATGATGCAAGGATAGAGTTTACCCCACCCTCCCATTTTTGTGTGGCATGGATGGCCCTCACACCTGTGTATGTCTCAAGATCCCTTAGTAAAGCCTACAAATCTGTAGAAAACTGGTGCCCAGAAGCAGAAGCCAAGTATCTCTGTGCTCCTTCCTGACCTCTCCCGAACTCTTCATATCAGTAGGGCTCCCTGAGGAGCCGAACCCCAGTTGGTTTTCTAACTCTGCACCAATCAAAAACTCACATTCAGGGGGAAGTTGAGAGCAGATTGTGAAATGGAATAAGACAAGGCTTGTGGAAAAATTATTCAGCAGAACAGCTCTGCCCAGATCTCACTCAAAATCCTAAAACACAGATATTGAGGGGTTTCTGAGAGGCTGAAGGGCTATCGAGATGAAGGACCTAAAGCTCAAACATCTTTCCTCCTGACAAAATTTGAGCCAAAGCATCTGACTTTTGCTTTTTTTAACCCCCTCCACAGTGGGAAAAGGAAAAGGGGTGTGATCGAGCCCTTTTGCCCATGTCGCATAGATTTAAATGCTCACACACTTTACTTTTTCACTTGAACTGTAAACACAACATATAAAAGTAGTAAAAATCTACCACTGATGAGTTACAACAACAATTCCTGACACGCTTATAAGGGCTCAATAAAAGAGGCAAAGTGGAAACCAGATAGAACGTATCTAAATCTTGACATTAAATACCATGGTACTTAAAAGGAGCACAGCATGATCATTTTGGCTGGGTTAGGAAAGTAGTAGTATATAAGTGCTGCCAAATGGCTAAACTGAGGGACGAGGAGTTTGCCATGGAAAGAAAGTAGAAAAACTGCAGCCTTGAATAACCCACCTTTTTCCTCCAAAAGGCTGCAGGAGGCTCATTGGTAATACATATACACCATCACCACCATAAACCCTCCCCACATCTGCTTTTTCATTGGGCACCTGCTGAAAAAATAAAGTGGACAGATTGCGCTAGAGATAGGGAAACTGGAAAAATGGTAGAATGCTGCCTCTCTCTTTACTGTGTAAGAAAGTAGGATAACAAACCTCTAAGGAGGTTAGGGAGCAGAAGACACAATAAAAATATAACAGATTGTTTTAATAAACTAAAAATAGTAAGTTCAATGCATCTTAGCTTCCACTGCATTTTAAATGCTTGAGATGGAGCTCTGTATGTGCCCCTCTGCTACAAACAGCAGCTTAGAAGCCATCACTTTTATATAGTGCAGTGTTTAGTATGCATCCATTTGTTTTCATAGGCCTGCTTCTTCACTGCCTGGCCTCTTGTCTAGTCATTTAGATGTGTAGAAAGAAGTGGTTGGTGTGTGTGTGTGTGTGAGAGAGTGTGTGCGCGTGTGCGAGTGTGTGTGCGTGTGTGTGTGAGAGAGAGAGAGCGTGAGAGAGAGATACTACCTACTAACATCCAGATAGGGCAAAAAGGATGGTATAGTGAATAGGGCATGGGAATAGAACTCAAGAGATCTAGAGTCAGCTTCTGGTTCTATGGTAGAGTTTGTGTGTGACCTTGAGCAAATCACTTAAATCTGCTCTATGGCTCAGTTTCCCAACTGCAACATAGGGATAGGACTTCCCCTATCTCACAGGTGAGGATAAATAGATTAGTGACTGTGAGGCACACAGATATAACAGTGATGAGGGTCATATAAATAGACTAATAGCTAGCATTCTGATTGGTAGCTTGAATAGCTGTAAGTGAAGAATCAAGCTCCAAAGGCATGATTTTCAGAGGCGTTGAGGAGAGCTGGTTGAAAAATGGGACACCATTTTCATGAAAGTTCTCATGGATTTTGATCCATTTTTTGGTCAAAACCGTAATGAAAAATGGTCAAATTGAAGATTTTCAACCAGCTGTACTGCTGCGCGCCTGCAGCTGTCATTGAATTCTGTTGTAACTGTCGGTGATCAGCTCTTTTGAAAAGCAGGCTCCTTGTCTCTACGTCAGAAGATTATGGAGGTGCAACAATCATGTCAGACTTTATCCTTCTATTAAATGCTGTTATAACATAGCAGCACTAAATGTTAGAGTTGCCATTGTTCGGATTAAAGAGTTCCCCCTTTCAGACACATTCACTGCACTACTATTACAGTGAGATCTATTACTTTGTCAATTGCCAAGTAAAAATCATAACAATTTAAGGCACGTTGGGTTGCTGCCAGGTAACAAGAAAGATTGCCACGTTACCTAAAGAAAATATTTTTAAAAGCTCTTCTATGTCAATTTCCATAATCTCACATAACAATCCTGTGTTGATAAACATCTACTATAACACATATCCCGAGATACAATACAGGAAAGCAGCACATAGAGAATACTAAAAAAATGAAAGAATGGTTGACAATCCATAAAATCCAAACTAGTTACCGTATAATTAGCTGTGGCCAACCATGTTAGCCTGGGGGCAAACATATATCAACAATATCAAAGGGCTGCTGCTAACAAATATTTAAGAGCAAACAGTCCTGTTTCGTGTTCCCTTGGCATCACTCACTGAGTGACACTCAGTCAGCACAAATGGAATGGAAGCCAGTAGCATGCCCCCTGCTCGAGAGTCCCCTATTATTTTTTTGCACTGAGGGAGTGTCCAATAGGTCCAGTCACAGATCTGGACCTCATTGTGCTAGACTCTGTACAAACACAGAACAAAGACTGTCCCTACCCTAAAGAGTTTACAATCCAAGTACAAGATGAGAAACAACAGGTGGCTGCAGACAGACAGGAGAGCAAAAGGAAACGTGAAAGCATTGGTCAGCATGACAGGCAGCGGTCTCTAGTGCACACCAGCTGCCTCAGCATCATCAAGTTCTCTCTAAGCATGGGAAAATTTCCAGCAGACATCAAGTTAGCATAGCTGGCTCTTACTCCGTGCACCAGGAGCTGCATAGAGAGGTGTCTATCAAGTGTGAGAAGGGCGTGCACTGGCTATATATCCCCAGTTGATGTATGGTCCCTAGGGAAACGTTTCCGGCTAGCACAAGACAGAGCACTCTGCCTGCTGAATCAAGGAAGTATAACTGGCTGTTGTTTCTGTCCTTCACCTCTTTTCCCCTTCTCCTGGGTTGTGCTGCAGTATCCTTTGCTAATAGGCACTCCCGTAAGCTCTGGCAGAGCCATTCAAGCTCCTGTCCTATCCTGCTCTCCCTGGGGCTCTCATAGTCCAACAGGCAAGCAGACAATCCAAGCAACTCACTTCTCCCTCCCCTGTAATGCAGCACATGGTCAGTAGGGGAGCTGCTGAGCAGCAGAAACAGAGAAGAGACAGCAGCTGCTCAAAGCTTGCAGCTCACAAGAGAGTAACTCCTGAGGCTAGGGTGACCAGACTGCAAATGTGAAAAATCGGGACGGCGGTGGGGGATAATAGGAGCCTATATAAGAAAAAGACCCAAAAATCGGGACTGTCCCTATAAAATCGAGACATCTGGTCACCCTACCTGAGGCCTCCCTGCCTACCTCCCTAGTCACAGGATTGACTCAGAAGCTTGAGTTTAAAAGTCACAGGGCATGGTTTAGGAAACATTTTCAATTCATAATCAAATAGAAGTTTTCTTATTGACAACGTTGTCCTCCAGCATTACAGGGTGGTCACCCCTGCAGTTTATAAGTAGTAGCTATTGTTCACAAATACGGTATAGTAACCATCTTTGTTCAGTACCTTTACATTTAAATTCACAAGGTTTAGCGCTAACCATTTTTTCCACTTTGCTTTGCATGTTTTTGCATCCCCAGAAAGTTGTGTTCTAACAAACTCAAAATGTGAACATGACACAAAACTCATCTGAACTCCCCTAGTTTAATGTGGCATCCATCTTAACACACAAATTGGCCCAGATTTACTTGAAGCTTGTGTAACTCAAGTGCAACTCAGCCTGTGTTTTGGATTTAGAATAAATAATTGAAGTTTCGCACAGCTCTTGCTATTGGATGTTTTTGGAACATGGCTTTGCTGCTCTTTTCTACTATTACCTTTGTTAAGACGTTTCACAAATTCACTATCCAACACACATACACACACGGTGGTTATGTTGTATTAAGACTACATAAAGTGTTGATAAATGACTGATGTTATAAACATGTTCAAAATCTACACATTAATATCACATATTATAGAGTGTTACAAGCACATACGTAGAACATGGTATAAATGGTTACATATGACCATGGTTATAGACAACCTATTGAGCAACTAGATTCTAACAATCTCTAACAATTGATTAACCATATATTGAGATATCTATTAATTATTTATAAATGTACCCTTAAAATAGTGTGAACAAAAACGTTTAGGCTCTTTGCTGTTTCCTTGTTAACTATATATTACTGAGTGCTGTTCTTAACATTAATAATTTGAATATTTCTATTGTATGCCCATCCTTTTAGCATATTGAAAAGCTCCTCATATGTCCTCTTAATACTTGCTTTTCTAGAATACAGTCAGTTCCAGTTTTCCCTCAAGTCACTTTTCTAAATTTCTAACGTTCTTTTTGCCCTTCCCTCTCAACTAGGTTTCCTTTCCATTATTGATAGTAATTAGCCATAAGTAAGTCGTTACCCGAGTACTACAGTAGTTTTCTGACTTTTGTTGCATACAGTCATGTGACATTTTTATATTTCTTGTCTGTTACATTTTGTATTCTCATGCAATTACATGCTCTCATTTTTATTATTTAGTACTTTGTACTTACTTGTCCCATTTCATCTAAATATTGAAATGGTCTTTATCACTTAATTAAGTCACAAAGTTCCCAAGTGAATCATTTATGGTAGGTGATCTAGTACCTAATTTCTGAGATGAGTAAATTGAGAGAGGGAGAGTCAAAGTGAATTGCCTATATTGACACAGAAAATTAATAAGCAGAGCATGGAATGGAACCCAGTAAACTTCATTTCCAGTTCCTTGTTCTAAACATCAGGTTACCATGTTTCCCAATCAAAAAAGAGTGAACTTTTTTAGTCTAGATGACTTAGATCACAATAAAGAAAGCAAAACTAATAAAGTTTGCATACAAAAGAGAGAGAAGAAACACAGTGATTTCCCCTGTGCTCTTATGCATGAGGTGAGAAACAAAATGGAAACAGCCTTGCACTAGGCAAGGAACGCCTCTGCATTTAAAGGACAGTGGACAGATACAGAGTGACAACTTTCTGCAACATGTACCTCACTCATTTCAGTAATTTAAATGTATGCAGTCGCATTTAATTCTAATGGAGTCCTGTGCCACATGACAATGGCAAAGAATTACAAACACTAATGTTACATTTTCTTTTAACACTGAACAAGGAACTTTAGTAGAATAAGGAAAACAGTAATATCCACCTGTAACGTTGTTCTGTCTCTCTACTTCCTTGCAGAGCTTCTGCCTAGAAATTTACCCAGCTCTGTGCTACCTGACTTCTTTTTTGAGATTTAAACAGTACACATATCCTCACAGTCTCCCTTTATATTGTACCTAGCAGTACCTGTGCAGAAGGTAATTCGGCACCTGCTCTTTGTCCATAACTGCACACACACCATGCTATCTACATCACTTTGTAGACATTTACCACTAGTTTGTCTACTCCTTGACCATGTGGATCAATACAACATCCTATAGCCCACATCTTCTGCACCATCTCTACCCTCCCCAAATTGATTAGGGCCAACATAAGGTGTCTTATCCCAGAATGGTCACCTCAGACATCTTATCTCATCTGACTATTCTCCTGTTATCACTCAGCCCAGACTCATTTGGTTGGGAGATGGGAGAACCCTGCTGCTCCCCTTGACTGTCACAATATTCATCTACCTGAGGATACTCATCTCTGTTAACATTTTGCTGCCTTTAATATTCAGCAGGGCAGCAGCTGACTCAGGAGTGCCTCTAGCTTGTTCTCCAGTTATTCAGTTAGCTATGTAACAGAGTTTGTGTGTGTTCCATGAATTAATACTGCCAGTAAATAAAACCGTCACCAAAGAGAAGAAACAAAAAGGAACCACCCTATACTTAAGAGGAAATGCCTGCCGTGATGGATTGCACATAACAAGCAAATGTAACCTAGGAGTAGGTGAAGAGAGTTTGTCAATATCAGTCTTTCATCCAAAGTTATATTGCTAACAACCAATATAACAACAAGTAGTCTTCAGAAAGATGTTAATATTAATTACAAAGATGTCCTGGAATACTGAAGCACCACTAAAACCCCCTTTTATGGATGTTTCAGACAGATGTCAGTTTTCACAGATGACAATGACTGAAAAATAAAACCCACTCAAGAGTTACTGTTACTAAACATTCCATCATTACACTCCACAGGCATTTTGAGCACTAGTGACTTCAGCTAGTGCAAAGAAGCTTGGCCCGTGAAATAGTTGATCCTCCTCAGCAAGAAGTGGCCCAGCTGTAGCAGCTGATATTTTTTTCTTTGCAAAACATCAAAGGACTAAAAGTGAGATTCAGATCCGAAAGCTCCATAAAATAAACAAAAGGAAAATACGAAAAAAAAGAGAGTTAACTAAATTATGAAATAAGACCATTGTAATTAAAAAAAATACTTTTTCTCTTTTTGAACTATTATGAAACCTTACTAAGTCCTATGGAGTTCAACTTTACATCTGTAACCAATTCCGTATTCAAAATTTTACAATTTGTTACGCACATCCAACACTAATACATGTTTCCCTACATCCTGCACGTGTGCACGCTTGAGAAATATATAGGTCTTTTCGTTAAAAAACAAACAAACTATAAACACACTTGGATAGTGACACAAATTCTGGATATTATGGAAAACCATAATAAGAAAGAATGTTTGTGCAATTACTTATTCAATCATTATGTCTGTGTATTACAGTAGCAGCTAGGAGACCCAAATCAACGATCAGTGCCCCTTTAGGCCTAATACCATTCAAACTTGTAGTAAAAAGACAGTCCCTGCACCAGAAAACTAATTATCTATGTTTATACCAAAACACAATAGTCACATGAAACAGAAGAACTAGGTGGATGGGAATGGGATGAAGCAACAGTAAAGCAAGCATGTTTTTGCATAATAAGCAGTAGTCTCAGCTTGCCACTTGCCTAACCATTGTCAGATGACAGGGTTCTGTAGGCATGATGGGAGATGGAGGTACAAGATGAGACAAGTGGTGGGCACTGAATTACCAGAAGTCCTCCCAACCCTACACAAAACATATCAGTCACATAGAGAATTGGAAACACAGAAATCAACCACACTGCCTTACACCACAGACTATTTCTAATTCCATTTTGTATAGCGTATTGAAAACTGAGTTAAATGATAAAATATCACTTATAACATTTCAGAGGTTGGTGCGGGGGTGGGGTGATCTGGGTCTTTCAGGAATCAGTCTACAAAGAGCCAGCCTAAAGCATAGTGTGGTGAGTTGTGCCTCTCTGTCTTATGGAACAGCTAGCTTTCCCCCCACCCCACCCTCTCTCTTTTGGTTCTTGTGTGCTGCGGATTCTGGATTTTAAGAAGTAAAAAAGACTGTGATCTTGCAATTTCTCTGTTTGTGTGCTGTGAACATAACAGTTGGTACAACACATAACAAGACCCTTGAAAGATCTGTGCTTGCTTCTGTCAGTGTGATTCCCAGTGTGACAGTAACACCCTATTTGGAATTGAACAGTGGATCACTAGCATGTCTAATTTTCCAGTAACAGCACCATTTCCTATTAGTAAAGGCAAAAGAGGCTCCATTAATGGTGGTTTTCTATGAGAAATTTGCTTTTTAAGTATTTGAACAATTTTTCTTCTAAAAATCTATATGTAGATAGTATAGCTCAGTTGTTTGCAGGAGCCAAGCCATGGAAGTCAGGGGATCAGCAATTAAACTCAGAAATGATCTTTTATACTACAACATGTAAATTTCACATTTTCAAAAACTTTAATAAAATTGGTCTGTTTTAAGAGCTATTAGTCATATTCCCAAAACCTTCTTTTGAAATGTATTACTTATGGGGCCTATTTACTAAGTGCTTCTGCGTGTGATCCTCTGCAATGTGTGGAGGGTAGTAATAATTCCATGTTAATAAGGTTTTAATTTTTTAAATCAGAAATCAAACAAAATGGTGTAACATTGCTTTGCAAAAGAAACTCTCAAATTACCCTTCTAATTTAGCTTATGGAACAACAATAGTGCTCTAATCCTGTTCCTCAGAGACTAAATAAATTCATTCATTTAAAACAGACATGCCACCAACCTTGATGCATATTAGGCCACACAGTGCTTGTTTGCTTCTCTAATGAGAAGACAGACTGTTTGGTTGTAGCAACCAAATTGGAAAAAAAAAAAAAAAAGGGGGGGGGGGGGGAGAAAACAGGGCAAAAGAAAAGGAAATTGGTGTAAATCAGTTGGGGAAAAAATGTAATTTCACTTACTCTATTGCTTTTTGCAAACATCCTAAAAATATGATTTCTACTATCTCACTATGCCTAAGTCTTACTGCTATTATAAAACCTCTCTCTCTCTCTAATACATTTCTTAAATGATCTATTGTATAATTAATATTAACTACTAAACTACTACATAGATTTACTTGAAAAGTTTCAGAAAATTCATTCTATACTCAAAGATTAAGTGCTCTAATTTTGAGATGGAGAGTCTATTTTTCCATACGTAAGATGCTGAATCCATGCTTTAAGTGCAAAACTCAATTAAATCTTAACATTGGAGCCACAACAGGTGCCTCCATAATTACAGTATTAAAAACAACTAATAAAATTGCTTTCTACCTTATGGAGAAAAATGAAAACATTTGTTGCAGGTTTTTAAGGTTTCATGATGTGACAATCCTATGGGCAATCCTATACCTTGAAACTCCTATTCATGAGAGCAGTCCTTACTGAGTATTTACATTGTAGTCATTGGGGCTACTCTGTGAGCAAAGACTCCTCTTCTAAGTAGCCTGTAAATTCAAGCCCTACCTCTATTATCACTATGACTCTGAATTTTTACAGACAAATGAATTCTTATTTCTGTGAATCCCATATTATATTCTGTTAACAAACAGCTATATAAAGTAAACAGTGTATTATGCCTGCCAGGACAGATTCCCCCTGAGTGAGAGATTTGGTTCTCTACTTAAATGCTTTTAGCGCTACTTAATAACCTAGGACAGAATCTCTCTCCTTTGTGATTTATGTGCTCACTTCCAGGAAAATGAACTGATTCTGCTGGTTTTGTTGACACCATACTTTATGCCCCCTATCCTGTTATGCTTAAAGTTCCTGTTATCAATAGAACACATACTTTCCTTTTTAGAATTAGAGAAAATAGCCCTAGTGACTTTTTAATAGAACAGAAGGTCATTCTTCTGTGTGTGCCATTATGCCACAGCCTGTAAGTTAATTTTCAATTTTTATTTTATTTGTTTTTGAGAATGACTTAGAATGCTGGGGTAGGGAAGGGCGGGAGGAAAGAGGGGGAAATCAGGAAAACAGTAGTGAATAAATCCTCATGCAATGTATTTGCATAAAACATTTAATATTTGTTTTTAAAATTACTTCTGTATTTAAAACACAACCCAAATAATCAGTCTGATTTTGGGGTGTGTATTTGTCTTTCTGCTACTTGTGTAGCTGCTCATTGATTTCCAAACAATGTCGCTCAATTCCTTCCTTTCTTTTTTAAAAGTGTTTTTTTTTATTCTGACACTTAACAAATACCCACAAAAGAGGCCACCTACTAAGTAAGCTGTAATTCCATTTTCAAAGAGGTAAATTTTTAAAGGAGTCATGTTTTTGCTTAATTTACTTTTCTTTTGATTATCATGAATTATCCTTATTGAATTCCTCTTTTTATTCTCTCCTATTTTCTCTCTGATATAATAATCCCTCATCAAGATTCCTGTTATTTGATTAACCAATATTTTTCAGAAATAAAAGAGAACAGCATATTGAACAAAGTGCATGTTGTACTTCATTGCATATGTAAAGTAAAGTACAACACACAGCACTAGAAGTTATTTACTGACATGAGAAAGTTCCATAAATTATTTAGCTCATGCAGCTTTATGTTGTATACCTCATCTAATTTAATTACTAAGGCAACAAACAGCAGTTGGAACATTTGCTAATCCAAAAGCATGCTTTCCCCTGTTGGATTATTTTACAGTAGCAATTTAACCTGCTAACTGTTTGTAAATAATATACAATTTACACTTTAAGCATCTTTGGTTCATTGGCACACAAGGAGTCAAGTAAGTGAAAGAAAACCCTAGAGCCCTGATCAGCCATTTTGACATCAAACAATACAGTGCACCTGTAGGCTTTAAAATATCTTTGCATTGTGAGCAGAAAAAAGAAAAGGGCAATGTAGTTAGTTTTAATAAGAGTAACAATACTGAAACTCGTTACATCATCTCTTTGGGTGAAACTACTGTTATGTACTAAAAATAAATTGTCAGATTCATAATAAATTTATAAAGAAAGCCTCCTCATGTGTGTATCCATGACAACCCAAATTTATATTTTGAGCTCCATATAGTAGTTTCACTACATCTTATTTTGTTACTTCCTTTACAGTAATATATGTAAGATGGTTTGCTATACCAGGTGTTTTATTTGGCATAATATGTAATATTACTACAATATTCAAAACACAGAGAAAATGTGTGTAATGGTTTGAAACTAATCCTATCGGAAGGAAAACATTTTCTTCAATAGTAAGCTAATGTACAGGCTTTTAACTCTAATGTTAAAGTACAGTGGGGACTGAACTCCTGAATGATTCAGTCATTCAGTATCAGTAAGTCACAGTTGTGACAGCAACAAAAGCACTAATAGAAATTAGAAACATACATTGCATGAAATAAATAAGGTTCCTATCACTTATGCTACTGTTTTCCCTAATGGGATTCCATCTGGAGTGCTTTGTGCACAGCCAACTCATCTTTAAATCCCTTGGAGAGAGGCCTGGTTTTACCAGGCTAGGTACTGCTAAAATTCCAATCTTTGTTATGCATAACTGCTGTCTACAGTGAAATTAAAAAAGCACAATATATTGTCAATAACATACTGAACCGTGGAATTTCTAACTATAAACCTGAGCGAATGAGCATACCGCATGCAAGTTTCAAACTGAAATGTCAAAGTAAAGATTTCCCTTGACGTTTATTGTGGAATAAAGTTATCACCTTTCTTAGAAAGAGAGAGGGACAACACCACAGAAGTGACAGGACAGAAGCACAGTTATCCCATCATTGTCTATTCCTGGAACAGCCTGCCATCTTTTTTTTTTTTTTTTTGGAGTGGGGGGAGGAGGGAGCGTCCTCAAGCTAGGAACACACAAGTTGCTATCAACAACGATGGCCTCTACGGAAACTGTTTTGAACTGAATTGACTGTTTTAGGCCCCAGTCCAGATCCTTAACTCCTATGTGGAGTCTCCTATGTGGAGTCTGACAGGGAAATAGCGTAATGGCCTACCTGAAATATTACTAGAGGCCCCTGAGTGAATGGATGACTGTAACTCTCATCTGAGGATGAAATGTAATCCTAATTAAAATAACTGGTCTGAATATTATTAAATATTTCTACTGCAGTAACACAGAAGCTCTAACCCACATTGGGCTTGGCACTGTACACATATAACAAAAGGACAATCCCTTCTCCAACATCTTACAATAAAAGAATATGGTAACACAACAGTGAGGAAAATTAAGTGTATTAAGTAGGAGTCGCGCCATACCAGCTGCCTAGCCGTTATCAAATGCTTTATAGGCATCATGGTAGAGGGGAGATTTACAATCAATAACTAATTTTTTATTCTAATACAGAATATTTTGCTCACTCTATTCTAGATGATAGGGTTAATTTAGCAGTCTGAACAAATGATTCCACGGATGTGCATTTACACCATGTACTTTCAAGCAGAAATTGATGCATCACCTAATTATGCAATTCCTGATCTGGTTAACACCCACATGACAGCATGACATTACTTACATACTTTAGGTACAGATAACAACTGTTTGATATTTAGCCAGTCACCATGAGTTAATATTTGATGAGTTAATATGAGTTGATATTTAAACTAGATGCCATACCTCAGCAGTGTGATACTGCGTAATATTTGGTATAAAATGTAAGTTTAAGAACTTAAACACTTAAAGCTTGCTTGTTTGAGTATTTCTGTGATGTGGATTAAATAAAAGAGGTGGTGTGGGGAAAACAATGGTAGTAGATGAATTAGGGGGCGGGGAACCCTGTGTTTTGCATCAACATTAAGATACTGATAAAGTTTGTTCTGTTTTTTATGCCAGCAGGAGGTGCCCAGGCTTACCAGGTACACAGCAGATGAAAAACTATAAACCTCGTTCTGATAATATTTTCTCAAAAGAAGAAAAACCATCTATTTTCTTTTGAAAATTATAGTCTCCAAAAATGCACCATAAATTATTACTAATCTCCATAAATCCTTATCAAGCAGGAGTAGATAACATCACATGATCTGCCACTAAGGCTGAGAAATCTACAAAGCAAATGAGTTTCACTAATATGTACGTACACTTGTCGGGCCCAATTCCGCCTAGATGTTGGTTTTGGGGGCGTGTCAGATAAACTCTAAATTGAGGAGAACTAAAGACGTTGATGAAATCAAAATCATTAAAGATGAAAGAGGAAGCATGTTAATCAATGAGAACCAGATTAAGAAACAGTGGAGAAGTTACTTTTAAAGGTTTATGAATGAAAAGAATCCAAGAAAACCATGATGTATGATAAAAACCAAACTTGGGTCTGGTGGTACCAGTCCTAGAAGTTAGAGAAGCCTTGAGCAACATGAAAAATAAGAAAGCTCTTGGCCCTAATGGCATATCAGCAGAAATATGGAAAACCTGGGGCAAATAAACATGTACATATTGAAATAATTGTTTACTTTCATGATAAGGACTGAAGATGATGCCTAGAAAAAGAGAACATTAGTACCAATATTTAAGAGAAAGAGACATACAAGACTGTGGAGTAGCCACACGATGAGGCATCAGCATGTGGTGATCTGAACAAGCAGTGCACTGGACCAACAACAGACCTGGCTGCAGCAAGTTAACTGGGGAAGAGACAGCGTGGCTTTACCCTAAGAAAAGGAATGGGGGTAAGTTTGGAAGCTGAGAGAGCAAGCATGGCTCAGAGTCTCTGCTGAATTCTCCTTTCCCCCAAAGGGAATTTCTGCATTGTTCTTAGATTTTGAGGGGCTCGGGTGGCTCCCGCACTACATGCCAGGGAGGGTGGAGCAGTTGGAGGAGTTTGGGAGTTTTAGGAGTCCGGGAACTGGCTTATTTACTGATATTTGTTAATTACTGGTTAACCTTTACCCTTTCCTTCCCTGGATCTTATTTGCCTGTGCCCAATCAAGTCTCTCCTCTGTTGTGCTGCTGTTATTGTTGGGTCATGCATTTGCTGATGTTTGTTTTATTTACCTTATTTTCATGTGTGTACAGGGCTTTACACTACTACTAGCTGGCAAAGAGTAAGTGATTTCTCCAGGGACAGCTCCCCTGTGTATCAGGCACAGGGAGGAGTCACTGAGTGGAAGCACGTAGGTGCTAAGAAAAAGAACTCCGGACCAGACCCACACATGGAGAGGGGAGAAGCTGCTCCAGATTCTAGTGGTAGTGAACACCAGGGAGAGAAATGGGAGGAGGCTTAAGCTACAACTTGGGAAAGTGGCTACATATATGTGAAAATCCCACTGCCACCACCAGTCTGAGACAGTCAGAACTGAGACCATGTGATAAGTGCAAAACTGAACCTGGAGGCCATAGCCCATTTAAAATCTAAGTAATTTTCTCATTACTAAGCATTATGGAATCTAGTCTGAAATGTAGAACTGATCATACAGAATAATGACAATGAGATTATGTCAATGGGGCTCCAAGCAACTAGAGAGCTGTGTTTAGTACATACTGATATAGGATCAAGGCCTAAAACTGGGGCCTGATGATCATGTCAGTCGTGTGTATGCACCTCCCACATAAATTATTGAGGGTTGCACATATGCAAATGAAAGGATAGCAGCTTTTAATCTACAGACTATAAAAGGATCACTTAACCCAAAACTGAAATCCAGCAATGTCTTGGTGAACAACAACGTAACTAACAGTGGACAACAATACAGCAAAACAGTTTCTGCCAGGAAGAGAACAATAAGGGAGACAAGAAATTACCAGTCAACTGAGATAAGCAGAATGTGATTGCCAAATTCATAAGAATGTGTGTAGGAGACCAGAGATAACACCTGCAACTTTTGTGAAAATTCAACAGGCTCGGTAATAAAGAATTTAATCTTTATTTTGCCTTCTGCTTATCTCCATAGGATGTAGTGTTGTAGCTTTCAAAACACCTCAAAATTCAATGCACTGATAATAAGTTCTACTTATACACATACTTGCATATGACATTCATTTCCCCCTTTCTGTGACAACAGATTGTTTTGTTGTCTAATAAAGGCAAAGAGTTCAATTAATTAATTTTGTAAAGTTACTGACAGAAACCATCAGAAGATAAAATTGTCAAAATAATGTGAAAGGGTGAAGTACACAAAACTTAGTATTCAGAATAAACGGCATCCATCTATATAAGTCTAGGCATCATTTCCTTCCTATGCTGTATTTTGAAAATGTAACTGTAATTAATGGTAATAAGAATGTTCAGTCCACAAACTTCAAAACATTTTTGAGATCATTGTGACACAGAATACATTAACATTAAAGAAATGTATTTTCAGGTCAATAGAAAGGATGAATCTTTTCATTAGCCCTGAATTGTGAATTATCATTTAAGTATCACTTGTCAAGTCACACGGATGTTACAATATATTTAAATATCTATGCAGATCTCCAAGGATATCTCAATATTACAGGGGCTGTTTATGTAGATGCCTATGCACTCTAGCGGTGTAGTTTAGTCACCCTCGAATGTCACGAACTTTGTATCACAAAATGTGAAATACTTTTGAAGGAAAAAACAAAACAAAACAAGCATAAGCAGTTTTGGTAGCTATATCTTAATACTAAGTGGCACACAACGCAAATGGTGTTTCTTGAATTTTCAGCATAGAATCAGGTTACTAAGGAGTGTAACTCTAACCAATAGTGGTATCTAAAAAGGCACATGAAGAGCACAAAACATTTGCAGCAACTAATGAGAGACTTAGTGAACTGGAAGCTCTGCAAAGGGACTATTTTCTTTAAAAAAATGCAATAAGTGAAAATTTATAGTTGCTCATCCTACATCCCACCACTGATTATATGGTTTCAAAATACAATAGAAAAGAAGACAACCACAGGCCAAATCCAAAACGAATTGAAATCAGTGGGAGTATTTCCACCAATTTAAATGGAAATTAAATCAGAGGTCAAAGGAGCAGCACAATCCAGAAAGTACTTGGTTACGTTTTCATAACCATCTACATACGGAAAGGAGAGCACATTTTGAATTTGGCCTACTCCAGCTAAGCACGTCATATTTCATTCTCATTGTCTAATTTATTTACGTTTTTAAACCACACTCATCAGCATGGCATCTAAGCCCCTAATATTTCAGTGGGTAATGTTTTTAGTTTACTTGGGCATTAGAGTTTATGGAGATTACAGCAACAATGCAATTCTTTGTCATTTCACAAACACAACACTGTATACTTTTTCATATTTCACTCCTGAAGTCCTTTTTCAGGTCAAACTCCCAGAAAACCATCACAGTATTGCATTATTAAAATGAATGTGATCACTTTAAAAACTCAGATTATTTAGTAAAAATGAACTGCAGATAAAATAAAATGTATTGTATATCAGGGTCCATGAATGCTTTTTTTATAACCATCAGTCCCTAGCCAGAACATTGTGACTGATTCTTCCAGATGCTTTTCTTAGTACAGTAACCCCTCACTTAACGTTGTAGTTATGTTCCTGAAAAATGGGACTTTAAGAGAAACGATGTTAAGCTGAATCCAATTTCCCCATAAGAATTTATGTAAATGAGGGGGTTAGGTTGCAGAGAAATTTTTTTCACCAGACAAAAGACTATATATATATATACACACACACACACACACACACACACACATATATATGTATACACACACACACACACACACATATATATGTACACACACACACACACACACACACACACACACAGTATAAGTTTGAAACAAACAAATTAATACTGGTACACAGCGATGACGATTGTGAAGCTGGGTTGAGGTGATGAAGTCAGAGGGTGGGATATTTCCCAGGGAATGCCTTACTGCTAAATGATGAACTAGCATTTCACTGAGCCCTCAAGGGTTAACTTGTTAATGTAGCCTCACTCTACAAGGCAGCAGGCATGGAGGGAGGGGAGACAGCATAGCAGACAGACACATACCGTGTGTGTGAGAGAGAGAGATGTGTATTTCCCCTTTAAGTAGCTGACCCCAATCTTAAGTACACTGCCTTGTTAATTAGATCAGCTTGTTGAGATTTGCCGTCCTGAGCCCTGTCGTGTGTCCCCCCTGCTCTATGGAAATGGGGTAAGCGGGATGCAGGAGAAGGGGGGAGGAGGACACTCTGACATTAGTCCCCCACTTCCCTCTTCCCCACGTACAGCAATCAGGAGTCTCTGGGAGCAGCTCCAAGACAGAGGGCAGGAGCAAAAAGCACATGGCAGTGGGGGGGAAGGGACTGCTGGCAATTGATAGCCTGCTGGGCAGCTGCAGCACAGGGAACTTATGGGAGCGGGGAGCTGATAGAGGGGCTGCCAGTCCACCCTGATTTCAAGCCCCCACCAGCTAGCTCCAATGGGCTGCTCTTCCTGCAAGCAGTGGACAAAGCAGGCGGCAGCCAAACAACGTTAGAAGGGAGCATTGCACAACTTTAAACGAGCATGTTCCCTAATTGATCAGCAATGTAAGAATGAAACAATGTTAACCAGGACGACTAAGTGAGGAGTTACTGTACCATGATCCATCCCTTTGCCACCTTGAGACTTGATTACTGCAAAGTGTTCTACATGGAGCAATACATTAAATCTACTGAAGCTTTAGCTAATGCAGAATATGGCAGCCCTTGTGCTAAATGGTGACTCTTAATGACAGCACATATTATCTCTGCTCTGTGATCTTCACTGGCTGCCCACTGGTTTCTAGAGTTCAAAAGGTTTTTTGACCTATAAAGCCTTGGATAGTTTGAGACTTAAGAGACTGCTTCTCTCTCTCCATGGCATACTGTCATAGCCATATCAGCAGAAGTCCTTGTGTTTGATTCCCCATCATTATAAAGGAAGCTGCTAGCTGAGTGGTCTCTGAAGGGGGTTCCTTTCTTTGAAATACTCTGCTCCCCTAGGATCCAAAATAACTTGAATTTGTTGACCTTTGGGGCACATGGCAAAGCCTAACACGGTGAGTGGATGATGGCTGAGGCAACTGGGTGTAGGAACTTTTTCAGGGAGTTTTAATTCACATGACTAGTGAAAATGACATGTGGTAGGAAAAAGTGCTGTTGCTCTAGTTCATTTTTACTTTGTGTCACATATGTTCTCTTGTTTTTAAATATTTATGAACTGCTCCTATAGCTTTGGAGGGTAGCCTTTGGTGTGCAGTTTGTATAAGACTGAAATCTAAACAAAAAACTCCTCGCTGAGTAAGGACTGCAGGGTCAGGCCCAAAGGCATCTTATGAATCATAGAAATGCAGGCTTGGAAGGGACCACAAGGAGTAATCAAGTCCAGCCCACTGTGCTAAGGCAGGACCAAGTAAACCTAGACACTCCCTGACAGATGTTTATCGAGTCTGTTCTTAAAAACCTCAAATGATAGGGATTCCACAACCAGGGCTGCCGAGAGCGGGTTTGGGCCCCGGTGAAAACAAAATTTGCCCCCCCCCAGCAAAGGCGGACCGGCTAAAAATCTTTACACGGGATTTGTATTGATGTGCAAAAAAATAAATAAATATACAATGGATGTCAAAAACAATAGACAAATAATGATACTAAATAATGATACTACCGAGAAAGACAAAAACATCGGGCCCCGAACCCCCTTCCGGACCGCCGGGCCCCGGTAATTTGTACCGGCTTACCCCTCCTCTTGTCGGCCCTGTCCACAACCTCCTTTGGAAGCCTGTTCCAAAGCTTAACTGCCATTATAGTTAGAAAGTTATTCCAAACTTCCCAAATCTCCTATGCTGCAGATTAAAAGCCCATTATGTTTTTTCCTACCTTCAGTGGACATGGAGATCAAATCATCACAATCCTCTTTAGAACAGCTGTTTCCACCTTTGAAGACTGTTATCATGTCCCCCCCCTTGGGTTGTCTTTTCTCAAGAACAACAACATGCCCAATTTTATTTTTAAACTTTTCTTCATAGGTCAGGCTTTCCAAAACTTATCATTTTTGTTGCTCTCCTGTGGACTCTCCAATCTGCCCACGTGTTTCCTAAAGCGTGGCACCCAAAATTGGACACACCAGTCCAGTTGAGGTCTCATAAGTGCCAAGTAGAGCAGGACAATTACCTCCCATGTCTGACATACAACACTCAGGTTAATACTTCCCAGAATGATATTAGCCTGTTTTGCAACTGCATCATCTTGTTGACTTGTATTCAATTTGTCAAATACGAACTATATTTGCTTTATAAATTACAAGTTTACTACTGTAGGATTGATTCTTCTTTGTGTTAGACTACTGTAACTCTCTCCAACTAGTCCTGAATCTATAATATAGTATCTGACAATGCACACATGCTTACACGATCAAGTGCATAAGGGAAACTTCAATTCAAACTGGCAGAACTGTTCCAGACAGATCCCTCAATATGTTCTGTAAAACTATTCAGAATTCCTTCTGGAGTGAAAAAGGTGATTTGATTTTCTGATAGATATGTTTGTGCCAAATGGGCTTCAGCAGAAAAATAAACTTTATTGGCTTATGATAATTAACAGTCTGGACAAAGCCAGAAACTGATGCAGTTAAATCTGCTTTCAGCATTTCAATAACTGATAAATTATACTTCCAACAGTGTAGACAGTTCTGTATATTCACAGGAGATTGAGACAGCCATGTAATTACAACACCAGCAGAATGTTCAGAGAAAGGTCCAATTATCTATCTAGCCAATGCTACAACTGTGTACGTCAATAAGGTTAATGAAAAATGGAAAACTGTACAGCATATATTAATAGGTTCTTGAAAAATGATCAAAACAATATTCCCATTGGCTGGGATTTTCAAAGGAGACTATGGAAGCTAGGCACCCAAATCCCACTGTATGATTGGGTGCTTAACTCCCTTGGGCTCTTTTGTAAATCCCAGGCTATGTGAGTTCACTAATTCTAATTTAACTTTTAAATAAATAATTTTGGGAGAAATCTCCCAAAGTAAAAAGTGACAACATTTTCCTAACAACTGAAGCGGTCAACATTGAAGTTTAGCACATATCCATGTGTAATATTTATTAGCAACTACATATTGCGACTGAATGCGTTCCTATAATACCTCACTGGTCAATAATACCATGGTACACTTTATGTAGCAACATTATATGTAAAGTTATGAATTCCCCCTGAATTATGTTGGTAGCACATGTTCAAACCCACAGAGGCCCAATTAGACAGGAGTGGTTAAGCAGATCTATCTTAAACAAAGGAACGTGTGCTTACTTCAATTTACATGTGAGTAGTAAACAAGGTCTTTCAGACAGCAATGGGGCTGGAACAGACCAATCTGCATTTTAGCAAACAACAGCATGGAACCTCTTTCATCACAAGACTCATTGTCTCCATTCTCAATTGTGGGAATGAACTTTGTGTAAGCGGGTAATCCTCAGGAAAGTGCATTTGAAAGGGAACACCCCAGGGTCTCTCTCCCTATCCATCTCGCTCTTTCATCAAAGTAGAGAGAAGAAACAAGCCCTTTGGATTTTGAGGCCATATCCTGACTTGAAAATTTGGGCAGCCATGTTACTGGGAACCTATGAGAAGAATTTTACCTTGAGCCAAGTCTAGTTTGTTAAGTTTAGTTACTAGAAATCATTTTATCTTCATTTTTCTTATAACCATTTCTGACTTTAATGCCTTATACTTGTACTCGTAGTTAAGTAAACTAATTCAGTGTTGTCTTTAAACTGAACTGTGGGGGTAACTCCATTTAAAGTAGCAAACTGTTGTACATTGACCCCTTTCATGGGCAATGGTACTCCAATATATATCTGGAGTGCCGAACACACCTTTTTGGAGGAAAATCTGGAACTGGGAGTATGTTGGGGTCACTTTGCAAATAATAACCCAGGCTGGTGAAAGCCAGCATGTGACTGGAGTGTGCTGGCAGGCTGCAGTTATACACAGACACTGAGGGTGTGACCTGCCTGCTGTTTGAGAGGGGCCCAGGTTTGGACTTGCAGCAGCGAACCATTGTAAGATACCCAAGGTTGCAGGACAGTTGATGACACAGTCCCTCACTCATGTGGATTGCAGTCTGGAATGTCATACATATGCAAGATGGAGAATGGAATACCAGATCAACCAGTTTTCCCCATTAGCTGAATCATATTTAGATGTGTAATAAATTAATGGCTAAAACACGTTTGTATAGTATACGACCAATATAATGAAAACCTGCATAACAGATTATGTCAAAGAAATTGTATTAATTTAGAGCTGCATTATCAAGCATTCACATTATTTTGTCTTTAATCCAGTTAACTTTGTATCCGCTTCACATTTCAATTCAAACGGAATGACTAACATCTACTTTGTGTCCTCCTACACTTGCCTCCTTGTTTGCTACTAAGAAACCCTCTGCACTTATCACCCGTTCCCAGACTCAGTCTTCTATGGTTCTACTCAGGACTCCTCCTTTAAAGCACATTTCTCTCACAGGCCTATAATCCTCAGACTTTCCTCCAGAAAGAGTTGTCAAAATAAGTGGATAGAAGAAAATTAAATAAAAATGTCAGTATCAAGGCCTATCTAAACAGCACCTCTCAATTACTTGCTTTCCCTGGAATCCTCCCTCTTCCTTTGTCTTGTCTTGAAGATAAAATATGGACTGTCACACCTTCCTTGCTTCCTAAATCCCTAGCCCACTTTTGGCAATGTACACATAAATTAAGAACAAATGAATGATGGTAAGTTCACCTCTTGTTCTGGTTTCTTCTGTGCTTTGTAACAGAAAATGAATCCATTTCCAATCAAATTTCATTGCAATAACTACTTGAAGTTATTGACAAAAAGTGAGTTTAGCATGCTCTGAAACATTCTCCTTCTAAAATAACTATTCTTTTCCATTTTAAACACTAACAATTCATCTGAAATATTAGTGTATTCCTTGTCCCTCTTTCTTCTGACCTCTGGATATTGTGCCCCAGGACTTGGCCTACATGGACAACAGCTAATTATAACAAAGGAGAACTGTCCTAATTTTGAGAAAATCAAAACAGATAATCAAAATTATCCCTGTAGATAATGTAATAACTTTGACTGTCTGAAAATTTTGATACATAGGGTTAAGAGGAATTTAAGAAATGTCTGGCTTGATAGCATATTCCCTTTAAGAAATGATTACTTATGGGAAGGTCTTCATTTCAAGAAATCTACAGATCATTTGGGTGCTCCTTTGATGGGTTCATAACCAATAGATGCCAACTATTATAAACAGCACAATTATTCTGGACTTGTTCTGAGAAATGGGATGTGCACAAACATGACTTATTTCCTTTAACATGACAAATATCCATGGGGGAAATTTTCTTTAAGTTCAGTTTGCATTTTGGGTGAAAGTTCAAGATGGTTTTTATTTTACTCAATCTTTTAATTTTTTATGAAGTGTACATTTGAAAGTATTTAATAATTCATACGTTTAGCCTCCCTGTCTTTGGAAATCAACTGCAACTTCATGGTTGGAAGGACTCTATAAAACACGGCACTTTATGGCTCACGGAGTACATGGGGTTACATTAAATAATGGATATTTAATTGAAAACTATTTAGAACTGCCCATCAGTAAGAGCATTTTTGGGATTTCAGCATATGGCAGTGTATTATATTTAATAAGGCTTTTCAAATCCTGAGTCTTTGCAACTTTGATTTCATTTCCCTGATTACACAAGTTGTTCATATGATTGATGGGAAACAAAAAGGATGGATGGAACACAGTGGATCCATGGCATGAAATCTATTCAAAGCTGAACTTTTTGAATAACGTCTAAGAATAACATCTCTAAAGAAATAATGAACTTTAGGAAGTTCTTCACGGAAAATGCAGAATCTGAAAGCAGAAGTAAAATTCTATTTGTGCTATTCAGAATATATGACAGATTGTTGAGATAAAAATAAAGGCAGAGCTCTGGGTCATCTCCAAATCCTTCACTAACATTGTGGGGGAGATTCTATTTCTCTCCAATCTGGATTCAGGGCACAGAGCTCTTCTGCAGCAAAACCATGACTGCAGTAATCATGGCCCACTGTTCTCTTATCTCTGGGAGGTTTTGGCCAATGGCTCTACATTGGCTGTGAATACATTTTCCAAGCACCTGCCATTTTTCATAGAATCAAAGGATTGGAAGAGACCTCAAGAGGTCTTCTAGTCCAGTCCTCTGCACTCAAGGCAGGGGTAAATATTATCTAGACCATCCCTGACATGTGTTTGTCTAACCTGTTCTTATAAATCTTCAATTATGGACATTCCACAACCTCCCTCGGCAATTTATTCTAGCGCTTAACTACCCAGACAGTTGGGAAGTTTTTTCCAATGTCCAACCTAAACTGCCCTTGCTGCAATTTAAAACCATTGCTTCTTGTCCTATCCTTAAAGATCAAGAAGAATGTCTCCCCCTCCTCTTTGTAACACTTGTACTTGTAAACTTGAAAACTTTTATGTATCAGTCCTCTCTTCTCTAGACTACACAAACCCATTTTTTTCAGTCTTCCCTTATAGGGCATGTTTTCTAGATCTTTAATAATTTTTGTTGCTCTTCTTTGGACTTTCTCCAATTTGTCCACATCTTTCCTGAAATGTGGTGCCCAGAACCGGACACAATACTCCAACTGAGACCTTATCAGTATGGAATAGAATGGAAGAATTATTTCTCGTGTCCTGCTTACAACACTCTTGTTAATACAATGCAGAATGATTGTTGCAAAAAAAAAAAGCAAACGTGTTATACTGTCGACTCATATATAGCTTGTGCTCCACTATAACTCCCATATCCCTTTCAGATGTACTCCTTCCTAGGCAGTAATTTCCCATTTTGTAAGAGTGCAACTGATTGTTCCTTCCTAAATGGAGTACTTTGCATTTGTCTTTATTGAATTTCACCCTATTTACTTCAGATCCTTTCTCCAGTTTGTCCAGATCATTATGAATTTTAATTCTACCCTCCAAAGCACTTGTGACCCCTCCCATATTGACTCTCTATGCCATTATCTAAATCACTGATGAAGATATTGAACAGAACCGGACCCAGAACTGATCCCTGCGGGACCCCACTTGATATGCCCTTCTAGTTTGACTGTGAACCACTGAAAACTACTCTTGGGAATGATTTTCCAACCAGTTATGCACCCACCTTTTAGTAGCTCCATCTAGATTGTATTTCCCGAGTTTGTTTATCAGAATGTCATGTGAGACAGTGTGAAAAGCCCTACTGAAGTCAAGATATACCACATCTACAGCTTCCCCCATCCACAAATCTTGTTACCCTGTCAAAGAAAACTATCAGGTTGGTTTGACATGATTTGTTCTTGACAAATCCATACTGGCTGTTACTTATCACCTTATCTACTAGGTGTCTGCAAATTCATTGGTTAATTGATTGATTGATTGATTTTTCTTTGTATGTCCTGTGAAAAGAGGTAGCTACCACAGATCTTAGGTCTGGTCTACACAGAAAACTTAGGTCAACCTAGTTACATCACTTATGGGGGTGCGAATTTTCACACCCCTCAGAGACATAGTTACTTCACCCTAAGGACTTGTCCACACTGGCATTTACAGCACTGCAACATTCTCACTCAGGGGTGTGAAAAAACACCCCCTTGAATGCTGCAAGTTTCAGCGCTGTAAAGTGCCAGTGTAGAGAGTGCACCAGCGCTGGGAGTGGTAACTATTCCCCTCACGGAGGTGTTTTTTTATAGCGCTGGGAGAGCTCTCTCTCAGCACCCTGCCGCGACTACATAGCCACATTAAAGCGCTACCGCTGCCGTGCTGCCACGGCCAGCACTTTAACGTTGCTAGTGAAGACAAGCCCTAAGCCTTGATATAGTTGCCACTGGGTCGACAGAAGAATTGTTCCATTGACCTAGCTACCACCTCTTGAGGGGATGAATTTATAACAACAATGGCAAAACACCTTCCATAGCTCTGGCAAGCACCTACACTACAGTGCTATGGTGACATTGCTGTGCTACTGTAAAGCTTATAGTATAGACATAGCCTGAGTGTCATGGTGCACAAGGGACTGCTTCTTCCTCATCCATAATATAGTGGACTCATATTAGGATTACTGCATTTGAGACTCTGTGGCTGCAGGAGGACTCAGAGGGTTTAGCATCAACTTACACAAAGGCAGTCAGGGCAGTTTATTGAAGTTTCTCTGTCTCACACAATGGCTAGGTCTGCATTAAAGAACTTACAGTGGCACAGCCATGTCGCTGCAGTTGTGTCGCTGTAAGGTCTCCTGTGTGGCCGCTCTATGCCGGCGGGAGAGAGCTCTGCAGCGAGCATAAATAAACCACTCCCAACAAGCAGTGGTAGTTATGTCAGCAGGAGAGTGTCTCCCACTGATGTAGCGCTGTCCACACTGGCACTTTTGTTGGTGAAATTTGTTGGTCCCAGAGATTTTTTTCACACCCCCAACCAACAAAAGTTTTACCAACAGAAGTGCTAGTGCAGACAAAGCTCACAAAAGAATAAGTACAAATTGTACTGTGATACTGAGAATTAGGGGACATAAAAGAGAATATGAGCACTAGAGATTACACTGAACCAGACCCCCTGATTTGAAACCCTCAACCCAACAAACTCTGAGAAAGTTTAATTCCACATTTAAAAAATGTGACCTCTCTGTAATTGGCCCAAACTAGAACACAATTCCTAAATTTTCAGCTGAAAGTTTGCATCTGGAGCTAATTTTGTAACTCTAGTCCATATTATGATTAAATTCCTTCCTAAATCATAATCACAGAATATTAGGGTCGGAAGAGACCTCAGGAGGTCATCTAGTCCAACCTCCTGCTCAAAGCAGGACCAACCCCAACTAAATCATCCCAGCCAGGGCTTTGTCAAGGCAGGCCTTAAAAACCTCTAAGGAAGGAGATTCCACCACCTCCCTAGGTAACCTATTCCAGTTCTTCACCACCCTCCTAGTGAAATGGTTGGATATTAGGAAAAACTTAGACCTCCCCCACTGCAACTTGAGACCATTGCTCCTTGTTCTGTCATCTGCCACCACTGAGAACAGCCTAGCTCCATCCTCATTGGAACCCCCCTTCAGGTAGTTGAAGAGAAGGTTACTCACCTTGCAGTAACTGAGGCTCTTCGAGATGTGTGTCCCTGTGGGTGCTCCACTCCAGGTGACACTGCATCCCAGCAGCGTTGATCGGAGACCTTCAATAGCAGTGCATGGTCGGGAGCATGCACTCAGCTGCTGTCTCGGGGCCTCGTTAGAGTCTGCCTGAGTGTGCGCGTCCCGCATCCCCCTCAGTTCCTTCTCTACTGTAGAGATGTTAGAATAATACTCCAAAATAGAGGGGAGGAGGGTGAGGAGTGGAGCACCCACAGGGACATACATCTCTAAGACCCTTAGTTACTGCAAGGTGAGTAACCACCTCTTCTTCAAATGCTGTCCCTGTGGGTGCTCCACTCCAGGTGAATGTGGAGCAGTAACCATTATGGCTGGTGGGACTTTGGAGTTGCAGCAGTAACAACTGTAGACAGTACTGTGTGGCCTACTATGGTGTCTGCAGTGGTATCCTGTGTGATAGCATAGTATTTGGCAAATGTGTGGTCAGATGTCCACATGACCGCCTTGCAGATGTCAATAATAGGTAAGTTATGGAGGAGGGCAATGGATGTTGACATCACCCATGTAGAATGAGTTCGGATGCCCTCGGGTGGTTGGGCATTCTGAGTTTGGTAACAGGATCTCATGCAGTCAGAGATCCACTTGGAAAGTCATTGCTTAGAGATAGCAGCACCCTTCAATCTCTTGGCAGTGGAGACAAATATCCAAGGGGATTTATGAAATGGTTTAGTCCTGTCTGGATAAAAGGCGATTCCCCATCTGACGTCGAGGGTATGTAGTGCTGCTTCGTGCGGAGTCTTATGAGATTTGGGATAGAATGCAGGTAAGTATATTGGTTGGTTAAGGAGGAAGGTTGACACCAGCTTAGGGAGAAATTTAGGATGGGGTTGCTATGTAACTTTGTCTTTAGAGAAGGTTGTGTAGAGAGGGTAGGCCATCACAGCACTTATTTCCCCAACTCTTTTCGCTGACGTTATGGCAACCAAAAAAGCTACCTTCATAGACATGTGAAGAAGGGATGAGGTAGCTAAGGGCTCAAAGGGAGGTTTCATAAAATTGCAAAATACTAGGTTGAACTTCCAGGTGGTTGCTGGTGGATGAATCTCAGGTAGAGATTTTGCAGGCCCGTGAGAAAGCGTTTTTTGTGGGGTGGGCAAAGAGTGAATATTCGTCCAGCAAATCATGGAAGGTGGTGAGGACTGCTAGGTGTACTCTGATGGAGCTGAGTGAGAGCCCGTCCTGTTTTAGTTTCAAAAGGTAGTCTTGGATTTTAGGGAGGGTCACGGCATGGGGCATCAAGCATTTATGGGAGCACCACACGGAGAAGCGTTTTCACGTAAGTCTTACGAGTGGAGTCTCTTCTACTGTGCAGGAGGACATACCAGACCTGCTCACAACAGGCTAGTTCGTGGGTCTGGAATCATGAAGGAACCATGCCATCATATGGGGTTTCTGGAGCTGTGGATGAAGAAGCCGGACGTTGTCCTGAGAAAGCATATTTGGTCTGTTGGGGAGAGTCCATGGAGGACAGATGGGCATGCGTAGCAGGTAAAGATACCATGTCTGTCTGGGCCAAACCGGGGCAACAAGTATGACCTAGGCCTTATCATCTCTGATCTTGCATAGAACCCTATGCATCAGAGTGATCGGTGGAAAAGGGTACATGAGGGAGTTGTTCCACGGGATGAGGAACGCATCTCCTAGGGATGCAGTCCTGAGCAGGGCGAGCCTTACCATGAGGTGAACTGAGGCGGCCGAGTCAGGTGCCAGACTGTGGCGGGGGAGCGGGGGAGCGCCACTAGGACCCAGAGTGTAAAAATTGTGTCTGCTGGTGGTGCATATGTATTCTCTCTGCTCTAGATGCACAGAGATGGTGGGGTGCTGTGCTGGAGGAAGGAGGGCACGAGAGACATAACAGGCAGGCAGGAGAGAGAGGGTGAGAGGGCATTACACTCCCATGCCACAAAGGTATGATGCCCACCTACACAGACACCACAGCTGTTACACTACGTCCCATCCACCCCAGCGTGCCTCAACATCTAGCCACCTTAATTTGGCCTTTAGGATGGATGTCCATTTATTCATTTTGGTATTATCAAAGAGTGATACCAAATGAAAACATGAAAGCCAAAATCATAGCTAGATGACAAAGTAGATTGGGAAAGTGGATTAATTTTTTAACAGAGGAAAAAAAGATACTTCATAAATTCATTCACTTTTTGAAAACTATAAATCTTTAGTTCTTAATTTTTTTCATTACATGATATGATTACTTATGCAATAAGCAGCTTGTACTTGAATATTACACAAAACTTGACAATCTTGTCATCCTCTCTCTAGTAGACATTATGGTGGTAATTAGGTTTTTAAGGTATCTTCTTTACCTTTTAATGCTACACTGAATACAGTCAAAATTGCCAGAATAGTTAGAGTATAAGCAGAGACAATGGTGCTTTGATACAGAGGCAACGGAGTGAAACATGGGCATCCATTATTTCCTCATGAAGACCTAAATGGCAGTTTAACCACACATGTTCTGCACTCTCTAGTGATAGAGCAAAACCTTACAATAATATTTTTCAAGGCATTAAAATTAAGTCTTAAATAAAATCTCCAGCTGTTCAACAGAAACACCTTGCAGGGACATTCATTTAGCGAGTTCCATATTTTGCTCTACGGCTATCAGATGAACTGCAGGTGCAATTCAAGCAGCTCCATTCATTCACTGAGCATGCAGGGCCTCTCTGTGGGATAAAGCTGTACATTTTAAACTTAAAATGGTTTAAAATTGTTATAGAGAAACCTGTGCAAAAGGCTGGGTGATTACTCATATGTGTAATAGTGGTTTATTTCAGCTTAGTTAAATCTTTTCCTAATTGGCTTAACCTAAACAAAACTAATCACTCATACCAAAATAATATTTATATATTATTATTATTAAAGAATGTTCACACAAAATTCTGCATGAATTCAACTATTTTTGGTTTAAATTCACACTTTCAAGTTATATCGTTACAACTCTCCCATGCCGACAAGGCTTCAGCAACTACCCACTAACTGAACAACACTTGCAGTATCCCAAGAGGTCACACAAAGAAGGAAGATGAATGAGCCATGAAGAATTAAAAAAATGCAGCTTCAAAATGAAGAGGTGTATTGTACACCTGTGTACTTGGGGAAGAGGGTCAATATAAAACAGTGTGCAACTGTCGGGTATTCATACATTAAAGAGTGAACAGCCTTGTACTGTTTTAATCCATAACTCAGAGGAAGGCTTCTTCCCTGCTATACCCAAACTGTACTAGCAGCAGACACTGGAAGCAAGTATTGCTTTGTATGGCTAGCCAGGGCCGGCTCCAGGCACCAGACAGCCAAGCATGTGCCTGGGGCAGTGCTAGGTAGGGGGCGGCAGTCTGGGGATTCTGGGGCAGCGGTTTGGTTTTTTTTTGCTTCGGCACTTCGGCGGTGGCCATTTTCTTTTGCTTCGGCTGGGGTATTTTTTTTTTATTTTTTTTTTTGCTTTGGCACTTTCGCGGCAGCCATTTTATTTAAAAAAAATTTTTTTTTTGCTTGGGGTGGCCGAAACGTTGGAGCCGGCCCTGTGGCTAGCAAATCATTTCTGAGCTATAAACAGTATGGTTATAGGTAGACATGAATTAGATTCTGCAGGAATTTCTCAACTGTATGAATTATTTTTAGCTTCACAACTATTATTGTCTGTGTACAGCATATAGAACATGTAGCAATTCCTCCTACTATCAGAGTAAAGAAATTTGAATGGTGCAGATTTCAAAGATTGAAATTATTGTTCTGGAATGTGGAAGTTGCCTGCACAAACATTTTGGAAGACTATTTGTGCATCAAAGTTAGAGCTTGTCACCCCCCACCCCTCTTTACAATGTCTGGAAGTAGACAGGTTATAACATTAAGATTAGCACCTTTTTTACTAATGCACTGTATGTCTTCTGCATGCCACTTTAAAAATAAGCTTAGGACTTAGGGTGAACATTTAGTCATTTTTTCTCTCCATATTTTGAAAAACAGTTGAAACAACTACTTGAAACATGGCACAAACGAGTTTTAGTTTTCAAGCAGGTTTTTGCAGCGAAGTTACCAACTCTGAAAACAGGACTAATAAGAATAATTCTGACAGACCTATCAATGCAGCATTATAAACAAGTATCAGAGGGTAGCCGTGTTAGTCTGTATCCACAAAAACAATAAGGAGTCCGGTGGCACCTTAAAGACTAAAAGATTTAATTGGGCATACGCTTTCATGGGTAAAACACCCACTTCTTGCATCTGAAGTGGGTGTTTTACCCACGAAAGCCTATGCCCAAATAAATCTAATAGTCTTTAAGGTGCCACCAGACTCCTTGTTGGCATTATAAACTGAGATTGATACAGTCATTTTGAAAAGATAAAATCCAATAAGATACTAGTTTCTTCTCTGAAGGGGGAGGAAGCTATACAAAATGACATTTTAAAGCTAAGTAAATATACTATAACAGGGAGGGCAACATCATGATGAGAAATGTAATGCCAACTGTCTGCAGAGATTTCTTTTGCTGCACCTGAAAATAAATGCACGTTCACATTTTATTTATTTCTTTAGGACTGTTATTGTCAGTCTCAGATGGAGAAGAAAATTCTTTACAACAGACATCCAAAATGAAGTCTGAAAACTATCACACGGCCTTTTGAGGGATGGTTTCATATTTGCTGCTTAAACGAATATTTGCTCTAGGTAGTGCCTCTGTATATCTTATTTTTTGGAAGCACTTGTATTAGAAAGCTGTTAATTCTATTCCTCACACCCACTTCAGGAGTTACTAAAGAGCAATGCAAGCATTCATTTCTGTGTACTTCAGCTAATCAGTTTGATTAGGTTTTAGGTTTCAATTTGAAGAGCTAAAATAGTTTTTGACAAAAAAGAAAAAAAAATCTTCAGTAAATTTTTCTCAATTTAGATCCTCATCTTAGTATCACTGAAGTAAATGAAAAAATCAAGAAAGTAGGATTGGGTCCTCACACAGGAAAATATTTCCAAGTCTAAGGCAAGAAATAAGCTTTGCATATTATTGGAGGACTAAGTCATAACCAATATGCTTTTTAACATTTCCCAAATTCCTTCAATTTCACTTCTGCGGTGAATGCAATTTTGATTTGAATTCTGTGCTGAAATCTCATTATGAACAGCAGTAGATATTGGATTTAGGAATTTAAACATTATCTTTTACCTTTATTTTAGAGATTATGCCACACTTCTTGTAATGCCAAATATAAATGTGTCAGATATTTTAATTTGCAACTGCATAATTAGATACAATTCTATTATTCTCCAGAGTTGCTAACAGGTCTAATATACTGATATTTTCCCTCTGAATACTGAAAGTAAGGCAGATTACAGTTAATGCAATGACTGCATGATCTAGTCTGCTAGGGAATTCCCATGACTAATACTATGCCAGTGGCGCTGATTGCTTAGTAAAAAACTGGCTACTGGGAAGTGAAAGCAAACTTTCATTAGATACATCATATTGTTCAATCAATTGATAAGAATAAAACAGATATGCTTAATCCCAGCTAAGGTAATTAAGGGTCCTTCAAAGGATTGTTACTTGAAAAATGGTGACAATAAGAACAAACAGATGACTTCCCCAAAGACTATTGTTTATATACATGAGCTATAATTAGGTTTTCCCCTCCTTTCCTTCCCTTTATATTGGCCTTTGGCAATAACGTATACAGTATATTACTTCCTTTCTCCTTATTTTGAAACTTCCCCTCCCCTTCATTCTTCCAAAGTTTTCTTCTGGCTGATGATGGAATGGACTGAGATGCACTTTCCTTATGGAAACCAAAAGTACTGGGTCAAATTCAGCCCTGGTTTGAGCAGAGACATCTCCATTAAAATGAACTGAATTGCATCTGTTTACTCTAATATTGAGTTTGGCGCATTTGGGGAAAATTGTGCAGTCTCTACTAAACTGGATTACCCACAAGCTCAGCTTTGGTAGCCTGCCTGCTAGCATATAAACTACTGCTAATGTAACATCAGGTCAGCAAGAGCCCTGTTTATCTGGAGTACAATTAGAAGTGAAGCCCTTAATGTCAGTTGAAATTTTCAAGGTGGTTTTATTGTGCAAGAACAGCCACTAACTATATACAGATCTTTAAAAGACATTGTTTCTATGCAACAGAAAAAATATTTTCAGAGGCTATATATCTGGCAAAGATAATGAGACCTGAACAGTTCAGGCTTTTAAAAATATTAAGTAGAATACCCTTTTGATATTGTTGAAAATCCCATGCTCTCTGGAATAGATTTCTTTAAAAAAACCTGTTTTCTCCCTGTTGGCTAAATCTGATTTAATTTTGTCTTAATAACCTTAGAGTATTGAGCCAATTTAACTAAGTACCAAAATAAGTTCTGAAAATGGATTTTTTTTCCCTTCAAATAAAATCCCTTCAGTGACTTGAAAGTAAACCTTCAACTGGCATCCAGTCAATAGTGCAGATCTTCAGAGGAAATCTCCATAATGCACCTTCCATGGAGACCTCCTACCATGCCCCCCTGCTCAAATACTAACTGGTTGTTGGAAGCAGATGTCCCCTTAACACTACAAGGCTCGTTAGAGAATTTTGAAAGCATTACCTCCCCAGCGGCCAATCAGAGCTCTGCATTTCTGAACCCCCTGGAAAAATCTATCAGCATTCTCTCAAGCCATACCTTTAAGGTTCAGCGAGAGAGAGAGAGAGAATGAATGTTGGTTAAGTGTGCCCTCTGGGAAATAAATTTTGCTCAAACACAACACAAGAGGAAAACCCAACAAGATGACAAAAAGATGTAATAATATTCAGATGCCCTCCCACAAGGACAAATTCAATGTCATCTCCCTAGAAACTTAGAAGTACTCTCCCTTTCCATGCCCTGCCACATCTGCCATCCACCCACTCAATATGTCCATCCCAAACCACACAACTTCTCCTTACTCTGGGTTTTACATTCACTTTACTTTTCACGTTTCTGGATGTTCTGCCTTTTTATTCCCTCTTTCCAAGTTTCTGATGACTAGCCACATCCATTTGCAGTTGGAAAGAGTGCCTACCATTACCTGCTATTCTCCCATGTGGGCAAGTGGCTACCTCCCTACATGGTATTGTTCCCATCATTTGTTGGCGAATGAGCAACAAGCAGACAAATGGATAGGTACACAGTAGCTGCTTGATGCTTTTACCCTCACCCACCTAACAGAAATGGAAGCTTCCTGCAATTAGGATGGAGATTTGGCCTTAATCGCTCTGTATCAGTTTAAACATCAGTAACAAGAAGTGTTGTGAGGTTTAACTCCCTCATTCCTGACTTTTCCAGCGATGAAGAGTATGTGGATCAATGACATCTGGAGAAAGAGGTAGAAGACGGAGCAGTAGGGTTTGCGGTGTCTGGGGATCAAACAGAAGGAGCACTGGTTTAGTCAGAAGAGGGGGAGAATGGCAGGGAGTGGGGAGCAGTGGCCTGGATGGGGAGTCTACACAGCCAGTCAACATGTGAGGTAAAGACAGAGGCCCAGAGAAGCCACTAGCTGGCATGCTGCTTTAAAGCAATGTTGACAATTCTCATTATTTTGTCATGAGTCTAGTGATACTTGATGTTCTTCATAAAGCCTCAACTCCTGGATTATCTGAAAATCTCATCTGGTTTTTTTAAAGTAAATTTCTAGCTCTCACAGTTGTGAACAAAGTTTTGAAAACATGAACCCAAAGGCTTAAAAACCAGAAGATGAATAAAAAGAACAAACATTTGTTTTCTAAAATCTCATGATTTTAATGACATTCACATGATTTTTGTGAGGCTTTAAAAAAACAACAACACGGGATTGGCAAATACTACTATACCAGTGAAAGAGCAGAATGGCAGCTACACACCAGTGGCAAGCAGCAAGAGAAAGCTGAAGGAACAAGGCAAGGGAAGAGCTGGTTTATAGGACCAGCTTTGTAGTATTCAAAGTTTTAATCTCTTTTGGAGTACTTGGATCTTTCCTGAACTTCTTGTGCAGCAAGATATTGCTTTGAAATGAAAGAGTTAATAAATGAATGCTCAAATATATTGAGACCCTTTGCTAAAGGTGCTATTCAAGTGCCAGTTATTCCAGGAGACCTGCAGACACTTAAAAATGCATACAATATCACTACGGATGCAGTACCTTAATATTAATATATCATACCAATTAGTTAGATGTTTTTACTTATGGTGTTAGCGTTGAAAAAAAATTAACCACAAATAAATAATAAAAATGTAACATAACACAAAGACATACTAGCAAAACAGTAACATATTCCATTTTAGGAACTTATGATGGCTGTAAATATATGTTATCTGTAACCTCCATAGGGTCCTTTTAGGTTTTCCCTGTACAGCAACAGATCCTCCTGCTATACCCTAAACCTTTCTATACCAAACACCTTCTGTGAGCAAGCCATGTGAGATATCATACTAAACAGACCGTTAAATTCTCTCCTTCCCCACTTTGTAGTACAATAGGATTAGTTGAAAAATCATAAGATTTCAACAAAGTTTCCCTGGAAAAAAAATTGTTTAATGAACATTTTTTATTTTCAATAATTTTATTTCAGAAACATTTCAAATTTGGTTTCAAAATGAAATTTTCATTTAAAGCTTTTTTTCCCCACTTTAAATTATTTGTACATTATTTCATGACGTCAGGTATTGTAGTGCATAACATGTAAAGCTGGGCTGGGTTGGAAAAATAATATTTTTAAGCGTTCAATATTTTTCCTATCCTGACTTGGGATGAAAAATTGAAATGTATAGATATACTTAGTAAAACTCCTATTTGAAAATGTGTTGACTGACATGCAAAGATGACTTCAGCTAACCCTGCCAGACAGAAGTGGCATGTAAAAAAATGTCCACATATTTTGAACAACTTTGTAGTACTGCTAAATTTTATACATTTCAAAGATCAATTTTCAACATTGATACAGATAATGAATACTACAGAATGTGTAAGTAAAATACCCAAATGATCACACAATATTTTCTGCTAACTTATCCTGCTGTTAAAAATTCCTCACCCCTCCCCTGAGAAATTCTACTGACAATAAGACTATTCAGTTACTTCAGAGGATTTCCTGCTGTAAAGTCAAGGTAATTAATTTATTTTTTTCCCCCCAATGAGTTGCCTGAAGCAGTTATGTGTAGGTAGCAGAAATGAGTTTTTATCTTCAAACTTCTCTCTTTAACCATTTAAAGGGAAGTGTAAGCTTTCATTGAACTGAAATAATAGTTGTTTGAATGATTGTTTACATCAAGGAGCGCACATAGGCCACCATCTTGCAAACACTTTATGTATCTGAGTAGTTTTAGTCATAGAATCATAGAATATCAGGGTTGGAAGGGACTTTAGGAGGTCATCTAGTCTAACCCACTGCTCAAAGCAGGACCAATCCCCAATTTTTGCCCCAGATCCCTAAATGGCCCCCTCAAGGATTGAACTCACAACCCTGGGTTTAGCAGGCCAATGCTCGAACCACTGAGCTATTCCTTGCCCCCCTATTTATAGTCTCAATAAATTCAGTGGGTCACCTTACATATGTTAGCGACTTAAGGCGGATGAGGTAATATCTTTTATTGCACCAACTTCTGTTGGTGAGAGAGACAATCTGTGGAGTTTACAAAGGACTCTTCAGGTCTGGGAAACACACTCAGTGTCACAGTCTGTTAGCTGTGACAGAGTACATTTCATTCAATAATAACAACGCTGCATATATAAAGTCACTCTTGTGTGTTTGCTGGATTGGGGCCATAGTGGATAGAATCTGGGGGTAATTCTGCAGTTGTATGATTTTGGGATCAATTTAATTTCAATCCAATGTCCCAAAATCTTACAGAATACCAACAAAACGAGTAATTAAGTTACATTCAATTCTGCATCTGTTCTTATTTTAAGGCATTTTTAAATATCTAAAACAGCCCCAGGATTTCAAAATTAGAAAATGTTGAGGATCATGGGACTGTATTCTCTAAGCACAGCTAATTCTGTCAGTTTGGGGGTCTCTTAGACCAATTCATATGAGATGGTCGTCCAGAAATCATTGGGTTAGCAAGACTTCATTAACATGCTAAATAGGTTACTATTTCATCCTGTCATGGGGGGAGGGATAGCTCAGTGGTTTGAGCATTGGCCTGCTAAACCCAGGGTTGTGAGTTCAATCCTTGAGGGGGCCATTTAGGGATCTGGGGCAAAAATTAGGGATTGGTCCTGCTTTGAGCAGGGGGTTGGACTAGATGACCTCCTAAGGTCCCTTCCAACTCTGAGATTCTATGATATTTCAGTATTCAAGAACACTCCAACAGAAATCCTGAAAATATTTTCTGAGAAACTCGGCAACTTTTTAGCTATGCCAAGGTTTCTGTCTGAACATTACATGTGCAAACTGATAAGTGATGTCCTTTTTCACCAACCCTTCATGGAAGAACTCATCTATGACATCTTATACAATATGCTTAAAATTTTGCAGAGTGGGAGAAATATAGTGGTTCAGCATAGCACGTCATAACGTATTTGCTGTATTCTACTCTAAACATGATCTGAAGAAAGGGGTGTTAGCATGCCAAAAGGAAGGCCACATATTTTTCATGCTATAGCTAATCTCCTCATGAGCTAAACTTCAGTGTCCACCAGCCCTAGTTATATTGTTAATGGGTTTTACCATATTGACCGTACAAAATCGGGCTATGCTGATTGACTAATACTTGGATCTCTTCTCCAAAAGTATAGCATGCAAACATCCCAACTTATTAGTGGGATATCATGGTCATCCATTTTAAGTATGCATATTCTTTTTTTGTCCTGTTAAAATTAATCTGTTTAAAGTTTAATTTTAAAAACCTAAGTATGCACACCAGTAATAATGCAACAAAGATAATAATGCTGGCACTTTAATAACCTAGTTACTAAAATATCTACCTTTGCTTTGTTAAAATTCTGAAACTGAGGTTAGAAGATGCAATATTAATATTCATCCATTGTGTAGCACACCTCCAGAAATCCCAGATGCATTCCATTTCGGGGATCCTGATGACTAACAGAATATCAAGTTGTGCAGTGTAGGCCTACATGCAGCAAGAGTGCGCTTTCATTAAATGAATGTTCTAATTTATAAAAGCACTCTTGTGGGCAAAAGAAGTCACCATCACACAGCAGAGTTGACAACTTCTATGTTGTTAATAATTTCACCCACAAAACAGCACCAGGAAAATTACTTTTTTTGTCTAGTGCACATTTGTGAATTTTATAAAGCATGTGGATAAAACAGAAATACGTTGGGCATCAAAGCTGAGGGGGGGAGATACAGACAAGGATTCAGATTTATCTATTAAAGCATCACAAAAATGAAACAGAGTTCTGGGAGCAGACATTTTGCCCTGAAGGTGACATTTAGCCAAAGCATTCATCTGCAGAATTGTTCTTTAGTTTTACTATTCAAAGTTCAAATTCTACACACTGGGACTCTTGAATCTTATTCACGTGGTCAACAGCACTCATTGCTGCAACAGAGAAATCTTAGAAAGGGATCAAAAGCCATACTAAAGGGCAAAGAAGAGCTGCAGGCAATAATCAAACAAAAGAAAGGATTTGTCTCATACATACAGACAGCCAAGTAAAATTAATCTTAAGGATTGCTGTGGAAAGTAAATATAGTATTGTTGCTATTTTATTTGGAGATCAAAAGTTGTAATATGATTGTGTGTGTGTATGTTATATCACATATCATATTGGAAAAGGTAGCCAGCTTCCTTTCCTCCACCCCACCACAAATTAAGACCTATATGGCTGTTCATCCGTCAGCATAATTAGGAAATTAAAAAGAGACCTATATTGTAATTTTATCCAATACAGGATGGTCTGGTATATTTTTTACTGCTTTTTCCAGTCTTGCTATACTGGCACCAGATGATGAGATAAAAACTCACATTTTCTTGCTCTTTTAGCTGTCAAACCCTCTGTTACAAAATGACTCAATGGATGAGCTGCAGAATAAGGCCCAGATCCTGAAAAGACTTAATCACTTTCTTGACTTTATGTGCATGACCAGGCCCATGGATGCCACATACATAAAGCTAAGTCTTTGCAGGATTAGGCCCTAATAAGAAACATGCTCACTGGAAAACATCTTTGCTTCTATCAGTTTATATAAGAAGTAAACCCAAATGGTATTTGGGTCAATAGATTCCTAAATCTATGTCAACTACTATCTTCAGCCCCCCGTTTTTTTTGCAAATATTAAAGGGTCATAATTAACTTGGAAAAAAAAATTTTTTAAATAGTTACTAGTAAGGATGGCCAGCAAAAAATAATTCTGTTTATGCAAACAAATGTCAAAACTTTGAAATTTTTCATTCCACATAGTAACAAAAACACCTTCTGAAATTTTTCATGGAAAAACTCTACAGAAAGAGACCAATATAGCCAATAGTCTAGTGACCAGATCACTCACTTGGAACGTAAGAGACTCAGGTTCAAGTTTCTGCCCTGCCTGACCCTGGTCCCCTTTATATAAATAATTCAATATTCACTGGGCCAGAGAAAACATGACTGACTCTATAGCCCAGTGGTTCTGGCACTTGCCTGGAATGTGGGAGACCTAAATTCAAGATATTAATTAGATATTACACCTGAGACCACCTGCCAATGTTTGTGGTTTTACATCATATTTTCCTATTTTTAAAAAAATATTCTTCTCTTCCTCACTGCTGTGTAAAAGACTGTCATGGGTTTGCCTCAACAAATTATTCATCATGGGTTCTCTGCCTTTCCAGTTCTTGGAGCAGGTGGGAAGGCAGGGAGGCTAAGCCCCCAACTCTCTGCTGCTCTAGTTACTGGAACTTGAGGGGAGAAGCAGGGAGGGAGTTAGTCAGGGTGCTCAGCCTGACAGCCCCCCAGGAAAGCCTTTGTCTGTTTCACTGGCAGAAAGTGAAATTGACAGGAGCCTTCCAGCTGGGCAGCCAGGGAGATAAAATTCCTATTTTCCCAATAGAAAAAGCAATTTTTTTTGGCAATACTTAAATGCTCAGGGAAAGTTTTGGTTTCATGAAAAGGGCTTTTTTGGGGTGGGGGAGAAATCATTCAGACAAAAAAATTTCAACCAGCTGAGGTTTTCCCTGTACAGCAACAGATCCAGCTGAGGACTGTAAAACATTTTCTTATAGAATTCCAGTGTCTGGGAAATATATATATATGTAAGATAAGTGTTTGTGGAATGCCTGAAGGCAGAAACTAGAGAGAGCAAGAAGGCAGTAAAGAGCAAACTCACCAAACTCAAAGAATATATCAGGCCTGTTTCTCCTCAACTGTTAAAAGGACACTATTTATTCAAATCCTCTGCACTTTAATTTACACATTTGAAGAACTGACTCACATAGTGATTACATTAAAAAAGAAAGTTGTGATGATCCCACCAATATAAGGTGTTCATAAGACCCGATAGTTGCTACATTTTGATATCCCCACCTTCACCTTTCCCATGGCGATCATGCAGTGTTTATCTGTCATGCCTGAATATAATGCCTCTGAAAGACAGCATTCCCATGCTTTGCATCACTAGACACACAGACGCAACAGGACTAAGAGGTAGCATCATTCTGTGCCTGAACTATGATATATTATGTCTCAGCGTTCTAAAGTGACAGGGAATTTTTCCTTTTTCTTTTTTTTTCTGTAAGCATAACCTCAAGTGTGATAGCTACCAGAAATAACCTATAGACAATATGTTGCCCTTAATTCTCCACTAGTTCCCAAAATATTATCATAAAAGATGCCAATAGCTCGTACATTATGGTTCACTGATGTATAAGCACCCAGGGTGAAACTCTCAATAGCAAGAGTTAAATATGTGATGCAGTAATTGCACCCAGGAAGTTGTATAGGGATATTGTAAAGCACTCTCCTTTGTGTGGTCATGGCACACACACCAAAAAGATAGAATAGATGTACAGGCTCACCTGAGTCCCAAACAGCTTCAATGAGTGGACTTGGAGTAGGGGAATCCAGGTGTAAAAAGCAAGGACTGCGACAGGAAGAGGAGACTGTTTTGTGAAGAAATGTGATTTGAGAGAGGCAGAGGTGCAAAACAGTTGCTCCTGGGGACAGGTTAGAGGTGCCTTACCGAAGGTTTCTGCAATAAAGAGTTGTCTGTGTGCAGTATGTTACTACCTGGTCCAAGGGAAAAAGACTTGTGTGCACTTTGTAAACAAATTACACTAAAAACACCTCATCACAATTTCTACTCTGTACAGGATATTGACCTACAAGACTCCACAACTCAGCATTTCCCTGAGTAAAATTTATAAAAGTGCTTAAGCTATTGTGCATTTTTAGACGTTACCCATCTTCATTTCAGTCTAGTATTTCAGACAAAAATATTCACTAACTTTGAAGAGCTTGAATGCCAACATAACATAAATCCACATAGTGCTCTATATAAAGTCCTTTAATCTTTCCTGATAAACTTGTTTAATCTTCCCTCATTCAGTGACAAATGATTAAAAGAGCTAAATATAGATAGCTTGACTAAGAGATGACTAAGAATATGTTGCTGGGTTTTTGTGATTTTGTTTTTCATGGGGAGGGGAAAATGTCAATAACATATACACATTTCAAATATTTGTAAATACCAAGAAGAAAAACAATTATTTTGGGTGGGTCAAGCGAGTTAACTAAGAGTAATGGGATGAAGTTAAGAAAAAGAAAATAATTGTCAAGTGATCCATTCCCAGCTTCTGGCAAATAGAAGCTAGGGACACCATTCCTGTCCATCCTGGCTAGTAGCCATTGATGGATCTATCCTCCATGAATTTATTTAGTTCTTCTTTGAACCCTGTTATGGTCTTGGCCTTCACAACATCCTCTGGCAGGAGTTCCACAGGTTGACTGCCCTGGCTGTCAGCTACTGCCCTGGCTGTCAGAAAAATAATCTTTTTACTCACAAAATGAGCAAATTCGATATGGGAGTTGTTGAGAGACAATACATTTCTTAGAGTAGCTTCTCATACTGTAACAGCATTTTGAAAAGCACTGCAACTGTGCCACTGAGAGAATTGCTGAGGGGAAGCAAACCATGTATTATTTAATCATTTTAGGCTGTTGACATGTTGTGATGAAGAACTTCCTACTCGATACCCTGCCCCAAGAGACATTAGATTTTGAATATAGTAGCAATGTACAGATAAATTAACGTTTGGAAAAAATCTATAAATATCAAGCATTAATAGAAGAGGCTGGGGAAGCCCCAGTACTCTGGGGTAGCGTGGATTTCTGCTAGATTATTGTATTGGGCAAGACTGTGTGAATACCACAGACATGAAAGCACTAAAGCAAGTTCAAACAGGGGATTTGTAGCTAAATTTTCATTCTTTCTCTGTCATGTGCCAATAATTTTAATGTTGTAATCTCTGAAGTACTGTAGAATCGATTAATGCAAAGTGATTGTTGCAGCAATGGTAATTAATAAAGAGGAGCTTGCTGACTACAGAAACCCCCAAACCAGAACTTATTCTTAATATATATAAAGAGAGAAGCTGTATTCATAGTCACTTGCTGATATTTCACATGCAAAAACTGTCATTCTGTAGTAGCAGTTATTTGGGTGTGGAGGCAATGTCCAAAGATTTTTAAGAGCAGTTCAGGATTCATTTTTAGAATCATCTGTGTCAGTATTAATTATCAGAGGGGTAGCCGTGTTAGTCTGGACCTGTAGAAGCGACAAAGAGTCCTGTGGCACCTTATAGACTAAGAGACGTATTGGAGCATAAGCTTTCGTGGGTGAATACCCACTTCTTCAGATGCATCTTCAGAAGTGGGTATTCACCCACGAAAGCTTATGCTCCAATACGTCTCTTAGTCTATAAGGTGCCACAGGACTCTTTGTCGCTGTGTCAGTATTGTGGTTCAATCAAACAACACTTCGGGGAGGTAATAGGTTTATTAAAAAAAACTGTTTGGATTTGTATATACCTTCAATATTAAGGCCAGGTCTAAACTACAACTTACTTCAGTATAACTTATGTTGCTCAGGGGTGTGAATAAGCCACTCACCAAGCGACATAAATTACATTGACCTAAGCACTGGTGTGAACAGCTCTATATCAGCAGAAGAGCTGCTCCCACCAACGCAGCTACCAACACAGAGGTGGATTTATTATGCCAACCAGAGAGAGCTCTCTCATCGACGTAGCGCGTTTTCACCAGATGTGCTACAGTGGCGCAGCTGCCTCAATACAGCTGCTCCAATGTAGCACTTTTAGTGTAGACTAGCCCTAAGTTGTCCAGGCTAGCGTCCCATGAAAGCGTAAGATTTTTCCCTGCAAAACACTTTCTAACTCCCCTCCCGCCCAGTTCAGTTTAAATGTTCCAAATGATGGTGCTCCTACCACTTACTTAGGAAGTAGTAATCCAACCTGATACAAATCACTGTCAGGAAGTTTTCCATGGGTAGGGACTTTCTTTTTATTCAGTGTATACAGTGCCTAGCATAGTGGAGTCCTGGTCTCTGAGTAGGGCCTCTAGGTGTCTTGGATACATAAGTAATAATAATAAAATTAGGCTGATTTTGCTCTACAGCCAAAATGCTTCTGAAATAAATATAGTCAAACTTTACTAATTCTGGGTCACTGAGAACGAAAATGATGCTTAAAATTGTTGATTGGCTCTAGTTTTCAAGATATGCTATTGGGTCAGTATATACGACCCTTGACTTGGGAATGGCGGAGGATAAGTGAGTTATAAAGGGAAGGGATCTCAATTTAAACCAGATTGACTAAAATACATCTTTGACTGGATCTATGAATAAATCTATGACTGGGTTTGGACAGTACTTGCTTTTTAGGCAAAACAATGAAGGATGCAATCTGAAGCTGGTATTGCGTCATACATGATATGAATTGCATCATGTTATTCCTAGAAGTCATGGATGATGCAATGATAACGAAGCTTACATCACTCTGCTGAACAAATTGCCCTATATCAGCTCTAGAAATCATACAGTGTCGTGCTCTCTTATTTGTCAGTGTTTGATTTTGCAAAGGGACACATTTCTGTTTAGCCACAGTGAGCAGAAATGCCTCGTACTTGTGTGAACAGTGCAGATAGCAGAAGTTATGTTTGTGGTGAAGTGACTTTAAGAAAGCCTATCACCTTTATTTTGGCTGCAAAATTGGAGATCAGGACAAGAGGTGGGCCCCACACATATGCTGCAACACCTGTGCAACAAAGCTTCGCCAGTGGTTGAACAGGAAATCTGCGCCTTTTGCCGTGCCAATGATTAGGAGAGAGCCAACAGATCATACCAGCAATTGTTACTTCTGCATGGTGCCTCCAGTTGGGAAAGGTGTGTCAAAGAAGAAAAAGTGGACTGTGCATTAGCCAAACATTCCATCAGCTATACGCCCAGTATCCCACGGAGAAGGACTGCCGGTTCCTGATGCACCAGAATCATTCTCACTTCAGTCAGACGAGGAAGAGGAAGAGGATGAAACTTCTCGTCCTGAACCATCAATGTCACAGGACTCACATTTTCTCCCATCCTCCTCCTCTGAACCACACCTCATAACACAAGGTGAACTGAATGACCTTGTCAGGGATTTGGAACTACCCAAGAGTAAGGCAGAGCTTTTGGGCTCCAGACTACAGCAGTGGAATCTCCTGGCAGGTGATGGTAGGGTTTCCATGTTCCATGACCGTCAAAAGGATCTTGTCCCATTCTTCTTCATGGAAGGTGATCTTGTAGCCTGCAACAACATCGATGGTCTGATGGCAGCCCTCAACATCGTTCACGATCCAGATGAGTGGAGACTGTTCATTCATTCATCGAAGACGAGTCTTAAAGCGGTTTTACTGCATAATGGCAATGTTTTGCCATCAATTCCAGTTGGTCATGCAGTCCATATGAAGGAAATCTATGACAACATGAAACAACTTTTGAGGTGCATAAACTATGACCAACATCAGTGGCAGCTTTGTGGCGATTTGAAGGTTGTTGCTCTCTTGCTTGGTCTGCAGACTGGATACACAAAGTACTGCTGTTTTCTCTGCGAATGGGATAGTCGTGCAAGAGATTCCCACTACATCAAGAAAGATTGGGCCACTCCGACAGTCACTGGAGCCTGGGAGGAAAAGTGTTCAGCATCCACCACTTGTTGAATCAAGGAAGATTTTGTTACCACCCTTACACATCAAGCTGGGTCTGATGAAGAACTTTCTCAAGGCCATTGACAAAACACAAGCAGCTTTCAAGTACCTCTGTGGAAATTTTCCACGGAGAAGTGAAGCTAAGATAAAGGAAGGTGTCTTTGTTGGTCCTGAGATTCTTGAACTTCTTCGAGATGATGCATTTGACCATGCACTGCGTGGCAAGGAAAAAAAGGCATGGAAAGCCTTCCAGTTAGTGGCAATACATTTTCTCGGAAACAACAAGGCAGACAACTACAGGTTGTTGGTGGAAAACCTCCTCAAGGCATACAAAAGCCTTGGTTGCAACATGTCACTAAAGATACATTTTTTGCACTCTCATCTAGATTTTTTTTCCACCGAACTGTGGAGCAGTGAGCGACGAGCACGGCGAGCGATTTCACCAGGACATTGCAACAATGGAGAAACGCTATCAGGGCAAATGGAGCCCATCAATGCTTTCAGACTATTGCTGGACAGTGACAAGAGATGCTCCATTTAATGAATACAAGAGACAAGCCAAGAAGCGCCGAGTAGACACTGAATAGGACTAAACTATGTATATAATAGTTTTTTGCCTTTTGTTTCATAATAAATTTTATTTATATAACCCCTTTGCTGATTTTTAAAGTGTTCCATAAACAGGACAGGTGAAATAGTATCATGTAAAGCAACCATAAACACATGAAAAGACCTAGGTTTACTATTTATGATTAAAACTACTATCTACACAATATACATAGACATAAAATGTAAAAACTTAAATATCTTAGAAACAGTAGCCAATCAGTTGTTTTAATTGTCATATTTGAATTCAGCACATCAAAATACATTGTACTAGAATACAAAGTACTAAATAGCACATTTTATCTCTGAAGCAGACGACTTCTCAAAAATTGTAGACCAGTGTTACCTGTCCTGTTCATTTCCTCTGGGGCACCTGGCACTGGCCACTGTTTGAACACAGGATACTGGGCTAGATGGACCTTTGGTCTGACCCAGTAGGGCCATTCTTATGTTCTTATAATCAGCCCCTATGAAATCAAGAAGAGTAACATGAGATTTCCAGCTATGTCACTGAAGATGCAAAATACTGAAAACCTAGAAGTCCCCAAATTGTTCAGCACTACAACACTGCACGTAGCAACTCCTTATAACTTTCTTTACAGCTAACAAGCATTCTCCTTTTGAGCGTGTCTTGAATCCTCCTTGTAATTTAGCAGTGAAATTATATCAATCCATTTAATCCAATAAATGGATTTTCAATCTGTGAAGAATCTGCTGCTATTGCAATATGATGCAAACCTGCTTCTATCTAGAACATATATACCACTATAACTGCAGAAGAAAAATCACTGGCTATCTGCAATGGTATCACATTAGTAGGCCCCTGGCAAGTAGGACACAAAAACTATTGTAGTTTGCTTCCAAGCAACTTGTCAAGTTTCAGTCACACAGATGTCAGATTTTCCTTTTCAGCACTACCTTGGATTAAAGAAATCCCAGCAGCACTCTATCAATTCCATGAGATTTTCATGCAGCATGTCAGCAGCACTATGCCAGCTTCATTACACTGCACATATATTTATGAAGGTCCCATGACTGCTTTAGCAACACTTTTGCAAGCACAAATTAACCTGGCAGTATTACAAAGTCATCTGTTTTCAGCAGTCCCTTTATGGCATGACATTCCATTGCATCAGGGACTCCTCTGTCATGGGTTAGCTCACAATACTGTTCCATTCATGCCCTCTTCCCCCCGCCCCAATCTCCCTAAAAATAAATGTGTTAATTTTAAAGATTTTCCTCCATTTTGAAATCATTATAATATACTTCTAATGTCTCGTCGTTTGTACTCTCAGAGAAACCCAGGCAAAGATTCCCAAAGCTAAAAATTCTATACTCATTCTCAGTTTTTTTTTCAAGGAGATACTACCTGGATTAACACAAGGAGCTAGATCAGCAGGCAAAATGGTAGACTGTTTACCTTACATCCCTCCATATCTTCAAATAGTTTTTCATTTTCTGAATGTTTCAGGGGATTAACACTTCCTCAGGGTTCTTTATGTAAAAGAGAAGGTGCAAGCCACATAAAAATAAGGGGATGCTCCATCTTTCATATGGTTATTGTCAGCCATTGCCTTTGTTGAAAGCACCCATTAATTAAACCAGAGTTGCCTTTGTGTAGTGTGATTCCATTTACAAAGATATTTTGAAAATATTTGCATTTGATGAGTGCTATTATAGATGCTGAAAAATATTATTAAGATGAATTTTGTTGGACATGTAATTATTTTCACTTTTAAAAGTCTATGTTCATTCGCATACATGAGAAGCATTCCCAAGACCTGCTGTTCCTGAATTAGAAACCCGAAGTGTCATTTGCAAACACAAAGCTTCCAGCTTAGTTCATGTAATATAAACACGTACAAACAGCACTTCTTTTTCTCCACTGCCCTGGATTACCGGTGAACTAGTGCCATTCACTGAATTTAGACTATTTAATAGAAACATCTATCATACACCCCTAACACTTATACTAAAGGTTTTTTTCCAGCTTTCAAAAGACATTTGCTTTTTCAACTTCTGATTGAGAAAAAAAAATTCTGCCTTTATATAAATGTAATAAAAATACATATTTGAACAGCAGGCCTTAGGAAATGATGCTAATAAAAGCAGTAGGCGTTAAAATATTAGTGGCACAATATAAACGCCCACTAACAAACCTTGCTTATGAACATAATTCTCCCTTCGGTTTCTGCAGTTCATTTATAATTTGTTTTGCAGCTATGGTGTACGCCCACATCTACCACTTAAATCATGGGGAGCTGCAGGTGCTCACTCCTCTGAAAACAAGGACATCAGTGGCTGAAGCTCTCATTCTCTCTCTGGGTTATGGGATCTGAAATCCAGGACTATTGTTGGCTGTGTTTGTTTTCCATAAGTGCAGTTTAGTGCCAAACTCCAAGAACTATTTTTATTCACATCTTTGTTTCCCGCAAATCAGTCTTTCAGGATATTATCTGATATTTTTGTAAAGAGTAAAATTTTTTCTCTCTTTTAACAGGGGTCATGGGGTCCACACACTGCTAGTGGTGCCTCCTCCTGGCCAGGATTAGCTCTGCCAGGTACTACCCTCCTATGGTCCCTACCCATTGTCCTTCCACCCGCAGACCCTTTTCGCTCCAGGAACTGCAGCCTCGTGACTTTGTGACTCAGCCATCCAGTCACTATATGGTTTCTCCTTCCAAGGGTTATCCAAAGTCCTTCCGCACAAACAGTCTCAGGCATTCTTCTCTGGTTCTGCTCTGATTGCAGGGCCCCGCGCCCGACGCCGGGTGACGTTGCGGGGCCCCGCCCCCAACGCACCCACCGGAGCCGACGGACGTCGGCTCCTATGCCTGCCAGGGAGCGTGGTCTGGATTTTGCCCCACTCAGCGCAGCTCCCAGAAGCAGCAGCATGTCCCCCCTGTGGCTCCTACATGTAGGGGCAGGCACAGGGCTCCGTACGCTGCCCCCACCCCAAGTGCCGCCCCCATAGCTCCCATTGGCTGGCAATCGCAGCCAATGGGAGCTGCAGGGGCAGCCCCTGTGGACGGGGCAGTGCGCAGAGCTGCCTGGCTATGCCTCCACGTAGGAGCAGGAAGGGGGACCTGCCGCTGCCTCCGGGAGCTGTTGAGGTAAGTGATGCCTGGAGCCTGCACCCCTGACCCCCTCCAGCACTCCAACCCTCTACCCCAGCCCTGATCCCCCTCCTGCACCCTGAACTCCTCATTTCTGGCCCCACGCCAGAGCCCGCACCCCCAGCTGGAGCCCTCACCCCCTCACACACTCCAACCCCCAATTTTGTTAGCATTCATGGCCCGCCATACCATTTCCATAACCAGATGTGGTCCTCGGGCCAAAAGGTTAGCCCACCCGTGCCCTGAAGGGTTCTCTCAAAGGTCTAAAGAACTTGCTTCTTTCTCTGGACTCCTCAGCCTTTTAATTTGGTTTGGAATAATATCAGAATAAAAACATTTTAAATGTACATTATTAAATATCAAATATTTTACATGTTCAAACTTCTCTCAATAAGCTCTTCGGGGTGGAGATGAACCAGAAATATCATATATCTGAACCTCTGATCTTTCACAGTTCAAATAAAATGAGATTGGATCTGAATCACCCTTGGTTGTGGTTTTGAAAACCAAAACCTCGATCAACTAGGTTTCACAGACGCAGAATATACACCACTTTAGTCCCATCTCTGTCTGAAGGAGAAATGAGAAAAAAATGGACATATTTAGCTGCAGAATCTGTTCCCAAACTTTGGCTAAGGGAAGAATTATGCTGAAATGGGAAATTCAAAACTAAAACCCAAGGTTTTGCAAAATCAACCCTGATTTTGCTCATCTGTTCATATATTAAACAAAATCACATCTTATTTTTGGAGGGGTAAAGAAAATGAGCACACTAAGTGGAAGATATTCTTGCTGTCAGATGCAATTGCATGTATATAGTATTGTAATTTTATCTACACTTTTTTGTAATTTAAAAATTTACAACAGGGTTTTTGGGCAGTACATTTGCTAATGCTTATTGCTAAGCCTTCCCTCTCAAGAGATTACCGAGACCAAAATTAAGCAAATGTGTGGAACTTTCTCTTAAAGATCAGTTTGCTATTGCTGCTCTTTTAAAGGATCACCTCATGAGTCGAGGATTAGTATCTACTATCAGCACATAATACTTTGCATTTGCATAGCACACTACAGCATCTGCAGACTGTACCCTGGGACCATTGCAAACCACTAGGTGACAAAATAAATGTTAATGAACTGATATAGGAGCAATAATTCTGGGGTTTATATTTTGCAAATATTAATCAACATTGTGAAAACTGAGCATTATAAATCCACTAATTGTAATTATTTTAAATTATATATCCACTAATGCTCTATTTCAGTGCCAAGGGACTATGATCAGTGGTGCTATATGAATACCACTAATATATAGATAAGTATTGAAATACTATTGTTAACTAGCTAGCAGTTCTAAAGCTTCCACTCCAACAGTAATAAGTATCTGATTAGATCACAAGGATTAGCATAAATCCCAGATGTTAAACTGCAATTTGAATGTGTAAACACAACTGTCTACTATAACTCTTCCATGAGTTATACATAAAATGCAGTTACTCAGACACTACTTTTTCTGTGCACATTCAAGAAAGAGCACTCTAATGCCATCTCAAGGGAAGAGTAAATGTGAAGCAAAGTTTTGCTATCACATAAAGAAAATTATTCAGAGATCAGAAAAGAAGGAGACAAAGTCAAATAAAGAAAGGTTTTATTAGGTAAAGAAGAAACTTTAGGTACATAAATACTTTGAAAGACAGTAAAAATGTTGGGGTACCTTTCCACATTATCTGTTTCATACAAAGAGGAAAACTGATTGACCTGAAGCTGTATCAGACAGTTCTTCCACAAAATGCCCTCCTTAGCGCCTGAACACTGATTTGATTAGGTACTGTATTAAGAACTCTGAATAAGTGGTTCACTGTTGAAAGCAATGGAATAAGCAGCTGGACTAAAAAGATGAGCACAGTCCTATATACCGCAGCACTTTGGTCATAAAGAAGTTTACTTCACAGTAATGTGGAGAAAGGACAATTAATTTCTTTTACAGTTTTTGCTTTCCACCATTTTTAATCAAGGGCATGATTTCAAAAAGCAAAAGAGAAACCACCACCAGGACCAAACAAAAAATAGCTACCCTAAAAATAGACAGCATTTAGTTGTTGGCGGAGAATTTGACACTTCATATTTGTGGACAGTAGGCATCCTACATAATTATTGCCAACTACAATGTTATTACTGTAGGAGTTATTTGAATCAAATTCATTTCAGAATAAAGAAAAACCTCAAAATATCTTTAAAATTTTGAATAACCAGGCAAAAGTGAGGTTGCTTTTGCACTTGCTAGCAGAATTCCTTGTCATTTTCTTCTGCATTTAAAAAAAAATTCTGGTAATTTTAAAGTGTCATTTGCAAGACTTCTATGAATTCTCCTAGAAAACGGTTTGGATCTGAAGCCCAAATCTTGCAAAGGGATTCACCTCTGTGTACCACTGAACTCCCCTTTGCAGCACCTGAGATTTAATCCTGAGCCTCTTTATTGTTGTAAACTGAATCCAGACTTCAGACCATATTTTAAATTCAATGTTCGTACTTTATTTCTTTTGCTTTGTACTTAAAGGGCTATATCATGCAGAAGGATCACCTCTATGGTTAGATTCCTGTGGTAATCTCACAAGATTTATTTGATTACATTTATAAAGCACCTAAGTGTTGTACAATGAAATAATACGAGACACTTAAATACTTAAAAAGTAAGTATCAGATAGCTTAAATAGATCACCAACTAGAACCAGTGCCAGAACAAAGGGAAATCCAGTCATTGGGATACTCTCCAATATCTTTCTACATAACATTAACCACATTTATGCAACTCTACAGGTATGTTTCTCTCTCATATTAGTGATTTTACAGTACAAGCTAACACAGATGGACTCATTGTGCAAATCCTAAATTATCCATTTTAAAGGAGAACTCAAAATTTCCATAGTGGTGGAGGGTAGTTGATGGCAACAAAGGGAAAGAAGCTACACAGGATAGAGAAAACATCCACAAGAACAGCAACTTAGGTTATACAACACGGTGGTCAGTTTGGGAAAGTGATTTTTGTATGGCTTGTTAATTGGTCACACAATGTGTCCATTTTAACAGATTATGTTGTATGAAAATGCCCATGTAATAGGAATACATCTACTGCTGCTGTTTCAGATACCTGCTCTTTTTTCCCCCCCAAACAGAAAAGGCCTTTTCCTACAATAAAGATTAATTATAGTTTTGATCTACATTGAAATTTCACTCAATATTGGGTGACACTTGAAGAAATGTATTCTGCTGGCCTCCCTACTAATTAAAATGGGCTTTTGGGAATAACAATAAATATGAACTTTTTTTCTTTCTGAAATCTACACAGAAACTTTCAGCTCAATAGGAAATGATGAAAAACCTTGAAATCAAGTTTTGTACCATACCAATAAACAATGTTTGCTGCTAGTATGTCGAACTATGCTTTCAAAAGTAAAGGAAATCTCAGTGCTAACAAAAACAGTAAAACAGCCCAGTATGACTTTTATGGGTGCAGAGAGGAAGGAGAAAGGGAGAGTTATTTTTCCAAGGTGTAAAGTACATCTAGAATATTTCCTCCACATCAAACACAAACTAGTTGCTATCACATTTCAGGCCTTTATGGCTTATCATTGCCCAAGTTATCTCTCATAAATTATTAAAAGCTCAGCCCTTCCCTCGGCCAATGACACCAGCCTTCATTGCCCATTTGTTAAATTTTCAAACAAGGATCTGCCTGCTTTCTCCGATGCTGCCCATCAAGCATGGGAGAAGCTACCTAATAACATTCACAAAACCACCTCATTATCCTCCTTCAAATCCCCCCTTTAAAATACACCTCTGCCATGATGTCTGCCATGACCGGTGTTCTCATTACACTGACTAGTGTTCTCATTGTTACCTTAAACTTCCCTTTGTTTGTTGTGCCATCTGTTGTCTCTTATTCTATATGAGCTGTCTTAATTATTTGTTTAGTTTAGTGCCTAGCTGAGGCCTTGAAATACATGACTGGGGCCTCTAGACCAGGGGTCGGAAACCTCCGGCACGCATGCCAAAGGTGGCACGTGAGCCGGTTCTTGATGGCACGTGGCGGCGGCTCAGCCCGCCCCCCACACCGCGGGTTCCTGCTGCTGTCCTGCTGCTGGCCCCACCAAGAGCCTGCTGCCAGCCTGGGTGAAGGAACCCAGGCTGGGAGCGGGCTGAGACCCCGGCTGGCAGGAGCCAGTTGCTGGAACCCCAGAGCGGGGGAGGGCTGAGCTCTGGGATTCCAGCTGCTGGCTCCTTGCCAACCGGGGTCCCACCGCTGGCCCCACTCAGCAACCGCTGCTGGCCTAGGTGAAGGGAACCCCAGGCTGGCAGTGGGCTGAGACCCCGGCTGCCAGGAGCCAGCAGCGGGAACCCCAGAGGTTAAAATATACCACTGGCATGCGAAGCCTTAAATTATGGTGAATAAATTAAGACTCGGCACACCACTTCTAAAAAGAAAATAAGAAAGAAATACTTGTGGCACCTTAGAGACTAACAAATTTATTTCAGCATAAACTTTCGTGGACTACAGTCCGCTTATGCTGAAATAAATTTGTTAGTCTCTAAGGTGCCACAAGTTTTTCTTTCTTATTTTCTTTTTGCTGACACAGACTAACACGGCTACTACACTGAAACACTTCTAAAAGGTTGCCGACCCCTGCTCTAGACACTACCTCAATACCAATTTCAGTGAGAGAGGAACAGAAGAGCTGATGGAAAATGCCAAGCAGAAAGAAGGAAAAGGAACATGGAAATAGATGGAAAAGATGAAACCAAGAAATGGTGGATGAGAAAGAGAGAAGGTAATGAAGAAATAGGGAAAGGAGAGGACAAAAGCAAGGAAAAGCATATGCAACTTTACTTATCTGTATTTCTACATTTGATTTAAAATCTCTGACAGAAAAAGGGAGTTGAAAGCATGGGAAGAGTCTAAATATGATCCAGAGGGGTAGGGAGTGTTAATCTTTATGCTGCATGACTCTGTGGGGAAAGGAGGCACACAGCAGCCATTTTATTTTTCTCATCTGAGCGCTGCATAAATCACAAGTTTCTTGCTTCGTAACATTCTTCACTGGAATGAAGGAGAGAAGCAATTCAGTAGAGATGGATAGGGCCAATTAAGATGGTATCTGCAATCCAAATAACTCTTAGATCATTGGCAAAATCAATTCATAATTAGATAGTACACAATCCCAGAGCTATGAAAAGCACATCTGCATAGAAATTAGAAGGGGGAAAGGAGACTTTAGCCTCAGTGATAAGATAGAGATAGCTGTGGCCTTTAAATCTAAGGGTCAAGAATGGATCATTTCTATCGCTTCATTCCAGACTGCAAAATGAGTAAAGGGAGCTCTAATTGAAAACCCATATGCGTTTCTGCCTAGCATGTTCCACATTAACACAGAGATAGATTGCGAGCATTCCTGGCAAAGACACACTGGAGTGATAGTGGGGGGTCAGAAGTGGGTGCATACAAGATGCCTCTGAGCCTATAAAAGGGCCAATCACTGTAGAAAAGACTGTGAATAGGGTCTGTCTGATGCCTCCTTCCCTGACTCCTGCCTATTAAGCATATCGCCCAAAAGGAGGCAGAGAAGGGCAAGGAGGAGCTGGGCAACAGCTCCCCCCATCTCTGCACTGGCCCTCAGACTGGAACTACTCCACGTACATCTTTACGTATTCCCAGGAGTGGCTCTGCACTGCCCCTCATAGGATAGTGTGTGAAATGCATCATCTAGGTCAGAGTGTGTAGGCAGTCAATCTTGAAATCAAACTATATCCACTTAAACAATTAGAAAAACAAGATTATTATTGGCTACAAACATCACATCAACCTGCTTATTGTTTACAACTAAGCACGACATATTACACGTATTAGAGTCTGAATCTAAATCCTCATCTATTATACTTTTTTGGTCAGCTCTAAGAAATCCTCAGTTGCCTGCATATATGTCCAAACCAGGATCAGAGTCACTCAACTCTCTAGCTATGTAATTTAACTAGTTCAAAACTCATTTTTTTAGAAAGTCTGTTTGAACAAAAGCATAGTCCAGCTCTGACCTCAGGTTTAAGTTTGGGGCGAGGGATTGGTGGTGGAGGGTTTTGTATTTGTTTTTTTCATTCAGGTTTAAACTCAAACACTTTGGGTACTTTGCATTTCACTTGTCAGTAGTAGATTATTTTCTTGTTATTCTACCACTAGCTCCTATTGCTAATAAGAGAGCATAATCAAATATCTTTAGATATAAATCTTCAGGGGTCTATTTCTGTTAAAAATATTCACTCAGTTGTCCTATGTACTTTCCATTAGGCCTAATATTCTTGGAAAGAATGAATAATGTGGATTAGGACCACCAACTCATGCCACAGACTACCATAGAGTCAAGAAAATGACCTTCTACTACTACCAACCTAGGCTAGATTTGTACTGGTCACCTAGAGGTCAAAAAAAAATATCCATATCATATTAACAACCATTTCTGCCATCCATTCCCACACCTATTTCACTTGATAATAAACTGAGAAAATGTAAAATTTGCAACAAAATCATGGCAGCAACTTAAAGGTGATGCGGTTTTGGCTAAGTCACAGGTATTAGAAAACAAAATCTTGGGTTTCCCAGAAGTTTACACTAACAGTATCCTAGCTGTCAAGCCTCCCTATTGCTACACGTTGCCCTTTATTATTTGTGAGAGATACAACAATGATCAATATGGCAAGAGCACACTGATGATAAATATTTCAACACATTATTTCCCTTTTAGCACTCCTGTACAGGCCCTGGAACAGAGGGTCCTCAACACCATCCCTCTAGGGGTGTTTGGTTCTGTGCACTGGGTTACTGTGTAACACTGGCTCAGCATTATCTTGGAGTGTGGAGTGGTGTTCCTCCTGATTTGAAAGGGAGAAATGTTGTGGAGAGCATCCTTTCTTGACCCATCAGGCCGAGCCTGATGGACCGTTGGAAAGGCTTCCCCAAAAACCAAGATACAGGGAAAGCATGCCACAAACCTGCTACTACTACATATCGTATGCCCATACTTATTGAGAGATGAAACAATAGTAGAAATCCCTCCCCCACCACACTAATAAAAAAGTTACCAAGACATTTCATTGTCCCATTCTTCCCTATTTTTAATGCATCACTAACAATAAAACTGCTAAACATATAATAGAAGTGGCATTCATCTACTAAAGTTTATTTGAATAAAAGAAGACACCTTAGTTTTTAGAATTGTACTCTATTTGTATTTTATTTAAATTTGAACCATTTGCAACAAAAATCTCTGTATACATATGAAAGTCTCATTAAGACATATATTCACTAGAACAGTCATGTATTACTTATTATTTAAAATGTCAAGATCAGTAAGCACCAAGTCACATAAAAACTATAGAAGAACAGTTTTAGTTGATTTTTTTTTTAAAGAGAACTTTTGCTTTGCATTACTTACGTGTCCCAATTTCTCACTATGTTTTTAATTTTGCCCCAATGGTATAATCGTATACAGTTAAGCATTCACCCTCAACTGTTCAGCAGACTAAGACGAATCTGATTTATACACATTATGGAGAATTGTTCTGCAGTTTTAAAACCAATTCCTTATTTACAACACCCATGGGTTCATCCGTCACATTGTTCATAAAACTATGATAGCTGAGGGATCTTAAGACTTTTTATTATAATTTATATAACATTAATGGGTTACTCAGCATCATCTACCTCTTGTGCTGGATGCAAGCAGCCATCAAATATGCTGTTCAAAAAAGAAAACCAATAAGACAAATCAGCATCCACTATTAGACATAGCTATGAAGAACCTTGAACATCTTAAGATATCTTCCCCTACTCAAACAACCCCCAGTAATGTGTGTCCATTTCTCAAGGAAAATAATTTGATTAAAATTTTATGCCTGTTCCTTAACAATTCCTTTACAGCAGCTAGAAACTAATATTTCAAGTCATCTTGCCAGGCTGTAAGAGTTGATAGAAATGATACTGATTTTAAAACGTTTGCATTCTGTATTTTACACAAGAACCATTGCCATAGACCAGCTTCTAAAATATTCCATTCTCCATATTAATACGAAATCAGCCTTGATCTCTGAAACACATGCATTTCTGCATTTCAAAAACACCAACCTCATATCCTAGGTCAGTAATGCAGTATTTCAAATTGAAAATAGGTATTAGTCTATAATGCTTGTACCTAACCAGTTAGCTGACATTTTATCATTGAAGTATTTTGTGTGATTGTGCAAAATTGCACAATTTATTATGTGACAAATTTTGGAGCAGAAATGTGTTTTCATTCTGAAAATATGAAATGAATGGCAGCTGGGATGGCCATAACCAATTTCTGTACAAGGCGGACAAAAAACGCTGACATGAACCAGGGTCAGGAAAATCAGTGAATCTGACATATACCAGGGTACTGGAGTGGTAAATAGAGTTTATTTGCTCATGAAACTTTAGTAGTCATTTCTTCTTTGATTTTGTTTTAAGTTAACCTCGGACCTAGACAATATCAAGTACTGGACCAGTTCACATTCAAAATGCTTTTTGGGACTACAAGGCACGTATACATGATCTCATTCCCCAATTTTTATTTGAAAAAGATACAGTATAGTTTACAGATAACTCAGTATAGTTTACAGATAACTCAGTCTCCATGCACAACACAGCATGATCCTCTAGATCACAGAGCAATTAAACTGGGCCATTGTACTGGTGAATAAAACTTATAAATACCCAATACATTTGGTAGGCAGTAGAGTGGAAAAATGTTTCATTTCCTTACTAGAGCATGTAGTGCTAACAAGAACTAGGAAAACATGCACTGGGGCCGGGGTGGGAGGGCCCACCACAGTAAAACATTGCATAAATAGTAGGCACAGTGTTCTTTAAAAACTATTTTCAGTGTTAGGTACAAAAGAGTCCTCTAAAATTACATGTTTATTGGGATTTCAACATGTTACATCATCAACACATAGGAGAAACTAGTAATAAATCTGATACTAGAGCTCATACATCTGCTCATGGAATCAGGGAGAATGAAAGGCTTTGGCTATACTGAGAGCAAAGGCTTGCTAGACATAAGCAAATTTAAGTCTGGTTATTGCGTGCAGAGTTTGATCACAGTTTGTGCACTGCTTGTGCACAGCTTTCCCCCCTGAGAACTGTAATATATGACTTTGTTCTATATATTATACATTTCTATAGCACAGTTTGGGTAACATGGTTCGGGGGAGGGGGGACTTTCTACACTTGCCAGGGACACTGCAGTACACTTCTTGCTATAGCTACATCTATGTTTAAATGTGGTTATTGCTATGAGTTTGATTCCAATGAAGATATGGAAGGGATGGGGCCAGATCCTTGGGTCCACTGTTACCATTTTGCAGCAATCAGCAGTACAAAGCAGCTGAAAAGCCAACTTAATGGCCTCTCTGAGGACTGACCTTGTGTCAGGGAGTCTCCCTCGGATCCCAACCCCAGGGATGGCCTAGCTCAACCTCTGAACAAGCCCCTTACTAGTGAGAGTATTCAGGATCAAATTGAAGATCTATCCAGTATCAACAACCACCTGACCAGAGGGAAAGTAAATATTCTTGATTTTCTCACTAGCTTCTTGTGTTATTAAAGACTATGTTCAGAGGTGCTGACCAATCAGAAGCTCCTACTGAGTTCAGCTGGACTTCAAGGTACTGAACATTTCTGAAAAATCAGACTTAGAGAAGAAAGGGCCAAATTGCGGTTCGACTTGAAGTCAGCAGGAGTTTTGCCACTGACTTCTTAAAAAGGCCAAATCTTGGTCTCTTAGCAGTACTATAGAGCAAGGGGTTGGAACTTGACAGACTTGAGTAATGCCAACCCACCTTTGTAGCCAGCATTAACCAATGTGCACTTGGTGGTCTTGCACAGAATCCCCATCTGAGATGGCCCCTGACCACCCGATTTGGATGAGTGGTGTTGCAATAAGACAAACCTGAGTGGTGCTGTGACCCAGGACACCAGGTTGCCACGTCACTCACTCAGATTTGACCCATGCCGTGTGAGCATGGGGTGGCTGATGGGTGTGAGTCGCGCCACTGGCTGGCTGGGACTGGAAGAAGCCATTCTAGCCTGGTGGGACAGAGGGCAGAACACAGGAAGTGCACCAGAGACTGGGAAGGTCTCGGAGCAGTGGGTGAGGGGCTGGGAGTAAGTTGTTGGTGTCTTTGGGGTAAAAAGAGTGCGTGGGGGGTGGGGATGGGGTGAGTTGTGTGGACTGTGGGGGGAAAGAGGGATGATGGGGGCTGTGGCCAGTGGGGCTGAGGTCTTGGGAGCTGTGGTCAGTGGGATGTATGTTAGGGCTGCCGGGTGTGAGGGGGTTGCCAGGATAAGTGGGAGCTGGTAGGTGGTTGTGGGGTGGGAGGGGAATTTGGGGGTCTGTGTGTGGGGTGGGGACATATTTCTGAGTGGCCTGTTCATATCATGCAGGCAGCAGCTGGAGAAGAGCTAGAACAGAGTTACAGCACCACTCAGATGTGGCCCAGCTGCCCCTCCGTCATGACAGGGGGCAACTGGGATAAATTTGAGTATGTGTGGGGGGTCCCCAATTTTCATAGTGCACAGAGCACCAAAATTCTTTAATTCAGCACTGTTTGTAGCAGTCCAGTAAGGGTATGTTATGAAACTGGATGGCTTTGTGGCCTACTGATCAAAGTCTGTGGGATGCTTTAGGATTGCCAACGCTCCAGGATAGTCCTGGAGTCTCCAGTAATTAAAGATTAATCTTTAATTAAAGATGGTCACGTGATGAAACCTCCAGGAATATGTCCAACCAAAATTGGCAACACTAGGGAAGACAGAATTGCATTCCTATAACATGACTTTCATCTGCATTCCATAGCTGACAGGCTTATTTCTCCCTTGTCTGGACTAATGGCCTTAGTTGTTATAGCGCCAAAACAGAGCAAATGCTCACAAAACAAAGTAATGAGGCAAAACAGGTACCGTTAATTCCATGAAATAACCACATCCCTCAAGCATTTGAGACTTCAAGCACAAACATTAGATTATTTCACATAAATGCTTTCGTGGAGTTCCACATTGCTAATAGGACAATTCTGTCAGTTTTATGTATAAATAAATAATTTCAGTAAATTAAATCACTGGAAACTGCCAGTAAAAACTGTTTGTTTTCTTAGTTGTGAGACTCATGGAAACCAATCTACAATGCTGAACAGGTAGTAATATACATTTGTAAGTATCTGTGCCAACCTTTTTAAGAAAATCCTTTGTACACTGTGATCAGCTTTGATTCTCTCTCCTGGGACTTGATAAAGTTTCCTTACTCAAAAAATAAAAACCTGAAACCGAAAATCTGCTTCTTATCTTAGTTCAGCATGATAAGGTCAAATTCAAAGACTGTTCAGCGCAGAACTCCACTTCTTTCTCATTGTCTTCCTACAGCATTTGACCTCCTGACGGTCAGCATAAACAAGTCAGAAAAGAAACATTTCTATTATTGTATAAATTATTCCAAACTTTTACAAACAGCCTTTATGACAATGGTCTGAAAATGGAGCTACACAAACAATAAGGTGGAAGTATTCTATATGCAAAATATATACTGTATCTTGTATGGCAAACCTTATTATAGAGATTCCCTATAATTAATCAGAGGGGTAGCCGTGTTAGTCTGGATCTGTAGAAGCGAGAAAGAGTTCTGTGGCACTTTATAGACTAACAGACGTATTGGAGCATAAGCTTTCGTGGGTGAATCCCCACGTGGGGATTCACCCACGAAAGCTTATGCTCCAATACGTCTGTTAGTCTATAAGGTGCCACAGAACTCTTTCTCGCTCCTATAATTAATGGTGTATATTTTTGAGATGAATATATGAAGAAACACTTGCTTTACAATTGTTTTCACACAAATGAAAATGTATTACCGACACTTAAGGACCTTATTCTGCCCTCAGAAAACGTGCAGCTGAAATCAACGGGAATTCATAGCCACGTGTATCCAGTTTTCAAATATGTGTACCTAAATTGCACCTGCACAAGAGCAGTGTGCTCTTGTGGTGTTGACATTTTTGCATGTATGCAAACAGGGTATTCGTACATGCAAAGTGGGTAATTGTGCATATAAGTGCAATTGTCTGTCTTGCACATGAAAATGTGCCTATGTCCACAGAGCCCTAGCTGGTACTGTGCTGAGTACAGCTTACATAGTGCTGAATTTGACTTGAATTGTAATGGAGAATGCTTAGCATCTCTCACTAAGTACCGGAACTGGTTTAATTGTGCTGTGGGCCTCCTGAAAATCCATTTGATTTCCCTCTATATGATCAATCAAATCCCCTTCTCCACACCCACACACAGAGATGAGAGGAGATGACACAACCCAAGGTTGTGGGGAATAAGCAGCAACAGTGGCTAGGTTGCAACCCCTGCTACTGAGGGGGAAGCAAGCAGTGACACAGTGAGTTCAAATGTAGCCATGCTACAGAGACTGGCATTGTATAACTACCTTAGGACTCATAGGTTTTAAGGCCAGAATGAACCATCATGATCATCTAATCTGACCTCTGCATAACACAGGTTATAGGCCTTCACTGAATTAATTCCTATTTGAACTAGAGCATCTCTCTTTAGAAAACACCCAGTCTTAATTTAAAAGTTTCCAGTGAAGGAAAATCCAACACAACCTGTAATCAGTTACTCCAATTAATGAACTCACTGTTAAATGGTGTGCCTTAATTCTAGTCTGAATTTCTCTAAACTTCAACTTCCACCCATTGGATCTTGTTATACCATTGTCTGCTAGTTTGAAGAGCCTTTTATCATCGCATTTCTGTTCCCCATCTATTAATCAAGTCACCCCTTAACCTCTTTTCTTAATAGAATAAAACTCTTTGAGGCACGTTTTCCAATCTTTTAATCATTTTTGCGGCTCTTCTCTGAATGCTCTCCAATTTTTCAACATCCTTCTTGAACCGTGGACACCAGACCTGGATACAATATTCCAGAAGGAGTTGCACTAATGCCAAATACAGTTGCGATATAACCTCTGTACTCCTACTTGATATTTCCAGATTGATAGATCCAAGGATCACGGTGGGTAGTCGTGTTCATTTGATTATCCACCAAACCCCCCAAGCCTCTTTCATTTTCATTGTTTCTCAAGGATAAATCCCCCATCCTGTAAATACAGCCTGAAATCTTTGTTGCTAGATGTATGACTTCACATTTAGCTGTATTGTTTGACTGCACCCATCTTACCAATCAATCCAGATCTCAGTTCTCAGTGACCTGTCCTCCGCACTATTTACTACACCACCAATGCTTGGGTCATCTACAAATTGATCAGTAATGTTTTTGTTTCCTTCCTTTAATAAAAAATGTTAAATAGTGTAAGCTCAAGAACCAGTCCCTGCAGGACTTCACTAGAAACACACCTGTCCAAATATTACATTTTGAGACCTCTCATTTAACCTGTTTTTAAGTCATTTAATGTGTGCCATGGTGATTTTGTATCATTCCAGTTTCAGAATCAACATGTCACGTGGTACCAGAAGTTTAAGTTTATTACATGAACACTACTATCTTTATCAATCATATCTCTGGAATGGAAAGTATTTCATCATCATATGGTATAACTATATCAGCTGGCTTTTCCCCCAAATACAGAACAGAAATATTTATCTAACTATTCTACCTCTTCTATTATTATTGACAATTCCACCATTTCTGCATCTCAGCCTCCCCCTAGCTGGTCCTATGTACCAGTTAAGTCCACAGCATAGGGCTTCTGTGAGCCCTCTGCCCAGGGGTGAATTTCACCCTATGTGCCCACACTGTCTTGTTCTTGTACTGCTCATGATAGCTAGTCCACGGCACAGATATTTTTATTTTGATATTTTTAAAAAGAGCACTGTAGCGGGGTGGCACCCTGCTCAGGCCCCGAGGGGCTTGAAAGAGCCCAGGAGAGGGCTGTAGCCGGAGCAAGCAGCCCCAGGCTGAGTGGAAGGCAGGCTCAGCTGGGACCATGCCCCAGTTAAGGCTGAGCTGGTCCTTATAAGTGGGCAGTGAACCAAGAGCAGAGAGTCTCTCTCTCCTTTTAGAGAGGGAAGGGCCTGGCTGCAAGGAGCTAAGCAGGGTACCTGGGGTGGAGCAGGGCTGGGGGAAGGCCAGAGGAGCTGGGGAGCTCCGGCCTAGGAAAACCCCCGGCTGCAGACCTGGCAAGGCAAGACCAGGTACTGGGGTTGCAGGGGCAACCCACGGGTAGGCATAGGCAGCAGGTCCAAACCCGCTTTGCCAGTGATGAGTGGCTGATACTCCAGTCTGCCCCAGTGAGCGGGGGCTTGATGGTGACTGGCAGTAGCCTACAACTGAGGCGAAGTGGGGATAGTGGGTGGGGGTTCCCTGGGAGGGGGAGACCCTGAGATTAAGGCAGTTGGGTATTGCCAGGGGGCAACACCCCAGTTAAAGGGGCACCAGGGTCCTGGGAGGGACACGGGGCCAGAGTGGTTAGGCGGATCACTGGCCTGCAGAGGGCACTCCTGAGGCTGGCCGAGCTAATTCCCTGGAGTGACCAGCAGGAGGCGCCGCAGGGGTGAGTCCGACCTGCTTACAAGCACTTGTAGCATTTGTTTTAGGTGGAAATGCATTATTTCTAACGTCAGTGTATTTTTATAAATAAATAAGACAGGCTAATGTATCTTGACAGTATACCTTTAGTTTCAATTCATTCTTTTGCTTTAATTTCAAAATTTGAGATTTTTCTAGTGGTATATTTAAAAAACAAAAAAACCAACTGTAGCGAGGCGGGCTGGCGCCCCACTTCCCCGCAGAGTGAAACCCCAGCCCAGTGGCCAGAGTGGGCGGGGCCAGGAGGCTCAGGGCCCGCTCCACCCAGAGACGGGCCGCAACCCGGAAGTAGAATGGCACGACCCGGAAGTAGAAGGGAGCGACCCGGAAGTATAAAGGCGGGCCTGCGGAGCTCACTAGAGACCCAGCCCGCAGGGAGACCAGACGCAGCCGGCTTACCTCGGGACTGGGAAACCCCTGTGGCCCCAGGTACTCGCCTGGACTGGCCGGGCCCGCCGAGCGGCCCCTCTCCAGAGGAGTGGCCGGGCCCGCCGAGCGGCCCCTCTCCAGAGGAGTGGCCGGGCCCGCCGAGCGGCCCCTCTCCAGAGGAGTGGCCAGAATTGCCAAGCGGCTACTTTCCAGAAGAGTTGCCGGACCTGCCGAGTGACCGCGAGTCGGACGAGGAGCCCATGAGGCTAGAACCCGCCGAGGACACCCCCTGGACTCAGGTACCGCCCGAGGGGGAGTTAGGAAGTGGCCCGGGGACAGCCGACCCCAGTCTGGCTGCACCGGGGCCAGAGCCCATGTCAGTGTGTTGCGGCCAGGATCCCCACTGACCCAGCGGCGGATCCTTTGCCGCTGTTAGGGCCCCGGGCCGGGACGCAGTGGAGTGGGTGGGCCCGCGTCCCCCCTGCCACCCAAGGTGTGGGTGGCAGTCTCCCCCTCTCCCAGGTTCCCCAGAAGCAGGACCTGGGTTTGCTCAGCCCCTGCTTGAGGGTCTGAGCCCTGAACTATTTGCTGCCCCGCCCTGCCCCAGGGCCAGGGCTTATTGACTTACTGTCTGCTCAGCCCCTGCTTGAGGGTCTGAGCCCTGAACTATTTGCTGCCCCGCCCTGCCCCAGGGCCAGGGCTTATTGACTTACTGTTTGCTCAGCCCCTGCGTGAGGGTCTGAGCCCTGAACTATTTGCTGCCCCGCCCTGCCCCAGGGCCAGGGCTTATTGACTTACTGTTGCTCAGCCCCTGCTTGAGGGTCTGAGCTCTGAACTATTTGCTGCCCCGCCCTGCCCCAGGGCTAGGGCTCATTGACTTACTGTCTGCTCAGCCCCTGCTTGAGGGTCTGAGCCCTGAACTATTTGCTGCCCCGCCAAGCCCCAGGGCCAGGGCTTATTGACTTACTGTTTGCTCAGCCCCTGCGTGAGGGTCTGAGCCCTGAACTATTTGCTGCCCCGCCCTGCCCCAGGGCCAGGGCTTATTGACTTACTGTTTGCTCAGCCCCTGCGTGAGGGTCTGAGCCCTGAACTATTTGCTGCCCCGCCCTGCCCCAGGGCCAGGGCTTATTGACTTACTGTCTGCTCAGCCCCTGCTTGAGGGTCTGAGCCCTGAACGGTTAGCTGCCCCGCCCTGCCCCGGGGCCAGGGCTTATTGACTTACTGTTGCTCAGCCCCTGCTTGAGGGTCTGAGCTCTGAACTATTTGCTGCCCCGCCCTGCCCCAGGGCTAGGGCTCATTGACTTGCTGTTTGCTCAGCCCCTGCCTGAGGGCCTGAGCTCTCGGCTGTTTGTTACCCGCCCTGACCAGGGCTACGGCTTAGCCGCTACCGCACCGAGCCCGACCCGAGGAGTTCGGGTCTGAGACCGCCGATTCCCCAAGATACTCGACCGAGCACAGCGAGGCGGGCTGGCGCCCCACCACCCCGCCGTAGACTGAGACCCTTACACGTGGTGGAGAATGCGGGCATCGATCCCCTTGACCCTGTGAGAAGGGACCCGAGGGAGAGCGTGCCTGACCAAAATGGACATGGAGAAGCTTATTAAGTTCTTGGCCGAGAGCCAACAACAGCAGCAGGCTACCCAGCTCCAGCAGCAGCAGCAGCAGGCTGCCGCCCAGCTCCAGCAGCAGCAGCAGCTGGTCCAGCAGCTCAGCACTCAACAACAGCAGCTGCTTGTGGAACTGGGGCGCCAGAACCGGGAGCATCAGCAACAATGCCTGCAGCAACTGGCGACGATGCTACCCCGCTCTGCGGAGCCCCAGTCAGCGGGGGCCACCGGGTCACCCAGCGCGGCCCCCCCAGTCCGATTGACCAAGATGGGCCCCACCGACGACCCCGAGGCCTTCCTAGTGACCTTTGAGAGGGTGGCGCTAGTCGCTGGGTGGGCCCCAGACCAATGGGCGACCCTCCTGGCCCCGTATCTGACCGGGACTGCCCAAACGGTGTATCGGGGCCTGTCCGCGGAGGAGGCCCGTGACTACACCCAAGTAAAGGCGGCCATCCTGGATGCCTTGGACATTAGTCCCGAGACCTTTCGCCAGCGGTTCCGGACCCTAGCCTATCCTACGGGAGCCCGACCCCGGGTGGTGGCTCAGGAGCTTCGGGAGGCATGCAAACGATGGCTACAGCCCGAGCGGCGGACCCCAGGGGAACTCCTGGAACAGATCCTTCTAGAGCAGTTCACCCATATACTCCCACCACGAGGGAAGGCGTGGGTCCTCCGTCATCGGCCAGTGACAGTCGCCGCTGCCATCACCTTGATGGAGGATTTCCTCGCGGCCGAGGCCCCCGTGGGGCCAACTACCCGAGCTGCCCCGCCGGTACCGGGGCGCCCCACTCCAGAGAAGAGGGACCCCATCCGGGGCGAACCGCGAAAGTCCTGGCGGGACACCGAGCCCCAACCCCGGATGACCGCGGGCCCGGTCCGACAAGCCCCGATACCTCGGCCCTTACCCCGGGGGGCCAACCGAAGCCTCCCAAAGGACCCGACCAGAACCTCGCCCCGGCCGGGACGACCGGAGCTCGGACCATGTTTCTCCTGCGGGAGGCATGGCCACTTGCAGCGGGACTGCACCGAGATGGACTGCAGCTTTGGCCAGGTCTGTGCGGGAGATGCCCGTGCCCGGCGGCCCCAAGCCGCCAAGATCACAGTGCCAGTGGTTGTCGGGGAGCGCCCAACTCTGGCCCTGATTGATTCAGGCTGTGGCCAGACCTTAGTGCGGCAAAACCTCGGCCTACAGACTGATCCAGGCCTGGGGACGATTCGTCTGCAGTGCATCCACGGGGACGTAAGGCCATACCCCAGCGCCCGAGTCCGGCTAACCGTGGATGGGGTGACACGACTGATGGTGGTCGGTCTGGCTCCTCGGCTAGCCTATCCCGTGATCCTAGGGCGAGACTGGCCGGAGTTCCCTGAAGTCCTCCGGGCGAACACCGAGGAGGGTCCGGCGGCTACCCCAGCCCTGGAAGGAGATCCTCCCGAGGCCCAGTCAGAAGGCGGTGAGACACCAGACGATACTGGACCAAGGGAGGAACCCGAAGACTCTCCGCGGGACGCCGCGGATGGGCCCCAGCTGCATACGGATTTCTGCCGTGATCAACGGGCGGATCCTGCGCTCAGCCATGCGTATGAGCAGCTGGCAGCCGTCGATGGAGCCATAACTGACCCCCAGCGGGCGACACAGTGGCCCCACTTCGAGCTGCGCCAGGACCGCCTGTACCGGATAGAGCGGGACCGGCATACCGGGGAATCCCGAACCCAACTGCTCGTGCCCCGGTGTCACCGACGAGCGGTGATGAAGCTCGCCCATGATATTCCCGCAGCTGGGCATTTGGGCCACGAAAAGACCCTGGCCCGCATACTGATGCGGTTTTTCTGGCCAGGTATACACCAAGAGGTGAGGAGCTACTGCCAGTCATGTCCAGAGTGCCAGTTGGCTGCCCCGCCGCAGACACCTAAGGCCCCCCTGATCCCTATGCCCCTCGTCGAAACACCGTTCGAACGGGTGGCTATGGACCTGGTGGGGCCCCTTCAAAAAAGTTCGGCCGGGTTCCAATACATCCTGGTGATGGTGGACTACGCTACCCGGTTCCCAGAGGCAATACCACTCCGGAGCATCACCGCCCGAACCATCGCGGGGGAACTGGTGAAGGTCTTTGCTCGGGTAGGCCTGCCCCGGGAGATCCTCACAGATCAGGGGACCAACTTTACGTCCCGGCTGCTGCAGCAGGTGTGCGAACTCCTGGGGATTAAACAGTTACGTACGTCGGTCTACCACCCGCAAACGGACGGTTTGGTCGAACGGTTCAACCGCACCCTGAAGGCCATGTTACGGAAGTTCCCCCCAGAAGAGCTACGCCGGTGGGACCAGCTACTCCCACCGCTGCTTTTGGCAGTCCGAGAGGTACCCCAGTCGTCCACCAAGTTTTCCCCGTTTGAGCTGCTATATGGGCGCCGCCCCCGGGGGCTACTGGACCTGATGCGCGAAACCTGGGAGCAAGCCCCGTCTCCGGCCCAGGGTCTCTTGAAATATGTCTTCCAGCTCCAGGATCACCTTACGCAAGCCGGGGCTCTAGCTAGGGAGAATCTGAAGGCCGCACAAGAAGCTCAGGCCCAGATGTATAACCGCGGCGCACGAGTCCGCGACTTCCAACCCGGCGATCGGGTTCTGCTCCTTTTGCCCTCCAGCGAATCAAAATTGCTGGCCCGGTGGCAAGGGCCGTATGAGGTAGCCCGGAAGGTTGGGCCCGTCACCTACGAGATCCACCAGCCCGACCGGCGCCGGAGGACGCAGCGGTATCATGTTAACCTCCTAAAACCGTGGCGGGAGCGGGAGGGACTCTTTATCAACCCTTCCCCGCCGGAGCCCGAACTGGGCCCCCGGGCCACCCTTCCGGAGGACCCCGTAAGCCCTCAGCTCGGGGAGACCCTGACAGAGGAACAGCTCAAGCAGACCCAGTGCCTCCTCCGGGCGTTCCCGCGAACCTTTACGGTCCAGCCTGGATACACGACCCTCGTCCAGCACACCATCCAGACGGAACCGGGGGTGGTGATCAGAGAGGCGACCCGGCCAGTGCCTTATCACATGCGGCAAATTATTGAGGAGGAAGTGCAGGCCATGCTGGACCTGGGGGTTATCGAGCCCTCGCAGAGCGAATGGCGCAGCCCCGTAGTGCTGGTCCCCAAACCTGATGGCACGCGGCGGTTTTGCATCGACTTTCGACGCGTCAACGCCGTCTCCAAGTTTGATGCGTACCCGATGCCCCGGGTGGACGAGTTGCTGGGCCGGTTAGGAGAGGCCCGGTTCATCACTACCCTCGACCTGAGCAAAGGGTATTGGCAGATTCCCCTCGACCCCGCCTCCAGGGAGAAGACTGCCTTTGCCACACCGACCGGCCTCTACCAGTTCACTCGGATGCCCTTCGGCCTCCATGGGGCCCCTGCAACGTTCCAAAGACTAATGGACCGCCTCCTCCAACCCCATCGAGATTACGCCGCGGCTTATCTTGACGACGTGGTGGTGTACAGTAGCCAGTGGGAGGACCACCTGGAGCGGGTAGCGGCGGTTTTGAGGTCCCTCCGGGCCGCCGGGTTGACGGCCAATCCCAAGAAGTGCCGCCTTGGATGGCAGGAAACCACCTATCTGGGGTACACCATCGGGAGAGGACAAGTGAGACCCCTTGTGGGAAAGGTCCAGGCCTTGACGGCCTGCCCGGCCCCCACGACAAAGCGACAAGTGCGTCAGTTTTTGGGACTTGCCGGATACTATCGACGGTTCATCCCTCAGTTCGCCTCTATCGCAACCCCTTTGACGGGACTCTTGACGAAGGACAGCCCCCGCCGGATAGTGTGGACCTCGGAGTGTGAGGACGCTTTCCAGGAGCTCAAAGCCAGTCTCTGTCGGGAGCCCGTTCTCTATAGTCCGGACTTTCATCGCGAGTTCATTCTCCAGACGGACGCCTCAGAGGTGGGACTGGGGGCTGTCCTGTCCCAGGAAGTGGATGGAGAAGAACATCCCATCCTCTACCTAAGTCGGAAATTGTTTCCCCGTGAACGGAACTACGCAGTAATCGAAAAAGAGGCCCTGGCGGTGAAATGGGCCTGTGATGCATTACGTTACTACCTCCTCGGAGCCCCGTTCCTGCTAGTCACCGATCATGCCGCCCTTCAGTGGCTGGCCAAGATGAAGAATAACAACATGAGGCTGACACGCTGGTACCTGACGCTGCTGCCCTATGCTTTTACTGTCCGCCATAGGGCAGGTAAGGACCATGTCAATGCCGACTTCTTCTCCCGCTTGGGGGATTTGGACTGGTCTGGCCCCGATGAACGGGAACCAGCCTTGAGGAGGGGGGTGTGTAGCGAGGCGGGCTGGCGCCCCACCTCCCCGCAGAGTGAAACCCCAGCCCAGTGGCCAGAGTGGGCGGGGCCAGGAGGCTCAGGGCCCGCTCCACCCAGAGACGGGCCGCAACCCGGAAGTAGAATGGCACGACCCGGAAGTAGAAGGGAGCGACCCGGAAGTATAAAGGTGGGCCTGCGGAGCTCACTAGAGACCCAGCCCGCAGGGAGACCAGACGCAGCCGGCTTACCTCGGGACTGGGAAACCCCTGTGGCCCCAGGTACTCGCCTGGACTGGCCGGGCCCGCCGAGCGGCCCCTCTCCAGAGGAGTGGCCGGGCCCGCCGAGCGGCCCCTCTCCAGAGGAGTGGCCAGAATTGCCAAGCGGCTACTTTCCAGAAGAGTTGCCGGACCTGCCGAGTGACCGCGAGTCGGACGAGGAGCCCATGAGGCTAGAACCCGCCGAGGACACCCCCTGGACTCAGGTACCGCCCGAGGGGGAGTTAGGAAGTGGCCCGGGGACAGCCGACCCCAGTCTGGCTGCACCGGGGCCAGAGCCCATGTCAGTGTGTTGCGGCCAGGATCCCCACTGACCCAGCGGCGGATCCTTTGCCGCTGTTAGGGCCCCGGGCCGGGATGCAGTGGAGTGGGTGGGCCCGCGTCCCCCCTGCCACCCAAGGTGTGGGTGGCAGTCTCCCCCTCTCCCAGGTTCCCCAGAAGCAGGACCTGGGTTTGCTCAGCCCCTGCTTGAGGGTCTGAGCCCTGAACTATTTGCTGCCCCGCCCTGCCCCAGGGCCAGGGCTTATTGACTTACTGTCTGCTCAGCCCCTGCTTGAGGGTCTGAGCCCTAAACTATTTGCTGCCCCGCCCTGCCCCAGGGCCAGGGCTTATTGACTTACTGTTTGCTCAGCCCCTGCGTGAGGGTCTGAGCCCTGAACTATTTGCTGCCCCGCCCTGCCCCAGGGCCAGGGCTTATTGACTTACTGTTGCTCAGCCCCTGCTTGAGGGTCTGAGCTCTGAACTATTTGCTGCCCCGCCCTGCCCCAGGGCTAGGGCTCATTGACTTACTGTCTGCTCAGCCCCTGCTTGAGGGTCTGAGCCCTGAACTATTTGCTGCCCCGCCCTGCCCCAGGGCCAGGGCTTATTGACTTACTGTTTGCTCAGCCCCTGCGTGAGGGTCTGAGCCCTGAACTATTTGCTGCCCCGCCCTGCCCCAGGGCCAGGGCTTATTGACTTACTGTTGCTCAGCCCCTGCTTGAGGGTCTGAGCTCTGAACTATTTGCTGCCCCGCCCTGCCCCAGGGCTAGGGCTCATTGACTTACTGTCTGCTCAGCCCCTGCTTGAGGGTCTGAGCCCTGAACTATTTGCTGCCCCGCCAAGCCCCAGGGCCAGGGCTTATTGACTTACTGTTTGCTCAGCCCCTGCGTGAGGGTCTGAGCCCTGAACTATTTGCTGCCCCGCCCTGCCCCAGGGCCAGGGCTTATTGACTTACTGTTTGCTCAGCCCCTGCGTGAGGGTCTGAGCCCTGAACTATTTGCTGCCCCGCCCTGCCCCAGGGCCAGGGCTTATTGACTTACTGTCTGCTCAGCCCCTGCTTGAGGGTCTGAGCCCTGAACGGTTAGCTGCCCCGCCCTGCCCCGGGCTTATTGACTTACTGTTGCTCAGCCCCTGCTTGAGGGTCTGAGCTCTGAACTATTTGCTGCCCCGCCCTGCCCCAGGGCTAGGGCTCATTGACTTGCTGTTTGCTCAGCCCCTGCCTGAGGGCCTGAGCTCTCGGCTGTTTGTTACCCGCCCTGACCAGGGCTACGGCTTAGCCGCTACCGCACCGAGCCCGACCCGAGGAGTTCGGGTCTGAGACCGCCGATTCCCCAAGATACTCGACCGAGCACAGCGAGGCGGGCTGGCGCCCCACCACCCCGCCGTAGACTGAGACCCTTACACCAACCAATCCCTATAAACAATATCTATTTCTGACATGCTATAATTGAGATGTGTTTGTATGCATGTATGTATACATCATCCTTAAAACATTACTCTTCGCTCCTCTATTTTTAACTGCATTATAAATGCATAAAACCTGCACTGCAGTTAAATTAAGGAATCAGCAAGCTAAATGCTCAATTGAAACAGACATTTACCCAGTCTCATGAGAGCTACTATTCAAAACAGCGTATGTGAAATAATCCTGACATTGGCTTTGAAAGCTTTTACTGACAGTTGCCAATATTGAATGAAAACTTCAATGCATATCCTAGAAGCATCAAATTCTACTTTTCCAATACTGTACCACAATGCATAATACAGGTATTACTTTAGATATGGTAGAAATACATACAATTGATATATGTCATTACAAAAAAAAAGAGAAAACTATAAAGGATAATATATTAAGAGCCAATATAGATTCCATGATTTTTTTAAAATCAGCTGTTCAAGGCATCTGTGGTTTTGCACAGACTGTACGGTTCACTAAAACAAGGTCTCCAAAATTAGACTATACATTCTTCTGGGCAGGGATTATGCCTTCCTATGTAATTGTACAGAGCCTAGCATACTGAGGCCCTAATTCTGACTTTGGAACTTCGGGCACTACTATACAAATACAATTAATAAAGCAGCAGCATCAAATAGTAACACAAATCATTTCATCCATTGACATTCACAATTTTAGGTTCTTATCTTGCAAATACTTCCGCATGTGAACGTCCTGCTTCTGGTATGTACAATCTAGTTCACCAAAGAATGTCATATGAGGTCTTAAATGAAAAGCTTGAGTCGCACTGGTCCTTACTATTGTTGGGAAATGTATGTTCAGATACTAAGAAAGGAGCTAGATACACATACTGAAAATGTTTTAAATTCTACATCAAAGGCAGAGTTGATAAGCAAGTTCTGTCGAACATGGGAAGTTTATTCACTGGTCTCTCTTTTGAAATGTAAATTAAATATTGTTTCAGTCACAATGGGTCTTCCACCAGACATCTAAGCTGAATGCAGCTGAAGGATTGTAAGAATTTCAGAAAGGAACTAACAGGTATAGAACCTTATCTGGATATAAACTTCAAAGGTTTGCTGGACTATATCTGGGAAACAAAGACGACACGACCATCATCCTGGACCTAGGAAGTAAACAAGCAGTGTGTTTACACTCATGAAAACAGGATCACAACCAGACTTGGCTGGAAATGCTGCAGAAGACTTTGGGTGAGAAGACTTCTTTAGACAAGATGTTAACCTGTTAAAGTATAGTCTCTAGAAAGCGTGTTATGACTTTGTTTTATATGTAGCCTTTTATTTCCATTATCCTTACTCACTCTTTCTCGATTTTTGGTAACAAACTTATCCTTGATTTCACTATAAATATATCTAAGTGATATTAAGCTAGGTGCTGATCCTGAGTTCAATCATACAAGTTGGTGTGTACACTGTTCCCTTGGGGACAGCTGACCTGGTATTTCTGTGAGTGTGCAGGCTAAAAAGGGCTGGGTGCTACAGGGAAACACAAAGGGATTTAGGGGCTAGAGTACATCTATTGTTGACCTACAAGGCAAAAACAAGGGCGCCATAACCCAGAGGAGATTGTTTGTGTGGCTTATAGGTTGATGGTATCAAGGAGCTGACTCTTAGTTAAGCACAAACAACTTTTCATCTTGCTGTGAGAAGAAGGGTAACAAGGTGACACGCCCTGGGTACCCCGAGAACTGCCAGTCTTAGGCCTTGATCCTGCAAATACTTATGCATGTGAATAACTTTATGAACCTGCATAATCCTTTTGACTTCAATGGGACTACTCACGTGCATAAGCACATGTACATGTTAGATGGATCAGTGACTAGTATATTTATTTAACAGGTTTCAGTGTAGTAGCCGTGTTAGTCTGTGTCAGCAAAAAGAAAACAAGAAAAATACCTGTGGTACCTTAGAGACTAGCAAATTTATTTCAGCATAAGCTTTCGTGCGTTAAGAACCCACTCTTTCATAGCTCTTTGCTTAAAAATTGAGTAACTGACATTAACCGGGGACACCTTGCAGATTTAGTCATAATATCCACTACATACAAGTTTCAAGAGTAATTCATTTGAAAGGTGTTGTTCTGTTGTCTGGTATTTATTGAAAAGGTGTATACAAACACATAACATGCCATGTATGAATAAATAGTGGAAACAAACTATCTTTAAACTTTAAGTCCATCAGGTATTCATTTATATAAGGATGCAAATTTTTTTAAAACCCTTTGATTCTATCACTGGGCTTAACGAATGTGAAATTACATTTTTGAAGGTCAGAGGATACCAGGCCACAAACACTTTGATATGGTATCATATAAGAACCATTTTTACATTATGAATCTGTTGGACTCTGGCCTGGGTTCCATCAGAACCGAACTGTTTCCACAAAATGTTTTCATTTCAACTAATCAGCAAATTCCAATGAAAAAGTGTTTCATAGGATTTAAAAAAAATATATAGATACTGTCACCAAACACTAAATGCCACTAAATCTGCATTCTGATCTGTGTGCATGCCAAGAGTCCCTTTTGGGTGACAGTGAGAAGGCAGCTATAAAACCCGGAAGTGGGTTTTATAGCTGACAGGAGGAAAGCTTAATGCTTTCGGGGCTAAAAACTTCAATATGATCAGATCATATAAAGTATGACATATTCTGAGTGCTTTGTTATGCATTAGTGCACAAGAATATGGCAGAACAGTAAATGTGACTTGAAAGCTCCTTATCTCTGCAGTATGCAGCAGTTTACTGCAGTAGGGCAATACAGTGTGTTCAACGTGATGTTGGTTTGATGCAGTCATATGGGAGACTTGCCAAACATCACTGTAATAACTCATAATACTAGTTACAGAAAACAACCCCGCTATAATAAAGTGATTTCTTGAACAAAAGGTTGATAAATGTATGTAAAACAAAATGCAATTAATGACCTAGATTTCCTTTAAAAATGTAAATTCACTGGTCTAAATCAAAGTTAAATGTACAGTTTTTTTCTTTATACATTTCCTATGATTCATCCTTTCACTAGTCAGATTGTGTTAATGTTTCTTATGCTTACTGGCCCTGCATTACAGTGGAACCAGATTCAATTTACCTAGAGTTTTTTGATGCAATGCAAATAAGGGCGTGTTTTTAATATACAAGTTTGCTATATAGAGATTTAGGCTAAAAAAATACATTTTTAAAAACGCTGCTTTTTTTAAAAGTGTTTTGTAGATATTTTTATTTTCCTTCAGTGACAACTTTGAATTATTCTCCAAACCAAACCAGAAACTAGTTGCAAATAAATTTTGGATAGCAAAATATCTTGATTGTTGAACAAATGGGAAGTAACCGAGGGCCAAATCCAGAGTAGGTGTAAGGCCCAAACTCGTGGTTTTCTACTGTGCTGAACAGTTTATTCATTAGCTGGTAGATCTAAAATATCAAGGGTGAAATTTTGGCCCAGTGAAGTAGAGGAGAATGTTGCCATTGAATTCAGTGGGGCCAGTATTATACCCTGAATGTCTGAGTCCGTATTACTGCTGTACTGTGTTCAATAAGAAAAAAAACAACATTCAATCCGGATGGAGAAACTCATTCTGTTTCATGGAGGATTTTGATATTTTGAATTTTAATTTTGTTCTGATTGAGACTGAAAAGCAAAGATTTTGAAATGCTCCGCAAAAGGGAATAGGGCCACAGTTCTGAGACCGTCTGCCTGGAGGATTGTCCCAAAACTGTTGATTCTGGATGCTGTGGTATTCCCGGTAGTCTGCCAGGTAAGCTGCCAAAGAGCTTAGCACATGAGGTGTCAGGAAACCTAGCAGGTTTCCAATGGAATCCCTTGTGGAGGGCAATGACCTGTTGGACTCTGGACTGGGTTCCATTAGAACTTCATCAGAATCAAACCATCTCCACAAAATGTTTTCATTTAGACTAATCAGCAAATTCCGATGAAAAAGTGTTTCATAGGAATTTTTTTTTTTTTAAATGATGAGATCTATTCAACATATTGTTAGTGTGGATTAGCCTATTTGTACCCAATTAACCCTTTTGGTCTTGATATTTTTGAATAAAAAATAGGAGTTTGGAATTATTGGTACCTAAGAGGAATCAGTGTGGTAGGAAACACGTAGGTAGTGGCAGCTTTTGAAAACCTCAACTGTGGGATCTTGCAGCTGCAAGAATTGGTGGAGGAACAGGAGAAGTGAGATTTAGTGAAGAGTATTTTAGTTGTAAGCTGTTTGGGGCAATGATTGTCTCTTTGTTTGTATGTTTGCAGATCATCTAACCTAGTGGGGCTAGGATCTCTATATGTTACTACAATACAGATAATAAAGAGATGATGGTCAAACAGGAAAGAGGTAATTGGGAGAACAAGAGAACCGTGATTCAGCAGCCAGTGGCATCCAACTTGCCCTCTGAATATCTGTCCAGTTACAGCCCCTGCCTCCCCCTAAAAAATGCTGCAGCTACTTCGGGTACCTGGTGGGCATGAGGAGACAGCCTCCTCCCACCCCACAGGAAAAACCTAAGAGGACGCGGCCTTAAACACTGCATAATAAAAACCAGTCAAGCTTCAAATTAAAAACCCCGAAATAGCTGCAATATTAGATTAGAGTGATTAATGTTTGCCCAGCTATTTGAAGATCTAAATCACCGTGTGTGTTAAGCATTATTACAATGGATCAACTTGGTACAGTCCAAACTTGACATTGTCACCATAAGGATGGATGACTTCTTACCCTGTTGGTTCAATCTGCTACAATACTTGATCTGTTAATTAATACAGAGTAAACCTACTGAAACACTTTCTTCAGAAACATATTCAATTAAAACTTCTCGTTATTCCTCAGAGTACAAGATATTTAAACTATCCAAACATGTGCTTCTTTCCTACCCCCGCATATTAAGTGTAGTGAACTATCATTTGAGGGACAGGGGAATCACCCAGAGCAGGCAGGGGTTCTCACCACCTGCCTTATAACATTGGGTATCTTAATGCTATGCTGGTATGGCTCAGAACATTGACACCAGTAGCCAGCCCATAAGCAGGAAGGTCTCATCCCAGCTTTCACCAGCCTAGTTATTTCTTGCAAGGTGTCCTCAACAGCACTTCCGGTCCCAACTCCCCCCAAATTTAACTCCTCGAGTTCTTAACTACCAGACACTCATTTTTTTCCTCTCTGGTTCACCACCCCTGAAGGAGTGAAACGTGCCCCTAGCTATCAGTTCGCATTGGGGGGACACACTCCACACACTTTGCATACCAGACACCTGCTTGGGGCAAAAATAAAGTTTATTAATAGAGGGGGACAATCACATATTTGAAGATGAAATTGTAAGGAAAAGCAAACGCATACAAGTTACACAGAAAATAAACAAAGATGCAAATCTTTATGCTTCTAAATTAGATTAATTCACTTTGCTAATGTAAGTAACCTATTGCTTCTGAACAGTTTCACAGCATGCCCTCAGTCACAGTGGGGATCCAGTGTTTCACAGACAGCTTATAGCTGCCACTCAGTTTCTGGATGTCGTTCATTTCAAACCCATCTCTCTTTTAAGGGTTTGAAGTTATTGTTTTCTTTCTCTCAGGTTATGTTGATTCAAGAATAGGGTCCTGCCAAATTCAGGGTTCACTCTGGTCAGTTTCATGGCCACAGGCAATGTTCCCTCTAATTTTTGACAGGCCATGTGCGCAAAAAAATTTCTACTGTGCAAATTGTTGTGCTTCTGTGCAAATTTTTGTGCGCACAGTGTTTCGCCATGTGCGCGCGCGCACACGCGCACAGCTTAGAGGGAACAGTGGCCACAGGGTCTTCAAATTGGTCAATTTCAAAATTTCAGATATTTACATCTGAAATTTCATGGTGTTTAACTGTGGGGATCCTGATCCAAAAGGGGATCATGGGGGTCCCAAAGCTGTTGTAGGGGTTTGCAGGATTGTCATATGCATTTCTGTGCTGTGGAGTTTCCTGCATCTGGAAGAGGCTCCCAGAGGTAGAGGTAGGTCCTATCTCACCAGTGCTGCTGGGAGCTCCCCACCCTCACTTCTGCGCTGCCTGTGGATGTGGATCTGATCTTCCCATATAACAGCTGTGCAAGGGAAGGACAAGTCCTGTCCCTCCCCAGCCTGGCTGATTTTGAGGAGATCAGATTTCACAGGGAAGGGTTTATTTCATGGTCCGTAACATGTTTTTCATGGCCATGAAATTGGTAGGGCCCTATTCACGAATAAATGTACTGGAGCAGGATGATTTTAATGTGCGTAACAAAAGAAATACATATGTGAATCCCAGCACTGAATCAGATTTTATATTTTACTTCTAAATCATACTGAACTAAATGACATGAAAAATCTATATCTATCTATCTATCTATCTATATATTTTATATATATAAAAACTATGACCCCAGGACTTCTTGGTGCCAACTATCAGAGAGCACAAGGGTTATAGGGATCCCCTGGGTCTGGTCTCTACACAATACTTAAAAGGGTGTCATGTAAGGTCTCTTCTGAAAGCTTGTGTCCCACTGATCATCAAAATCATTGCAAAACATATGTATGGATAATGTGTAAAGAGTTATATACATATACCGAAAATTATATTCTTAAAGTCTGTGATTTGGGGCTGGTTTCCAAAGATGATAGTTTCTTTCAGGCAGGAGATGCTTATCTACTTGTCTGACTAAATGTAACCTATTATATGGTGCACAATTGGCACCCATATACAGTCTGAGCAAAACGCTTATCAAGTGATTGCAAAGTCTCCCGGGGAGAAACCATAAAACAAAACAAAAAAAAAGGAGCAAGGGATACCCTGCTTACAAATGAAGACAATTGATGGTTGTAACTACATATGGGGGAAATCTTCCAGCTGGCTAGTCTTATGAAGCGAGGATCACAGACTGCCTAACTATTTAAGGCTGGGAAGGAAATTTTGGGTGAGCTATCCTTTAGGAGACAGGAGAATGTTGTGTTAATTGTGTTTAGGCTCTAGAAATCATGTTAGAATAATTTTTGTGTAACCATTTGTTTCCATTAATTCTACTTCTGCTTGTTTTCACTCAACAAATCTAACTGCTGTGAGTTCAGTGGAGCAATGATACTGAGGTGAAACTGGTAAGCTGGTGTATAGTGTTCCTTTGGGAATAGCAGATCTGTGAATTCTGTAAGTGCCCTGTGGATCTGGGGCTGGACACTCCAAGGGGAGACTCGGAGAGCTCAGGGGTTGTAGTGTGCCTACTACTTGCCTGCAGAGGGAGAGCAGAGCTCTTCTGTTGCCTGTGGCTGGAGGGGTCAGTGAGCTCAGGCACAGTCAAGACTTCCTCTTGGTAAGGACAAGTGATATCACAAGTGGCTCACAGCCCTGGGTACCCCCAGAAAGCGTCACAATAACCAAAGATAAATTTGAAGCCTCTAAACAGAAAGTACAGGATTTTTTGGAGTTGCATTGAATTCTGCACCTCTGCAATGTATAAGAGGTTATTTATAAAAACAGCTATGCATATAGACCAAGACATAAAAGGTTTTTTTTCCCTTCCAGTGGCTTCTAGAGTGGCTATGATTTATCATGCAGTAATTAATGTTTAATACATGTACCTGGATAAAAGGAGTCTGTAATGTTCACTGATTTCATTTGCACTTTGGATAATTGAACAACTAATAAAACAGTAGAAATTGGCTCATTAACAGTTCTGTAAATCACACACCTGTGAATCAATATTAAGGGATTCATCCTGCTAGCGATCCCCCTCAGGAGGAACAGAGGGCACAGTATGAAGCAGAACAAGTGCAGATCCAATGAAAGAGCCAAGTCTGGAGATACCCATACAGAGGATGCAAATCCTCTTGTACACCATGAAATACAGATAGATGGGGGACTCGCTGTGCCCCAGTACAACAGGAGATGGGATTGAGCTGGATACACTGGCCAATTCCCTCCTCTGTGGGGGACAGAAAGGAAATACTGCTGCTGCAGATCAACAGCACAACCAAGAGAAGGAAAGGATCCCTTCTGCCAGAGTCCTAGCACATCTCCCTTCCACGCAGCTTGGCTCCTTGGGCCATGAACAGCAATAAGGATTTGGCCCTAAAAGAGAAGATAAAAGTCTGCAGCTGAACACAGAACAGCTGTGCAGTGAGGTGTGGGATCAGAGCACACGAATGTAACATCTTCCTCATTGTGGAGTAATGAGGAAATGTGATTAAACCCCAATCCCCCACCCCAGCACAGATGGGCTTTGCTTGTGACTGTCAGGGCTGCCAACTGCCATTCATCTCACATGACACACATTTGGCAGCGCTGTCAAGCCTGCCCACAGCCAGCTGAGATGTCATGCATTCAGTTGGGCTTCAGGCAGGAGGAGACAGCCCATCCCCCAGACTGTCAGGGGCCAGTATGGAGCAGGTTACAGGCAGTCAAGCAACCTCTTTACCTCACCCGTGTTCCCTTTGCTGGTCCCAAGCTAGAGTGAAAACTCCCAGGCAAGAGGCTGAGCTGGCATGGACAGCAGCTGATAAAGTGAAGTGAGCAACTGGCAGAGACAGAATGCAGATAGAGAGGTTTGTGGGGCAGGGGACTGAAGAGGACAAGACAAGCGGACAGTTCTATGAAGGCTAATAGGGAAAGGAGGAGAATAAGAAAGGCTACCCTAGGTTCCCCCACACCAAGCAGCTCAGGCCCTCAACACCTCCAACAACCATGTCTGCCAGGATCTCTCCCCACCTCCCTCCTGACAATCCTTCCAGATTCATTCCCCCAAATGAGGAATGCAAGGAATAGACTCCTGCCCACCGCCCCCACACCAGAGTAGCTGTGAGTGGTAGGATGAAGGGTTAATACAGGACTCCACCAATGGCTTGTGAAGAGTATGACACCTATACTAGCAGCACTTGAGGGCCCCCCCGCAGTTTATTTCTAGCGGGAAATTCTAACAATATAATCATACATTCAAATAAATCCTTTTACTGAAGATTTGGGTAACAATCTGAAAGCAGATTATAAAAAGAGGGGGACCATTCAAATTCAAAACATCTGAATTTGTTTTTTTAAAACAAGCACACGTGATGCCTGTTTCTGATGTGATGATAGTCCAAATCCTTAATGTTATATTATGTATTGCGAGGTGATACCTTCTCTGAAAATAATCTATACACGTTTAATTATATGGGTACTGGGCTATTCAAAGGGATTTTATTATACTAAAGATGTTGGGTAAATACACAGCTACCATGTACGCAGCTGCTTTTTAATGTCATACTGAGCACAAATATCACCACGGTAAGCCACACAAACACTTCCTTTTATAACCTTAAAAACGACATTTTCTTCTTTGATGTTTCTCTGATCTACCACAGATTTAAAGGATCCTGTAGGTTACATTTCCTCTAACCTTCTATCACACTGAAAGAAGTCTCAATTTAAATAAGGCAGTTACATAACTGAAGTGTTTGTCCTCTATAAGTCACCTTAGTTTTCACCCTTCATTAAAAAACTCACACACAGACATTCATGTAACACATTAGTATTTGCCTGCATTTAGAAAAAAGGCTTTTAGCAGAAGATGCACTGAAGGCAATGAAGCATTAAAGGAATCTTTTGTGTAGGTCAGCTTCTTTTTAGAAAGACCTCCTCTTGAAAACAATGGAAAGATGCTGTCAAGTGGTTGAAGACAGTAGGGAGTAGAATCATCTCCCCAGTTTTATATTAACTACAATACCATCTAGTGGTGAAAATCAGCAAACCTTTAGAAAAAGCTTGTAAAACTAGTCCAAGAGGATGTTCTAAATAATATTTATGTTATAATTTGATATTATGAATTTTACTTTTTAGACTCCTGTCCAAATTAATCCCGTGTTCTTTCATAGATAAATTTTAATACTTCAGTTCCCTCTTATACCATGTTTTTAAATTAAGAGGCAGAGAGGACATCAGTCGTAATTCAAAAGAACTGCAATATTATTCACAAATTCATTGTCTTAACTGTGCACATCTGATATATTATCAGTTTTAAAATGAACGTTTACTATATTATACTTTAAACAAAATAGAAATTTTAAAATACTGTGCTGATTGTTACCCTATAGTACCAATATTCTGTATAACATCATATTTCTTATAAAATCATCCTATGCATATGCACATGTAATTTAAAGCTAATTACAAGATTAATGAAGTTCTATAGACTTCAATAGAAAAAACTGAATTCTTGCCATAGAGTGCTTCAAAAATCCCTATAGAAAAGATATTCTCTATTAAAATATATAGGTTTCAGAGGTATTTCTATAGAAACCCATTACATTTTTATTGAATTCTATTGGTTTACTTCCTATTGAATTCTACATGATATTTTTGTTAAGGCAGACCCAAAGAGTACAATTCAACAGAAGTAAAAAAAAAAAAAAATTCTTCCAGGAGTTTTGCATCAGACTTTCTGTAGTGTGCTAATAATATAAAATATGAAAGAGATAGCTACTACATGCTACTTGCAATTGACTGTATTCAGATGCCATGAACTCAAATCACATGCAATTTTGACTGTAGCACTTCCTTATTATTGCTTGGGGCTACTCTTTATGTATTACATTCTAAACAGTTGGTGCTTTTCACTGACATATCCTTGTTCTGCTCCCTGAAAAAAAGCCTTTACTTGAAAGTAAATAAAAGAAGGCTGAAGTAATGCAACGCAGCTACTGCAGGTTTCAGGCAGATCATATTCAAAAATCTCTTTGAGAAGAAAAATACAAAAAGAAGAAATGATCTGAAAAAACAACAGGGAGAGTTGTGGGGAGACTAAATGATAGAGAAATTATCTAGCAAACAGATCTAGGGTAGATCTGTATTACTTCACCAACATTAAGCAAATTGTACAAGATTCTAAAATAAAACCAAGTACCGTGATAGATAAAGAATGATAAGGCTTGTGAGTCAGCAAATATTTTGAGAGTAACAATTAGGAGACAGGTTTAAAAATTATATTATATCCAGTGAAGAGGAAAATAATTTCTGAGTTTCATCTTGGGCACTAGGTATTATTAGCAAAAGCTAATAAACCTTTTCTGAGCTGAACGTTTACATCGATTGCCTTTAAATGTATCTGAAGATGATTACTTTGGAGTAATAAATCATACTAGCTTTTTTCTTTAGCAATATACATTAAAAAATAAACTTTTGATGACAAAATATACATCTCTATCACTTTGTGGGGCTGGGGGCTTTGAGCAGCCCACTCGCAACTGACTGAATAATAGCCAAGGATATTATAGAATATCAGCGCTGAAAACTGGCAGCAGAATTTTTCCTTAACTCTTGATAAACCTAATGGCGTTTCAATATTACACCAAAAAAAGAAAACCCTTAGTTATCACCATATTGGTATGTCTTGCTGCTTAATTAGCTCAAAGGAGGATGATTTAAAATGTATTATATATCCATGTTGCTCAATGGAAAAAACACAATATGGTTTATTAATCTGAAGTAAGCAACTGGAGATATATCACAGGCAATCAAACGTAATTGTTCACATAGCAAAGGATTATTAATACCACTCAATGCACCTGCTGAAATTTAGAAGTTATTTTCCTATTCCTCACTAAATTGATCATTTAGTAACTAGTTGCACCATTTTGACTCAAGGAAAAATTGGTGATTCATGATCCCTGTTTTCATCTCTTCTAACCTCAGTGAGAGCAATAGTATGGGAGTGCAATATAGATGAAGCTAAAACACCACTGAAAAAGAGCAGACAAGTAAAAGGAGTAGTATTGAGAAAGCTTCCATATCCCTGTGCACAACTGAGGAGTCTTAACACCAGTAAACCAGTTCCTAGCAGGCCAAGCTGGAGTGTTTAGGTAGATCCAGTTGCTAAAATTCCAGTATGAAGGGTATGGAGGGATATTATCCGCTCTTAGATTTACTCCTGTAACTGTGTTCTCTTGAGTTATATAACAATTCTGTAATCTTACCCCAGGGTACCTCAGAGAATGTGTAGCACGCAGAATGTAATCTAGGAAAGAATAATGGAAAGGCTAACGCAAAAATCTCTTTAAATATAAAGTATATAGTGTGAAATATATAGTAGTATAATCAGTCTCTGTTACACTAAATCAGAAAAGATTTTAAACATGTTTATCCTGAAAAGGTCAGTGGACACAGGGGATGTAATGCTTCTATGACTTCTGAAAGGAGCATGGCAAGTTATACAATCTGACATTTTATACTCAACAGTTCACTTGTGTTTTCTGCCTTGGGGTCTGTGCATCCAGATGCCCCAGTTCTACTTCAAGCTTATTGACAATCAAGAGTAGATGGCCCTTCCCCATCAGAGTTCCCGGATATTCTTCTGCCAGTTGCTCTCATGTACAATGATGAGGGGAGGGCTGAAGTTGCCAACACACTCCATGTTTCCCTGTGGGGCAATGTCTGAGTTCCCACTATACAACACTCAGTCTCAAATTCAAGGTTCTGTTACACACAACTCAGCCTGGGATGCACCAAACTACTGCTCCCACAAGCATTTTGCCATACGAGTCTGATGGCTGCTAGGTTGGGCAAAAACCTCCACCCTATTCTCATCAGCCACACAAACCTTCTCCTGCAGCTCTCTCTTATCCACTCTTGGAGCAGTCTGTGGGGTAGCTGTAGCAGCTGCTGCTACTACTGCTATATCTGCCCTGCACACCACCTCTGTGGGTATATTTCTCTATGGGTCAAATCCTTCCCCAATATCCCTGGGCTGGGACTGATTCTCTTTCCCCTCCTGCTGCACTTCAGGTGCCTGGGGCTCACACACTACTGTTAATAGAGTATACATGCTTCTTCCCCACTTTGATTCTATCCTGGAGACCATTCCTATTCATTCACAGCACCACTCACTTACTTCCAAGGTCCCAATCATCAAAAGTGCTTGCCTTTAATATATGTCTCACCATCCCACATCTGCAGCACCCCTCTGAAGTGTCCGTTTGTCGCAGGCTGACATGCCTTACATGCAGTTTTTAAGAGGATAGTCTCTTAGGAGGGGACCCCACCTCCCCATTTGATTAAAATAGAATGCCATGTAGTTGCATTCCATTAATGGGCAGTCTCTCAATGTGCCCAGGTTTGATGCACTGGAAATATAACACCATGATTTCCTGGCAATGCCCAGGAAAATATCCCTAGGTTGCAGGAGTGATTGGGGGTAACCCTTCTGAAACCCTATGTCTGGGGCTACTCAGGACTGACTCTCCTTGACAGCCTCCCGACAGTCCCCTCAGGACAGGGCTTTTCTTCTTCTTCTTGCCTTTTGCAGTGACACACTCTTGGTCTGGCACACTGCTTAGCTCCCTCAGCTTCCAAGTAGGCCTCCACACTCTCACCAACAGAAGATGGCCAAAAAATGCCTTTCCTAGGTTTTGGGCTCTCACATGTAGGACCTGCAAGAATTGTTCCAGGACTACCACTCTCTCCACAAAGCTGGGCACAACGAATGCATAGTGAGATCCTGCTGGGCTACCAGATGTTGGTATACTCGCCATAGAAATGGTTCAACCCAGAACTGGTGGTGATGTGTCTCTGGAATCAGTCCCAGTGTGTCTAAAATGGCAGCTTTTACCTCAGCATATGAGCCAGACTGCTTGCTGCTCAAGGCTCAGTACGGTGCCTGAGCCTCTCCCAAATAGTTCCAAAATACTATCCAAAATAGTTCCACCCAAGTCAACCCCTTCCAGCTGGCAGCACTGGTCGCTCACTCAAAGAGGTGGAGAAAGGCCTCAGTCATCTTCTGGTCCCAACTTTGACAACCCTGGACTAGGCCTGAGCTACCCTCTCCAGGTTCACTAAGACTCCCAAGAGTCCACTTCACCACCAGGTTTTTCAGAAAACTCTCCTGTTGCTGGTGTTGGGCCTTGTGCCACTGCTGTTGATTATCAAGCTGCGCTTCCTGCTGCTCCTGTCGACGCTTTAGGAGAAGCACCCATGTCTGCTGCTGCAGTTCTACCAGCAGATGGACAATGTCCTCCATCCCTTCCCTTTGTCTTTTCCCTAAAAAAATAAGAGGTAAGAAACCATCTGACAAACCCGACCAGTAATCGCTTTTGCCTGGTCTTTTCTGTAGTTGCTTCAATTTCTCCTGAGTTTCAGAGATCAATCACCTTCCTATACTATCCACCACATGTAGGCTGCTGGCCTGTCTCCCCAGCCCAGGAAGGACTAACACCATATCCAAAAGTCTGTTCAAGCCTTTCCTTCTGGAAACAATTTTATTCTTCAAATACAAAATTCATAAAACAACAAAATTACTTCCCTGACCAAATCAGGCTGCAGGGGCCTAGAAGCCTTTCCTCTGGATTTCTTCCCCATACCAACTTTTTATTTCTATAACCCTCCTCTTCAATTGAGCTCTCTCAGAACTTTATAGGAATCATCTGCCCCTTCCCAACTGGAATTCTTATAACTGAACAGGGCTGGCTCTTAAAAGGGGCAAATCACCCTGGTACGAAGAACCAGTCCTTCTTGAGTGATGCTAAGTAGGACTGTATGGAGGACTGTACAGACACTCCATTTCACAAGGAATTTAGAGACTTCAAAATGTTTAAATTCTGGTTTGGAATAAAATCAGAAAATTGCTAAATCCTAAATTTTACAAAAGAAAATTCAGAAAAATATTCATTTCAGACCAACTGAAATTTTTTGCTTCGATTGATATTTCTTAGAAATTTATATTATAATCCAAAACAAAGTTTCAAAATGAAAACATTTATTCAGAAAACGTTGAAATGGGATGTTTCAACACTGTCAAAAATTTTCTGGCTTTTCTCTAAAACAAAATTGTCATGAAGATTTCAAAGTGTTTTGATTTCAACCATATTTTCAACCACTTTCCGATGGAAAACAGTGCCAAAGTTTTTCTGATCAGTTTTTTTTACCTGTGTGATTCAACTCCTGAAACCAAAGAGAGTTGAGGATACCAAACACTTCACAGGATCAGACACAGTAGGTCCAGTTCAGTTGGGAGTCAGACTACATTAGATCTGAAATAATGTTTTCATCTGATAAATACAATAAGCTTATAGTGTAGCAGCAGTTATGACACTGTGCCCAGCATACCCAGAACTGTGAGCCATTGAGTTACTACTCTGCCTTAAAAAGAGCGAGAGCTGTGCTTCTGCTAAATTCTGTGTCAGTTTCTTGACACACCAACTTATCTGCCTGGCCAGCAAACTCTTCAAGACTTTGCCAGTCTAAACCTTGCCTTGCAAGTAACAAATGAGTAAACCCCAGTTCCTGAGTTCCCCAGAGTCATCTCTCTGCAGCATCCAGTCCCTCTCACTGGACATACACAGAAATTATGTTATTTGTCTCCAAAGAGACAGAGCACACATCCACGTGTTCAGTTAGCTGAAAACCCACAGCACTGGGATGGTTTTGTTATAAAACAACAACAAGAAGGAGAGATTTTCAAGTGATGCTAAGCAAGAGCAGACATAGGCATGGTTACAAACAAAACAAAACACTTTCTAGTGACTAAAACTTAATTTTAGCAAGTTACAGTCTTAGCCTACTTACTTTTCATACTTGCATCAAATTACCAGCGTCCCTCACCCTCCAGACTAGGGGATCTAACTTTCACAGGGTGTTTTATTCTATGCCCCCTCAGTGATAGACAACTAAAAGGTCTTTTTACTCTCATATTATCCAGTCTATTATCTCTGCCTCAAGAGCTGGGAGGGGTGCAGATTCTGTCTTCTGGTGTGACTGTTAAATTATCTCCACAGCTTGTTTAGCTTGATGGCTATGTTTACCTTGTATGTAATTGCACTTTCATTGTCCTCTGTCCCTAGCCAAGCCAGTCAGACAGGAAAATGCACATTCCTTTTTCTAGGGCAGGCTGGGTTTATGCACTGCATCTCAAAACACATTTTAAGAACATATTTCCAGAGCACATGTATAACTTTGTACACAACCTGTTCACACATCACATAATGATTTTTGGGACTAGCATGTCAGCAGTTTACATATGATACCTTATATAACACCTTTGAGACACATATGGACAACAATATGTTGGGGGCAATGAGTGTCAAGTTTGGTGAGCTTTATAGTATGCGGGGGGGCTCTGCCAGTTGACACTGAGGGACTCCCAGGGTCACAGCAGTGCATTTTCCAGATAAAAAAAATAACTTTAAAAATACAGTAATGCTCCCATACCATTTAGAACTATTAATAAACTATCCCTCTGTAATTAAATATTAGGTGCATCTTAAAATCCTCTAGTCTTCAGTGCATTACTAACTACCTACGTGGATTTCATTACCAAACAAAGATATTTATGTCTCATGGTGTAACACAAAGAATAACCTTTAGGTTAAAAAAAAAAAAAAAGATTAAATATCATAAAATTCTTGAGAAAATTTCAACAGAGTGTGGGTGTCACTTTTCTTACCCATGCCTAGAATAGACAGATAAAATCTGGTTGTGAGGCATTTTGATGAATAGCAAAATTCAATCTGCCTGATAACAAACAAGTTGTTCCTTCTGGCTAATGTGAAACACCCACTTAAATCTCTCAAATGAAAATGTAAAGCTGATATTACTGCAGTATGAATTAGGGAAAAGGTGACTTTGAATTTTCTTTATATAGAAAATAAAAGATTATATCTCCAATTTCAATACTTTTTTGGTTCTGTATTACTGTAACTTTTAAAATAAAATGTTATATACATTAATTTTTCTATCATGTGATTTCTTTGAACACTCTTTCCTGGATACTAAAAGGAATCAGTAAAAATGTTTCCAAAATGTAGGGTGACCACACGTCCCATTTTGGCCTGGACAGTCCCTTTTTAAAGCTCCGTCCTAGCCATTTGACCATTATTATTTTTGGTGGGCAAAAGTGGGCATTTGTCCCATTTACTCTTTCCAACTTGATCAGCTGGCAAGAGCAAATGGGACAAATGCCCACTTTTGTCAAAAAAGTGGGGTGTGGAGGAACGTGCAGGGGATGGAGGGCAGCAAGCAGAAACGACAGCCTCGCGCAGGATGGGGGGCAAGATTCCAGCGACAGCCTCACGCTGGGGGGAGGCGGGGTTCCAGCGGTAGCCATTGGGGGAGGGGATCTGGGGGTGTCCCATTTTCCCTTTGGGGAATATGGTCACCCTACCAAAATGTTGTGGTAAAGTGATAAGAGTAAAAGACAGTAAACTAAAAACTAAAATCCCATTAGTATGTACTCTGGGAAAATCATCACCACCCTAAGTTACCTTTTAATTAAAAACTGCAGTTTTAATAATAAGCTGAAATACATATCGTCAAATACTGCTTAACGCTTAGGTGCAGGCGACGAATGAAACAGCAATTATTTGCACTGAATAATACCTTTAGGAAGATTAATATTTTTGCAGCACTTTATTATCAGAGAGAGATTCAAAGCAAACACGAAGTTAAAACTCTTAACATAAATCGTTTTTTTTTTTAAAGTTGTGTAAATAGCTCTCAGGATATAATGAAATTTTCAGTTTAGGGAACGTTCAACATACAATTACAATATTTAGACAGAATGCTCATGATAATATTGACACAGATGAGAACATTCAAATCTTTTACAAGTCTTTTGTCTTATGAAAGCTAGACTGATTCCATTTCCAGTGGACTCACCCAACTCATTCTTTGTGAAAGCAGATTTGTGAAAGCACATTTAATATAATACAGAAAGGCCAGATCTTAGCATAATCAATGAGCTGCACTTTTTATAAGAGTAAGAATTATGTAAGGAAATGCATGCTGACTAGCCAGTTAGATTTTTTTTTTTTTTTACATTTCTTAAACTATTGTATAGTGATGCTAAATAGCCATTGCTTTCCACTGCACGGGTGGTAGCATTTCAGTGGTGGATGAAATGATCCCTATATAACCTTTACCTATATCACAGGGAATATGAGACCGGTAAAACTGTGCAGACATTTAAGTACTTTGAGATCCTCAGATGAAAGGTGCTATGGAAATTCAAATTATTATTATTAAAGATTTTAGAAGACCACATTCAAACAAGCAATCAGAAGCAATATCTCCCCCCCCCGACAGGATTATTTACTGTAGTTAGTTCAAGAATAATTTCCTGTCATTTACAAGAATCCCCTAGTGCATGTTGGATACTAAGTCAAGATTATCACATGTCATTTTGAATGAGTACATCTGGGTTCTACTACTGGTTTCGACATGTGCCAATCAGCTTGATTGGCATCACTCTAACAGTAAGTCAGCTAGGACAAAAGTTGAATATACTATATTATTGACTTTTCTTCACTTTTCTTGCCCCAGGTAACCCATTCCTTTGGGCATTACATCTTCCATCCAGTAAGGACGAATAGTCTCAATTTGTCTCAAAGCAGCAGCAAGGGAGGAAGAGGCATGACACAAAGTATAAAAGGGAACTGGCATTTACAAACAACACTAGGGCAAAGGAAAAACTGCAGAGTAGCAAATGATATCATTTTTAAAAGCAATACTATCATTTATATTTTATGAACTAACACAGGCCAATGATCTGCAATTTTAGTTTTTCATAATGCACTATGGACTATCAACCCTTTCTGATGCTAATTACTATTTACTGGGCTGGGGTGCATAGACTTTACAACCTATGTTATTTTAATGTCACATTTTTATGTAATTCCCTAGTTGTTGTTTTTTTAAAAGAGGCAAATTGAGAACAGGATTGCAATTATGTGGAACCATACTGAACATCCTGCATAAGGAAAGATTGGAACCCAAGACTTTTAGATCCCCAGAACAGATCTTTATCACTGAGCTAAAGGTAGCAGCAGTAATCGGCTACCCTCTATGGCCTTGTCTTCACTAGGAAATAAAAAACTGTGTTCTTAATTCAAGCCAGCTAACATGGAGGCAAAATCCTAGTGAAGACAAAGCAGTTTGTAGTTTTCACACAAGTTACCAGGTTGAATTAAAGATTAGGCTCCCCCAAAGTCTTTAACCTGATCTGTTAATTCGTTTGGAAACAAACAGATAAAATCCTGGTGAAGACAAGGCAGTTAACTCAAATTATCCAGCTCAAGTTAAGAACACACCCTTTTTTCATAGCGAAGACACAGGCTAAAGGAGATGTAATACACACTTTGCTAATGGATGACAAAATTCTTTACTAGATAGTAATGTTGATTATTAAGACTCCTGTCTTCATGGCATGTGGCTAACTGCTTACAAAACAGCATAGCCAAGAGAAATAGGTGGGTGAATGTGAGGTTTTTTATGATTACTCATTTCTTCTACAACTAAGCTGCCTATTTTTCACTGGATTCTGAGGCCTGCCTTGTGGACACTGATCCCTGCCCAACATGGAAGATAGATGTCCCTTTAAATAGGAAACAAAGGGGATGTGTTAAAACGGAAGTGGGAGGAGGGTCATTTAAAAAAAAAGATTCATGCACACATTATAAATACTGTGGTAAGAAAAGACTGTGCTCTTAACTATGGCCCTTGATTTTGATATGGAATAACTCAAAACAAATTTAGTTTTGATAAATAAGTTCAACATTTTCTGACAGCATATCATTTTGTGATTAAGTAATAGACAGCTGCATGAAATGTTTTGAACAGATACTAACTGATCCAGAATGCAAATAGAAAATTGTTAATCTACCACCTTTTTCCCCACTGAGATTTGCCTTTTGAGAAGAGTGTTTAAAGTATATGGACATTAAAATACACCACGAAAATGTGTTCCCCCAATGTTGACAACTACAGTTCTCTGTGTGCCATTTTAAATCACCCTTAGGCACATTCCAAACATTAGCTTCCTCTCAAAGCTAAAGACAATGAGTGTCAATAGGGCCTAACCAAACAGGTGAGACATCTTGTTTAGGGACCATTAAGCGAGCTAAGGCTAAAATTACCAGGAAAGGCAAGAAATTTTCCAACTATTGTTAGTTTCACAAACCAAAGACTCCCATAATTTACTTATGGATAAGACTTCCATTTCTTGTTGTCTACCTAAGGAGAACCTCCACCAGGTAACAGACAAGTGTAACCACCTCTTTCCTGGGCTAAGAACTCCATTGCCTCCTATATGTCAATTAAAAAACGAAAGTGGAAAAAACAAAAGGTAGGGTTAAAACAGTTACGAATAGCTTGGCTGGTGTCTCAAAATCCTTCAAGGTCAAACTTCCTGAGTATGTATGTATGTGTATATATATATATATATATATATATATACACACACACACACACACACACACACACACACACACACACACACACACCCCAATATATAAACTGCACATCTGTTTGCCTTGTGAAACATATATACAGTTCCCTATCTGAATAATCTGTCTTGTTCCTCTAATATAATGTCTCATATCCTATGAAACACTTTCAAAGATGTGAAGAGTATTAGATATAATCAAAGAATGAATGGATTGTGTCCTCTAGATTTAGAAGCCTATGAAGGGATTTTGTTTTCTTTGTAAATGATTGTTGCACCCTAGAAGAGAGAGGCATTGCATAGCGCAAAAAGGAATGTTGATAAATATAATCACCTAACCAGGGTATAGCTTTGGGATATTCAGAGATATTGCTTAAAAAGGAGGATCCCTGTTGATAGGGTTAATACTGAAATATAGCACGATCCATGAAATGCATTAAACCTTGTGACTAAAAGAAACATAGAAGGAATTTGTTATATACCATCTACTGGATACTGATGGAAGCAGCAGAGAAACTAAAGCTGAAAGTTGAGAAACATTTGGTAAATGACCAAGAGAAATCAGAGGGTGATCCCCTTCAATGAACCCCAAGGATAGGGTATATAATACTGAGAAGACCATGTGGGACCTGAGAGACAGCCTCTCCTCTTGTCCAGGGTCACAGGACTAAGCAGAGTTCGCCAAACCCCTGCAGACAGTCTAAGCTGAGCGGGAAAGACTCTCCCCTTGGTCCAGGGTCACCAGACTAAGAAGAGCTTGCTGAGCCTCTGCAGACTGCCCAAGTTGACTGAATGCATTAAGAATCTGCAGAATCTCCAGTATGAAGAACACTTGGGCCAGCCATGTGGAAAGTCCTCCTCATTTCTCCAGGGTAAACAGGGTAAGAAGTGGTGAGACTTTATTTCAAAGATTATGTTTCCGCTTCTGTTCTTTAACATAAATAACCAAAATTTATCTTGGGGAGTCTAGACACTTCCATGAAACCTCAAGTAACCATATTCTAGATTTAACTAATACCATATGCTTGCTCTTCTTTATAAGTCCAAGGAAACTGGCCTAAAATAGATCTGAACCATAACTTTAAGCAAATCGCTTTTGGTATTCTAAATTTGTCCTTTTTAGACCAAATAATCCAAATAGCAGGGACCTCACCCTTAAAGAGGCCTTGGAGACAAGTGCATCCTTACTCCTTGGAGAAATGCCGGAAGGCTAACATACGTGTTACAAAATAAAAACTTACTGATTTATGGTCATAAGTAAATATAAAATATATATATATATATATATATATACACACACACACACACACACACAGCTGCGTCTCAACCCTAGTCTCTTGACAATTGCTTGCAAGAGTGTATTGGCATGCTCAGTAGATATCCAGAGCACTAGTTGTGTCTACATGAAATTGGTAAACTATTAATTGTATACAGATGTGGTTCTGTGTGAATTAATAAATTGTCAATTGATTAAGAATAACCAAGTGTTCTAATTTGAGAAATACTGTCCAAGATAAAGTTGACCTAAAAAGAAGCTAGTGTTAAAATTAGTAAACTAACACTCAGTAAAAAGGGATTCTCCTATTAGATCTCGTTTGAATATGGCGATAAATTGGCAAATCTAGTTTATTAGCTTTCAGCTTTAAAATCAAACTGGCACTGCAGCAAATTTGTAAAATTATAGGACGCCCATTGTATTTAAACTCCTGGCAATCTTTGAACCGTTCTTAGAAATGTGGAAGCAGGACATTTGTAAGGATTTTTTCCCTTATTGAACTCTAACCAAATGTTTAATTCAGATTCATAAGCACATTCATTTTCTAAGTCTACATTTATAATGGTTTATATAAAAATTCTATTGACAGCTAAAGATTAACATTTTAAATAAGAAAAATAGAAACAGTCATACAAGACTGATTCACCAATGCATTACTCCAGTTTTATGCCAGTGAAATTCCATAGATTTTAGTGTTGTTACACCAGTGTAAAGCTCTAGTAAAAAAGGGTAAATCAGTCCCTATGATATATATGTTCTGTAGCATGAGTGGTAATTTAATAGCAAGGCCTGACTCTCAGATGGTAACTTTATATATGTTGCTATGTAAGTTATAGTTGTCAGGGTCTAATACAAGAAGCAAAGGCCAAGAAGAAGATTAGAATGATTCACATTACTGTAGATCTGTCCGTGGCTAGTGGGCAAACATGGTTAATGCCAACAGCTGAGACTAAATTGAGACAGTGTTGTACATCTGTAAGAGACTATTTTAACAGAAGGAGAAACTGTGGATCAAATTCTGTCCTCTCTTGCCATCATTGGGATTACACAAGTTTAATGGAGGACAGAATTTGGCTTCAAGAGAAATAAAACAACCCCAAAATCCTGTCTTCCTAGGAAAAGTTTGCAAACAGTGAGAAATCTCATCAGATACCATGAAAGCGTAAAGATTGAACTAAAATCCTGTTACAGAGCACCTTATGAGATCTGGGTCACTTAGGGGCCACTTCACTGTTACCCCAACCCCATCTTCAACCTCTTTCAAGAAGTGTCTGAAAGAGGTAGTATAACGGAAGACAAAGTTTCATTCTTGAGCAAGACACAAAGACATACTGACTATTGGAGTTGCTCAAACACTGCCAAAAAATACTTTCCACCAGGGAATGTTTTTGCCTCTAATGTTTTTGCCGCCCCAAGCAAAAAAAACACCACCACCCCAAACGCCGCCCCCGAAACAAAAAAAACAACCCTCCCCCCGCCTCTCTGCCCGCGGCCCCGCTTTCCCCGGCCGGCGGGGAGCGAGCGGGACATGCCGGCGGCCCCGCTCTCCCGGCCGGCGGGGAGCGAGGCTGCCCCGCTCTCCCCAGGCCGGAGCGCCGGCAGGGAGGGCGGCATGTCTGGGAGGGAGGGGGAGACGAGTGTCGCGGCCGCTAGGGTTCTCTTCTCCCCCTCCCTCCCAGGCTCTTAAGCCTGGGAGGGAGAGGCGGCGCACGAAGCTGTTTCGCGCGCCGCCGCTCGGGGAGAAGCTGAGCCAGCGGCGCAGAGCTGAGGTGAGCTGGGGCGGCCGGGGCACATTTCTAGGGGAGGCATGGCCAGTGCCAGAATGCCGCCCCTAGAAATGTGTCGCCCCAAGCACCAGCTTGTTTTGCTGGTGCCTGGAGCCGGCCCTGCTTTCCACAAATATTTGTGTTTTTTCAATTAATTTGCCTTGGCCATGTTCACAAACTTAATACGAACATATTGATTAAAAAAGTTTTACTGGCACAAATGTTAATGGAAGGACATTTCAGTCACCTACATGAAGGGTTTTCTTTTCCATGGAAACTAACATTTACGTTTGAATCAGAAGTGCTTATATGATCATACATGTAGGGAACAGAACCCATACAATGCTTACCTGACCAAACACAAACTAAACAACACAGCTCAAATACTCACATTATAGATTATTAATCACAACATTAAAAAAAAAGTTGTTGAATACCTTTGAAGGATGAATAAAATAGAGGAAATAATAGAGGATACATAATAGAGAATATTTCACAAGAAGAGGGCGAAAATCCCCCCACATTCATTGAAATGAACTGGAAATTAGTCATTCAGTTTTGAGAGTTATAGAATTATTGATGCCCACCAAAGTATGTTAATTTTAGTTGCTGTCGGAGAAAAACAGAGTTCTCACTCTTTCTTTCGGTGCAGCAGGGCAGATACTTTTTATTAACTCAAGCAATTGCACAGAGGGAGAGAGTGCACTAGGACACAGGGTTTCCCCCTCCTAGGCAGGTCTCTCAAAAGATAAACAATTAAGGCAAGCATTTATACTTTTTGTTACATACAGTAATGATCAACAGTTTGTTTATATTATGTCTTGCCCATTCCTGTATTTTCTCACTTCTGTTCTCAAAATATAGCTATCTCAAGGTTGGGTCATGCTGACTCTACTCTGCTGTCTTTTCACCCGCTTCTGACGTGAGCCCTGCTTCTACAAATCTCACGTTATTACAGCTAGAGTTAGCCTGACTCTTGCTCATATAGAGGCCTGCATCCAAATTCCCTCTACCGACTTCCACATTGCTAATCAGTTCTCTTCTGTGCTGTTGAATTACTGCACCTGAGTTATAAAAAAATCAGCACGTCATATCTTCCAATTATATTATATCATTTCAAGCTGCTTTCATTATTCTCTCCCTGTCCTTTGAATTAATCAGTGGACTTCACCCAGTAGCGTAGCCAGGGGGGGAGCAGGGGGAGCGGCCGCTCCTCCACTGAGCAGAAGCGGCGCCTTTTTTGTGCTCTGACGCCTTTTGCTCCTATGCTGCAGCCAGAGCGGAGCTTCTTTTTTTTTTGCTCACAATCCCTTTTTTTGCTCCCGACACTTTTTGCTCCCGGCGCCTTTTTTTAGCTCCGCTCCCCCAGTGCTCTAAACCTGGCTACACCAGACTTCACCGTGCCCTCAGAGAGTTGAGGTTGGACTTTTCTTGTGCAAATAGGTAGCAACTTTCATGATAAACTGGATCTTCCTTCAGGTGAAGAGCTAACTATGTGTGGATTTGGTTTTAAATCAGAGTTACCTGTTGTAATATTTTTCTAGTTAGAGCTCCAAAAATTTTGATATTTTTGGCTGTGGCTCAATATTTAAATATTTCCAGTATATCTGTTCACCCAAATCCACAGTATCATTATTTTGCACCCCCAACACCATACTGAAAAAACTACCTAAATAATTTAAAGTACTGTGTGACACTATTATGAATAGACAGAAAAAAACTGAATCATGATTGTAAGTCAAAATAATGTACTTGCAAAATAATTTTATAATTTAGTTTCTTTCATACATGTCAGAAATGAGAAATATTCTGTAGCAAAAAAAAATTAAATGCCAAGTTGCTCAGAATAGTTACCAACAACTAAACGCATGTTCTAGACAGAACACTTCTGTTAATATAGCATCTTTTTAATTGCTAATGAAAAAGTGTTAGTTTTTATTCTGGGAGAAAAAAGCATTCCTGCCAACTGGCTTATTTTTAATCTAGCTCATATTTTATTGTAGGTTTGCATCATGTGTATTCATCTGAACATGTCAGTGAGGCTTGTGTGCCTTTCTCTGCTGACCTTTGTCTTACTCAGCAGAAGCACAATTCAAATCAAGTAAGAAGCCATAACAGTGGTCTTATTGAATTTTTTTATTGGATACTATATAGCAATGCACTTATTCTTCTGTGCATGGCTAGTGCTATGCAAGGCTAAATTTCAAGTTCCTTCACTTCTGGTAGTAGAAAGTTTCCCCCTGCAGCAAGGAAACACGTGGATTAGGAGGATATATTATTCTCTATGGCCCTTACATTTAATGTTTATCTATCCATAAAAAATATTGCCTGCCTCAGACCTAGTTTTTAGTATTTGTTTCTTTGTTGTTGCCAGAACTGTTACTGGCATTTTAACTGGAGGAAAACAATCCTTCCTATTACAATCCTTGATTACCTCATAAGAATTACTACAGAGGTTGGGAAGACAGGATTATTCAAGCATGTTTAGGGCAAGTATATGAAGTTTTATATTTGAAAGTCAAGTTGCACAGGGCTACATATTTTGTACTTAGTTTTATTTATTGGTTCATGTATTTTAATGACAACTTGCTACTGCACTATATAAATAATGTACATTATGTACACAACTTCAATGGGATGAGAGTTTTTTAAACACATGCTTATATCTTTGCAGGATTGGGACCTATATCCACACCGAGGAAAATCATTGAATACATCAAGTTCCAGGTTCTGCTGCCTATTTTTTGTAATAGGCCAAATACTTATAATCAAATACATAATTAAATAATTTTGCAATATTCCATGTAAAATGTACTTGATATTCATATCATGTTGAATACTATTTATCAAATAATTATTATTGTATTGTACCATACAATCAAGTTCATTCTTTACTACATTTAATATTAGAAAAAATTGGCTCTTGACCCACATTGCACTCTTATTACTTACTGATGTTCACATGGGGTTTAATCCAACTGTGATCCCAAGGTAAACCCCATAAGTACCTTGCTTCAGAAGGGAAAACCAAAGCTGGAACTAGCAGGCCAAATCCTTTGGATCTAGCTGGCCAGCATGAACTTTCAAGCAATCTCAGTGATCTTAACCATGATCAAGAAACCTTGGACATTTGTCCAACCCTTTCAATCTTTCAGCTAAATGTTGAAGGTGTCTCAGCTACCAGATGCTCCATTCTCCAACCTCTTGCCTCCAAACCTGACAAAGATGTAATCTGCCTTCATTAGACATATGTTAATTCCATTTCTGTCAGCTGCCTTAACATCAAAAGTTATGACCTTGTGAGTTACACTTTGCCAGTAAATATGGCCATACTACCTGTGTCAAAACAGTTCTTGCTGTCACAGAACCACTCCCCTCTAATTCAGACCTCTATAATAGTATAAGAATAGGTCATTTCTGAGTGGGAAATGTATACTGATGTATTAGTAATGATACTATGAGGTATGACCCTGACCAGATCAGAAGTATCTATAGTGCTCTCAGAGTGAGTGTGATGGAGCTGGGGGCACAGGTGGCGTTCTCATCAATCCTTCCAGCCAAGGGTAGGGGCCTGAGCAGAGGCAGACACATCCTGGAGGAGAATGCATGGCTGAGGTGATGGTGTCATCAGGACAGCTTTGGCGTCTTTATCAATGGTATACTGTTCCAAGAAGGGGAAGACTATCTTTTGATACAGACTGGCTAACCTAGTGAGGTGGGTTTTAAACTAGGTTCAATGGGAGCAAGAGACAAAAACCCACAGGTAAGTCCAAAACATGGAGACCTAGGTGATCGGTCAGAATCTGGGGAGGAACATGGGCAATCATAGCAGGAACAAAGGAGAGACCAGAGGGAATACAGAGGGGAAACCTAATGAACATCTTAGAGGTCTCTATATTAATGCAAGAAGTATGGGGAATACATAGGAAGAACTAGCAATACTAATGAATAATGATGATGACATAATTGCATCACAAAAATTTGGGGGATAATTCATGAGTGGAATACCAGTATAGAAGGGAACAACTTGATCAGGAAGGGCAGACAGGAGGTGTTGCCTTGTACATCAAAGATGTACACATTTGCACTGAGGTTGAGATAGAAGAGGGAAGCAGACTTACTGAAAGTCTCTGGATAAGGATAAAAGGAAAAACCAGGGAGTCTACTATATATCACAAAACAGGAGGAAAAAATGGATGAGGCTTTTTTTAAAAAGCAACTAATAAAATCATCCAAAACACAAGACTATGATGATGGGGGACTTCAACTACCCAGACATCTGTCGAGAAAATAATCATTTGTCAAGAACAAATGTCAAACCAATCTAATATCCTCCTTTGACAGGGTAACAAGCCTTGTGGATGGGGAAGATGGAGTGAGCAGAGGATGTGATAGGTTTCAGAGGGGTAGCCGAGTTAGTCTGTATCAGCAAAAACAACGAGGAGTCCTTGTGGCACTTTCAAGACTAACAAATTTATTTGGGCATAAGCTTTCATGGACCATAACCCAGTTCATCAGATGCATGGAGTGAAAAATATAGTAGGCAGGTATAAATATACAGCACATGAAAAGATGGGAGTTGCCTTACCAAATCAGTGCTAACGAGGCTAATTCAATCAGGGTGGATGTAGCCCATTCCCAACAGTTGACAAGGAGTGAAGATCATCAACTCCCATCTTTTCATGTGCTGTATATTTATACCTGCCTATTGTATTTTTCTCAGCATGGCCTTTCCTTCTCTGTTTTTTCTTCTTGAGGGAGGTGTGGTGGCTTGCTACTCTCTTCTATTCACTCTCAAAGTCGCAGGGCTAAATTCAAATAAGGTCTTTGCTACCTTTTAGCAGTTTACTACATGGTGGTGGCCCTTGGCATGAGAAAGTCGATATTAGAAAGTTAGAGCAGTCACTGCTTCCCCTTTGCTGAAGCTCTGAAAGGGTCCATCATTGCCCACAGAGTGGGTGGTGTTGATGGAGGTTTACAGAATTAATGATTTTTTAGGCAGTGTTAACTGGCACTGGAATGGTTTCAGTTAAAAACTACACGTTTTTCCTCCCCTCAACTTAAAAAAGTTAGATATCTTATTTTAATCTTAACTACCTCTTAAATTTTGTTTGGCTTGGAATTTCCTTACTTTTTAAAAATATGGTAAAAATGTGTAACTTTGTATCAATTTTTCATATCTGGATTTTACATGTCTAAAAATGCAATGTAAACCTAAAATAGCAATTGGGGTCAGAAGAAAAAAAAATCTATATTAATGCGAACATGAATTGGACCATATTTTCTTCATCTTAAGTAATTAACATGGTGGCATTGGGCTTCTAGCGACACAATGGGCCTAAAAAATAACATTTTAAAAAAAATAAGTTTTGAAATCCTATAGGTTTGGATATCTTTCCAAAGTGGATAGGATGTTTATATTCAGAACACTGCTGCAAAGGCCATTTTTCTAGCTCATTGCTTTGACTATGCCACCCCTCTCTTTATATCATTATGTTTATTTCTCTTTCTCCATCACTTCTCTTCAAGTGACAAACTACTTCTCTTCAAGGCTCCTCATGGCCTATTATCTCTCATTCACTATTGCAATGTCTACTCCCACCTCCAGTGTGCTGATGATGCTAGCCAGGCCTGGCTCTAGCTTTTTTGCCACCCTAAGTGGCCGAAGCAAAGCAAAAAAGCCACGCCGGACCTGCCCAAGCCAAAAGAAAAAAAGGAAAACGCCATTAAAATGCGCCACCCCAGGAATGGCCGGAATGCCGCCCCTTCAGATGTGCCACCCCAAGCACGAGCTTCCTTTGCTGGTGCCTGGAGCCAGCCCTGATGCTAGCATAAACACCCGCTTGTTAAATAAGCCCCTTAATGCTTTCTCACATGCTGCCCCACACACAAAGAGTATCCCATAAACAACCACAAAATCATCTGATTATCTTCATTCTAATTCGTCCTTAAGATTCTCCTCTGCCACTATACCTACCAAAAACATGACAACAGTTCTGCAGCTGGTAAGCAGTGATTTCCACACATTATGCTGACCAATATTGTCTAATTGTTTCTTTGCATCCAACTGTCTGCATCCACCTGTTGTCTTTTATCTTATACTCACAATATGTTTACACAGCAATCAGAGTTGTGACTGCAGCAATCAGAGTTGTGACTTCAGAACATGTCGGCATTCCTGATCTAACTTTGATCTAGCTATCTCAAATAAAAATAGCAGTGAACACACGGGAGTATGGCCTTTACAAGCCCATCTGTGAACCTGGGTTTATACTCAAGCTGCTAGCCTGTACTTCTGTGGGTTCACTGCTACTGTTATTCGAGTCAGCTAGATCCAAGCTAGCTTGAGTGTGTCTACATGTGCTGCAGTCACTGCAGTCACGCAGTGTTGACACATCCTCAGACTGTAAATACTTCAAGGGGATGGATTGTCTTTTTGTTCTATGTTTATACAGTACCTAGAACAATGGAGTCTTAGTTTATGATTGAGGCTACTAAGATGTATTGCAACAAAAATAATTAAATTAGCTAATAAGGATTAGTCATTTAAGGTCCTGATCCTGAAAAGATTTATGCAGGTGCTTAACTTTAAGCATTTCAGTAGTCTCATGGAGCATCAGATTAAAATATATTTGGACTTTCTAGACTAATCTGTACTAAGGAAAAATATACTGTATTAAGGAAACTTTCCCAAAAGTGAACGTGTTATGAGAAATTGGTATCCAATAGGGGGCACTACTGCATGATTATGTATAGGCACTTACATAACTACTTTCAGAAGTGCTTGATGAGAGAACACAGCATATACGGAAGTAGGAATGAAGCTTGAATGTTGCGCTGTCTTGTCTGTCTCTCTCTTTTTATGCTTGAACACCGGACAAAAAGCCACCATTTCCCCCCCCAGTCTCATCTCTCACAAACATTTTGCCTGACTTGCCTTGAAACTTCCCTGAAAAATTTTGCCCTGGCACTGAACAATTTCGACAAATTAGGGTGAGGTGCAAAAGAATGGCAAAATTAGATTTACAAAGAGAAAGTAACTTCCATCTTTACAGTGTCTCTCCCCAATACAAGTTGCTCCAAATAATTACAAAGCTATTTGCGGATTTATACACATATGTACAAAACTTCAAAGTGGAGTTATGATTGTAAAAGTTTGTTGGCAAGAGACATCTGTTGCACCATCTGTGCCGGAATTAAATATTACAAATAAATCCATGCTTTGGGGGTTGCTGTTGCAGTATCACCAGCATCTTAAATATCGCTACATTACTATAATAATAGGAAAAAATATGGTTTAAACTCCATTGTCAATAGCATGTTTTAATGCAAAGGTCAAGAGGTGACTTGATGATCACAGTATATAGACACACGGGAGAAACATTCTGACAGTAGAAGGGCTCTTTAATTTAGCAAAGATATGAGATCCAGTGGCTGGAAGCAAAAGCAAAACAAATTCAGACTAGGAATAAAGCATTCAAGTTAGGGTAATGAACCACTAGAACAATTTACCAAGGGACATAATAGATTCTCCATCACTTGGACCAGACATTAAGGATTTGATACAGGAATAAAGGTGAAATTCTATGGACAGTTGTGCAGGAGGTCAGACTAGATTATCATAATGGTTCCTTCTAGCCTTAAAAATCTATGAATACTGTGTTTTTTATTTTCACCCCAAGGTCTATTATAAGTGTTCAGTGGGTTTTTCGGAACGCAGAGTTTTTCCAGTGAACAGAATGTACAGAAATAATTGCAAAGCCAGAAGACAGATCTTTCCCAGGGGATGCAAACAGCAGAAGAAACAGGAAAAATGTTGGAGAAGCCGAAGTGTAGCCAAATGTAGTCCAGAAACTGTTCAGAAGTAATAATTTTCTGTATGGCACCATCTTTTTATATTGTACGCTCTCTGGGGCAGCAACGATATTTTGCATTGTGTTGGGAAAGCACATTTTGGCCACTACCACAATATAAATCAAAAACAATAAGTAATAAAGCACACAAGGCATGTCACAAATCAATTTGGTGATAGAAGTAAACCTTAGGTCTCGACTGTCGCTGTGGATTTTTATGACAAAGCTTCCTTATGAAAAGTCTGGTAATATCAGAAGGATTTTAAAGAGTCATTCGGCTCAGGAAAAAGGGCTCAAGTAGATACAGCAGGAATTAAGTAAGATAGAAATTAGAAGCACCAAAATGTGTTCAAAAAGCAAAAAGCTAACAGTGTAAAAAATAAAAAAAAATTCTTAAGTATATCAGAAGCAGGAAGCCTGTGCAAATATTGGTGGGTCCACTGAGCCACCATCAATCAAGCAAACAATTAGGGAAGATAAAGACATTGCTGATAAACTAAACGAAGGTTTCTTTGTGTTAGCCTTAACAAACAACAATATTGAGGCTATTCCTACCCTGGACCTTGTCATTCCTGGTAAAAAGGTACTCTCAGGCCAGGTCTACACTAGGACTTTATGTCGAATTTATCAGCGTTAACTCGATTTAATCCCTCACCCATCCACATTAGGAAGCAGTTTATTTCGACATTAAGGGATCCTTGAATCGATTTCGGTACTCCACCCTGACGAGGGGAGTAGCGCCAAATTCGAAATGGGCATGTCGAATGCGAGGTACTGTGGACGGAATTCGACGCTAATAGCTCCGGGAGCTATCCCACAGTGCACCACTCGGTGGACGCTCAGGGCAGTATTGTGTACTCGGATGCTCTGACCTGCCACTCAGAGAAATCCCCGCGAAAATTTGAATGCTTTTTCCTCTGTGGCCATTTTGAATCCCATTGCCTCTTTGGACATAGTGGCGAGCTCAGCAGCACTGGCAATGATGCAGAGCTCTACAGCGGTGGTTTCGATGCCATCACTGAATAGAAAGAGCGCTCCAACATGGAGTGATCGTGAGGTTTTGGATCTGATCGCTGTGTGGGGCGATGAATTGATCCTAGCCGAGCTCCGTTCAAAAAGACGGAATGCCAAAATTTACGAGAAGATTTCCCAGGCTATGACGGAGAGAGGGTACAGCCGGGATGCTACGCAGTGCCGCGTCAAAATCAAGGAGCTACGTCAGGCGTACCAAAAGACCAAAGAGTCCAACGGACGCTCCGGCTCAGCGCCTCAGACTTGCCGATTTTACGAGGCACTGCACGCCATGCTCGGTGGTGCGGCAACAACTACCCCACCAGTGTCCGTGGACACCGATGATGGGGTCCATTCTACGGACACATCGGAGGAGGTTTTCGCTGACGGCGAAGAAGAGGAAGGAGGGCAGGGGGACGAGGCAATCGAAAGCGGTCACCGTGGAGATTTCCCCGACAGCCAGGAACTATTCCTCACCCTGACTGCGCTGCCCTTCGAACACTCCCAAGGCAGCATTCCTGACCAGGAATCAGGAGAGGGATCATCAGGTCAGTGTTTTAGACATTTATTTTCAATACAATGGTTATGGTGTGTTAGCGCTCTGTAACTGTGGCTTCATTGGCCTTATGTGCTTCACCTTGGAGTCGCTTTCCCGTGCAACTATTCGAAAAGTCTGTCAATATGTATGGGGATAGAGGTGTAATCACCAGCAGAGATCTCAGAGAAGCTGTCTTGAAGGTACAGCGATAGCTTGTTTAGCACGTTCACTGGGAGAGCTGCCTTATTGTCTCCTCCATGGTAGGATACTTTCCCGCGCCATGCGAGCAGCAGGTACTCTGGTATCATTGCCTTGCATAGCATGGCAGCATACGGCCCCGGGGTTTGCTTGCATTGACTCAGCATGCAGATTTTCTCTGTCTCCGTAATCCTCATCAGAGTGATATCAGTCATGGGGTCCTGGTTCGAATGAGTGGTATAATTAGTATACTGCATGCTTCCTTTTCCCCTTACAGACAGACACCCGGCTGTTTACGTTAACGCGTGGTGGTAGGGGGTCGGGAGCAAAACCAGTAGTACATATCGGTGCGCGGGTAGGGACAGTCCCGGGGACCGGCAACGCTAAACCGGGGATAGGATAGGCGAGCCGTTCACGCTGAGCGGTTCGCGGGCATTTTTGATTCCCTAGAGCAGCCACGCGGAGGGGGGGGAGGGTAGGTGAGCCATTCACGCAGAGCGGTTCGCGGGCATTTTTGGTTCCCTGGAGCAGCCACGCGGAGGGGGGGGAGGGTAGGCGAGCCGTTCACGCAGAGCGGTTCGCGGGCATTTTTGATTCCCTAGAGCAGCCACGCGGAGGGGGGGGGGGAGGGTAGGCGAGCCGTTCACGCAGAGCGGTTCGCGGGCATTTTTGATTCCCTGGAGCTGCCACGCTGAGAGGGGGGAAGGGTAGGCGAGCCGTTCACGCAGAGCGGTTCGCGGGCATTTTTGGTTCCCTGGAGCTGCCACGCTGAGGGGGGGGGGAAGGGTAGGCGAGCCGTTCACGCAGAGCGGTTCGCGGGCATTTTTGGTTCCCTGGAGCTGCCACGCTGAGGGGGGGGAAGGGTAGGCGAGCCGTTCACGCAGAGCGGTTCGCGGGCATTTTTGGTTCCCTGGAGCTGCCACGCTGAGGGGGGGGAAGGGTAGGCGAGCCGTTCACGCAGAGCGGTTCGCGGGCATTTTTGGTTCCCTGGAGCGGCAACGCGGACGGGGGGGGCGTTTAGGACAGCCGCCGTAGATTATCGGTTTGGCCAGCAGCAGTTACTGACCACCGCCAGGAACACTGAGGGAGACATGGGAGTAGGGCAGTGCTGTGAAGCAATCTCGCAGCAGTCCAAAGTAAGCACCTTACCATGGTTTTCAGAGAGGTGATTTTCTGTGTACGGCAAGGCTTCTGGGATCCGTATACCGGGACCCCAGACACTCACTCAGCCTTAAGGCATAGTATTTGACCTTGTAGTACGTGTACATGTGATAGGCACTGTCTTTGGTCCTATTCACGGTGAAAGAGTATGGTCATTGTTCTTGAAAAAGTATCATTCTGAGGAATTCACTCCCTTTCATTTATCCCACAGCTGTGACTGTCTCCCGCCCTACCAGTGCTTCTCCCACCCATGGCCTAGTCCAGATAAGGCGGCGCAAAAAGAGAACCAGGGACGACATGTTCTCGGAATTAGTGATGCTATCACAGAGGGAGGCGGCACAGCGCAGAGAGGACTTCGCACGGTACGAGCGAGCAGCCAGGGAACGGGAGCAGAGGGCTGAAGCGCGCGAGGACAGGTGGCGGCAGGAGGATCAGCAGGCGACCCAAACAATGCTGGGAATAATGAGGGAGCAAACAGACACGCTCCGGTGCCTAGTGGATATTCTCCAGGACAGGAGACATGAGGAAAGAGCGCCTCTGTATGTTCTTTCAAGCCGCCCTCCCCCGCCACCAAGTCCAGTGGCTTCCTCCCCAAAAGTCACTAGGACAAGGGGAGCCAGGGTGCGTGGAAATACTCAATCCACCCCTGCAGACCGCTGCAGTAGCAGAAGGCTGTCATTCCCAAAACCATAGACTTTTCCCTCCTCTCCATCCAGCAGCACCCCTGAGCACCTCCCTTCCCAGGTTCCATGTTAAGTTACTGTTTTGTTGAATAAATCTTGTTTTTTGGTTCACCGATGTTTCCCTGAGTGTTTTAAATGGGACCGTTTGTATCTCTGGGTAGTGGTTAACATGGTTTTTAAGTGCAGAGAATGGGAGCACAAACGAGGGTGCAGACAGGTTAACTGCTGAAGTGACAAGCACAGTACACATTGCATGCATTAAGCACACCTTTCCTTTGTTGTGCTGGTTTCTACGTTCTAAACGTGGGGTTGGGGGTTAGGTGGTGCACTGTATGTTTGGGGAGGGTGGTCGCTGATCTTTTGCGGCTGACAGTAGCCTGCTGGATAGATCAATGCACTGTGTGATCCGTTGGCGATACTCAATACGTGCAAGGCACATAGACACCACCACACACACATGGGATTAGGAGAGGTTGATGGTCCCTTTAAGCAAGCGGAACACCTCTTGGCACTGCACTTTGGGCAGGATCAACAGCTTCCCCTTTGAAGGGAAGTGTCCCCCAACCAAACCGCCCCCCAACCGCCGTATGCCTACACGGTGATAATCATTACCCAAGAAGAAGTACAGGAACAGGTTCAAACAGAAAAATCTTTCCTTTATTGTGACTTTACAGCGTTGATCCAAGGAGGGGGAAGGCGGTTGGTAATGGGAGGATGGGCAACGGGACATATGTAAAGGGACAGGGGAAGGTCCAGTATCTGTTTACGGAAGTGTAGCAGTCACTGGTTAACCCGCTCTGTCTGGAAGCGAGCTTTCAAAGCTTCCCGGATGCGGACCGCCTCCCGCTGTGATCTTCGAATGGCTCTGGTGTCTGGCTGAGCGTAATCTGCTGCTAGTCGATTTGCCTCAACCTCCCAGCCCTGCATAAATGTCTCCCCCTTGATCTCACAGAGATTGTGGAGCACACAGCACGCCGCAATCACAATGGGGATATTTTTAGGGCTGAGGTCGGAGCGAGTAAGTAAGCTTCGCCATCTTGCTTTGAGACGGCCAAAGGCACACTCCACCACCATTCTGCACTTGCTCAGGCGGTAATTAAAGAGCTCCTTTTCAGTGTCCAGGGCTCCCGTGTATGGCTTCATGAGCCATGGCATTAGCGGGTAGGCAGGGTCCCCCAGGATCACAGTTGGCATCTCCACATCCCCAACAGTGATTTTGTGGTCAGGGAAATAAACCCCCTGTTGCAGGCGTCTAAACAGACCAGAGTTCTTGAAAACACGAGCATCATGAACCTTTCCTGGCCACCCAACATTGATGTTTGTAAAACGTCCTTTGTGGTCCACTAGTGCTTGCAGAACCATAGAAAAATAGCCCTTTCGGTTAATATACTGGCCGTCCTGGTGCTCCGGTCCCAGGATAGGGATGTGTGTCCCATCTATGGCCCCACCGCAGTTTGGGAATCCCATTGCAGCGAAGCCATCTATGATCGCCTGCACATCTCCCAGGGTCACTACTTTGTGGAGCAGAAGGTCAACGATTGCACGGGCTACCTGCATCACAGCAACCCCCACGGTAGACTTGCCCACTCCAAATTGGTTCGCTACTGACCGGTAGCTGTCAGGGGTTGCAAGCTTCCACAGGGCTATGGCCACTCGCTTCTGGATAGTGAGGGCAGCTCGCATCCGGGTGTCCTGGCGCTTCAGGGCAGGGGACAGCAACTCACAAAGTTCCATAAAAGTGCACTTACGCATCCGAAAGTTTCGCAGCCACTGGGACTCATCCCATACCTGCAGCACTATGCGGTCCCACCAGTCAGTGCTTGTTTCCCTTGCCCAGCATCGCCGTTCCACGGGATCAACGTGACCCATTGCCACCATGATGTCTAGGGTCCGGGGTCCAGCGCTTTGCAAGAAATCAATGCCCCTTTCACAGTTTAAGTACTCCCGGAGATTACGTTGTCTCCTCTCCCGATTTCTCTGCATCAGAGTCTGGAAAAGGTGCGCTATAAGGCGCGAGTTGTTGGCTACGGACAGAACATCTGCGATAATCGCGGAGGGCTCCATGCTCACTGTCCAGTGGCGTCCGAGCTATCAGCCACAGGAAAAGGGCGCGAATTCATTCCCCGCCGGCGCTTTCACGTAGGGAAGGCGGAAGTGTGGGTCGAGTGACGAAATTTACGTATACCGACCCTTGACACAATTTCGTTCCCACAAGGCACTGGGGGCTACACCCAGAATTCCAGTGGGCAGGCGGGACTGCGGGAACTGTGGGATAGCTACCCACAGTGCACCGCTTGCAATGTCGACGCTTGCCCCCCTACTGTGGACTCGGACATTCGAATAAACATCCCTGGTGTGGATTCGAACAATCGACCTGGAAATATCGGGTTCACAAGTTCGGTTTCACAGAAATCGAACTAGTACCGTAGTGTAGACATACCCTCAGAGAACGAGGGGACAGAAGAAGTGATGCTGGAGTAAACTGATATATTTAAAAGTAATAGGTCACCAGGCCCAGATGGATACAAAGAGTCCTGAAGGACCTCAGGTAAGAAATGGTTGGGCTACTAATGGGTTGGGCTGTTGAGCGGGGAGACCAGGGGCGGCTTGCCGTGGCTGCCCCTGGTCTCCCTGCTCAACGCCTGAGCAGAGGGCAGCCACGGTGAGCCCCCGGCCTCGCTTCCCCCCTCAGCGCCTGAGCAGGGAGCCGCCTCGCTGCCCCCCCCCCCCCCCAGCGCCTGACCAGCGAGCCAGGGGGCAGCTGCGGCGAGCCGCCCCTGGGTCCCCGCTCAGCTCCCGCGGCCCACGGGTGGTGGTGGTAGGGGCTGAGCGCCCGCGGCGGGGGAGCTGGCTGGGAGAGGCGGTATTGGGTGAGGGGCGGCACATGGCTAGTGCAAGGAAGTTTCGCCTAGGGCGCGAAACTTCCTTGCACTGGCCCTGATCACATGGCAAATGGTTAGCAGTAGGGTACCTTCGTGCTCTGTATTAGGTCCCATGTTAATGTCTTCATTAATGATTTAGAATGAGGATGAGTAGTAAGTTAGCAAAATTTGAAGATGACAACATTATTTAGGTTAGTCAAGACCAGAGAAGACTATGAGAAACTTCAGAGAAACCTAAACAAGCTAAGCTAATGGGCAACACAATGGGAAATGGAATTCAATGTCAAGAAATGCAAAGTCATGTACATTAGAAGGGAAAATTTAAACTACCCATACACCTTACAGGGCTCTTATGCCATCCTCTGAAGCATCTATTTTTCACCACTGTCAGAGATGGGAAACTGGGCTAGATGAACCACTTGTCTGATCCACTATGACAAGTCATATGTTCTTATGTCTAGCAGTGGGAGAAAAGGTCTGAGTTCAGACTTTGAGTGCTATTTAACCAGGGGCCTGATAAGAGATGCTTTTGATAATTTCAGGTTCTTCCTCTAGCATTTCTTCAAATTCTTCCACATTTCCAGCTCAAAAAATCAAGACACCATTTTATTCAGGCTCAACATAATCTTTCGGATTATCCACGGAATCAATATTTGCGATTAGAGGTGCTTGAAGAATAAAACGTAGTTCTATTAAAGCTTTATAAACTATACTCCTGTCAGCTTCAGAATATGTATAAAAGTAGCTACATTTTTCCCTTTAAGCCACTAGATGTCCCTGGTTGCATTCATTATAAAGACATAAGTACAATTTAACATATAAAATGCATTACTACGAAAAATTACTTATCTGGAAATACTGGGAAGTAATGTGGCATAATTCTTGCTACATAATTTAAAATAAAAAATGAAATGCCCTATCCTATAATTCTAAAATAAGGATAACTTCCATGAAAGGAAGAGGGGATACTAGCATCACTGGTATTCAGATTTGGAATACTGTGTTCAGAACCAGTTGTCATGTCACAGAAAGAATACAATTGCTAGAGAGTGGATCTAGGTGTAAGACAATGGCAGATCTCAAAAATCTAACAGTACAAAGAAGTGTTATGTTTTATTCGCATTGGATGAAGGAAATTGAGTCATGGAATAGACAACTCAAAGTTATGACTGGGACTGCTAAAGTGGATAGAAATAAATTCTATCCATTGGAAAGATGAAATCAGGCGTACTAAATAATTCAAAGAAATTACAAATATGTCGACACCTAGGGCTCGCCAGCATTTCTCTTTCAAATTACACTACTTGGGCAGTGTAGCATTCAAGGAGAACGCAAGATCATCTAAATAAGGGTGACCCAGTGTAGGCCCGAGGGTTGGAAGACTGAGGGTAGGAGGCTCCATTTCACAGTGGGAATTGCACTACAAGTTAAGCCATCCACTCAGTAATTAGATTCCACTATCAAGTGGCTGGCCCTCACAGAGACATGTTTCTCTGCCATAGTAAACAGGAGAAAACTCATCCAATACACCAGCAGTCCAGGCGCTCTGTCTCCCTTCCTATAGCAACCATTGCTGGATCTCTCTTTTCTTCAGCAATAATGGAGATTTTCCATGAGTTAATAGGCTAAATGGAAAGCTTAATTTTAAGATGCTTGGTCCTACAATACAGGGAAGTTCTTTACAAAACACAGAAGTCAGAAACTTTCCGTGACACTCACTTGGAACATGAAGACACTACAAATAATGAAAAGTAAGGGTCTGATTCTTGCTCTCTTCCCACTTCCTCGGTTTAGCAGTCTTGTGACTGATGGTGTGTACATCTTTTGTCATTTCTTTCAGGCATGAAGAAGCAGAAGCTGCGCCTGCAACTCACTCCAAAGCAAGGAAGAGCAAGAATTGGGTTATAAAAAGGAAGAGGAGGCCTCAGCACCAAACTTTTGCCACTATCTGTTTGGAAGTTTATCGAGTATATGATGAAAATAGCTGACCCAAACAGCCGCAGAACGATGTGGGAGAATTGTAGAACCATTTCATGCAAAGTGAAATGAAAATCTGAATCAATTTTCAGGGAAGATTATTGAAGCAGATACTACAAATGTGTTCCAGAGGGCCACTCAGATTTTCTGATAGGGTTATGGTGAAAAATCAGGAAAATTGGATTAAGGTAAATTTTAAAAGTGAAGGTATGGCAGGGATGGACAGTTTCCCATTTCTACATTTTTATCCTTTTTTTTAATCCAGTGGAGCTTAAGGAGAATGTGCAGTTGCAGGTCTCTCTCCAGTCCGCCCCAATATTACTTAAGCAGAGACTACTCAATTGCATTAAATTGTGCCAAATTATGCAAAATAGATTTTGCTAATGTAAGATGCTGCCTCCACTCTCTTATTTTATTACTAGACCCTTTTTAACCAATGTCATTTGGTAGCCATATAAAGCATCTCAAATATCTTCATTCACATTAGACTATTTCATACTTTTGCGGTTTAGTATATATTAGTCCTCAATACTCATGGGTTAAGTTCTCACTTATTTATCTATTTAGTCACTTTAATAATTGATGCCCTGCATGACCTCTACAGATTCAGGTTTTCTGGCTGTTTGTTTTGTTTTTTCAGGTTTTACAAATAATTTATATTATATACAAACAAAAATAAAGTTAAAAAAATTCTCCTTCAGAACAGCAGTGGTATACAGTTTCCTGCTGTTATGGTATAATGTAACCATCAACAGCACTGAGTAATCAAGCAATAACAACTAGAAAATTCCCTTTGGCGGGAAAATCAGATCAAATGTGAATAATATAAAGAAGCAGATCATTGTTAGTCCTCTGTCAAGGCCATGACATTGAAAGGCAGAACCCTGTAAAAATTTTGAAACATACCATACGTGAGCACCAACACTGCTTTACTAGTTCACACAATTTCATCTGTGTGTGTGTCTATGTAAGTAATCCTTATGAAATTCAGTTGTCTAACACACATTGTATATCCTCATTAAGAAAGTGTGGTTTGCTTGTTACAACTAATTCCACTGTACTCACACAATGCTCTGCTGCATTTGAGGCTTCTTCAACACTGCCATTATAAACCCATATTCTTAAGGCATAGAAGTTATGCTTCAAGATGAAGCTCCTCAGGACAAACAAACAAACAAACTCCCGGCATGTGTAGAGGAGGAGCACAAATCATCAGTGCCTCTTCGATTGGCAGTCTCACTCAGCTCCTCCCTTTCTCCCACAGTGGGTGACAGAGGGTGTTACGCCCCAGGCCAACTGCTCCTTTTGCCCACAGGTGCTGTTCCTCCTCACTGGAGGGAAAGGGAATGAATATCCCACGTTTAGGCTATGTCCAGACTATGAGCTAGGGGTGCAATTCTCATCTTGCACAGACCTACTTGTGCTGGCACTCATCTGAACTAGCACACTGAAAATAGTGTAGCTGGGATAGCATGGGCAGTGGTGGCATGGGACTAGCCTTGCCAGTACAAACCAGCCTGAAACCTGTGGGTACATGCTCAGCATGTTTAGTCCATGCTACTGCTGCTGCCAGTGTTACCCCGGCTACACTACTATTTTTAGCGTTATGCCTCAGATCAGAGCTAAAATGAGTGTCTATGCAAGCTGGGAGTCACGCACTTAACTAGTGCTCTTCTCCATGAACAGGAAAGCTCCTTACCTCATGTTGATCTCTCTCTGAAAAGGATCAGAAATGAAGACCTCAATCACTGGGGGGAGGGATAGCTCAGTGGTTTGAGCCTGCTAAGCCCAGGGTTGTGAGTTCAATCCTTGAGGGGGCCATTTAGGGATCTAGGGCAAAAATTGGGGATTGGTCCTGCTTTGAGCAGCGGGTTGGACTAGATGACCTCCTAAGGTCCCTTCCAACCCTGATATTCTATGAGTCTATGATTAAAGCCCCTAATTTTTGCATGCATGCAGGAAACATTTAGGAGCAAACAAAGATAACAAGAAATGTCCCTTTAATGCTGATATCTAGGCAGTACTTTGGACAAAAATGTACTTACACATACTGCTCCATGAATTAACCAGAAGTGATAACGAGGCCTTGTCAGGGAGTATCATTATTCATGCACACCTGTAGATTGTCTTTAAGACAACTTTGCTTCAAACAGCTTGCATCCTGGGATGCATACCTCTTCATCTATCACACGTCCTCCAGATACCTAAGGTAATATGACTATCTGCCATCTCAATCCTGAAAGTTGTTTATAATATGTCCTTCTCCATCAGATCTGAGAACGATATATGGCCAAAATTAGACTATTTAACTTTATTACCAAATTAAGGTTATTCCATGTACCAGTATGGCTAGTGATTCCATTCTAAATAACCTTGTTAAGAGGACACTAATCTGGACAGTGTGTGAGAAATTAGCACAGTTTCATCAGTAATTTCTTACTCAGTGTATATTATTCCAATATAAATTATGTAGTGATGATGGTATTATCAGAAATACTATTTTATAAATAAATCCTTTATGTATAATTTGAATTTAAAAAAGGATATTTTGCCTAAATAGTCAGTGTGATACATATTAGCTATTCAACTGAAAAAATGAACAGTCATTTAACTGCATAGCTTAAATCACAGCATAGCATATGGCTCATTACATTTACACTGGCATATTTACTAGTAGATGCCAACACCCCTTCCTCCCCAAACATACACACACAAATCTGGCTGTTGAACTCCGTGCTCCATCATTGTTTTAGTACTGATCAGGTTATTTGACAGTAATTCATTCATGTCTAGCGCAGTGCAATTTGCTGGAGACAGCGTGGGAAAAGTCTTTCTTACAGTGTTTACATATTTGCTATCCAGAGTTCCATTCCTTAAAACTTTGTGTCAGTACGTATGTATGTTGTCACCCTGTAAAAAGAAGAGGAGAATTTTTCCTTGAATATATTTTACCTTGAATATTACAAGGTAATGATTAGAGTTGGGCAGGAACTAGAACTCAGCAGCAGCACTATGAAAATATACTATCTCCTAGCAATAATTGAGATTTGACCCTTGGCTTCAAATTAACTGAGTTTCAACATTACAGAAAAAGTATTTTCGGGGTGGGGGGGAATGTGGTATGAGCTTATAAGGGGTTAACATTTGGTTTTGGGGAAGACGTGAATAATGAGAGGATTTTTCTTCTCTTTACAGAACTAAGGGGGGAAAAATAAATACAAAGTTCAGCTTAACTACATGGACTTTGCCATGTTTCCGATAACCTGTAAAACACAATAATTTAGGGGAAGAATAAAACAATTGTGTATTGCCTGCTGATATTTTGTACTTTCAGATAAATTTGGTCTTAACTTATATTCCTTTATTGTATTGTCAGACAGTACCCAGCGATTTCGGATGAAAAAGGTGTGACACAAACGGATTCAGTGTGGAACACCTATGTTTTAAGCTGATAGTACATTGTGCCATAATTGCCTGATTGTAATGGTTTTTAAAGTTGTGAATTAAACCATTTTTTAAAAAATGAGAAAACGTGAAAAAAAATTCCAGCACATACTGCCATAAGGCCCATCTGCATGAGTCATCTGCAGAATTTGAAACCTGGGCCTTTAGGTCCCCAGCCCAGATCTTTACCATTTTAACTGAAAGAATACCATTCTCTATATGAAGCAGCCAGAAGAAGGGGATTTGACATTGAATCCTGCAGTGGGTTACTCAACTATTTGCTAAACAATAGTAGAATGTCACAGATCAGGAATTCTGGGATCTATTCTTGAATCCGAGAGAGGAGTCTTTAGTGGCTAGACACATGATATCCAAGTCCATAGATGTGGTATATACATTATGAGAGGTAAAGTAGATGAGTGCAATAAGAAGAGTGTGTCATACTACAGACCTGGGGTCTAGTCCCAGAGTTGCTAGAACTTAACTTCTCAGTTAAGAAACTTGTAAAAATAGAGGCCTCATACTTGACTACCTTGAGGAGTAGGACATGATGCCTTGCTCAGTAACATAGGGTTTCAAATGCACAGAAATATAAACACCAGCCAGCAGAGATAAAACCAGAACTCATGTGCTCCCACCTCAGTGCACCTTCTGTTAAGCCTCAGTATATTGTGGATCTGTCTATCATCTACAGAACATTGTCGGACATGGCGGTGGAGTGGAATATCCAGCTGGATTTGGCAGACCTGAAGAATGGTTCCACAATTCTGGTATACTTGAGAGTTTTGCCCTTTTAGGACATTTCAGTTCTACAGTAGACATCTGAAATATTTACTCTGCACTCACACAACATTGTTACTTATCTACTTAATAGAATTTTTAATATTTAAGAAAATGGAGGCGTCTTTCCAAGTACACTTCAAAGAAGCCCTGCAAGATGCTTTTCAGTTTGCTTTTAAGGGAAAACAACTTTACATATTGTCAGGTTGTGTCTTATTTTACTGCCATCAGGACAGGACAGAACAAAAAAAACCAAACAAACAAAAACTGTGCTGTTTAGAAAAAAAATTGTTTCAGAGGAGGATGACCTTTGACAAAACCTTGATCCTGTTGCAAAAAATGTTGGCTTTTGAAGCTGCCGTGCATCTCCTTTGTGTTTGACTCACTGGAGGTTCAGCAAGCTTTCAGAATCATTCTGTGAGGCAATAATAAATACTGCATTTTCTGTCGAAACAACCATAAAATTATGCAAAATTAATACAGAATCAGCCAAATTGTAATTACAAGGCTGTGCAGAGCTCTTTCTTCATTTCTTTAAATTGTTTTTTAAGTTCAGTTGTTAAGACGAACACCTACTAACAAACAGAGGAGTATTCTAAAGGATCAGTATTTTGAATGCACTCTTTTAAATTAATTATTGATGCCCAAATTGCTCTCTGCAACACAACACATTTAAATCTCAAGTGAGCTTTTCCACTCAGATGTTTTTGAATTTATTTTCCCATTCTTATTTCAGTCTATTTGTCGCTCTAAGCTTCTTAAGGATCTGATTGTTTCTATCAACTTTCTTCAGACATCCAGCAGAAACAAACATCATATCTGAGCTGCAGCAATGTAAATATTCAAGCTATTCATTTCTGTAGCAGTGTTGAGCTATGCCTTCTCTCTCTTTAGTCAACTTTTCATCATTTTTAGATGCTGCTTTGTGACAAAGTGATGAAAAAGAAATAAAAAGGTTCCCCTCCAATCACTTGTATTCTAGAAGCAGTGACAGTACTAATAAAATCCAAGTGAAAATTTTCTGGATCCACTCAGTTACATATTAATTCTCTGGGAAGAGCAGAAGTTTAGGTTTGAAAACTTTTGTCTGCACACCATAAATGTAATTAATAAAGACAACAACCATATACTGAATATTTCAAGTAGAATTGTTGAAGTACCAATACATATCCATAATCACCACTAAAAATTATATTCTTGGACACTAACAAAACATTCACACATGAAAGTCAGCTAAAAACTAAAGATGTCACAATTGTGTCAGAGACAGATTTCAAGCCTTTTGAGTTTGTGGTGTCCATTTTACCAATGGACAAATTCTCACCAGAATATATTACACCATAGTAAAAAAAAAAGAGTTATTTAAGTTATAAACAGTGCATGTTTAACACACTGGTCATTGTGTGTGTTCATGTCTTCCCATAAGGACCATCTGATCTAGAAGATAAAAGCCTGCTACTTGCTCAAAGCCTGCTACTTGCTAAGGGAGTTGATCCTTTCTCTCAATAGAAAATGAGCTTATGCTTTTGAGTCTGAAGGTCCCAGATTCTATCCTTGCTTACCAAACCTCTGATCACTATCAGATATTTATGTCTGAAAAGAATTGTTTACCAAATTCAGAATGTCAGTTTACTTGTATCTTGCGCTATGTTCTGTATTTGTTCACTGTTTATAATTATTAATTGTTGCTCACGTTTCACTTATAAGCAAATCTTGATTTCTCAGTTCCAAATGGAAGTCACTGTTTAAAGGTCTAGGCTTTGTAAGCCTTCTGGTTTGCTATTCTAAATCTCTTTTGAGTCTTATATGCATATATTAGCACATGAGACTTCAACAATATTTAACGGTTAGTAGTCCTTATTATTGTTCAAGCTCATTATCCATTATTGGCTATTATTAGCCTCATCTGTCTTGAGTATAACCTTTCCTTTCTGCAGGGCATGTATTGATACACATGTAACAATAAAAGCATTCTACTGACAAACAAGAGCTGTAGTGATAATGGAAAGGGTCCAATTTCTGCTCACGGTTACGCTTGTGCAATAGGTCTGCATTGTGTAATTGACAACAGGTTCTGGCCCAACAATCTTAGCATCATTTTTACTGAAGGGTATAAAGGTCTCTCTAGTAAAATACTTGAGCACAATTGCTGATCTGATTTGGAGTGGATTACTAAACAAAGGGAAAAGAAATTGTTACTGTAATAAAAATACTAACTTTTAAAATAATTTCTTCTGATTTCAGTTTCCACATCTGTAAAATTAGATGATTTCTAACATAAGAAAGGCTGTACTGGGTCAGACCAAAGGTCCATCCAGCCCAGTATCCTGTCCACTGACAATGGCCAATGCCAGGTGACCCAGAGTGAGTGGACCCAACAGGTAATGATCAAGTGATCTCTCTCCTGCCATCCATCACCCTCCTCTGACAAACAGAGGCTAAGGACACCATTCCTTACCCATCCTGGTTAATAGCCATTAATGGACTTCATCTCCATGAATTTATCCAGTTCTCTTTTAAACCATGTTATAGTCCTAGCCTTCACAGCCTCCTCAGGCAAGGAGTTCCACAGGTTGACTGTGCACTGTGTGAAGAACTTCCTTTTATTTGTTTTAAACCTGCTGCCCACTAATTTCATTGGGTGGCCCCTAGTTCTTTTATTATGAGAACAAGTAAATAACTTTTCCTTATTCTCTTCCTCCACACCACTCATAAATTTTATATACCTCTATCTATCCCCCCTTAGTCTCCTCTTTTCCAAGCTAAAAAGTCCTAGCCTCTTTAATCTCTCCTCATATGGGACCTGTTCCAGAGCCCTAATCATTTAGTTGCCCTTTTCTGAACCTTTCCTAAGGCCAGTATATCCTTTTTGAGATGAGGAGACCACAATTGTACACAGTATTCAAGATGTGGGTGCACTATGGATTTGTATAAGGGCAGTATCTGCCTCTCAAGGATATTCTGATAGCTAAGATCTGTATAATGCCTTGAACATTGGATGATAGGTGATAGACAATTTTTTTTTAACATTTACAGTAAACTTTGAAAGCATCCATGCATATTTGCCTAATGAACTTATGTATAAAGTTCCACATTCCACACAACTGTAAATACTATTAAAGCCACTGACAATTCCATATACGCATCTAATATTGAACAGTGCAGTTAGAAATTTCCTAGTAAGCTTTACAGTCAAGTACAGATTATATTAGGATACACTGCTCCCCCAATATTCCCCCATTTGCTTGCGACAGGGTCCCTTGTTTTGTCAGGGTTGCCAATGTACAGAGGGAATACGGAAATCTGGTTTCCTATTAAGCAAAAACAGTATCAAATAACCACAGCCAAAGATAGATGTAACATGCAATTTAAAATGTAGGAATAGATTTTAAAAAATTTAGGGCATCCCATTGTTGTCTTCCTTTGGGAAAAAAAACCTTATTGGAAATGTTTCCAGAAAGCAAAAATGTGTTCTCCCTAAATTCAGGAGCCCCAGTGATAATTCATCTTTGGCACGGATAACTTAGTGGTACCCAGACAGAGGGCAACACCATTCAAAATGTGTCTGGTGCTAATGGTGACCCACATTTTGAATGGGTTCTAATTTGGCAGGTGACCTTTGAGCATGTCTATTAGATCAGGTCACAAGTGAGATAGGTGCTCCTCCGCCATCTTCATCCAGTTCGTGGATTGCACCAGAGCTCAGGTGGGAGATTAGGCATCTGAATGCCTAGAGGAGGCAGCACTGTGCACAGCCGAAAGAAGAAATGTAGGTGCTTAGGGAACTTTTACACTGAAAATTTAGGCACCAATTGTAGGCACCTACAGAGTTAGGTGACAGCCAAACAGGACATTTGTGGATCACAGTGGTGAGTACAACTAGGACTTATGCACTGAAGTCTGGGCTTTAGACGCCTGTGGGGATCTGGCCTTAAATTTTTATGGAAGTTGAGTTCAATTAATTTATACCCAGTTTTTACATAATTGAGAAAATAGAAATAAAGGATTTTGAGGTGACACTGAAAAATGAAATCTTGAATGTTCAAGCATTCATTAAATATTTAAATGTTTTATATGCTAAAAAAATATCACAGCTGCTACTATGAAAGTTGAAGGTAATTGATCAGAACACTGTCTCCAGTCCAATTAAACTCTGACATAGGCATTTATATAAAATAAATGCTGAGGACAAGCACTAAAACAGAGGGATTCTAATAGGACAATTATGTAAATTCCTGGTAGCTGATTGGCTGACAGCTATTAGTAGTCAGAATACAGAAACTCATATAGGTTATTATTGATTACTATAGAGTGATTATGCAAATCTGTCACCTATAATGAGAGTGCAAGGAACTTACATCTGAGGGAAAATACAGTTAGATATCAGTAATTATGCAATATTTTTCCACCCTGACCAAAACACTGCCTATTTCAAGAATTAAAGCAATCCTGAGGAATAAAGGCTACTTAACAGCGAAATAACTGCTGCAATGCATTGGTGTATTCAAAATGTTGAATAAAAGAAACTTGAAAGGAGCCCCAATGCCTGTCAATCCTTGTTAATGCAGAGAAGGGCTGCTAGGAGATATGCCCTCCTGATGCAAACAAATTATCTCTGCTGAATTCTGGAGAGGAAGATAAAAACATCTGGTACCTGAAAATGTGTGCCCTGATGAGAAATTCTTTCCCCAACTCCAGATTCAGGTATCTATTAAACTCAGTGCAAGCATTACTAAAGGTCAAGCACCTAATTCTATTTCTACCTTAAGAAATTGCAAGTACCTGAGCAATTATTTATTCCTTTCCCCCAACCCCTCCAATCCTAAAGAGGTGCATTTGCCTCCTAAGGATACAGAATTCAACATATTGATTTAATAATCAATTTACCATTTGTCATACCCTTGCTTTATCCTTTCTGTAGTTACTGTATGTAACATACAGGTAAGTATGTTTGCACCAGAAAGTAAATATATACTTAGCATGAACACAGGTGGCACAAAAAAATAAAAATTAATAGAATAATTATGGTGTATCATTTAAATACCAATTGATGGTGAAAACATTTAAGGTGTAATAAGCATCTAACCAGTATGCATCTATTATAGACAGTAGCCATAAGTCTTGATGTGTCTGGTCATTAAACAGACAATTCCTTATTCATTAACTTAAAATTAAGGTGCTTATATTGACTGTAACATTTAATTGAAAACATTAAACAATTTTCTTTTCTTGTCCCAGCTAGGGTTAGGTGTGGTGCTCTTACTCTGATTGTAAATTACTTTACACTTCAGCAACCAAAATAATAGAGTGCTTTGACACTAATAGTATTGCTGTGCTTTGTAAATGAAACTAACAAAATGACATGTGAGGCAGGAGCTGAAAGTAATGTAGCAAAGTTTCAATTTAAAAAATTCCCCAGAGATTAAACAGAGGAGCAACATAATTTATGGTTGTGATGAGATAATTGATTCCTTGGGATTTAGCAAGGTCCAGGCAACTGCTCCTAATTCACCAGGAATATGTTTATCTTAGGATAACTACAACAAATAATTTTTCCTCATTTCTATTATAATAAGTCTACAAGGAAAGGGTGAAGATACAATCTTTGCACTGAAAGATATGATGAAATTGCAAGCCTTATTTGGGCTGGGATGTAAACAATGATCAATCTACGGTCAATGTACATCAATCCACTCAAAATGTGTACTAATCAGTTATAAAGCACCCATTACCGACTACAACACAACAAACTCCAAAGGGCCAAGACCATTTTAAAACAATCATTAATTTGAAAACTATTGCCTTATATTTGGCTTGAACACCCATTTTAGCTGCCAGGTATAAGCCCAAAAGGTTTCCGGTATTTAGAATACATCTATAGTCACTTTTCTGTTTGGGAAGCATGATCTGATTTCAAGATTGTTTTATTTTTGTTAGCTAGTTTCTTTTTTGCCAAGTTAATTTTTAAAACATCTTCTGGGTTCAGTTAGAAATGGTTTCAATATATTTTAATGAGATGCGCATTACAGTCTGATTAATATTTTCCCCAATATATCAGTTTGACTATCTTTGAAAAGATTCACAAAATGAGTGACAGCATGTTAACATTCAAATAACTCTTCAATAAATATCCAATCTTGATTTTAAAATTTCCAGTGGTGATGAATCCTCCACAACCCTTGCTAAATTGTTCCAATAGGTAATTGACCTCACTGTTAAAACACAAAAACTACCTCGCACTTTATTTCTCTTCTGAATTTCTCTAACTTCAACTTCCAGCCATTGAATCTTGTTATATCTTGGTTTGCTAGACGGAAGAACCCTCTTATGAAATTTCTGTTCTCCAAATAGTACCTATAGACTATGATTAAGTCACCCTTAAACCTAGTCCTTTGTTAGGCTAAAGGTGCTTAATCTGTTTAGTGTACCACTGTAAGACATGTTTTCAAATCCTTTAATCATTCTTGCTCTCTGAAAGCTCTCCAAATTATCAGCATCCTTCTTGAATTATGGACACCAGAACAAGGCAAAGAATTCCAGTAATGGTTGCACCAGTGCCATATTGAGAGGTAGATTATAACTGCTCTACACGAGATTCTAGTTTATTTTCATTGTCTACATGCAAATTGGCCCAGAGGATTCTTTTCACTTTTGAAAAGTAACATTTTACTCTTCCTTATTATTTGTACTGCGGGAGTATGTAGAGACCCCAGCCAGATAGCAGTAGGCATTATGCAAATATATTAACAAAGATATCCTCTATACCAGGGGTCTCAAACACGCGGCCCGCAGAGCTCTTCCATGCGGCCCGCCAAGCTCCCCATGCCCCCCCCACCCGCCCCTCTACCTACCCCGTGGCACCGCGAGCAGCTGCGTAAGGCACCAGGAAAATTTCCTGGTGCCCTGTGCAGCTGCTCCAGCCCCTGCTGCGTCCCAGCCCCGCCCCCACTCCCCTGAAGACCTGCAGCCAGGCTCGACCTACTCACCACATAGTAAGTGGAGTGACTCGGCCCCAGCCTGCTCCATTCCCCTGGCTCCCAGCCACGCCACTGGTGAGTGCTGGGAGACGGTTCCTCCCTCCCCCAAGCTTGGGAGCCAGGGGAGCAGAGCAGCCTGGGGCCCCAGGCCTCCACGGACGGGAGTGGGGGAGCGGGCCCCAGGCCTCCGGGGGCGACAGGGGCTGGTCACTTCCTGTGGGAAGTGACCCGGCCCCAGCCTGCTCCATTCCCCCGACTCCCAGGCTTGGAGGGAGGGGGGAACCGCCCCGCAGCACTTGCCAGCAGCGCGGCTGGGAGCCGGGGGAATGGAGCAGGCTGGGGCTGGGTCACTTTCTGCAGAAAGTGGCCAGCCTCCGTACCCCCTCCTGCCCCGAGGCCTGGGGCCGGCCACCCCCGTGCCCCCCGTGGTGGCCTGGGGCCAGCCACCCCCGTGCCCCCCGTGGTGGCCTGGGGCCAGCCACCCCCGGTCCCCACTGTTGAGGCCTGGAGGGGGCTGCATAGGACACCAAAATAGCTAGGGACGGCTCTGCCCACACCCCAACTCCCTGCCCTGAGCCCCCTGCCACACCCTGCACCCTGACCCCCTGCCATACCCCTCCTGCACCCCACACCCCAATTCCCTGCCCTGAGCCCCCTGCACCCCTCCTGCACTCTCTGCCCTGAGCTGCCTGCCACACCCTGCACCCCGACCCCCTGCCACACCCCGACTCCCTGCCACACCCCACACCCCTCCTGCACCCCCTGGGGAAGGGAGATGGTAGAGTTGGGGTGAGGACTCCAGGGAAGGGGTTGGAATAGGGGCAGGGAAGAGGTGGGGCAGGGGCGGGGCCTCATGGAAGGGGTGGAGTAGGGGCGGGGCCCAGGTGGGTGTCTGTGATGCGGCCCTCAGGCCAATGCCCTAGTCCTCATGCGGCCCTCGTGGTCATTTGAGTTTGAGACCACTGCTCTATGTGTTGAGGCAGGAAGAGGAGGTTACTCACCCTGCGCAGTAACTGACGTTCTTCGAGATGAATGTCCCTGTGGGTGTCCGCTTCAGGTCAAGGGGTGTCCCAGTGCCTTCGATCGGAGATTTCTACAGCAGTACTCCTACGGGCTGCGCACGCGCTGTGCCTGCCTCTCGAGCGGTCAGTGTTTAAATAACATGTGCACAGCCCGGGCTCCTCAGTTCCTTCCCTACAACGAAGTGTGTTACGAATTCCGAAATAGAGGGGAGGAGGGCGGGTAGTGGAGCACTCACAGGGACACTCATCTCGAAGAACTTTAGTTACTGCACAGGGTGAGTAACCTCCTCTTCAAGAGAGAGATGTCCCTGTGGGTGCTCCACTTCAGGTGACTGAAAAGCAGTATCCCTTAGGATGGTTGGGACTTCGGATGAGGCAAGAAGGTTGTTGACAAGACAGCTCTATCCAATCTGGTGTCGGACGCTGCAGTGTGAATGAGAGCGTAGTGATTAGCGAAGGTAAGGTTAGATGCCCAGGTAGCTGCCTTGCATATGTCAGACAGTGGGACATTATGGAGAAAGGCCATGGAGGTGGAGACAGCTCTGGTAGAGTGTGTCCCAACTGATGTAGGAGGTTGTATTTGCCTGAGTTCATAGGTGCCGACTTCGTGGGTGCTCCGGGGCTGGAGCACCCACGGGGAGAAATTGGTGGGTGCTCCGCACCCACCGGCAGCTCCCCACCATCCCCGGGACCCGCGGCCAGCTCCCCGCCAACCCCGGGGCCCGCTGCCAGCTCCCCGCCAACCCCGGGGCCCGCTGCCATCTTACCTTAGCACCGGGAGACGTTGCGGGGCCCCGCCCCCGATGCTGGGCGACGTTGCATCGGCGGCGGGGCCCCGCAACGTCCCCCGGCGTCGGGGGCGGGGCCCGGCGTCGGGGGCGGGGCCCCGCAACGTCACCCGGTGTTGGGGGCGGGGCCCGGCGTCGGGTGCGGGGTCCCGCCCCCGACGCTGGGTGTGAGGTCCCACCGGCGCCACAGAAAGTCAGCACCTGTGCCTGAGTTGGTAACAAAGGCGTATGCAGTCAGCAATCCATTTGGAAAGTCTCTGTGTAGAGATGGCATTTCCCTGTGAGCACTGACTAGTAGAGACAAAAAGTCTGGGGGTTTTCCTAAACGGTTTTGTTCCATCCAGGCAAAAGGATAATGCTCTTCGTACATCAAGAGTGTGCATTGTTGATTCAAAGGCTTTAGCATGAGGTTTGGGGAAAAATGTTGGGAGGTGTACAGGTTCATTGAGGTGAAAGGAAGAGTGTATCTTAGGTAAGAACTTTGGATGCGTGTGGAGTGTGACCTTATCGTGGTGGAGAGCGGTGATTGCCGCAAGGTGGACCTTGAGTGAGCTCGTAGAGAGGCCAGATGTTTTAAGGTGTAACAGGTAATCCAGTATCAGTGGGAGTGAAGCAGAAGCTGGAGAGGTCTGTCAGCGCACTAAGATGTGAACCGTTTCCATTTATGCAGCTAGGTAGTGCGCGTGTTGTGTGTTCTGCTGTGCAGCAACACAGTGCACACTTAGTCCGAACATGTTAACTCCACATTAGAGAACCATTGATCAGCCAGGCCCTCAGGTGGAGGCATTGTATGTCAGGGTGAAATAGTTGTCCGCGGCGTTGTGATACGCGGTTGCTGAGTGGGGAAAGGGAAATGGGAGGCTTGACCAACATGCGCAGGAGGAAGGGGTACCACAGTTGTCCGAACCATGCTGGGGCTATGAGAATGTTGGCTCCATCTGTTCATATCTTCTGAATTACTCTGTGCAATAGAGGCATTGGTGGGAACGCATACATGAGAGGAAAACATCTGGCCATCGTATTCCTCTTCCTCGTCCTCCCACACTTCATTGGAGGGGCTTGAAGTGCTACGGGAGTACTGAAGGTAGGGTGCTAAAGGTCTTGATGATAGGCTGGTGCCAAGAAGAGGAGACTCAAGAGCATGGGACACCCTTAATTCCTCTGGCTGTAGAAAGTACGGAGGAGCTGACTGACCAGCAGTTGGTGCTGGTGTAGCTGATGGAGACAGGGTCTTCTGGGGAAGCTGCTGCGGCACTGAAGGGTGTCACAGGGTTGCAAGCTGGCTCCACAGAGTAGGAGCCCCTGAGGTAGGCACTGCAATAGAGGCTGGAGACCTCAGGGGGTCGGTGCCGAGAGCGGCGGCTGCAAAAGCGGCGCCGCAAGATCAAAGGATGGTGCTGCAGCCACTGCTTGTATTGCCGGCACCATGGCAGCTCTTGGCACCGTACTGACAGTGGTGGCCGAGGGAGAGCTGAAAGAGGCGGGCAACTGAAAGCCCTGAGCCTTGGCACCATGTAGAGGGGCAGCTGACTCATGGTCGGTGCCTGAGGTGCCTGCCACGTGAAAGGAGCTGAGCCACAGAGCAGAGATTACCGGTTTTAACTTTTCCCCCGAGGAACGGCTCCTGAGGGGGGAGGAAGCTGGCTGTTTTTTTGTTTTCGCTTTGCCTCTGAAGGGTGTCACAGAGGTTTGCTGGCCAGGGTCAGACCCAGGTCTCAGAGAGTTTTCCAGGAGCAGTATTTTAAGTCTGAGCTCCCCGTCCTTGCGGGTCCACGCTTTCAATTTGGTACAATGGACACATTTTTGGCGTACATGAGACTCCCCCAAACAGCTGTGAATGCCTGTCCGAGATGGAGATGGCATCCTTACAGGAAGTGCATCTCTTGAAGCCTGGGGAGCTGGGCATGTCCGTAACCACAGAGGCTTTTTTTTTTTTTTTTTTAGAAATAAATGTAACAGTTAATGTAGTTTATCTAAATAGTAACTCTAATGACTAAAAACTAACTAACTAGCTAATCTCAAGAGCACGGCTGAACTCCGTCTCTAGCTGGGCACGGTAGAGAAGGAATTGAGGAGCCCGGGCTGTGCCCACGCTATTCAAACACTGACAGCTCGAGAGGCAGGCACAACGCATGCGCAGTCCATAGGGGTACTGCTGTAGAAATCTCCTATTGAAGGCGCTGGGATGCACCTTGACCTGAAGTGGAGCACCCACAGGGGCATTTCTCGAAGAAGAACTATGTCTACACTGCAAAATAAATTCTCTGCACTGAGTCTCAGAGCCCAGGTCATTTGACTAGGGCTTGTGCTACGGGGTTAAATCTAGCAGTGTAGACATTTCTGCCTAAGATGGAGCCTGAAACCCTCCCCTGGTTTCAGAGCCTGGGCTCTGGCCCAAGAAGAACAGCTACACTGCTGTTTTTAGCCCAAGCCCCACAAGCCTAAGCCAATTGACCCAGGCTCTGAGAATCTGCACCATGGGTTTTTCTCTGAAGTGAAGACACCCCCCCAAAATACATTCCCCACCAAAATGCACCCTATGACCTAGGAAAAATGTGCACACGTCCATTTTCCAGATAAAATAAAATTCTGTGTATCCAATTAGGTCAGAATCTTGTGAGATTCTATTACACTTGGGGGGGAGGCGTGTGGAGGGAGGAAGAGAATCAAAATACAGCAAGCAGATTCTTCTGCTAATACACAGCATTCCACCTGTGACTTATATTTTCATCAATTAGCTATTCATCTCTATTAATTATTACACAAATATGCAGCAGCTGTAGCTCTCAAACTATAATTAAAATTAAACTCCATCAAATACAGCCACACTTAAAAAGCCACCCTGTTGTGCTTTGTTCAGTTTATTGACTTAAATAAATTCATTTGTTAAGCAATTATTTAAGTCTGCAAAAATCCTCAGATAAAATGGATTACTTTGTAGGGATCCTAGAATTCAACTAAGTCATAAAAGAACGATGCCAGGAAAATATTGTTAGAGGCTTAAACAACTAAGTTGTTTAATCTACAGCTTCTTCTTCTTAATGACATTTGAAGAATGGACTATTTTACCAATTAAAGACTTCTGGGACCTTGTCTTCATACCTGTTTGTACAGTACCTAATACACTGGTGCCTTATAACTGATAAATAATAATGATGGTAGTAATAATGGACATCTTAGAAAGACGTTCAAGGCTTTGTGTACTCTATAGCAGTGGTTCTCAAACTTTTTTTCCGCGGACCACTTGAAAATTGCTGAGGGTCTCAGTGGACCACTTAATGATCTTTCCAAATGTTGTTTGTACAATTTGTAAAGATTTGGATAAAAGCACTATATTAAAAAAATGTTTTTTGTTTTACAAATAAAAGCACAGAACTCATATTTTAATATCGTAGTCTTACCTTTCCAATGCGATGGATGTGCTCTCCCACCCCGCTGCGGCAGCTGCCGAGCTGGGGCTGGGAAGGAGGGGGGAGGGTCTCTCCCTCTCTCCCCCGCCACACCAGCCACAGAGCTGAGGCTGAGAAGGAGGGCTGTCTCTCCCTGGCAGCCGCAGCCCTGGAGCTGGGGAAAGTCTCCTCTTTCGCTGGCCACCGCAACCTTGCACATCACAAATTCCCCCCACCCCCTTCTTCTCACCCCACTGCTCCCTCCCACCTACCCCCTATTCCACCCCCCCATGTGAGTCTTCTCCAGGGTCCAAGCACCTAATTAGTGGAGCCATGCCTGCACGGCTCCACTAATTAGGTGCGTGGTCCTTCATTCTCATGTGCAGCCATCCAGATGCGCACCTTAGAGGGAACTATCTGCAGACCACCTGAATGGAGCTCACAGACCACTGGTGGTCCACAGACCAGTTTGAGAACCTCTGCTCTATAGCAAGTTAGACTTAAATTCAGCAGCAAGAGTCTTGCATTCTGTGGTACTCTGGTGCAGAAAGCAAGAAATTCTGTGGCAGCCTTATTCAAGTTAAGCAATGGAGGTTTTTGGTTAATTAAATATGAAAATGAACAATAATGAATGCTTTGTTTATTCTGACATTACATTCAATTTCTTTTATGCTTTCTCCACATTAAGTTTTTACTCCAAAGATTTTTAAATTAATAAACTCCTAACTAATTATAATAGTGGTAAGAGAACAAGAGGTTTTGGCAGCTGAGGACTTTTTGCAGCTGGGGAAGCTCAAAATGTGTTTTGGGATTGTTGGATAAACATTAGCTGGATATAAAATGATCAGCTTTGGGACAAAGCTGACATTTAAATAGTCATCTGTAGGTTTCAAGAGCTCAACAAATCAGCTCACACCTCTCAGAGCTATTGTGTCAGACTGGCAGCAGACTTGGCAAGGTAACAATGCACTGGTTCTGTTCATGATTTTACAGGTTTATTTGCCCCCTTCCTCCCGCAACCTTACAAGCTAGAAACAATTTTTTTTTAATCACATTTTGGTTCTGAAGCATAATTCCATGGCAAGGAGTGCATTCTGCAGCAAATTCTGCACATTGTGAAATATACTAGGTGCTGAACACGTATGGTAGATGGGTAGACAGAAGTACAGAGCAAGGCTTATGTCAAAAAACACGAGAAATAGTCCATGTACTTACATAGATCTTTTAATCTTCAAAGTATACTACACATACTATCCTCACAAGCTAGATAAATGTTATCCCCATTTTATAGGTGAAACAATAAAATCACTGAGCTAGGATTAGTATTCAGGAGTTTCTAGCTCCAAGATCAGTGCTCCGACTATGTCTATTTTCTCTATAGCATTTAACGCCATCTTCCCAGTAAAAGTTCACACAAACATTTTGAGTGTATGTTTATAGTGATAATGTAGCAAAGGTATGGTAAATTATGTTGGATTTGGACTTTTACTGATCTGCTAATCATCACGCATTCCCACAGCCCAGAATGAATGACTCAAAATTAGCTGGCCCACAGGAATGGTTTTCGGCTGCTGCTCCCATCTGGCAGAGGCCTCTGTACAACATGCTGAGCATGCATTCAAGCAGTCTCTGTCTCAATCTCCCTCCTAGACCTGAGCAGGGAAGGAACAAACTAGACGAAACAGGCAAGCAGAAGCAGGAATAGTATTAGTTCTAGACTGCTCCTTACCCCGATGACTAGCCAGCTCAATCCTTTCACGGTTCCCACAAAAATGGATCCCAGCTTCCACCCAGCCGTCAGCCACCATCTTGCCCCAGACAACCGCAGGTCCCTCAATGAACCCTTCCAGACATCTCTCAAACCCAGTTTCTCCCCACAGCTACCTCCCTGGATGCCCTTGCAAATCCAGCTTCCCTCAGCATTCTCCAGCCCCCCTCCCCAGTATCTCATAACTACCCCCCATCTTCCACCCAGGTACACTCACAAATCCAATTTCTCTTAGTTACTGCATGATTTCCCTTAGTCCCCTCCATCCACTCAGACTATTAGGATGATGGGGGCTATCTTCTATCCAGAAACCTCTACAAACCCAGCTAATTAATTTCCCCTCTCCTGATATCCCCCACCCAACCATCTACTCCCCAGACACCCTTTAGCCTCCACCCAGCTGCCAAGTTTTATGTAGTTTCATGTCCTGCCCTTGTCACTGGTCAGAGGAGAGTGCATTAACCTTAATCTGAAGTTTAATGTCCTACATAAATGTGCAACTATAAAAATTCAATGAGCCAATTTACATATTTTCAAATAATTTGCATAAAATATTAGACAAAGAGCTTCACAAAAGTTGGTAGCTATTAAAGGGTTGTATTTTTAGTAAGAGACTCCTAGTGCACATATGTATATACATTCAGGTACAGTGGCTGCACATGCAAATAGATACAGTCTATACTCATTTGTTTCATAGCAATGGAAATACGCAAACCACATCAGCCGAGGGGATGTCTCTTTCCTCCCCTTTAATGGCTAGCCCCTAAGAAGTTAATGAGCCTGCTGCATCTATCAGCTGGTTTTCAGAAAAAAAAATATATATGTAGAGGCACATGCTTTTACTTAGATAAACCCAAATTTAAACCCAATTATTAGTGTACACACACACATACACACCCCACCCAAAAGAGAGGACACATGCAATATAGCTATCTAGATATGTATCTTAGCTATTTTGCCATTAGAAAGCAAGGTTCCAATTTGATGATACAGAGTAGGACTGAAGAAAAACTGTCATTTCCATCAGAAAGTATTGGATATCTAAAAATGTAAAGTGTTTATGGAAAATTTTAATACATGCTTCCATTCATGTATTAACACTTACAGTGAAATTTTGGGTTATTTTCCTATAGTTCCTAAATGAATACAATAGCTGGAAAACCTCATTTTTTATGACAGCATCTTTTTTTATATTTAACATACATTGTTTTCAATTATATGAATCTGGAGCAGCCCCTCACAGGACCTAGATGTTGTACTTGCATCCACTACAGGGATCTGGCCACAGACTGCAAGATCATGGACCACTTTTCTTTTTTTCAAGTAAATAAGCTGCTACAATTCTGGAGAGATAAATTCTAGGAAAATACAACTAAGAAAGATTCAGCGCATCCTGTGTTAGTTCTCCTATTACATCTTGATGAGAATGTTAGCTCTCTCTTTTGAACTTTTCCCTGAATGCTCATGCAATCCTCTTTCATAATCATCCCTCAACTATATTGTCTTCAAATTTTGTCGACAGGGACTAAGTCAAGGTTGGGGCATTGCTAAGCATATGATTGGTCATGGAGGTCACGGATTCTGTGACTTACAGATCTCCATTACTTCTTTGGCTCCGACTATCAGCCTTAGGTGGCAGGGCTCCAGCTTCAGCCCCACTGTGACCATACCGTGATTTTATACTTCCCCCCCCACATAATGTTTGCTTAATTTTACTATGACAAAATGGTATCCATAGGCATGGCCAAAAGAGATCAAGGCAACACAGCTGTTTTGTATGTATCATTGGACATAAAAAGAAAATGGCTGAAAGACTCATGTAGGGTCTGAATAACTCCATTCCTCCTAGGATGACCAGATGTCCCAATTTTAATAGGGACAGTCCCAATATTTGGGACTTTATCTTATATAGGCGCCTACTACCCCCCACCCCTGTCCCGATTTTTCACACTTGCTGTCTGGTCACTCTAATTCCTCCTGGTCAGTGAAGCTACTGAGCTCCACCACAGCTCAAGTCCATGCTTAGGTCACCACTTGTAATGCAACACTCCTGGATGGGTTGTCAATAGAGCTGGTTTGAATTTTGTTTTCCCCAGCAGAGCATTTTCCAAAATATCAAAATATTTTTATTCAGAAATGCCACCATAGTGCCTCATGGGAGTTGTAGTTTAGATGCCTTATGCTCCTATTTTCCTTGATGGTATGGGTTCCCTGGACAGACTACATCAATTATCATGCACCATGATTGGGAGACTCTTGGGTACTGGAAGCAATGCATCATGGGAGATTAAATCCATCATGGGAGATTAAACCCAGTCCAAAGAGGACAATGGGAATACAAGGCAACTAAACTACAGCACATGAGGCACTGCGTTAACATCACAAAAAAATGTTTCCGTTTGGGGGCATTTGAATTTTTGATGAAAAATATCAAAAAGGCAGACATTTAATGAAAACCTAACTTTATTTGATAATTTACTGTTAAAACTGTTGTTAGATAGAAAACGTGTGACTCTTGCCCTAGTTGCCCTGTCAGCAGGGGTTGAATCTGAGACCTTGAGATCTAAACCATTAGCCTCTACTGCCTGAACTAAGAAGTTTGCCTATTAGCTCAAAAGTTTTAAGCAGGGTGTTGCATTACATCAAAAACACAGTTAAATGTCTCTGACGTTTTCTACATCTGTCCACTGCTGCACAGAAATGTATGGCTTTATGTCATAAGTAAAATCACTTGTGACACGTGAAAATATCGCCTGGATAAAAGAAAGTCATAGCATATCAACTGAGTATTTCCTGACTTTCTATATTAGCTACAAAGGAAGATTGGTCTTCTCTTCCTCCCATCCCCATCCTCCCCACAAGAGAGAAAATACAATTACTTAGAAACACAATAATAATTTCCCTACCAAAATTATTCAAGAAAATTCATATTTTACAAGTATGAAACTTAGATTCTACATGTAACCTAAATTTCCTTTGATTCTTTGGAGATCTTGTCATTTATTTTTCAAAGATGTCAGGGATGAACAGTTCCAACTAAAAAGCAATTCATAGCTGTCACATTACATTTATATTGTGATAGGTATGAGGGTTCTCAGACTAAAAGCTTATGAAATAAGCAGGACTTGAAAGGAAGTAGGGCTACTTATACTATTTAACAAATTGCCTTTTCAGTCTTGATTAACATTGTCCGTATATTGTATGGGGATGTCACTCATAGTTCAGCAACCTACGTGGTTCCAATAGGGGGGAAAATTATAAATACAAATTATATACAGTAGTTTCTAGGTCACTAATTATGCTTATTTGATTTTGAAAGGCTGCAGAACATTCATCCAATTGTTTGGGGGGCTTAGGCCAGAAAAAAGCCACTTTATTATGCAAAACACTCAGAAAATTTTAGCTGCTAGACTGTGTTGATCATGCTTATTAAATACTGGATTGTCTAAAACCCCTAGCTTGTGAAAGAAATGAAAGACTGTCAAATGTAATCAATTCCGTGATAAGCAAAAGTTTCAGTTAAGTGTAGCCATGCCACTTTCACCCTTTCAAGAAAAATACACAACATTTGTATTAACCCATTGTATGAACTATGCCAAATTAAATTGCTTAAAACATATTTCATCACACCTGCTTTCTTAAACAATTGTCATTATTAGGATTGAATCACTAAGAAAGCAAATATGTCTGAGGATCTGGCCCTTAAGCATTTCAGGGGCTCCCAAATCAAGTGAGATTATACTGTTCTTACATACCCTACAAGTTCAAGTTTTAACTCCGAATTAATATGCATAGAGACAAATGGTCAAACCTTGTGAAGTCTCAGTCAATTCAACACTAAAATTAGTTACATAGAAACTTAAGATGCAATATCAGATCAGATGAATGGTCCATCTACTCCAATGTCCTGTTTCCAACAGTGGCTACTACCAAATGCTTCAGAACAAGAAACAGAATCAGTAATGGAATAACTTGACTATAGAGAAAGTTCCTTCTTAATTCTGTCAGTTAAAGGCTGGTTTGAGAGATCATGAGGGTTTTTATTCCCTTCTAAACACACATGCTCATGGACCAAAGCGCTTTACAACAGAATAAAACAGATACCATTGCATAAAATATAGAGCGGGACAAATATTTTCAAAACTTTATCAAAAGATTGTCTTTTTTTTTTAAATGATTTAATAAAAAAAAAACCAATATATTTGACAAAAAACAGGAAATGTCAATGCCTTTCAGTATCCACCTCACCCCCAAAGTTTTATGGGGAAAATCAGAAAATGTTTTTGAAACTTAGTTTTTCATTTGCAAAAAAACAGATTTTTGGTAAAGGAAAAACCGTTTACCAACATTTTGGTAAAAATAAATTTGATAATTTGAAATCGTTTTTGGAAAAGTTATTTTAAATAAAAGCTTCAAAAAGAAAAAAAATGTTGCATGTCCAGTACTTCAAAATGAAAACTACTATTTCAAAATTTTGTGAAATGGCATTTTTGACCATCTCTAATGAAAAAAAAAAAAACTATGAAAGATTACTCCTACTATGCTAAAAATAATCAAGAGTTGAGCTGGTAGAGAAACAGGGAAAATATTCACAAAAAATTGTCCCTACTGTGACAGTGTACCCCATAAGGCTTTATGGGGAGATGCTTATAACTGTATATATGTAATAACTGGAATATGTTTTATGCTACATGTGCCATGTAACATATCTCTGTAAAAGTTATGATCTACTGAATCTATTCCTCCTGTTTGTATGCATGTATCATTTTTGTAGTTGAAGTTATGAATATTGGTTGTATTTCTTGAGAAAGGAATGTTCAGGTTAAGTGCCCAGTCAAGAAGCACTTAACAGACAATAGAGTTTGCAGACACCAATCCACATCTGAGCTTCGCCAGGAATGTGGCTTGGCTGATATAGGAACTGAGTTGTGCATGGACATATGACTTGCCCATGTGACCCCAAAATTCCATTTTGTAACTGGATGCTACACAGGGAGAGGGAGGGATATCCATCCAGAGGAGAAAGTCTATTTAAACCCCTGGGAGACCCCTCCATCTTGTCTTCATCTGGCTAAAGAGAGAACCTCTCCACCCCCCAACGACACACCTGAAAGAGACTGGAACAAAGGACAAGAACAATAGGGGGTGTGAGTGATTGCTGGACCCAGGCTAAGAGGACCATAGTCTGTAAAAGGAATTTTACTGGAACTGGTGAGGTTTTTATCTGTATTCAGTGTGATTAGATATAGACTTGCATGTTTTATTTTATTTTACTTGGTAATTCACTTTGCTCTGTCTGTTACCACTTGGAATCACTTAAATCCTACTTTCTGTACTTATTAAAATAACTTTTTACTTATTAAGTAACCTGGAGTACGTGTTAGTACCTGGAGGGGGGCAAACAGCTGTGTATATCCCTCTATCTGTGAAATAGAGGGCAAACTATTTATGAGTTTACCCTGTATAAGCTTTATACAGGGTAAAACCGATTTATTCAGGGTTTGAACCCCATTGGGAGTTGGGCACCTGGGTGTCAAAGGCAAGAACACTTCCTAAGCTGCTTCCAGGCAAGCCTACAGCTGTTAGGGGACGTGCCTCAGACCTGGGTCTGGATTTGCAGCAGGCTAGCGGGTCTGGTTCAAAACAGACAGGATTCTGGAGTCCCAAGCTGGAAAAGGCAGGAAAGCAAGGGCAGAAGTAGTCTTGGCACACCAGGTGGCAGCTCCAAGGGGGTTTCTATGATACCAACCCATCACACCTACCTTCATTTTTAAAATTTCCAATGAGTTCTAATAAAAATAAAACATATAAATAGAAGGCCATACAGAATAACAGGTGTCCTAAACAGGTTTACAGTCTAGGGGCATCAATTAGAGTGAGTGGTTGCAGTTCCAGTTTGTGAGGACCATCATCTCACCAACAGAAGCCTTGAGAGTGAATATAAAAATTAGCCTACATTCAATAACAGTCACTAGCTATTGATGATCCAGCGTCAAACTATACAGTAAGTTACCCAATATAAATTCATTATAACTCCAAAAATGTTATTGTAGCTGTGCTTCAGTTATTCTAGTATAAAATCCAAGCATAATCTAACCCAGGATACATAACAATTTAGCAGACGCATGCTCAACACATCAGGCACATTACACAATGCAATCAGAATCAACATAAAACCACTCTCCCCAATGCACATATGACTGCTCATTAGTGTTTAAAATGTACAGCTTAGATTGTAAGCCTTTTTGGACAGGGATTTTTGTCATCTTATGTGTCAATGAATTGTCATGCATACCTATGGCACTATATGACTATACGGTTTAAACGTTATAAAATAGTAAGATACATGTCCTTTTTCATTGGAATAGTAAATTCCCTAAAAATCCAATAAAAAGTACTTATTTGAATTAAAACTTCACACTTTATTGAACAAGAACAGTTGGATCAATAGTTTCCCAAAAGCAAACATTTCTACAATATGAAAGTAATGTATACCATTCATAAGAGAAAGTTACTCACCTTGCAGTAACTGAGATTCTTCGACATGTGTGTCACTGTGGGTGCTCCACTCCAGGTGACGGTGTGTCCCGGTGCCGTTGATCAGAGATCTTTGGTAGCAGTGCCTGGTCAGGACACACACACTCAGCTGGTGTCTCGTGGTCTCAGAGTCTGCCTGAGCGCACGCGTCCCACACCCACCTCAGTTCCTTCTCTACCATAGAGAAGTCAGAATAATACTTCAAAGTAGAGGGGAGGAGGATGGGGAGTGGAGTACTCACAGGGACACACATCTCAAAGAACCTCAGTTACTGCAAGGTGAGTAACTTTCTCTTCTTCTTCGGGTGCTGTCCCTGTGGGTGCTCCACTCCAGGTGAATATGGAGCAGTACCAACTATGGCTGGTGGAACTTTGGACTTGCGGCAGTGAGTACTGTAGACAGTACTGTATGGCCTATTTCTTACGGTGTCTGACGTGGTATCCTGCATGATAGCATAGTGTTTGGTAAACGTGTTCAGATGACCACATGGCTGCCTTACAGATATCAGGAATGGGTATGTTATGGAGGAAGGAAACAGATGTTAACATAGCTTGAGTAGAATGAGTTCTAATGCCTTCAGGCGGTTGAGCATTCTGAATGCGGTAACAGGATCTGATGCAGTCAGAGATCCACTTGGAGAGGTGTTGCTTAGAGATAGCCGCACCTTTCAATCTCTCGGTAGTGGAGACAAATAGTCGCGAGGACTTACTAAATGGTTTAGACCTGTCTAAATAGAAGGTAATTGCTCGTCTGACATCGAGGGTATGCAGAGTCGCCTTGTGCGGAGTCTCATGAAGTTTGGGATAGAATGTAGGTAATCATATTGGTTGATTAAGGTGGAAGGTGGACACCACCTTAGGGAGAAATTTAGGGTGTGGTTGCAGGGTAACTGTCATTAGAAAAGGTTGTGTAAGGAGGGTAGGCTATCAGGGTGCTTATTTCCCCTACTCTCCTTGCTGATGTTATAGCAACCCAGAAAGCTACCTTCATGGACTTGTGTAGAAGAGATGAGGTAGCTAAGGGCTTGAATGGAGGTTTCATAAGACCGCGAAGAACGAGACTGAGATTCCATGCAGCTGCCAATCGATCAATCTTAGGGTAGAGATTTTGTATGCCTGTGAAAAAGCATTTTATGGTGGGGGTGGGCGGGCAAAGAGCAAATAGCCGTCTAACAAATCATGGAAAGTGGTGAGGGCCACGAGGTGTACTCTGATGGAGCTGAGCGAGAGTCCATCCTGTTTTAGTTTCAAAAGGTAATCTAGGATGTTAGGGAGGCTCACAGTATGGGGTGTAAAGTGCTTTTGTGAGCACCACAGGGAGAAGCGCTTCCACTTCTGCAGGTAAGTTTTATGAGTGGAGTCTTTTCTACTATGCAGGAGGACATATCGGACTTGCTCGGAACAGGCCAGTTCATGGGTCTGGAACCATGAAGGAATCGCGCTGTCAGGTGGAGCTTCTAGAGCGGAGGGTGAAGAATCCGCCCATTGTCCTGAGAAAGCAGATCTGGTCTGCTGGTGAGAGTCCGTGGAGGACGGATGGACATGTGCAGTAGGTAAGGATACCATGTCTGTCTCAGCCAAGCCGGGGCAATAAGTAGAGAGAATGACTGTGAGAACATCTGTTGATGGAATACAGTTCACAGGTACCTACGGGACAAGCGTGGGCCATTAGGTGAAGCGATTGCTTCAAGCCAAAGACAAGCGAACCGCACAGCAGGCTTAATATGGCTCAAGCATAGGGGCCGACTCCGTGGAAAAAAATGGGTGCTTAGCACCCACTAGCAGCCCCTCTATTAATGCCTCTCCCTCCCCCCAATGCTTCCCACCCACCTGCAGCCCCACAGATCAGCACCTCCCTCTCCCTGCCACAGATCAGTTGTTTCATGGTGCGAGGCAGTGCCGGGAGGGAGTAGCGTAGGGTGACCAGATGTCCCGATTTTATAGGGACAGTCCCGATTTTTGGGTCTTTTTCTTATATAGGCTCCTATTACCCCCCACCCCTTGTCCCGATTTTTCACACTTGCTGTCTGGTCACTCTAGGGCACAACATACTTGGGGGCGGGGGTGGAACTGTGAAGGAAGAGGCAGAGGGGGGTGGGAAGAAGCAGGGTTGGGGTGGGGCACTGGGAAAGGGGTGGTGTGGGGGTGGAGCCTGGTCAGAGTACCCCCCAGCAGATTAGAAACTCGGCACCTATGCTCATAAGTGTGCTAATTAAGCACTTGTGTTCAGGGCCCCAAGCAGGCTCTGAGTGTTTAAACAAAAAAGACAAAATTAACAAAATAGCCCCCTCCCACACAAACCAAATCAAGGGTATTCTGGGTACATTGATGTTAGCCTAATTTGTTCTCTATGGGCTGTGTGGAGATCACAATCAAGTGTGGCTTCAAATATCTTATTTTGTTTTTGAATAAATGTTTTCATCCCAGCAGTACCGCATTTACTATGGCACCGTCACACCAGGCCCACAACAATTACATGGAGGCCCACAAATATGTTTGGTGCCGGGTCCACAGAAGGTTAATCTGGCCTTGTTCTGAGGGACAGAGCAGGGAAAAGCAAAAGAGCTCTTTTACTTGGCATTTTAAGAACTACCTCATGTATATAAGGTAGCTGTGATGTTACACCCCATCTCCTTCATAGAAATTATATGAATATGGCATAACTAATATATTTTATGCAAGATGGGTCATGTGAGGTATCATTGAAAAGGTTATGATTTACTGAATGTGTTTATCCAATTTGTACACATGTATCATTTCTGTATCTAAAGTTAGGAATATTGTCTGTGTAACAATTACAACTGTGTGAGTATGTGCTTGGGAAACGCCCACCAGACAGTAAGCAATCAGCCTTAATGGGCCATTAGGAAAAGACAATGATCCCCATTTTCCCAGGAGTGCCTTCCTGTGGACCTTGCAAATAAACCTTGTCTCATGGTTGCCCTGACACTGCAAGGTCATGTGATTATGTCACCTGGTACAAAATACCACCTTGAACACCACTGGTACTTTTCCAATGGACACAAAGGCTTCCCGCCTTATGTAAATTCTATTTAATGCTGGGAAGAAAGGCATTCATGACTCTCCTCCATTGTCTGCCCAGGAGGGTAGACTGCTAAAAATACCTGAAGGGAAAGGTAGGATTGAGTACAGACTGGATCCCTCTCTCAGCCTGGAAAGAGAAATAACTGGAACTCTAAGCTACAGAAACTCTGCACCTTACCTAGAACAACATTTAGGGTGAGAAATTACATTTTGTAACCCATTTCTTGGGTGTATTAAGCTTAGTTTGCATGTTTCATTTTACTTGCTCAGTAATCTGCTTTGTGCTGTTTGCTAACCCTTTTAATAACTTAAAATGTACCTTTTGCAGTAAATAAATTTATTGCGTGTTCGTTTCATAACCCAGTTTGTGAAGTTCATATCTGGGGGGCAAGAAGCTACGCATCTCTCGCTCCACATTGAGGGAGAGGGCGATTTTTATGAGCTTGCGCTGTCCAGATTATTCTATACAGCGCAAGACAATATTATTTTGAGTTTACTCCCCAAAGGGGGTGTGCATGTGAGTGCTGGGTGCATCCCCGAGCTGATTCCTCCCACAGAGCTGATCTGTGTCTCTGTGTTCATTTGCAGCTGGGTGTATCGCTACCTGTACGCGTGTGCTGGAGAAGGCTTGAGGGCCTGGCCCAGCTAGAACAGGGTGAGGAAACCTAGGCTGGTAGAATGGGCAGAACCAGTGGTACCCCAGCATATCAAGTGACACCCCGGATTGGGGGGGGGGTCCAACCCGTTACAGTAGCTCCTTTTCTTTGAGCCTTAGATCTGTAAGAGGAGCATCTCAGCCCAAAATGTGCACACCCACTGAGGAAGGGACAGCCATCAAGCCCCAGCTTAAATCCACGCACACCTTACAAAGAAATTCACCTTGTTTTGTCCTAATTCTCCAAGTCAGTGAAAAAAGCTCCAAGATTCTATTTCTCTTGTGTCTATTTATGGATGTGTAGTTTTGGTGATTTAAGGAATTACCTATACTTCTCATTTTAAAAGCACTTTCCCAAACTTTAAATAATCTACACTACCCCTCTGATGTAGTTATTATATATCCCACTTTTTTATAAATAAGAATACTAAAACAGGAATATGATCTAGAGAAGATTGCTGGTGAGGGACTTGATGGATCCATGGGTAATTCTCACATGTGCTGTCAAAATATTTAAGTCTAGGCTCTGACTACATCTCTCACAGGATTAAATCCACTCCAGTACAGAGGGGCTGCCCCTTAGCTTCATGTTAGCAGCTTATGCAGACTTTAACAATGCAGAGGGCCTTGCATAGGACTCATGCCCTGGAGTGAATGTCACCCACAATGACTATTTGTGGGGCTTGATGGTAATTCCACCTCTAATAATGCACCCAGTTGTAATTTTAAACTTCAAAGTTATTTACAGATCTCAGTGGAAATCAAAATAGTTTGTGTATACCAAATACTTGACACGGTTTATTTAGCAAACCATATACAGCATGATGCTGTTTCTCCAACTTAAAATATCTCCGTACAAGTGAAGAAGTTTCCGAGACCATTGCACTTACAAGTTTATTCATTATTTATTCATTATTTTGCAATGGCTAAGACAGCTGTGTCCTCACAGCACGTATCTTACATTGCATTGAAATAAGAAACTTTTCTGTTCTGTCCTGCTAATCAGCCATGAACTAAAAGTTCCAAGTAAGGCAGGGTCTGATAAAATGACCTTTTCTTATGAAGTAATTCTTTCAAAGATGAATTGTCCAGGCTGTACTAGAACAAGCTGATATGAAAGATTTTACTGTGGACAGATGATACAATTGATTTTCCTCCTAGGCAGATGTCTGTGTAACGGTTTTCTTTGCTGTGGTGGCTCAGTTCTCAGCAAGATAATCTATTCCTCTGCTGTAGTAAAACCTGTTAATCTGGTTTGTTTCTTTCCCATGGACTCATCCTATTTGCACTGAAGACAATAGCAAAACTCCCATTGACTTCAGCTGGAGCAAGAAAGGTGTGCTGACATTTCAAGTTCAAATTTCAGGCTTGGCAACATGTGAAATTAGCATGTTAGTGTCATATTTCAGGGTTATGTCATAAGTTTACTTAATGTAAAAATTGTCTTCTTTGTATATACAATAAAGGATGGAATGAAGTGTTGGCACAGAAACATTTTTTTTAAAATTATGTTTCAAATCCTCCTACTTAATTTCCCAAGCAGTGGCAACTCAAAGAGGATTTTAGATACTAACATCTATAGACGTTTTCATCAGATACAGGTCAGCAGATTTTATATTTGAATATAATGAGAGCCTGATGTCATCTGAATTGCCCACAGAGACTTCACACATTATCATTTACAGAGCTAACAATGAGTCAGACCTAGGCTTTGTATTATACTCTTTACACAGATCTACGCAGAATGTTTGACATAAAACACACAAGTTGGGATGGATTGACAGCTGCATTGGGGCAGGGGAAAATGGCCTGTGAGGAGGGAAAGCAAAATGGGTTGGTGTTGATGCTGGGAGAATGAAGATTTGCTGCTGCTCAGACAGCTTTAGGGAGGAGCTGGCTTTGGTGCAAGTGATGGCCAAGGGCATTGGGAGGGAGTGGAAACCAGCTTTAACAGGAAATATCAAGGCAGTCAAGACCCTCCCTCCCCCATCCCACCCTTATCAACAACAGGAGGGTGCTGCCAAGTAGAAGATAGGGTGGAATATTTAACCTCTACTAATTGAACTTCCAGTTTAACTTAGTGCCCCTCTAGGATTTAGCTTCACATTAGCCTTCAGTGGCAGCCTCCCCTCCCTTGTAACGATAGACTACGAAGTTGTTAATTTATGCTAGGGCCACCTATGTGCTATATGCTTTCCAAAGACTCCAGAACAGGGGTAGTCTATTTTTTGTGAAGGACCACGTTTTGGTCAAGGTATATTCAAGGTCCAGACTCCAGAGAAAATAAATTATAAAACCCACAATGATAAAAAGATTTCAGGGTCCATTCAAAAGCATCTGGCAGTCCGGATTTGGCCCATGATCCACCTATTGACAGCCCCTGCTCAAGAAGGATGACCTTGAGTGCTTATCTTTAGGACAGATGTTAGAGAGAAGGGGATCAATAAGCCAATCTGCATACAAGCCAATTCAGTTGCCTGTAAGCAGTATGGCAGATATGGATCTTGAAGAGGCACTTAAATATATGCAGGATAGTAGCTTTGTGGCGAGATCTGAGGGGTTGTACGACATGTAGGAGGCAATGTGACAAGAACACACAAAAGTGATTGTATAGGAAGCTGACAGAGAGAGACAGAGATAAGACTGGAAACACAGGTGGAACAGAGAGGATGGGGACCCTGTGGAGCTAGACAAGGGAGGAAAGTAGTGAGGGACAGAGTTGTATGGAATTTTTAAAGTGATGTCAAGTACCTTAAATTTGATTTGATCATGGATGGGATGCCAGTAGAGGGATACAAAGTAGGGGGACACATGATACAAAGTGACAGGTCGGGGAGAAGGCAAGAGACTGCATTTTGTATGAGTTTAAATAGGGGACAATGTGTACGTGTTTGGACATTACGATTCCTCACCCCCCACCACGCCCCCAAAGGGGCCCAGTGGCAAATAGAGCATTTGATTCCCTCTGATCTGCACTATCAGGACTGCAAAGGTGGACAATGGGAAAGTTTTTGCAGGACTTTCCACTTCCTTTTGCCGATACATGAGGAGGCTCCCCTGACTAGAGCAGCAGAAGTAAACCTGGGGCGGGTGAGGGGGCAGTAAAACAACACTGGTTGTGGCAGGTGCCACCTAACATTGCATGTATTCAAATATTTGCATGCTATGGAAGAACCCAGGAGTATTTAACCATCAATCATTGTTACCTGAAGACTTGATATATTTATTCAAAATATACAGCCAAATAATACTTCTTTCCAGTATTCTGGCCAAGAAGCCTTCACCAACGGAGATGTACTCAAGATCTCTTGACTGGAAAAGCTGGAATAGGAGAGTTGTCTGGCTGTGTGCTGTGAATAAATCTCCTATATTATAATAATTTGTTCCCTTTTTTGTCTTTAGCACACTTGTTGATTTGCAGCTCAAACATGAGGAAAAAAATATCTGAAACTTGATTTCTTTTTTAATCACGTGGGAAAGTGTTAGTTTAATTTAAAACTGAGGTAATGATTATTGCTTCTCTTTGCCCTCAACAGGCACTTAAGCAAAGGGTAACATTTGAGTTGTAACTTAAGTTAACTCACGAGTGAAGACAAGCTCTTCAACTTCTCTTGCCTGCACTGGACACCAGCCACAAACTTCAGTCATCTCTTGCTCCCTCTACTCTTTTTTCGGTGGGGGTGGGGTGAGGGTGGGGGAAGGAGAATATAATTTCATTCCTAGTTTATAGCCTCCTGTTTATCCTAATTAACCAGGTCTTTAGGATACTGTGAGGAAGGAAAAAAGAGACACAAGCAATATTGCCTGAAGGGAAAAATTCCTTCCTGATCAAAAAGGTGGTCTGAAACCCCAGCCACAGCAACTACAGCAAAATATAAAGAAGGGGGGCAGGGCAGAGCTCTGGGCACTAATGATGGTGGGCTTTAACTTTCGGACTAAAGTGAATGACATCACTCAAAATGAAGGGCATTTGAAAGATACGGATACTGCCTATGGGACTAAGCACATATTTCATAGACTTGATGCACTTTTGAGAAATGATTTGCAGGCCTCCTCAATACAATATCAAGTACAATCAGTAGTGTAGCCGGGAGGGGGAGCAGGGGGAGCGGCCACTCCCCCTGTGAGGAGAAGCAGCGCCTTAAGGAGCCGCCTGAGCCCCGCTGCCGGAGCAGGGCTGGAGGGGGGGGCGCTTTAAAAGGCCCACAGCTCCTGCCGCTGCGGGGAGCCGCGGGCCTTTTAAAGCGCCGTCGGGTGACTACAGGGGGAGCAGGGAGGCACCTTTTTATAGCGCCGCTCCCCCTGTGCTCTAAACCTGGCTATGCCACTGAGTACAATACCAAATTGGCATCCTCCAAACTGGCCAAAATAATGTTCAACAGGAGGAGCTGATAAAGCAAAAATCAACCCTGAAGCAACTTTGGAGACAACTATGTAGTGGGTCACATTGCAGAAAGAAGCTTGCTATAGTCAACCCTTTTTTTAAAAAAGGAGTGCAATTTCTGAAAAGTTTGATCACAAGAATGAAGCCCTGTCTAAATGGCTGGTACAGGACAAAGGTTAGTACTATAGGCTAACTAACTGAACTTCAGATCTGACTTTCAGAATCACTGTTTTGCTCCCCCAGCAAAGAGTGGCTAGATGTCCTATAAAGGCAGCACCCCTAGCTCTGAATATGTGAGATTTCTGTCATTAACAGCCATGCTTGTGATTGACAAGTCTAAGCAGTCTGGTTCATATGTAGATAGTAGGGGTGAAATCCTGGCGCTCTCCGTTGAAGTCAGTGAGAGTTTTGCTATTGATTTCAGTGAGGCCAGGATGTCATCCTAGATGTTTTCAGGTCAATACTAATACAAATTATTTTTATCATGTAGCTAATGTCAGTATATGAAAGTGAATCTCCTGAGTTTTAGTGGGCCTGATCTATGATTTTTGAATGTTTGGGATTGGCAATCCTAATCCCATGCATTCAATTTGGTTTGTCCTCTACATTTGGCATTACTGCCATTTGTTGGTCAGCTAGCATCATATTGGACTCTTGTGTAGCCATATCCTTCCAAGTAAGTACAGCACTTCCCTGATTTGCAAATTCAGGCCATTTCAACTTTGAATCTGCTCTGCCACTATCCAGTTATAAACAGCATTTTTTTTAAATCACCTCCAAAGGAAGCAACAGCATTATAAGTGCTGGACAATGAGAGAATGGACACTTCAAGACCTTAACCCCTGCTGGGTAATCACAAACAGCATTAAGTGAACTCTAATAAATGCTCAGATTATAATGTTCTCAGTCATAGGAAAGTTGTTCTGACATGAAGTCTGTGTCCAGACAAAGGCAAGACTATATAAAAGGAAAACTTCAAGGCTCTTTTGAAGATGCAGGTTCAGCCTCTCCCCTCCTAGGGGACAAATTTCATGGATCAAGTCTATTCCTCAGACAATATTCGCTCCATCCAGACTGTGGACACATGCCAAAGACAGTGATCCTAGCTCATGAGGCAAATCTCCATGACCCAAAAACTCCATTATTTAGTTTAAGAGTGGTATCAAAGTTCTTAGCGCTCATACCCCTCAATCAGTGAAGAAAATGTTGGCATGATTTTAAACAGACTGACAAGCAGTAATAAGAGACAAAGTCCAGGAGAAAAGATGCACCTGAGAAGCTGCATCTGAGTCAGCAATAGCTGAGTGACAAATTCAGTTTAAGTCTGAGATTTGACAGGCATGTATCTCTGTTTTCATGGCCCGGTGAGCAACTAACATTTGTTAGCACAGGGCTGAAGCCCCGAGCCCCAGTGCACCAGGGAATACTCAGTGAGAATTTAAGTCCTGGTTAAGATGTTACTTCATGAGTTACAGTGAAACCCCCCTATAACGCGCCCCACGATAACGCGAATTCGGCTATAATGCGATTATAAGTGGCTCGCGCAGCCCCAATAAAAAAAAAAAAAAAAAAAAAAAAAAAAAAAGCATCCAGAGCATGCTTACTCGCCTGGAGCCAACCCTGGCTCCATCTCCTCCCCAGCTCCCCCGTTCCTTCCCCCCTGCCTCTTCCTCCCTGCCCCCGCTTCCCTTTTTGGCGAGAAGAGAAGAGACCGGCTTGAAACTCAAGCTAGTCAGTTTCAATCTGGTCAAACTTCTCTGCTTTAGACAGACAAACTTCTCCGGCTTGAAACTGACCAGCTTGAAACTTCTCTGCTTTGGCGAGAAGAGACTAGCTTGAAACGGTAAATTCTCGTAACCCCCCTATAACACGACCCGCATTTATCGCGATGGAATTTTTTGGACCCCAATTATCACATTATAGCGGGGTTTTACTGTAATTGACTATACTGGTGCAGAAAGGGCCAGAGTAAACAGAGCCAGTAGGCAGAATTGAGTCTAGGGAAGAAGGGCACTTGGGGAGGGGGTGTTCATCCCCTATCCACCGAAAATAGAAGAAAGAGGGACAGCCTACAGATCTGTGCAGGAGGGGGAAGTTTAGAGCCTTGTGAGTGTGCACTTCTGTGTGAAGCAGATCACAGTGGACAGATATTTGTGGGCTGTTAAACATTAGTTGGTTCTCTGAATAGTACTCATATTGCTATTGGGCAAATTTAGTTTTGATTCACCTACCCCTACTAAAATCCATACATTTTAATCATCCTTGATAGTTTAGTTACAATCGATGATTGTTTGAGACTATAGCTGTCATCTCCCTTTAGCCTCTGTCATTGACTATATCATTTGTTCCTGAGCACTTGTTACTGTAAGAAATTGTCACTGAACAAACCAAAATTTCGGACAGTATACACAAAGTGGACAGTTCTTTAAAATCTATAGCAAGGACTCAGTTCATTTCACAGTGAACTGAAAAATGGCTAAGCAATTTATACAGTAGAAAACCAAACAAAACATTTTGTAAAAAGTACCATTTGAAAGAAAAAACAGAACCTCAGTAATTTACGCTAATGGTTATGAGACTATTGCAAATTTACTGAAATTTGTGAATTAGCAAGTAATAAATGAATTAAAAGTAGGCATAATCAAGTAAAATATGCCACTGTTTATTTTCAGGTTAATTGATTGACAACTATGATATGGTGATTTATTCAGGAAGCATTGCTGATGAGAGTAGTGAAAGCATACTAGAAACACTTTAGATTGATGACATGGCTGTATGAAGGACAATTTTTCGTCTTGGCATGGAATTTTTTTCCTCTGATGTGCCATGTTCTGAGGTCCTCTTTCCTTTGTCACCTGTGGCTTATTTCTTTCTCTTTGTTTCCTCTGAGTTTTTAGATCATAAAACAGTGGGCAAATTTAAAATATTTTTAAAGGATTAGGATTATGGCTTTGTATCATATTTTTCTTATAAAATAGTCTTTCATCTGTTAAGAATACAGATATATGCAGACATGTTCATTTATAGTTAGGTTTACTTATTTTATAAACTGCACTTACTGTGCAGTTAGTAAACTTACTGTAGTCGTTTTGTAAAACAGTCTTACAAACAATAGACATTACAGTATCTGCTATCTTTACAGAGAAGACAGACACTAACAATATTGTCCACAAATTAGCAAATTTGGACTGCCAACATTCTACTGTGTAGTTCATGAAGACTATAAAATGCCTACAGGACTTTAAGGATTGCCATATATAATGCAGTCACATTAAAATGTGTAGTCATATGACCACTTGCGCGATCAGACCTACCAAACCCAAACAGTTCTTGCAGTCATTTTACACTGCCCAAGTTTCTGTCCTTATAGAATGATCAGTTCACTCTCTAACACCATCCGTGGGGACAAGCCTTTTGAACTGTATAAAAAAAACAAACAAAAAAAACACAAAAAACAACATTCAGATACGTAATCAAAGGTTATTATTGGAAACAGAAGTGCTCTGCCAGCAACCTTATGCAAAAAGAGAAGCTTTATGTATCTATCTGCAAGCATTGAAGGGAATATCTAGATTGTATCTCTATATTCCTCAAAATTTAGATGTTCATTTTAATACTGCTAGATACTCAAGCCTTATGGGGGGTCTGGTTCTAAACACATGTTGCATACTTCGATAAAAGGTTAACACTGCACTTCACTAACTTAAAACAGGGCTTGCTGCTCTTCCTAGACTAGCTATAAGGCAATGCAGGCAAAACTAGAGGTTGGTAGTAAAATAAAGGTACTGTTTGCATGTATTATGCTCGTGTATTGAGAGTACTCAAGGCATCATTTCTTGTAGCTAATGTCTGAAGAAAAACCTGGCAGTTTCTCTTCCATAAAACTGTTTCTCCCATTGCAAATATTCTTTTACATCCCTAAAACAATGGTTGTTTGGATTGTGCTATCACTTGCCCTCTTTTCTTTCGATGAATATAGGCACCAATTCTCAATGTATCATAAAAAAAAAAAATCAAGCTCCTGCTCTTTACATTAGCAAGGAGGAGTTGTTCAGTTCTTTGAGTGAGACCGTTGTAAAATTCATCATATAAACAGCCTATCGTATATTCTTTGTGCATGAAATCTCGTAGGTGTATGGCTTCCAGAGAAAGAGCTGCTTTACTATAGGGGGCGCATGAAATCTTGTCTTTAGCTCACTGTTTGATTGAGAACTCCTAAGGCCAGACCTACCTTTACTTGTATGAACTCTATTACCATAGTCTCGGTCTTAAATTTATTTACCCTCAGAATATCCCCATAAAAGGTAGGAAAGTATTCTTATCCCCATTTTAAGATGGGGAACAACGGCTAAGAGAAACTAACTTGCGCAAAGTCACCCAGGAGGTCTGTAGCAGAGCAGGGAGCTGAAGATAGGTCTCCCAAGCAGGGATTCCCCTACATCCCCATCCTGGTTATACACCCCCTCCCCGCACCGAATTTACCCATCCCCCCAGTCAACTAGTTACAGTGTTGCCAATTTAGTTGTTTTCCAACTCCCCTCAATCCCCATTAATTCGAACACCCCCTCTAATTTCAAAGCCTGGGGAAAACACTGCTCCTGCATCCCAAGGTGGTACCATAACCAATGAACCATTCTTCCCTTATAAAATCTCTCTCATTAAGTATCTTTCTTCCACTGCAATAAAGTCATCATACATAAGCAGGTTGGGGTTAGCGAGGAACGTGGTTATTCTGAACTGGAATCAAACAGGCTTTATTATTCTGGTTTGGTTTTAAGTGATAATTTATGCAAAATGTCATCTCAATTAAAAAAATGGGGGGGGGGGGGAGAGGGGAAGTGACTGAAAACTAAACTTTTAGTGAAAAGTGTGCCTTATTTCTTTTTCAAGACCATTGTTTTTTGGTTTACTTCCATCCCTTTATTCCCCCAAGGGAGAAATGAAGGAAAATGGTACAAAAATGAGAGAAAGTAAACAAAAATAAAATGAAAATCACTCACTTTTCTGCCTCCTTTCCCACTCCTCTAGGAAAAGACTATTTAATATAAAAAAGTAACATTCACCTGTTTAATAAAAATTATGCATCTTTTCAGGGGAAAGTAGCAAAATAAATCAGAAACCCTCTCTCTCTCTCTCGTTCCACCCCTTCCCCATTTATCCCACTGGAAAAGTGTGAAACGGGTAAAACAGCAAATAGCAGCGGAGAAACTGAACGTCAGTTTCACATACTATTTTGGAAATACCATATTTCAGAATCAAAATTTTTGATTTGCTGAGGAACACTGGCAAATTTTGTTTCATTCTGATGAGGAACAAATCAAATTTTGTAAATCAAAAACTTCTCACAGACCAAAACAACATGAATTTTGGCCTGCTCTAGATGAAGGTATGTTGGCAAGCCTTGGCACAGAAACTTAGAGTACTACTGTTCCAGACCCATCCCACAGTCTGGATGCTGTTCCTTAAGTCTCCTGATTTGTCAGCCGAAGGTTCCATTCCACACCCAACCCCCCCCTCCACCCCCAAAACCAAAAAAAAAAAAAAAGGATTTTGGGAAGATCTGGATTTCCCTCATTTTTGTCCACATGTTTTCTGTCCCCCAGCAGGAAGGTAAGGAGAAGCACTGAACAAAATACACCCCCCCCTTTTTCTTTTAAAAAAAAAAAAAAAGACATTTACCCCAAGAAGAAAAAAATAATTCTGACCAGCTGTTGAACAATGTCCTCAATATATATAACATTCACTGACTTCTGCTTTCTGATCATGATTCAGAAATAGGTTTGCTATCTTAGACAACTTTGGAGAAGAATCCATCATATTTTCTTATTCCACTCTGTTTTTTAGTATGTATTATGTTTTCTGAAGTTAATAATACTGACATATCCCTTCCGGTGTCTATGACTATTCATCATCTGCTGTACATAGTTGCCAACAGGCATTAGATCTTGACATAAAATGTTTCATGTGTTTAAGTCTTTTAAAGTTTCAATTTTTTAAAAAAATTCTCTGGCTATTAAGGAAAAGCATCATGAATGACTGAGCACATGCAGATTATAGAAACAGCCAATGATTTCATATATTATTTCAGAATTTTTGGAAAGATTAAACAAGACAGACATTATTGAAAAAAATTACAAAGAAGCCCACTGATTTTACAGATTTAGTGTTGAAGTGTTCTGTTTGATGCACATAAAACTTCTGTGATTTCCTAGTAATGGACATTACTATGTGAAAATGTTTCGAGACAGCACACTGCCTAAAATAGCTAGCATTTAAAAGATATAGTATTTTGGCCTTCTTCACTGAAATAAATTTTTTTATCCCAATCATATTCACAATGGGGGTGGGGGAGGAACATCTTTTTAAGTTCACCTCAAATTTTTAATAATTTCTTTTTGGTGTGGTGTTACACAACAGTGTTTTATTGCACTAAAGCAATCTCTCCTCTGCTGAAACTCTGCCATGACACCTCTGCAAAGAAACACATTTTTTCCCCCCAAAATTCAGATACCAAGCAGTAATGGGTATTTTACTCTTCTCTGAGACCAATGGATTTTGAGAAATAATTACATGTACAGAATGACCTATGTGGGTTCAATAAGATTAGATCTTTCACAGACTTCTGTCGGCTTGATTGGTGCAGCTTGCTGCAGATCTCACCGCCTCCACACCTGGCCAACTGAAGAAACGGTTATTTTCTAGTTTATTTTCATGGCTCCAGGCAGCAGAAGGACCTGACAAAGTGAAGAGCTTGTGCTAATGAGCGCCTCTTTCCCTGTGGACAGTTATTCCTGATTCAACTAAACTCAAATTCTTCATACAGCAATAAAGGAAGAATAAACTTCTGAGATGCAGTCACGCAAAGCTTGAATAAATTTGCTTCCCATTCCAGTTTAGGATGCAGTGGAGTTTAGGGAAGAAATTAACAGCTCTGTAGTCCAGACTCAAAATGCCCTCAATGGCTCTCTTTTACAAACCAATCTTGTCTTCTCCTGTTGGGGATGTGTTAGGAGCTCCTCAGTTTCATCACAAACTCTATGCTCTTAAAACCAATTTTTTAAAATGTATTTCTTTTACACTTGTGTATGGTTTCCACTTTAAAGTTCTTCCCAGTAAATAGATAGGCTACATCTGTGAAACTGATGTAGGAAGAAAAACTACAGTAGTGAAGTCTTGCTTGGCAAAAGTAACTTGTACAAGTAAATGTTCATAACTAGCAACTAATAGACACATATAATCATAATTTTAGGGTCTATGGTAGATTTAATGTAACTGAAGCCTGAACTTTATCAAGACTTTTTTTTAAAAAAAAACCCAATATTTATATAGCCCTTTCCATTGGACACTGGACTTTCCTTAGGGAATTCTCACAGTCATGGCTTTCCATCTTCATTATTTCCTTGTAATTCGTGATAAGAATATAAAACAATATGAAACACTAATCTGAAAGCAAGATAATCTCACTTTAAATGTATGATGATTTATTTGGCTGTCTATCATAAATGAACTATGCCCAGATTTACTGTAATCCCTGCTCTCCTTGGCAGATTACACAGACAGTGTAGCTCCTCCAATATCACCATAACCCATTCACCTATCATTTACAGTATGACAATGAAAGCAGCAGATCCTAAACAATAATGCATCCAGAGGAGCGGAGCTAACTTCACCCATTAACAGCAGGTCTTCAGGCAACCACAATGGTGTTTGCTCAAGGAAGAGAAAAAGAGAGAGTAGGCCTGATGGTGTGGTGGATAGGTGTCCTAACACAGATCACAAAAAAAATTGAGAGAGGGTTTGAGGTAGGCAATTCAGAGACAGGAAGCCTACCAGCAACCACACCTAGGGAAGAAGGATGGAGCTGAATTTTGTTATTGTTAATATACACACACCCTGTTGTATCCTTGGGGAAGCAGGTTTAGGAAGAAATCATTTCAGACACAGAGAGCTGAGAGCCATGGAAGCAGTGCTTTATTTTCACACACTGAACTGACCAAACTAGCCAAAACTGGCTGGGCTATCCCCTAATATCTAACTCAGTTGCCATAGCAACAACAAGGTGCTATTACCACGACAACCAAATACACAACAAACCACATGCATTTTTTTACTGTACATGCCATGTGGTTTTTGGCGCAGAAAAGGCTGGGAAAGAAATTTGGTCCTACCACGTTCACTGCATCCTCATTTGGGACAATATTGAAACTTAACTTCACGTAAGAAACAAACTTGTGTGGTACAAAATATTTGGCTTTTGTCTCAATGGATCATTTATACAACAGTGGCTCCAAGACAGCCAGTTAGAATTGGGGCTCCCTTTTGCTAGGTGGACCATGGACAGTGCTTTCCAGTACACTCATAACTCAAAGAACTCTTCACTGGTATCTAATTACCAAAATTCATTTGTAGTACATTAGTAACCCAGTACCACTGACCAGAAGATTGCAATATATGTATGTGTGATTAATTGGAGACTAGCTGCCAGGAAGAATAAGAAAACCAGGTAGATAATATGCTATTTAGTTTCTCTACACACTACTGCTTGGCTGTAGGCAGATGGATAATTTAACTATCTGTCTGTTTAATCCTTTTATTTTCTGAACAAGAGCTTCTCCCATGATTTAAAAAAATATTGCTGACTGAAATATCAAACATATTTACAAAACCCAGTGATAGAAGCCTCAAAATACAGACTCTGTTTTTCTAGACAAGAAGTGGCAGCTCAGTCTTAAAATAACATACCTTTTCTTTAAAAATAGTTTGAATTTTAAGCATTAAGTTAGTCAACCTACCTAAAAATACAACCAGTAATTTCAGTACCAATTAGTCCATAAACTAGATGAATTGTAAGTACTTAATTTGCATTTTCAATTTTAAAACCCATTTCTCATGACCACGAACTGCAAGAGACAAAATTTGCAAGGGCAAAGATCCAAATAGTTTAAAAAAACCCAAATGCTTCTGCAAAAAAAAAAAAAAAAAAAAAAAAAAAAGAGTGGACATAAATTAAAGCCTTCTTATACAGAAGAAACAGACATATAGAACTCATAAATGAACAAGAAATATAGATCAGCTACTTGTTCGTTTCCTGGAAAACTTAGCTCAGAAGGTGACAATAAGTGTGGTTAATTGGTAAACCAAAGATACTCTTCCCAAGCTGCCTAGTTTTCATGGCAATAAATTGTTTGGGTTTTTGAGGACACAGGTGTTTCCTTTAATATAACACTTATACTGTATACACTTGTGTGCATGTTTAAAACTCCACTATGTCTCAGTTGTGGAAAAATCACAATAATACTGTTATTAATACACAGTACTTGGGGCTCTACTTCCATCTGAGACTTTCAAAGCACTTTTCACAAACACTCACTAATTAAGCCTCATCACCTCTGACAAAAAGAATATGAATCACTCCATTCAACACTGAAATTCAGCCACCTCATAGTATTAAATGCTGTGCCAGTTATACACAATGGCTTAGGAAAGAAATGAAGAGGATTACTGCATCCAGTTGAAACTGCGAGGGGGATTTGTTTCATGTACTGCATGCTGGGTAACACCACAAGATGACTCCATGTTTCTAAAATTAACCTTCTCTTAGTAAGGAGAACTATTTACAGAGACACTGCAGCAGGCTTTCTAGCCATCCATACGCAGACTGACTTCCTTATATTAAGGAATAACATTACAAATAGTGTTCAGAATTAAAATGAAACACTGGTTCACCCAAAATCCATTTTGGAGGGCGGGGGTGAGGGGGGGTTTCCAATGTGGCAAAAAAATTTTAAAAAAAAAGTTGGTTATGAGCCTCAAACATTGTAATTTTTTTTCCAGAATTTCCCCTCCAAAAAATCAATTTGCACAGCTCTAGTCATAGCTGCTATTTACATATCCAAAGCAGTGGAGAGTCTGACACTGCAAACGTATTGTGAAATGGTGGCACAATACATGCCAAACAATGTCTTCTCCAGTCCTCTTCATCCACTCTTCCCCTCCATTCCTGGCTCACTAGCATCACCTCCTTCATGCCTGTATTCAGTCTTAAAGTTCACTCCTACCCAGGTCCAAATCTCAACCATAAGAAACTGTAGAAATTATCTTTCAATGGCATGGTCTGTCACAAGATCAGAAGAAAAAAAAACATGATTTGGAAAAAAAAAAAAGTTAGCGAACATGATTCTCAACACCCCTTAATACCTATTGTTGATGCATTAAAAACCTTTACAATAATTTCAGATTGTTCCCTAGGTGACAACATCACTAGCAAACACTATTGTAAAGATATTAGACTGTCTATGTGAGTGTAAAGGGGGTAGAGGGGCTTTGCAATCATGTTAAGACAACTCAACTGAGCTAACTTGATTTTTAAAAAGCACCTTTTTTCTTTGTGTAGACAGGGCATAGGTGTTACGGAGTGTTAAAGATTATTATAGCTAACAATTTTTTAAAAGAATGTTTATATCCTCTGTACTGAATTTCAGATACTGGGGTTGATGCCTATGAGTGGACATCAGTAATTAAGGGTCATTTACATTCAAATATCCCCATGATTCTTTGAGTTGTGTGTGCTACCTTACCACGTTTAGTGACCAGTGGGAAAGGAGCTGGTAGCAGTTGCCTGTGTTTAGATCTAGAGATTTGGGAGACTTCACTGTCAAGCTATCCCTGCTGAGACGATGTGACTGGTATTAAGGCTATGCCACACCTGCTAACACCAGCTTCCAGCATATTTACTCCTCCTCAGCAGCCAGCCACTGAAAGCTACAGCTAGAAAGTGCAGATTGTACTGGGAGATGCTGAGCTGTGCTGAGTCACAAGCACAAAGACAGGTTTCAGTGTAGTAGCCGTGTTAGTCTGTGTCAGCAAAAAGAAAACAAGAAAAATACCTGTGGCACCTTAGAGACTAACAAATTTATTTCAGCATAAGCTTTCGTGGGTTAAGAACCCACTTCATCGGATGCACAAAGACTATCCTCCTTGTTTGAGGACATCCTGTTGATCCTCATGGGGGTGTGGCATGAAACTCCTTATGCTAGGGACAGTGTCTCATCTCATGCTAGCGGAGGTGAAGACCAGGGAGCATGTAAGAAAAGAGATTACCTGCTTAGAGTTGGTGGCTGTTTTATAACCATGATTATTACCAACTACCACTGTATCCATTTTAATCTGCTCTGTGCAAAAAGCATCTCACTCCCTAGGCTGCCTCTGCTAATTCAGAGATACCTAGTGCTGCCTTTGAACTCCCATTCGACAAGTTTGCCATCGCAAGAAAGTATCTGGGATTTTAAAACTATGGTGGAGTGCACACTCAGAGGGGCTGAGTTTGTTAATGTAATAATAATGTTACTGGGTGAATGTTCTTGTGCAAATAAGTATTTTTTAAAACATAAGCCTTTGTTGTAGTAAGTAGTGCTTACATTTACTTTAATGTCTAGAAGTAAGGATACGATTTGGTCACTGATTCTGTGACTTTAACAGACAGTGACTTCTTTGGCTGCATCTGTCAGCCCCCAGGGCTTTGATTTCAGCCCCCCCGCCCTATGACCATACCCTGATTTTGTACATTTTTACCGTGACTGTTCTGTGAATTTTGCTTAATTTTACCATGACAAAAATCTTATCCATATCTATAAGTTGCCACCATTAGCTGAACTGATCCAGTGCCCCATAATGACTGATAATAATTAATGACAATAGGTACTATGTTTTAGTCTATTACATTGTCATTGTGTTTTGTTATGTAATTTCCTGGCTCCAACTTTGGTGTTTAATGCTTTCCTTAGAGCAGTAAGTGCCATTTGCACTTATCTGCTATGCCTATTGCATGGTTTAGGCAGGAGTTGTTCCTGGAAGCTACCAAGGTATCCTAACAGAGTAATACAGTACTTATCCAGATGGAGCACCACCATTCTTCCTATGAATAGAGAGCAGCTGCAAATGGGTAGAAGATTTCCACTTATCCAACACCGCAACTAGGACCTTCCCAGGATCTCTATTATCCTCGAGAACTCAACGCACCCATGCAAGAGGTGAGCACTTGCCTGCTCCTGGGTGATCTGGAGAATATTTTTGATCTACTGGGCTGTAACTGGAAGGGGAATTTCTTTGATATTTCTCAATAGAACATGTTTTTATGTGGTCAGCAGATGGAGAATCAACACTGGGAGCAGGCATTCTAAATACGAGAGGGGAAGAAGGTAGCAAAACTTTGAAGTTCTATCATTAGCCCATCTGCCTGCCCTTGGGTCTGGGATATCTGTATTGGAATATTCTCATTAGGAAAAATAAAATGAAGGGAAATAAAAGATAACAGTGAAATACTAGATTTACGTCGTCTCTACTTAATAATTTGTGCGTATCCTCTTCTACCTATAATTAGAGCCAAATAAAATACTGCATAATACTAGGTATTGTCCATAAAGTACAGGATATATATTCCATCTGCCTATAGAAAGTAATTTATACAAATCAGATATGTAAATTAAAATAATCATGGTTAAAAAAGTCAACATAGTATGAATATTTAAATTAACTGTGTACACATTAAATATAATAGAAAGTCTGTTAGCTTCTAGGAATGACATATTAACTGTCATACTCATTTGTCATAGAAAGGACCATGCATCCATTTCATAAAATGTTTCAAGTGTTAAAGCAAAGTATGTCTAGGATAGTTTTGTTTCTATTTTTATCATAACATCTCAACTTTCTAGGCTCATTGTGAATTAGGTTCCAGAGATACACAATGAAGCCTACTATAAATGACTTCCTTAAGCAAAATATCATACATATCTGACGCACATTTTATGTACAGATTTACATATTTAGTCTCTTCCTGCAGCTGGACATGATCTTGACTCTAAAGGTCTTATTTTTCTAAATTGGCTAAACTAACTTTAATCAAATTTTAATATCTATTAAAGCAGTAACAACTGCTCAAATGAAACTTTCACTTGTAAAGAGTATTTATACCGGTTTCCTCAATAAACCCATAGACTCTTTTTTTAGCCATGTTATCTCTGAAAATTGTTCCAGATCTGTCTCATTTTCACAGCACACAAATAATCAAAAGGGATCTATTCTAATATTAAAGCATAAGATTAACTCCAATTTAAATTTGAGAGTTCTACTAAATCACAGGATTAATAAAACACACTGGTTTGTTTTTTTAAACACTCCGATATCCAGGAAGGCAAAACATTACCTGTAGGATATTTATATGTCAGTCAGTTTATCTTGAATGGTCTTGCCTAATGAAGACATTGAATTTGCTGCTGTAAGGTCCATCATCATCATCTACGCTTACATAACATTTCCCATCCATGACTCTAAAAGTACTCTGACAAACATTACCAAATTAAGCTTCACAAGAGTCTCGAGAGGTAAGGAAATATCACCCCCAAGAGTCACAAAGGAATTCTGTAGGAGAGCCAAGAATAGACCCCCTGGGATTCTGACTCCGGGGCCTGTGCTTCACCCAAGATACCATTCTTCATACTTACATCCCACCTTCCAAAACTAATTTACAAGTCATATGAAATGGTTAATCAGAGTAAATGCATTACCCCAGAAACTTCCAAGCTGTGGTTATCCACAGAACACAATTGCTTGTTGGCCATGTTGAGCTGACTGGTCATTCATAGATTCTAAGACCAGAATGGATCTTTACAGTCATCTAGACTGAACCCCTACATTACTGGTTAAGTGGTGCTGGCTTCTTCTCCTTGTTTCCAATTTCTAAAGAGTATTAGAATCAACTATATACCTAGTTATTTGTTTCCATGTAAATAACTGCTGTAGTTGTCACAGGGATGTTAAGTCATCATGAAAGGGAGAAAGAGATGGTTTGCAAAACCATGAAAGGGTGGGAAAGGTCTCCAGGAAACACTCCAAAATCCACACTATGAAAAAGCAGAGAACCCCTGCACTAGTCTAATAAAAATGTTTTCTTACTTTACAAATACTTAGTTTGAACATAATTCTTCTGCTATTTAAATTGCAAAGCCTGACTTTGATTTCAAACAGCAGAGTGTTTTATGAGTCACCAATTACTGTTAATTATTGCTCCTGAAGAGCTGAGAATAGACATTGCTCCTGCCTTTATGGACTGAAAGCTGCAAGCAACTTCAATCCATCAATGACATTTAAACAGTAGGTTAAATACACATCAATGAATAGAGAGACTCCTGAGTACATCTCCTAAAATTCAGGGCTAAAAGGGAGTTCATGGAAAATGATTCTCAGGTCTCCTTCATTCATCCTTCAGTGTTTCTATTAGGGTTCTAAAAACATATGAGATAGTGGAAAGCGCATTAAGCCAGGAACATATATTGATTAATGCACCTGGATATAGTCATTAATTTTGACTAATTAAGCACCAATGCTTGTGCTATTTATTACCTTCTCAGCAGGTTTCATTATTATTCCTAACTTCCTATTTTAGCAGCAAAGGTCAAAATCAAACATCGCTTTTTTCCTGCTGAAAGAAGCCAAAAACACTCTGCATTTATCTAAAAACTGTTGAGCAGTGTTTAATATTCGTTTGAATAACATAATATTATACAAATTAAATGGCTCAATATTTATTTTTTCTTTGGTGAAATTAACCAAAACCCTACTCCACAGAGGTGTGTTTCTTTCACTGACTCTCTTAGTCACAAATAGTCTCTTTCTCTTAGTCTCTTTAGTCACAAATAGCATTTGACAAGATCATACAGAAACAGGCATTTTCAAAAGGTCCCAAATGCAGTTCATGAAGAATTAAGGCCTGATTCTCTTCTCTGCCAAGCTAAACTTGACAATTCTCAGGGCCATCCCAGGATGAAACCAATCACCTATCACTACTGCCACAGTTCTTAATGAATCCTACACCTGTCCAGGATTGCAATTCAGCCATGCTCGCTGCCCATCCCTCCTCCTTTCCCTCCCCACGACCCTATGCAGAGAGGAAAGGGTCAAGACCTGGAGCTCTCACATCTGTGCCAGTAGGGATTTCTCTCCTAGCAGGAAATTCTCTGCTGGCCAGCTGCAGTCAGTTTCCAGCCTCTTTCCACCTCCTGAGTAGTCCAAAGGTGGTAGAAGTGGATTAGAGAATCCAGTTCTTAAACCTGTATTTTTGTCTGCTTTTCTCAGGATCTAGAAGCCTCCAAAGCTGGAGCTCAATGGAGTATTTTTTTCTTCAAATACAGAATTTTTTGAAGCTTCTAAACCCTTAAACTTTTCAAAATTTCTGAGTCGCAGGGCCAAAATTGTGTGTTCAGTGACATAGCTGTAAATCCAGAGCAACTTTAGTGAAATCAGTGGAAGTACTCTAGATTTTACAACGGTGTAACTGAAATCAGAATCTGGGTCACAGGATATACAGGTGCAGTGAAGCATGAAGTCCAAGTAAATTATTCTTACATTGCAACATATTGTTTAATGGTACTTCTTTATAAGCTCAGTAACTGCCACTGTTATATTCCAACTATGACATTTTTATTTTTAAACTACCTTGTTGAATTTATGTGCTTCTTACAACTATTATATTAAATGTGCAAAAGACCTTATTAAACTGTGAGCTCTCAGGGCATGATATCCACATGTAGGAAGATGCACAACACTCAGCATTTATCAAATGTATCTGCTTGTGTCCTGTAATGCCCACAATGTTACAAATACTAAAGACATGTTTTTTGCCCCCCAAGATCTTGCGTTCACACACACACACACACACACACACACACACACACACGGTAAGGTAAAGGGGAATTCGTCAGGTGGTTTGTTTTAAAAAGATATTTATCATGACAAGATTGTAGGGTACTCAGGGATACCCTACTAGTACTCACTGAGCAACATCATAATTAGAGCTGGGGAAAATATTTTAGAAATGGGGAGAGGTGGGGAAAATGAGGAGGATCATCTGAAGGAGCAATTAGAGAGGTAGAATGAGAACCCAGGAGAGGACAGAGTCATGGAAGCTCAGGGAGGACAAGAGTTCAAGAAGAGGATCATGGCCAACCGTTGAAGACTTGTCAGCTGCCAAGGAGGAAGAGGATGGAGTACTGGCTGAGAGATTAGCATAAGAAGAGGTCATTCCAGACTTTGGTGAGAATGGTTTCAGTTTAATGCAAGGGGTGGAAGCCTGACTAGAGAGATTCTAGGATGAAATTGGAGGAGAAAAACTCCACACAGCAATAATAAACAGCACATTTAATGAGTTTGGAAATGAAAGGTAGATGGCGGTGGTAATTTGAGGGGCAACTAGGGTCAATAGGAGAAACTAAAGCTGGTTTGTATTGAGAGGGGGAGAGCCAGAGGAGAGTGAGAAGTTAAGGGAGGGAATGAGAATGGATATGAAGGAGATCAGGCGATGGAGTCACTGAGGGGCTAAAGGAGAAGAGCAGATGACAAACTTCTATGTCTGTGACCAGGAAGGAGGAGGAGAGAGTTGTAGTAGGAGGAAGGGAAGGGCAGGGCACAGTGTATTTTTACAATCTTCTGTTGAAAAAAAAAAAAAAAATCAGCAAGATCCCATCTAGAGAATATAATGGAGGTGAATTATTTGAGGAATGAGTCAAAGGTGACAAAAAGGTGATTAGAATTGCAGGTGTGAGATTCAGTTGAATTGGAGAAGTAGAGTTGTTTAGCTAGGAAGACAAAACTGAAAGAGGAAAGAATGAATGTGTAGCAGAGGAAGTTGGCCTGGTGATGGGATTTCTGTCAGAAATGCTCCACAGCACAAGAGCAAGAGCAGAGAATGCAGCTGTTTGGGGTGAGCCAGGACTAAGGGTTGGCAGGACAGACCTTGCAATGGGAGAAAGAGGCAAAAGAGTCAAGAGGGGTGAGTGAGGAATGGAGAGATTCAACCATACTGATGGAAGACAGGGAAGAGGTCAGGGGAAAGAGGGCTGAAAGCAGATGAGAAGTCATTGATGCCTATTGACTGGAAGTCACGGAAAGGCTGAGTGACAAGGCACTGATGAAAGATGTTGAGAATTCAGCTGATAGTTAGAAGAGGAACTCAGCTACAGAGAGCGCATGCACATGTGTGCAGTGATTGGTGAAGAGCAAGTCAACAGCCCTTTTCACGAGTAGGAGAATTGAACCAGGACTGCATATGGATTTCTCTTTCATTCCCTCTCCCATGCTGTCAGAAGTCCATAACCTGGAAGTCATCATCTCCGACTACTCCTCATATAGATTATGTCCAGATCACACTGCTTTTTCCTCCACAACATTTAGAGAGATTGAAGAATCCCATTCTCCTGCTACTGGCTCATCGCATGAACCCATGCAAGCCATTTAGCCACTCTGTGCCACAAAGTTTTCCCATCTGCATAATAGAATATTAAATCTCCTACCTACTTTATATGGGAATTGAGGAATAATCAGTTAATGCTTGTAAAGCACTTTGAGATCCTCAGATGAAATGTGCTATAGAAGTGCAAAGTATTTTCATTATCTCCTCTATATTGTATAACTAATACTGTTGTGAATACGAGATTAGACATTTTTTCATACAGCCAAGTCTGATTTAAACATAAAAACCTAAGAACATTCAACACTCCTGCCTTCAGAAGATGGCACCAGCAGCCATAACTATGTTATAGGAGAACATGTTTCAAGGCTCTTCTTGGACAAAGCTTTCCATGCTTCAGTTAATATGCACATGTGTTTATGCTAACTGATCTCTGCTTTTACTTAATTGAGTAATAAGATACGACATGATGTGAACTTTGATATTATGATTCACACCCACTGTGTTATTGGACATGAGGCTCCAGGCATAACCTCTAAATTAAATAGGCTCAAATTATAAACACCAACATTCACACTGCCAGGTGTCTTAGAGCAAGACAGATGCATGCTTTTTTGAAGGGAAAAAAAAAAAAGAGAGAGATCTCACTGAGTGTAAAGTAGCCTAACTACTGTCTAAACACAATAGTACAACTACTTGCAAAATAAGTTTTCACTTTAACTGTGTATGGACATAACACTCTGCATAACCAGCCGTACTGAAAGTTTTCTGCAGTATTATTTTCCTCCTTCTTCAGTCCTGAGTATTTTTACCAATAAATCCTTCGGCCCACAAACAGCAAAGCCACTCTGGCTGCTACTATCTCTTCAAGGTCACAGTGGCCCCAGGGACTAGTAGGAGAAGGGCCCATGGATCCATCAAGTTACACATCTACGAGCCCCTCTTCCAACTCACCCATACTCCAATAACTGATATGCCGCAATCCCCTAAGGAAACATTCACTACAGTGTCTAGTCCCGACCCCATTCACCCAGCCCTATTCCACATATTCCTTTATTCAAATACCTACATTTGAGAACTGGCATCTTCCAACTCATTACCTACATAACAGAATCTTCAGCCTTGTGTTCAGAAGGGATCAACCAATAGTATATCCATTTGTTCACAAAAACAAGGATATTGGTTTTAAATCCAGGTATACAGCACTTTTTCTGATATACAGAAGATTGTTAATAGACAGACCAATCCACTGCTTATTTATTTCTCCTGGCAGATCTAGGAAAACCTCTTTTGTTTTCTTAGGATACTAGAATATTGAAATTGTTCGGTGAGAAAGTTCAGTGTTATGAAATTTCTTCTAGATTACATACTAAGATAAATCAAAACAGTTATCCTCTCAGGCCTATATAAATTGTAGGAACTAGGATTAAAGCAAACAAATTAGCATTTTTCTGAAATCTTTAGCATGTTTGAGGGTGACTTAGATAAATCATCTCAAAGGAGAGCTTTAGAGAAATATTCAGTCCTCCAACCAAATCTTTCAGATAGGTGACTATTGTCAGATACTGGATATTTCCCATGGCTGTATTACTAGGTTAGACATATTGGCTCAATCTTCAAACTCCCCTATGGGTAAGATTCTCCTTCTGTCTCTGTTAATTTTATTGCAGATGCTTTATTTAACTCAATTAGACTTAACGCATCAAGTCTGGTAATTGTGACTGCGATAGCTCTAGGAGGCCTCTGGCTAACAGCATGGTCAATTGATTTTTTTTCCTCTGTGGAACATTCCATTTTAACAGGAAAACTAAAGTGCCAGGCATAATGTAGATCCTGTAATGGCCTACGGTTCTTATAAATATTAAATCAATTTACAATTGCTCGTTCAATCCATGCTCTCACACATACTGTAGATGGGCAATGAGCTTCAGAAAACTCCCCTCTGTCAAATCTTCTTCATTGTCCTCAATTATAAGTTAATTCCAGTGTTATTTACATTAAATTGACAAACTTTGAGATATTACATTTCTGAGATTCATTCTGCTTTCTGCTTGGGAGAAACATGGATTAAATTATGACAAGAATACGTAATGTTTGGAGTTCTCAAAGCTTTGTGAATCTCTTGGTTGATACCTGCAGAATTCTAGCACCCACGGATGAACAGACACCACATTCAACTTTTTTAGAAAGATCTAGGTAAAAACACAAACCTGATACATTATGTCTAGGGATGTGACAATTTGTCTGGCTAAGGTAGAATCAAACTTATGCCTTTTACTGGTAAAATACTAAGTCTTGATGAAAGCTGCACAAGCTGCTATCATCAGCAGAGCTGAGAACATGTCTTCCTCAGGCAACAATGCTACCCTGCCTCCAAATTACGTCTCTGTCTCTCTGTCAGAGAGAGAGAGGGGGGGGGAAAGGAAAGGAAAGAAAATACCCTGGTCCAACACTAGGGCATTAATCAAGTGGACTTTAGGAAAAAACAGTTTCTCTTAGAAGCTCCAGCCAGAGGCTGTCAAACGGTTGTGGGCCAGATGTGAACTGACCAACACTCTGATACATCAAAACACAGTGGATCAGGAAGCTGTATTAACAGAGGACTTCAGTGTGAAATAGCATGACTGGGTAGAGTACACAACAGAACAGTAAAGAGGGCGACATGAAAAAGGAGAGGAGCTAAACAGAGGATGCAGAAAGAGGAAGACACAGCGGAACATAAAGACTAGTCTTCTGGACCTGTTGGAAAAAGTTTCCCACAGCCTACCGAGTCAAAAGGAAACAAAGCAAACATTGTACTGAGTACAAGGCAATCCATAGGCCCCACGCGAAATGTAATTTTCCCTTAGCCACAGAATAAGTCTGGACACCTTTGCCTCAGGCACAGATTTGAAGTAATCTCTGAACATTTCACAAACAGCAGCAGCACAACATCCGAGGATGGCCCTCTTCCCCAGTGATTTCACAGGGTTCTTATGTATGTATTTTAAGCCATCTCCTCTATTAAAATAGCATATTCTTGGTTTTGGAAACACACGTAGAATTGATCCATTTGGTGGTTGCCATAACCAGGAGCCTTTTGGCAAGGTCAGTTCAGACTTCAAAGTCTTTGTTGAGCAGATGGAAGTTAGAGTGAAAGGAGCTCCCAATCCCTCACTATTGAGGCCTCCTCTTGGTACTACTATACACATGTATAGATCCCCATCTGGAAAAGGGTCAGAGTATCTACCACTCACAATTACTTCAATGGAATGTTCTAGATGATTACAAGACATTCAGCAACCCTCTGGGTCTGGATTACACAAGACATTAGATCAATCTAAAGTTAGTTATATTGAAAGGAGGAGGATTAAAATCTGAAGTGTCAATTTTGCCAAATATAGACTTGAACTACTTGCAAGTTCAAATACATTTTAGCAACTTACAATCAAATAGGTAACAGTAACTGTGCAGTCTGCAGCCGCTCTTCTGTTATGACAAATATTATTCAACTCTGTCAAAAAATATTTCAATCCTCATAAACTATTTGGGATTTGTTTATCTATACAAAATTAATTTGTTGTACAATGCTTCAGGGGGCCTGTAAACAAAAATGCTGGCTGTGGAGCCTGAAGAAAATTATTAAGAACCAGTTGAATTATTCATAGTGAATTTATTCGCCGGCCTCCCGCCTCCTTCTCTGACAATTGTCTGCAAACAGATTATTCTTATTATTTGTTTTATAGCCAAGTGTGTTTAATAGACATTAAATATGAACATACATTAGTCTATGGATTGTGAGTGAACTGTTCATTGTGTTTTAGATATTTTTCTTTACTCAAGCTGTGAGTTTGGTCACTTGGTATTGTTTCTACTCTCTGATCTGATGACCCAACCTTTATAAGCCACTTCTCTTACGTGAGGTAAATGAAATTTTGGCTACAGAGACTCAAAATTAGTTTTCTGTGAAGAGTCATATGAACAGAACTTCTTTCCTATGAATTTTCACACAAAGGAATATTATTTATTACTTGTATTGGGATAGTATTTAGGAGCACCAGTAATGGCCCAGGACACCCTTGTGCTAAATGCTGTATAAACACAGAGAAAGGAAAAAACAAAAAAACGGTCACTGCCCAAAACAGAGTGTGATATACAAAGTTTTATTAAAAGATATATGTTGCTAAAATGGTCAAAAATGATTTTTCTTATTGTTCACTCAGCTTTAGTGGCTAAAATAGTGTGTGGATAAAAGTGGTGCGCATGCTTTTTTAGTAAAGGATAAATGTTTTCCTCATTCGGGAGTTTTAAATCTTACTGGATTTGCAGATTGGATACTGGACTGTTTGAGGCTTTAGGCTTTTGTGCATTACATGAGCTTGAGGCTTTTGTGCATTTGTTCGGAGATCAGAACTTTTGATGAGAAAAGTTCTTATGTGAAGAGTCGCTTTCATACCACCTTTCTGAGATGCACTCAACTGCTCTGTATAGGTTTAGGTACCAGAGAAAATCTGTTGCAGCATGCTTAAAGAACTCTCAAAAGGTCTCAAACAGCCACTTGGAGTTTGCTTTTGAATTTAATTTTTAAAGGACTAAGAAAAAGTGGGTTTATGCCTGGGAACTATTGAGGAGGATTGGGGAAACAGGCTGGTGTTAAACCTATGTGTATGTGGTTTGTTATGCTAATTTCTGATGTAGGTGGAGGTCAGGTTGTTTACTAACAACACTAAACTTGTTCTTAAATTTCTCATTCTCTCTGGATAAACCATGTTTGAGCAGTATTCCATGAATCACCCATGCACTACCAAGGTAACAGGGCTACTCATAATTCAATTTTTTTCCTATAGATTCATGCAAGGTTTGGGGTCATTGTTATAGAAAACACTCAAGGAAACTAGGGAAAAGAGCAGTTAATCTTGTAATCTTGCTATTCTAGACCAATGAGCTGAAGCAAAATGTGAGACAAGTAGAAAGAGAGAGATCAGAGAGTTCTGAACATCCTCTCTAAGCAGAATCTTACAAAAGGACATCATCCACTAGTACAATACATATTTATACATTGGACTATTCACAATGCATAAGCAAGAGTGAGATCCACACTGCTATCCTAGAAACCAATCTCTGATGTATATAATGTAATATACATGCTTTCTCTAACTTTCCACACTTTAATAGCCAACCAAGAGAAATTTTATTACTTAACAGTGATCCATAACCTCTCATGAACTCCACTTACTAAAAATACCTCCATAAAGCTTTCTTCTCTTCCTCTCCAGAAATAAATACTATCCTCCCTCAAATTTTTAATATACAAGAAAACTCATGATTAAATGAAATAGTTATACTCTTATGGGAACAAAGGTGCAACCTCAACCTTCCCAGTATCATAATTCATGTGATTTTGATAAGTGTTTTACTGTATTTTTAGTTGCATAAGTATTTTGATTGAATGTCCCATTAGAAGCAGTGGCATGGATTTTGAATTCTAGACTATGCATGTAACATATGGAATGAACAGAAAAAGAGGGGTCACTGAAATACTATTGAAGAAAAAAAAGTGTTTTAATAAAATATACTCAAATTGAGCTGCAGCATTGTTTTAAAAATATTTGGCCACTTCTGGCCTCTGGCAGCTAGAATAAATTTTCAGTCACTTGCTTCTTAGCAAGTGTGTAAAAAACTCTCTCTAAATCAGTGTTTTCAGACAGACTATACGTTTTATCTGGACACATTATTGGGTCTACCAGACCCAAAAAGTTTCCTCTTTAGCCTCACACAATTCATTGTGCATTTTACAGCTAGTCAGGGGACATTTCAGTGTTTAATTAAAGAAGTAGACCACCACATTCCCAGAGAAATTCTTCATTTCACAGAGCTTTCCAAGAGAGGTGCTTTTATAATATAATGTTGTCTATGGAAATAGCTATTCCATATAGTTTGACTTAGACTATGGATTTTTAGTAGTAAGACATTGTATTGAATGGCAATTGGGAATGGGGGGGGGGGGGGGGGAATGTGATCTGACAGAATCAGCTGAAATGATCCAATTGATTTTTAAAAGGAGGCCTTGTAAGCATTACTCTATCCCCCAGACACAAACAGGTCCATCATGGAGACAAACTCCAGTGTATTTATTGGGGTAACCTATAGGTTCAACATAAATGCTGTTAGTTCTCACTGCTCCTCTGGATACCATGGATACTTTCAGCTGTCATTTGACCACCCTTCAAAATTCACAGAGCTTTCAATTAATTTAGGTAGGTGACCCCATACCTAAATTAGGTAGGTGACCAGTTTAGAATCACCCCATACCTAGGTCTGGGGGTTAATATAAAAAACGTTGGGTGAATGTAATGGCAGTTGTCAGAGAGCTGGATTAGCAGACACTACAATATAAATGACTTTTAAAAATGGAGACGCCATAAAAACATTTCATTCCTTTTTGTGGACATTTAAAACCCTCTCCTGTAAATCACCACCACTGGAGCTAACAAAACCATTATATATATTCTATACACACACAAAGGATGCAAAATCCCCTTGTAACAGTCCACCACTTTGTCAAGACTAGGATACAAGGTATAGTTTGTACAAAATGTAAGAGATAATTTGACAACTCAATTTGCTGATTATGGTCCTGGTAAAATGTGTGTGGCAACATTGTATGTAAAGATTATACTGTATGTTGTTGTTAAAAACATATTCCAGATCTGGGGAAGCAGCCACAAACCAGTTCCTAAGAGGCAAAAGGCAAACTGACACCTCAGCCAGGTGTCAACTAAATCAAATGGACCATCACCTGGTTAAGTGGCCATTCTTTGGCAGGAAAAAGGGTGAGTGTGAGCAATTTATATCTTGACAAAGAAACCGTTGGAAGTTCCCTCCCATCCCCACAGACTTTGTCTCCTGAACCCCAGCTGGAGATAATTCTCAAAGAAGAGAAAAAAGTATAAGAATGGAGAACAGATGGCCCGTTATTCCTCCCTGTCTCTCCATCCAAAGCAGCCATAACACCTGAGGAACATAGAAACTGCTCAGACTGAGGGAGGGATCTGGTCTGAAAGGAATTCAGCTAGTAAGATTGCTGACGCATGTGGTGAGACACTTTTGCTTTGAATCCCATTAGCTTGTTAAATTAGGTATTAGCAGTATTTTACTTTTGTTTTCTTGTAACAAATTCTGATTTTTATGCCTTGTTACTTGTAATCACTTAAAATATTTCTGTAGTTTATAAACCTGTCTCCTAAAACCACTGTGCTTGGACTGAAGTGTTTGGGAAACTCCATATCATTTTCTTACTAAAATGATGGGCTTCATAGGAGCTTGTTGTTGTCAAGGAGAAGGCTGGGCACTACAAGATGCACATTTCTTGGGGAAAGTCTTGGAGTGGGAATTTGCTGCTGTAATTCAAGAGTGGTGGCCATAGCACTCACACAGTATAATTGGGAGTAATTTTGCATGCTGGAGGCTGTGAGAGCAGACCAGGAATAGTAGCTCTCTCAGCAAAGCAGTGCAAAAGGCTTCCAAGGTTGGAGAATTGAGCGGGGGGGGGGACAGCTGTTCAACAGTCCAGATTGTACTCTGAGTAATGTCACACTCCTACAACCATTTCTTGCAAGATTAAGTTTTCCTACAAAACTAAAATCACTCAGGTACAGAAAAAGCAGACTGGCAGGACCTCAAATGGAAAAAGAGCAGGAACTTGCACACTATCCAGTGAGACAGAGCTGAATGGATTTGCATCTATTTACACAAGGGACCTATGTGGACTGAAATCTCTAGATGAGGTTGAAGCATTGGTTTGGGCAAAGAAGAAAGGTTTCTTGGGGAAAACGGCCCAAAGCTGGTACAAGCGCCAATCTCTGTAAAGCCATGCCAGATATATTTGAGACAATAATAGAGAGAAAAATGCACTCCAGAGATGAGATCCTCATCCCCATGCCAACCCTTTAGATTGCTGTAAAGGAGCCCTAGATGCCCCTTATCCGGTTGTATGAGAATTCCACCACTGCAAGTGTAACACCGACAGACCCTGGTTGTTGGTGGGCAGGATCAAACTGGGGATCTCTGAAGCTTAGTGCCTGAGCCTCCACAGCATGAGCTAAAAGTCAACTGACTCTCTTAGCTAAGGCTGTAGAGCAGACTCATTTAACTCTAAGGCCTTGGCTACACTCACGAGTTACAGCCAATAAAACTGTTTGCAGCTCTGTAACTCACTAACTGTCTACACTTTCAAGGCACGTGCAGCACTGCATCTCCTCAGGTACAGCGCTGCTGGTACTTCTCCCCTCCGAGAGGAATAACAGCTGTTGCGTAGTGGCTGCTACGCTGCTCCTGGAATGTAGTTGAGCAGGTTCGCACTAACTGACCTCCGGAAGCTCCCTTTGTTTTGAAACGGCACTTCCGGGTTGGAGTTCAGAGCTCCGTTCTGGGGCTGCTTTAGAAAAAACAAAACACAGCTACTGTTTGCAGGCAGGGGGCTCCGTTAGGAGTGCGGGCAGCAAAGTTAGCTTGGAGAGAGACGGCGGGGGAGGGGAGGGGAGAAAGAAGGGCAGGAGGGGGAGGGCTCCGTTTCCCGGAGTTGTCTTTTATCTGCTCTTTAAAAACAAAGCCCCTGCTGCTTGCTTTCAGTGATTGAGAGAGAGGCAGGAGATGTGGAGGTGTGTAAACTTAGGAGATAATGAGCTGACACTCTGTGGATACACCAAAAACCCACTCTCTCCCCCCAAACGCTCCCTGTCACACTCCACCTCACGCCCCCCCCCCCCATTTGAAAAGCACGTTGCAGCCACCTGAACGCCCGTAATGCACCGCTCCCAATACAGCTGCAAATGCCTCAAATGTAGCCACGTTAGTGCGCTGGCAGCTGCCAGTGTGGACAGGCTGCAGCGCTTTCCCTTCTCAGCTGTACGAAGACGGGTTTAACTCACAGCGCTGTACATCTGCAAGTGTAGCCAAGGCCTTAAGTGGTCTTGGTGCCACTAGATGGGACAGAACACCACACCCAGAAGGTGTGAGAGTTACACAAGCACTGCAGAAGACAGCTCTAAAACTGCCACTCCATACCCTCTTGCAAGCCCTGCTATAGGGGGACATGCTGGGGGCAGCAAAAGCATGTTGGGGCAGAGCCACAGCATCTCTTAGAGGCACAGCACAGAATCTCACCCCAAGCGCTCTCAGCCTGTGCTCTGTAACCACCCTGCCTTTTCCATATTGTTAAGTGGCACATACATTCTGGGAGATCGCAGCATAGAAGAGATTGAGAGCCACTGATGTACAGCAATCATGCTTATGCCACAGGGAAAGCATATTTATCAAAATGCATGATAGGGTCTAGATACCAGCTGCAGTCTTAGGAGAGCCCACTGATTTATCTGCGGACAAGCTTCTCTGTGCAGGCCCATTCCTTGATGCAAAGAGGTGCAATTCAGACCATCAGTTAGGATGTGTACCTAACCTACTAAATGGCATGCCTGCACACCTGCAGAATGGAGTTAGGTCCATTGAAACATGGTCTGCAATTCATCCAGCCATTCTATTTGCTCAGATACACCATGAATGACAGATAGCACAGGACCGTCTAAACTTATGTATTTGTGCTAGTAAGCAAAAGACCTTCAGAAGTGCCTTAAGGCATACTGCCACCTTGCTCAAGTTCTGCACTGAACACAGGTCAATCGGGCCTGAGGATTAGAGCAGAGAGATTAGTTTTTTAAGTTGGGAAAACAAAAGAAAAAGTAAAACACTTGTCACATTTGACAGTCTAACCCATATTTAGGGCCAAAATCCAGATGTACAAAACTCTTCTAAAATATTGGTCCCGTGCATATTGTTATATTTGTGTACATCCAATTCATTTTTACTTTTTTTGATATAAATATCAAATGCTAAAAATAAGAGGGAGAAAACTTGCCTGCAAGACATATGCCAAATCATTATGAGCATCAGAGTGTATAACATACTTAAAAAATAAGACAAAACCAAAGTCTGCAATTATGTAGGAACAAATTAATCAAAGCATCTGCTCCACATCAAGATACTAACTGCTCCTGGAGCAGTGCCAATGTTTAAATGTTTGCCTGAATCTTTGCTCAGTTTGTTATGGAAAGAAAGAAAAGTTTCATGTGTGTTGAAAAGCAGAGTTGATTTTATTTCCAATAGCTGGATTTGATGTTTTTAAAAAAATGTATATTGAGTAACTACAGCATTATTACAACATTGTTATGATGTATTTACACTAAATGCTTGCAAAAATGGCAGCTGGCATAATAAAAAGTGTCTGTTTTACACTGCAATTTTTCTAACTACAACTCCTGTATTGTGTGTGTGAGCGTGCGCCTCAGACCTGTATAACAGCCTTTTCTGAGGATATTTTCAAAAGGATGGTAGGATATAGTTACAGGAGGTCCACTTGAATAGCTTGTCTAATATTGTTTTCAGTACTGGAACACTTTCTGGCAAAACTGCCTTTAAATAAAACTGGCTCTCAATCTTTGCTTTTCATTCTTTACACAAAAGAATAGTTTGTCTTCTTTTGATTATTTTAAGTACTTTATCTTAACAGCTGTACTTCTTGACACCTACCACACAATCTGCTGAATATTATATGCAATGCCAAGGTAATACAGATTGTTTGCTAGATGAAACTGCAGTACTCACTGACAAGAGAGTTCTTCCCATCTATGGGCTTGCTACAGGGACTGTCTGCCTTAAGGAACCGGGTTACAGTACCAATAATTATAAGCATGCAAGCAATATTACTTCTGGCCATCTGCTACGCAGAATGCTATACAAAGATTTAGCTTCCAGTATGAATATCAGAGCTGAGTAAATAACAGTGAATAATTTATTCACTTAACTTGGTCTTTTTTCTTGTCTGCAAATTGACCTTATATGAAGACAGAGTGAAAAAAAGCTGTGGATCCCATTAGTCATGCCCTAACCATAATTTCCAAGTTTATCTTCTGCCTCCAAACACGAATTGCATGACCCCATGATTCCTTCATATTTTTTTTAAAAATTCAATAAATAGTCAATACTTCAGTTGGGGTGTTAGTTTTTACTTAATTCCCCCCCTCCCATTTCTGCATCACTGAAAAACCTCCTCATACTTCAAATTAAAGTATATGCACTGAGTTTTAAATATTCCTAAAAAAAGAAACGCTTTCTTACTTCAACACAGACAGTATAATTTCCCAGATTTTTTTCCAGGATAACCTTGGGCAAAGATAGAGTCCTGCATCATATCTTGAAGGTAACCCAAACCAGGCTCTTGTGAACCAAGGCAAAAAGGAAATTCCAGAGACAATGGCCACTCACAAAGAATGTCAGTCCCATCCTGTTACAATAGAGGCTGTATTTCAAAGGAGACTAGGAGCCATCTTTCAAGTTGACAAGATCCCAAAGCATTTAAGGCTTTAATAGGTCAAAATCCCAAAGTTTAAAATCACCATGTCACCTCTGGAAAAAAAATTCAGATCATCCAGGCTGACACTGCAGTCTGCCCCCTCACTACACACACACACATGCATCACAGAACCAAATTGGTGGTGGGGTCACAGGGTTCTGAGCAGAGAGGTGAGTGGGAAAACAGAATCTGTCCCAAAATACAGGATGGGCTCTATGTTTGTAGGTGCTGAGTATATTAATGATCCCACTTACTAACAGAAATTGTTACTATTGATTTTACTTTCAGTTTGGCTGCATGAGACAGCAAGGAAGGTTTAAACAAGATGTCACAGGCTTCTTACCAGAAATGAGAATTAGTCTGCAAGTACCTGGAAGCTGGCATTTTAAAAGATGCTACTTTTACAGACGCCAAAATAATTCTGGCTTCAAGAATATGTTTAGAAATCTAATTTTCTTTCATCTAGTCAAGAAACAAGTTAATATAACAGCATGTAGAAGCATGCAGGCACTTTAATAAAAATAGCAAATCAACAAAATACATTAGAATATCTGTCATTTAAAAAAAAACTAAACTATAAAATAAGGAATGCTGATTTCAAGGTGCAGGACCAGGCTCTTCATTTTCTTCTATTAGCACTTTAATAATAATAATGAAGTGCCAGAGTACAAATATGTAATTAGCCTTTGCTTCTCTTGTTACTCTCCCTCCATCCCCTATTTTTCACAAAGCAGTGCAGAATAACTGGTCTCTAAAATCTTTGAGGGATGCTCAGTAGATCTAGCCCAGACTGACTGAGAGATTGATAATTCAATTGGTTTCCCGTGTTTTCTTGCATTTGGAATTGATCAAATAGTCTGACCTATGGGCCCTCCCCCCAAAAAAGCAGACAGCACAATTGTGTATACCACTGGTCACTTCTCTGGGCACTGTTATTATGGAATTATGTTCTCCTGGAAAGTGGTAAAGTACTTTTTATAAATGGACCAGATAACTGAATGATAGCTTATGTGTCTATCCACCTTGTAGGACCATCTCCTTTTTCCTAAATGGCATCCATTCCCTATACAGGAATCAAGGTGGACATGTGCATACACCAGGTTTGTGGTATCACAGAGGCCAACTCAACTACAATGAGTGCTTGGAAATTTAAAGGTAGCACTCACCACACTTCCTCCAATCCTGTGTTTGGATACCACAGGATTTTAAGATCTCTCGGGAACCTATTTTTCTTTTCATGTTAAGGCTTATAAAACACTCCATCTCCCCACCTTCTCTTTGAGAATGTGGATTTGCAGGCATAGGTTTCCATTGGGCTCCAACGTGCAGAAGGAGCCAGGCCCAAGAGTTACAGCTGGAAATCATGCCTCCCAAATCTGATTGGGCAGATATGGAAATATTAGCTAAGCAGCATGCTGTGGGTGGACAATGGGGATTTACAGGAATGATCTGGTGTCTGACAATGAAATCCAGTTTGGCTCCAGGCCCATCATCTCCTTCAGTTTCCCTTCACACAGATTGGTTCTCTTGACCATTCTGCATGGTTTGGTTGCTAAGGTAACTTAACCATTCAGCTAAGTCACAAAAGTCCACCCCTTCTGCAGTATGAAAGTCCAAAGATAAACACAAGTCTCTCTCAGTGCACAGCCCTTCCTTCTTGAGGATCTGTCTTCTCTTCCCTCATCTTCACCTTGTTCCCAGGCCTTAATCACTGAACTAAGCTGCCCTAGATTCTAATCAGGTCTTCCTTCCCATTGTGTGCAGGGTTTTGGCCCTGGGAACTCTAAACAGGTCTGTCTACCCCTGCAACCACAACTTGCCCTGCTTCTCCTCCCCACGACCAATCCCTTCCTGGCTGCCCCTCTGCACTTTTACAGAGCATCTACTCTTCAGGCTCTCCCTCTCTGGTGTCCTCCTTGTTCCCTTACCTTCTGGAGTCTCTCCCAGGTCTTCTCTGTTGTCTCCCAGCAGACCCAGTTCCTAGCCAGCCAACCCCTTGTCAAATGACTTCATTTATTTCCTCCAACAAGGGAGGTGGGCCAGATCTGGCAAAGGTGCAGTTGAGCATTCAACTCTCTTAAATAACGAGTTCACTCTGCAACAGATGATTTGAAGATCAAAGTGTGACGAAATAGGACTGTTAATGTTTTCCCTGAGTACTGTGTGGGTGCCTCAGTTTCCCCTATGCAGTGCTTGAGTATCTAGGTGGTGGGACAAGGGTGCATGATTGTTACAGAGCCCTAGAAGGCATGTGTGGGCAGGGGCCTGGACACAGAGAATGGCCGACACTCTGTCTCCTGGCAACTGCTGGCCTAGGCCCCTCCCCTGCAAAGGTGGGAGCTGAAGGTGTTCCAACAAAGGGATCAGGTGACCTCCTAGCCCGGAAGGAGACAAAGGAGAGAGGAGGGGCTGGACAGTTTCAGTTTGGAGCTGGCCGGGGAGGAGGAGAGAGAGGCAGACAGGGTCTGGCCTCCCTGCCCCGTTTGGAGCTGTGGGGTGAAATGCAGGGAGCCCCAGGCTGGGGTCTAAACTCCCTGCCCCCTAGAATGGCCCGACTGAGGGGTCCTGGTTGTACTGACAAGCTCTGTTTGGACTGTGTTCCTGGCATCTCTAATAAACCTTCTGTTCTACTGGCTGGCTGAGACTCCCAGTGAATCCGGGGAAGAGGGGTGCAGGGTCTGACTCCCCCACACTCCGTGACACAAAGTTAAATGGAATGTTCGACTTCTGAGGCAGAATTATCCCAGTGCCAACATGGTGTGGTTACAAAAAATGTTCCTAGTTCTGGTTTAGAGGTGTGCCACATGCACCTCCCAGGTTGCTAGCTGTAGGAAAGGATGAACAGGCTGACGGCAAACATTTTGCAATCTCTTGATGAAAGGGGTTGAGGCATGTGGGCAGCATGTAACAAGCTAATAAACCCCTTACGGCTAATAGTGCCTATGGAGCAGAATAAGGGAAGCCATATTTATTACAAGTATTAAGGTTTCAGGTCAGAGTGGTTTCATTATTTTTGATTTGTTGTAGGCTGAATAATCACATTACTGTTGGGAGTTTTCAGCTCCATGGCCACAGACTCTGAGATCAGACTGATAACAGGGTGGGGGCTATCAATTGTGATACAGGAGCTGGTGTCCGTGTGTGTGATGGGGCACAAGTATTGAGCATCAACTTCAGAGTGCCTGATTCCCTCCACAAGGAATGGACAGAGAGAACATTCATTCCATTCGGGGATGCTCAGTTTCAGGAGGGATTGCTGTGTCCAAGACATGAGGGCCTTCAGCTTTCATGGTGGACTGGAAAGACTGACATACAGTGATCTGACCTGTGTCAACTGTGGGTCAGATTTGGAAACCACGAAGTGGGGGGAAAGCAAACAGAGATTCAGGAGTGTTGCAAATAAAGGAAAACATCTACTTTTTAAGAAAGTGTTAGGTCCTGAAGGAAATGAAATTAAGGTTACAAAATTTCCCTAGCAACTCACAATAGAGTTTCCAGTTAGAAGAAACCTTTGGCCAGGCTTTTAAAAAAAAAAAGGAGCAGCATGCGGCTTTCCTGGGGCTACCAAGCTAAAATCTCAGCCTTCCATAGCTAGAACAGGCCTTTGCCTAAGCTAAATTAATCTTTCAAGAGTGAAGCAGGCTTTACAGCATGTCCTATCATCCTTCACCATCAGACTCAGAGTGGAGTATCCCAGCTAGCAACAGACACTGCAGCCACTTAGCTCCAGGATAACTTCACCACCAGTACAGTTGTCCCAAAGGTATATTAATTAATATGGAGGGCTGGAGGGCAGAAGGAGAATCCAACCCTTCAGAGCACACCATTGCAGTTGGCCCCCACCTTCTTGTTTCCTTTGGAATATACAGGAAAATGAATGCCAGTTACCTATTTAGCCTTACACCATCCAACCAACTGCATCTCCCCAATCCCCACTCCATCACAAACTTTTTGCAGAGCAACAATTACCATTTTATTTCTGATTCATTATTGTACATTAATAGCCAGAGGCTTTGAACCACATTATTTGTTTGTATATTTATTGGTCCATCTGCTTGGCAATGCCACTACACTAATTATACTTGAACAGATCTATTGTATTTTTGACACTATTACGTAAAACCATAATTTAGATTTTCCTTTACCCTTTGGGACTGGCCATAATTATACCTTACAGAGCATACATTATTCATGCCCCAGAGCTGGAAAATTAGAGAATTCCAGAGGTTACACAATAGTCAGTGAGGGAAAACTTATATCTCAGTTATACTAATTGTGTGGAAAAACCCCAGTGGTACATAAAAACATTTGAACAGATTTTTTTCAAAATCTTGATTGTGTTTTTCCATAATTATAAAACTTTGATTTTTCCTTAAGATTTTCCAAAAAAAGATGCTCTCTGGTTTAACTATCACATGGATGACTATATTAAAAAAATGCAAGTTGTCATCTGCTTACAAGAAGCAGGTTATGGTACATAGATATGCCCTTCAAATAGATAAATTTTTAATGTTCCCTTTCTTTCCAAAAGCTATAGCTGAATCTGCCCTTTTAAAAATTATTTATTTATTGAGAGCTGATTTATTGGGGTTTTTTGTTGTTGGCATTTAAGGTTGTTGGGTTTTTTTAAAGAATTCTATAATAAACTTTTAAAAATGCTATTTGAGTAAAGTGTTAAAACAGCAACATAGGAGAAAATATATATCTCTTGTTTTATTCCATATTCTAATTTATTTGGTCAAATTTTCATCTTTAAATGTATTTTCATCACAGCAAATTAACCTCATTTGCAAAAATCCACTCCAATATTGTTCTCCTTTTCCAGTGGTTAGCTTTGATGCATTTTCCATTCATGACCTGAAGAAGAGCACTGTGTAAGCTTGAAAGTTTCTGTCTCTCTCACCAAGAGAAGTTGGTCTAATAAAAGATATTACCTCACCAACCTTGTCTCTCTTACCATCCACCATTTCATTCCATTGCCTTCCATTATGTATTGGTTCAACATTTCAATAAAGGAAACTGTTTTGAATTTAATTTTCATAACTGTTAAGCCATATATTAAGAATTGCATTTATTCAGCACAGTTATACCAGACACCCACCCTTTGACTGATTGATTTTACATTCCTGGTCTCTGCAGTGTTGAAACAAAGAAAACTAGGAGGTCATAATCACTGACCTCTCATAGTGCTACATTAGTGGATTTAAAAGGTCATTATTAGAGATTAGGATGGCTATATAAACACTCTTCTACCGTTTTTTGGTAACTGAAAGATAGACTCAAACCTTAAATTTCAGAACAAGATCCAGATTCCAAAACACTCCATCTCTACCCTATAAAATGTCAACCTAACTTACATCAGTATATAGCCACCATAGTTATTAAATTGCTTGTGTGCGCACACACTTGGCTCATTGTGTCAGCAGTGCACATCCTCACCAGGAGCACTTGTATCAATTGTATTGTCAGCATGGAGCCCTATGGGATGGCTCCTGAAAGCCAGTAACAGTCGACATAAGGAACACAGTGCATACACTGATGCTGCATCGATCTAATTACATCCACCATGACTCTACACCACTTGCGGAAGAGAGATGTCAGCAGGACACAAATTTAAGTGGATGCGGTTAGGTGGATGCAAAGCAGCTTATGTGGCCCTCACTCTGTAGGCCCCAGGCTTAGGATAGTTCCTTTATTAAGACAAGACAATTTCAAGTTTGAATCTACGTCCATATTATTTATTTGAAAACACTCAGTATTAAGGGGCTCTCAGGTTGGAGATTTTGTTTCAGGAATACCAAGCTTGCATTTTCTGTGCTGTTACTGAGGATATTTATGGGGGGGTTTTGTTTGTTTTTTATTAATCAAGGGTCTCTTATAACTCAGCTTTTTTCAGTGACTTAGCATTACTTCCAGCCCATCCAATGTGGGTTTGTGGAGGGGAGAGCTGAGATATTGGTTCATTGCTTAAAATTAATCGGGAAGGAGAGAGAGCAGGATATCCCTACCATGGATGAAGATCACCCCTCACCCTTTCGGACACTGGTAACTATCCCTGCCAGAAAGGACTTCTCTCTGGCTCCTAAGAGACACTGCTGAATCCTGTATCTTTGGAATGCACCAAAGACAAGCCACAGCATTTTCACAAAGTTTGCCTGATTGAGGATGTCCTTGTACAAGAACAGGATAGGATACCTGTCTCTCTCACACACACCCCCACACCCTCCCCGGCACATTTTTTCAAGTTTCAGATCTTTGCTATACTGTCAGCGTTCCCTCTAATTTTTCCCCACCCATGTGCGAAATGGATGTTATGTGCACCAATATGAAGGTTATGCGTGATGCATCACCTCCATATAGGTGCACATAACAAAATGCATGTGGCAGGGTGGGGCCAAGGGGTTTGGAGTGTGGGAGGGGGCTCAGGACTGGGGCAGAGGGTTGGAGTGCAGGGGTGTGAGAGCTTCATCTGGGGATGAGGGCTCTAGGGTGGGGCAGGGGATGAGGGGTTTGGGGTGCAGGAGAGTGCTACAGGGATATGGTGGGGAAAGAGAACTCCCCACAGCTTTCTCCCCGCAGCAGCACCTGGGCTGGGGGTGGGGAGAGAAGAGGCGCCTCTCCCCACCACAGCAGCTCCAGGGCTGGGGTTGCAAGATAAGCGCCCCTTGCCCAGCCGGTCCAGGCTGCAGCAGAGTTGGGGCCAGTAGAAGGGTGCCTTGGCCACAGCAGGTCTGGGCTGCCCCAGCAGGTTGGGTGCCGGGCTAGGTTGGGGGCTAGTGGAGGGGCCCCTCCTCCAGCTGGTCCCTGGAAGGTCCCTGGATGGGTTCCCTGAGTGCCTGTGTGGCATTAAATAGGCTGCTGCATGGCTGTGCAGCTTACAGGGAACTTGGCGCCTATGACTGAGAGCTAACTCTGTGGGTGCTCCAGAGTTGAAGCACCCATGGGGAAAAAATGGTGGGTGCTGAGCACCCACTGGCAGCCCCCTATCAGCTCCTCTCCTGCCCCCCAGTGTTTCCCACCCACCAGCAGGTCCCGCTGATCAACGCCTCCTCCTCCCTCCTCCTGCCTGCCCCAATCAGCTGTTTTGCAGCGTGCAGGCTTTGTGAGGGATGGGGAGGAGCCAGGGGGTGGTGCACTGGGGATAAAGGGGTGAAACAGGGCGGGAAGAGGCAGGGCTGGGGTGGAGCAGGGGCAGGAAGGGGAGGGGCTTTGGAGGAAGGGATGAGTGGGGGCAGGGCCTGGAGCAGAGCTGGGGGTCGAGCACCACTGGCATACTGGAAAGTTGGTGCCTGTACTTTCAGTACATTACTCTGTATACTTTGAATGACTGAAATTCAACACAGGCATATACCATATAGATTAGTGGGCATCCTTAAAAAGAGTTGTCATTTGCCGTTTTAAGGGCAAAGGTGGTATTTTGATTATTTCCTATAATTAGAGTGGAGATTTAGCATATGTACCATTGTAATCATTTGAAATAGGCTAATGGTAGTAAATGTATATTTAAAGGTACCCTTGGAAAATGGCATTGCCCTCCTTCCTTTTTTAGCAATAGCATTCTGTTTCAGTGTGAAAATAATTTAATCTATTTCTTAGTTCCATGCCTCTCCCATATTCTCCCCTCTGGTGTACAAATAAAGTTGACAAAATTAAAATTTTGAAATGAGGGATAAATGTGAAAGGAGGGGGAAACAAACAGGTAGATAATCAGGGTTGAATTATAATCTTTTTTAGATTCCAGGTGGCTTATTTCTTTTATCTCATTTAAATAGGCCTTGATCTCCATCAGGTATTTTGCTGCATCTATGGAAACATTACGCTGAGAAAAATATATATTTTACCTCAAAGATTACCGGAGCTCTGCAGAATTTATTTAATTACCAAAATCTGACTGAAATTAAAACTAAATTTTAGAAAAATCTCTTTTGTACATCAGACATGCACAGCACATCTCAAAACGAGTTACACTCTTGTTCTAAACATTTTGCAGTGTTACTTTTGGCAACATGCATTAATAAAAATATTAGTGCTAAGAAGTTAGACAATAGAGTTCTACCAATGCTACTCATTGAAGTAAGGGCTTGTCTGAACACCGTAACAATGTTGGGAGTATCAGGATCCCTCATTTGATCTTGAAAGCCGTAACAAATGGACAGGGAATCCATTAAGCCAATGTATTTTGTTGTGCTCTTAGGCCTTAAATTCACTCTCCATTAAATTTATTCTATTATGCAAGGAAAAAAGTGATTAGTAATAAGCTAATTATGAAGTAATAAATATAAGTGATTTATTTTCATTATACACAGCTGCAGCACCAGTAGCCTAACTAGTTGGAACCAATTATTCCCTTGGCAGGTTAAGTATCTCTAACAGACAAGATTAGTTGTATATCATCTCACTTTATGTCATCTTCCCACAGATAAATGGCATCTTTCGAGACAGATCATCTTTCCCCCATATCTATAGCAGTGCAGCAATAGCTTCCTACCTTCAACATCAAGACACAGACACCTGGCATTTACAGTAGTTGAAATTCTGACATGAATTAAATTAGGAAGCACTTCAGGATGTTCAGACAGTGAACATTCCTAACCTACTAAATCTGATCATAAAGCTCAATAGCATGTTCATCCCAATGGCTTGAATAGTTAAATATTCTTAACTTTCTAAATTTGACTAGAGGCATCTCATGCAGAAGAACATATTCTACAGTGTGACATGTAGCTGGCAATTGGAAGTGTACATACATGCTACTAGCAGTATGCTATGATCTACCTAAGTGGCTAGGACACCTACGCACAGTATGATCGTTACTATAGCATGTGCAATTAGCTTTAGCTTTCTAATCGGGTATTAATAAACTGCATAATTTGTGGGGGAAATCATTCAACTGTATACTATAAGAAATACTGCCTCCAGGAAAGTAATAAAATTTACGGTTGTGTACGTGGTATATACCTACACACATCCACATTTGCAACAGATTGTTCCTCTGTGATTGTATCTCTGGAGAAGATGATCAAGTTAGAAAAAGGTTTAATATTAAGCTGACAATGAAAAATGTTGATGTTATAATAGTTATACTGTGAGCTGAGAGACCCACACTATGCGAATCTGAAGAATTCTCAGCTCAGGTGTCAAAATGGCTTATCCATCCTCTGTTACAATGCTCAAATTGCTCACTAGCAATTGCTCACTAGGCACCCAGTAGATGGGGGTGCGCGGGGGGGGGGGGGGGGGGAGGGGGGAGAAAGAGGGAAGTGGCCTAGAAGCAGACTCCTTTATGTTGTATTGAAACTCCTGCAGCTTGTATTTTCAGCATGAAATTGTTTGTTTTATACCAAGTATTTAGAGAATAATCAAGTCTGGATGCACACAAGATACTCCCATTTACATTGTCAGTTTTGCATGCATAAAGAAGAATATGCCTCTTTAATAGAAAAGTTTTAAAATACTGCAGTGGTCATACTATGATTTTTCTGGCTTGAGAATATAATTAAAGATTCCTCTGCATTAACTACTGCATTAATTTCTTGAAAGTCAAACTTTGCTTTAAACCAGTGGTTCCCAAACTTTAAAAACCTGTGAACCCCTTTCACTAAAATGTCAAATCTCGCAAACGCCCTCCTAAAAATGAATATTTCCAGGGATTTTCTCCTTTACCCGAGTAGAAATGATAAAAGCAGTGATCTTGGAAATATAAAAATTGTTTTTATGACATGCTTATTACACACTTAATTATTTATCATTACAGTATTTGTATTACATTATGAAAACAGCAACACTCTTCCAAGATCTCACTTTCATACCTTGTATCACTTTGAATAAGCCTGTTATAAGACAAGGCTCCTATGTTTCATCAAGGAGTATCAGATGTGGTATTTCATCAAGGAGTATCAGCATGCAGGTATTTAAGAAGCCAACTCAGAGTTCCTCCTACACAAGCATTCAGGTCTTGAGCAGTCCAGGCAAACAACGCACGTTACAACAAAGCTTAAACTTGTTCTTCATAATAATTTTTAAAACAATACTAGCTGCCTATTTCATTTTAAAAACAGCAAAAAATAATCCACCTCCCTTTCCATTTCTTATAAGGGTCTTGAAGTTTAAATCCCCTCAGCGTGATAGATATGCTTGGTTTGATTTGCTTTGCTCTGGGAAGTCCAGGGGCTCCGGGCTGCTGGCCCCGTGCTGCCCAGGGTCCCTAGGGACAGCTTTGTCCACCATTAGGGAATTCAGCCTTCTCCTCTCCCCTGAGAGCCCCCTATAACATTTTGCAAACCCCAGTTTGAGAACCACCACTTTAAACCAAACACATTCTTGCTGAACAATAGATTTCTGTGTTCCCTGCCTAATATACCGCAGCAAATTGCTTATCATGCAATAAGAGTTTGCGGTCTGTAGTTAGGCAGGTTGACTGCATATTTCTATTCCATTTCATGCTCATTACATAGCATTGACACAAAAATCAAAAATAAAATAATATCTTCATGGCCTTTGGCATCTTTATTTAAATAAAGGGTCATATCAGTGTACTCTGCTTGAATTAAGACAATGCAGACAGATCATCAGGAGCACGTGTGGTACATAAAATGGCAAAACGGATACCAGTTAAAAGCCTTTAACCAAAATACGGGATAGATATATTACTGGAGTACAGTATATTATGTTTCAATTACATTGTTGTCCCACACTAAGCTGACTCAGAGTTGACTTTTGGATATCTGTTAATGCTAGTCAAATGATATTCATTGATCGGGTTTGGAAAATATTGTCTTTATTCACTGAACAGTATTTGACTAGTTATATATCTGGTTAAATACTTAAAAATTGTGAATAGTTTATTTAATGAATAATGGCAATTTGGGTCACAGTTTAACCAATTACCGTTAAACTGGCTCCAACATCTGCAGTGTAATACCTCTATTAATAATCACAATCAGAAAAGGCAGAAGCTATAGTACACAGCAACAAATATTCACAGGCAACTCAAGACAATGTGCTGCCCTGAACAAAACTTCAGTGTACTACCATCCCCCTCTGGCCCTAGGACAGAGATTCTCAACGAGGGGGGCAATGTCAGACTTGGGGGTGGGGCAAGGCCTCCAACAAATCAGTGGCTATGGTAGAAACGAGGCGGGAGGGGGAACAAACACCAGGTCACAGCACCAGGGCCTGGCCACCCCTCTATCATGAATGGAAGGGACGGCCGGGCTAAATTTGAGTGAGTACTACTGCATTCTGGTGCACAAGGTTGCAGGACCACTCAGCTTAGCATGCCTATAGCTAGAGTAGCGCCTATAAATATTATTTCTGTTTATTCTACATTTACTTAATTACTCCAGTACTTGATACGTCTCCCATTAAGTAGTAAGATCTACATACAGTAACTCTACTGTGAATCTAATTAGACATGTGTAATTGATCTTCTGAAACAAATGTATATAGAGGAGAATTGTTATCACTATATCTGAATCCTTACAAATGTGGCAATATAAATGTATTGGTATGAAATCCATACAGCTCAGGATACCGAGTACCTTCTGGGACATTTTGAAAAGGGGGAAGAAGGTTAACAGCATTTATAAAAAGCTTATTGACAGTGGGATGTGGTGATTCAAGTTTGTCATGGACTGCATTTTAATTGATTTTAAGTTCATCCCCTTTTAACCCTGCTAGTATCCCTAAATGTTCAACTATACCCTTTCACATTCTCCAAAGTTCTTATATAGCCTCGTTGTTCTGCAATTCTAGTGTCCACTGCTTGCATAAATGTGTCCACTGCTTGCATCCGACAAAGTGGGTATTCATCCACGAAAGCTTATGCTCCAATACCTCTGTTAGTCTATAAAGTGCCACAGGACCCTTTGTCGCTTCTACAGATCCAGACTAACACGGCTACCCCTCTGATATAGAATAAATTGCAACTCCTCTAGCTTCAACTGAGTTACAGCAGAAATTAATTTAGCCTATTGTGAGGAGATTGACCCCTCATCCTACTATTCTGTTAGTTAACAATGATAGCTCAAAACTACTAGAATTGTACTTTCAAATAGGAAAGGCTTTTCTTCAGCCCATTCCACTTAGTTATCTGGGCCACAGATCCGTGCAACATTTATCCTAATAACTTCACTGCCACAAGAAGTTTTAAACTAGAAATGGGCTTGAACCAAAACTTAAGACCTCTGTGTGAGAAAACTTTCAACCTTGATTCAAACTTTGAGGCTGAAGCCACACATTTTTTTCTCCTGTCCTTAAAACAGTTCTCAAAACAAAGTTCAGTCCTATTGCTATTGAAATAGTTCTAGCACAATGGAAGACCAAGTAGTCTTACCTACTTGAGTAGTAACTCTTCATTGGCTTAGCTTGCAGCAGGGGAGATTTAGGTTAGATATTAGGAAAAACTTTAACTATAAGGATAGTTAAGCACTGGTACAGGTTAACTAGGAAGGTTATAGAATTCCAGTCCTTGGAAGTTTTTAAGAACTGGTTAGATATCTAGACCATCTCGGACAGGTGTATATCCATAAATCCTGCCTCAAAGCAGGGGGAATGGACTGCACTAAATGACCTTTCAAAGGTCCATTCCAGCCCTACAGGTCTATTATTATACCTATATACCATCATTTTCGTCCCTCTTCACCAAGATTACCTTTCTTGCCTATCTTGTCATCTCCAGCAGCTCTTGGCTTTTCTCCCAGAGTCCCCTTATCAGTTTTCTCATTGTCTCCAGATCATTTCTCCCACTGTTGGCTCTTCTAGCCCCAAATGGTATACTGGAATTAAAACTTTTCATTATTTTTCTTACCATGTTTGTTAAGTTACTAAAGCTATGTGTTAAAACAAAGTTGTCCTCCTTCTCTCATCTCTTTCTTTTGAGCCTGCAGGGAAGCCACAAGGCTAGATTCTGTAATGACTTACATCCCATATAACCCACTGAAGTCTTTAAAATTCTACTATCAGCGGTACTCTCAATTGAAATACATCCTTCAGAGTTATTCAGCTCAGACTCTAACCCATTAACTTCAAAAGGGTTTGTGAGTGAACATATCAGCATAGAATTTGGCGGAAAAATCTGAAAATGTAACGCAAGAATCATTTCAGATTAGTTCATCAGTAACACAGGATGACTATTCTAGAATCAAATTGAAGTAAAAAGACAGCGTGGGAGAGAGAAGGCATTCATACACATCTTTACAACAATTGTAAAGAGACTAAAAATTGCTGAGTGTGCATATATAAATTCTTCTACTTCAAGTTTGTTTCACTGTGAAAGTCATTTTTAAAAATAGGGAACACTGGCATAACAGCCACCTAAAAAAGTCATATTTTGACACTGCAAAGAAGCAATATTTAGAATTCATCTGCAGCTTCGTTTATGCATATACTAATATTAAAACAAGAGTTTGACCCAATTCTGTGACTTGCACACAGACTGATTACACTGCTCTACAGCCAAAATGCTTCTGAAATAACTGTAGTCAAACTTTACTAATTCTGGGTCACTGAGAACGAAAATGATGCTTAAAATTGTTGATTGGCTCTAGTTTTCAAGATATGCTATTGGGTCAGTATATACGACCCTTGACTTGGGAATGGCGGAGGATAAGTGAGTTATAAAGGGAAGGGATCTCAATTTAAACCAGAAATGACTAAAATACATCTTTGACTGGATCTATGAATAAATCTATGACTGGGTTTGGACAGTACTTGCTTTTTAGGCAAAACAATGAATGATGCAATCTGAAGCTGGTATTGCGTCATACATGATATGAATTGCATCATGTTATTCCTAGAAGTCATGGATGATGCAATCATAACGAAGCTTACATCACTCTGCTGAACAAATTGCCCTATATCAGCTCTAGAAATCATACAGTGTCGTGCTCTCTTATTTGTCAGTGTTTGATTTTGCAAAGGGACACATTTCTGTTTAGCCACAGTGAGCAGAGATGCCTCGTACTTGTGTGAACAGTGCAGATAGCAGAAGTTATGTTTGTGGTGAAGTGACTTTTGCATCACAAAAGCGCAGTATAACCACTATGGTTAAGAAAGCCTATCACCTTTATTTTGGCTGCAAAATTAGAGATCAGGACAAGAGGTGGGCCCCACACATATGCTGCAACACTTGTGCAACAAAGCTTCGCCAGTGGTTGAACAGGAAATCTGCGCCTTTTGCAGTGCCAATGATTAGGAGAGAGCCAACAGATCATACCAGCAATTGTTACTTCTGCATGGTGCCTCCAGTTGGGAAAGGTGTGTCAAAGAAGAAAAAGTGGACTGTGCATTAGCCAAACATTCCATCAGCTATACGCCCAGTATCCCACGGAGAAGGACTGCCGGTTCCTGATGCACCAGAATCATTCTCACTTCAGTCAGACGAGGAAGAGGAAGAGGATGAAACTTCTGGTCCTGAACCATCAATGTCACAGGACCCACATTTTCTCCCATCCTCCTCCTCTGAACCACACCTCATAACACAAGGTGAACTGAATGACCTGGTCAGGGATTTGGAACTACCCAAGAGTAAGGCAGAGCTTTTGGGCTCCAAACTACAGCAGTGGAATCTCCTGGCAGGTGATGGTAGGGTTTCCATGTTCCGTGACCGTCAAAAGGATCTTGTCCCATTCTTCTTCATGGAAGGTGATCTTGTAGCCTGCAACAACATCGATGGTGTGATGGCAGCCCTCAACATCGTTCATGATCCAGATGAGTGGAGACTGTTCATTGATTCATCGAAGACGAGTCTTAAAGCGGTTTTACTGCATAATGGCAATGTTTTGCCATCAATTCCAGTTGGTCATGCAGTCCATATGAAGGAAACCTATGACAACATGAAACAACTTTTGAGGTGCATAAACTATGACCAACATCAGTGGCAGCTTTGTGGCGATTTGAAGGTTGTTGCTCTCTTGCTTGGTCTGCAGACTGGATACACAAAGTACTGCTGTTTTCTCTGCGAATGGAATAGTCGTGCAAGAGATTGGCCACTCCGACAGTCATTGGAGCCTGGGAGGAAAAGTGTTCAGCATCCACCACTTGTTGAATCAAGGAAGATTTTGTTACCACCCTTACACATCAAGCTGGGTCTGATGAAGAACTTTGTCGAGGCCATTGACAAAACACAAGCAGCTTTCAAGTACCTCCGTGGAAAATTTCCAAGGTTAAGCGAAGCTAAGATAAAGGATCAGAGGGGTAGCCGTGTTAGTCTGGATCTGTAGAAGCTACAAAGGGTCCTGTGGCACCTTATAGACTAACAGAGGTATTGAAGCATAAGCTTTCATGGGTGAATACCCACTTCTTCGGATGCAAGCAGTGGAAATGTCCAGAGGCAGATATAAAAGTGCAGGGAAGATTCAGGCTAGAGATAACGAGGTAAGCTTAATCAGGGAGGGTGAGGCCCTCTTCTAGCAGTTGAGGTGTGAACACCAAGGGAGGAGAAACTGCTTTTGTAGTTGGCTAGCCATTCATAGTCTTTGTTTAGTCCTGAGCTGATGGTGTCAAATTTGCAAATGAACTGAAGCTCTACAGTTTCTCTTTGGAGTCTGGTCCTGAAGTTTTTTTCCTGCAGGATGGCTACCTTTAGGTCTGCAATTGTGTGTCCAGGGAGGTTGAAGTGTTCTCCTACAGGCTTTTGTATATTGCCATTCCTTATATCTGATTTGTGTCCATTTATCCTTTTGCGTAAGGACTGTCCAGTTTGACCGATGTACATAGCAGAGGGGCATTGCTGGCATATATTACATTGGTGGATGTGCAGGTGAATGAACCAGTGATGGTGTGGCTGATCTGGTTAGGTCCTGTGATGGTGTTCCTGGTGTAGATATGTGGGCAAAGTTGGCATCGAGGTTTGTTGCATGGATTGGTTCCTGAGTTAGAGTTATTATGGTGTAGTGTGTAGTTGCTGGTGAGAATATGCTTCAGGTTGGCGGGTTGTCTGTGGGCGAGGACTGGCCTGCCTCCCAAGGCCTGTGAAAGTGAGGGATCGTTGTTCAGGATGGGTTGTAGATCACGGATGATCCGTTGGACAGGTTTTAGCTGAGGACTGTAAGTGATGGCCAGAGGAGTTCTGTTGGTTTCTTTCTTTGGTTTGTCTTGCAGCAGGAGGCTTCTGGGTACACATCTGGCCCTGTTGATCTGTTTTCTTATTTCGTCATGTGGGTAGCGTAGTTTTGAGAATGCTTGGTGAAGATCTTGTAGGTGTTGGTCTCTGTCAGAGGGGTTGGAGCAAATATGGTAAAGATTTGCTTGATAGAGGAAGGTGTCTTTGTTGGTCCTGAGATTCGTGAACTTCTTCGAGATGATGCATTTGACCATGCACTGCGTGGCAAGGAAAAAAAAGGCATGGAAAGCCTTCCAGTTAGTGGCAATAAATTTTCTCGGAAACAACAAGGCAGACAACTACAGGTTGTTGGTGGAAAACCTCCTCAAGGCATACAAAAGCCTTGGTTGCAACATGTCACTAAAGATACATTTTTTGCACTCTCATCTAGATTTTTTTTCCACAGAACTGTGGAGCAGTGAGCGACGAGCACGGCGAGCGATTTCACCAGGACATTGCAACAATGGAGAAACGCTATCAGGGCAAATGGAGCCCATCAATGCTTGCAGACTATTGCTGGACAGTGACAAGAGATGCTCCATTTAATGAATACAAGAGACAAGCCAAGAAGTGCCAAGTAGACACTGAATAGGACTAAACTATGTACATAATAGTTTTTTGCCTTTTGTTTCATAATAAATTTTATTTATATAACCCCCTTGCTGATTTTTAAAGTGTTACATAAACAGGACAGGTGAAATAGTATCATGTAAAGCAACCATAAACACATGAGAAGACCTAGGTTTACAATTTATGATTAAAACTCTACTATCTACACAATATATATAGACATAAAATGTAAAAACTTAAATATCTTAGAAACAGTAGCCAGTTGTTTTAATTGTCATATTTCAATCCAGCACATCAAAATACATACTAAATAGCACATTTTATCTCTGAAGCAGACGACTTCTCAAAAATTGTAGACCAGTGTTACAGGGAACTTTGTCATGGATTAGTTCATATACTGGTTTGTTTACTGGAAGCCAATAATACAAACCAATATGACTTATTTTACTTAGAAATGATGTATAGTGATGAAGGTACTATCGATAATAGATATATGAATGGATAATAATAGAAGATTAGGGTTGGAAGAGACCTCAGGAGGTCATCTAGGCCAACCACCTGCTCAAAGCAGGATCAAGCCCAACTAAATTATTCCAGCCAGGGCTTTGTCAAGCAGGCCTTAAAAACCTCTAAAGATGGAGATTCCACCACTAGTGCTTCATCACCCTCATAGTGAAATAGTGTTTCCTAATATCCAACCTAGACCTCCCCCACTGCAACTTGAGATCGCTGTTCCTTGTTCTGTCATCTGTCACCACTGAGAACAGTCAAGCTCCATCCTCTTCAGAACCCTCCTTCAGGTAGTTGAAGGCTTCTATCAAATCCCCCCCTCACTCTTCTCTTCTGCAGACTAAATAACCCCAGTTCCCTTAGCTTCTTCTCATAAATCATGTGTCTCAACCCCCTAATCATTTTAGTTGCCCTCCGCTGGATTCCCTCCAATTTGTCCACATCCTTTCTGTAGTGGGGGGCCCAAACCTGGACAGTACTCCACGTGGCCTCACCAGTGCTGAATAGAGGGAAATAATCACTTCCCTTGATCTGCTGGCAATGCTCCTGCTGATGTAGCCCAATATGCCGTTTGCCTTCTTGGCAACAAGGGCACACTGTTGACCCATATCCAGCTTCTCGTCCACTGTAATCCCCAGGTCCTTTTCTGCAGAACTGCTGCTTAGCCAGTCGGTCCCTAGCCTGTAGCAGTACATGGGATTCTTCCATCCTAAGTGCAGGACTCTGCACTTGTCCTTGTTGAACCTCATCAGATTTCTTTTGGCCCAATCCTCCAATTTGTCTAGGTCACTCTGGACCCTATCTCTACCCTTAGGCGTATCAACCTCTCCCCTGATGTTAGTGTCATCCGCACACTTGCTGAGGGTGCAATCCATTCCATCATCCAGATCATTAATGAAGATGTTGAACAAAACCGGCCCCAGGACCGACCACTGGGGCACTCCACTTGATACTGGCTGCAACTCTACATTGAGCCATTGATCACTACCCATAGAGCCCTATGATCTAGTCATTTTGTCCACCTTATAGTGCATTCATCCAAACCATACTTCTTTAAACTTGCTGGCAAGAATACTGTGGGAGACCATATCAAAAGCTGTACTAAAGTCAAGATATATCATGTACACTGCTTTCCCCATATCCACAGAGCCAGTTATTTTATCATAGAAGGCAATCAGGTTGGTCAGGCATGAATTGCCCTTGGTGAATCCATGTTGACTGCTCCTGATCACCTTCCTCTCCTCCAAGTGAAATATGTTGAACAAAATTTTAGTGCTCGTATGTTAAGAAACAGCAGGTCAATGTTTATGCTTAAATACTGACAAGCACTGCTTTTGGCTTCATTACCAATCCATACAAATAAGAGATTAAGGGAAAACTTTTCTCCATCTATTTCAAAGCAGAAATGTATATATTGCAATATTCAGCACTGCCTGTTATAAGAAATTTAGGCAAAAGTGCCTAAAATGTCAAGTCTGTACTACTCACCAAATCCCACTCCTCCCTATCCATGCAAAAAATGTTTAAAACCTCTCCAAACTTTAGATAATTGTTACTGGATGGAGTTCAAATAGGATACATATAAAACTAAAAACATTAACAAAAAAATAGGAACATAAACCATTCAGAAAATGTTTATTTTAATCATTTGGTACATGATGATGAAGTGTACAGTTTTAAGAAAAAGAACATTGGTTATTTTTTTTAAAAAAGTGAGAGATCTAGATAAAGAAAGACAATGAATGACAAGAGAAGTAGTCGACAAAGTTCAACCTGCTTGTTAGTACCTTCGGCTCCCTCTGTAAGGGATTGCTTCCACTTTCAGCAAGAGAGTCACCACCAGTAAAAAACTATTAAGAGTATGATGACAAAGCAATAAATATTCTGGACAGCAAGGCTAAGCATTTCAAAATCAAAGTTAATCTCACAATGTGGGAACGGTGTGACAGTGGCTGATTCACCAGATGTCCAATTCTCACAAGTCTCCTATATTACACGCATTAGCTCTCACCTTTCCTCCCTAGTTAAAACCAACTGTCTTGCTGGCAGAGGTTTTACTGCATTTCTGATTACTTCACTTTCTGTATATTGAAGTCATCACAGAAAGATTGAGTACTAATATCCTGAATAAAAATGGGGGAAAAACACCAATCCAAAACAAAAAAAGCTTTGTACTATCCTGTTTGGGCCCCAATACTGTAATCCACCGTACAGGACAAGTCAAGGGGCCCTCTGCAGGAACTTGAGACTGAATCTCTCTCCCCTGCCCCCACAATCCCAGTTTGTGGAGTGAGACCCTCCACAACTCCCCCAAACTTCTTGAGCACAGAAAACCAGTACAGAAAGAGCTTTCACCACACCAAACAGGTGTATCCACCGCCCACTCCGTTCTGCAACACCAGCACCCCTGTTCTGCTGGGTCTGGGTCCTCCATAATTATGGAGACGGAATATTTGACACAAGTATTGAATATATCTATGTACCACCACTTAAATATATAGTAGAGTATGCAGAAGTTACTCCACCCATCACTCAAGTCAACCAACTCTGGAGTGGAATATAAACACTGCTTAATAACACTTGCTAACAAGTAACTGTTTAGGATATGAACTGAAATGAAGCATACTACATTCAGTTGAAGCTATAAAGAGAAAAATTAAGCAAGTAGAACATAATTGTCCAAATTCCAACTTGAATAAGATACCTAGGTAGAGCTGGCTGGAAAAAGATTTCCCACAAGAATTCCCTTTCAAAGTTTTCCCCTCTAGAAATTCTAGTTTCACAAGGGACTCGTCAAAAATATAGGAAAGTTCCCCTACCTCCCCTAACTCCACACTTATGTGTTCTCACTGGAAAAAGCCAGGAGACCAACAACAAAGTATGAAAAGTGTTTCACTTTAAAGAGCAAAAATGTTATTTTCAGGCACAATTAAAAAAAAAATACAAGATTTAGGGGTGGAGGTACCACTTAGGAAAAAGAGGAGTCAAAATGAACACTTTCTGCAAAAATAGGTTTTCATCAAACAAAACTTTTTGATTGAAATATGTCAATCCTTTCTGCCAGATTGATACCTAGGCTAACACTGCTATTCTTGCATTAAAAAAAAAAAAAACCAACAACATATTGCAGTCTTTAAATGACCATTGTTAATTCCTCACATTGATGTAGTATAGAAAAGATTACAATAAGATGTGTCTTATTTAGCATTTCTCATCCATAGAGCTCAAAAACACTTTACACAGGTAGCAAGTTTTGTTATCCCTATTTTACATGCAAGGATCCTAAGGCCACTAAGAGTGGAAGTGACTTAATGAAGGTCAGCCAAGTGAGTGTTCTATTCAAGTTTTAGTGCAATGTCCTCTCCACTGCATGACTGTTTCAACCACCCCATTCATCCCCTAAACCACAGACGTATATGCCCACACCTTAGCTATGCCATGAGCTAGCTGACTGATGCACTCTGTCACTCCCAGGTGTTGAACGTAAGTGAGAGATTGTGTCAGAAGATTCCAACGGAGGACGAAAGACACTGTTCAGAATTTAAAATGACTTGTTCCCCACCCAAATAGAAATACTTTATGTGCTTATATATTTTTCACTGATATTTTCTTTTCATCTCAATATTTTCAGATTACTTTAGTTTCAGTTCAAAATAAATCACTTTTAAAGATAGGTATTACATCAAAAAGTGAGTGGTTGTACAGTTAGTTTTACAATAGAGAAGCTAAATAACACACTCAGAAACCCACAATCGGTTAAAATAACTACACAAAACAAAGGAAACACCTAGTATGGACACTAACTTTGGTCAGAGGAGGCCAGCTACACCACTTATAGCTAGAGTTTAAACAATATAGGACGAAATCCTAGCCCCACTAAGTTAATGGCAAAATGACAAGACTCCCATTGATTTCAATAGGATCAGGATTTCATCCACAGCTAACTAAAGGAGGATGGAGAGAGGAAAAAGATAGTCAAAGTTTCCTACACTTAAGCTGCACCCTTTCCATTACATTCTTCGAATCCCACCTATAAATTTATTATTTTATTTCAATATTGACTGCATTTTCTCATCTTTACTACAGCTGTCAGTTTTGATTACAATATTGAGTTTTGTTTAGATCATGCTGCTTTCTGTGGTCTATGCACCATTTACTATTTTAAGCTGTCAATATTAGGAAAGTTTTTCCCACCTCAATGCCCCACTCCCCCCAAATCAACACTGGCCCATTCACTCTTCCTCACAATCTAAACACCAATATAAATATAGGCCAAACCAAACACACCAAAACCCTGACAAAACTCCACCTACACAAACGAAAAAGATTACAGGCTGCTATCCAAAGAGAAAGGACTAATATAATTAAAGCTGAGATACAGAATTACTAATTGTTACGTTTTACTTCTCATGATTTGAAGTTTCATATTTAGTCAGTGAACTCTACAGCCATGCAACGAAGAGAATAGTTAGAGACTACAGATACAACCTGTTGCATTTTAACTGTAACAAGATGTCTGAATCTAAGTTTAGGCAGACACTGGAGAGCTTCAGCTTTATTTAGGCATTATGCAATACTGTACTTGTATGAAGAAAACTGGAGTGATACTATCCATAATATCCACCAATGCTTTGCTAGTCATCTTTGTCATGAGAGAAAAGAAATCCAGGCTTCCTGTGATCAGCAAAGATAGAAAAATACACAGCATGATTTAATACCTATAACCAAGAATCACAGTCATGCACGTCACCTTGACTGACTGGTGAAGAGACTCTACAGTAGCATGGCTGAATGTTGACTTTAATATGCTGGACTTTGAAATCTCTCAATAAGGGGACAATAAAAATCTTTGTTGCCCATACAAGGTTATTATTTTCTCCAGGCAATGCTCCTGACCAAACACTTGGTGGGTCTGTTGATGCAGCTTCACCCTGATATGATAAGGCAGTATAACACCTGGGACTACATAAACAGGTCAGGTGGGTGATACTTCCCTCTGAACAGCCCTGATTTGTAGAGATGCACAATTTTTTCCCGCTCCCCTCTGTAACCAACATAAGGAAGCCTACCCAACCTGGCTTTCTAAAATATTCAAATGTGATATTATGCAAAACACACCCAAAAAAATCCACACAAACCACCCCCCCCACCAACCACCAACTTTTATTTTCAATCAATCCTGTTTTTAAGATGACTCTGATGTGGGTACCTTCACTTAGATGGCCCTAAAGAGAGATACATTCTTCAACTTCTGAGGAAGGTTGCCAAGAGTAAGATGTTTCTGGAGCCTAACCACTACCCCACCTATGGTCTTAGGTACGAGGGACATGGACAGCAGTGTCCTCTCCCATTAAGGTATATTGCAGGAAGGTTGTAGCAAGCTAACACAGGGAAGAAGCTTAAAGACAAAAGGAGGCGATGGAGTTGGCTGGGGTGTGGATGACAAAGGGTTATACTGAAATGATGAAAGAGAAGGCAGACCTTAAATGGTGCCAAGGTTGTTCCAGAACAAAAGGATGAGAGGGATAGGCAAGGCCAGCTCAGTAAAGAATGCATTATTGACAATAGATACAAGAGCAAAGAAATCCACATAAAAGTATCTTCTATACTACTGACCTAAGCAAAATTATATAAGTCATCTGTACCATGAGGCTGCATATTCTGAAAAGTATGGTTACTTTAAAATAAGTTGTGGCAGAGAGATGGAGGTTGTTTGGAGAAGAACATGATGCAGGGATGGAGTCATGTCTGGAGGTCCTAATGCTTAAGAAACAAAGGCGTTAAAAAAAAACTGGAAAGAGTTCTGAGAGAGGGTTTGTTGTCAAAAAGTACTAGTTGAACTCAAGCCTGCAGGTCTAACCCATCTAAGTGGCAATGCTAGCCCATGTATTATACAGCATTACTGAAAGTAATCAATTTCTAAAATGTTAAGATAATAGAATTGGCTATTGTTGCATTCTCATCTGTAATTTTATTTACGACAGTTTCAATGTGACACTTAAACCCAAAATACACCCAAGTCAGGCAACTGCCTATATTATAAATAAGATTTTAAAAACAGATCTCATGTATATACTGAGGAAGACATTATCTTTCAGACAAGCTTCTAAAGAAAATAACCCCTCCTCCTCAAGAATGAATGACAGCTTTTATTTTAGGCAAATATTCTTCTACAGAAACTATTCTGGAGCTATATGAAACTTCAGCTGCAAGTAACATGCATGATCTAAAAAGAGCAGACAGGTATAAGCACTTATATGTCCCCAGCACCATGGCATAGGTTTGGTTTTTTGTTCATTTATAAAAAAACAAAATTTTTCTACTAGGGGTAGTCATGAGAGAGTCTATTGTTGCTGGAAGGTGGGAAGTGAAGTCAATCGACTCGGACAGTAACTGTGTATTATGCTGCTGAGTTATTTTCTCTCAGCTATTTCCAGCAGAAAAATATGGAATGCTTAACATTAAAGACCTTGAAAGATACTGTACTATAGACCTATCATCATGTCTCAGAAGCTTCAGCACAAGTTTAATGGGTGGTTTTCCTCCATGTCTCAGCCTTAGAGCGTGCAATAAAGGAACTAGAAATATACCTTGTACAATGTCTAAAACTTGGCTATAATTGGCTTTTCTTGTAACAATTACTGAGTCAAAGATTGGGTCTTTTCAGCTTTAGCTGTACCTGTAGATAAAAAGAGAAGTGTAACAAACAAACAAAAAAAGCTTGCCAATGTTGGGAGCATTTTCTATGAGTGCTATTTATGAACAGTGAACTCAGAATTTCGGAACAGAAATTTTTACTCAGTAAGTAGGCAGGCAGCTGATGGGTATGGAAGATGTCATCTTGCTCCCCTGTCACTGATACCCAACAGAACCTTCTCTCTTCTTAAGAGAGAGTGTTAGTGGCATGTTCTGACATTTCTGGGCAAATAGCCAAGACACCTTCCATTAGAATAAAAACAAATTCATATAAAGAGCTATTTATTCTTACTAGTGTACCCATGACAAACACTTCAAGCAGTGTAACGTACAAGTGGATAATGGAAGCATCCCCTCTTTTGCCAATATTTCTTGATGTAAAATGGGATGCCAAAGCTGCACTCCTTACCTATACTAGTTACTAGATATTTGAAATGACCATATGATTTCCACAATCATAATGGGTTGATTATTTATATGGTGCAAATGAGGAGGCCAGAGCAAATACCACATATCTAAAAGTGTTTGGGCTGAACAGTAGATTTAGTGTAGAAGACTCATTTTTAGCATAAAGCAGCAGTCTGAGTTAAAGCTTTTCCTTTACATTAAATATTGCCAGGATTGACCCTTCCCATGCTTGCATCAGAATGTATAGTAAATTTCCCTTCCAAATTACCTCAACCTGAACCATTTAAACCTTTAAAAATTTACCTAAAATGTGCTCTTCATTATTTGTTTCTCCTGCAGTGTAACTATACATATGAATAGTATCATCATGAAGGACTATAAAAACCTTCAGTAGGTAGCAGATTACTGAGAACGTTTTAGAGTTGAATCTCCACTGCTTTGCACCTATCCGTCTTTTTACACCAAATCAGATTAGAATTACACCCTTGTTGGACAAATATAATGACTACACAAGAGCCAAGACAGTTGAGAACAAAGCCAGAGATGAGAGGAGAAGTTTTGAAATATAGATGAGCCCAAGTCAAAGTTCCAGTCTGATAAGGGATCCCAACTTTGAGAAAAATACAGGATTTTGGTTTGTGCCCCTGTTTAAAGAAACACAAAAACCCAAACATTGAACTGGAGCTGTTTCTATAATTACAGAAAAAGAACATGTATTGACTAATATGTTCCCAAAACAGTGGAGAACATACCCTACTCTTGCTTTCTCTAAACACAGTCTGTAGAAGGTTAACAACCTCAAATAGATTTTCTGAGACTATATGCTAATATTCAGATAGAGCATCACATAATAGGAAGATGTGTTGTAAAAACAGCCACTGACGTGCCCTGTTTGTTTTGTGGGTAGCAATAAACAAAGATGTATAGAATCAGTCTCACATTTACTGTCATTTCCCTCCCCACAGTTTCTGGAGCTGAAACAATGGTGTGCTTGTATTACCTTGGACGTAGGAAGTAAAACCACCTTAATGCTATTTTAAGAAAGAGAAGAGGAGGGGGAAATTGGTAATCTACATATAAAGACTATAAAGGAAAAAGTTTCCTTCCCTTTTCCCCTCCCCCTCTTGTTATTGTGCATAAATTAGCTAACACTGTACTATGGTTTCAACCTGTGTTATGACATTTTGTTTGTAACTTGAATCTAATTCAAAGGATCAATCTTAGTTATAAGCCTCAAAAAATATTTTGTAAAATATGTATGAGACAACTAAAACAAGACTCCAAAATAATTTTTTTCTGAAATATTGACGACAGAACTCTCAGTTGAGAATTAGATTTAGAAAATTTCTGCTGTGAAACAAAATAGTTTGAGGCAGTACCACAAATTCTTCTTTAAAAAAAAAACAACAAAAAACAGGTTAGAGTTTTAATCTACAAGTGGCACAAATGACTGCAACTCTCTTTTCTCCATAGATCAGAATACTATTGCTTCTCCACATGTCTTCTGGTTGTCATAGCACTCCTCCTACCATAGGTCTTTTCACCCTTATGTTCTTCCCCCATAGGTATTCAACCTGTGGATATTTTCCTTCCAACTTGACAGCTAACAAGTCTGCATATATGTTTGAAATAAATCACTCTTACTCCATCAAATTAAAATATACAACCTGAGAACTGAAGCAACAGGTTTTTGCTATGAATATATGGTATTTTTCCTAAGCAAATGAAGACGGCAGTAGTATACAAAGTAAAATGAGAGAGCAAACTTGTAACAACCCAGAGAGATTTATACTGTCCCCTCAATTTTCTTGTCCATTTTGTAAGGAAAATTAACATCTGATATATACTTTCAAATAAATGTGTATATTCATAAATATGCCTGTCAATCTACCTTTCAAATTCCTAATGCAACCTCCCAGTGTTATTAAGCAAGAAATAAAAGCTTTTTAAAAAAACACTATATCTGTGTATTAAAGTCTCATATTTGGGAAAAATAAAAGTTAATATTTAAAATAGTGTGTCTGGTTAAATGCAGTTTTCCCTCTTATGGTTCAACAGTTCATACATTCATAATTCATTGCTTCTAAAGAGGATTTAAAGGACAAAAACTTTCAGAAGCCTGTTAATGGGCTATCAGAAGAAAAATAATCACAAAAGGAGGGATGCTGTGGTGGTCCTTGCAGCAGTTACAGAACATTATGAAACGGAAAGTCTAATAAGTGTAATGTGAAAATGCCAGTCGGTAAGAGATACATAGTTTATGGTGGTTCTATTTGATTATTCAGATGTCTATAAATCCGTCCCATCACCAACATAACCAGGGCAAGCATTTTGACTCTTAGTAAATGACAATCCTTATATTTTTTTTTCAGTTATTCGGGCTGGTACAAGCAACAGGCGATTTCCTTGTCCCGATCTCTAGACAGATTCAGAACATACAATACATTTTTTTCCCTAAGATGCAACAGTTTTCTTCCTCATCAATTGGTGGAGGTATCTGGTCATTTCAACAATGCAACGGTTGAGACACTGCTCTACGCCCGGCCGATATCAATATTCAGAAAGCTTCTGTTGCAACAAGTGAGAGGAGGGAGTGGAGTTTACACACACGAGATGGGGTTTCACAGTGTGGCTAAGAGCACCGCCCGCCAGCCGCGATGTTTCCGCGGATGCACACGGGAAGGTTCACAACCCCCTGGGTTTAGCCATTACAGGAGTCAAACCACAACGTTCCCTGTAACGCACACGGGAGTTTTCCTCCCCGCCCCAGTGAGACGCGCTCCCTCGCCTGCTCTCCCACCCAGGACCCAGCACTCATGTGTGAACAGCTCTCCAACGAGGCCGGGTAATGCCACACCTCACCAACCCGCTCCCACCCCGCAGAGAGGCTGCTAACGGGGCCGCGGGGAGGCCCGCGGGCGCCTCCTTTGCGGGGAAGAATTCCCGGCTCGGGGCCCCAGCAAGTTCAGGTGCTTTGAGGCGAACAGGGAAGGAGCCGTGCGCACTTACCGGCGGCTGCTGGGAGGCGAGCCCAGCCCGCTTGGTGGAACCCTGCCTCGAGCTTAACCTTTTCCAGGACTCCGCAAACCTCCCCCGGCTGGCGCTCCTGCTCCGGCGCCGGCTCGCTTCCGCCTGCTCCGCGCAGCCGGTCTCCGCCTCGCTCGGGCTCCTCCACTTCTTCCCCATCTTCGAGCCAAGTTTGCTCTCCGGGCGCGGCTGGGCTGGGGCGCCGTCCTCCCGCTTGCGGCACGGCTGCGCGCGCTCTCTCCGCGGCCGCCCTTGCCCGCTCCGCGCGCCTTTCCCGGGACGCTCCCCGGGGGGTGGCGGGCTCCGCAGCAGGCGCTGGGGGCCGGGTCTGGCTGGCTGGCAGAGCCGTGCCCCGCTCGGCGTTCCTGCCGCGCGCCAGCTACCACAGCAGCACAGGTTGCGCTGGTAAATACGTTGCCAAGAGACCGGGGGTAGCAGCTGGCTCAGAACAAGCCGCTCTTCCCTCCTTCTCCGCTCCCCTCGCCCAATTCTTCCCCAGCTTGTGGCAGGGGAGGAGATAACGGGACCCAGGCAGCCCTGCCCCCCCTCACCTGCCAGCCTCTAGGTCACGTTGTCCTACCGGGCGAAGGAGGAAAGTGCAGTCGGCAGCTAAGAGGGACCAGCCCCGGGGCACAAAACTTGGCACTCTCCTAGCACCTTCCCCTATCTCGAAAAGAGAAAAGCTTCACCTTGCCTTGGTCTTGCCCAAGATGGTAGGTGGTGCCAATCACAGGGGAAACTACCAGAGTCTTCCTCACCTTTCCTGGATGCACCCCCCGCCGTGGGCAAAAAAACCACCCCCTGCAAGGGTTTGGTGAGAGGTGGCGACAGGTGAAACTCATCAGATGAATTGCAGGTTGATTGTTGCAGCAGTATCCGCTAAGACACGTGTGCGATTCTTCCCCCGGAGCCAGTGAGTTTGTTTGGTTTTAATAATCTTGAGCCCCCAGGGGCGAAGAGCAATGAAGAAGCTGCTGTAGATTAACCTGCTAAATTTGATCTGAAGCCACTGTGATGTTAAAGGGCAAGTTTCATTCTAAATAAGCAAGAGCGGAGAGGAGACAATTAAGCTGTTATATATTTTACAACCGAGTGTATTAAAGTTGCAATCTAGGAACCAGGGAATTAAGCCTACAATTCTTGTCTGAACCCATGTAAGCTAGGAAATAGATTGGGGGGAATTAGGGGAGGGGCACATTTCCTTTCCCTGTTGGAACATATCCATTGTGTTTAGGCAGCACACACAATATACAACATAAAATCATCCACGGTTTGGGATACAGCTACTGCGAATGGAGTTATTAATGGAGCTGGAGAATTCTTGTATTTTGCAGTAATAAAGTAGCTTGCATCCTAAAATCTCAACGAGCTTCAGGAACGATTAGTGCACTGTAATGGTCTTGCCTCTCAATTAAAATTTAGAATACTGACTAAGGTGCTTCAAAGATGCCTCAAGGTGTAGCGTAATAAATCCATGAGTTTGAGCGCATATTCATGTAGTACTGTCTCATGGATAAAAAAGGGAACGTTTAAAAAGAATCCCTTGACCCACTTATTCAAGTCTAGAATGACAAGGTAGAACAAGTGTGTCAAGGAATACTTAGGAGACGACTAAACCCTTGATTTGCACTTACCAGTTAACCCTCCTTACAGAAATTCCTGATGAAATGTTTGAATGGAAAGTAGTTTATTATACTTGCGCATATTCCTCATCTAAATAATCTCTAAACCACGTGAGATCCATTCTATAGAGCCTGATGCAACATTATTCCTATTTATGTCCAGGTTATTTAATGCAATTCATGAAAGTGGAGAGTTGCTGCACAGCATGTTTAATGCCATGATAATGTTAGAAAGGCTGGGTCAGCAAATGCAAAATAATGCTAATATCGCTATTAAATGTAGATTGGGAACTAATAGCTAAATACTTTTTATGAGTTTAGGAAGCCTAATGCCCTCTGTTATACAATCTGATCAAGTTGGTTTCAAAAAGTGAAAGATATCAAGTGGATAATTTGAAGGGATATTTCTCTTCCTAAGAGCTGCAAATATTCAAAGATTTAGTTACCTAACAATTGGGTTCAATTCCTCTGAATTATATTTCTTCTTGAGTAGCTTCAGTGAAATGCATCAGCACTCAAGTCAATAGGGTTGGCCAATTTAGAGATGTCCTAATAAGCAAATGCATAATCTTATATGCTTGCAATAAGCAGACATAATATTGTAAAAAGTTAAAATATTAATTTATCTTTTACGAGACAGCTCTACACTTCATCTCCTGTGATGTTTCCTCTGGCTCCTGAACCTTTGGCCATAGCTATTAGAAAGCAAATTACCAAAATCAGGGAATATGGTTAGCCAGTGGAAGATCTAATACCTTCTTGTATGTGGATGATTTTTCTTCACATTAATTCACAAGTGAATTTGTCCATTCTATCCTAAATGTCTTAGAACCCACAAAGAAATGTGGACTGTCTCTGGTCATAAGGTTAAGCAAGACAGAAAACTACTGCTCAAGATAGGATTGAAGGAAGCTGGCGTTCTCTCTCTCTCTCTCTCTCTCTCTCTCTCGTGGGGAGGAGGAGGTGGAATAAGAGTCTATGACAGGATTTATGGATACAGAAGTACTTCAATAACCAGAACTCTAAACTATAGGCAGTTGAGAAGACAGTCCTTCAGTGCTTGAAAGCGCAAATGAGGTTCTTTCACCAGTTTTGTTACCCAGACAGAGACATTTATTTAGTGTAGTGTAGCTTGGTTTAAGAGAGGGTGAATGTTCTGACTTGGAGTAGTGGCGTTGACAGGCTGACTTACAAGATGGGGACATATTCTGTGGTCTTTGGCATAAAGATTGAAATCAAAACAAAATCAAGCTACAAAAGAATTGAACCATAAGTAAAGCTGCGAGTTTGTCACAGAAGTCACAGATTCCATGACTTCTTTTGCAGTGGCCAGTACAGCTAGCCCGGGGGCCACCTGAGGAGCTCGGGCAGCCGCTGGGCCAGCCACACCAGCTGCTGCTGGGGCAGTCCTCCCCGCCAGCAGCAGCAAAAGTTTGGGTGCATGGGGAGGGAGTGAGGGCTCTGGGCACCACTTCCTTTGGAGGCTCCTTGGAAGTGGCGACATCCCCCTCCCTCAGCTCCTAGCTCTGCGTGCTGCCTCCACCTGCAGGCACTGCGCCCCGCAGCTCCCATGGGCCACGGTTCCCGGCCAAGGGGAGCTGTGGAGCTGGCGTTTGGGGCAGAGGCCATGCACGAAGCTAGGAGCTGAGGGAGGGACATGTCACTTCTGGGGAGCCACGGGGAGTTGAGTAGGGATAGGGTGACCAGATGTCCCAATTTTATAGTGACAGTCCTGATATTTGGGGCTTTTTCTTATATAGGCACCTATTACTCCTCAGCCCCTGTCCCGATTTTTCACATTTGCTATCTGGTCACCCTAAGTAGGGAGCCTGTAGGGACAGAATTTTATAATTGTACTATAAGAATTGATGTAAACCTATGTAAACTTTGATTTCACTCTGCCAGACACCCTTTTTGAATAACAGAAAGGAATGACCGTCTGAGACTGGGATCCTGTTTCCCATATGTATTATAATGAGGACCTATTATAAAGTTTAGTTAGTAAAAGACAGGATTTGTATTGTGTCTATAATAAATAGATTAGAGAAATGTTGAGGGCTTGAAGCCAATGTGAATCATTTCAGTTATAAGATTTAGCAAGGCTTGATTTACAATGTATTCTGCTGAATATAAAATACTGCTGTCTGTATACCTTTGAAGGTTTCTGTAAGAGATTGTTTGTGTGAATGAGGAATGCATGCATCAGTTAAAGATAAGGTGTGAAAGCCATCACAAATGTCTAGATGGTCAAGAAAAAGGTGAGAGACTTGGAAACACCAGGAGACAATCAGAAAACATCCATTGTATCCGATGCTAAACATGTTAGCAGCATTGACGGCCTCAGAGGTGAGGCAACCACCCCCGAAGGCAAGACAAGAAATAGGATAACCATCAAATGATAACAGTGGAAAACCTCAAGATTACCACCACTTAAGGACTAGTGATTACAGGATGACATTGCAAAATGCATGGACCCAAATGGGAATTTACAACTATAAAGATGGGGTGTTTTGCCATGAAACTCTGGGTTCAGTCCTCCAAGCCTTGGAGTATCAGATCGCGACCAACAGAGCACAGCTCCTTACTCACGCTCAGTCTAACTGGCCAATAGATTGACTTGAGCTACAACAAACTGGTAACGATAAAGAGAGAGAGAGAGAGAAAGAGAGAGAGAGAGAGACTGAAAAGCATATGCTAACTGTTGTATTCTCAATAAATACGCGTATTTGCCTTCTCTCTTATAAAAGATCCCGTGTGCTTTGTATAACAGCCTGCCAGCCCTGCTCCCTCCCAAGCACCCATGGTGCCCCTCCAGGCTGCCACCCCGCCCCCCCACGAGCACCTGCGGCATCCCCAAGCCACCCCCCCCCCCACCCCGAGCATCTGCGGCAGCTCCTGGGCCACTCCCCATGAGCACCCAGGCCACCCCTCCCCAAGATTTAGTCGGGGGTATTTATAGTACAAGTAACAGACAGGTCAGGGGCCATGAATTTTTGTTTACTGCTGGTGACCTGTCCATGACTTTTACTAAAAATATCCGTGATTAAAAATGTAGCCTTTACCATAAGCCAAGTAGAATTTATCTTTCATTGTGCATGTAATATGTGGAGTGAGTCATAAGAATAATGGCATCAGAAGGCAGGATTTTGTGAATGGCCAAAGTCTAATTTATATATAACATACAAATACTTAAGATGGTGTTGGTTTCTCTTCAGCTCTTATTAAGGATGCAAAGTCAAGCACTAAAAAGAAAATACCAAAATTGCCTTTGTGACCATAATTCAGCTCCCTTGTGTATATGCACTATGGTACTGTCTTTAATTACATAATCACATTCTATTTTTTCCACCTATATGGCTGCTTCAGAATGATGTAAGACTCATTAGGACTGAGAAGGATGTGCAATGGAGACAGAACGTTAAGAGAGTTTAACAAGCTCTATTGCACATGCTCAAACAGTGGTTTTCTGAAGCTTGTAATTTAGCAAAATCTGGATGAATTTTCACAGTGACAACAAAAGCCACCTCTCTCACCACTGAACTGTCTGTGAAAACACATTTCAAGTTTTGCTGAAAACCCTTAAGGAGCTAGAACTCTTAAAAAAACTGGAAAGATTGGTTAAGGTTGCTAAAACTACCTAGTTTTCACTTCGTTCATGGTCAGAAAGTGCTGCATAATTTTTTGCTAAAACTTTAAAAAGCAACATTAAAACAGAGGGCAAGACCATAGCTAGACAATTTCAGCTCAAACAATTAAAATTAAAATTTAGCAAAGATATAAGCAATAGAAGATAACAGGTTATAATGGGAATTGTTAGACAACCATAATATTTAGGATCTTTTATTTAATTGATATTATCTTGTCTTTCTCCCCCTGCATATACCTTTTAGATAAAGCTATTAGATTATGTAAATGAATAACTTCCCTGTCAAAAATCAGCTGTATGGCCTCTGTTGCATTCAATCTGAATAGAACCTGTTATTCCCAAACAAAATCATTAAGGTTGTAAATATGTATCATTAACAAAGGAAAAGTGTAATAAAATGCTGTAGTTTGTTTTTTTATTTCAAAAATAATTGAGTGCCAGGACATTGAAAGTTAAGATTACACTTTAAAAAAATCTCAATGTATATTAAAAGAAGCCTCAAAGTATAACAGACAACGTCACCTTTGCTCTTATATTCTTCCCCATATCCTCCAAAATCAGTCTTTAAATTGTAAACTCTTTGGAGCATAGACAGATGATCATTTATTATATGGTTTGTACAATGCATTGTACAATAGGGGCCAATTTGGTTGTGGTTTTAAGATACAATGCAAGTGTTAATAACTTCTACATACAATTCATTTTCAACATTTGCAATGTGAACCACATATACACTCTAGATTGTAATATACTCAATTTATTATTTTTATAGGCATCACTGTGACAGAATATATAGAATATGTCTTGTAGTAAGAGGGTCAACACTCTTCTCCTGAGCAGAGGAAAGACCACATCTGCATGCCCCAAGTGCAGGAATTGTCAAGAAATCTGTCCATGAAAGAGATATGGTTACTTTGGGCTACAGCAAGTTAGATAATTACCTCAACACATTGTTGATCTGATTCTCCTTTACCACTAATCTAAACTCTTTACTCAATCCCCTCTCTCGTTCCATCTATTTCTTCATTCCATAATCACTTTTTTCATTATTGTCTCCCCTCCAGTACTCATTTTCACCCTGCCACTATGGAGAAGAGGACACCAACCAGGCATCAAGTACTGGTTGGATCCACTTCCCCTAGGGAACAGCAGTGGTGGCATGTTCATATGCCACTTACATTATATTCACATAAATTACATATACTTTTACTCCATGTTAGTTAGGAAGACTTTGGAACTCTTAGTTTAAATCTCCAACTGTCAGAAGGTTTGTTTTGACAGGGTTATATTACAACAGTCAGTCACAATTCAAGACTCACTGCACTGTTGTTTCCATACCTGCCTGTGTGTCTCCTAATCTGCTCACCACCTCGATCACAAGTTATCCTCTATTTCACCTTCCCTTGCCAGGAGAGTACATAAATACCTGAACTCTTGTAGTTCAGGTACACATCAAATACCAATCCAATTCCCACTTCATCATCCTAATACTACTTGATTATGCCAAGCACTGTAAGTTTTGCAGCTCTTTTAGTCTTTTACCAGGAGCAAAGTGGTTAGTAGTGCCCCGAATATGGAAGGCACTATATACAACTAAAACTGCAAGACTAGAACCTCTCCTGCACTTTTAATGTAACCAGGAATGAACTATATTGTTGAAGGAATCTATTATTCCCATATTCAAGTTGCAAAGAACAACTTCATACAGCTGTTCTTTTCCCTTCATTACACAGAATCCCTGTAAAAAATCATTCCTACGTAGAGATAAACAACCCACATTAAAGAGAAGGAAGCAGTCTAAGTTTAATTATGCTTTTCCCCCCAAAACTACTATGTTAAATGTAGGAAGCAACAGTTTAGCTAGTGCCTTTCATTTTTAATGCATATTACAGAGTTCATTTGCTTCATCTTATGGGAAATGTTTACTTTTCATTATAAAATAGAATCAATAACAAAGCTTGGTAGAGTTTTATAGCACTTCAAACTTACCCTACGCATCTTTCTTTGTAGGTTCTGTTTCTCCACTGTCTATCAGGTGTAAATGACTACACAAGATGCATGGCAGTGGAGAAATGATCACGTTCTGTCTGACACACACTGCCACATAAACAAATAGCAAGGGGCTAGAGTGCTGGAAATGGTACCATTACTAAAAATGTAGAATTAGCTAACAGAGTCTGGAAGCTAGTGAATTTTAGCTTAACTTGGTATGTATTTCTGAGTTTTTGACTCAATACCAAACCTACTTTGAGGCTCAGAACTGATACTGCCATTGACTGTACTGCCTGTAAATCTCTTCTCTTTTTCCTCCAAGAAGCTTTCAAAATGAATTGATTTTTGCAGTGTTGCCAGAAATGGTGGACAGATGTAATATGCACACTTAAATGTACTTGAGAAAAAATTACTCTGTTAAAAGAGAAACCTAAAAGAGAAACAACCGATTTTTTTATTTTTCCCCTTCATTGATGAAAGGTTGCCATAAGGGTGCTGAAGTTTTTCCATAGTTTTATCTTAAAGCTCCTCTTTCAAGGCCTTAATCTCACTGCCATCATTCTTCCATTTGAGAAAGATTAGCTGCTATTCCCTAAACATATGAGAGCTTTTCTTAGTTGCCAGATGTGCCACTGTTCACTGATCCAAAAGACTGAATGCAATCTCTCCCCAACACTTCCAATCACTTCTTGCCTGGGAAGCAAGGGACTGGAAATCAAAGTCAAGTCTGTCACTAAGCTATTAGGATAGCCTTAGATTTTTCATTGTCTTGAAAACCATCACAATGGTTAGCTCAGTCAGAGGACACAGAACAAGACCAGTACAATAAAAAATTGTCCAGAAAATTGTGCACTGTGAATTAGATACACTGGTCATTGTGAAGAAGTGGGAATTTATCAAAATTACGGTATCTAAGTTACAGCAACTACCTCCTATGCTAAGCACAGTACTACAGTATTTCTAATGACATGGGGTGGTAAATATTGATTTTTAAACAGTGACAAGTAATATAACATCTTTTCGTGTAATATTACTCCAAGTGGAGAAAGGACTCATCCATGATAGTACTATAAGTTTTTAAGTTAATGCCTATCTTTCCTTGATTGCTTTCATAATACGTATACATATATATATAATTATATTTTTGGGTTTTTTTAAATACACTAGGTAGATGAAAGATAATGGACCACCACATTAATCTCTGGTGTAACCATTAACATCAGTGAAACTACAGGAGAGATAAATTTGGCCCTATATAAAACTTTGTCACCATCTATCAAAAATGCTTCTCTACTAATGTCAAAGGCATCAGTGCTACACCTGTGACTCTTATTATGTGGAAGTCTTTGCATGCACTGAAAATTGCTTACATGTCACTGTTAATAAAACATCACATTTTTATGGTCATTGAACAGTGAAGTAAAAGGTATTTACTGTTCCTTTATATTAAAGCACAAAGGGTTAAATTCACAAGAGAGACTTATACACAGCATTTTCAATGCCTAATTTTTAGGCATCCTGCTGCCTAGCAAGTCCAAAGCCCCAAGCTAGTCTCCCTATACAATGCATGGGTAAACTTGGGGCACCTAAGAATGTAATCCACAAAAGCCAGCAAGCTGATCAGGGAACTGCCTAAACTAGATAATATGAAATTCTGAGGAGAAGGGTGGGTCCTATGCCATACCTCTCAAAGGGACTTCAATGCCTAAGTCGGGAATGGAGGGAGGCACCATCCTCTACTTGGAATTCACAGTTGTGCACCCTCATCTATAGTAAGAACATAAGAACGGCCATCCTGAGCTAGACCAAAGGTCCATCTAGCCCAGGATCCTGTCTTCCAACAGTGGCCAATGCCAGGTGCCCCAGAGGGAATGAACAGAACAGGTAATCATCAAGTGATCCATCCCCTGTTGCCCATTCCCAGCTTCTGGCAAACAGAGGCTAGGGACACCATCCCTGCCCATCCTGGCTAATAGCCATTGATGGACCTATCCTCCATGAATTTATCTAGTTCTTTTTTGAACCCTGTTATAGTCGTGGTCTTCACAACATCCTCTGGCAAAGAGTTCCACAGATTATTCACACAATGCACAGTCAAATACTTCCTTTTGTTTGTTTTAAACCTGCTGCCTATTAATTTCTTATGGTGGCCCCTAGTTCTTGTGTTATGAGAAAGGAGTAAATAACACTTCCTTATTTACTTTTCCACACCAGCCATGATTTTATAGATCTCTATCATATCCCCCCTTAGTCATCTCTTTTGCAAGATGAAAAGTCCCAATCTTATTAATCTCTCCTCATACGGAAGCTGTTCCGTACCCCTAATCATTTTTGTTGACCTTTTCTGAACCTTTTCCAATTCCAATATATCTTTTTTGAGATGAGGTGACCAGATCTACATGCAGCATTCAAGATGTGGGCATACCATGGATTTATATAGAGGCAATATGATATTTTCTGTTTCATCTGTTCCTTTCTTAATGACTTCCAACGTTCTGTTCACTTTTTTGACTGCCGCTGCACATTGAGTGGATGTTTTCAGAGAACTATCCACAATGACTCCAAGATCTCTTTCTTGAGTGGTAACAGCTAATTTAGACCCCATCATGTTATATGTATAGATGGAATTATGTTTTCCAGTGTGCATTACTTTGCATTTATCAACATTGAATTTCATATGCCACTTTGTTGCCCAGTTAGGTGCCTTTGCCCTTTCTCACAGAGAGCTGAGAAGGAAAATACACCCCCTTATAACTTTTAACCCAATGGTTAGAACACTCATTAAGACATGGGAGACCTGGATTCAATTCCCTCCTCTGCTTAAGGTGGAGAAAGGACTTGAGTCCATCATCTCCTAGGAGGTTTCCAAATCACTGGGCTATGAGATATTCTGGAGTATGGTGTTCTCAGTTTCTCCTGCTGGAGCTGTTCCTCTGTATCTAAAAATTTAAATATGCATTTGAGCCAAGAGACTTGACCTTAGGTTGCTTGTATCACAGGGGAGTGTGCTAACCACTGGGCCATAGAGTCATTCTCACTTACTCTCTGGCCCAATTACTATTCAATTATTTGTACACAGTGGCACAGTTTCAACAGGAGAGTGAGAAATTCATGCCCCAGAATTTCCTGTAACCTAATGGTTTATGACCCTCTCCTAGCATGGGGGAAATCCAAGTTCAAATCCCTGCCACAAATCAGGTAGAGGGGGGGAATTAAACCTGAGTGCTACATTCTGGGTGAGTACTCTAACTACTGGGCTAAAAGTTATGAGAAGGGAGGGATGCACCACCACTTCCTTCCCCCACTGTTTTGTGTGGGATCCAATCAAGTTGGCAGTCACAAAAATCCACCTACCAAATTGGGCCCTGCAGGGAAGATAGGTGGGGAATGTCTAGTTTGAAGATGCTGCTGGGGCTTAGATGTGAGTTAGGTGCCTAGACTGAGGCAGTTGTGCACATGCTCATTAGCACATTTGTAGGCATCTAGGGGACTTTATCAATAGTAGGTACCTACAGATTTAGGTGGCAGTTGAGTGGTGGTTTTGGGGAATCTAAATTTTGGATATATACACCGGAAGTGGCAGTTAGGCACCTAAATCCCTTTGTGGATCGCCCCTAGCATTTGTATGTGAAAAATATACATTTAATGAAGGGGCTAAAGTGTAGTCGTGATTCAATGCTTACATCTAATAGGAAGTAATGTATAAGCAAGGCTTTGGAAAAACATTACATTTTCTCTTTGCCAAAGGTTATAATTTGCACATTTAAGCCATTTAAAAAAAATTGACATCTTTATGGTTTTGCTAAAAGAGTAGCTGAGATTTAGGATGATTATGATCTGTCACTATATTGGCCATAGTCATGGTGACCATGGTTCTCCCCTTTTTTCCTTTCTATGAGTGTGTGGGTCATAATTAATACAAATATTCTATTAGATACATTCATAATATGCTGAAAAATATATACATATGGAAAAAGACAGCACATTTTGTTTTTCTATTCATGGTGAAATTTCTATTATCCTAATTCAGGAAGGCATCTCCATTAAAACAAGGTGTTTAAACATATATGCAAGTCCTACACGTTCAATAATGCGTTTCTGACTATACATGGACTTAAGCATGTTCTTAAATGTTGTCTTGAATTGGTCCTCCTATTAAAAATATGCACTGTATCTAGATATTGTGTTTATAGTAAAATAATACACACCTCAATTATTTCTTACTATAAATATATAATTACTCACAACATGGGTAAATATTTCCTTTACAGTAACAGTGTTTATATTAAATATAAAAACATTCACAGACTGTTCAAACTCCAGCATTTTTGAAGACTGTTGAGGTGACTGAATCAGTCTGATTTTGAGCGAGTTTTTTAACAGACCCATATATTCCACAGAACAAAAGAAAAGGGGAGGACCCACTGGGCTAGTTCCACTTCCCTCTTGCAGTCAGACCAGCCCGTGTGCAATTCTGCTTGAAGCCCTGGACGTCAATTCTCATAGAAGCCAACTATTCTCATGTAGCCTGTGAAAAACCTGAGAGTTTTCAGGCCATCTTCCCTCCAGTTCACATGCTCCATGCGCCTCCTGTCCCTTCCTCCAGACTTGGCTAGCAAGCACATGCCATCCTGCTATTGACTGGGCCCCCAACAGCAGCATGTTTATCTCTCCGTTCATAGGGTCAGAGCCAGGAAAGGAATGTTATGCTGGTTTTAGATAGGAACATGCTGTGCTGAGTGACTGTTCCTCAATTCCTCCACCATGAACACTGTTGCTTTTGGGCACACATTGCAGCCACAGAGGGTGTCTACACTGCAATTAAACACCTGCAGCTGGCCCATGTCAGCTGCCTGGGGCTCACAAGGCTTGGTTTTAGGGGCTATTTAATTGTGATGTAGATCTTCAGGCATGAGCTGGACCCCAAGCTCTGGGACCATTAAGAGTCTAAAGGAAATACTCCCAAGGGAGAATATTACTGTATAGCCATCTTTCACCTCTGCACACCACATTTATGTGGCACTGCACTGATTTTCCTACATCCATACACTATTACTAGGAGAGGAACACAGAAGTCTGGTTACAATACATTTTACTTGGGTAAATAACAGTAGGCTATAATATTTTTCTTACTACTGTGTTTGGTAATATTTTATTTATGCAATCTTAGTTTTGCTGCATTATAGAATGTCTTGTAGAGTATTCAAATTAGTACATTTTTTAAAATGCTGAGGTCTTAAGACCATCAGTCACTTTACTGGTATCAAGAGCTTCATTCCAAGCTTGTACTCAAACTATGGCATCTGTTATGGTAAACTTCTGCTTCAGGCTTCATTATATACACAAAGTAATGCAAATATTTCATAATCTCTGCTAAGACCATCATCTGTTGTTGCTTACATATAAGAGATGAAAAACTGAGATGAATTCTACAACATATGTTTAAATATTGATGAGGCATGAATCTTAAGGTATTTATCTGAAATTCCAAATGGTTTAACATTCAGGTGCTTAGTGAATTCCTTGGTCTGGACATTAAGACAGAACTATCATGACACTAGTTCTTTCTGGGAAAATTTTCAGAGCTTTGTGTAATGAGAGAGCTGCTGAAAATGTACAAGTATTCATTGTGTACACAAAACATCACTGCAGAAGTACTTTGGGTAATGGATTTTATTGCATGATTGATTTTGATTTTCTAACAACATCATCTGATTTTTTATGTATTTTATAAATATAATTGTGTGAACAAGATTATACCAAGCAGCTTCTCCTTACCCACATTCCAAAAAAATATGCATATTCAAACACTGCATAGCCTTCATCATAATCCTCCCTGCCCCAAAAGCTAGATAGACTTTCTAAGGCACCTTGAAGGCCAGCAAGTTTGGGGTATTTTAAAACATGTGAGGGGAAGAGTAAATTCTAAAGTTAAAGGCCCCTGTTGAAAGATACCCTAATGACAGGCCCACTCTTTTAACCTGAAATGACTCCAGCTTGAATGTCTTTGGGCAGGAAGAGAGACTGTTTCTCTAGTAGGCAAATTCCAACCCATTTAGGGTTTTAAAAGTCAATACCAACACCTTAAACTCTACACAAAAACCAATAAGAGCCAGCACAGATCACTGATTGCTGATGTCACATGCTGCCAGTGAAATACGCTACATAAAAGGAATAGTCAACCTGAAAAACCATATTTCCAGGTGCAAATTCTACACCTACTATTGTTATAATTAACCCTTGAGGTTACTATAACAAATAGATTAGATGGAAAATAGTTTCAGGTTGTTCACACTGAACATTTGACTGCACTTTGTGTCTAACGCATTACATCGTTTTATCAATAGTGCATTACTCCACCTGTTTCATACTACTAACATAATGATGCCACACTCATGTAGTGCTCTGGGATAGTTCAGTATGCACTTTCCCTCCTCCCACTAGTAACAGCTGCAGCAAAACTGAAATTCAGGAGGCAGCAGGCAGGCATGTGCCCAGAGTGTAATAGTAGAGTTGAACCTGAGCAGGTTTAGTGCTGGTTTACAAATTCAATGGGACTGCTCACATGCTTAATTTTAAATAAGTGACTTAGTGTTTGTAAGACTGGGGCCTATATCCCCTTTCCTATGTCTAATCCCAGCCCAAATACTGGATCAGGAATGTGACCAGCTGGGCCAAGAGCCACTTGGGATAGGCCCATGGCCATTATGGTGACCTTGAAATCCTGAACTCAGAAGAATCATTGTCCACATGGATGCTGAGGTTGCCAGTGCTGTTGGAATATACAATTACCCAGGCTGCATACACAAAAGCAATTCTGTGCACAGGAAAATAAAAATTCAAGTTATGACTTCACATGCATTGTGTGAAACTTCTCTCAGTGAGAGAGCTTTGAAAATTTGCCCCATATGAAGACACATACTACCCACCCACATTTACAGGCGGGGGAACTTGATGGGCTAGCAGTGAAAGGGGGACAGTCCCAATGGGAAAGGAGGGAGATACTCACCAAGGGACAATAGGTAGTTCTTTGGCACCCATTGGACAGCTGGGGGAGAGAGATGCTGATTGGCCAGCATTTCCTAGCTCTCAGGATTTAGCCCAGCACAGGGGCCATGTAGAGCCTCTTTCAGCACTGTTCCAGCAGCCCACCTTACGCACCCAATATAGCAATAGGAACAGGGCCAGTGCAAGGAAGTTTTGCGCCCTAGGCAAAACTTCTTTGCACCAGTTCTGTGCCACCCGCCGCCCCCGCCCCCCGCACGGCAACTCCCCACCCCCCGCGGGCCAGCAGCTCAACCCCCCGCCCACGGCAGCCCCCCCACCGCCCGCAGCAGTCTCCACAGCTCCCAGCTCAGCCACAGAGCCAGCAAGCAGGAGGCAACCACGGTGAGCCGCCCCCCCCAGCAGCTCAGCTGCGGAGCTGGTACGCAGGAGGCAGCCGCAGCGAGCTGCCCTAGGCGACTGCCTAGGGTTGCTTAGTGGGCACGCTGGCCCTGAATGGGAACCCAGTTTGACAGATGCTGCGGGTCAAGCCGATCACCTGTTTAGAGGGTCAGGAAGGAATTTTTTTCTCCAATGGGACAATTGGCAGAGAGCTAGGTAATTTTTTGCCTTCCTCACAGCACCTTCAAGCCACAGTGGGTTGAGTAGGAATGGGCTTAGTATCTAACTCAAGTACTGGGATGGAGTTGTTTATTCCTCTCAATTTATAGCCAGTTTCCAAGTGTGGTTACGAGACTAAAATGAATAGTACCCAGAGGAAGAGACCAGGGATTTGGGTGTTGGGCCTTGCGCTCTGTGACAGGGTTGGGACTCACCACCCAGCACCTCCTGCTGGTTGTCACCGGGAATTAGCTCAGTCCAGTGGAGCGCCCTCTCCTGGTGGTGTCCCGCCCATTGTCTCGCCCTAGGTTGACATCTGAGCCCACGTCGCTCTCCAGCTTGCAGCGTTCTCTTCGGGACCACTGCCCTCTGGCAGTGCCCCTTAGTCCATCCACACCCCCTTCTGGGGGAAGGAGGGGTTGATCAGCAGTCTCTCTGCACCCCAGTCACCATGTCCAACCACACCCCCAAAGTCTAATCCCTCTTGTCAGAGATCTGGTGTAGTCTGTAGTGGCCGCTCCCTATGGACAATGGCTGGGTGCACTGCACAGGGGGAGAAGCGGGGGGACCCAGGCCCGCCCTCTATTCTGGGTCCTGACCCAGGGACCCTCTGATGGCAGCCTCGCTGTCCTCCTTCGCTCCCCTCGTCTGTCCACTTCCCTGGGCCACTTCCCCTATGGCCCCTTGCACCCGCTAGGCCCTTCCATTCAGGGCCTGCAGCCTGGCAGGCTACAGCTCCCTTCTGCTCCCCAAGCCTGCCCAGCACTGTGCTGTCCATGGTGCTAGTCTCCCCGCTCTGGAGACTGATCTTCCCCTGTCAAAGGCCTGGGACAGACTGGCTACTCCTTTCCTGGGCAGCCTTTATATAGGGCTGAGCCCGGCTCTGATTGGCCGCCTCCTGCTCAGCCCTGATTGGCTCTTTAACAGGCCCTCTCTGATTGGCTGCCACCTTGCGCAGCCTCTCTGGCCTGTCTTAGCCCACTCTTGCAGGGGAGTGGGGCACCCGCCCCACCACAGGCTCATTGATGGGGTCTGACCTTGTGGCCCAAGCTCCCCACCCAGCTGCACCCTCTTAAGGGGGAGGTGCTAGGACCAAAAGAAATCTGAGTCCTGGTGGGTAGGCTGAGGAGAGCTTACCCTGCGTTATGGGTTATATGGGAAGGAGCCTTGTAATCGTGGCACCCGTAATGAGTTATGTGGTAAGGAGCTCTGTAACCCCTGCACTGGAACCAATTAAATTCCTGGTAGAGGGGAGTAGGGTGATGGGCAGATAGTGTCCTTCTCCTTTGTTGAAGTTTAATAAAAGTTGTGGCCTGCCAATTGTGGAAGTCGGTAGAGGGAATTTGGATGCAGGCCTCTATATGAACAAGAGTCAGGCTAACTCTAGCTGTAATAATGCGAGATTTGTAGAAGCAGGGCTCATGTCAGAAGCGGGTGAAAAGGCAGCAGAGTAGAGTCAGCGTGACCCAATCTTGAGATAGCTATATTTTGAGAACAGAAGTGAGAAAATATGGGCAAGACATAATATAAACAAACTGTTGATCATTACTGTATGTAACAAAAAGTATAAATACTTGCCTTAATTGTTTATCTTTTGAGAGACCTGCCTAGGAGGGGGAAACCCTGTGTCCTAGTGCACTCTCTCCCTCTGTGCAATTGCTTGAGTTAATAAAATGTATCTGCCTTGCTGCACCGAAAGAAAGAGTGAGAACTCTGTTTTTCTCCGACACATTTAATTCCATGCATGTGTCTGTCCTCATTTTGTCCCTGTGTCCACATCGATATCCTATGGTGCATTTTGGTAAAACTCACTCTGAAATATTTATATTCCTTCCTTCTTACATATCTTGTAAGTTAGTGGTTCTCAAACTGTAGTCTGGAGAATACTTGCTATTTGTGAGCGGTGGCTTGAGATGTAGTAGGTGCTGGTTCTCTTATTTTCCAGCTGCTGACTCACATGAATGACATACAAACATAGATTAAATATTTTACCTATATTAGTTTTTCATGTATCCAATTGCTACAGGGATATTACACAATTGTAAATGGGTGGAAAGGTGGTCCATGAGAATTACTTTAAGTTGCAAAGCACACTGTGAAAAGACAAATTTTCTAAAGCAAATTTTCCCATCCATTTTTCTTATTAATTCCAACATAGAAATGTTTTTCTTTCTTCTTTAAAAAAAAAGCTCAATCTCTCTCAAAAATTTCATTCTTTAAAAAGAAATCCTTAGAGAGCTGTTGTGACTTTTCACTGTTGCTATTAAGATCAGAACATGCCTAATGAGAAAATTACTAACATTATACACTTTCCTTCCTGCATAAAAATCTTGTTGAAATAGGAGGAAAACATGTTTGTATGAATCTAATATTAGTATCATAAGGGACCCTCCTTCATCCTCTTTTTCATTGGGGTTTAATTATGGAAGTTAAACTCTCTCACATGATCAGGATCAGAAATACTTAAGGGAGAACTTTCCAGTGCTAATAATTTTCACAGGGGCCCTGCACTGTTGTTGTTGATTCTTTTATAGTCTTGACTTCCAGAATTGACAATCAGGTGACACTGGTACAGATAAATTTTTCATGGAGATCACCTTCTTTCTAGAATAAATTTTCAAGAGGGATACGCTCACATCTTTATGCAAATTCTTGGTTCTGTGGAGATACCATAAGCATCCTGCTGTCCTTCTCTCTTAATCAAACCAAAAGATTTCCTAATGCAATAAAAACATTTTGCTGTACATCTATAAAAATAAATTATACTATTAAACAGTTTAATTTAATTAAATCATATCCAAACACTATATAGTGGTATCTGCTATATGCAGAATGTTTTTTTTTTTACTTCAAACACAGTATCTGCTACCGATACCGAGTATCAGAAATATCAAAGACTGCTTTACATTTTGAAAAATAAAAGTGAATAATCTTCAGTTGTTTTTACTGAGGATGATCATTCACTTTTCAGTAAATCAGACAATTTGGAAAAACTAAACAAAACAGAAGTAAAAAAACACTCTCTGAACTGGCTCATTTAAAAGTCTCTAGCATATCAGAATTCAGGCAATTGCCAAAAAGTAATCAATTAAAAAATATCCTGAGAGTAGCAGTAAATTTTACTTTGCAAAAGAAACCATGCACTAAGAAAATCTTGATGGTAAACAAACATGAAGCTGTAGCAGCAGGTTTTTCAATCAAAATGTTATGGATTAAGCCTTATATTAAATTAGGTATATGGCATATCTCCAAAAAGGACCACATATGTGGAGTTTAATGTAGCCGTTTTACATACACCCACATCATATATCATTTGAAATCTTGTTTTATCTATGTTTAGATGAGGTACAATGTGGAGCTGTCAAGTGGTGCAGTAGGTGAGGTGTAACAAGGGTACCCAAAATGAGAAAGTCTTTTTTTTTTTTTGCACAGTTCCAGAAACACTAACGTGATGATCACTACAGTTTTAACTGTTTAATTTAATACCACATTAAGGGGTCGAAATTGTCATCCGGTAGCTTTGACCAAAAATGCATTAAAAGATGTTTATTGGTTTTGCATGGACAAGATTTTCTTTTTTAAAAGAAAAATTGACGCTATTAAGCATCTGGCAAAAATGGCAGACAGCAGCATTTTGCAATATACCAACATGAAATGTTTTCACATTGCACATTCTTAATGTCAAGAGTCTCTACTTTATATAGCAGCTGTTGGTGAAGAACAAATGGAGGGATTCGTAAGACATGCACTTGATTCTGATGGGACACATAGCTTCTCCAGCCCAATCAAGAAATCTAGCATCAAAATATTTGCTGACATGGCCACGATGACCAAATTTAGGTCTGGCAAGGGAGGGACTATCCCAGCAGCTATCAGTCTGGAAACTGTCCTTCACAACACGCAGAGATGACGTTTCAGTTGCAAGTGTTCTTAGTCACCAAATAGGACCTGTGCTTATGTCCCTCTTCCATGCTAATGGAACTATGAGAAGAACAGACAAAGCTGAACGCTCAGGCTGAAAGAATCCATGATCTAAGATCATGCAACAAAGAAACCACAGTATAGATCAGAGATGCCATGGCTGTCATACAAATGATGGCTGGAGATAAATTCCATACATTTGAAAAATTGGCTGCTGAGTATTTGAGACAAATCCTTCCAGGACTTGCCAAAGCTAATTCTGTAATCAAAGTATTTGAAAGACTGGACAACAGTAATGCTGTGAAAACTGCAGAAGTGATGGACAGGAACTAAGGTGGGATGCAGGAAATACCAGGTATTTTTGGGTGCCCTGTCCCTCCATGGAAAAAGTTTTTAAATGTGACATCCAACATGCAGTCATTTGTAAAATTCCTCTGTGAATATATGGTTCAAAACGCACCTGAGAGTGTAGGAGCCTAACCAGCACAAACACTCCTCTTTGCTGGAGGCTTTTCCAATGGTGAAGTAGTAGAGTCTATCACCAGTATAGATGGTGAAGAAGTCTAAGACTTGAACAGTATTCAAGAGGAAGCAGACACCAGGGTGCTTCTGCATGCTGTATGTGCCAATATGGCTTTTGGGTCTCTTGGTATCAAAAGAATTAGTAATTAGGTCACTGGATACAGATGTTTTAGTTCTTGCTGTTCACTACTTTCCAAAAATGGAACACGTCAACAACATGTGGATTGAAACAGGCACCATTCGCAGCACAACTGACAAGTGTCACTTCATACCTGTGCACGCAATTTGTGAAGCTGTCGCTCCTGCCTTCTGCAACATACTTCCTGCTGTACATGATTTAACAGAATGTGACTGTATGTCTTCCCTACTTGGTAGTGGGAGGGGAGAGGGGCAGGATTCCTTTTTTAACGTCAAAACAAAGAGGGCTTACTGCTTGAGAGAGCTTGCCAAATTGGGAGAGAGTGACAGAAAAGATGCAGAGCAAAGAAGAAAGACCCACAGAGACCTGAATTGCTTTCACCTCCATCTGGGCATCAAAAAGAACAAGTCACTGGTCAAACTCCCACTATGTGAGGACAGTTTTGAAGAGCATGTCAAAAGAGCAGCTTGGCAAACAAAGATTTGGATATCATTGTTCGTAGGTAAACCAGATATTGGATCACGATTACAACATAGATGGAAAAACGTGGATGATGAACTATTTCCTGCATTCTTCAAGGGCCCACTGGCATCTCAGCTTCTACAAGGCCTTATCTGTGCCTATACCATAGGGGTAACTGCAAAATCATGTCTGTAGTCAGAATAGTCTTCCCTGCAAAGAACAGTGTACGTGCCAAGGCAATGAAGATGGTTGTAACCCACACATTCTCAGAGATCATAATTATGAATAAGATGATAACGATGGTGACTAGAAATGTCACCATCTGTTACCTGCACAATTTAGGACTCTCAGCCTCCTACCTTCTCTTTTGGCTACTCAGGAAGTAAAGGACCCAACTTTACCCCTTCATGGGCTCAGGACTAACACCCCTTTCCAGTGGACTCAGGGCTCTACGGGTCTGTGGGGCCTTTTCCCAGTGAAAGAGCCTTACACCGTAATATCCTTAATCTATATTTATTAATAGTTAATCAACAGAATACACACACTAAGCATACAATGCTCAGCACTTCCAATAAAGCAGACAAACTTTTCTTGATGGCCAATGAAGATTTAGATGGTCCAGGACTCTGGCTTCTGCAGAGTATCTCTGCAGGGTGTTGAGGTCTGGCAGCTCTGATCTTGGGACTGTGTCCCGGAGTTAGGTTCCAAAGAATTCCTTTTTGGACCTCAGTTTATATAATTCAAACTTGGCTCCTACTTAGCTATACCTTAACCAATAATTTTAAACTAAAATATTACAAAACAGCATTTTTTACCAATCCTAGCCCACTACCTTTTACATACAAGAGTTCATTTAAATGTTGTGAAATCCCTTGCACAACTGGCAGAAGCAATTAAAGAACAGGCAGATGCAATCAAAGGTAAACAAACAGGGAAGTATAAATCTTCTCAACCAAAACTGATTTTGCCAGACAGAGTGTTATCTTGCAAAGTTTTCTGTTCTCATCTTAAGGTCTGTCTGTTGATCTGGTCACTCTTGGTGCTTATACTTCCTTAGGGCAGGAATGTTTTCTTAACAACGAGATATTCTATTGTTTTGTACCGTTTAGATAGGATCGGACTCCCCACTTTTAGCTAGTGGCTACAGCTCCGGTTCCTTACTGCAAAAAGGCCTCAGACCACATATCATTATTACATTTCAATGATGCCTGTACAAATTTATTTCTAGATTTTGTTTTGCCATTTAGTTTGTTGTTGTGATGCTTTGAGGTCACAAATAAATCCAAGTTTGTGTCTTGAAATAATACACAGAATCATTAAACTAGCAGGTAAATGCAAATATTTAAAAGTGGGCATTTTAATGTGTTGACAGTGTCATTGTTTATCCCCATTTCTATGGTAACAGCACCACTTGATAGGTCCACATTATGCCTCATCTTAAAGCAGACATAAGCAGCTTTCAAATGATGTGCATGTGTAGAAAGAGGGTACATTAAGTTGACCAAATCAGTGGTGTCTGCTGCTGGCCTAAATACTGTTCAGAATTCTGAAGGCCCAGTCCTACTCTCACAGAAGTCAATCAGGGTTTTGCCATTGACTTCAATGGGTGCAGATGCAGGCTCCACATTTTAAAGTAATCACCTTTGTCTAAAGATGCACTATATCAAATTCCACTACCTCATCTTTTTTTATCTCCTTTTTAAAATCCTTTTTAAAATTACTACAACAGTATCTGAGCACTTTACAACCATAAGTGGAATTTATTCTCACACCTCTGTGAAATAGGAAAGAGCTGTCTCTATTTACTGATGGGGAACAGAGACACAGAATAAATCAAGTGACCTGCATAAGATCACACAGGATGTCTACAACTGAGCAAGGGATTAAATGCAGATTTTTTTGGTGCCACTCTAGTACCCAATCCATTAGACTGTTTTTCCTCACCACTAGCACAATGCAGGTAAACCATGAATAGGTAGAAGCGACAAAGGGTCCTGTGGCACCTTATAGACTAACAGAAGTATTGGAGCATAAGCTATCGTGGGTGAATACCCACTTCTTCAGATGCAAGCAGTGGAAATGTCCAGGGGCAGATATAAATGTGTAGAGAAAACTTAGACTAGAGATAACGAGGTTAGCTCAGTCAGGGAGGGTGAGGCCCTCTTCTAGCAGCTGAGGTGTGAATACCAAGGGAGGAGAAACTGCTTTTGTAGTTGGCTAGCCATTCATAATCTTTGTTTAAACCTGAGTTGATGGTGTCAAATTTGCAAATGAACTGAAGCTCTATTGTTTCTCTTTGGAGTCTGGTCCTGAAGTTTTTTTGCTGCAGGATGGCTACCTGTAAATCTGCTATTGTGTGGCCAGGCAGATTGAAGTGTTCTCCTACAGGCTTTTGTATATTGCCATTCCTTATATCTCATTTGTGTCCATTTATCCTTTTACGTAAGGACTGTCCAGTTTGACCGATGTACATAGCAGAGGGGCATCGCTGACACATTATGGCGTATATTACATTGGTGGATGTGCAGGTGAATGAACCGGTGATGGTGTGGCTGATCTGGTTAGGTCCTGTGATGGTGTCCCTGGTGTAGATATGTGGGCAAAGTTGGCCTGTAGGAGAACACTTCAATCTGCCTGGCCACACAATAGCAGATTTACAGGTAGCCACCCTGCAGCAAAAAAACTTCAGGACCAGACTCCAAAGAGAAACAATAGAGCTTCAGTTCATTTGCAAATTTGACACCATCAACTCAGGTTTAAACAAAGATTATGAATGGCTAGCCAACTACAAAAGCAGTTTCTCCTCCCTTGGTATTCACACCTCAGCTGCTAGAATCCTCACCCTCCCTGACTGAGGCCTTGGCTACACTTACGAATTACAGCGCAATAAAACTGCCGGCAGCGCTGTAACTCACTAACTGGCTACACTTGCAAGGCACGTGCAACGGTGTATCTCCTCAGATACAGCGCTGCATGTACTCCACCTCCCCGAGAGAAATAGCAACTGTTGCGAAGTGGGTGGAACGCTGGTCTTTCAGTGTAGCCGAGGAACTCCGCAGTTACTGATCTCCGGAAGCTGCTTTGTTTTGAAACGGCACTTCCGGGTTGGAGTTCAGAGCTCTGTCTGGAACTGCTACAAACACAGCTTTACAAACACAGCTACTGTTTGCAGGCGGGGGGGGGGGGAGGGGGCTCCGTTAGGAATGCCAGCAGCAAAGTTGCCTTGGACAGAGACGGCCGGGGGGGGGGGGGGGGGGAGAAGAATGGCGGGGGAGGGGAGGGGGGGGGGAGGGCTCCGTTTCCCCAAGTTCTCTTTTATCTGCTCTTTAAAAACAAACAAAGCCCCTGCTGTTTGCTTTCAGTGATTGAGAGAGAGGCAGGGGATGTGGAGGTGTGGAAATAATGAGTTGACACTCTGTGGAGATTCCAAAAACCCACTCTCTCTCCCAAAACGCTCCCTGTCAAAGTCCCCCTCACCCCCCCTATTTGAAAAGCACGTTGCAGCCACTTGAATGCCCATAATGCACTGCTCCCAATACAGCTGCAAATGCCTCAAATGTAGCCACCTTACTGCGGTGGCAGCTGCCAGTGTGGACAGGCTGCAGCGCTTTCCCTACTCAGCTGTACGAAGACGGGTTTAACTCACAGCGCTGTACATCTGCAAGTGTAGCCAAGGCCTGAGCTAACCTCGTTATCTCTAGTCTAAGTTTTCCCTACACATTTATATCTGCCCCTGGACATTTCCACTGCTTGCATCCGATGAAGTGGGTATTTACCCACGATAGCTTATGCTCCGATACCTCTGTTAGTCTATAAGGTGCCACAGGACCCTTTGTCGCTTCTACAAATCCAGACTAACACGGCTACCCCTCTGATACTTGAGACCATGAATAGGTAGGTTATATCACTCAATTATTGGAAATATACAGAATAATAAACATATATAATGAATTGTATTACACATTTTTAGAAGTATGCTCAGCTCTAAAATATAGTAAACATGACTCTAAAAAAAAAAATCAGATTATACAATAGGTTTATTCTACTTCCTAGAAGCCCTAGTATATAGTGTTTATTCACTGAAGTCTATATGAGAATTGAGTGCAGACTGCAGGATCAAGCTCTGAATATTTACATCTAATTTTCTCTTCTTCCTTCTTTTCATAGTCAAGGGTCATAATCCTCCACTGTGACATTATCAGGAATACTTGCACGGTCTCTGAGGAGTCTAGCTAGTCAGCATGAACAAATTGTACAGGATGGTTTATTAAGGCTCTTGTATTTTATCTGGTATAAGAACAGGCAGCAAATTTACAACAGAATTAAAAAACTAAATTTCTTGAACTATAATCCATTTCCAGCATATTTAATAAACTCATTAATTATAGCAAGAAAACTTCAGATTCCACTCTTGCTGAGACAGTATTCAGAGAATGTTTGAACAATACACAATGTGCTCCAAAGATGAAATTCACCCATGATATGGAGGGCTAACACAAGCACTACTTAAACACCACATAGAAGCTGCATATGAGATTGACTACCTGCACTGAAGAGTACAGGCAGCCTTTAGAGACCCGGTCTCTGCACCAACACATGGTCACCTTGGGAATGGATGAGGTACTGCAGATACCCATTTATACAGATCCAGGGCTCTGTGCAAGCAGGCCAGATGGGCAGAGGTCACTATTCCATCTCATAGATTAGAGTTAGAGCTGTAGGGTGTGAAGAAGCTTCATGGCAGGCCTGGATGGGAGAATAAACAACACCTCCTTCCATTCCATCCACATGGAGCCCAACTACTCTGGCTTTAGCAAGATGGAGTGAATGTCACCTTAGTCCATATTGAGCAGACTTTAGGATAGATGAAAAATTTGCATGTTTTCTCTTTCTATACACACACAATATCCAAAAAACTAAGTTAAAAGAAGATTAAGGTTGAGAAGTCAAACATTCAAAAGCTAGGAAGTGACAGAATTAAGACTGCCTGTGAAACCTCAATTTTGCCCTCTTCTGTGTATGTATTATGGTAACCTAATTTTTAAAAATTATTTAATTAGAAGCTTACATGCTATTTTTTCCCCAAATGACCTTTGTGCTTGTGTGTTTGATTATGAAAGGTTAATGTTATTTTAACCAGCTTTTTGGATTTAGTTTCCTAATTTAAATACAAAACAGAAATTCTATCATGTGGAAACATACTCATCGCAGCTTGCATCATCAGCAGGGTATGGATCTTTAAATCCACAGGTTAGACCTCTATCACTTGAGTTAGTACAGTAACTGATAGAAGTAGCTGGTTGTTATCCTCTGTGTACACCAGCCACTAAAGAGGGGCTGAAACACGCACTTTGCCAGTAGGTTTCACAGACATTCATTAACAGCACAGTAACGGTGAGACTCGGGTCTCCTGGGCTCAAATATAGAGAAGCATTTTCTCTAGTGATTATAGATTCTATGTCTGCAGCCTGTCACTGTCTATTGCTCCAATCCACTCCCCAGCTTTTGACCAACATATATATTTCAAAAATGGCTGAACAATTTTATTTGATTTTTTTTAATTAATCCCAATGCAGACACTCATCATAGAATATTTAAGCCTGAACAGCTGAAATTTGGTAAGGTTACAAGCAACTGAAAACATGATCTTATATTGGGAAGTATTATACAACCTTAACTACAGGTGTCACTACCTGTGCTTCCTATAATACACTCAACTCACTCATAATAAAGACTTAGTACTGTGATACAGCATGGCCAGAAGGCAGCGGGAGAGTGATCTAGGATGAGGAGAAGCCTTATTCCCTGTAGATTAATTAAAAGCACCTGAAACCAATTAGAGCACCTGAAGCCAGTCACCTGATAAAATCCCCCTGCTTCAATCAGCCAGAGGAGGAGTTGGAGCAGTTTGGAGGAACTAAAGGAGAGTGGTTTGGTGGTGGAGCAGAGAGCAGTTTGGAGGAGTGAAGTAGAGTGGATTGGTGGTGGAACAAAGAGCAGTTTGGAGGAAAGCAGAGGAGAGTTTTGAGAAGTGCTGCGGTGGGCTAAGAAGACCAAGATCCTAGGTAAAGGGACACCTGGCTTGTGCAGAGGGAAGGCAGGAAGCCCCACAAGCTGAAGGTCAGGAGAGGGAAGTAGCCCAGGGGAAAGAATCACTGGTACAAGTGGTTCACCTGCTATCATAGGGCCCCTGGGCTGGGACCCGGAGTAGAGGGCGGGGCCGGGTCCCTCCCTCTCCACTCCCCTTCCCTGGGATACTAGTAGGATAGCTGTTACCCCAGTTCAGGGGCAAGAAATGGCACCCTGAAACACACACCCCCCATAAGAAGAGAAAGTGCGGGACCCATCATAGTAGTGCTGGCAATTTGCCACAGTACATAGACATTTTTTTTAAAGTATTTTCTGCCAAACAACAAGTAGGACTTACTTTTAGGTAAGCTTAGTTTAATTCAATCATTTAATGATTTTTCATTGTTCGTGACAATCTTGCAGGCCTCAATCAGAAGCAAATCATGCTTTCCAAATGTCTTCCTGGGGGTTTCTATGAGAAGTGTGGAGTAGCGACTTACTGTGGAGTCACCCTGTTGGAGGAAGAGGCCTACCCATCCCACCCTCAAGAAAGAGAAATACTAAAATTCTACTTTAAATTTAAAAAAAATTGTCTCCTTTTGAGAGGGGCATCCTCACAATGTTTAAGTATTGTCCTCCAAAAATGTTGGGACATATCCATCATTGCCTCTGTTAGGCAATATTTTTAATGAATTCTTCCTATGAATAAAGACAGTTTAACATTATTTTGCTGACATTTTTGATAGACCAATCTATTTAATCAAATTTTCTTGTCACTAGTTTTTTTTTAATTAATATCTATGGTGTCTTTTTAATCATGGTTGAAAGATCACAGGTAGTTTAGAAACTCTTCTTCTGTGACTGCATCATTTTCTTACTGCAGTACAGAACTGTTATATAGTTAAACATACCATATTGACTATGTCTGATCTGTTACCACGGGGAAATCTATTACATTCATGTCTGGGGTAATCAGCCCATGTTATTGGGCATCACTGTCAATGATAGAATTATTTTTATTCTCCTTCAGCCATATAAAAGTTACAGGGGACCAAAAAAGTCAATTCTGGAGGATACTATGTTTACTTAGACAGTTACAATACAGTTTTGAATAGGCATTTGATTGAACTCCATTTAATTAAAACAGATTTATTTTTCGTACCTCATATGGCCTTAAAATAGTCTGTGCTATGAGTTTGCATTATTAATTATTATGTACTTGAATATAACTGTATTCAGCTGACAGGAAATACAAAATGACAATCATCATATAGCTTCAGGTGAGTGACAATAATAGAATGTTTAAATATATTATGTACTTTCAGTAAGATGTGTGTTCACTTACCTTTGATCAGATACACAAATGTCAGGTCTGCAAAGTACAGATAAGTGAGGTAACTATCCATTGTTTGGTAAAAACATGAAGTCCACCCCACCATGTGCCCGGTATCCTTCTACAAATGAAGAAGGAAATAAAACAACTTCTGATTCTGACAGGAACAAATTTCTAGCTTGTTTTCCAATGCAAGGCCCTAAACTTTAATGCCTTTCTGGATGAAAAGTTTAAAAGGCGTGACAATTATCGGGTGAGCTGCACTTTAGACCGTTTTGCACCCCTTAGATGACAGGCTTTTCTTCCTCCACTGTATTGGGGTCTATTTGTTTGGCTCTAGTTGATGCAATTTTTTACTATATAATTATTAAAATTTACATGATAATTTGGAAATATTTTAAAAGCAACTTGGGTTACTAGTCATCCTGCTGCTCATTGTGGATCATATCCTAGTTTCATTGTGATGATGAACAAACATTTACATTGGAGAGCTCAGTCCACTTAAAAATCAAAAACTGAAAAATCAGTTAGTAAACACATACACTTCTGAATCATTTACTATTTTTCAGTCTTTACACCTACTTATTCCCCCCCACACATGGAAATCAATCTGTTGCAGTGCATAGCATAGCCCTCCGAGGGCAACACCATTCAGGGCATGAGACACGTCTTCAGTGAATTCAGTAAAATGGAGATTAATTTTTTATCCTTCTTTACTTCTAGAGGGAAATTCCTTGGGGAAAGTTCCCATCGTGCTTATTCATATGGAATTCCCACTGAAGACAACAGGGATTTTACTTGAGTACCTTCTGCAGGATTTGGGGCTTGATCCTGTGCTCACTGAAGTCAATGACAAAGCTCCCATCTAATGTAATGGTGCAGGATTAGGGCCTCTCTCTTTACTTGTCATTTGGGATCAGTTCTGCCAGTTGAAATCCACATGAGCCATACAGACCTGCAAGGCTGAATTTAGTCCTTAGTTTTCATGCACCTTTTTCTGTCTCTTGTATTAAGGCTAATTATTGTGGATATTTTTTCTTTTAATAAGCAAGATATAATTAGCTTCTCACATAACCTATTAATTCTCTTTTCTAGATTAACCTGTTATAATCTTTTGCCATCACTGATTTTATTTATTTTTAAAATGTTCTGTCATCTCTCTCTGACTCTCTGATGATTGTGATGAAGATGCAAACCCGGTAGCTGAATCTCTAGGGTAAAGAGCTCTCTGCTTCCATCTTTTGGTGAACAGGGTGGAAGTATGGCTACAAAGAGAGCTTTATTTGCATAAGCATTTCTATCCACAATTCCTCTAGTGACACTTTGGGAATCCCCGTAACTGCACACAAACGGAGGCTCCCCTATGCTACCGGTTCTCCTCCCCTGACAAACTGGTGTTGTTGGGAGGACTCTTCACCCGGAGATAATGCAGAGATGGCTCTTATTGAGCCCTTAATTTTGATGAGACCCCTCCTGTGCAGTCACTAAATAAAACTGAAATCAATATATTTGGATTAGGTAGTGGACCCTCAGGACAAGACAGCAATTCCAAAGGTACTAGAGAGAGGCCTACCCAAGTGATGTCAGGACTACGCTACCCAGTGATACCAAACTATGAGTAGGGTCTAGCACATGGGAAAGGGAGATGTGATGTGGTAAAGGGACATTTGCCTACTGGACATCCACACCGGCAGGTGGGGAACCAAGTAACAGATTACTGCTTATGGTACCATGGGGGAGTATTTTACTTATTCCTATAGCTATAGTGTTGCTCTGTTCCCCCAAGATGATGCCCTGTTCTTTTTCCTCTAATAACACTTTCTTTGACTCATACACCCTCAGTGCTTGCGGGTGGGGAAGTTTTGCCTATAAAGATGCCCAGGAAAGGTATTTAGTAATGCCAGAAATTCAGTGTGGTGGCTAGAGCTGGCAAGGTTCATTTTAAGAAGGACCCTTAGTTATTTGAGCATGTCCTGGTTGCAGATGACAGCACCTGGCAGAAGGGTTAGACATACAAAAGGGATCTAAAGAATTCATGTTATTTTAGATTAAAGTTTATGCTTTTATTATGCTAATAATCAGGGGCAGTGCTAGGGGGGCTTATGGGGGCTATAGCCGCCCCAAACTTTGCCTTAGCTTCCCTGTAGCCACTCTGTAGCAACTGCCACTCTCTAGTTGCCCAGCTCTGAAGGCAGAGCAGAGAGAGCACTAGCTACTGGCTGGGCACCCGGCTTTGAAGGCCGTGCTGCCGCCAGCAGCAAGCCTGGGCAGGGCCACAGAGAGGTGCAGGGCCTCGTGGTGTAGAGGGGCACAGCCCCCTCAATTTTCTGCCTACCCCATCTGTGACTGTGTACCCCATAATGTTTTATGGGGAGATGCTTATAAATGTATATATGATATAACTGGAATATATTTTATGCTACATGTGCCATGTAACATATCTCTGTAAAAGTTATGATCTACTGAATCTATTCCTCCTGTTTGTATGCATGTATCATTTTTGTAGTTGAAGTTATGAATATTGGTTGTATATCTGCTGGTTTTCTACATAGCCTTAGTAAGAGCATTTGCTCAGTGTCTGGTGAAAGGAATGTGCAGGTTAAGTGCCCAATCAAGAAGCATTTAACAGACAATAGAGCTTGCAGACACCAATCCACATCTGCGTTTCTACAGGAATGTTGCTTGGCTGGTATAGGAATGGAGTTGTGCATGTACATGTGACTTGCCCATGTGACCCCAAAACTCCATTTTGGATGCTACACAGGGAGAGAGAGGGGTATCCACCCAGAGGAGAAAAGTTTAAGTGTAGTAGCCGTGTTAGTCTGTGTCAGCAAAATGAAAATAAGAAAGAAAAACTTGTAGCACCTTGGAGACTAACAAATTTATTTCAGCATAAGCTTTCGTGGGTTAGTACCCACTTCATCAGATGCGTGGAATGAAATTATTCTTCAGACAGATATATATACAGTCAGAGAAACATGATGGTCCAGGTGTATAGACCAATCTTAAGAGGCTAATTAGTTGAGAGGAAACATGACAGCAGGGGAAGAAAAAGCTTTTGAAGTGATAAACAAGATGGTCACACAGGTGTGAATGAGGATCGTTAACTTAAGGGAAATAGATTCAATTAACATAATGGCCGAGCCATTCCAAATCACGATTTAATCCGGAGGCAACGCAATCTAGTTTGCATATCAATTCGAGTTCAATAGTTTCTCTTTGAAGTCTGCTTTGGAGTTAATCTGTCGCAACACTGCTATCCTCAAATCTGTCATTGAGTGATCAGGGAGGTTGAAGTGTTCACCTACTGGTTTTTGAATGTTATGATTCCTGATGTCAGATTTATGTCCATTTATTCTTTTGCGTAGAGACTGTCCGGTTTGGCCAATGTACATGGCAGAGGGGCATTGCTGGCACATGATGGCATATATCACATTGGTAGATGTGCAGGTGAATGAGCCCCTGATGGCGTGGCGGATGTGATTAGGCCCTGTGATGGTATCACTTGAATCGATATGTTGACAGAGTTGGCATCGGGCTTTGTTGCAAGGATAGGTTCCTGGGTTGGTGTTTTTGTTGTATGGTGTGTGGTTGCTGGTGAGTAATTGCTTCAGGTTGGGGGGCTGTCTGTAAGCAAGGATTGGTCTGTCGCCCAAGATCTGTGAGAGTGAGGGATCATCTTTTAGGATAGGTTGTAGATCTTTGATGATGCGCTGGAGAGGTTTTAGTTGGGGGCTAAAGGTGACGGCTAGTGGTGGAGAAAGTCTATTTAAAGCCCTGAGAGACCCCTCCATGTGGTCTTCATCTGGCTAAAGAGAGAGCTTCTCCACCCCCCAAGGATATACCTGAAAGAAACTGCAACAAAGGACAATAACTATAGGGGGTGTGAGTGATTGCTGGACCCAGGCTAGGAAGACCATAGCCTGTAAAAGGGAGTTTACTGGAACTGGTGAGGTTTTTATCTGTATTCAGTGTGATTAGACATAGACTTGCGTGTTTTATTTTATTTTACTTGGTAATTCACTTTGTTCTGTCTGTTACCACTTGGAACCACTTAAATCCTACTTTCTGTACTTATTAAAATAACTTTTTACTTATTAAGTAACCTGGAGTACGTTTTAGTACCTGGAGGGGGGCAAACAACTGTGCATATCTCTCTATCTGTGATATAGAGGGCGGACAATTTATGAGTTTACCCTGTATAAGCTTTATACAGGGTAAAACAGATTTATTCAGGGTTTGAACCCCATTGGGAGTTGGGCACCTGGGTGTCAAAGCAAGAACACTTCCTAAGCTGCTTCCAGACAAGCCTACAGCTGTTAGGGCATGTGGTTCAGACCTGGTCTGGGTTTGCAGCAGGCTAGTGGGTCTGGCTCAAATCAGACAGGATTCTGGAGTCCCAAGCTGGAAAAGGCAGGATAGCAGGGGCAGAAGTAGTCTTGGCACATCAGGTGGCAGCCCCAAGGGGGTTTCTGTGATACCAACCCGTCACACCATCTCAGTCCCCTCCCTCCCCCACTGGGAAGAGGCTGGCGTTACCCCTGACTAATATCATGAAATTTCATCTTGTATAAATTTAGACCTCAATCCAGGAAAACACTTCAGCACATATTTCTCTTTAAGGATGACTTCAATGGGACTACACATGGTTTTGAAATTAAGCACATGCTCGAGTGCTTTGCTAGATTGTTGCCTAAAATAATAAGGACCTTATTCTCAGTTACACTGAGTCCCCTTTACACCACCCTAACCATTTAAAGAGGCCTCAGTGGAACTGAGAATTCAGGCCTAAATATTGCAGTCTTTGTTTATTTTAAATATGTTGCCAGTGCATTGAAACAAATTGTTTGTGCATTGAACGTAACATTAATAAAGTAGGCCCTGGTCCACCAAGGACTTATGTGCATATGAATAGTCCCACTTATGGCACTATTATATATAAACTTAAGCATACGCTTAAGTCTTTCCAGGATCAGGACCTTTGACAGATAAATCAATTATTATACAAATCTAAATCTATAATCTTAACTATTAAATTCAATTCACTGTTGATAGAACTCTCCCCAAGGAATTTACCTGATGGATATCAGTGACAATGATAAATATTTTATTTTAATGGTTTTTCAGAGGACAAAAGAAGCTACATGGGGTGTTTTATAATTCATTTCCTGTTTCATAGAGTTACACTATTAAACATTATCCTGCAATCACAAGTTGCTTAGCCTTTTCTTTGGATAAGATTACAGAAAGAAAAGCCTCTTTCATTTTATATTTTTAAGCTCAAACACCTTTAAAGAAAAGGATTTGCCCAAGATTGAGCCTGAGAGTAAAGCAATAGATTTCTAGTTCCTTTATCTGTGCAAGATATTTTCCATAAATAGTGATAGACACCTTATTAACGCATATCTTGTGAATGCTGGAAATAATAGTTACCATGGTGCCCTAAATTCTTTTAGAAGGCTAATACTTTCTCAGGGCTGTTACTGTTGTCATCTAATGTGATTGCTTCTTCAAAATGACTGATAACATACAAAAAGAGTGCTTGCTAGTGCCTACAATTCCCTTCTTCCGTCAAAATGACACCCAGACTTATCATTGGAATAAAATTTTTAAAAAACAATAGATGAAAGATCAATGTTTTTATTTACCTATTATTTAGGGCTAAAATACTCAAATGGAAAAGGGAGTGTGGTGACATTTTAGATATGGTTTATTTTGAAAGCATTTTACATGTTGATGGCTATTCAGAATATATACACTAAAAAGGCAGAGAGAACACGCAAGCGCATTCAGTTCTTCATGGGGTCATGATCCTAGCCCAATGAAATGAGTGGAAGGTTTTGGATTCGGTGCCAAATAAATAAGACACAGAACCAGCTCCATGATCTTCCAATGCAGGGGTTAGATTCTGCCTTCCTTACTCACATTGAGGAGTACCTTACTCTGCCATGGAACTTTAATGGAACTGTTCATGAAGTAAAGTACTACTCATCATATGTAATAGTGGCAGGAGCTGGCCCTAGGTGAGGTACAATATGACAGGGAGAGAGGCTTCAGATGAGGTGCAGAAGAACAGGAATGTGGCAGAGGTTCTCATGAAATTACTTATTTTCACATTGTGCACAATAGTTTCATGCCTATGTTTTTTGGTTTTAAGTTGGTGCGGGAGTGTATCACAAAGTGAAAAATGGGGCAGAGAGAGAATAGGACATTAATTATGATTTTTACAAGGTGTGGAGTCTTTGGGAAAAAAAACATCTTAAAAGAACAAAATGACAGGTAAAAATAAAGATTTTGTAAGGGTTAGCTTAAGGGTCTGAATGTTTCAATCCAGCTGACTGTAGGTCTAATGTTATGTCTGATCTACTAGCTGTTAATATTCAAGAAGACCCTAATGTATATAGAATGGTATTTTAGAACAGCCTCCTGAAAATCATTTGGGAATGAGAAAAATGTGTATATGATAGGGGGAATGAGTGTTATGCAAAAGCAGTTCCACAAAAAGGAGGCAGAGGATTCATTATGGAGAATCCAGAATTTTCTATTTCCATTACGTTTTCATCAAAAAAACAAGGAGAAAGGAAGTTGCCCCCTTTAAGAAAGGATTTTTTTGAAACTGCAGACAACATTTCTGAAGAAAAGGCATGAATAGCAAGCAAGATATGGAAGATTCACTTTACTAATGGAAAATATTTAGAGTGTGAGGCTCAGATCCTGCAAGCTGCTTTATGCCACACCATTGGTGGAGTATAGTCCTACACCCCAAGTAGGTGCCCACATGTCGGGGGCTCCTTTGGTGATATGGGACTGACACTGATTTCTACACCATTATCTCTCCCTGCTACCACTATAGAGAAAGAGTTCTAGTTGGGACTTCCCTACACCCTGCTGCTCCTAGGGTGTTGACAGCTGGCATAATTTAAAGCAGCTTCCTCTTCACGTGACAGATCCTCATACTCTTAATTACAAAAATGAATAAAGTTGTATACATTTGTGTACATAAAGTATACACCAAAGCCATAGTACATATTTTAAAGTTATTTGTCTGCACCCTGCTAATATCTTACAAGATTTGAATACCCACTGGTACTTCACACACACCGCTGATGGGTTGCACATAGATATATAGTTCTGTTTTGCTTTTAATCTACCTTTTGCAGATAAACAATTCTTCAAAATTACTGTAGGGAGTGATTACCATGTGACAAGCAAATGGCTTGGTTTGGCTTTTTTTGATCCCAAGCAGTCACACATAACAAATCATTAAAGTACTCCCAGAGGATTCTGACATTCTCAAAGAAAACCAGTGCCTCTTTTCTTCGAGCAAGTTTTACTTTGTGTGCTCATTAAAAAAAAAAGTAAACCCAACATATTTTTTCCAGAGATCAGTTGCACAGGTTAAGCTCACATGTAACAGCCAAAAATATGCAGATATTCAAAGAGTATGAGTAAAATACTTTTTACTTACCCTTCATAAAGTATATTATAAATACTATGAGGACATATTAGAGAACTAAATAATTGCTCCACATTCATCTTTGATAAAAACCTAGATGTATTATGTTCTGGGAGACATTCTTCTATTTCTACAGAATAGAGAAAAATATTTATTCAGAGAAAAACAGACCATAACTTGGATGAGACAGTCCCAAGACCTGAAGAGTTGTCCTTTAGACAATGACAACCAACCTCAATACTACACTATATCTAGAAAGATGCTAATCACATGTTATTTACTGAACAAGCAACTCATGCATACTTACCCATACTACTACAATACTATAATGCTACAAATACCCATATACCCTAATTTGCTTGTGTTTGACAAATGTCCTTTTAGTCAGTATCTTTATCATTATATAAGATACTAAATGGCATGTTTTTCAAAGACATCAAACTATATGCAGCTTCTTTTGCAAATTTTCAGTGTATTAATAGTAGAAATATTTTGGAAAGGGTGTGTTATTTATAAAGTGCTACAGAATAAACAGCACCTTGGAATGACAGAGAAGCTTTCAAGTCAACTCATGCAATACACATATTGGTGCTTAGATACGATGGGGATAGTTACCTTAGAAACACCTAAGATAGAACAGCCGTGTGTGTGCACATATGTCTCATCTGAGAAGAGATTAACATTAGAAAGCTTTATGAGAGTAGCAGACTTGGTGTAGGAATTTCCTGGAGTGGGAAAGCGCTTGGCATAGTTGCACTGAAAGCTTGTTCCAAGTGTTGAGGGTAGAATGGAAGAGTTGAAGCAGAGAGTAGCAGGAGGAGAGCAAAGATGAGAGCAGAGAATTCAGTAGGAGGCCGAGCCTTCAAGGTGAGGATGAGAAGCTTGAAGCTGATGTGGTAAATGAAGGGAGCCAAGTGAGGAGATTCCAAAAAGCACATATGATGGGGTTCAAATGGCAAGGGTAAAAAGAAGTGGTATTTTGGATAGACTTGGATAGGTGAGGTAAAAAGTGAGATGCAGAAGAAAAAATTGCACCAATTGAGAAAATAACTACCGGGGGTATAGAACACAGATTTAGCAGTAGAGCTGTGGTGGAAAGAAGGGATTTAAAATATATTACAGAGCAACAAGTAACAGTTCACACTTGCAAGTCACTGTTGGGGGGATGAATGAGGGAGCAATAGAAGATGGCCAATCAGCATTAAAGTTTGGGTGATGTGGATGATAGTGATAGAACAAGTTTGGGAGGAGAGAGAAGAAATCCAGTTTTGGCTATACTAAATTGTAGATGTTGGCAGTACACCTGGGTGAAATTTTGTATTCGCTGAAAAATGCAGTTTCAGGTTGACTGAACTATTTATGAATACAATACAAAATGACCAGATAGTTTCATCCCAAAAAAATTGCTAGATCCACTAGGAGACTTAGGCACTATCCACAAGAGTGCAGTAGGAGGAAGTGGGGATTTCCCCTGCATAGCCCAGTTATTAAAGACTTGATCAAGATGTGGGATCCTGGGTTCATAGACCCCTCTCTGCTGGATTTGGAAAAGGGTCTGCTACATTTGAATTTGGGTCTGCCACATTGGAGGCAATGTGGGTTATATTCTGTGTGGGGTCTCTCTTTCATGTTGAAGCTATTCCCTTTTATACAAATTATACCACCACTTGCTGCTACTGCTGCTGCTCCTCCTCTGGTTTTGTGAAGGGTGCTTCCTCCCCTGGTCTGCCAGATTTAAATCTAAACAAACAAAAAATTGTTTCCAGATTTTCCCCATAAAAATATTTGAATGAATCTGTTTGAAATCTTTCATGGGGAAAAAATAGCTGAGATAATGAATAGTCTTCACTTAATACGTCAAAGTACAATTTACTGAAAATTAGCTATTCATTTTGTTTATTTCAGAACAGAAAATATATGGGGACAAAGATTAACAGAAAATGCTTATAAAAATGGGCAAAGAGATTGCATCTTTAGACATACATGGCACACCTTACTGTAATGAAAGGAATGACACAATCCAAAACATCCACTGACACCTGCCATAGCTGAAGTTTTTGTACTTCTCACATAGTGACTGGGACAAGCCATTCTGTCATGTAAATGTTTTTCTGGTAAAGAAAAGGCTTGGAACTCGGAAGGTAATCCTGACTAGAGCTACTGCCATAGGAGACAAATAGACAGCCTAAAGGAGTTCCACCATTGACTTCAATGGGGCCAAGATTTCACTTAAATTGTACACATATAGACACACTCATAAGCAAAGATAGAGGTTGGATTCTGTCCAAATATATAGCAGAAGCACAGACATGGACACTTTGCCCACAGTCAGATCTGTGAGACAACTGCCATAACAAACAGAACTAAATAGGATGTCGTTTTCTGTCCTTATAGTGCACAAACATTTTTTCCTTTAAACAGTAGTTCAAAATAAGGGGTTTAATTCTGTTTCTATCAAAATCAGTAGGAGTTTTTCTCTGAAATTCAACAGGAACAGGATCAGACTGTACATTTTAACAGCATAGAAGGCAAAAGTGAATGTCTAACATTTCTCTGGTGGAAAAAAAATGTAGATGTAAGTTGGAAGAGTTCGCTTCTTAAATTTCCCTACCTGCCAGATTCAGCCATCTCTCAAATACTCAAACAGAGGGAAATTCTCTGAATATTAAACTAAGGGAATTTTCAGTTTTAGCTGGAAACTTCTCAAAAGGCAAGACAGAAAGCTGCCTAGAAATGCCCATCAGAGATAATGAATAATATTGGGCATCACCCCTCTAGTTTAAAATATATTCAAAGTGGCTTGGAAGGTCCTGAGTTGATTCTGCATCAGAATCATATTAGCATAGAAAATTAGATGGAGATGAAGTAGACATTAAAAAGTTTAATTAAGCTAGATATGTCTGGAATTAGATTACATATTATTGGTCTCCACTGTACCTTAACTTCAAATATGTATTTCTTAAAGAAAGAGTAAAGCAGCATCAAATTAATGCTAAGAGAATGACAACCTTTATAAAACATGTGGGTCTGAAATTTTAGATTCAACAAATACGGACGAGAAATAAAAGGGTACACAAACAATAGAGATTACATAACATCATTGCAGTCTCAACAATGTGAACCAAAATACCCTTACCATGCCCAATACAGAATGAAATGGATTATAGCATGTCTTCTCTACAGACCCTGAAAGGTTCTTCAAAATCCTTGAGGTCTGTGAGTTTAATGAGCCCAGAGAACAGGGAAGTCCAATTAATATTCCCTACTTTTGCATATTTAGTGTCTGTAAGAATGAATAAAAGTCTGTGAATCTAGTGGAAACTGACACCATTATGCAAGAATATTTGATAGGCAAAACATTCCTTTGTTTAAAATCCAGCAAAAAAATGCCACAATTGCTTAAGTGTGATTTGATTAAATGCTATAGGGTCTTTTTATGTTGTTACAGTGTAGGCTGCACCTTAATACTATTGATACATTGTACAATTTTATCCAAATCACTCCTTGCCATTCATATTAAGATGTCTTGTGTAGCCATCCCATGTTAGGAAGTTGTTTATGGATGAACTGATTTCCAGCCACTTGCAGCTGCACAGACATTTCTTTAGAGTATATTTTTAATCTTTGCAGGAGCATGGATTTTTATTTCTTTTTTTAAGTAGAAGTTTTGCTTTCTCCCACATTTCCTGCAACAAAAATACTGTTCACATTTGGAGAAGAGATCGAAAAATTCAGTATGCACATTCAAAAATTCAAGTGCCAGCCTATATCTGCCTCCCCATAGGAAAAAAACTTGGGAGGAGGGGAAAAAATGCCGAGAGCTCAGTGTGTCAACCATATAAAGAGTCCAACAGATTCGCTCTTCAAAGGAAATGTTTACTATAGAGAGGCGGCAAAGAGGGTGGCCAGTACAGCCCTTGGGAAATCTAGCTCTAGCCATGGCGATCCATTCATACTAATCACTAGCCCCTTCCCTGCCTCCCCGCAGCATTACCCACTCACTGGCCTCATTGGCTCACTCACACCGCTACACACTGACCTACAGCTCCCAGTTTTGAAGGCTCGAGGGCTGTAACACACGCGCACACACACACACACACAAACACACACCCCACCCCCAAGGCCCAGTACCCTGTTACAGGGAGATGTCATTTGCTCAAGGCATTTTTAAGTTCTTTAGATTTTAAAGAATGGATATCAATACTAGCATCCTTCTGGGCTGAATGAAGTGAGAGCTTTACCATAAAGCTCTGCTTCCCTTGTTGTTTTTCTTACTGGCATAGAACATGATATGGCAAACATAAACCTTACCACACACCGGTCTATGTGACTGTGTCACATCCAGGAGATAACCTTCTTAGTTACGCCTGCTGGTGGAAGTGGAGGACTGTTCTTCCATGGAAAGGAACAGGGCTCTGGATTATTAGGTGTTTTGGTGAGCAGTTTAAATTCTGTGCTAATGCAGAAATTAATAGATATAATGGCTTTAAGGAAGGCTTCAGCACATGAGAAAAACAGTTTCTTCTTTAGCAAGAGTCCCTGGCAAGTAAACAGTGAGTCAGCTCATTAAAAATTAGAAATAGAACTGTATTAACAAAAAGACTAATGATCCAGAACATATGTATTTAGGTAATTTCTTTCTTTGCTGCAAATTGGCAAGGGAAAGATTTTGAAAATTGTTAAAAAAAAACACGTAAGGGAAAGGAAACCAAAAAAAGGCAAAATGCTAATTACTATGTGCCACAGTTGCAAGTCTTACAAAAGCATTGTACTGTGGGAGCATTTTATTTGTGAAACCTGCAAAGCTGAGTAGTTCTGGCACCTACAGTACGAACAGTACAGTACTGAGTGACAGTTGCATTTGACAAGATGGTCTCTTGCCGCAGTACATGTTCGTTTTTTTAGGACTAAATTGAGCCTCTGATTAGAATCAAACTCAAGAACATGCATTGCTGGCTATCTTGAAAAAAAGCCTCTACTGTGCCCGTATGAATCTCTGATTAGAAGTGAACTCAATTTATATTTGTGTGTCAGAAAAGACCCAATGCTGGTGCCAAACAAGTTTCTTTAATCTGAGACTGATGGGATGGTATTGCAGACATTGAATATGGCAATATTCCATAAAGAAGAGATAATTTTGGAGCTACCAATCTTAGTGAGGTGCAATGGGATGCAAGACCATAGGAAAAAGTTCCAGAGGACCAGCATGGAGGGGGGAAAAGTAACCTGGGCTACTGCCAGACTCCTGTTGCACCCTCATTCTCCAAAACTGGACTCCCAGAAACATAGGTAGAGGCAGGATTTAAGCCATTGACAGACTCCTGCTGCTCTCTTGCTTCCCAGGGCTGGGCTCTCAAGGGTTTGTGTGAATGGGGAATTTAGTCTTCCACCAGCCTGCTGCATTCCAGGTCCCCGAGGTTGTGAGGCAGTGCAGTGGGCAACAGGAATCTGGTCACATCTGCAGTCCTGTGAGCCAGAGTTGCACTCCTCTGTGGAGAGGTGGGGTTAAATTAGACCTCCCAGTTGACAGCTTTCAGACTACCTGGGAGTCCTGCTGTCTGAGTTGGGCTCCATGTAGTGCAGTGCTGTCTGCCCACAACTGAGCTGCATGTGGCTCCCTTGCTATGCAGTTCTATATAGATTTTCTTGCTCCCTATACCTGAAGGTTGTAAGAGAATTGAAAAACTATTGATCTGAAAAGAATTCACAGTGGTGTCAACCCAGTGGAGCTCTATTCAGGAAGTCTACACCTGTTGGGGGTCCCTGCAAAAACAAACAAACAAATAAATAAATAAATAAAAAATCACAGAACCCTTGACCGTGTGTCCCAAAGCAGCATCAGCACCAGCATTAATACACACTGGTTTAGAAAAAGAAAATGTTGCCCATCTCAGTGGTGGAATAAATGGAGCGGAGAGAAATCATATGTGACTTATCCAAGGTGTCACAGAAATTCAGTGACACAACAAAGGACAGAAATTAGGTTGGCTGACCCCCAGTCCTGTGCCCTTATCTCAGTAGTGTAACAGCAGGATAGCATGTTGCTACTTAGGTATTGGAAGGTGGGGGGAGAGGAGATGGTGGCTGGAGAAATCCATGTTTGGAACTTGAACTCCATTATAGAAAGTAATTGAAGGGTAAGAATGAAGTCATCCTGAGCATCCCCTGAACATGATATGTTCTGATTTTACCTTCTTTCTGGAGCATTCATACCTATAGTATTCATTTCATAGTAAAGCACAAGTTTTATAGACATCAAGATACTGGCAATACGGCAATTTAGTATTCCTTCAGTTATTCCAAAATAAGCTGGAGCCCATGTAATATTAGAATGCTGATGATTATAGCAAAGGTTAATAAAACAGATGCTTTTCTCCTCTATAAACATCTAGTTATAGCAGGTGAGTCAGTTTGAGTGCCCTAACCTTCCCCTACATCAAGTAATTGTTCTTACCCTAACACCCACTCTGCTTCCAACCCTGGAATTCATAGAACCAGTCAACGAGGAGAAAAAGAAAAACAAACATCATGTTACTAAAAATTAGCTGTTAAACACATTTTTCTTCAAATATATATTTCTTATATTTAATCACCCCCTCTCTGTCTGGCACCGACAGCTTCCTTTTAATATCTCCTATCTTTGTATGTTCTAGACCAGAAAACTGGCGGGGTCTTTTCTGGCTCTGATCCTGATCCGGATGCCCTCCTTGAGTCTGCCCAATCGCCCTTAGGGCTCCATCCCTCTCTCTCTTCATCTGCTGAAGCTCTTGGTTCTTTTCTTGGCTGGTAGCAGACAAATATTCAATTATCCTTTTAGCCAGTTATCCTGACAGACCTTTAACCTCTTCCCATATGGAGACTTCTTCTGCTGACCTAAACACCTTTTCTAGACATGGTGGGGAGTGTGGGTGATCCTCCTTGTAGTTCAGCTCCCTCCATAGATCTGGCCTTGTTGGTATAAGTGACTGACGTATCTTTCTCTTGATGAAAGGACCTTGAAGAAGGCTCCTGCTCAGCCTGTACCTACCCACAAGCAAATCTCAGCCCACTGAAGGTTGTCTCTTTCCCATGGATTCTACTTCCACTCCTCCCTGGCTGGCACTAACAGCTATATCAGAATGGAGAGAGGTAAATAGTGGAGTCCCCAAGGGGTCTGTACTGGGCCCAGTCCTATTCAACATATTCATAAATGATCTGGAAAAAGGGGTAAAAACAGTGAGGTGGCAAAATTTGCAGATGATACAAAACTACTCAACATAGTTAAGTCCCAGGCAGACTGCGAAGAGCTACAAAAGGATCTCTCAGAACTGGACAACAAAATGGCAGATGAAATTCAGTGTTGATAAATGCAAAGTAATGCACACTGGAAAACATAATCCCAACTATACATATAAAATGATGGGGTCTAAATTAGCTGTTACCACTCAAGAAAGAGATCTTGGAGTCATTGGGGATAGTTCTTTGAAAACATCCACTCAATGTGCAGCGGCAGTCAAAAAAGCGAACAGGATGTTGGGAATCATTAAGAAAGGGATAGATAATAAGACAGAAAAGATCATGTTGCCTCTATATAAATCCATGGTATGCCCACATCTTGAATACTGCATGCAGATGTGGTCTCCCCATCGCAAAAAAGATATATTGGAATAGGAAAAGGTTTAGAAAAGGGTAACAAAAATTATTAGGGATATGGAATGGCTGCCGTATGAGGAGAGATTAATAAGATTGGGACTTTTTAGCTTGGAAAAGAGACGACTGTGGGGGGATATGATAGAAGTCTATAAAATCATGATTGGTGTGGAGAAAGTAAATAAGGAAGTGTTATTTACTTCTCATAACACAAGAACTAGGGGCCACCATATGAAATTAATAGGCAGCAGGTTTAAAACAAACAAAAGGAAGTATTTAGGTTTAAAACAAACAAAAGGAAGCATTGACACAATGCAGTCAATCTGTGGAACTCTTTGCCAGAGGATGTTGTGAAGGCCAAGACTATAACAGTTTCAAAAAAGAACTAGATAAATTCATGGGAGATGGGTCCATCAATGGCTATTAGACATGATGGGCAGGGATGGTGTCCCTAGCCTCTGTTTGCCAGAAGCTGGGAATGAGTGACAGGGGATGGATCATTTGAGGATTACCCATTCTGTTCATTCCCTCTGGGGCACCTGGCATTGGCCACTGTTGGAAGACCGGATCCTGGGCTAGATGGACCTTTGGTCTGACCCAAGAGGGCCGTTCTTGTGTTCTTATTCCCCCAGCATCAACAATAAGGTGTTTTGAACCCAGTTTATCTCAGTAGCCATAAGGACTCCTTCACTGCATTTTTTTTCTCATCTCTGCTCACACTTTTACCTCCCAGTGAGTCTCTCTTCAGGTGATGTGAGGTACAAGTGAGGAGCTGAGGCACACGTGTCCAAATACATGAAAGACTAAAATCCTTTATCTGTTACTCTAAGGAGTCCCTCTAAACTTGTTTGGGTTCTGATAACCAATCCTCCCTCAGCAACTTGGCTGATGCAGGTGCTCACACATAAAAAGTTAGGGCGGGAGAGAAAAAAGAAGTCCATCAATGGGTCCTACCTTTACAGAGTATAATAGTAATAATGTTGTGCTTCTATGGTGCCTTCTAGCTGAGGATCCCAACGCATTCTAACAAACATAATGCATTTAGCTCTATACCCAACTATGAGGTATGTAATTATTATTCCTGATGGTGGCATAGAGAGGGTAAGGGACAGATTTTGCCCTGCCTTTCATGGGTATACAAGTGTCTGACCCACAGGAGTGCTGGCAAGCACAATTATTTTCCTGGCATCAATCACATGGCCAGAGTCATGGCTCCAAAGGTCAGAGCCCTGTAATGTGACTTGGGGTCAGTATACATATATTCTATGGATATGTTTACATTGCAGCTGGAGATGCAATTTCCAGCTCAAGTAGTCATACCTGTGCTAGTTTTGATCAAGGTACTGTGCAAAAAACAGTGTGTAGCCACAGTAGCACGAGCAGTTAGATGGACTAGCTGCCTGAGTATATACCTAGGTTTTCAGAGGAGCTTGTGCTCATGCTATCTAGCCTATCTCACTGCTCGTGCTATCACATCTAAACATCTATTTTTAGCATGCTAGCTTGATCAGAGCTAGTGTGGGTATGGCTTCTACCTGAACTGGAAATGACATCCTAACTAACTGTTACGCAATAACTGCTGGGTTTAAAGGCATCATATGCACTCCAAAAGAAGGACTAACCTGTAATCCAGTCATCTGGATACTTTTAGATATTTTATAAATATACAGCAGCTAAGCAGACACGTACCAATTTGCAGTATGAACATGTATCATTAACAGCATACCTAGAGTCATAGAGTTTAAAGCCAGAAGGGACCACGACATCATCTACTCTGACCTCCTGTGTATCACAGGCCACCAACACCAGCTAGCACCCACACACTGACTAACCCAACTGAAATGAGACCAAAATCAGTCCATCTTATTCACATGGAACCTTTAAGACAACATGTCAGTTGCATATAAACTTATTGGAACCCAGGGAAACTAGTTCTATGTTTAATGTTAACTGAAGAGGGGCTGAAGCAAAAAGCTTTTTATGTAAACTGTTTCTCCCTTGAACTTCAGCTGAAGCTGGATTCGAACCATACCTGGTTCTCCAAAACCAAAACCTAACCTCCTTGGTCAGTCTCTTGCAGGATCAAGGCCATTGTGATCACAATGCAGCTAATATTCTGGTTACCCTGTAGTGTCAGCATAGTTAGCTCAGACAAAATTAAATAAATAATTTTGAAAATTATTCATTTGATTGCTTTTTGCCTGACTATAATACTTTAATTAAACTCTGAAACCAGCATTACTAAAGATAACATGTATTAGGCAACACAAGTAGAGCCCTTTATATTTGAATTTAAAATCTCCTCTTGGAGTCTTCATTGTGGTGTATTAAAAGCTTTTCAGTTTAAATGTAAAACACAAAAATGAGCAAAAATTAAAAACACTTTCAAGGCAAAAAGATTTGAAAGTGTATCTGTAATGCTAAGGGAGACACTTGAAATCATGTTTCTCTAATAAGGATTTAGGTAGATCATTATTGCAAGCTAAATAAGCTCCAATCCTTAATTAAACACAAATGTAATTAAACACCTGAGTCAGAAAATGTTGCACATAGGTTTTCTTCAAATGCATTTTTATTGCAAGTACTTAGATCTCAAATGTTTTAAAAAGTCAGTTGCTGTGAAAAGATAATGAACACTGCGATTTAAATTGCTAAAAAGAATAATTGCATAGCTGCAATAATTATCCTTAATTAGTCTGCAGGGTGCTCAGAACGCTGGGTGCTGGATTTGTACAGCAGCAAGTAAAACATGAAAGAAACAGTAGAGGGAGAAAAGGAGGCACCTGCTGGTGCGGAGGTCATGCCTGCGCAACCCATTTCAGTCAGGCGTGGTGGCACTGTTGAGCCCTGCCTCACTTCCCTTCACCCAGGTTATAAACAAACTCACAAAGGCCTTTTTTCGCCCAAAGAGGAGACCCTTTTCCAAGGGTCTCGTTTATTAACAAGAGCCATAAGCATAAGTAAGAATTTACCCACATACACCTGGGGACTTTCATTTGTTTGGGCTTAGTCCAACCAGTGATCTCTGGCGCCTTCTTTCAGGAGATTTTTCCTTCCTGAATCTACAGACAGTCTGTTTCTGGAACCCTTCATAGGTCCTTCTCTACGTTATTCCTGTCAGTCCTTCCTTAAAGACATGTGGCAATTCTCCAAAAAAGCCATTTTTTTTAATTGAATGTAAACCTGACACCAATATCATATATCATTTGAATGCTTATTTTATGTACATTTAGATAAGGTATGATGTGGAGCTGTCAAGCAGTGATGTAGGCCTGCAAGTGTGTTGAAATAATGGGACCCAAAATGAGAGTTTCATTTTTTGCACATTTCCACAAACACTGCAACATGACTACAGTTTTTAGTGTTTAAATTAACCATGATAGGGTATTGAAGTTATTGGTCAAAGCTACCAAATGACAATGTAGTAAAAAAAATAAAAATCTATTGATATTGCATGGACAAGGGTATTTTTTTTTCCAGAAATGATCAAACTGTTTAGCATGTGACAAAAAATGGTGAACATCAATATTTTGTAATATGTTAACATGAAATGTTTTCACATCTCATATTCTTAAATTTCAAAGCATCTTTCAAAGTAGTTTTTCATATTTTCAATTCAAATTTGCAGACCTGATCTGTCTCACACTGAAGATTGTGCACCAGTAGCAGTAGCGTGCCCACAGTTTGTACTGCATAGTGGATAGACAGAAATGTACACAAATTCCCAATGTAGTGCTTCTCCATTTGTAAGACTTTGCACATACAATGTAGCATCTAGTCTGCCTGGCTGAAGCTTTTAATTTGTAATTGCCTATGCATGCACCACTAGCCTTTGAAATATTATAAAAACCAACTTCTTAATTCAGTGACACGTATGCACAGGTCAAATTAGTGTTAGAGATGACAATACACTGTTCCATATTATGTATATGAAAAAGCTATGAGAGAAAAAAGTGGCCTAACAAGAAGCAGTGAAGACAGAATCCACAAAAAAGTCCTTGCCTCTGAACTGAAGAGGGATGAAAAACATGTTAAGCTCTTACCAACCATGTCATCATCCACATGATAAATCCATTTGACCCCGAATCACATCCAGAGATGCTTATCAACATATCTACTGGACTGCACAAAACCTCAGATGTATGAGAGTCTCTACTGAATATAGTAGCTGTTGGTGAAGAACAAATGGAGAGATTTGTGAGACATGCACTTAATGCTGACGGGACGCGTAGCTTCTCCAGCCTAATCAAGAAATCTGGCATCAAAATATTTGCTGACATGGCCAAGATGACCAAATTTAGGTCTGGCAAGGGAGGGACAATCCCAGCAGTTATCAGTCTGGAAATTGTCTTTCACAACATGCAGAGATGATGTTTCAGTGGCAAGTGTTCTTAGTCACCGAACAGGACCTGTGCCTATGTCCTTCTCCCATGCACAGGCGCCAACTTCCGGTGGCGCCGGTGGGGGCTAACGCCCGGTGTCGGGGTCAGGGCCCCGCCCCCGACACCGGGTGATGTTGTGGGGCCCCGCCCCCGATGCCGGGTGACGTTGCGGGGCCCCGCCCCCGACGCAACGTCGCCCAGTATCGGGGGCGGGGCCCCGGGGATGGCGGGGAGCTGCCGGTGGGTGCTGAGCACCCACCAATTTTTCCCCGTGGGTGCTCCAGCCCCGGAGCACCCACGGAGTCGGCGCCTATGCCCATGCTGATGGAACTACAAGAAGAACAGACAAAGCTGAATTAGGGCATCAGCTGGACGCTCAGGCTGAAAGAATCCATGATCTAAGATCACGCAACAAAGAAACAACAGGATACATCAGAGATGCCATGGCTGTCATGCGAATGATGGTTGGAGATAAATTTCATCGTTGAAAAATTGGCTGATGAGTATTTGGCAAGTCCTGAAAGGATTTGACTCAAAGCTAATTCTGTAATCAAAGTATTTGACAGACAGGACAACAGTAATGCCGTGAAAACTGCAGAAGTGATGGACAGAAACTAAGATGGGATGCAGGAAATACCTGGTGATTGGTGGATGCTCTGTGTCTCCATGGAAAAAGTTTCTAAATGTGATATCAAACAAGCAGTCACTTGTAAAATTGCTCTGTGAATATATGGTTCAAAATGCACCTGAGAGTGAGAGCATATCCAGCACAAACACTCCTCTTTGCTACTTCACCATTGGAAAAGCCTCCAGAAGAGATCTTGAAGAATCTCAGGACTTATACAGTACTCAAGAGAAAGTGGACATAAGGATGCTTCTGCATGCTGTATGTGTCAATATGGCTTTTGGTTCTCTTGGTGTCAAAGGAATCAGTAATTAGGTCACTGGATTTAGATTTTTTGGTTCTTGATGTTCACTACTTTCCAAAAATGGAACACTTCGATAACATGTGGATTGAAACAGCCACCGTTAGGTGCACAACTCACGAGTGCCACTACATATCTGGGCATGCAATTTGTGATGCACTCACTCCTGATTTCTACAACATAGTTCCTGCTGTTTAATGTTGTCAGAACAAAGGGACCTTACTTCTTCCAAAATCTTGCCAAATTGGGAAAGAATGACAGACAAACTGTAATTTATGCTGCAAGGAAGTTGATAGCAGTGCTGTCTCACCAGAGTGAGAAAGAAAAGGAGACCCATAGGGACCTAAATTGTTTGCACTTCAATCTAGCTGTCAAAAAGAACAAGCTACTGGCTAAGCTCCCACCACGTGAGGACAGTTTTGAAGAGTATGCCAAAAGAGCATTTTAGGAAACAAAGATTTGGATGTCTTCACACACAGGTAAACCAGGTATTGGATCACCATTGCAACATAGATGGAAAAATGTGCACGATAAACTATTTTTTGTATTCTTCATGGGCCCAATGGCATATGATCTTCTACAAGACCTTATCTGTGCCTTTACCAGTGAGGGACACTGCACAATCAACTGTTTCTTTAGTCAGAACAATCTTCCCTGCATAGAACTATGTACGTGCCAAGGCAATGAAGACTGTGGTAACCCACACACTGTGTCGACAGATCATAGTGATGAGCAAGATAATGATAACGATGTTGACGAGAAATGTCACCAGTGCTATTAAAAATGTATTATTAGATTTTGTTTTACCCTTTAGTTTGTTATGATGCTTTGAGGTCATAAAGAAACCCAATTTTGTGTCTTGAAATAATGCATTGTCATTAAACTAACAGAAATGAATGCAAATATTTCAAAGTAGCCATTTTAACGTGTTGATGGTGTCGTTGTAGCAGCACCACTTGACAGCTTCACATCATACCTCATGTTAAAGTAGACATACTAAGCTTTCAAATTATGTATGTAGAGAGGGTACATTAAATTGACCAAATTAGCTGTGTCTGCAGCTTCCCTATTTAGCCAGAGTCCCCTTCCTTGATTAGCCTGCAAGGTGTTCAGAAGGCTAGCCCTTCCCTGCTGGTATCTTTTGGTGTCTGCTGTGCTCTGAGGGAGGAGATGGTATTTATGCTGTTCCCCTTCTCCCAGCTAATCCCCATTTGGTTGAGGGAGAGGGGATCCTTGCCCCATACCTCTCTGCAAGGCTTCTCGCCCCAGGACCTTAAAAAAACAGTAATGTGTGTTTGGGAGGAAATCGTCTTACTCCCAGAATCACTTCCTTTCTCCCTGTCTCCCCCAATGCTTGCATATATAGCTGCATCTCTCCAATGCCATCGCACACTCTTTATCAGATGATTCTGCTTGCACCCCTCATGGTTAGATTAATCTAAATGGCATGGACACCAACCCCTGAATTCTGCTGCATCTTCCCCTTCCACATTTCTAAGATGTGTCTTTTTCTCTCTATCCCTACAACTAAAATTCTTGATAAGGCCGTCACTATCCCCAATCTTGATCATTCCTCCCTACCAGTTGCCCCACATCCACATTAGCCTCTACTAAATCCACCAAAATCTTCCTTGCCCATCCAACCCCTGCAGTTTTGAATCTCTCCAATGGCTCCACTATATAAATACAAGCTTCTTGTCACCATTTTCAACACACTGCACTACTCTGTCCCTCCTTACTTTCCCCCCTCGTTTTGTTTCATGTCACTCCATGCTTCCTCTGCTCCACCAGCGATGCAAGCCGCATCCACCCACTTATCAGCTTCTTGCACAAATGTTTCAACACCTCTTTTCACACTACCTTCTAATACATAGAAAACCTTCTTTTTCATTCCACGAGGCCACTACCCTCTCCAGAGTCATAGAATCATAGAATATCAGGGTTGGAAGGGACCTTAGGAGGTCATCTAGTCCAACCCCCTGCTCAAAGCAGGATCAATCCCCAATTTTTGCCCCAGATTCCTAAATGGCCCCCTCAAGGATTGAATTTACAACCCTCAGCTTAGTAGGCCAATGCTCAAACCACTGAGCTATCCCTCCCCAATTAAAGACAATTTAATTGTCACACCCCAATTAAAGACAATTCTGCTATATGGCCTAGGGGGGAAACTATCTGATGCCGAGTAGTTTAAAGAGTAGTTAGGAATCATTTCCAAAGGTAATTTATATTTGAAAAAGTTGTTAACTTAACCTTACATTGGTATGACCTGACCAATCACCATCTCATACACACTATTATTTTGTATTATCCCTTCCACTTACCCGGTCTGAAAATTGTGAGTTCCTTGGGGCAGGAGCCAGGACTTCTTTCTTGTTTGAAATGTACTTAACACATTATGAATTTATTGATGGTAGCATTCACAATCAATCACTCTCATGCCTGGCTTATTTTAATAGCAGAGTGATCTTATGAGTTGTTACAAAATTAGCAGAATAGACAGGTGCTTTATAAACCGGAGGGGGCGAAAACTGATACACAAATCTCTCTTGGAATTTTGTTGGGGAATAGGGAAGGTTCACATTTTAATACCTGGATCCAACACCAACCATATGGTATTGGCTTCAGCTTAGATCCAAAACTGGAAGTGGTCTGTTTTCCATTTCTGATACAGCCAAAAAGGGAGACATTCTGTCCCATTTAAGCCAAAGAGTTTTGTCTTTAATTGGAATGGGGCTGGGCTTTCATCCATTATCTTGGAAGAATGGTTTGAGACTTTGGTACCTCTGAATCTGAACCCATTCTTGAGACTGAACTATAAACCTCGTTTCCTGCCACATACCACCTGTTCTGCCTACTTCTGCTTAAAATATGACATTATGCTCAAACAAGTTACTGAAAGCATTTTTATTTGGTTGGGGGAAAGGGGAGAGAATCTAAAGCATTTATACTTAAATTCACCTTTAGCAAATGAGATAGCTGAAAGATAAATACATACATTTCTATATCAAACAAATATCCTCTTTTTAACATGACAACATCTGTTTAAAATAAGTACACTTGTGTTGAACCAGCAAAAGTGTGCTAAGTATCAGTATTAAGAAAAGCAATTTATCTAGTAACATCTAGATTAGAGCTAGGTAAAAAAAAAACTAAATTTTCAATGAAAATTTTCAAACTAAAAAAAGTTGTATTTTAAAACTTGTTGCAAAATTTTGACAGCAAAAAAATTGAAAATATTTTGCTTTCAGAAAAATTTTAAAAAATATTTTTTAGGTTTTTTTCCCTTCTTTCTTCCACTTTTTGCCTTGGGGAGGGGAGTAAAACTGGGAGAGTAAGACAGAAACAAAATAAAACAAAAACTTGAAAAAAATCATTCTTTTTTTAACTACATTGTAAAATTTCAACCAAAATGGGAAAAAAAATGAAAATGTTCATTTGAGTCAAAAAACCATTCCACCAGTTCTAGTATAGATCATTGATTGCAATGGGGATAATGAAAGGACTACAGATTCAAGCCCTACAAAAATACCATATGTGGAAATACACTAATGCTTTTACTTCCGGAAACACTCCTGAGAAACTGGGTGAGCACAAGGTGTCTATTCCTTATGTAGTAAGGAATATTACTCAAACAATAAGTGATTTTTACATGGACTGAAAACTAACTAAGTCATGTCATATGTAATAGATTTTCTTGGTAATAACTCCTCTATGTGTTCATTTATATATTTATAATACATTTTATTACAGATATGCATGTTCATGTTTTAGTAAATATATTTTAAGTCTCTTTATCCACTACAGACAAACTGATTTGGGTGTTTGGAATAGAAATGCATAGTGAATTTAGCAAGACTTTGGAACAGATTTTTATTTTAAAACTTTTAAAAAATAATTATTTAATCTTGAAAAATATTCATTAAATTAACAGAGGGTAATTTACATCTCTGTACGCTTCATTGTCCCTGTCAGAAATGTTACAAGTCCTGAGATCTAATTGCTGCTCTGGTGACCCCAATGGTGGCTCATGTTTCACTGATATTGCTAGCGTCTGTCCCACCTGTCCTGCCTCTCCTCACCATTACTGCAGGGCTTTGGGGGTGTAATGCATGATCCTGCCCATTTCTTATTAATTAGATTAGACTGAGCTTCTCTCTTCAGCAGCCAGTGTGCTTTCTTCATCCTCCCTGCTCCTTCAGAAATATTGTGGCAGGTAGGACAAAGTCCTGAGCAGACTCCTAAATTACACCCCAAAACTGGATTATAACTGACTGACCCTCACTATTTCGAGTGTAGGCATCCTTTTAATTCAATAGAAATAGACAGACACTGCCTCAGGGTTAGTACTAGTTAGCGTCACTTATACCAACATTATTTTCATTGGACACATGCACTATTCCCTGAATAAATATGTATGCCCCTGGAAGCAAAATCTCCTTTAGTACAAATCTCAGGAATACAAGTTTGCGTAGTATGAAATATATAGTATCATATTAATAAATGATAGGGACAGGAAATGGAAGTATTTCTGAGTTCTGATGACTCTCAGTTGCCCTTCTTTGTTATATTTCATAGAGACTCATTTGTCAATTTTTTAAAGTAATTTCTCATCTTCTGGCATTTTTAATCTAAATTAATAAGAATTATTTTGCATTTAATAAATATGTTTTTATCATAAAATAATTTACATACAAGAATAATGCTGTGTTTTTGTTTGTAGTAATTATTCTAAATAGAACTTTTGTCATCATTGTTGGATGCACTTTCAACACCTAGAAGTGACATCACATCGATGAATTGGTGTCTTCCAATGGCAGTAGATCACCCCCATTAATATTTCCTTTTAAGCAAAGTATTTCTGGGCATTGGCAGCTTTAGTCACAAGTCAAGTAGCTACCTAGGGTACTACACTTCAGGAAGAGCCATTGCTGCCACCTATGCCTAAAGCTGCCACGGAGGATTTGTTTGTGGGACTCAGTGAGTGGCTGAGGTGCAGAGGTGGAATTGAAGAGAGGGGGTAGGATGGCTGATCCAATTTCTGTGGCACTTCTCCATTGACCAGTTGGGAATTCTGTATCACTTGGTCCTCCCTTGATTGGAAATTGGCCCTGCCATCAAAGCAGGCAACATCCTAAGGGAGAATAGGAAGTTCAGAGATAGAGAAGCAGAAACCAGGTCACCTTAACTGTTCCTAATCCAAGGACACAGGGCATGGCAGAGGGAGGAAGGCAGGGAAAAAGCTGAGTTGTTGGGCTGCAGAAGGGATGCAGCATGGCAAGGGTGCTTGAACGTGGGTGCAGAGAGAGCAATTCTGCAGGGATGTTGAAAAGATGGAGACTTGGAGAAGTGCTTAGGTTCTGAGGTACCATGGTAACAAGCATGGAATGGGGCATGGACTGGGGGAGAAACAGAGAATGGACACTTGTGGAAATTGAGAAACAGGAAGAGAAAAAAAATTAAAAGGGAGAGAAAGTGTAAAGAGGAGAAAAAATAATAAAAATTAGAAACAGAAAATTAAAATAAGAAGGTGGTGAGCAGAAGGAAAGAAAACCAGAAAAGACAATTTAAAAAAAACCCCACTTTTTAAAAAATAAATCATTCCTACATAGTCACCTATATTTTAGGAGAGCCTTTTAAGATTTATGATGACTTTAAAATACTGTCTTTTTTATAATATCATTGACCCTCTTGACACAGGGGCTTGGGCATAAATATTTTTTCCTCCTGGAGCATCAATACATTTACAAGGCAATGCTTCTCAGATTGATGGAAAATCATTGCTGTGACCATCTAAGTCCGTTTTGTCCTATATCCTTTTCCCTATACACAAACTATTTCAGAAGATTATGAAAAGTCCTGTCCCACCACTATACCTGGCCAGATGTATGATATGCCTTTTCCCCCCACTCTTATTTAGCCATTTCTCTCTATAATCTCCTGTAACCATGAGTTGCGCAGATTAATTCTGTATTAGCATACCCATGTAAAATAAACCACTGCCTGTGTAAGTCTAGGGAATCAGATGTCACCATCTTTTAAATCAGTATCTGTGTCTTGGCCCCTGCACTCTTTTGTTGGGCATTGTATTACATAATTCAGCATTCCAACAGGTCCATAGGCAGAAAGATCAATCATCTCTCGCTCTCAGACCTTGACTATGCTGATGACATTGTTCTTCTAGTACAGAGCCCTGACAGGTTTCGCGAGGCACTCTAGCAAATGGAGGAGGAGTTGGCCACTGTCAGCCTCCATTTTTTTGGTCAAAGACAAAGCTGTAAAAATCTAGGATCAGGTCCGCCCACAACTCCAATCTCTTTGAATAATGAAATCATTGAAGCAGGCTCCAGCTTTTGCTACTGGGTTCTATATTCACCAGTTCCTCCAACTCTCATACACAGGTTCTTCACTGGATTGGCATCGCAGCCTCTTCCATAGGTCATTTACAATGAATATGGAATCAACTTAATCTTGGCATGACCTCCAAGTTCAGGAACTATTCAAACTGTATCCACTCCGTACTGTTGTACAGTTGCAAAACATGGACACCATGCCACTCAGACTGGAGAAAACTGGAGGCTTTCCATACAAAATGCCAATATTGTATATTGGGCAAAAAGTGAAATGACTTCATTCATAACACATTATGGTCATGCCTGTCTACAGACACCGGGGCCATTATCTGGAGCCAGCATCTCGCTATTTTCAGACGTTGCCAGAGTGCCACAAGATGTTCTGGCGAACCCCATTCTCCAGGTGGCTTGTAACATCCATGATAAAATTCCACCAACCGAGGGGTGGAAGTGGCCCAGAGGCATACCCCCTATTACATGGACATATCAAGTGTGTTCTGACATTGGACTTTCAGCCCATCAAGTCCTTGCAACTCCACAGGAACGGACCAAATGCCGAAATATTGCTATGGCCAACCGTTCGGCTAAGTGTTGGAGGACAAGATGTAAAATGCATTAACTTTTTATATAATTGACAGTTCTTTTGTTCTTGTTTTGTCAGAAGGATAAAATAGGAACATGTGATTGGCCTTCTTTGCACCATTATTTTATATATTGCCATTGTGCACATTCTTATTCTAATCCTTTCCAAACTCAACAATCCAAGCTTTTAAAACATTCTCTCCTTGTATAGAATCCACTCTGCTTCACTAATTTCCTTTGTCCTTCTCTCAATCTTCTATATTTTGCCCCATCAATTTTGATGTGAAGAACCCAAAGTAAACTCAATAGTTTAGGTCCACCAGTCAATTAATACATTTTAATATTTTCCATATTACATATATTATCTATAAGAGCTAAAGTATTGTGATAATCTATTTCCTTCTTAGCAAAGCCAAACATTTGCTATTCTAATTATTCTATCCACTTGAATAGACATCTTAATGGTGTGATCCATGATAGCAGCTACATTCCTTTCCCTCTCTCCCTCTTCCCCCAGCAAGAGTTTACAAATTACAAAGGGTTGAGAATTCATCACTGTTAATAAAGAGTTGTAATTGTTCCTTCCTATTGCAACAAATCTATCTGCTGCATACAAATAGTACAGTCACCAAATAAACTGCACCAGCTCTACCAAGTGAGCTAAAGGCCAGTCTGAACTGTTAGTAATGTTAAGATGCTCACCGTCTCTGTAGATCAGTGAAAACTTTACATTAAACATACAATACATACAATACACATTAAAAAAAATGTGTGCAGCACACACTCAAACAAGTGTAAAGAGGATGGTCCTGAGGAAGGAATGGTGGCTGACGACCCAGTCAAGAACTCAGGTTTTAGCCAAGAAGCTCTAGGAACAAAACTCAGTAGTAAAATGGGGGCAAGCCTTCTTGAGACAAACCTTCACACCCAGCTAAGGGATTTTAGTATAGCTGGGTGTGGCAGGGCCAGACTCACCCCTGCGGCGCCTCCTGCTGGTTTCTCCAGGAATTAGCTCACCAGCCTCTGGAGCGCCCTCTGCAGGCCAGTGATCCGCCTGTCCACGCTGGCCCCACGTCCCTCCCAGGACCCGGTGCCCTTTTAACTGGGGTGCTGCCCCCTGGCAGTACCCCTAGATCTGGGTCTCCCCTCCCCAGGGGAACCCCCAACCCACTATCCCCACCTCACCTCAGTGTAGGCTACTGCCAGTCACCAGCTAGCCCCCGCGCCCTGGGGCAGACTGCAGTATAAGCCACTCATCACAGGCAAAGGGGGTTTGGACCTGCTGCCTCAGCCTACCCGTGGTTGTCCCTGCAACCCCAGTACCTAGATGGGCCTAACCCTAGGCCGCAGCCTGGGGCTTTCCTAGCCTGGAGCTCCCCAGCTCCTCTGGCCTTCCCCAGCCCTGCTCCAATCTAGGTACCTAGTCAGGTCCTTGCAGCCAAGCCCTTCCCTCTCTAAAGACAGAGAGAAAGAGAGAGAGAGTGTTTTTGCTCCAGGCCCACTGCCCTCTTATAAGGGCCAGCTGGGCCCTAATTAACGGGCCACACCTGTGGCTGCCTTGCTCATCAGCCCTCTCCTAGGGCTGTTTCCAGCCCCTCAGGGCAGGAGCAGGGTTCCCCCTGCTACACTGGGCCTTTGTTTTGGTCTCTTATTTGTAAATCCCTACCCCACCGTAGTATCCTCAAAAAGCAGAGAGCCACAGGTTTCAGTGAGATTTTTCTATTTAACTATTGCATCAACAATGTAATGGATAAAACTGGATTAACTGTCTTGTTCAGAGATTCCATAAACTTTGTCCGCACTTTCTGACAGATATATGCTGTGTCCACAAAATTACACTATTCAACATCTGCCCCCTTTTATTTATTTTAACCTCCACACATAAACCTGACAAAGGCAGGGGAAAAGAGGATTCTCAGTGAAAGACTTCTCTGCTGTTTAGGTTGGCCAATTCCACCAGACAACAGCCAGCCACTAGAGGGCAAAAATCACACACACATTTGAGCTGGTCTGGCATGCTATCTAGGGGAGGGCAGTGGTGCAGCTCCATTAGACAATACAATATGTTACCACTCTCAATTGTCAAAGCTCGTCTTCAAAAGCAGGATATGCCTAGTGTTCAAATGTGAAGTTCCAATCTGTAACTAATTGGTGTGCTGTAGATGTACCAACAATGCTGTTCAACTCTTGTTTAGCTCCAAAAATCATAGGTCTCTGGCACATGAGCAAAAGGAGAATTTCCATTAACTGTCAGCAGTTTATTCTCTTGAATGGCTGCTAAGAGAGGGTGACAGACACTTAAATAGGATTGACATTCTATACAATAAAAAGTACAGGTGAATTTAGAACACACCAGCTAGAACTTACACCAAGCAGAAATTTATTTTGCCGCTGTTCCGTATCATACCTAGATTTGTTGCCTCCATCTAAAATTCTTCACAGTGCTTCTTAGTCTGAACTAACACAAATAACTTTATATTGCTAATCTACAATCCTCTCCATTTTCCAAATTCTTAACCAATACAATACACTGCACATCACTGCTTCCAGTACAACTACAACTACTAGTCCTATTTTAAATTATTGCCACACTGAGAATTGGTCATTCTTTTCTTTCTTTGTTTCTTGTTTTAGCCAGGTTTCATGAAGAAAAAGCCTCTTACCCAATAGAACCAAATTTCAAAAGGCTTTTGAAAGTTTAAGTAGATAACTCTTACACATCACTATTAATTATATAGCAGTAAAGCAATAATAGACCGCTGTCCAGCAAACACTAGTGTATGTGTGGTAAACTTTAGATCCCAAATTACTTCAATGAGAAGATTACATTGATATTCAAATTAAGCATGTGCATAAGCATCTGTAGCATCAGGATTTTCATGGTTTAAAAAAATCCAGAACACTGACAACATACAGTTCTTAAATGTACCGATCTTTCTTCCTTTTCATTTCCTAAAACTGAAGTGTAAGTCAACTAGCAATTCAGAAAGTAGTTCTATGTTCTGACAAATAATAGCTGAAAAGAGTCCTTCATTTAGGAAGGTCGCTTTTCCCTGAACAACTCATCCTTCCACTGTGTCACTATTATATCAACCCCCTACACACCCTCCATCCCCTTTCTGTGGGCTGTTGTAGAGGCATGCATGCATGCAAAAATATTCTCACTACTGGCAAAACCAGAGCACTGGGAGCTTGAGAGAGAAATCACACTTTTCCAAAAATATTAAACATTTTGCCCGTTCACCTGTAGATTTTCTCTTTCCATGTGTCTCCGTGAATAACCAGGAGCAATTTTTCCCCAAAGTAAAACTATTATTTTGTACATGATGAAATACCAGTTTTGTGGTACAAATGGCATAATTTCATTTCCAAGCCAATTTTGCAATTGCCCATGTCAAAACTTCACTAAGTTTGCTAGCAGAAAAGAGGAATAACATATTTGAATGTTCATAGGAATCTTACTCTTTCACTCCAAAATGCTCAAGAAAAAACAAACATTGGTCATTTTGAATAGTTCCTGTCTGCTGTTAACTATAGCTCTACATATTTTTTCCCTACAAGAAGAAAAAAACAGCACTTCTGAACATTTAATTTATTTAGGCAAGAAAAATGCTTATTTCACAGCCTCTGCTGTTCGCAGTATCCTTGGGTAACGCTTAAAACTATCCAATCTCCATTTCATGTGACTGTTCTTTTAACTTTTACTTCTCAGAATATACACCTGACAAGGCAAAGCTAGCTCAGAAATTCACATTATACTGGAAAGGCTGCTTCTCAGGAGATAGGGTCTAACTGAGACTATGACGATAATAAATCGGGTGGCTATTATTTGATGTTTGATCCACATTTTAACAAATACACATATTTGAGAGTGTTCCAGAACACTGCAGTTATTCAGCTCCAAAATGCATTTTAGTAGATGTGTTCATTTTTAAAGTAGAGTAGATCCATATATTGCATAGTGCATCATACAATATATATAAATATGCATTCGGAAGAGATGCCATTTAAAGAGACACAATTAATTTGAAATCTGGGCAGTTTCAAAAAAATTAGTCAAAGTAGTTTCAGGTTTCAGCTAGACTCTGAAGCTCTCTGCCAAGTTGTGTGTTTACAGGGCCGACAAGGGGTGGGGGGAGAGGGAAAGCCAGTACAAATTATCGAGGCCCGACGGTCCGGAAGGGGGGCCGGGGCCCGACTATGTAAAGATTTTTAGCCGGTCCACCCTTGCTGGGGGGCCCGAAAAATATTTTTCACCAGGGCCCAAACCTGCTCTCGGCAGCCCTGTGTGTTTAACAATCATTTCCTTATCTTTAAAATGTTTCTCTACCTCCTAATGCTTTGTAAAAGATGACCACAAAAAACAGGGGGAGATTAGAAACAGCGAAAGTGATTATTCATAAATTGTTGTCTAAAGCAAACACAAATAGGAGGAAAAGATTTTTTTCCCCTAATCTCCTCTAGTTCCAGTCATCTTAGTTGCTACTTATAACAACATAAAGCAAAAATGTTCTCACACAAATGTGATCTTTAAATTGGAATTGCCCTTTTAATATAATTTTACTAGGCCTCTCTGAGTCAGATGTTAACAGTTTTCAGCTTCCCTATCCTTTTTAATAGACCTATTCTTTCATATCCAAACCTACACCCACCACCAAGGCTCTAATCTTGCAGGCAAACAAGCTCTTCCTAGGCTCTAATGCCACTCTCTGGTTAGCAAGTTATAAGGTGGAAGAGAGGGAGTCTGCACTTTGCTCTGTCAAAACAGACTGTGAGCATGATATTCCCAAAGCCTTACATTGCAAGACTCAAGTCCTTCGGTTGGATACAGTTGTAGCTCCCCAGAGTGCTTGTCTGTTACCCTACTAGTGGAAACACTGGCTCAGCCTAATGGTAATGTGTTTCTAATACACAAAGATATAATTCAGTATATGATGAAAACTAATAGAGTCTTATTGCTAATGAGGAATAAACTATAACACTGGGCAGGGCTGGCGCGCCCACTAGGCGACCCTAGGCGGTCGCCTAGGGCGTCGGGAGCCGGGGGCACCTGGCCGCAGCTGCCTCCCGCCCTCCCGGGGGGCGCCTAGCCGCGGCTGCCCGCCCGCCCTCCCGGCCCCACAGCTGAGCTGGGAGCCGGGGGGCACCTGGCCGCGGCTGCCACCCGCCCTCCACAGCGGGCGCTTGGCCGCAGCTGCTGCCCACCTTCCTGGGGGGCGCCTGGCCGCAGCTGCCGCCCGCCCTAGCGGGGGGCGCCTGGCCACAGCTGCCCGCCTGCCCTCCCGGCTCCGTGGCTGAGCCGGGAGGCGCCTGGCCGCGGCTGCCGCCTGCCCTCCGCAGGGGGCGCCTGGCTGTGGCTGCCGCCCGCCCTCCCTGCTGAGCTGCGGAGCCGGCTGGCCGTGTCTGAGCTGGGAGCTGGGGGGGCTGCTTCCCAGGAAGTTTCGCCCTGACACTGGGAAGTGAATTCAGGAATCATGCTGACTAGGCCAATGGAAGCTGGAATGGTCAGAAAGCTGGGGACATCTGTGTCCAGATGGGGGGAAAACATAGCTCTTATAACTGTAATGAACAGATCCATAGCATGGCATAAACTGGAGCTGCTGTGCTCCCTGCCTCGGAAGTACTAGTCCTGATTCAGAAAACCATCCTCACTTAGGAAATCACTTGAGCACATGCCTGTGTAAAATTGGGATAATTATACTTACTTCCTTTGTAAAGCCTATGATGACTATGCATGAAAAGCACTGTAAGGACTAGGTATTATTATTAATGACAGTTAAGCATGTGCTTCAGTGCTTCCATGAATAGGAATGGACCAAAGCACACACTTAGGTGCTTTCCTCAATTATGGCCTCTACGTCTGCCACATTGGGATTTGTGAGTATAGAAGTGGTAACAGGGAATTGGGGAGAGAAATTAAGTCTACAGATTCTAGAGGGGAAGATTGTTGTTCGCTATGAGGATGAATGTAGGATATCTAGCCTGAAGCAAACAAAAGCTCAATACGCCACTGCTGTTTTGTAGAAGTCACAGCATGCTTTTCTCAGTGTCAGCTTGATATTTTCCTTTCCGTTAAAAAAAAGTGAAGATTTTTTTAAACAAAACTACTATATGCCAATAGTTTGGGGAATTTTGTTTTGTGGTAGCAGACAAAATATGTTGGTTTAACTCTATGAATTTCAAGTTTTTAACACAACAGAAAATCCTATTTTGAACTATAAAATGCAGGGGCGGCTCTTACAATTTTGCCGCCCCAAGCAGGAGCGGTGGCCCCGCCCCCGACGCAGGCAGACATAGTGGGGCCCTGCCGGCCCTGATAAAATGTATCACTGGCATAACATTACTGTGATGTAAAGAAAATCAATTTCTAAAAGTGCCTGTACCCGTATAAACACATGCACATACTAACACAATATGAATTTTGACCATAAAGACACTGACATTGTACAAGTTAGGACTGTCTTTGTACTACTTGCATGGGTTATTAGGAAGTATATACTATACTGCAGTGTAATATTTCACTGCAGTATGGTAATATAAAATGCAGTTGTAATACATTGGTACCATTCCTCTTAAACTTTGTAGGTTATTCTATTTATCACCTGAATAGTAAATAGCTAAGATTTTCAACGTCTAGCAGGGAAATACATATATCAGTGTGCTGTATAATACTGTAAAATATTTAAAACTCTTAAATGTTCGCCATTGTCATGTGTGTAATCCTCTAAATCTAGTTTCCAGTAGTTTTGAATGCACTGATGCCTCACTGAAAGAAACACTTTGAAAATAGTCTCTTTAGAGAGAACTCTAATATTGATAAAATATTATTTCCTTTATTATCACAAGTTCACATGAGAACAGAATGTTTATTCTTAAATGTTAATCCCCTGCTGATTATTTCTCACTTCCCATTATAATCCTTTGTTTGTGACATAACAATTAAATTGCTGTGGAGCTCATTATGACGTCAAAAGCAGCAGGAGTAGATGAGATCTTAATCACCAAATATCCTGTTTTTGTGCAAATGTCTGTATTAATAAAAAAGACCAGAGAAAATACAAAGCCCAAAAAAAACTAAGTGGAGTGTTGTTCAAAATTTCCCCGGACACATCAGTGGCTTTTAAAATGTTATAAAACAACTTTCAGGGGGATAAACAATCATCAACTTTTATTATTTTTGTCATGGAATCAAGAAAATATTAAAATCCTTATAATATGTTTTTATAATGATTTGACCTATTTTAGACCCAGGTTAGTGAGCCAAGGAATTGCAAACTGTTTCTGCTAGTGGCAAACACATAGGGTAGGTCTACACTAGAAACGTAAGATGACCTACTATGTTAGTAATTACTATAGTGAGTCATGTCCACGCTACCCTCCTTTTGTCAGTGGTACGCATCATCAAGAGGAGCGCTTCCACTGACTTAAGAGGGGCAGTACGGGGGACTGAGAGCCTGGGCTTTCAGCTCCATTCCCCCCCTTCCGGGAGCCCTGTTCCCTGCTGTAACTAGACTCCTGGCTGCGAGCTCTGTGCCTGGAATCCGGGGGATCCCTCAGTGCAGCTGCCAGGCTCCCATGGGGAGCGGAGAGCTGGGAGGGGGCAGCTGAGCTCCTGGCGGTGGGGAGCAGGGAGCCTCCAGGCAGTAGCCCACCTAGCTGTGAGGAGTGGGGAGCCCAGGCAGCAGTTGGGCTGGAAGCCAGGAGAGCTGAAATTGACAGGAATGATGGACAATAGCCAATGTAGGTAATGCAGTGCCTACACAGACACTGCGTCTGTGTAGGGAGCAAGGCTGTAATCCATACACTTGTGGGTGGCGGGTCACGTAGGCTGGGAGAGGCTTTGCCTTCCCAAACAGCCAGGTGTGACCCCACCCCCTGCCATGACCACTCCCTGCATGAGGATCCAGTCCTCTGGGTCCAGCCCCCTAGTGCTCTGCTGGGCTAGGGCCGCGTGCCGCCCGCCTTCCCGGTGCTCCAGGACTCGGGAGGTTGGAGCCATGCGTCGCCTGCCTTCCCGGCGCTCTGGGGCTGGGGCCGCGTGCCACCTGCCCTCCCGGGCTGGGGAGGCTGGGGCCACATGCCGCCCACCCTCCCAGCGCTCCTTTGGGGCTGGGAAGCGAGCCACGGGACTGACCCGGTGGTTGCGGTGGAGGGGAGGGCGGCCCTGGGCTCTGGCGGGGGGGCAGAAGGGAGGACTCTGTTCCGGCAGGAGGGACAGAAGAGGCGGACTGGGGCTAGCCTCCCCCAGCCAGCAGTTCACACGCCCCCCCATGCATACTCTCATAATTAGGTCAACATAAGCTGCTTTACATCAGCCTAACTCTGTAGCGTAGACCAAGCCATAATTTTAACCTTTCAAAGAGGCTACTAGACAACATAAACGCAATATGACTTCAGGAAAACAAAATGTATTTAGTCTTTCATAAACAGCCATCAAATCCTTAAAGGAATTTGAAATGTGGATTGTATTCCATTATCTATAGCAAAATATACACTGGGGCTGTTTCCGTAAATCTTTATGGCTCTGTTAAATTGTAGTCTCACGTATACCCCCTTCTTCAAAGAGCTAAATGGTGATCTTATCACTCCCAAGAGATTAATACCAATTGTATTACATATCTTTGGCACCCATAACATTTACACACCCATGTCAGAGATGCAAATATGTAACCTGAAACTATCAAAAGAATGGGACTAAATGATGTTACAACTCCTGGACATCTTTGGACAAGAAGATGAATTTACAGTTTTAAATCGTCCATGAAGCATCTACAAACCACAATAATAAAATAACTTGCATAGACCTGCAAATACATAAGCTGAAGTGCAGTGTGCTACAATCCACGCATACAGTTCCTCATCTTTTTTAAATCATAAGGACAATTACAACAGTTTCATATAACATATAAAAGAATGCCAGGCAAAGAACTGCCTCATTGCTCAGCATTTGCCCTAACAACAGAAGGCAGACCCTACATACGGGATTCCATGGCACATTCCAGCTCTTAAACTTACCTCTCTTAGGCTGTCTCACCAAACCTACCTTTCTGAAGTACTGTCAAAGATACTAATGAAATAGAAGTATGAAAAACTGAAGCAGCGAGATATCAAAGTGTGATCACTTACCATAGTCGATGCACATTTCCAAATTAACATCCTGTGGGGAAATTATCTTTTGATTTTGATAATTTTAGTCATAAATATTATTTCACTGAAGTATCTTTCACATCTGTATTGAGAAAACATTTTGCTATCTGAATTTTGTTGAAATAAACTTCATAAAATTTTTGCTACTCTGCAATATCTGTTTCAATTATATTTCCCCTTAACATTTTAAATGATAATAAAAGCAAAAGTTTCAGATGAAAACTGAACTTTCTTAGTCGATAATCAGGTCATATTTTTAAATCAGAAGATTTTAATGAAATGCAGCTTTAGCTTTCACATATATAATTTAAAACAAGTTTCTATAATTATATGGCATCAAATCTAATAGCTATTTTCTATTTCTTCATACAGAAGATAAAATTGATACTTTACATTTCAATTTATTTGCATTACAGACCTTTTAAAAAGTGGAGAAACTGCTCATTCAATGAAGCACAAATAGCACAATACAAAAAGATTGTGTGTGTATGTACGTGTGCATGTACAGAAACAATTAAAAGATCATTAAAAGTATTAAAACACATTAAAATGTCTTCAGTGAAGCCTAAATAGAAATTAACACAACTATTTTACATAATACAGTACCACCATTTTTCAAAAACGTATCTTCTAATTACTTTAATTGTTTTTAATCATTTAAATGCTATGGACATGTTCTTAAGGTATGTTAAACTCCATAATCATTTTAAACTATAGTATTTCTCTCATGTGGAAGTGGTCAAATTATTCAAGAGTGGGAACCCTCACATCTTCATTATTTTATTTTCCTTTTCTAAGGAAGGTAACAAATCTCAGAACTATTCAACTCTTTGCTCTGTAAGACAACATCTGTAATGCCCTGACATTGTGTCACTCCTTAAGATTTATCCATTCAGGCTTTTTGTCTGCGTTGTAAACACAATTCTATTTTATATTGCATTTAAGTAGGTTTGATTAAAACCTACTTAAAAGAAACTTTCCTTCCAAAAGGAGAACCAGCAAGGTCACTAAAGATCTATGAAAGATTAGCCCTGAATTCCTGCAATAAAAATGAAGTCTCTACTTTCATTTCAATACATTTAGAGAAGTGGATGACTCACCAAATTTGTCTGTTTATTCTTCATTTGGGCAGGCAACTTTCAACAGATGAGCCAATATGAATCCAGCTGTCTCTTCTTCATTCTGGGAAATCTAGGAGATGAGACAGGTGCAAGTGCATTGGCAGAGAGCAATAGGAATGTGTGTGTGTGGCAGTGGGCTGGAAGGGGAGAGTCCAACCTTACAGCAGTTTAAGAGTTCTGGCATGGTGTGTCTGCCACAGGTTGCAATAATTAGCTTTGGCTGATCTTCTCTCTTCTGACACTGCTGCCTATTGAGCTGCGAGTGTGCAAATGACGACTAATCACCGTGTGCCTTAAGATGACTCCTACAGTAACCCCTTGTGTTTTGTCAACTGTGGAGATAATAAAAGCATAGGGAGGAAAGAAAGTATGCCACCTGTCACCTGAGGTAAAACGATCAATTTCCTCAATGTGGTGTTTATGCTGACTTTAAAAGTAGGTGATAATTATTCCTGCTGTCTTTTGCAATGATTTGTGAAGTACACTGATGATTGTTATTAACACTGGTGTGAAATACTTTTTGACAAGAGTTCATTTGGTGTAGTTCTATTTATAGATTAAGCAATCTCTATTTACTGAATCTTGTGGGATTCAGGAAGAACTATTTCCCTTGTGTTTTACTATACTTTTCCTTAGTAAGGATCGATACTCACTATACATGTGAGGTGTTTGCCACTTCACAATAATGGCATACTATTAAAAAACAGTTGGTGGTTCCTTAACAGTTCACCTTGCTTATATACATCTGAATAAATTAAGACCAAGGTGAACCAGCTGCACTACCATCATATAAGAACAGAAAAGGGGCTCCTTCACACAGATGTCAAAACAGTATCTTGAAGATGTCTACTGACTAACACACAAAGCACCACCCAGCATACTCTCTACTTTCAGGCCCCAAGAAGGAAAACACTTACCAGTTCAATTCATCTTTTAACAATGGTCAGAATCAAAAGAGAAGCAACCCATATTGTCTCTTTCAGATCACCAGTTCTAGTTCTGAGAAGAAAAAGATGAAATAGTACTTTTATTCCATTCCTAAAGTTTGATACTGGGACAACAAGTAGGTGGATGTGGCCTTGGAACACATTTTGGGCAGCTCATAACTTGACTTGTGAGCTGCTATGAATACATAAAAAAGTAACTCTACAGCAGAGTTTTCCCAAGTTTAATGGGACTACATGCATATGTAAAGTTGGGCACATGACCAACTGTTTTCAGGATCAAGGCCACAGATATGAGTCAGTGCACACAGATAGGAACATGTAGCAGTGTAAAAGACTTAAAATATCAGGGATACAATTTTCTAAATAAATACATAACTGCATTGTGGGTCTCTGCTTCCAGGTAGTGCTCTGCAAAATGGGGATTATAGCCCTGCCCCATCTCGCAGGAGTGTGAAGGTAAATACATGATAATTGGGCCATGTAAGTACCTTAGATGAATATTAACTCAAGTTAATCAGCATGACCAAAAACTTCAGTCTAGTCAGGGCCTTGGAGGGCTCAGCTTCAGGCAGGAAGACCTTTTCAAGCAAGTTTTCCTCTCTGTTTTGTCTGCTAAGCTGTTTGTTGTTTGATTGCTTTCTTTGTGCTGACAAATTCATTCTTTTAGGCCTTAACTGACCATTCTCGGTGAGGCAGACAAATAGAATATGGAAAAGAACAGAAAGAGATGCTGGCTAGAAGAGAAGAGACTAACTCACATGAGAGTCCTGATCCTGGTCACCTTAGTTCCCACTGAAGGTTTTGACAACTGAGATAATATGTGAATGAAACAGCAGGAGAGAGTCAAACATTTCTCCAGTTTCATCCTGCAGAGAAAAATAACTAGAACCCATTTATTTCAAAATAAAAAGACTGAGAAGGTGGAACACAAGAGTGATGGCATCTAAAAATACAGATTGCTTGTCCATATTTAAAGGGACAGTATCTATTTAAAAATCATATGCTGAAAATACCCACATTTCTTCACATAGGGCATGCTTATCACCTTTGGTTATTCAAGAATTTTTTAAGATCTCATTTTCTTGTTGATATACATATGCTCTTTGTTTGCTGCTTAACTTCCTCGCACCTTGGACAATGAAAGTGGATGAAGTCAGATTCTCTATTGTTTCTGGTTCTTAGTGCTGCAGTGTGTGCATTTTAAACAGTTTGGGAGCATTTGTTATTGTTTAAATATCTATTTCCATTATACATTTTTTTAATTGTCAAAACACATCTGGAGGTTTTAGCTTTACATTTTAAAACAAATTTAAATTAACAATCTCCCTTTACTAATATATATTTATCACTTAAAGAATTAACAAGAATAAAATTGAGCATTAAACTAGAAATAATGTGATAGGAACAGCCTCAGTTTTAAAGTAATGGAAACATAGACCTGTATATCATTTGAATATAGATAATAGTTAAAACCATGATAATGACACTTGGCATTATATGGCTCTTTTTCTCTATAGAACTCAAAAAGGTTTTGTTTTCAGTGGATGCTCAGCGCTTCTGTCAATCAGGCTACTTATTTAGGAGCCTAAGTTTAGGTATTCAAGTTTAGAACTTTGGGGGAGAAAAAAAAAAGTTTAAAAAATCAGCCGTTGGATTTGATCCTACAAACATTTACACAAGTGAGTAGCCCCCTTGAACTCAAAGGACTACTCACCTGCATAGTTAATCACATATGTAAATATGGGCCACAGGAGCAGTTTGACTAGTGAGATGCTGCATGAACGTTTATAACCTTCTCTCAAAAAATGTCCTAGATTTTGTAATTTACCAATAGCATAGACCTCATAATTGCTACCAATAAAAAAGAATTTGAAAAAAGTTTGCTACCATTTAAAACTTTTTAAAATAATACAATCATCCATCTTAAAATATAGCAAATAGAATACTTTAGAGAGCTGAATATTTACTATCTGGTACTTAAACCGTTTATGTTTTTCTACAGTTTTGAATGTTCCTTTTTACAGTAACAAAAACAGTAACAAGGTAAAATGGAAGGTTTAAAACATCCAGTTTAGAACCTTTAATATAGCACTGAATCCCTTCACTGAAACAACAGATCTGAGAGAGAGAGATCTGAGCCCAGTTGCTATAGTAATATCATTTTAGAGGGCCCTGTGTTGATGCTCTGCATATGGGATGGCAATGCAGAGAGGAAATGAGACAGTTTGTTTTTTCGTGCACAGCAGGACCAGCTTGCACAACTGTAACAAATGAGCAAAAATGTCACAGATTGGTAACCAGTTGGAGGTAGGTGGAGGGGGAGATGGGTAGAGAAGAAACAGGTCGGGACGCAATAGCAAAGCATGGGGGAAATGGAATGAGTGCTATATCTACTCTCACCACTTCATCAGCTAGCAGAGGACTATCACTAACAATAGGATATATATTGTGTTTAGATTTCTTTAATCCTGTTTGGTGAACCTTCCTATCACCCAACCAGCCAATTTCTGTAGCCTAAAGGTAGACACTAAATTCAAGTCAGATTCTTCCCAAGTATCGGGCACTGGTTGGAGGTGTAGAAAATGGCATCTCAGTCAAAACAAATTGGATAATCGGATAATTCCGATGTAGTTTCTGGCCCCAAGGTGGAAGATACAATAATTGAAATGGTGGCACCAGTCATACTAGTGCAGTGCCCATCTCTTTCCTTCCTTCCTTTGCGCCACACCATCTAGAAACACTTGACTGCTCAGATGACATTATTCTACTGCCACTGAATCACTCTAATGCTCCCACATTAATAACGTTGAGGATAAGGACACCAGGTATCTGTGACCTCGAGAGAGAGAGAGAGTATTAATTTCTGGTTATTTGTGTGTGTGTTTTATACATATATATGTGTGTGTTTTGACAATTGGATCATCTTTACAAATTGTCATTTTTTTAGAATTATAGATAGATAGATAGATAGATAGATAGATTAGATAGAATATATATAATTCTTTAAAAAATGACAATTTGTAGAGAGGACCCAATTTTCAAAACTTAAAATCTAGAGAAACTTGAAATATAGTTCTCGCTCTTAAAAGCTTGACAATTGCCTTAGATATGTAATAACATTGCCTCTATATTTATAGTAGTCATTAAATATTTCCTATGGTAATTATGAAGAAGCAATAGAGGGAGTAATGCAAATAGTGGATGTTACCTTATCTATTTATCTTGGATAAAACTGGCAAGTTTTTAAAGGATGATCTCTGTATACAATATGTCTAGTTAACAAGATTCTTTCTCTTTCTCTAAAATGTTCTCTGTATGCTGTAGGCAGCTCCTTCTGAATTCTTTCCCCTCTCTCTCTATATATATATCTCTGAGGCCCTCTTTGACACCAAATGTTCCCCCTCTCAGGTATAAGCACACACTCTCCCACTCACATCAATAGGCATTTGCAAACTAAAACCAATATGTGCAGTAGCCCACTGAATCACTTTGTGCCACTACTTCAGCTCTTCCAAATGCACTTAGCCTTCCCGAATTTTTCAGTGTCCAACAATCCTGTCTCAGGCTCATTGTATCACCTTGACCCTTCTGTGCTAGCCAGTGCATACCATTTTAATGTTCCTTCTAACCCAGTATTGTGCACGCCCCAAAAGAGCCAGAGGATGAGGTTATAACACTTTGTTTTATATCTTCTGATGCCCTTGTGATAACTTTTCCTGCTGCAGTTTTGCCCTCTGCCCTCTCAGTGTGTAAATTACAGAAACTCATACTCACACTGACCTATCAACATGTAACCTCTGCACCACATTCTATATCATCTCCAAATTTCGCCCATTATATGCTATACTGAGCTATCAATTTGGGTAGCAGTGCTGCTTTAGCTGGTCATTCTGTGCTTCTCTCTGTGTTCAAGAAGAAACTGTGGGATTAATGTATGCTGCAGAAATAAATTCAATGAGCTAGTTCCTTAGGAGCTAGGAGGCAGGAAATGAGAGAGGTGAATAAGGTAGAGCTTGCAGTCAGGCTCACAGGGGGTAATTCACAGATTTGCATTTTATCTCTGAGGTTCCAGTGATTCTGTCTTCATATAAACTATATCAGATAGGATTAAAAAGAGATAAAATAAATAATGCATGGTGTTATTGGATGAAAAAATATTGCTAGAATTCACTTCAAACAGCATACTGTATTACATTGTTAGATTCTTAGAGCTGTTCCATTACTGCACATTTAAATGTGTAGTATAGCCCAATTAAATATGTTGGTAGGAATTATTCATTTTAATAATTAAAATGTTTCCAGAGCTCCCTAAAGAGTGTTACCATGGAGGATCAGACCCACTGCTGGCAATATTCACAGCATGCTAATGTACAGTATAGGGTGACTGCTAATGTCAACCCCACATATATATAAAATCCACACCTCAGGCACGTAGCACTAGTAACTGCATAGACGTGCCCTTTCTGTGCATCTTTCAAAGATAGAGGGTCGTTTCAAAGTCTGTGTCTTGTAAAGCTTGCTAGTTGAGCCCCCTCTGATAAAATGCAGAGTGGCATTTTTTTTCTCATTGTTGGTTATGGTGATGGCTTTTTTCCACAACTTCCTCCCTCCTAGGTTGCCTCATCAAGACCAGCAGGCATGGCTTAGTGCTCTAAGCATTGGTGCTGACAGTCTTAGATTCCCTGGCAACCACAGGTTCAAATACTTGCAAATTCTTAGTTTTTCATCTAGTTAAACAGAGTTCCATTAAGTTCCTTGTGTGACTTGGTCTTATAGATGAGAGATTAAAGACATCTGCTCTATATTGATATTAAAGACCCCATGGCTCTTTCTGGAAGAGGAAGGTTTGGTGTGGTGTTTGTGCCCAATATTTCTCTCCCCCACTGTTGTGCTGTATATTGGCTAACAGTTGGTATATATGGCTGTCATCTTCCCACCAAGTGATGTCTGCATGGTTTGTGTGCCTCGCTGTGTGTATAAAATGAAAGAGACAGTTTGTAAAGTGCTTGAGGTTTCTTAGGAATGAAACACACTATATAACATAAAATATCATTATCATCAGAAGGAACCTTCTTTTCTGTATTAAAATGTTCAAACCCCATGCTAAATTGAACTGAAAGACACCTGACTTGCATTATGCAAAACTAGATACTACAAGGGCCATGGATCCATTTGTATTCATATAATGTTGAGAGTTAGTTTTTATTTTGTGTAAATAAGGAGAGAAGGGGATCAGGTAGGTGGTAGGAATGCTACATTCTTCCAGATAAGCGAAGAAACCTATGGGAAGATGAGAAATGTTTATTTAATAAGCTAAAATTATAAAACAGATGAAACCAGGCAGAAGAGATAAGTAAGACAAAAAAACAACTGTTGGCTGAATCATTTGTATTGATAGAGTAAATACGTCTGTAATCCTTTCTTGCTTCTCATGTATTACAGTCTGAGTGGTCAGTAGCTCTGGAAATGCATTGATGGGGGTTATTCAGCAACATGAAAATACTTCAGCCTAGGATATTGTTTAAGGACATTGCCAATAGTGTCAGCCTGTCAGAATTTCCTGTTGCTGTTTTTTGCACTATTTATCTTATATTTGCACATCCCGGAAAGCTTTATGAACCAATGGGTTATGTTCTTTGAACTATGTTCAGTAAAGCTGATTGAAAATTTTTTGACAACAGGTTTCTTTCCTTTGGAAAATATCAATTCATCATTGTTGAAACTTTCTGTGGCAAAGAGTCTCCAAGTGCTTTTCAAACTATATAACCTGGAATCACACATTAATTGCTGAAATACAAACAATCCTGGAAAGGAATGCACTAGGCATTCTGTTCCAGCAACACCACACAACGTTTTTGTAACTAAAAGTAACTTCAGCTGAAACATGGCAGGTAGGCAGAACACTGGAATTTGTCCAGGACACTAGATTAACACCTTATCTGTTGCAGAAAGGGTTTTTACTAATCCTCTGATAACTGTGTACCAGTTTTAGATTTTATCCTATTCAATTTTAGTACTTCCCTTTTACACTGAATCTTAAATTTTGGACATGAAGCAACCTCCTTAAACTGGAGCAACCTACGTAATAAGGAAGTAATTCAAAAACAGGGCAAAAACCAAGCTCTTCAAATTTTATTGTAAATGGGGAACTATCATCAAGCAGGTATGTTTCTAGTGGGGTTCCCCAGGGAAGGTTCTTGGCTCAATGCTACTTGACATTTTTATCAGTGAGCTTGAAGAAAATATAAAATCATCACTGTTAAAGTTTACAGATGACACAAAAATTGGGGGAGTGGTAAATAATGAAGAGGACAGGTCACTGATTCAGAGCACTCCTGATTGCTTGCACTCAGCTTACCAAGCAAACGATATCCATTTTAATATGGTTAAATGTAAATGTATACATCAGGGAACAAAGAACATAAGCCAACCTTACAGAATGGGTAAGTCTATACTGAGAAGCAGTGACACTGAAAAAGATTTGGGGTCAGGATGGATCATCAGATGAACATGAACTCCCATTGTGATGCTGTGGCCAAATGAGCCTATGCGATTCTGGCATACATAAAGAGGGGAATCTTGAGTAGGCATAGAGAAATTATTTTACCTCCATATTTGGCACTGGTGTGGCTGCTGCTAGAATACTGTGTTCAGTATGGGTGCCCACAATTCAAGAAAGACATTGATAAATTAAAGAGGGTTCAGAGAAGAACTTCAAGAATGATTAAAGGATAAGAAAAAGAGTGCCTTATCATGATAGACTCAAAGAGCTCAATCTAGCTTAACAGTGGAACAATTTATCAAGGGCCATGATGGGTCATTGATAATTTTAAATCAAAATTGGTTGTTTTTCTAAAAGATCTGTCCTAGGAATTTTTTGGAAAGTTCTATGGCCCATGTTATATAGGAAGCCAGACTAGATGATCCCTTCTGGCATCTATGAATGAAGTTGTCTAAATAAGCATTCAACACTAGCAAAACTTGCAAAGAGGATCAGTTGTAATTATTTAATGCTTACAAGATTTTTCCTGTAATTACTATGCAAAACACTTACCTGAAATACCAATTAAAAAGGTAATCAATTATATAGCTATTTTAAAAACTTCTTTTTTATTGCACAGGTCTTTTAACCATTTTGTGAGCATCTGAAGTTAAAGCAAAGAATATTTGTGGAACAATAGGTGTCAAATTCGCTATGTATTTATGCTAATTAAGTGGTCTAAATATCTATCAAGATTAGTGTCACTTATTTAACAGCTTATTTTTTGTGTGCTCTATTAGTTTAATCTATTACGTTAATGTCTCACTCCTTATGCCTCCTAGTAATGAAAATAAGAGAACAAACTGGCATGATGAAAGGGCAACTATGCCATAAAGATATTATCATGATAGGGATCGACTGTGCCTCTTTTGAATGTGGGTTCCCATAACACGATTAAAGAACAGAGATAACTCATTGTGGCCTGGAGATGGATCAGGCACTGACAGCCTCTAGCAGTGAGCTACAGGCTCATATTGGAATTGTAGCTAATGTAGAATGAAACAGTGGACATGCAGGGGTAGAAGAGAAAGAAGAAACAGATACCGGAAGGAAGATGTTGAATGTACAATTGTTCTGAATTACAAACCATGTGTATAAGGCTCAGAAAAGGACAGAGGAGCGCGGACGCAGAGGTTCCACTGAATATTTTAGAGAGGTTGGTGTAATTTGGAAACCTATTCATATTTACAGAAATGTGACACCCTTCTCTCCTTCCCTTATGCCTTCTATTTTCAATGTTTCCATTGGTTTTCCTGTTGTAAGGATCCCAGCAGCTCATTACTGGGTTAATTCTATTGCCACCTATGGAATGACCTAGATGGCTAGCGTGGGGCCAAAGGTGTATAGGTAAGCCATCTGTCTAACACTGACCCACTGAGGAAGGGCTGTTGTAACCAGCAAAACTGGTGCTGGGGAAAGGCCATCCAGTGGCTTGAACGGGCACAAGAGACACAAGGAGCTGCAGAAACCATGCAGCTCAAACTAGGTGAGGCCTCTTTAGCTTTCAAAACAAAGAGAGGTTTATTGGAGGAGGAGGTTTTTTCTTTCTTAGCTTGCATGTCTTTAAAGGGACCTGGAACTTGTTGGGGACAGCAGGCAGCTGTGCTTGGCTTCCTTGGAGATATGAGATCATCAAAATTGAACATTCAAGTTAATAGGAAGGTTTGGGTTCACTTTCAACATCTACAAACGACATTGTTGAGTTCAGATTGCACACTGGCTCCCTCCTGGTGAATTCTAGCAACCTGAATGCAGCATAGTGAGAAATGGATTGAGAGAATTCCAGGGTACCCAAGTATTAGATTCCAGGAAAGCAAATGTTGGGGATGACAAAATCTAGTGAGTCAGATTTGAAGGAAGGAAGGATTAAAACCAACCTAAAGATAGGCTCCTAAATCCATACATAGGCTCATACATAAGGAAACTGCAGCATCACTTCCTAAAATCAGGCCATTTTTATTCAGGAACGTAACTTTAGGTACCCAGGTATGACATTTTTGGGCTGTGTCTCCAGTGGCAGATTAGCCACTGGGCCTACTGGGCCCGTACCTAGGGGCCCTAGCCAACTGCAGGGCCCAGAGTCCTGGGTGGGAGGGGAAAGCCCCCACTCCTGGGCAGTGGTGCTCGGCGGGAGGGGCGGTCCGGAGTTGGGGGAAGCTCCCATGATCCCAGACCCTGCTTCCCAGCAGCAGTGCTGGGTGGGGTGGCAGCGGGGGAAGCACCCCACACCCCCAATGGCTATGCTAGGCATGGGGGCAGGTGTAAAGATCCCGCTCCCCGGTGGCAGTGCTGGGCAGGATGGGCACGGCAGCAGGGGAAGCCCCCAGCTCCTCCCCGACCCTGGCAGAAGCTGGGGGGACACAAGGGAAGCCCCCAGTGCCCCCCGAAACCCATCCCGAGCAGAAGCCGACAGGCAGCAGGGGAAGCCCCCAAGGTCCCCTGACCCTGTTCCTGGCAGAAACTGGGGACAGCAGGGGAAGCCCCAGCACCGGGACCAGAGAAGCTCTCGATACCTGCTGCATAGCATCTACTCTCCGCCGCGGCCCCAGTCTGCAGCTGGGGGACAGAGCTTCTCCTGTCTTGGGCCACAGTGGGGTGGGGCGGAATAAGGGGTACCCTGGGTGGAACAGGGACAGGGGCCCCAGGGAAGGGGCAGAAAGGGGTGGGGCTGTGAGTGGGGTTACATATGTAGACGGCAGAAAGGAGGCAGGGCCACAGGTGGAAGAGGAGAGGAGGGCCCCCCCACTTGCTCTGGCCTAGGGGCCAAGTAAACCTTAATTCGTCTCTATGTGTTTCTATGCAGTGTTAAGCAGGTTGTCTAATCAGGGGGTTGAAATATGGAGCCTCTTACTAGGTCAGCCACTAGAAGGCAATAGGATAATACTTGAGCAGATCTGATTCCATCCAGTAGGGATATGTTACTCATGCACTCCAGCCAGTGATCACTAGGGCAAAGTCAATATTAGTTTATCTGGATGACTCGACTCCCATTATTAAACCAGAGATTCACATATACACAAATTATGGCTTGTCTACACAGAAAAGTTTTACCAGATATACCAGTATAATCATTTAGCCAATCTAGGTATATGAGTTTATATAAAATTCCCCTTATTCTGGAATAAGAGTGGCTTTTTTTTCAATTTAATTTAAACGCCTTCCCAAGCAATACAAAATAAACTGATAAAAAAATGGAATAAAAGTGTCCACAAGGGAAATCCTATTGATATCACTTGTTGGCGTCCATTAGTCTCGAGAGACGATGGATATGTGCCCATGGGGAATGTTTAGTTGATGATTGTGCAGCGTCTGTTGTGGCTGTAGAGCCCCACACGAGAGTGGCAGATAAACTGTTGCTTCCCGTGTTGTATCGACGCTGTGAGGCGAAGCTGGAGTGTCCTCTCCAGGGCGCAAGCCAGGGCACGGTGATATGGAGGAATCGCTGTTGCCCATGCAGCAGAACCCCCCTCTCCACGCAACTGATGGATCCAAGGGAAAGACAATGTCGATACAACTTGGCACCAGTGGCGTCGCAGGAGTTGCCGGAATGACGTTGAGGACAATGTCAGACCACCATCGGGACTCCGACACCGGATTTGGTTTCAGGGTTGACTCCCTTAGCCTTTCCCATGAGTGGGTATTGCCATAAGGCAGCGGAGGTTTTAAATCAGAGTTTCCCTTCTCCTAGGTGGGCTGCCTTCCAAGGCTAACGAGCCCCACCTACCCGGATGATATCACTAAGATTGGTTTAAGTTCACGCCTTAGCTCATACTAACATAACTTTCCATTTAGGCAAACTCTTAGTCCAAATGTAATCAGTCAATAACACCTACTACAAAATTTCACCTGTATTTTTCAGCAGAGTGCTTTGAATGTTCACATGGAGAGAAGAAACTCTTGCCATCTATAAACTACAAAATATGTTTAATATTAAGATTTCTTAATTAAATTACTATACTTGGGTCTTCTGTTGACACTGCTTATGTTGATTAAAAGATTTCATCTTTGTTTAACAGTTCAGACCAACTGCAGACCTGCTGTTAAGCACATGCAACTCCACTGACTTCACATGGGTCTGAATTTGGCCCTTAAAAAGTAACACAAGATTCTTTACTAGGAGCGGGCCCAAGTCACAAAATTTGGATTTCAAACCCCACAGAATACAAGCATGTTCAGGTCTGGAGTTATAGTTAAAGTCCATCTATAACCTGAGAATGAGGAGCCAAATTTTCAAAAGGTTTCCATAGCTACAGCTGCAATATTTATGAGGCATCTGTGCATGAGAAAAAACACAAATTCAGTATTCAGCCTCACATGTACCTAATTTACAAGTGTGACTATCCTTTCACACATATAAAAGCAGGTTGTTATACTCCCAGCAAGAGAAATTAAGAGGAGTCTTCCAAAATTTGCACCTGAATTTTCCTCATTTCTATTATTAAACAGTTAAGTTTTTCTCCAGTACAGATACCATCTGCATATATTTGATGATTCTGACGAACATCTATGTAACATTGGGATCAGTCACTTCAAGATATCTGAATTGTTATGGTGTAAGCTGAATGTCCAAAGGCTACTGTGAATATTATATGAAGATTGAAATATTACATTGGAAAAGCATAGAAAATAATCTTTTTATATTAGTATCTATTACTTTAGGTAGCACCAAAAGTGTGGGAGGTGCTGGATCGTAAGTTAAAAGTGCAATTTCATTTTGATAGGTTAATTTATGTATTGCCTTCATCAAGCAGAGCATTTCAGTTTTCGTAAGTGATCACAAGTCAATACAAACTGAAAGGTTTCATATTAAAGAGCCATATTTCCAACAATATTTTCACATTTTGGCATCAAACATTTTTCTTGAAAGAGTCTGGCATCTACCATAAGAGAACATCTTGCATTTCATTAGTTTGTTTTTGATAAGGCTGATTTACAAATGTGTGATATGCTAACGCCTGGAAAGAAAAATGATGATACATTATGCCAAAAGAGGGCTCAAATTCAAGGAAACTGGTATGAACACAGTTTTCCTTGTTAAAATACATTAATTAGTGTAATATATAAGGAGAAGACAGAGCGGGGCATGCTAAGGGACAGGGAATATTGACACCTTTAAGAAAAATACCTTTGTTTTTCAAGACATCATACCACTGAGAGTTGAAAAAGCATCAGATGCCTCAAATTTAGTCAAGACTAAGGCAATCAGCTGTCTGAGCTGGAGCATTTGGTTTGCTTTCTCTGATATGGTCTGGTAGCCACGAAACTGAACTAAGCCCACTGTTGTATTTATTTAGACAGTATATATAGGCCAAAGGTGTGAACAATAACCCAGTCACTGTTCAACATTAAAGAGTCGTAAACAAGGTTTGGTATATCTCAGCCTGGATAGTACTCTGGCAAACATACCTTTAAAAATCCTTTTAACATTTTATTAAAGATAAAGAAAAGGAAAACAGTTAAAGCATTTGAAATGTAAAGTATTAAGTAAGGCTTTAACTTTAACAATGTCCCTTGTTCTTGTTCTTTGGTTGGAGGGAGTTTTTAGAAGGGAAAAAAATCCCCTTGTTTGATAGTCTCTTAGGGTAGGTCTACACTTACCCGTCGCGTCGGAGGCGTCGGATTGATGTTCTGGGTTCGATTTATCGCGTCTTGTCTAGACGCGATAAATCGAACCAGGAAGTGCTCCCCCGTCGACGCTGGTAATCCTGCTCCACGAACGGAGCAGGCAGAGTCGACGGGGGAGCCTGCGCGCCGCGGTGTGGACCAGGGTTAAGTACTTTTAAGTTCGAAATAAGATACTTCGACTTCAGCTATGTTATTCACGTAGCTGAAGTCACGTATCTTATTTCGAATTTCGGGGCTAGTGTAGACCAGCCCTTAGATAGTATCTAGACTGGTAACTGTCTTCTTGGGGAAAAGAGAAGAAATTAAGGTGATGGGCTGGAGCTGTTGTTGCTGCTGCTGCTGTTGTTGTTAAAGTCTGATCATGTTTCATCCCAGGTAGTGTTTGAGATTCAGCTGGAGCCAGCAGAGGTGGAGACATCATTTGGGTTCCTCTCAATGTCCCAGTCTAGTCAGGACATCTCTCAGGATTAAGATGAAGCTTCAGGGTCCCAGGAGATGGTGGGGGTGGCAGTCATGATGATGAAGCTCCCTCCAGTTTCCAATTTTTCTCCTCAAAGTCTCTTTCTTTAAAGCACCCACAAAGGAGTGGTGGGCAGAATAGCCTATTCCCTCATTATTCTGTCCACCAGTTAGGCCTAGTTTCCAACACACCAGTTTTGGTTCACTGATTTCTGGTTTCACACTGATTCCATAGAGAAGGACTGGGCACACTTTTTAGATTTGTCTTTCTTGTTCCATCCGTAGCCTGGCTCCCCAATATCGGAGCTGGGGGATATTGGGGCCTGTGACCTAAGTTCCAGTTCAGGAGGAAATAGGTCGGCCACCCAGACTTGGCCATAATTACAGTCCATGCACAAGCAGTCCCAGCAGAAATGTCCAGGCTTCCCAGATGCAAAGCTTCCCTCACTGGGCAGATCCCCTCTTAGTCTTCTGCACCTCCTGCCAGATTCAGGGAGAGGCTCTTCATAGAGCCAACTTCACTTCCTAGGCTTGGGTCCTGGCAGGGACAAGCTCCCACATGTCTCCCTCAAACTGCAGCCCTGGACTTGTCCCTCTTATGTCCCTCTTCCTCGCTCTCCTTTCTGTGGTCTGTGTCAGCTGGGGTGGGGTCAGGTCTTCGCTATTGGCCCAGTGGTGAGTACATAATTCTTGGATAACATTACAACCTTGGAGAGGGCTTTGGGATGGTGTCACATCACCCACTCCTATCTTCCAGCCCTCAGGATGTGGATAAACTGCTTCAGGATTACTCAGTCAGCTACCTGGGTTCCCATTTTCTCATCAGGCTGGAGCTACTGCCAACAAAGTCTTCTTAGACACATGTGCCCACATTCTCCACCCCTTTGTAGTGGGTTTCACTCAGAGGCCATCAGGTCTAATTGGCAGGTGATGGCTTGACAGTCTTCTATGCCCAGAGACCTGGGATGGGCTTACCCAACGGTCAGTGAACCCAGCAGTCAAACTGCAATCCATTGTTCCCCAGATGGATAGGGTGCCAGGGGGAAGGTAGGAGGACCCAGACCCAAGGGAGAAAAGCACCGAGTGACTGGAGAACTATTTTGTTCAAGTAGGTGGTTCAAGACCCAGAGCATGCAAAATCAAATTCAGAGGGCCAAATTATGGCCTCTCTTCCACGCCTTTCTGGACCAGAGGCTCTAGAGGTAAGATCAGTTATGCAAATATTTCTTTTCTTGAACAGCATGCCTAGGACAGTTTCTTTCCAGCTTATGTTCATACTATTCAAATATTTTCTCAGACAAGAACTACTGTAGGCGCACCAACTTATGCTGGCATAGGTGGTGTTTTATCTGCTACAAGCCAGGGACTACCTACCTTTCCAGCCTCCAAGAGAGAAGAGAACCACCACCTGGAAGCTTTCTTCCCTGGGCCTTGGGCAGTCAAAAGTGAAGATTTTCCCATCCACACCAGCACGGTTCCCGTGGTGCTCCCATGCTAGTGTGTTCATGGGACAGGGGAGTGACATACCCCCACATGCAGGACTCCTTCCTGTCTCTGACAGGCACCAGTTCTATCTGCTGAACCCTTGTCCCAGCTTCAGTATGCTGCCCCTGCAGCCTTTTACTCCCCTCAGTCTCAACAGCTGTTGGGTGGGATAGCTGTCCCTGCATATTTCTTGGTCTCTTTTGAAGTGGGCAATTGGACCATGTCTCCTATTCCATTTCAGCATGGGGGCAGGGGCATAAAGGTAAACTCTTTCTCACCTCCTCTCTGCTGGATCCATCCTTAGAGGCTGTCCCACATTGTCCCACTGAAGCAGTAAAGCTCTTGATCATGCTGCCGCCGCCACTGGCCTATTGACTCGTTGCTAAGAGATGTCCCAATAGTGCACATGGCCTAAAGAAAATCTTGCCTCAGGCCTCTCTCAAAGAGCCAGTGACAACAATGGTATTAAGGGTGTTGCAATCCCCTTGCTCCTGAACAATAGAGAGTGAAGAGGTAGCCTAAAGATGGCTCTTCTAGGATTTAGGTGTGGTGGGGGGAGCGAGGGTGGTTATATTTGTGGACTCTTGAAGGAGCAGAATGAGGAAGCAACTCAACTGCTTGACCACCAGATTAACCAACTGACCAGCCCCCAAAATGCCCAGAAGGGATAAATTGTAATATAACTTGTCATAAACATACAGCTAAGGGGTTAAGATTCTTCCTTACCTGTAAGGGATTAAGAAGCTCAAATAACCTGCCTGGCACCTAACCAAGAGGACCAATGAGGAAAGAAGATACTTTCAAATTTTGGGAGGAGAGAAGGTTTTGTTTGTGATTTTGGTTGTGTTTTTGTGTACTCTCTTGGGAATGAGAGGGACCGGGCAGAAATCCATCTCCTCCAAACCATCCTAAACCAAGTCTCCAATATTGCACAAGTAAGTTAGTAAGGCATTGTGTATTAGGTTTTTTGGTTTTGCTTGTAAGGTTTCCCTGTACTAAAAAGGAGGTTTATTCCTGTTTTCTGTAGCTTGAATTTTCCCTGTGTTAAGAGGAAGATGTATTCCTGGTTTTTCTTTTTGTAACTTTAAGGTTTTGCCTAGAGGGGAAGCCTCTGTGTTTTGAAGTTGAGTACCATGTAAAATTATTTACCATCCTGGCTTTACAGAGATGATTTTTACCTTTCTTTTTTAATAAAATCCTTCTTTTAAGAACCTGACTGATTTTCCCATTATTCCAAGACCCAGGAGTTGGGGTCTTTGATCACTTTGTAACCAATTGGTTAGGAGATTATTCTCAAGCCTCCCCAGGAAAGGGCGTGTAAGGGCTTGAGGGGATATTTCGGGGAAAAGGGAACTCCAAGTGGTCCTTTTCCCTGGTTCTTTGTTTAAATCACTTGGTGGTGACAGCGTCTACTTAAACCGAAGCTGGTAGAAATAAACTTAGGGGTTCTTTCATGCGGGTCCCCACGACTGTACCCTAGAGTTCAGAGTGGGGAGGGAACCCTGACATAACTAGATAAGGAGTTTGATTCATATGGCATCTCTTAGTTTTCCCTGGATGTAGCTTTTTCTGTTAAGTCCTCAGTTTTTTGGGTAGGCTCAGGGGAGCGGAGGACACAGTACAAATGCAATCCTTTCACAGTATAAGTAAACCCTTTTTCATGTAAACCATTTGCCACAACAATTAATTTTGTGACAAAGATGACAAACAAGTGAAAAGGGAAACAAAGCAGCAACAGTTATGGGTCTGATCCTATGGGGCTGAGTGTCTTTAACATCCATTAAAGTCAATGGGAGAGGAGGGTACTCGGCATATAGCAGGACTGGGCCTTTGGAGCTACTTCTTGTTATTCAGGCCCCTTTATTCTGGATTACTTTTCATCCAAGTATCTTACTAAGCAGCAGCTCTCACTAATGTTGGCAGGTTGGCAGAGTCCTGTTAGTGCCCTGGGGTTACTGAATCCATGTTTTAATAATGACTTGCAATTGCAAATGTTTGTAAAGTCTTTTTAGTGTGTAAAAAAAATATCCAGGATTGTTAGCTTTGTCTTTCAGGTACAGAAGCCTCATTTACAAGAGTCTGTGTTGCACATGTGTGTGTCATTAAAAATCAAACAATGGAAGAATGGAAGAAGGCACACAAGTGGCCAAAACAGAAGACAAAGAAAATGAAAAGCAACTTTCTCCTAAAGTTCTACAGAACAAATCTTTAAAAAAAAAATCCAGTTATTTACAAAACTCAAAGTCTACCACAAAGATTGTTTTAGAACAATGATATAGTAAATGGTAACATGTACTAGAGGAAGCCTAAATTGTTTGATCATTAGTATATCTAAGCTTGCAAAAAAAATGCTTTCCCACAAGGCCTTTCTGTGCTCACTTGACATTAATTTTACATGGTTGAAATGTCTGCTTTCAATAAAACAGGATGGAAAACTGGCTGCCTGCTCTCCCTATCACAACCACTGAAAATGGCTCAAGGTAAATGAGAAGGGATATGAGGAGAGACAGCCCATTACAGGAATGAGGGGATGAAATCAGAATTTGAATATCATAGCATTCATCTCTGACAGCTTGAATCTATCGTGAACACTAATACACCCAATACAAATATCATCCAATGTACAATAATGCGGGCCCAACAGAACTGCTTCAACACATGCTGTGTGTGAACTTTGAGGGATGTAAGAGTTGGTTGCTAGAACCCTTGAGGCATAGAGGAGAAGGTGACCAAGACTGATGATGGAGAAGGGGCAATCCTGGGAGCCTGTCAGGAGCGAGGGTTTGTCGTGTGCTGGTAGCCATTTAGAGAGACCTTTGGATGGTGGTAGGAGAGCTCACTGGTGGCCATGAATCTTGGTTCAAGCACTGATCTTGTTGGGGAAGGGGTAGAAGATCATGGCATACTACCATACTATCATGGTATACTTTGGAGGAGGGATCAGAGGAGAAACAAGCTGGATTTTTTGGGGACACTGGTCCTGAGACTGTGCCTAGGAGGACTTTAGGGAAGACAATGCAAAAGTCTGGGATGGGAAGCTAAGTGAAGTACGAGGAGTTGCTCGTGTGTATGGAAGGCTCTGGAGTGTGAGAAGTCCTTTGGGATGCAGTGGCCCATAGCAAGGGACTATGCATGGAGAAGATGAATAGTGAAGAAGGAAGCTCTCGTAAGGTTCAATGTGTTGGAGTTCAGAAATCTAAGTATAAAAAGCACCTGAAAAAAATTTGGTGAAATAACTTTGAAAAAAAGCTACAAAAGTTTGTGGTTCCAAGACAGAAGCACTATAACCAGAATGGGCGGAGAACAGTCCTGAAACCAGAGAACCAGTAGGCGTATACGTGGGACCTGGCACTTGTATCTCAAATATTTAATATTTGTTTGTAGTTTTGCATTTGTTTTAAGCTTTTCATGAGTTCTTTCCTATTACCACAAGGAGACAAAGTAGGCATGTTGCATAGCCCAAAGAAATGCAATCAAAACAATTTAATTTCTCTCTCAAGGCTTAACAGTATTTCTTGATTACAAAAGCGAATACATGTTTAATAAGTTGTTTTGATAATATAACTACCAGTCCCCTGCAGGGAAAAAGCAACCTGCCTATTGCAGACCAGCAGAACTATTGCTGTAACAAATGTAAATCAGTAATTCAAAAGCAGGGAAATCCATACTTTACAAACAGCTGTGTTACAAACCTACATATAATCCAAAATGCCTGTGTCTTCCCCCAGTCTGACTTTAGGATTATTACACATTGCCATAATTTTCCAAATCCTGATTTTATTTAAATTGTAGGTATCCTCTGAGATCTTCACGCCATCAGGGCTTGTCTGTATAATTGTACATTAGCAGAGATCAGTCTTAATGAAAAATATTCTTCAGCTGCTCTTGGCTTTAGACTGCATTTGAGTGAGTTTACAGTACAGCAGGGGTAGGCAACCTATGGCACGGGTGCCAAAGGCGGCACGCGAGCTGATTTTTCACTGGCACTCACACTGCCTGGGTCCTGGCCTTCTAAAAACGTTAAAATGTATTACTGGCACGCGAAACCTTAAATTAGAGTGAATAAATGAAGACTCGGCGCATCACTTCTGAAAGGTTGCCGACCCCTGCAGTACAGTGTTGCCTATTATGGTAAACACATGCTCAGACTGCATATTAGTGGGTGTGTAGAAGAAGCATTTGTAACCAGCCACCTATGTCAGTGATGGCCATATACACTACTGTATTTGCCAGGCTAGTATGCCAGGGAGTTGATACAGTACTGGAGTTTGGGATCATTTGTCTCATTAGAAAAGCTTTGGTCTAAGAACGGGTGTTAAACTGATTCAAGGTCTGGTTTATGAAACATTGGTCCACCTTCTATAAGGGAAGGGAAGTGTATAGGTTGGATGGCCTCCACAGTAGAAGGAGGACCAATCACCTTGGAGACAGGCTGCCTAGAGTAGACAAGAGAGGGTTAAACTAATAGCAAAATGGGAGGGTAAAAAGAGGGAAGATATCAGCACTCTGCATAAAATCAAGATGTTGAGAACAAAATTAATCAAGGAACCAAAGGACCTGATAAGAAGAAATTCTAGAATTGCCTATATACCGATGTTAGGATCCTGGGTAACAAACGAGAGGAACTGGAATTCCTTATTTATGAGCATAAATTCAACCTAATTGCTATTACTGAAATCGGGTGGGATGATTTGCATGACTAGAATGTTAAAAGCAATGGTTATATCCTATTTAGACAAAAGAGGAGGGGAGTGACACTATGTCAAAAATGGCAATACCTTATTTCTGAGTCACTGATAACTTAGAAAAAAATGATCCTGAATGCTTATGGATCATTAGTTGGTATATACACCAAACCACACGAGGGACCAGAATGACCAATTCCTTATGCACCTATATATAATGTGTAGGGAAAAAAGCTGCATAATCATGGGGTACTTCAATCTGAATAATATACGCTGAAGCCAATACTAAAGCATCCTTGGAATTTCTAAGCCTTCTAGATGACAATTTCCTTACTCCAAAAGTGTTGCAGTCAACATGGGGGAATTCTTTATTAGGCCTTGTACTAACAGATAGAGAGAACTAAAAATTACAGCAGTACAAATTAATGGTAGTTTAGGTACAAGTAGCTGTGACTTGATCACACGTATAATGTGCAAGCAGAATAAAGTCCTGACCAGTAATGTATGTATTGCATTCTTTATTAGGGCCAGTTTCACAAAGCTGAAAACAATTACCAGCCAAATAAGCTCTGAAGAAGAATTTAATCAGAAAAATGTGAATGATAATTGGGAATCATTTAATAACACCTTATTAGATGCGCAAAAAGCCACTATCCCATAATTGAGAAAAAAAAAGCTGTCCTGAAAAAAAAGTATAACCAGTTAATATACTTATCTGGTTTAGAGGAGAAGGAAAGGCAGCTATAAATAAATAATATGTAACAAATGGAAGAGAGGAGGAGTTGATAGTAATGAATATAAACCAGAAGTTAGTAATTGTAGAAAATTGATAAGAGAAGCAAAGGAACACCAGAAGAAATCTATGGCCAGCAGAGTTATGAACAATAAGGAGTTTTTAAAGTATGTTAGGAACAAAAGGAATCCTGAAAATGGATTTGGTACATTACTAGATGAAACTGCTAGAATTACCAGTAATAATGCAGTAAAGGCAGAAACCTCCAATAAATATTTCTGTTATGTATTTGGGAGGAAAATACAGATGATCTACTCTGATTTTACTCCATTCCACTAGTATCTCTGGAGGATGTTAAACAGCAGCTACTCAAGTCAGACATCTTTAAATAAGCAGGTCCAACTTGCATGCAAGAGTTTTAAAAGAGCTGACTGAGCAGCTCACTGGAACGTTAATGATTATTTTCAATAAGTCTTGGAGCACTGGGGAAGACTGGAAGAAAGCTAATGTTGTGCCAATTTTTTTAAATGGTGAACAATACCGGGTAATGATAAGCCTGTCATCTTGACACCAATCCCTGTCAAGAAAATGGAGCATCTGATACAGGACCCTTTATTAATCGAGTTAAAGGAGGGCAATGCAATTAATGCAAATCAAGTTGGGTTTATGGAAAATAGATCCTGTCAAACTAACTTGATATCTTTTTTTTTATTATGAGATTACAACTTTAGTTGATACAGGTAATAGTGTTGATATAATATACTTAGACGTCTGTAAGGTGTTGGACATGGTAGCACGTGACATTTTGATTAAAAAACTATAATGATATAAAATTTACACGGCACACAATCAATGGATTAAAAACTGGCTAACTGATAGGTCTCAAAATGTAAATGAAAATGGGGAATCATCACTGACCAGGTGTTTCCAGTGGTGTCCCACAGGTATTGATTCTTAGCCCGACGCTGTTTAACATTTTTATCAGTGACCTCAAAGAAAACAGAAAATCATCACTGATAAAGTTTGCAAGTGACACAAAACTTGGGGGACGAGTAAATAATGAAAAAGGACAGGTCACTGATTTAGAGCATTCTGGATTGCTTGGTAAACTGGGTGCAAGCAAACAAAATACATTTTAATATGGTTAAATGTAAACATGTACATCTGGGAACAAAGAACATAGTAGGCCATATTTACAGAATAGGGAATGAGCTCCTAATGAGATGCTGTGGCCAAAAGAACTAATGCAATTCTGAGATACATAAGCAGGGGAATCTCAAGTAGGAATAGAGAGGTTATTTTACCTCCAGATTTGGCATTGGTGTGACCACAGTTGAAATACTGTGTCCAGTTCAGATGCCCACAATTCAAGAAGGATATTGATAAATTTAGAGGGTTCAGAGAAGAGCTTCAAGATGATTAGAGGATTAGAAAACATGCCTTATCGTGATAAGCTAAATAGATTGAGCTGTTTGAGTCTAACAAACAGAAGCGGGTGACTGATGACAGTATATAATACCTACATGGGTAACAAATATTTAGTAATGGGCTTGTCAGTCTAGCAGGGAAAGGTAGAACATGAGCTAATGCCTGGAAGTTGAAGCTAGACAAATTCAGACTGGAAATAAGATGTACGTTTTTGACAGTGAGGGTAATTAACTATTGAAGTAGTTTACCAAAGGTCATGGTGCATTCATCATATATAATTTTAAAATCAAGATTGGATGTCTTTCTAAAAGATCTACTCTAAGAATTATTTTGGGGAAATTCTGTGGCCGGTGCTATACATGAGGGCAATCTAGATCAGTGGCTCTCAACCTTTCCAGACTATTTACCCCTTTCAGAAGTCTGATTTGTCTTGTGTATCCCCAAGTTTCACCTCACTTAAAAACTACTTGCTTACAAAATCAGACATAAAAATACAAAAGTGTCACAGCACACTGTCACTAAAAAAATTGCTTACATTCTCATTTTACCATATCATTATAAAATAAATCACTGGGAATATAAATATTGTGCTTACATTTCAGTGTGTAGTATATAGAGCAGTATAAACAAGTCATTAGTTGTATGAAATTTTAGTTTGTACTGCTTTCACTAGTGCTTTTTATGTAGCTTGTGGTAAAACTACATAAATATCTAGATGAATTGATGTACTCCCTGGAAGACTTCTATGTACCCCCAGGGGTACACGGGGTACACGTACCCCTGGTTGAGGACCACTGATCTAGATAGTCACAATGGTCCCGTCTGGCCTTGAAATCTATGCATCATGGCATACCCCTAGCTTCAGGAAAAATTGCTACCAAATCATGTTCCATCACTAATATATAGAGAGAGTTACTTTCTCCTCACATTCTTACAGATATTGACTTCAATCAATTCACAACACCCTGGATCTGCAAATGTTTGATAATGTCTTAGCATTATGAAAATAGGCATAGATCTTTCAACCAACACCATTTTTGTTAGATAAAGAAATGTGTGTATTGTCATCCAATAAGTTCCTAATCACCAGTCTCAGTGTGCACACACAGCAACAGATGCTAAAAAAATCTGTTATGAAAAATACCACCGCTGAGTGGGCTAACCAGTAATCAGCAAAACTAAATCAGAGCTTTAGATAAAAGGAAGACGAAGGGAAACAAATCCATTGATTCACCATGATCAGATGTTATAGCAAGAAGTCACAACCAATGTGTGTGACTGTTTTCAGAGCTATCAGAGCGCAAATTAGGCAAAAGTGATTGTAAAATGTAAATCACAACTGCTTAGCTGTTTATGTTTATACCACTTTTATCATGCTTAGGCTGGCCATTCGGGTTCACAAAACCTGCATTATTATTAAAGGCAGGAATATTGAACCCTTGAAATGTACATGGATTACCTTAAACTGTTTGCAGGTAGCTTTAATAGGATTAGTGGTTTAAATGTATTCATATAATTGTTGGTGCTAATACCATGCATTGTATAGATTTACTGTTCAGCAATGGCAATACGAGATTACAAAGGTGGACGTGCTGTCTTAAGAAAAAGGAGAATATTTACAGGCTGGAATTCAGGAGGGTTGAGGAGAGGTGAGCTGCATATGGGGCAAATTGTGCAACCAGGTCATCTCTGCTATTCCCTACCCACAGGTATTTCTCTCTCCTACAAACTCCCACAATACCCTCCTCGCTGAGGCCCAGCCTACCTCCAAAGAGACTCGTCATGACGTAGCTCCTTCCCCAGCCCAAGGATGCTGAATCTGAGGGATAATATAAGTAGTGTTACACTTCCAAACTCTGACCACAAGCTGAGTGCCGCTCACTCCAGACAGAGCAACAAATCGCAGGAGACTGTGCAGATGTTCACAATATGATCACTGAAAATTCTCTGGGTTCTGCTGGGCTCCTCAAGCTTATCTGCCCTTCTTTGGGGTTCAGATAACCTAATGGGCTCCCCTAGGTTCCACTCAGCATCTGGGGAGTTTGGCTTGGTTCCCTCCTCACTGGTGCTTGAATAAGCACCAGTTTATAGCTGGGATCATCTGGTTCTGCTCACTGTCGCATGCAGAGGAGACTCAGATGCCCCACTGCCCCGCATGCTCCTTCATGCCGGCTTTGTGATTAAAGCAATCAGACTGTGGGGAGGAAAAAGGCAATTAGTGGCATTCTCCCAGCCTTAGCTCCCAACCCCACGACCACATGCTCAGCTCACCCAGCCCAAGATGTCACAGCAGATTGTGCAGAACTTCAGAATACTAGCAGCCCTCTCTCCCTTCCTTAGTGTATTGATCAGCCATAAAATAGTTAACAATGTTAACATTTACATCACCACCATTAAGCTTCAATGTTAACAGGTCAGTGAAACAAAGGGGGACAGTTCACCCTTCTCAAAATTATTCCTTCAGGCTGTTTGCAGAGTCAGGCAGATATCAATTTATAGGTTTTGTTTACAGCCATAAGGCTACTATTTAAAAACGAAAGCTTAAATTCTGGAACACAGGATAGCAGCCACAATGGGAGGATCCTGACTTGCTGAACTGCCATTAGCCAATCCCACCGATTCCCTGTTAACCCTGCTCCAAATCCCAGGGAGGATCCATCCCTCACTTTAAGAATGTCCCAGGTGCATCTTTTCATCCCACTCCCTTATAAGGGCTTCCTATCTCCCCAGCTACCACTCTGTATCCTAGAAAGAGTAAGACTTCCCCAGTCTCTGCTAGCATGCCTAACTTTACATCTGAAATGTCCCTCACGCAAAGAACATCACTTATTTTAGAGCCAAAGTTTTCTACATTCAAGCTTGATGCTTTCCTTCATTTATGTATTTATAACAATAAACACCAGAAATGCAGAGTAATGGATCTAGGGTTACAGGTTATTTACAGTAAAGGAATGAAGTTTTAACTCAGTTATATTTCAATGTATTAGCCACAAATGATTTTAAAAAGTCACAAATCATTTACAACTTTTTTTAATCCACAGGTACAAAACAATAATCCTTCCTCACAAAATTCTGTGTGTTCGCATCAAGAAAATAGTCCATACTGATCATTTCAGGTTAGATTATGTACTTGAAAAAAAAATTCTTCACACTCATATCATTGTGTATGTAAACAAGGCAAAAATATTGAAAAGACAGAAAAAATGCCTAGTCTGTGCAGTATAAGGTATTTTCATGAAAGGGGACTAAAATTAATATGCCTGTCACCACTTTCTTGGAAATTAGTGGTAGCTGAACGCTAGAAATGGTACATGAGTTGGCTTTTTTGCATGATGTGGCATGTTTGTTTGAATTTTTAAAAAATGGAAATAGCAGAGGTATGTTTAGAAACAAGTGATAGTCTGTAAACTGAACTGCTGGTAACTAACATGTCAATCAGAACCAAGCATATTTTTCAATTAACTCAAAGGTTATGCACATGATATACCAGTTCTGGAATATTCTATCAATATAATTCTGAGAACGTTTGTGTGAGGGGGCAGGGCTGTGGGTGATAAGGTAAGTCAACCATTTAATGGTCCTATTAATTAAATGGATTTATAGACAAAGATTCATGGACAAAGCCTGGGTACCTTATGTGATCATGTGGAAATTCAACACCTGAGTTCAATTGTCCATCTAAATGACCCCAGTAATGACTTAGAAGTGTATTTTTTCCACACAACGCATAGTCAACCTGTGGAACTCCTTGCCAGAGGATGTTGTGAAGGCCAAGACTATAACAGGGTTCAAAAAAGAACTAGATAAGTTCATGAAAGATAGGTCCATCAATGGCTATTAGCCAGGATGAGCAGGGATGGTGTCCCTAGCCTCTGTTTGTCAGAAGCTGGGAATGGGCGACAGGGGATGGATCACTTGATGATAACATGTTCTGTTCATTCCCTCTGGGGCACCTGGCACTGGCCACAGTCGGAAGACAGGATATTGGGCTAGATGGACCTTTGGTTTGACCCAGTATGTTCATTCTTGATTGTGAGAGTGAGATGTTGAACAATGCACCCTAAAATACATTCCAATCATTACAGTCATGAAGAGATCTTTGATTTTCACACTTGGACCATTTTTACTACTGTAGGGGTCATTATGAAAACAGCACCCGGCAAATGGAGCTGGTCAGTCAAACCTGTCACACTCCACAAAGGAGCAAGTTTGGTGACATTTTAATGGTATGTGAATGAAGTTAAAAAAAAAACATTTTTTCCAATTTGTCATATATTGTCCCTGTTCACTTCAGCTGTCATTTCCCCCCAGATCAAATATGCAGAAAAAGTCAAAGAAATTTGACTGATCAAACTCTTTCTCAAGCTATGGAGCGAGCAATAAGAATAGCAATTAACTGGGAATCACTCTCAGGGTGCTTTGTGGCTCCTATTTTTAGTTGGGTTTGTTTTTAAATTTGCTGTGAAGAAACATCTCTCTCATTATAGAGATCCTGCTGATAGGCACTTCCTGGGCAATCTGTCCAGTCAGCGAGGAGGCTAGTGCTGCTGTTATGAACCTTTGGCTGTATACAGTACACAGCCATCATGGGTGTCAGTTTTGGAATTGGGGCTAGGACTTAGGATGCTTGGCTCCAAAAATACAAGCTTCTCCCACTTCAGCTAAAGGAAAACCTTTTGGTAGTAGCATTAAAGCTGATCTCCAAGATCAGCCCTAGACACTTGCAGACCTTGTTCCCACCAGGGTCCCCAACCCCATTGTAAGAGACCTTTCAGTGGAAGCAGGAATTAAACTGGGTGCAACCAATACTAAGCCAAAACATTATGCAGAACAAGGAAATGTGTTGTTTTCCTAAATACAAATAATAGGCCTATAGAGAAGTGCACTGCTATCTCTGTGGTACCCAGGGTTTGCCAGTCTGAGAGCTAAAGCACAAAGAGCTATTATAATCTAGCTCTGGGCATCCAAGATTCTGCATCAGAACTCTGGCATGATGAATCCTACCAGGGAAAAGAGAAATGTTTTTGAAGACATTAAGCTCGTTTTCTGACAAGATCGGCAAAAAGCTGCAAAGCAAAGGGAGAGAACTAGTACATGTTAGCTAAGCTTTCCTAGTTGGGGAATACTGGTGTATTATCTTGCCAGATTATGTGTGGTTCATGAGGAATAAAAATCTCTCCTCTGGGAAGGGGCGGGGGGGGGGGGGGGGGAAATGGCAACTGAAAATTGTTGGATAAAATACATTCTCATGGTGGAGATAATTCAAAGGATGGATGGCTGCTACTATTTTGGGTTTTCTTCTCTCTCTCCTGTATACACAGCTACACATATAGACATATGCACATTTTAAAAAAAGAAGCATCTGTCCTACTGGTAATATTTACTGAGAGCCATAATGGTTCACAAGGTGTTAGGCAAGATCTCTCTTGTTTAGGTGTTCTCCTCCACCCCCATTTTATAAGTACTAGCTGTGTAATTAGTACATTGTAAGGCTACACAATAATGAAATGTATTTAGAAGGGACATTTTATCCCCTGCACACTAAAGAAGTCATTAATCTCCCACCAGGTTACTTACGTTACAATGTAGAAACTGTGTTACTACAGTATGGCTTTGCTTTGCACAGACAGAATTATTGGTATGTTTCCAATTATAGCAATTTACCCCTTGTGACAATGAGCAGTCTGCCTATATTGGTGTTCTGCCTACAAAAAAGTTCATATAGAACCACATTATTGCTTAATGTGCTCTTTCCTTGTATTCATTCAGAGCCAAAAACATTTTCATATTATTATGGCCTCAATTTAAACTGGGTCTCTCAACTTTTGAGAAAGCTCTGAGCCTCATTTTCCTCTCATTCACATCTGTCTAAATTAGCAATAAGTCCACTGACATTCATAGAGCTACACTAGCATAAGTGAGAAGAGAATCCAGCATTCTATCTTGGACACAAGATGGAAACAACGGGCCTTCTCTCCTTGCCGGTGGTGGTAAAGTAAGGAGACAGGCAGGCTCAGCCTAAGCAAGACCGTCCTTCCTCAGGTCTCTTCTCCAATGGGATGAGGAAGAAAAGCATTTGTTTCTCCCCTTTCATAGGTGTTAATCTCTCCTAGTCTATCTCCTACTCCTGCTTCATCTGATTACGAAGATCAGGGAAGGAACAAACCTCCACTATCGCTCCACTACTTCAGGGGGACTAGCAGAGAAGAATCAGGTTGTGAGCAGCCCCATTCCCCTTTTCCCTAGGGAAGGATCAAGCCTGGGGAAGCCCCCAACCCACCTGTCAGTTTTTCTCATTCATTGATGGAAGGATGGAGCTACAGTCCCCAATGCCTGACAAGGAAGGGAAGTATGCATGGGAGAAAATGAACCACAGGGCATAGTATATGAGAGCAGGTTGGATAGGTCAGCACAGGTATCAGAAGCCTGGTTGTATCAACCCTGCCTGACAGATGCCATATCAGCATAATGACCCTCATCTTGAGGCTGTAGAGCCATTTCTGGTTCCTCGTAATGTTAGCAGGTCAAATGGCCTCAGAGACTCAGAATGATCATGCTGCACCATCTTCACACTGCTTTGTAATAGTGGTATCATTGGGTGATGATGTCCTGTCTCGATGACCCCCAGTCACCCTCCAAACATACCATTTGGATGTCTGGACTCTTGCACTGCTGTGGCTCTCTGTGGTTTGACATCTCTGCAAGACTCTGGCTCTCTAGTAGAGACCCTGCATTCAAAATGCAGACCTAAAGGCTGATATTGCAGCGCCCGTATCCAAACACTGACAGGTGAGGGGCATGGAATAAAAGTCAGTTTCCCGTCTAGGATTATAGAAAAGGTAAGAGCCAAACACTTTAGATAGTGTGAGTAAAGCAGTCAATTTGACTACAAAAGACAATGTTCTGTCCTCATAATACACCTATGCAATTCCATTGATTTTACTGGAGATGCTTGGGTGTAATTTAAGATAGGGGCTAGCCACATTGCTTGTGAATGATCCCAAGAAGTTATACAATAACATGCTGTACTTTCATATACCAGTGTAAGTCCCTGAGGGGAGTGGGAGTTTGGGGGAGGGAGGGCTGGGCGGGTGGGTTTCTCCCTTTCTTTTATTAATTTAAGCAGTCACTATAAACTATTTGCTATAAACGTTTCCATTGGACACTGTGCAGTGGGAAAGTTAAGTTATCATAGGGGGGGGAAGTCCAAGGCTCTATTTAGCCAGCTTTCCTATCTCAAAACATAAAGGCTTTTAAAATACAGATTAATTCTACAGAAGTGTCTTTTTCTCCTTCACATCACTTACCAGGGATCATGAGAATGATTCAACTGTATAGCAAGTAGTCTCTGCACATAGAACTCTACGACTTAAGAACTGAAATGTTATGGTCTTTCCTCTAGTCCCAAGTGGCCCAATTAAAACACTGAGTTGTAAGTAAGATCACAGTGCCCTCTGCTGAAATATGGAGCTATGAACAAAAAAACACACAACATTTCAAAATCACATCAGGCATGACATTACCATGGTTTTTGTTCAATGTGCAAACAGTAAAAGTGGTCTTAAAAGGCTTTACAGTACCTGTGGCTTTCCCTTTACAGTAATGTTCTTGGGTACAACAATTTCATTTCTCATTCTACACGGAGGCCATATCCACATAGCATGGTTTACAATGACAGTCTCAGAGAACTAGTCTGCCATTACTGATGCAGTAGCGAATGTGGGTGGGAATGCTTGGGCCAGTAAAAGATATAATCTCACCTACCTTGTCTGTCTTTTACGAAGGCAGAGGAAAGTAACTGCAAATAAGTAATAGTTGATTTTGATTAGCAAGTATTATATTAGATTATTAAAACCTTGATTATATTATTCTGCTGCAGGTGCATGTGGAGGAGGTAAAATTAGCATTTCATCCTAACACTTTGAAAGAGGAAGGGTTAATAATAAGTAGGCTTTTACTGACCATTGGGTCGAATTTTTTTAACGGGTTTGGGAAAAACCATGGACAACTAAAGATGGAAGTGAGGGAGTTGAGTCTGAAATAATGCACATCTAATTAGCTGTTTAAGGAAGAGCTATTGTTGGCTAATGAGCTTTGGACATTTGACTAATCTGAAAGCATCTGTTCCCACATCTGAAAAGCTGATCCAGGAGCAATATGTGGGGGAAGGGAGAGAAAGGACTGCTGCTACCTATCTGGAAGCTTTTTGGTCTGATTAGCTCCTTTTTTTCTTCAATACCAGGATAGATAGATAGATAGATACAGCTGGGTCTCTATAATGCTGAAAAGGTATTATATAAGTGTTGATTGAAGACTAAGGCTTGGTCTACACTGGGGAGGAGCTGAAGTCGGCATATCGTAAGTTGATGTACCTAGCCGTGAGGACGGTGGCGAGTCGACCACTGCCGCTCCCCTGTTGACTCTGCTTCTGCCTCTCGTGGCGGTGGAGTTCTGAAGTCAATGGGGAGCGCGTTCGGGGATCAATTTATTACGTCTAGACGAGACACGATGAATCGATCCCCGGTAGATCAATCACTACCCGCCGAACCGGCAGGTAGTGAAGACGTACCCTTAGAAGCACTAGTACTAAGTTTAAACAGAACCTGGCACCAGATATTTGGCAGTATAGTGTGGTGGTAGCACCAGCTGAGAAAAAGACTGAGCCATTCTCCATTCTGTTCTTTTCTATCTGGTGCTTAAGAACTTCCTAAATCTGTTCTGTAAAACAAGTAATCTTTTAATCAGATGTGCTCTTTAGTACTGACAGATGATATCTTGTGCTTTGAAATGAGCATAGATTTTTATAAAAGACTCTGATGAACCAGCAAAAACAGAGGAGCTGAATGGGGTTGCCAATTTTAGTTGGACGTATTCCTGGGGGTTTAATCACATGACAAACTTTAATTAAAGATTAATCTTTAATTGCTGGAGACTCCAGAGCAACCCTAGAGCTGAATGGAGCCCCGTTTAATCAGAAATCAGTTTGTCCCTATTGTGACGGGGCAAGGCCAGATGGCTATAGGAAAGTGGTAAGGAACCAGTATGTTAGCCCCAGGCTAAACAAATCCCTGATACCTTCTGGCAGTTGCTCCAGGTTAATCAAGACACCTGGGGCCAATTAAAGAACTTTCCAGAAGGCAGGGAGGTTGATTGAGACACCTGCAGCCAATCAGGGGCTGGCTGAAACTAGTCAAAAGCCTCCCAGTGAGTCAGTGAGGAGGGATGTCAGGAGCTGTGGAAGGAGGTTGCGTGTGAGGAGCTGGGAGCAAGAGGCACTAGGAGCTGAGAGTAAGAGGGTGTACTGCTGGAAGATCCTGTGGTGAGGATAAAGAAGGTGTTGGGAGGAGTCCATGGGGAAGTAGCCCAGGGAGTTGTAGCTGTCGTGCAGTTGTTCCAGGAGGCACTCTAAACAGCTGCAGTCCACAGGGCCCTGGGCTGGAACCCGGAGTAGAGGGCGGGCCCGGGTTCCCCCCAAACCTCCCAACTCCTGATCAAACACAGGAGGAGTTGATCTAGACTGTGGGTTCTACCAGAGGGGAAGATCTCTGAGGCAAACAAAAATCCTCCAATAAGCACAGGACCCACCGAGGTAGAGGAGGAACTTTGTCACACTATATAGTATGCATTTTCTCCATATTTGATGCAGTTTTCAAATGTTTCTTCAGTCTTTTTAATATCCAAGTAAATCAGAAGTAGAGTTTGTGCAAGCAGAGCTATAAGGATAACATGGTTGTGCTGATTAAAATGTGGCACACTCTCCTACTTAGAAAGAGATGGCTGAGTCTGATATTTTATTAAATATCCAACGCACAGGTTTTGTTTGAGGATGGACATCTGTTGGAGATTTTCAGTAGTGAACATCTGGAACTTAATTCTCTAGACGGAGTGGAGCTAAAGACATGGAAAATCTCATCTTTAGTCAAAGTCATTTGTGCTGCCTATTTTAATTCATCCCTCACTCCCCCAATACCCCCACCCAAGATATCCTTTCATTCGTATCCATGGCAACAGCGCTTTGCATTTCTTTACACTGAAGCTCTGCAAATGGTGTTAACTCAGTTCAACCAAAGGTTATTCTAATTCCCTCCCTCATAGTTTCAATTTAGTGGCTCACATTAACCCAGTAATTAAAGTGACCCCCCTCTATTAAAGCAGTTCCCCCTTAATTAGTTAATATGATAAGTCTTTTTTGTCTGTCTCTCCCTCTCCTTGACAGCAATTCTGTTTAGACAACAGCCTCTGTTGGGCAGGCGTCAAGTGGTAAAACACAAAAGATCTCCACGGTAGGCACCAGCCAGAGTCCCTTCCTATGGAATTGAGTTTACTGTGGCTATAAACCTCTAAGGGGATTTACAGCTCCACACAAAATGGCTGTTATCAGCAAACACTGTAGCTTCCATCCGGTAGACTATGCCAGCAGTTCCTGCCAACACAAAAGTTAGCCAGGTTTGGAATACCCTGCTGAATTATATAAGCATAAGTTTATGAGTCAGAAAGAAAGCACTACTCTTTTCCCTTTTGGCTGTGGAATCACTTTACTATTCTGGTTTTGGATTGCTTTGCTATGCTCTCTCTTCCCGTCATTGCCTTCTGGTGAATGGTACAGATATGATATCTGCTTCCGTAAAAGCTTTTTTGATGTTGGTGCTCACGTATGTTTACTGTGTGGGTAAGGCCTTGAAATGCTCTGTGGGGTCTTTTTCCTCTTACACTTGAGCAATTCCAATAAAGGAAATGTTTATTCTAAATCTTCCTTGTATCTCTTTCATTCAGCACTTCCTGCAATATATGAACACCAGCCAACTGGTTGTACAAAGAATGTAACTTCTTTTAATATAATGGCAACGTTCTGCAGTCTTGATGCTCATTTTCCCTTTAACAATTTCCTTAGTAAGAGAACTTCCTCCTTCCAGCTAATATCTCAACTTGAATAATTCCAACAGATACAATTTGACAACAAACTGATTCAGCTGGCTGAATTTGTTCTTCCTTAAGCAGATGTCTTTTGATCCACATTATGATGAGAACATGTATTAAATTGTTCTGTACTTGGGAAGTGTATGTTGAAAGCAGCACTAAATTGCTTCACTGCAATAAATTATGCTTTGGCATAACAGAGGAAGGAAATCAGTAGCCGCTTGTCCTTGGTGTGTTTGCTCTGCTGCTGCCATGTCCTAATACACTTTGTGCTCTGCCCGGTTTTACAGAAGAAATGTTTCCTGCATGAGAACCTATTCCTGTTTATGACATTTTTTATCTGGAAAAAAAAACATTTTAACTTACACCAACATTCATAGGCATTCTTTCTATAACCATCATCTGTCATCAGAATCAGATCTGCTTCTCTTACTGTGTTCTCAGTATTCTGCAGTGGTTGCATCTTTCTTTACGACTTCCTCCACTCCCCCCGCACCACCACCACATCCACTCACCACCCCACTACCCCCATGAAAGGAAACCTCTGGAAGAACTCGAGCTGTCAAGTGAATTGCCAAACTTTAAAATTGCCAACAGAACTGTTTTAAGATCCTTAACAGAATAAATCAGTGAAGACTTAAACACACTCAGTAGTTACATTTAATAACTGGCTTGGATTTTTAAAGAGCCTAAGGGAGTTAGGCACTCAAAAACCTATTGAAGCTCAGGTTTAAAACCATGTCTACCTCACAAGTTGAACTGATTTAGCTATAGCCTACAGTTAAAGCAATACAACTCCTCCACTCCTACTCCCCAGATGTGGATGCAGTTATACCAGTATAAGTGTGCTTGTTCTGGTATAGCTTATTCCCTGTTAGAGGAAATAACTACACATTTATACGCACATTCATCCAGTGTAACTGCATCCACATGAAGAGGTAGTGCTGGTATGCTCCTACCCAACATAGTTTTATGGGTACAAAAAACTGTGTGTAGCCCAGGCCTTAGGCTTTTTTGAAAACCTCACCCATTGCCTTTATTACATATAGTGAAGATAAGGCCCCTTCATGTACAGTTTACATACACAATGTAAGAATGCAGTTCCCTTTTCCACAGTGAGGTAGGTAAATGAAGCAAAAGTAACAGATTAAATAAAGCAGAATCAAATACTCTGTCCAGTTGCACACTGAAAAATTCACTTCTGTAAAGCTCATAAACAATAACCCACATCAAAAACACTGCCGCCCACCCACTACACATATAGGCTCTGAGCCTGCACACACATACATGTGAGTAATTGCTAAGACTACTCATGTGCATAAGTGTTTGCAGAATATTTTCTCTCCCTCTCTATACACACACACACACACACACACACACACACACGGCAGCCATTATTAAAAATTAATCGCGATTAATCACGATTAAAAAAATGAATTGTGATTAATCACGCTGTTAAACAATAACAGAATACCATTTATTTAAATATTTTTGGATGTTTTCTACATTTTCAAATATATTGATTTCAGTTACAACACCGAATAAAGTGTACAGTGCTCACTTTATATTTATTTTTGATTACAAGTATTTGCACTATTAAAAAAAAAATAGTATTTTTCAATTCACCTAATACAAGTACTGTAGTGCAATCTCTTTATCATGAAAGTTGAACTTACAAATGTAGAATTATGTACAGAAAATAACTGCATTAAAAAATAAAACAATGTAAAACTTTAGAGCCTGCAAGTTTTAGAGCCACTCAGTTTTACTTCTTGTTCAGCCAATTGCTCAGACAAACAAGTTTGTTTACAATTGCAGGAGATAATGCTGCCCACTTCTTGTTTACAATGTCACCTGAAAATGAGAACAGGAGTTCTCATGGCACTGTTGTAGCCGACATCGCAAGATATTTACATGCCAGATGTGCTAAAGATTCATATGTCCCTTCATGCTTCAACCACCATTCCAGTGAGTGGATATACGTCCATGCTGATGACGGGTTCTAATCGATAACAATCCAAAGCAGTGCGGACCGACCATGTTCATTTTCCTTATCTGAGTCACATGCCACCAGCAGAAGGTTGATTTTCTTTTTTGGTCGTCCATGTTCTGTAGTTTCCTCATTGGACTGTTGCGCTTTTAAAACTTTTGAAAGCATGCTCCGCACCTTGTCCCTCAGATTTTGGAGGGCACTTCAGATTCTTAAACCTTGGGTCGAGTGCTGTAGCTATATTTTGAAATCTCACATTGGTACCTTCTTTGCGTTTTGTCAAATCTGCTGTGAAAGTGTTCTTAAAATGAACAACATGTGCTGGGTCATCATCTGAGACTGCTATAACATGAAATATATGACAGAATGAGGGTAAAAAAGAGCAGGGGACATAAAACTCGCCCACAAGGAGTTCAGTCACAAATTTAATTAACGCATTATTCTTTTAACGAGTGTCATCAGCATGGAAGCATATTCTCTGGAATGATGACCGAATCATGAAGGGACATACGAATGTTTAGCATATCTGGCACGTAAATACCTTGCAATGCCGGCTACAAAAGTGCCATGCAAATGCCTGTTCTCACTTTCTGTTGACAGTGTAAGTAAGAAGAGGGCAGCATTATCTCCTGTAAATATAAACAAACTTGCTTGTCTTAGCACTTGGCTGAACAAGAAGAAGGACTGAGTGGACTTGTAGGCTCTAAAGTTTTACATTGTTTTGTTTTTGAGTGCAGTTATGTAAAAAAAAAAAGTCTTCATTTGTAAGTTGCACTTTCATGACACAGAGATTGCACTACAGTACCTGTATGCGGTGAATTGAAAAATACTATTTCTTTTGTTTATCTTTCACAGTGCAAATATTTGTAATCAAGAATAATATACACTTTGATTTCAATTACAACACAGAATACAATATATATAAAAATGTAGAAAAACATCAAAAATATTTAATAAATTTCAATTGGTATTCTATTAAGTGTGATTAATCATGATTAATTTTTTTAATCACAATTAATTTTGAGTTAATTGCGTGAGTAAACTGCGATTAATCGACAGCCCTAAAATATAGTGTCTGTGTATGTGATATTTGTGTTGTCTCTTCTTTAGACTGTAAACTGCTGCACATGGACCATGACCTCTTCTGTGTCCTGTAGAACATCCAGGACATTATTATTATTTATATTGTAGTAGCTGTGCTTAACCAATACGCAATAATTATAAACAGCCATTATAAACAATTTCATTTTCATATTGAAGTCTCTTTTACCAAACAGATCTAAAGCTTGTCATAAACTTGCTGTCATTCTTTCCGCAACACTCCAACTTTTTTTCACGTTTGTAAACACATTTTGTTGCAATATCATTAGGAAACAAAGGATGCAGATATGGATTTCACTTTCTTTTTTAAATTTATCTTCAGTGTTTGTGGACATCTACTACAGCGTATCAAGGATATTTGACTCAGACTAAAATCTTAATACAATATAATCCAGAAGGGATTATTTGCTTACCTATTCAGGTAACCTATTCTGCATTCAGGGTTTTGCCTTTTCCCTCCAATAACAGACTGCATAACTGAAACCTAAAACAGATTTTCCCAAAGTTATATAATGTCACTTATTCTTGCCTGGAACCCTGTCAGGATTTAGCAACTAAGCAGGGGAACTGTCATAGAAAGAATAGTTTTGTAATTTTTAACTCTGCTTTGTGATATTTTATATATGTATTTACAAAAGCTTTGCAGTTCACTTTTAATACTCTGGTCTCTTCTAAGATTTAATTCTTCACATAAACAATAATCTTAGAAGCATGTGTGAACAGTGTTTCCTTAATTTACTAGCCTTATTTTAGAAATCAGTTTACATGCCACTTTTAACAACGATGTCATGCAGTGTGCTTAGGACCTTCCGTAGGAAAACAAAACAACCCTCAATTAAAGACTTTTATCTGAAAGTAATGAAACTGGAGTAGCAAGTAGAAAACTTGAGAAAAAAGCACCAGCATCACTTTTTTTGGGGAGGGGGGGGTAAGTTTCACATCACTAATTCATATCACGCTAATTGTAAAACTCTTGTACAATAAGCACACAAGTCAAATTTAACAAGCTAGCCATTTAAGAACCAAACCCCAACCTTTAACCATAGTTTACAATGGGTCTGATATTAAACAAATAGCACTGTATACTGAATAGGCAGCAGAGACTTATGTTTTCACAGTGGTTCTGTTCCATTTAATTCCCTCAATTTGGCTGGCCAGGTGACCCCAGCCTGGGGCCAAAGTCTAGAGTTTGTTCATTTTCAATAGAAAGTTCTATGTATCTGTACAATGGGGAACACATAGCTACCATTGGATTCACACTACTTTCCGGATACCAGATTAATTGGAACAGAATTTCTGGGAGAAATCTCTTCAGGGTAATGGCTCCTTTAAGACAGACTGATGAACTTTAAAGTGGGTTGTATAGAAAAAGGAGTGGGGGGGGGAGAGAGAGAGCAGCTGAAAAGGCATCACCATTCCAACTTCCCATAAAGATTTGGAAATATCGTTGACAGAGAAGAGAGATGGGCCATTCCTCAGGAAAAGGCAAGGAAGCAGGGCATTTGGACAGGGCCAGTGCAAGGAAGTTTCGCCCCCTAGGCGAAACTTCCTTGCACCAGCCCTGCGCCCCCCGCCGCAATGCCACCCCCTGTAATGCCACCCCCCCACAAGCCAGCCCCCCCCACCTGCAGGCCACGGGCACTCAGCCCCCCCCACCATCCACCACCCGCGGGAGCTCAGCCAGCGGACCTCCCGCAGGTAAGCGGAAGGGGTTTCAGCAGAGGGTATTTTTAGAAGCACCTTCGCCCTGCCGCCGAAGCCGCTTGCCTGCGGGAGGTCCGCTCGTTCCGCGGCTTCAGTGGAAGGGACCTCCGGCAGGTGAGTGGGGGCAGCTTCGGCGGCGGGGGAGGATGGGGCGCCCCTAGCAGCAGGCTTTTGCGCCCCTGCCAGCAGTGCGCCCCGTTACGGCCCTGCCGCGGTGAGCCGCCCCCCCGGCTCCTGGCTCAGCCGTGGAGCCGGGGGCAGCCGCGGCCAGCTACCCACTGGCGCCCTAGGTGACCGCCTAGGGTTGCCTAGTGGGCGCGCCGGTCCTGCATTTGGAACACAAGAGATGGCGCTTCCTAGCTGAAACAGAAACACTTTCTGGAGCAGAGTTCTGGTGTCTTCTCCTCTGTTTCAACTGAAAGGAGGGGGACAAAGGAGAGACTGAGTTAAAAGAAAAAAAATCAGGCAAATTACTCTTGATGGAGGAAAATAAATAGGTTTCTCTGTCCAACTATTGAATCTTGTTCTTGGGGCAGGTAATGTCTTATGTTTCTCCACCACTTACCACAATGAGGAACCACATCTTGATTGGAACCGTTAAATGATACTAGAATACAAATGACAGTCGTATAATATTTCATGCTTTTCCTCATGTGTAAGGCACAAAGGATCTGGGGAAAATGCATTACATCAGTGATACACTAGATTTAATCCCAGGACACACACTTGTAATACTTTTTTTTTGAATGGATTAATAAAACTAAGCATTAAAAAAGTGGACGCATACTTTTTATGCCAGTGGGTGATGCTAGGATTATCCATAGGATCACATGCGCCTCACACATGGATGTTACAGGAGACTATGGATACTTGTGGCCTTATCCACTTTTACTCAGACTATGTGCCACAAACATCATTTAAGTCATAGAGCATAGATGGAAGTGAGCTATTAGCTTAGCACTCACACCCTGTAAATGTAGGACACAGTATCCAATTAAAAAAAACCTATCAGATATTAAACTGACTCCACTTAATCTTGTGAGATCATTACCAGAGGCTAAAATCCTGGCCTACCTAGGGTTGCCAATCCTCCAGGATTGTCCTGGAATCTCCAGGCATTAAAGAATAATCTTTACTTAAAGATGTCATGTGATGAAACCTCCAGGAATATGTCCAGTCAAAATTGGCAACCATAACCCTACCCTCCTACCCAAAACCCACACACTGAAGTGATCCAGACTGATGAAGACTAGAAATACCATGTGAATCAGAGATAAAGGCTAAACTTGAACTTCAACTGTTCCAAGGACTCGTGGCTCAGTACATTTTTTTATGACCCATCTTCTCTACCTACGCAGACAAAAACTATTAGTTACAGTAATGCATTATCTATATGTTCTCCTTATTTTCATATTGCATTTTGGCCTGTCACATAAATGCTAGACATCCTTTACTACATTATTTTCCCTATGGTTTAAGGTCACTCATTCAGAATTCCTCTTTCAAGCGTGTTACCGTCAGTTACAAGGAGATCCAGTGGTCCTCATTAGCAGGGACAAATAAGGAGACTGAGTGTTACTCTCACAGGCTGATGCTAAGGCGTGCCCCATATTTCAAGTGTAACAGAACGTTGCACTGCTGTGCTGTAAACCCTTTGTTAAAGAGTTAATCATACGCAAGCATGGAGCAGACAGGCTTCTTTGAGATTTTTTGGCACATAATTTAAAATCCTCTGTGAGCTAGTCATACAACCTTGTCACTGGTATACCAACTACAGTGGACTGTAGTCCATGAAAGCTTATGCTGAAATCAATTTTTAGTCTCCAAGGTGCCACAAGCATTCCTTTCACTGACACGGACTAACATGGCTACTACACCGAAACTTCTCAAGAGTGTGTGTGTCGGGGGAAACGCACAATATTTTAAAATTCTTTTGCACTGTATTTGTGCTGGTTGGTTTTGGGAAGGAAGTGGCAGGGGGTAGGGTGGGACACAAGGAGTCATTAAACAGGTTTGACCTCATCTGATGGAATGCCTTGTGTCTCTACATCTGTGGCTCTTAGTCTGGAAAGGTTACTGTAGCGCTTTCACGTGTCTGATTAGTCTTGCCATAAGAGTTCTGGATTTGTGTTTTAACAAAAGACAGTGTGTTACATAGCAGAAGAAAGGGGATTTGGGCTAAGAGGATTCTGTCTGCAAGTCTGACAAATTTTTGCCATCCTGTTAGATTCTTTTACATAACTATGAAATGCCCAAGATGGCTAATGAAACCAGAACTATACTGAGACCCAAGAACCTCTTAATGCCAACTGACGAGGGTGCAACAGAGGGGACTACAGAGATCTCCTGGGTTTGTAGCGCCCTTGTTATCAATATCATTGCAAAATGCATGCACAGGTGTTTTGTAAGAAGTTTATATATACACTGAAAATTATGTTCTTTAAAGTATGTATTGTAATGTTCACAATGGGTCCCCTCTCACCTGTCTGAACTGAATACTAATGAATGATTGTGAAAACTTCAGAGAGAAAAGTAACAGGAAGAAATCTAACTGCAGATACATATCAAAGGTTTGCTCTAGTATACTTGGGGGACACAGAAGACACCTACTCATCTTTCACTTAAGAAGTAAATGGGCAGCGAATTTGCTTCATAAAGGAGTGGTCTCAATCAGGCTTGGTTGAAAACAATGGGGAGAACTTTGGGAGAGATAAACTTTAGACTGGAGGATAACGTGTTAGTTTAGGCTCTAGAAAGCATGTTATGATTTAGTTCATATATAACCATTTGTTTCCAATATTCTTACTATCACTGGAATCCCTGTTCGTTGAAAGAAAAAAAGGAATAAAACCAAACCCTTAGCACTTCTATAAAAGTAAAAACAAGAGTATGTGTTAACTAAAGTGCTGGTCCTGAGTATACAAGCTGGCATGTATGCCGCCCCTTTGGGAACAGCAGGCCTGGCAATCCTGTGAGTGTTCAGTGGATAAGGGACTGGACACTAGAGCGAACATTCCAAGGGTTCAAGAGTTGGCATGTCCTGTACAGAGAGCGAGGTCTGAGGAGGCCTGGAAGACGTGCTCGTGTTGCCAGAGGCTGGTTGTTTTAGGGAATTGACCCACAGCCGTCACAGACAAGACTCCCTCAGGCTAACAGCTGTTGAGGGGGAGGTGCCTCAGAACCCTGGATACCACTAGGGAGCATCACATTTTAAGACAAGCAGCCAGGTCTGGGGATTAGGATACGTATTCTCTTACCTGGAAGGCCCTTAGCAGGTTTTTGGATTATAGGAGCCATAATTAAAAGCATCACTTGAAACAAATACCTTGGACAAACTCCACAGTACATTTTAACAGTCTGATTTGTCACTGCCTTGCACCTTATATAATCATGCTGAATTGGTACAAAATACTACCAAGTCAGAATGGTACATCTGTGCACAGACATACTTTACTCCTACACAAGGTGAAAGGCCCTGTGATTTACAGAACAGGATTGAGTCAGGAAACCTTTGTTTCAAAATGGCTCATGCCCTGGCACAGTCACTTAGTATCTGGTTCCTCAGTTTCTCCTCTCGCTCTCTCCTCTCCCCACTCCTCACTCTGTAAATCTAGAAGCATACAGACCATACCTACCCTCACAAGTATATTGAGGCTTGAGAAATTAAGTTTTTTTAAATCCTTAGACCAAAGTAACTACAGAAGTGTATTTAACATAGAAAGAGAATGAAGATAGCCCATCATTTATTGCCTTGAAGTTGTCAGATACAAAATTTGTTTATACTCCTTGTCAAATGTCAGTAACATGGCTCCCTGGATTAAAAGGAACACACATTAGCACAGAGAAGTTTATTAGATCCAGAATGATTTATTGGTAGCAGTTTGAGGTAGCGTACTTTTTAAGGTAACAAACAACCATAATTCAGAAAATTCTCAGCATTTTTCCCTTAAAGGCACAAGACAGCCTCTGCATTTGTTTCAGGAAGAAAAAATTTACAGATTGATATCACCACAAAGATACTAATTTTAAATGCAAAATATGAAGTATATTTAAAAGGAGACTCTCATATATAACAATCAGAATCAATGGTACATTTAGAAGAATGTAGTTCTTACAATGTAGTTCTACCCCTCCCCCACCTTTATGAAACTGGTCTTTGGGCTCTCTGAGACACTGAAAATGTATGTTCAAAGACAAAGGGCACAACCTCCTAAAATCAGTACCTGCATGGGTTGCAATCCTCCAATTTGGCTTTCCCACAATTTGCAAAAGGATCGACTCGACTGACAATGAAAAGGACCCAAACAAACCTAGTGTATAACCAAGGGGAGGTATCCATTTGTTTATATTAAGAAAGATTCAAACCTAAAGAATCAGCTTGATTATAGCATGAATTAAAATAGCACTAAATATAAACCAAATATACAATTAGAGCAGCGCAGAGCAAAGGTTTGAGCTGTGGATTTTCCCCACCAATTTCAAAATACAGTAATACAAATTAAAAGTTTAATTTGCATGGTGCAGGTCAGAGATCATTTGCTCTGCACAAGTTGTTATGCTGTTTGAAAACTGAACTTCAAAGAGTTATTTTGTGTTTAAGATATAGCTTGAATAATCAGGCAAGGGGTTGGAGATTTTCAAGGGGGTGAGAAAAGCAGTCTTCTCATCCTAGGCTGTAGCTGCTTTTGTAGTAGCTCCCATGGCCCCTGCACATCGGCTGAAGAGAGAGGCTAGAGGATCTGCATATCTGTGCATCCATTGGCTTTGCCTTCACTCCAGCCCTACACAACCCCATATATCCCCTGCAGTCTGAGGCACAGGTAGCCTCTGCAGAGCATAGATTCATGACATCATAAGGTACAGGCCCCTGCACTGGATCCTGGAATCTGGTCCTCTTCTCCCTGTGTGCAGTTGAACTACAGAAATTTTGCAAGAGTGAGGGCTCTTTGTACCCATGTGGGTGGGGGGGACCAGGACTTGCCCTTTAATATCTGGAAAAGTGGGCATGGACCATAACTAGGCTTGGCAGGATTTGATTCAAAGTCAGTAAACATCAATTTCACCTGACACACAGAAATAAAGAAAAACATATCCAGTTGGCAAGCACAACCTCCCATACCGCTTCAGGAATCCGGTGTCACTGGCCCTACAGGGAGCCCCTTCCAGCCCCTCTGTCATGGCCCTGCTCACTCATTCATCAGCTGGGAGTGTGGAGACTGTCCCCAGGCAGGAGCATTCAACAGTAGGGTGTCTTTCCCTGCAGCAGATGGCTCACCCTCCTCCTTGTGCATCTGGCCAGGGGTCTCTGCTCTGTCCAAACAGGACTGGAGCCTCCCCTGAACCTTCCACCCACAGGGATCCAGTATCCCAAGCCCTGCAGCTGCAAGGGAACCCCCTGAGAAAATGGAAGTTTAAAGTGGATACAAATCAGGAGAAAGGGTTAAAAATAAAAATAGAGGCTAACTGTTGAGTTTACAACAAAACTGATTTCTGTTGAGCCTACCTATAAGTGGCCTGATTGTTAAATGTGATCTCAGGAATGTGTAAAACAAACAGGAAAAAGGAAATGCAAAGATGCATTAAAATAACCAATTCAAACTGCTTAAGAGACAGATATTTTAATTAATTTTTTTTAAACCCTAAGCAATCCAATAATTGCTACCAAAATTTCTCCAGGCTGATCCTTACAAGCATCCTCAATTCTCAGGCTACAAAAGTACAAAACAAAAAAACTGTTTACAGTAAATACAAACGTCAGAAAAAAATCTCTGAAAAACCCGTCTATACAAATAGTAATAAATTCTTTAACATTTTGTACAACTAGAAGGTGCACAGACTGGCATTCAAGCTGTCAATGTAGGCATATGTCTTTATCAAAACAGTAAAATGGTTTACATGGGATAAAAAGTATAGTTTAAAATGCCATAAATTAAATAAGTTAGTTCACATTTTCTTCCAGCACTTAGTATGTCTTAGTTTCTAATGTGCTCTTGAAACTTGCTTTAAAAGTTCCAAGTCTTTCCGTTTGCTAGAGCTCACCCTGGTGCAGCCATACTCCTCCATTTGTAAAGGTATAAACTTTTCTATCTGGCCTAGGCCCTGCCCAGCAGGACTGGTAAACAGCTTAGCCCAGGAAGGTTTAAAGTTTCCTCTGAAGCCAAGAAAGGCTACGCTCCCTGCAATGAAACAATTCAGAGTTACAGAATCAGAAGTTAGACAGTAAAGAAATCTTTTAGATACAATTTACATGCAAATGGACATTACAAGATGACAAGGAGAAAATAATTCCCTTCCCTTCACCCCAGATTTCCTTATATAATAGTAAATGCAGCCATCTTCACACCCAGCCAAACACTATGGTTTTTAAAAAGCCATCACACCACCACTTTTGAAAGTTTTAAAACCTTAATTAGTAGTTTTCCCACTAACTTCTTTATTATAAAATAGTCTGACATCATCTTAACTGGAAACAACTCATGCAACACCTCAAGAATTTGGACTCGTCAAAAGGAATTTTAAAAAAGAAACTGTATGAGAAAATTAAACAAACCCTTGTTTTTAAGATGAGCTGGTTTGGCTGTTCCCAGGGACATTAAGGCTTCCGAAATATTAAGGTTTCTTATATCACCTCTTGTGCTTAGTAAAACTATTGACCTGCACCAGAAAGAAAGTAGTAAGATGAGGAAATTAAATATATATCATCACTGATACTTACACACTTTCCAAATTAGCTTGCTTATTAGTCCACTGTATTTGGGGCAATACTTCTACAGAGAGCTGATCAAAAATGTTTGAGAAAAAAAATGTTTTTTTGGCTGAGAAGTGTCCTGCTTTAGAAAATAAAATGTTGTGAAAAATTGTGACTTTTTAATTAAAACTTATTGATGGTTACAAAAAGTTTGTCTAAGGAAAATATGGTAAAAGAAAACTGATAATGCTTTAAAGAAAGAGTAAAAAATTCTGCAAAAATGAAAAATGGACCCATTTTGAAACCTTTTAAATGAAAATTACAATTTCTATTTTGTGAAGTTAGCGTTTCAATTTTCAACCAGCTTTAATGTGGGCACCTTATTAAAACTGTTTTAGTGATTTTTATTAGTGTCAGTGTATAAACAGAAATAAATCTTCAACTTATTAACACTGAAGCACTTTTGTCAAAATTATCATGCCACAATGTCCTCAATAGACCAAGGCGTATTCTTCCTACCACTGTAAGCTAAAAAGGGTGATTATGTAATGTTTCGTTAAAATGAATCCTTTGAAAAGGAAAGCATATTTTTGGGATTTAATCCAAATGTTTACGTTTAGCTGTTCCATTTTCTCAAATGTAGGTAAACTGTCCTTTTAAAATGTTTGTGTGCTTCTACTTACTCCCTCAATCTAAAAATGTCCTCATAGCAATGTTAAAAGTGAGCTGGAATTGTCAGCCCACAAATATTGTTCTCTGGCAAGGGTTTGATTATCATGATAAAGCACTCGAGTGTATTTTGTACTCCAGTTCAAGTCTATATTTCATGATACGTATTGTAAATAAATGGATAGGTTTACAATAGCATATACCTTTGCGGAATTCCAGTTTTTAAATATTCATCTATGCTTTTAATGTTTGCTTGAAGAAAAAATTTTTTTTCTGTCACAGTGCCGAGACAGGCATCAACTACTACGGTAAATACACCCATATCTTTGAAGGGAACCTTATTTCCATTGACCTGAAGTGAGAAAAGACATAATAAATCACTGCCTGCTTTTGCCGGCAATTTGCAAGTACAATATTCTTCTGCACCTGTCAGTTAGCCACATTTATCATAATTTGATTTATAGACACAGTAGTGTCCTTTTTGACAACCAATAATTTATCAGAGATTCTCATTCCTCCTCTTCCCAAAAAGACCCAGCTGATGGAACTTCTTTACTCCTCAGGGAGCCTTGAGAAATCACCTAGCTTTTCCTCACTTCACTGTAATCACTCAATGACATGAATCCTAGCTCAGCCACCACCATTCTTGACAAGGAATGGAGGTAGCTCACTTGTCCGGAGACAGTGCCATTCAGAGACCCAACCACTCCCTCTGTGCACAAAAGCAGAGCATGCAGCCTCCACAGTTGATTAAGTTGTACTATATTTAACAAAGCATTTTACTGAATACTGTTATTAAAAATAAGCCACATAAAATCCCTTACAAGCTTGCATTTGTTATGTTACAAACACATGCTGTTATAGCCTGCGCTTCTCTGCCTAAATAATTCAGAGTTTTACTATTTCACTAACACAATGTATGCATTACTCTATAGGACAAATATAAATTAAAATTTCACCCTTGGGGTGCTGAGAATGCCTGCAAATCCTCACTTACAGCATCACATACAATTCTCTCTTGGTTCCCAAGTTGAAAAATGGCAACAGACCAAGTGTTAAGCAACATTACATCACCACATTTATCACCACTGACTTGGAGTGTAAACCAAAAAATAATGACTCCTCTCTTCTAATCACAGTTTTAAGGGCTTTAACGGAACAAAATTTTGGAGGTCTGGTACCATTAGGTAATAGTCTGTTAGTATAAGAATTATTTCACTGGTTTGGATTTAACCAACGTAGTACTGAGTACCCACCAGTTCCCATTGGCTTCAGCGGAAGGATGCTCAGCACAAAAGTGGTGCCCAGCATGATACAAGATTGCACCAATGTGCAACTGTCATAATTCAAACTGCTAAGGAAAAAGCAGTTAAAGGAGGCCATAGAAATACTTACGGAGATAAAAGATGGAAGACTACTTTGTAATTCTACTTTGCTCAGTGACTGAATCTGCACAAGGAGGTAGGTTTTGTGAGGATCACTGGTAAATGCCATCTAGATGTAAAAAAAAAGTTAAAAAAAAAACAAAAAAAACACAGCATGTTCACACTTCACCCCCCTTTTCCAGAAACTCTGAACAGCAAGTCTTATTTCAAACACTAGACAGCATACTGATAGTCAACAAGTATTCTGATAGATACTCTAGACTGCCAAATGGAAAAACCAAGATTAATAAATCAACAGTGTCAAAATGCATGGATACTTTTAGACTGAAAGCACTTCAGGGAAGGGGAACTATATATCCATAAAGTGCCTAACACATTTTGGGTGCTATTCTAATATAAATGTATTAGTATGGATGAAAACCAGGACATTAATGTACTCAAGTCTGAGCAACAGCACTTTGTTCTAACAGCATCTTTTGGTGTCTCGCCCCCAGGCTTGTGCTGGGCATCAGTTTCTAAGCCACTTCTGCTTTTTTTGGTAACAGAGCAGAAGTATGAAGTAACGTATATGTTGGAAAAAAGGATCAAGAGAGCATTGAAGATACCAAACAGGTGCATGTAGTCCTAATCTTGTAATCTTTATGCTAGCAATGTTCCCACTGATAGTAACGGGAGTTTTTCCTGAGTAAAAATTGCAGCATTTAGACTCACATTATTAGTTAGCATTTTGGGGGTGATGGTACTGTCTGGGGAAGAAATTGCATGACAACAAACTGGAAACTGAAAGATGAAGAAGTGATTAATAAAGTAGATTCCACAAAATATCACCATAAAGCAGACTTTTAACTGTAAAAATCACATTCACAGAAAGAACAAACCTGGCTCTCTGCAGTGAAATGAGAAGGGTGACAAAAAGATCTAAGTGGCAGGAAAGAAATGGTTTAAAAAACAAAAAACAAAAGAGTCATGAACTTATTTTTCATGTTCTGTTTTTGTCATGGGAGACAGAGAATGGAGTTATGGAACATGATAGGAGTATGAACATTTTATTGAACTGGAAAGAAAATACATTTTCCCTGCCAAACAGAAGTAAAGAAAAGGATGAGGAAAATCCAGTTACTGCAAAAAGGGGGAAAAGTACATAATAAGTAGAGAAGCCAAGCTCCTTCAAGCAAAACCCCTAACTGAAAATGCAGAGAGGCCCTTGAAGTACATTAATATTCAGGTTGAAAAACACTGCAGAGGGGCTGTTTCCCTTGGACTTTAAAAAAATGTTATTGGATCATTTTTACAAACCTTAGTTTTTGTAAAAGCTTATTTTTTTTAAACAATTTAAAATTTTGAATAAATTTGAACGGAACTGACTTGCTCTTTATGTAGTAAACAATATACACAATAGTAGAACTTTCTTCCAAGTTATATCTGCTTCTGAAGTGTTCTCACTCCTTCATGAAAACCATATTTAAGGCAATTATATGGAAGTTAATATCTATTGGTAATTTACATACATGTTTATTAATTTCTTTACCTGAGTTGTGCCACAATTTTTACACTGTACAGTAGTTCTGGCTGGCATTGGCTGTAGAACAGTTGGTGCTTGGTAGTACTTTGGATAAGCTTTTGTCATGCAGTTACTGATCTCTTTTGATTGAACAGTGGCCTGAATCTTGACCCTTTCACATCCCTGAGCTGAACAATAACTGTGACCATCCCTATTATATTTGGCTTGAAGATGTAAAAACAGCAATCTAAACACAAAACACAAGAGATTAGAAAACTAGTTGATAAAATACAGAAATTTACATAATCAAAATTTCATCAAATGTACTGATTAGCGAGCACAGGAGACCTCAGACTGCAAGCTTTTCAGGGACAGGGGAATGGTCATGTGTTTTTGTTTTCTAAATTTTCATAAATGTACAGTACTTAGTAAATGTTCTGTAATAACTACAACAATAGGGAAGTCTTGAGTGATCTATATTAGAACTCTCCGACTGATAGAGAAGTCATGACAGGATTTGTTTGATCAGAGAAAAGAAAAAAAAAAAAAAATCTATCCAGCATAAACCAACACCCATCTTCTCTCCACCGCCTCCCCCCCAGTAACTTTCACACCACACATCTTAACAAATGTTCACTAAGCTTGCTATTTGGCAATTAACGTATCAGACATTAATCACACACACACAACAGCACTCTTATTGTACAATATGCAAATATATATGGAGTGTAATTTAGAAAATAAAGATCTTTATTGCTCTGAGTGTGCATAAAGCCCAACACACACATCCTGACTGGAAGACTGTTATACTGATAAGCTCTACCAGCTTTTCTATAGTTCCCTGTCACTATAGTTTCTAGATGAAAAAAGAAAATCTAAAATGTTAGCTAAATGATATCAAAGACTACATACATCTATCTACACAAGTATCTCAAACTAATTAATTATAAAAACTCAAAAATCTTATACTAATATTCCGATTATAATAAAAATAGGGAACAAAAACAAAATAAAAAACCACAACATGCAAAAAATGTATACATAGTTTTTTCTAAGGAAGCTTTATTACGGTCTTCAGCGGTAACGTTCATAAAAGTGCTTAAGTGATTTAGGAACCTAAGTCCCATTTTCAAAAGTGACACGCCTAAGTCACTTTTGAAAATTTTACTCCATAGTTTAAAAAAATAGGTCTGATTCCTTCTGGACCAACAGGAATTTTCTTAAACTCTGTTTAAGAGGTGAAGGGCAAACATTTACATTTGAGCCATACTAAATTAACAAAGCAGTTACTTGCCAAAAGGTACCTCTCTGTGGTATTTGAGATACCACAGTTTTCCCCATACTTAGAATAGGAAATAACTGTGGTAGCTGTGGTATACGTTTACAAGTGCCGATTCGATGGCCACTACATTTATAATTACAAGTTATGTAGATTCCTCTACCGAACATCCATGGTGACATGCTTAGTGTTTCTTCATAAGATTTCCCTTCTTAAGCAGCCATCAGAGCCAATTCTTAACAGTACTGAACTTTCAATTTTACTATTAAATAATGTATCCTACTATCATCAATCTATATCAAAATTACCCAGTGCTGTTGTCAAAATAAAACTTCTTCTCTGATCGATTTTTCTGCAGCTCCGTCATAGAAGTTACTGATGTATAGTCCTCCACACTATGGAAAGCAGATGTCTGCCTTTGAAAGACATCAGATGTTACTTGAAAAGTTGTGCTTGATGGATAACAGAGTCCAACCCGAATCCAGTCATTCCTGGAAATATAGTGAAACAAAATTGTTATAATTCATTAATTTGAGCAAGTTTCTTGTTTTTGTGGTAGTGGAAACAAATAGAGTGGCAGAGAGAATATTTTCATTTCAGTTTTTTCAACAACTTCAGTTCAATAACTAATTGTTCAAAGTTAAGACACCATTTGGGAGCTGAAAAAAGCAGAAAAGCTGTTTTTCTCTTCCAATCTATGAATAAAAGCTGTATGTGAGAGGAGGAGGTCCACCAGTTCTAAAATCTTAAAGGACATTGTGACCAGAAACTAACTACAGATAATACTTCCTTTGTTTAATAAATCGGTTAGTTTAAAATGCAAAATATGTTTTGATAAAAAAATGTTCTTATGTAGCCAGCACATTCAAGGTAGTTTTAGTGAATAAAAAAATTGAATGTTTTTGTGCATTTTTAACTGAATTTCAATTTCCATCCAAATTGAGCTTGACATGAATCTCAAGTGAGGGAAAAAACAAACAAAAATCAATCATCCAGTTGAACATTAAGCATGTCCGCTTAATATCCTCCTGGTTAGCAAAAAGCAGCATCAAATTCTGTGTAAAGGTATATTTAGTTGCAAATTATCATGTTTTAATGATTATCAACCAATGCAAATCAACTTTTTTTTTTAGGAAAGTAACTAAAGTACAAATGCAAAACATGAATAAAATAAATTATTTAAATCAAGATTTCCTGCTTGCTGATTTAAATCATGATAAAAATGTAAATGATTTAAGTCACTTTGATTTAAAGCAATCCACCCTGTTTGGATACTAATTTTAATTTTCCAGTTTGACATACTACATCTTACTTGGGTGACTCCTAACAAGGCCAATGATAGGTCAAACCATTTGCAGTTCTACTCTGCACAGCTTCACACAGTAATAAAGCAATAGGGCTTTTCTTTAAATGCTTCTTTACAACTTTTTCTGTATAGCTCTATGCAACTTTTGGTCTAGGTCTCCAGTACACATTTGCTTTTAATATTTGCTATTTCAGATAAATCAAGTTCCATTCTTACTCATGGTTGTAATTTTGAATATATAACTATTTTTGCAACACAGTATTCCAATGGTGTCTTTTGAATGAAAGGCAAAAATGAAAGGAAACATACCTATTAAAATTAATGAGATAAAGAAAAGTGGTTTGGGGAGCTTGTCCATTCCAATGTATCGTATAGCCCTTCTGAAGCATCATTACAGGCTGGTACTGTTGAAAGGCAGCTCGCTGGTTAATACCTCTGAGTGCCATGGGGCTGGATGGGTATTCATCTCGTACTACGGTCATAGTAAGGTTCTGTGGGTTCCTTGTCTGGATGTATACCTTTAAAAAAAGCATTAGACAGAAGAGGAGGAGAGATTTGAAGTAATCTGACAATTTGTGATCAGTTTCACTAGAAACAATACAATATATTGAGTGAAAACACAGATAAACAGTGCAAACAGAACCACTAGAACATTAGATGTCATGCCTAGAGGCCCCAGTGAGCTTGGCACTGGGCACACAATTAAAGACAGCCGCTGTCCTGTAGAGTTTACAATAAATAGACAAGACCGACAATAATTTCCCCCATTTTACAGATAAGAAACAGAGGCACAGAGGGATTCAGTAACTTACTTAAGGTCACACACAAAGTCTGTGACAGGCTAGGAATGGATGCAAGCAGAGGGGTTTGTATTTAGAAAACTATATTTCACATTTTTAATAATATTGCGAGAAACAGAACCGCAAGTATAAGAAAACCCCCACACCTAAATGTTTTGGCCAACAGGACTGAGGTATGCAGATGGCAAGTCAACTCACTGCATAAAGATTCACTTTATTACATTTGCTATCATAATCCCCTCCCTTCCTCCAACAACAAGTTGTTCAGAACCATCTAGAAGGCAAAGTAAGTGTAAAATACATTTTTAAAAACCTAGAGAGGAAGGGCATCTCATGGCTTTGATGTTTTTCTTCAAGTCTTGTCAATATATATATAAAATATAGAATACACAAAACTGCAACAGTTCCAACCTGTGCATAGGTCCCACTGCAGACCACACCATTCCACTGTGCAACATTAACGCATTTTGGATGTCGGATCAGGAAATTATCCATTCTACCAACATAAGTGTCCTTGTATTCAGTCACAGACCCATCTACATCATGGAATATTGAGTTCTTGTCACCATCCAGCTCACTGTCTTCAAACCAGGGACCAGGTTTACCAAAGAAGACTTTCAGAGAAACCTGACCATAAAAGGGAAGTAAAACATTCCAATTAAAAGTCTCTCTCATAAAGCCACCAATTTCAGTAGTGCTACTGCATGTATACTGATAAACATTTCCATGTATGCAAAGACAATCTGGAGTCGGACAAGGCTTATGAGCTGAATAACTTTTCTAACAAGGACAACATAGTCTTACAAAACAGAATTTCATTATTTTGTAGTAGACACGGTTTTCAGTTAACACATGAAGCCCCGGTGGTTCAGACTTCCGCTAAATGTTTCAGACTTGTGTTAATATTTATGACTGCAAATTCATTATTTCAGCTGCCTCAGGTCTTAAAGAATTTTGTCTCATTATCACCATTGCACATCCACAATCACTTGTTTTTGAGCTCAGAGGAAGCAGTAAAAACGCAAACCAAAACCCATTTTTGGTCTATTCCCTGTCTCCACAGCTGAGCTCGGGTTGGGAGACACTGGTCTTTGGTTTCATGCCTCACTATACAGTTCTGTCAGCAACTGCACGGCCTAACAGGAATAGTTCTTTACTATGAATTCTATATTAGAATTCAATGATTTAAGTAACTCTTGTATCCAGAGTAAGCAAGCAAACAAGATAAAAAAGAAAAGTTAATTCCCAGACTAAGAGAATACATATTTGTAAATTTAATTGACTATAGAGAACAGGTTACTCTAAATTAATGATGTGCAAATTTCAAAAAAAAAGTCTGGAAGCTCTGTTCTGAATATAAGTTTGGACTGGAAACTCTTTGGGCTAGAAACCTCATACAAACAGGCACTTGTTATTTCCTGTACTTCCTGGTAAGTCAGAAATAGTACAACAACAGCACTTCTCAACAGATTTTAGTACAATCATTTCTGGCTGAAATCAGGAAGTCAAAGGCATGTGACAATAGAGGAAAGTATGGTTTTTAAACCTCAAAGGTCCAATTCAGTCTTAATTGTAAGCGAAGGCAGGAGAAGCTGGTTGACATTTTATCCGAACCCATCCATCTCAATGCTAGCATGGGACAGACACCAAAAATGGGGAATGTAGGACATGCATATGTCCCCTCGAAGTGGCTTGATCTCTGACAGCCTCTTCAATGTTTCTGGAGCCTTTTACAGCAGCCCAAAAAGGCCTTAAATGTGGCAGACTCCCCTTCTCCAAACTACAACTCCCTTGCTCAGCAGACATTACCTGGGGGACCTCAGTTTGGGCACATTCGCCTGAAGAGAAGCAGGCACTTGCAGGGAGGCAGGGAAAAGGCAACCCAGGCCCAGAGGTGGCAGTCAGCACAGAAATGGGGCAGGTGGAGGCAATATCAGGAGTGCACATGGGACTCCCCTTTCTTTGAAGAAATAGGAGGACATCACCAAAATTCTCTCAAAATAAGTCTCCTGCATGGGACACTGGACACAGAAGTCATCCTTCCCTACTCCATGAAGTCTCCCTTTTCCACCCCATCCACTGAAAATGAATTTTGCAATTAGCTTACATTTGTATCAAACTTAATGAGAGAAATGTTGTTTTTAGGTGTCAACTGCCAAGGGTTTTTCAATAGGAATCCAATTGCACTGGTGTATCTATCAGCAGTCGGCACAAAGTTTTTGAAGGTGCATTTGGTAAGATGAATGGGTCCATCATAAATCTGAAAACCTCTGATTGGAAAGGTCCTGTTAAAAACAGAATACGTTTAATACACACACGTATGCATACATGACCTGTTAGAAGTCTTGGTTCAGGGTCCCTGAGAGGCAATGCTTCCCTTTCTTTAAAAGCTAAGAATGCAGTGCTAAGATAACAGTTTGTAGAGTGAGACACTAAAGACAAATGAAGTCTTCCCTCCACTATTAAATTACAGGTAAGAACCTATACCTCAAATTCTAGAATTAGAAAAGGGAGCCAAGCTACCTGCAGCTCACCCAACTCCTCCCCTTTGCCTCTCCCTCCTAGGATGCTGTGGGATCCCTACAGCAGAAGTGCCCAATTGGGAGTCCCATGTGCTTGGGCAGACAGGGAGCCTCAGGCTTCCAGACCATCTTAAACTTCTCTCTGTCAGATGGTCCACCAGCACAGAGCTGCCCTGAGCTGAATCTGCCCTACACCTTCTCCCTTTTTATGTGAGGCAAGGGGTGCTAGTTGGCAGTGGGTGAATAAGTTTCCCAAGGCAATCTGGTGGAGAGGTGGAGCTTGTCTGACACAGGGAGGGGAGCGGGACTGGCTATGCATAGTAGTCCCAAACCAGCCACTCAAAATCCCCTAGCCACAGACTTTCTTGTCTCCACCAGTTCCAATTGTTTCAAACCGCATTACACTTGCATGTGTTGTAAGACCTAAGAGTTACAGAAATTCATGATACTACATATGGAAACATGGAGTTAAAGATGCAATTCAGCATACCGGTTAGTTACTTGAAGGCACAGAAATCAACTGTTAATATGCATGGCTTCCAACTCCTTATTATTGATTTAGTACGAGAAGAAATTTTAAATTTTTGTATTTTATTTTCTCATCACTATTGTTTCATTACAAAATTGCACGATTTTTTAGATAAGCAATAAAAATTAAAATGTTGGTAATCAATGAATGAAGATTTGACAGCAAGAACACACGAAAAAGCAAAACAGCCCATTACAAATATACTCTGTTAAAAAAAGGTGCATAACCTTCCATTTGAGATTTCTCCTCCTACAAATGTGATATTAAAAAAGGGAGAGAGAAAGGAAAAATGTAATGTTCATGCCAAAATACTTTTACCCCAATCAAAAAAGTATTTTCCAAAACAATAAATGAGAGAAATTGTCAGAATCACTATTAGTAAAGGACTTTTCTTTTTCTAAACCATTGCGGTTTGAAGGCAAATGATATTGGAATTTAAAGTTTCTGCACAGTAAATCACGCCATAATTTGTTTTGCACTGATGTTCAAACCATTCATGATTTATTTTGGGCTAGGTAGAAAAACTTGCGCAGTACGGTTTGCAACAGCTGGCAATTTCCTGCAATATCCTTTACAAACTGTATTGGATTAAGTGCAATACCTTTGGGGTCCATTGTATTAAAAATCCAATTGCTTATGGGTTATTGTGAGACTGCACGTAACTCGTCTTGGAGGAGGGGGTATGCTAATGTAAGCTCTAGTTATCAGCCTTTTGAAGCTTCACCCTGGGGAGGAGACCCATTGTCTGGCTGACAATCTTTGAAGACATTATTCATAGTCTCTTCAAAAGTTCACAATTGTCTAGAGACCAGCAGACATAGAAAGGCCTTTGAGATAACAAACATGAAACTGACTCATAGCCTTGGTTCTGATCCAGCAAATGGACAGAATCTTTGGTCCACAGCAGTTTTCCCCCTAATTTTTTCCACCCATGTGCGGAATGAATTTTGTTATGTGCACCAATATGGAGATGATGCGTGACACATCACCTTCATATTGGTGCACATGCATGTGGTGGGGGTGGGAGCGAGGTGTTTGAAGTGTGGGAAGGGGCTCAGGGCTGGGGCAGAGGGTTGGTGTGCAAGGGTGTGAGGGCTCCCGCTCAGGGCTCTGGGGTGGGGCTAGGGATGAGGGGTTTGGGGTGCAGGAGGGTACTCCAGGGCTATGGCAGGGAGAGAGGACTCCCCACAGCTCTCTCCCCCCGCAGCAGCACCTGGGCTGCAGCCGTGGGATAGGCACCCCTCCCTTGGCCGCAGCAGGTCCAGGCTGGGGCTGAACTGGAGCGGAGGTTGGGCTCAGGCTGCCCCGGCAACGGCAGGTCTTGGGCTGACTTGGAGCCCGGGGAGGGGTGCTCCCATAGGCACCAACCCCGTAGGGTGCTCCAGGGCTGGAGCACCCACAGAGGGGGTGCCGCTCAGTGCAGGAGCACCCCCTGGCTAGCGGGGAAATCAGCGCTTATGGGCGTCCCTCCCCCATCCACAGCAGATCCTGGCTGTGTGGGTTCCCTGAGCACTTGTGCAGTGCTAAATAGGCTGCTGCGAGGCCATGTAGCTTACAAGGAACTTAGGTCCATAGAGATCCCCAATCTTTAGGGAAGAATTGGAAGGACATTAGACAACTGAGGCCCTATAGGACCGTGTTCTCGTTGTGAACAAAAAGAGAGTGACGAACTTGAAACCACAGGGAAACCCCTGGGTGGGTTTTGAAGAATTAATCACGTGCCACAGCCTAGATCAGAGTTGGGGTGATCTCTGGTAAGCTTATTTGCATAAATGTATTTTTTTAAGGTTCCCTCTGTGGTGCTTTTACCTTAAGAAACAAATATGCTTGCTTAGAAAAAACTTTACGATAGCTAATCACTACTCTCGGATATTAAAGCAAGTAGGCCTGCTTAAGCAGACTGGCTTTTGCTGGGAAGAACAGTGAAGGCAGGACACTGCTCAGCCTGGAAATACTCCAGTCAGAAGGGAAGAGAGGAGTGGGTCTCCATGCAAGAGAGGAGACGGCTGGGGAACTGGAAGCCTCAGAGTGGGCTCCATGAAGACGCACAGAGGGAGAATACAGGTGCAGTTGCCCTAACTGTGACACTGTTAAACTGACCACCCAGGAGACTGAAGTCCTCTTATTCATCAAATACTGGGCAACAACAGTGTGGGAAATCTTTCACTGATATGTTAACGTGCCTTAACTGTGCCCCTGGAAGGACCATTCCTACATCTGAGAGGATATACAGAGGATCAGTAAATGTGCAAATTAGCACCAACTGTGGTAAGTTTTTGGGATGAGAACATCCATTCACTGGGAACAGGACTGAGATGGTCAAACTAATTTGACATAAGCTACCCGCCTGCCATCAGACTAACAGATTTTAGTCACTACTATTCTTGGCTGGATTCAAACTGCCAGCCCAAAAGCAGAAGGTGGTACATTCTGTCATCAAGTCCCCAAACCATGCAGACCCCCTTGTAGCCATGTTTTATCTTGGATTATTTTTTTATTCCATGCAATGTAATGCTGGTTCTAAATTTGTAGTGCTATTTTCAATCAGACAGAAAAAGTAAATTTTGGAAAAAGCAACTTTGTTTTGCCCACTGAAATACTTACCGATTTCTAGGCAGAGTGCGATTTTTATTGTCTATTCCTCCAGTTCCTGAGTATTTGTTTTGGCCACCCTGAAAGCCATAATTTCTGCTCTCGCCAACAAACAAAGATTCTGATACTTCCTGGCTGGAGCCTTCATCTTTTGGGAAGCTTCCATCACTATCAAAATGAAGTCCGAGATTACTGATATGGTACTACAGCAAACAGGAAAGTTATATTGTTCTGAAATACAAAGACATCCTACAACTTCTAACTATTGTTTACCTTTATCTAAGCAAAGCAGGCTAAGCCTTTTGTTTAGAAGGGTATTGCAATATACAATTTAATCCCTGCTTTTCAAAAACCCTAGCCTTAAAAAAAAAAATTACAATCAACTTCATGTGCATTAAATCAATTAATTGTAAGTATTACATTTTCTTGTTCCCTTTGACCTCCAATCTGCTCTTTAAAACTTGTATTTTCAGTATTAAGAACAGTTTAATTATACAAGGTGAAAAGCTAGGATGTTGTAAACTTTCCTAGCGTTCAGGTCATGTCATCTAATTATCTAGTATCATGATCTGATGTATCAGAGCTCCAGCAGAAGCAGACTCAGGGTCAAAAGTGATGAGATATTCCCCTTATGTAAACCCTCTTGGCCTTGTCGTCATTTTCACATTTCTAATATTTTTACACTTGGGATTCTAAATAGCCCCAGTATCACATCTACTAATACTGTCAAAAATTAAGCTAGGAAGACTGAACATAGCAATGAAATCCAGTACAAAAATACTTACCTGGCAAAAGTTAAACCTATTCCATTGTCAGCAAACCTACAAGAGAAAATTATTTTTGAACAAAGCGAATTTCAAATCATGTACAATACAATACTTTAATGTTCATTAAATGTGTATTTTTATTTTAGTTTCTCAAAGGGTCAGAGCACAGATTCACTTCAAACTTAATTGAATTTTAATCTGTGTATGAAATAAAAAAGTACCAAAAAAAAATAATCACTGTAGCTATTATACTTAGAGATTTCCGGTGTTTTAAAATCAGTATAATTGTTTCTATATAGTTTTGTTTAGTGGCAAAATGATAGCTTCAAAGAAACCTCAAATATACTAAAAGTCAAAATTTTTAAAAGTACTTTCTATGGTCTCAGTTAATTTTTGGACTTAAATTTTCTTTATCATGTGATTTTAAATACTTGTTTGCTTCCCATTTAAATGAAATTCCCATGTAATCTTGCATGGACTTTGTTTCAGCCCACTGGTGGAATGAGACAGTCAAACAGCTTCAAATGGTTTAGCTCGGACATTCTCTCTCATAACCTACTTTAATATAGGCTTTTCCAGACTTTACACCTCACACTTCTACTAGCTTTTATACCATTGTTCAAGAGAATGTCTTTTTATAGCAGGTAGAGGTTTGCTGTTGGATCCCTACCCAGAGTTCCGAATGATGATGTCCCCTCCTCTGACCCAAGACCCATGATCATTGTTTTTAAAAGCGATTAGTCTGTCAATCAGAGCAGCAACTCGGGGCTTCTCTGGGTCAGCATCTTGATGAGGTCGAAACCTTAGAAAGAGAGGGGAAAAAAACAAAATACCTGAAAGGAAGGTATCTAATTTATACTCTGTGCACACACACTGTTGTAGTATATGCCAAGATATAAACACTTGCGCTCACTGGACAGGCAAAATCAGCTCTTGTAGCATGCCTGAGCCAAAAAGGCCCACGCTGAAAGCTGACAGAGACTAGAACCTTAATTTCACTGTGAGTGCCCCTACAATTCTCCATTCCCACAACAGTGTCTTCAGAGATCTGACCACCCTATTCTTGGGAAGAAGCAATAAAAGACAGAGCATTAAGCTTCTCTTCCCTTCCCAGAAGGGCTAGGATATCTCCCACTATGGATTCCCATCCTACTCTTCCTGAGCTACGCCTTCCTGTTCCCTGACTCCTTTGTCCACAACTTGAGTCTCATCCCCTTCTTCTTTCTTCCCTCCCCTTCTCCTTAAAGCATTAAGGAGGGTATGGAGAGAGAGGAGGAAGACTGACCCTGTCACTAAAAGGGCATGTGGGATTGCGGTTGCACTAGACAGAAGGCTCGAGGAATGGGCGCGGATTGCTCCCTCCTAGACCTCTCAAGTGCACCTAATTTTGTGGAGTGCTCTTCATTTGGGTAGGACAAATGTTTCTCCACTCCTCCATAGCTGATGCCCAGCTGGTCCCACATAGTGGCAGCTGCAGCCTATTTTTGACCCAGCGTAGCAGTGTACTACAAACACAAAAGCAACAGGGAAGATGGAAGAAATAGCCCGGGTACAGGCTGGGGGTGCTGCCAGTTGGGGAGCCCACGAGAGCCCAAGGGGCTTAAGGCATATTCAGTTCCTCTGTTCTAAGCTAACTGGGAAAGTGGAAAATAATTCATACTCACTCTGTATTTTTATTGATATGAACACAAAAGTAACTAGACAGAATCAAAAGGTACAGGTACATTTGCAGAAGGGTGAAAACCCACAAAATAACTGCTATGAAACTTGGCCCAATCCTAGACATTAGGGAGCTCTCTGCACCACATTTACGGTTTAGGAAGTTGAAAGACACTATTCCTTCCTCTCCTGCCTGCCTCAGCCACTCCTCTCTACTCTACCCCCAGAGGCATCGGTAGCAGAGAAGGGCCAGAGACCAGGAGTGGAGAAGGAAGCAGTTCAGAGCTGGCCTACTTCTGCCCACTCAGTGATCCAGAGTGGCAAGGAACCTTGTTTAAAAAAGAAAAAAATTTCTGACAGCAGATTGACTTCTGCTGGGACAAGAACATCTGGGCCTGAATTTAAGAACTGTGGATGGCTGACCCGTCTGACACTAATCATGCCACTGTACATCAGTTCAGGCAACAATGAAATGTATGAAGATTAACTAAGAGACTTTCCTGCAGTTTCATCTGGGAAAAAACTGTTTTAGTACATTATATAAAGTAACTTTACAAGAAGTTAATTTAAACCTAGTGAGGGAGAAGTCCGACTTTAAAGTAAAAATGGACTATTTTAAATTCATCTTCAGCTAATAGTATCTAATAATCATATGCAGGCAGTCTGTCAGATTCTTTTAAGGACCGATTGCACAATCCTAACTGAAGATTACATTTCTCTGATCAGGGAAACAGGATTTTACAAGATATAGTCACTGAAACTATTTTCAATTAACTCAGACAAGCTCAAGGTTTCTGTCTACAGGATGGATGACGCATGATCTCACAGATACTATTTGCTCAAAGTGCCATGATCATCCTCTACCAGGAACCAGAAGTTTTATTAATTTCTGATACTAATATGGACTCCCTCCCTTCACAGAGGTATGGTTTCCCTCAGTGAATTGTAGACACACACAAATGTTCAGATCCTTCTCTGTCTCTTTGCAACCTTCCTCTGTGCTGCTGTTGATCATGCAACCATCACACTGGACAGCCTCCAAGGAGTTGGTTCCCAAACATCCGTTCTCCTTGATTCAGTGATATGTGCCTTTACCTCATTTCATAAATGTTGGTTCCCCCTCCAGCCTCTTTGGATGTGTGCTCTAGTGTCCCCGCCTCGTAGCAATTACCTCCCAAGTGCTCTCCTATCCAAATACATGTGCATCCTGACTCCTGTCCCTCAAGGTATGTCTACACAGCAAAGAAAAACCTGTGGCTGGCCTGCGCCAGCTGACTCGGGCTCACAGGGCTCAGGCTGTGGGGCGGTTTCCTTGCTGCGTAGACTTTAGGCTCGGCTGGAGCCCAAGCTCTGGGACTCTCCCACCCCACAGGGTCCTAGAGCTCAGGCTCCAACCTAAGCCTGGATGTTTAACAGCAATGAAACAGCCCCGCAGCCTGAGCCGTGCAAGCCCAAGTCAGCTGGCACCGGCCAAATGCAGGCTTTTCCTTTGCTGTGTAAGCATACCCTCAGTTTCCAGACAGCCTCCAGCACACAGATACCATTCAGCACCTTGAAATTTCTGAGTTCTTCTAGGTAAATAATGTTTTAATTTATCATAGAATCTCAGAGTTGGAAGGGACCGTAGGAGGTCATCTAGTCCAACCCCCTGCTCAAAGCAGGACCAATCCCCAATTTTTGCCCCAGATCCCTAAATGGCCCCCTCAAGGATTGAACTCACAACCCTGGTTTAGCAGGCCAATGCTCAAACCACTGAGCTATCCCTCCCCCCCACTAAGTTCCTCCACTATGATTTAATGTCACCCTCTCCCCCCGATCTGCTGTGTAAAGAATCTCTTACTGTATTTCCTTGGATGCTCATGATCTGTTTTAGCCCTTTAAAATGTTTTCTGAAACACTTTCAGTTTTTCAAAGCTCTTCTTTGTTCCCTGTGAAACTGCAGTACATTTTCGTAAGGTGTCATGTACTACTTTGTCTCAAACCTCTAGCTATGATTACTTAGTTGGTCATTCACACTGATCCTATCTGCCTTCCGTCGTCATTTCTGAACCGTGAGTTCATTTCCAAAACATGAAGTACAGTATGTTCTCAGAGTCTTGCCTTTTCCTCTCTACGTCCAAACCTATCATTCAACTGTCCCCTTCCTAAACAGAGGTCAGTGCAAATAGACAGATACAGTCCTCTTACCCAATGACATTTTCCAGCTCAGGAAAATTAATACTTTGAAGGTTATTTATTTTACTAGATTCTACATCAGGGTATGGGTAGATGTAACTATTCAGTTTCTCCTCATTTGAAATTTGATTAAATGTGCACATTATTATTATTTGAAGTGCAAGAAAAAAAAAAAAAAAGTCAGCCAGCCTGTAAGAAGGAATCTTTCCACTATTCTTTCACTGAGCAAGCTACGTTAGGAATCCTGGAGAGAATTCAGAATGTGTCTATGTATACTGAATCAATTAATACCCTGCAATAGATGCTCTCAAGTTGCACTGTTGAGCTACATATTCAATAAGCTGCTAGAAGACTTAGTGAGAGATTTTCAAAGGCACAAAGGGCAGGTGACCAACTCCCATTGACTTGCAATTTGAGTTGTACCTTTGAAAGTCTCTCTCACTAGGTCCTTTAGACCAGTGGCTCTCAACCTTTCCAGACTACGGAACCCCTTTCAGGAGTCTGATTTGTCTTGCATACCCCCAAGTCACACCTCATTTAAAATCTACTTGCTAACAAAATCAGACAAAAATACAAAAAAGTATCCGAGCACACTATTATTGAACAATTGTTTCCTTTCTCATTTTTACCATATAATTAAAAATAAAGCAATTGGAATATAAATATTGTACTTACATTTGAGTGTCTAGTATATAGAACAGCATAAACAAGTCATTGTCTGTATGACATTTTAGTTTGTAATGACTTTGCTAGTGCTTTTTCTGTAGCCTGCTGTAAAACTGGGCAAATATCTAGATGAGTTGATGTACTCCCTGGAAGACCTCTGCATACCCGATAGAGAACCACTGCTTTAGACTGAACCACAAGCCAGGGAATCCAGCATTCAACAGCCTTTAATAGGTTTTCAACTTTGCACATCAGATTGAAAAATGTTTTCCTGAGCCTGTTGAAAATAATGTCTTACGATGGTTGAGAGAGCCAGCTCAGGATGAGGGTGCAGAAGGAGCAGCAAGCTTCCAGAACACAGCATGCTCTGCTGATTCAAAAACTGGTGGGTGGGGCAGTGTGGGTGTGTGATCATATAAATAAAACAACAACAAAAATCTGACAACGATCATGTTTTGCAGATAACTGCAAATAATTTTTTTAAACACTTTCTAATATTAGGTTATTAATATTTTGAAAGGAGAGGATTCAATTCTGAGAGCGTAGCTATTTTAAAATTTTAATATGCATTCAATAGTATTGAAACAACAGGATTTTACCTTGCATTGTTGTCCAGACAAAGATATTCCCTTGGATCGTCAGCACTAGCATTAGTGGTTTTTACACCTTTATCAATAAATAAGCCAGCCTGAAACAAGTGAAGAAAGAAACAAATAATTTACCGGACCCAGCCCCAGATAGCTTTAGAAAATTATCTTTTGTGATAAATCTGAAATTGAGTTCACAAAACGGTGAGTCACTGAGTGTATAATGCTGGGTTTGTCTTTTAAATGTACTTTCTTTTAGCTCTCCATTTCCCTTAGCTAACATACTCTTCCTAAGGAAGCAGAAAAGCAGATAACCTGGGGAAATATATCTCAAATAATACTTAGCGCTCTCACAGGACTGAAAACATTCATGAAAATACTATAGTTTAGAATTAATTAAAAACATTTGAAATCTGTTATTTTCAAATGTAATTACGGTAACTCTTCTACTGCAAAGTCACCTCACAAAAACTTGAAGTCTTGGCTTAGAATATTCCCTACCTTCAACCACGTTTTAGTTTAAATAGGATTGTGTGATTTGGTGTAAGCACCTTTATTATAATACACTTCTGATTTGAATACAAATTACAAACAATATTGAGAGTCCAATTCTCAATAACTGCCTTCAATTTTCAAACAGAACTGTTTTTAATGTATAGCCCTCATAACGTTGTGCATCCATGCTGTGATACTGTCACTGTTATGTGGAGCAGGAAAGATTATTATAACCAGAAAAGTAAAAAAAAAGTTAGTTTCTAACATCCCAAATTATATGGTATGTAAAATTTACTGTCTAGGACTTGACTTTCAGAGAACTCTTATTATGTCACCTTTAAGCTAATATAGATGGGTAAAGAAATACCTAGATGGTTTTATAAAATCAAGATGTAAATCGCCATACAGAGCAGCTACCATGAAATTATAATGCTTATCATCGAAGGGCTTTAAGAGCTCACTGTGAATTTATAAGGCAAATATATAGAAGAAGAAAAACTGAAGTTTGCTAATTTAAATAAATTGGAATGACTTTCAATGGCTCAAGAGTCCCTTGTGTGTACCAAGTTATGCAAAAACTATAAATTATTGTTTTTTGTGCAATTCGACAACTCCCCACCTTTTAAAAAAAGAATATTAAACACCAAAACTACTTTGAGGACGAGCATTACAAGGCACTGCACAAGTACCTGATTATACTATGTACTACAATACTAGACAACAAATTTCAAGAGCAGCAAGTTTTCAGTCACCTCTCTGCCATTCTGATTTTTTTTGTTTAATCATGCAGGTCTTAATATTGAAATATTATCATCTTTATTAAAGCCCAGGTATCAAGCTATTACTACACTACCTTAAAATTAGAATGAACTCTGTTGTTATAGAAGATGCCTAATGGTGTAAGCTCTGCTTTGGTTTCAGGGTATAAACCATGAGAATCTCCTGTTGAAATCTTGTGGAACAAATACCATATTCCAGCATCCTGCAAAGAAGAGGGTGAGAACACATTTTAAAAGTGACATTTAAATCATCATTACTGCTATATTGACTTCTCCAACAAATCAAATGCATTTTAAATATAATTTACATGTCTCAAACAATAATCAAATGAAAACACAACCAATATCCTTTCACAATGAATTCCACATTAGATTGTGTCTGAAAAAAGAACAGTCTGCAGTAGAACTAAAAACGCTGTATGCATCATTACAAGGTTACACAAAAAAAGGAAAATTTTATCCATAAAGATCTCCTAATTTTGAACATTTCAAGTCTGAACTCAAAGTCACTAGAAAAAATTGTAACCTTTTGCATTTCAATGACACATTACATTGCTGTGTACTCAATCATATTTTGTTCAACTAGCTAGCAAATTGTAGAATATACACAAAATATTTTTCCACTTAATTTGTCTTAAAGAATTGCTCATCGCTATGCCCATATCAAGATTTAACGATACAGCCAAAAAACTCACAAGAGCTTTCAAAAAAAATTGAGAAGTCTGGCCAGTTCAGAGCTCTGAGACAATATTATGCAGCAATTATTTCACACACCTGTATCGCTCTCCATTTTCTCTCAATTCCCCAAGCAACTGCTCTTAAAAAGGTGACATTTACCAGTTAGCCCTCCACCCTGTATATTACACTGCATGAGAGGTGGCAAGGACACAGTAGTTGAGTAGGAGCCTCTGCAGTCCCGGTACACCAGAGGAGAGTTCCATGCCGTCTCTGAATGTGTTAATATGGTGTGGCTATAAGATCTGAGCTCTTAAGCATTCCCTACATGAGGGTTTTTCTTAAGAATAGGGATGCTCTAGCCCAAAAGACTTGAATAGTGGCTATAGAGCTGCTGCGCTGTACCCTACAGTTTGCCACTGGGGGAGAAGAGAATGGTGTTAAGTCACCAAAACCCTGCTCATGTTCTATATCTGATGATAGAAGGGTCTCATCATTCTAGGATTTGTGTTCTGCTTGTCACAGCATTTTAGATATCAGTGTTGAGAAAGAGACTAACCGCATAGCCGGGACAATTAACACATCTTAGTCCACTGTAATAAAAACACAGCACAGCTATTTTGGATTCTACTAAATATGACCAAATTTTAAGTCCTGAACAGTAGCCACACAGTACGCTAACAATATAAAACTACAGAAAATATCGACACTTTAATATTAGCATGGATGTATTCGTAAGATCCCTTGTTCACAAATGATTCACTACACACACAGTTACATATAAAGGATTAATAATTATCTTCCGTTCTCTTCAGAACAAAGATGTTCAGTATCTTTCAAATGCCCATTTAGAAGAGAGAGCTTGCATGTAAAATACCATTGGTACTTCTAAACATAAAAAGAAAGACACGGGAAACTTTGAAATGCCTATCTTTTTAATATAGTGTATGCCTCAGTTATCTGAAATATGAACAGTTTGTGTCAAAGAATGTCTATGTACCTCACCTGTGAGCCTGCTGCTGCATTATTTATAAGATGATTGTTGGGATGAGCAATCCAGAATGTTGAAACAGCCCTGCAATATATTATTCAGAAACACAAATAATTCAGAAGCTATAAATGGTAAAATCCCTACAGAAAACTTAGCATTCGTATCTAGCAAATTAGTGAGTGCTAATTTGACATACAAAGCAAGTCTGTCATGAGTTTCAAGTAAGAAATCATGAAGAAAGCCATATTTTCCTAAAGAAAATAGTCTGTTTCTTTCACAAGTCCTCCTGCGAGCTCTTGTTTAAAGTGGTTAAAATACTACATGCAATGATAAACCATTTGGTAATAAGTGGCATACTCTTATTTGGCTTTTACAGAAGAAATCGGATACCTTAATTTATTAATTAAGCATTAAAAATGGTAGTTTCATAAAGTTTGGTGCCTTGCATGAGAATAAGGAAATAGCCTGAAGAGAAGTCTGCTACCATATCAAGTACTGACTATATTTAAACACAGTTGTTCATATGTTCTATTTGTGTTATTCAGATTATTAATGCTTTTTTCTAAATAGCAATGTTGTATTCCAGCTGTCCACCTTTGGTAGCCTACATAAAAAAAATCTTGCCTATTTGTAGAGCAACAAGAGATTTTCAAAAATTTAATTATTGGAACTAATTCTATTTCCTTTTCTTAGCCAGATACTCACATGCAGTCTGTGGCTGGCACTGGAACATAATTTCCATACACTTTATCCTTAATGGCCATACACATGGTGCTATTCCTGTCTGTGGGAAGAAGAGTGCCTGGTTTGGTGACTAGCCCAAGGTTGTGGAACAGAATATTCCTCTGCTCAATGCCATCCTCTATGAAGAAACAGTGGCCTAGTGTCTCATAACCAATGGTGTCCTTTATCTGCAGACATACAAGTTCATTATGTCATTAGCAATAGCATTCATTGAGATTTATTTGACAAGTGCCATTTAGTTTTACTATCTTGGCATAACTGCAAAATGAAGTTTCAATATCAGCAATAATGGCTAAGTCAAATGTCAAGTTTTATTTGTTCCCCAGAGACTTTTTCTGAAGATGTTGGCTAACTGCCAGGCTCTAAAAATTCAATTAGAAAGACCAAGACTTGTCACAAAAGTCACTGTTTACACCTGGTAATTATGTATTAACTTTTTAGTCACGTTGTGCACATTTAAACTGAAAAATGGAATCAAATATTTTCACACCGACTGTGCTTTGTAACATTCACTTTCAAACAATCTGAAATGGCATCTCTCTCATGTCACTTACCAACAAGCCATTAGTTGCATGAATTGTCACACATCTGGAGAAACAATGATGAATGGAAAGGCCTTCCAGATAAGTCCTGAAGCTATAACCTCCTTTTTCATCCACATCCCCACAGCGGTGGAAGTGAACAGGGTAACTTCCTATCAGTTGCTGGCCCATTTGCCTCAATTCCACATGAGAGAGATGAACAGATGTGAAATTCTTCAAAATCTGGAGTGTGTAACAAGAAGATCTAACTGAATAATCAATTACACTTTTAAATTCGTAAAAGTTTAAATTTCCTCCAGGCACAAACAAGTACAGTGGAATATTACAAGAATCAGTCTGGAGAATCTTCATATTTTGCTTTATATCCAGATCTATCAGATATAAATCGGTGATCTTCATAAACAAGAGACATGCACATAAGCAAAACGTTCACGTTACCAAAACAAAAAGTTTCATCTGGAATTTTATTACTATAGCATGTCAGTTTTAAATGGCTCTTACTGGAATTCTCACAAAATTACACACTCTTTACAGACAGCCAATGGTATTCAAACTAGAAAGAATTTTTCTCCTTAAATCAATACAACTTTTGTGTATATAACTAAATTGGTTTAGAAGTTGATTTAATTAAACATGTGCAATCATATGGACACTCAAACTGGTTAACTAATTTAAGCATCTACACAAGGGGATTGCACCGTTTAGAAATGGAATTAACTTGGGGCAACTTTCTTGTGCACACAAGGCCTTAGAGAGATAATACAATCCAGTTACTAATCTGATCCTTCAAAATGAATCCTCTGTGATTACTATAAGCAAGGGGCAAAACCTGAACTCTCACTATAAGGGACTTAGCAAAACCAGAAGACTTCTAGACTTGTATTTTATTACAACATTCCTTGAAGCAAAGACTCGAGTTTAAATTTCCAGTAGAATTTTGTTATAACTGCACTTCCAATTACTCAGATTCCCAAACAATTCTCCGTTTGAATAAAACCCTCAATAATCACTCCCCTTAACACCACAAGTGAGGACTGTGAAGGAGTGAATCCTTTCTGCATCAAAATGACACTAAACTAAAACAAAATCCAGCTATACCAGCTCACATGTGGCCAATCCTCACAAAGGAAGTCACTATGTAAGGCTTTGTCTACAGGACTAGTACTTTTGTCAGTAAAACTTTTGTTGGTCAGGGGTGTGAAAAAACACACCCCCTTGACGGACATAAATTTCATCGACAAAAGTGTCAGTGTGGACAGCACTATGTCAGCGGGAGATGCTCTTTCGCCAACGTAGATACCGCCACTCATTGGGGGTGGGAGAGCACTCTCCTGTCAGCATAGAGCTGGCTACACAGAAGACCTTACAGCAGCTCAGCTACAGCGGTACAGCTGGGCCACTGTAAGATCTGTAGTGTAGACATAGCTTAAGTCTGCAGTTTTAGATACAAGAGGTGAGTTGCTCTTTTGCTACATGACAATGGGCAACTCCCTCAGAACTATGGACTTTGACATTAAATTGCATAATTGGCTAGTACACAGCTAAGTATTGTACATCAAAGTTGTTAAGGTTACGGAATTGCACAAAACAATTGGGCAACTGCAAATATTTCTTCTTCCTTTTTTAAAACCAAAGGAAACTAAACGCAAATGCTTAGAGTCATGTGAAGTTAAGTTTGCAAATTTAACTTGACAAATCAAGAACTTTAAAAGCGACAAAGGGTCCTGTGGCACCTTATAGACTAACAGAGGTATTGGAGCATAAGCTTTCGTGGGTGAATACCCACTTCTTCGGATGCAAGCAGTGGAAAGTGATTTTCCTCTGCTTGCATCCGAAGAAGTGGGTATTCACCCACGAAAGCTTATGCTCCAATACCTCTGTTAGTCTATAAGGTGCCACAGGACTCTTTGTCGCTTCTACAGATCCAGACTAACACAGCTACCCCTCTGAAACAAGAACTTTAAGTTCTCATTGTAATGTCAACTAAACCACATTGCACATTTGAGGGCTTGTAAATTAGACTGTCAAATATAAATATCTTAACACACACAATTACATGTTGTGGGCAAAAAGTAGTGATTGACCATTTCAGCTTTTTAGCTGCTGAGCTTAGATTTACCACCTCGTCTCTCAAATAGCTTTATAGAGAGAGAGAAGCTTTCGAGCCACACAGAGGCATTTAGAACCAGTGTAATGCTGAGGGCTGAGAAATTGGCCTTGCTGCATTTTCTCCCAATTAACACCAGCTGAGGATCTTGCCCTTGATGTTTAAGCACACACTGTAATGAAACATTAAAGCTACAAATTAAGGCCGGATTCGGATGTACAGAACAATACTTATACCACTCTTTCCGTGTAAAGGGGTCTTATCAGCCTGTAGTTTCTATTGAGTCCAGACATTTTAAGCCTATTTTACCCACATGTACAAAATTAACAAAAGCTGAAAAATGCTTAGTGGTAGATGTTTTTATAAACAAATGCTAATGTAAATTTAGTAACATCTGCCCAACTATTCAGAACAGACTCTCAAGAACAATTTAACTCTTCAGATGTCTCAGAGTATTTGTTTTCTGTTCCATCTTCATCCATCTGAGGGGCCCACTCAATTTGAGTTATTGCAGCAGTCAAAGACAGGCTTTGTAATGCTCACAACTTGTCAACACCTTTCTCCACTGCATTATCTTAATCACAATAGGAAATTTAAAGCCCAATTTATTCCCCTCCCACAAAACAAAGACTGCAGCACAAAAGAGACTATAGATCTTTCCCACCATTATTTCCAGCATTATGAAACTAAAATCTATACCCAACACTTAAAAAGGGAGACTAAGCCTGTGACAAAAAAAACAGTGAAAGCAAAGCAATTTGCATTTAAAAGGATGAAGCCTCAAACATTTCTAACATCTACTGGGCACCACCATAACATCTCAATCACTCCTTGCATCTAATCCCATTGAAATAAATATGGCAAGTTTTATCTTTAACCCAGCTTCCCAAACTGTGCGTCTCAACCCCAAATGGGGTTGCACCATCAGCAAATGGGGTTGAGGCGATCCCTAGTGTGAGAAGACACCATTCTGCTCTGCGTGATTTCGCATGTATAGGTGTGTGAGCTCACGGGGTGAGGTCATTTGTTCTACAAAATGGTATCCTCCATACAGCATGACCTCTCATGCATCATAAATATGAGGTTCTTCTGTGCGGAAGACCCATTTTGTAGAGCAAAACAGTGTCCTCTGTGCACCGTGACCTCACGTGCTGTGTACGCCAAGTCATGCTGTGCAGCGGAGGCTATTTTGCTCTTCAAACTGGCTGTCTGGGGTTCCAGGAGGAAATTAGTTAAAATGTGGTCATACCAGCAAAACATTTGGGAACCCCTGCTTTAACCATTAGTTTCCATACTACTGCTTTCCATCTCAGCCTTAATCTTCCTTTAACATATAGCCATGCAAGATCTAAGACAAGGGTGGGCAAACTACAGCCCACGGGCCACAGCCAGTCTGGAGGCCCGTCCTGTCCGGCTCCTGAGCTCGCCGGGAAGGGCCCCCCCGGTCCCTGCCCCGCTGTCCCTCCGCAACCACGCCACCACACGGGCAGCGCTCTGAGGGATGGGGCTGCGCTCTCCGGTGGGGCAGCGCAGCAGCGTGTCTGGCTCCGGCCACTGCTCTGAGTGGCGTGGTAAGGGGGACGGGGGGGGGGGGAGTTAGGTAAGGGGCAGGGAGTCCCAGGGGGCAGTCAGGGGACAGGGAGCAGGGGGAGGTTGGATGGGGCAGAGGTTCGGGGGGGGGGGGGGGGAGGGTGGTCAGGGAATGGGGGGGTTGGATAGGCATGGGAGTCCCGAGGGTCTGTCCAGGGATGGGGGTGTGGATAGGGGTCGAGGCAGTCAGGCGACAGGGAGCAGGGGGGCTTAGATAGGGTGCGGGATCTCGGGGGTGGTGGGTAGGGACAGTTAGATGGGTCAGGGATTCTGAGGGGGGCAGTCAGGGGACAGGAAGCGAGAGGGGGCAGATAGGGGGCAGGGCTAGGTTGTTTTGGGGGGCACAGCCTTTCCTACCTGGCCCGCCATACAATTTTGCAACCCCGATGTGGCCCTCAGGCTGAAAAGTTTGCCCACCCCTGATCTAAGAAGTGGTAACACTAATGCTCCTTCTATATTCCTTTATTTTAATAAGTGACTCTTGGTTTTGGGTGCCCAACAGGAGATGCCATAAAAGGGCCCACATTTTCAGATGGTATGTGCTTCACTTTCTGAAAATCAAGCTCCATTAAAGTGACTCAGGTGGGTATCCAAAACCAATCACTTTTTAAGATCTTGCCCTTTGTATATTAAACCATCAATGAATTGAATAAGACACAATATAAACATAAGCAACAGGCTTCTAATAACATTATATACATTAAACATTTCCTTATCCTTGATTCTTCAGTCTAATTCTTGGCAAATGAATTCCAGTTTTAGGAAAGCTGAGAAGAAATATCGATAGTCAGAACTGCTCAGTGAGAATTTAGTGAATATCAGGTTAGAGGATATTGAAACAAAACTAGTGCCCCCAAATTTAGATTTAATACTTTTGCTCAGAAGCCATCCTCAATCTAAGGAAGCTACTTAAATTTTTTTCAAACCTTGATATGTCCACCAAACGTATCATAATTGAAGTATTGACACTGATTGCCAGCATAGCAGGACTTTTCCGTCTCTCCCTTGATTAGGATATTCCTAGTGAGAACTCCAACCTCTGCCCTCATGTCCACTCCATCAATGACATCTCCCATATGAAGGAACTGGGGATTTTCTGTTCAAAAAAAGTCAGTTGAAGAAAAGAAAAGATAGTGTAGATGACCAACTTACATTTCTAGTTCAATGGATGAGAAGTTAACTTGTTAGCTTACATAACATGCTCACTTAAGCAACTCAAAGATAGAATACAATGTTGCCTGCCTTAAAACCTCTTGGAATACTGGGTACCTGAATCCTAATGTCCTGACCGGTTAACAAACACTCCTCATCAGAGATGAAGAGTCCACTAGAGCAGACAAAATACACATCACTGGCAGGTGATAAACATCAAGCAACAAATATTTGTTGCCATGGGGTTCTGTACAGAAGGCAACATTCTCTCCACAAGGCAGAGGGCTGCTGAAGAGGACGCTGGACACCAGGAACAGCAGCAGCTTTCCTATAGCCAGGTTTTTAGATTGTAGTCGATTTAATGATATGTAAGCACCCAACAGTTCACTGAGAGGACTACTAGGGACTAGTACCCTCCCTATAGGGAAAAGGGGTCCTAAAGAGGATGAGTGCTGAATCTTCCCCACGAAGAAAGGAGGGTGGCAGTAACCTTCCTTTAATCAGGAAATAGAAGTGAAGAAATGGAAAAAAGATTAAGGATGTTTAAATTATTAAAAAACATAACTTGAAAAAACAGTAAGATTTCAAAGGAGAAGTTGCTTAAAAAAATCATCATCAATTGGCTAATTTTTCTCACACAGAATAATCAGAAAATTTGGAAGTGTGTGATAACTGATTAGTAAATTCAAACACCTTTTCAAGATCTGTGGCAGGGATCTCAAACTCAAATGACCACAAGGGCCACATCACCGCATCACTGACACCCCCTGCTCACTGCCCCCAGCCCCGCCCCAACTCCACCCCTTCCATGAGGCCCTGCCCATGCCCCACAGGGGGCTCAGGCAGGGGGTTGGAGTCCAAGAGGGGGTGTGGGATGCGGCAGGGGGGTCAGGGCAGGGAGTTGGGGTGCAGGAAGGATGTGGGATGCAGTAGGGGGCTCAGGGAAGGGGGTTGGGGTGCAGGAGGGGTTCAGGGTGCAGGGTCTGGCCCGGCGCCGCTTACCTAGAGCAGCTCCGGGCTGGCAGCGACACGCACCGGGGCCAGGGCAGGCTGCCTTCCTGCCTGCCCTGACCCCGTGCCGGGAAGCGGCCGAAACCACGTCCCTGCGGCCCCTGGGGAGTGGGGGGAGGGAGGGGAGAAACGGCCACAGAACTCCGTGTGCTGCCCTCGCCGCTCCTCCATGTACCTTCCCTGAAGCTCCCATTGGCCGCGGTTCCCCGTTCCTGGCCAATGGGAGCTGCGGGGGGGCGGTGCCTGGAAGTGAGGGCAATGCACGGAGCCCTCTGCCCCCGTCACCCCATGGCTGCAGGGACGTCCTGCCAGCCGCTTCAGGGAGCGGAGCTGGGCTCGCGGCGCCACAGGGGGGCAATCCCGCAGGATAGATCTGAAGCCCTGAGGGGCTGGATCTGGCCCACGGGCCGTAGTTTGCCCACCCCTGGCCTAGAGGTAGGCAGGGGCAGGGGGGTGCGGCGAGCTTGGCGGGGCACAAAAAGTAACCCTGCGGGCCGCATGTTTGAGACCCCTGATCTATGGCCTGGATCCTGCAAAAATGTGTGTACATGCTTAGTCTTACTCGCTGTGGGTAGCCCCATTGACCTCAGTGGGACTCCTCACAGTGTATAAAGCAAGCCTGCATGCAGAACAGTGCAGGAGCAGCGCCTAATTCAGTAAAACTTAACAGTCATAAAAAAACAACAAACAAACAAAAAAAACCACTACTGAATGAAAATTCACAAACTCATTGCTCCATTTATTTTTCTGGCTAATTTGGCTCCTTCCTAAATGGGAGAAACATTGCCATCACAGTTAAAAATCCTAAAAAAAAACAAACAAAAAAATAATCAAAACCAAAAACTTTCATCTATTTTTGCTCACACATTCTTCTGAAATATTAACCTTCATTTATTTGTCTATATAATGTGAAGCCTTAAGCTACAAAAGGGCACTTCTTTTGTTTTTCCATTTATCTCTGTATTTATAGGCAACTTCTCCCCTTAACACAAAGCTGACATCTCTGTCACAGCTGGCACTGACTGCTACAGAAAGAGTACAGCTGAAAATTTTCAACAGGAGTGCTTCTCGTACTATGCCTGATGTTATGTAAAACTGACCAGAACTGGTACTTTTTCCTTGCAGCTGGCAAATCTTTGCTCATTCTCTTCCCCACCCATCAAAAAAGAATGAATGATGGAGAGGAGGTAGGAAAGAAAATGGAGGCATTCTTCAAAAAATACTTTCCCCTAACTTCTGTATCTTACAAGTATTACATGGGCTACCAAAATTTAAGGAAGGAGAATACTAAAATGTTCCTTTTCGTGGCAAACTAAAATATCAAATTGCTTCACTTTTTCATGTTTGTACAAGATACAAATAGCAGGTTAGAAGAGGTCGAGTCAAGGCATACTGTGATCATACTCCCCCACCACCCCAAACTGAGGAGAGAATTTGGCTTGACACGTTTTGCATGACTTAAAGAAAAAGAAAAACAAAACACAACACCAAACACATGCCTTGGGGCATAATAACATTTCCCTTTACTGTCTGCCTTACTTGGTTTCAAACTACTATGAGAAAAGAGCACTCAAGTTAATGCTAAAAAGTAGTAAGATCGGCCAATTCACCTTTTTTATGAAAGTGCTAACAATTTACATAAAATTTTTAAAGCTCCAAATTACTCTTCCTTTCGGAAGGTGTGCACATTGTACTTGATTCCCTAGTATAAGCCCTATAAAAATGTTACTGCCAAGCTCTGTAAGAGCAACTCTAGAGTGAATCATATATGGACTAAAAGGTACGTTTTCCAAGGTGAAAGTGTTTATAAATACTAAGTTTAGAAGGTGACTGAAATACAGCATGATTTCATATAGTGAATTACACACTGTATCCCGAATTTTGATGTAAAGAATAGCTTCAAAGTGGGAAAAAAAGGGGACAAGGAATACATTTTGGATGACATGTGAAAAACACATGGTGATTCAGTAAGGGGAGGAGATACAAAAATGCTGTCCCAGATGGCAAGACAGTACACTTTTTCCACCAACACTGGAAAGACATTTTCAGAACAAGAAAGAGGAAATTGGATCCAGAACAAATAGAAAGACAGACCTGTTTAGGAAGGGAACAATTTGGTTGTACTTTCATACATGAGAGCAAGTGAGGAGCAGCATTCCACAGATGCTGGAGACTGGAGGCTAGGACTTGGAGGCTAGAGAATTAAGTTCTTATAGTCAAGATGAGAAGATATGATTGCAACAATATGTCTTTCACAGGAGGCACTGAGGCGGTAAGAAATAGAGTTGCAGTCAGAGAAGAAAGAAGAAAGTTCAGGAAGCAAAGATATTACAATTACAAGCAGTGGAAACAAATAAGAGTTCCGAGTCTAAAAGAGAAAGAGGGGAGATGAGAGTTGTGTTTGAAGGTGCTCATACTGTCCAAGGCAAAGTTATAAATCTGAGAGGTCAACAGGACAGATAGAAGTATCCCTAGAAGGTGTCAAATTATATGGTGAGCTGATCAATGTTAAAAATGATAGCTAACGGTAAAGCCATGAGATGAAGAGGATGAAAGCTCAATATCTGCAACTTGCAGGCCCCTCCACAGAGGAAAAGTTTTGGCTTGAAGGGGGAGCACAGAGGTATAAGAAAACCAGAGACACCCATGGAGCTAAGAATGCAGTCTCAGAGGATGCAGTGGGCTGCAGAGGAGACACGCATGGGGGGAGGGAGGGGGTGTCACATTCCCCAATTTTTGCCAGAGGTTGCTGGCCCTGCTTGGCCACATTGTGCAGCCAGACCCCGGCCTTGCATGGCAACAGCTAGAGCTGGCAAACTGGGAGCTGTACTGTTGCTGTGGGGAGAAGCAGCAGCAAACAGCTGGGAAATGCCGGGAGGGGCTGCTGAGAGAAAGAGAGGGGGACGTGCAGGCAGGGGTGTGACGCAAGCTGTTGGGGGGGGGGGGGGCTTTAAATTGTGCCCCCCCCCCCCCCCCCCCCACACACACACACACACACTATCAGCAGGCACCAGTCATCTCTGCACTGCAGTGAAGTCAAATAGAATGGAGTCATAGGCAGTAAAAAAGGAAAATGGTCAATTACATGTAGGCGAGACATTTCTGTGTTATGCCCAAAACAAAGACAGTTTGCAACCAATCAGAGATCTGCTGCATGAGAAGAGATCTGAGATATGACAGTCACTTGCATAAACATTTTGCTGAAAAAGATTTACAAAGAGGAAGTTAGGGTCAGGGCCGGCTCCAGGCACCAGCGCAGCAAGCGCATGCCTGGGGCGGCAAGTTGCAGGGGGGCGGTCGGCCGCTAGCTGCGAGGGTGGCAGTCAGGCAGCCTTCGGCGGCGTTTCTGCAGGAGGTCTGCTGGTCCTGTGGATTTGGCAGCAATTCGGTGGCGGGAACGACACTGAATCCGCAGGACCGGCGACCTCCCGCAGAAATGCCGTTGACGGCTGCTGACTGCTGTGCTTGGGGCAGCACAAAACATAGAGCCGCCCCTGGTCAGGGTCAAAGGAAGGGTTAAAAAAAAAGAAAAAAAGAAAAAAGCTATGTCGTGGCACATTTAAAGAGCTAATAAAGGCACTAGAAGCAAAGGAATTAAAAAATCACAGTTCAGGGAGTAAAGGTAGGGAGATAGAACCAAATGAGAAAGAGGGAAGGTGAGAAGTTATTTTTAGGACCACATTGTTTCTGAAGTATCCACTGAGAAAAATAAAGAGAATGAAGGAAAAAGGAAAAGAGGCAAAAGGCAGTGTTTGTGGGTGTGAAGTTAACATGGTCACAAATCAGGACAGCTGTATACTAAAAGAATGAAATGCATTCCTCGCATATAGTCAGGGAAAGTCTGGGAGGGGAGGGAGAGATGAATGAGTGGGCTGAGCCTGTCACTGGCAAGAGTTTACCGTTCCCAGTATAAGAGGCCATTTCAGGGCATTATCCTAATTAGTACGTATTACACAGTCACATTGTACGTACCTTACATTTTCATCAGTCTCTTACCTTTGACTTTGACCTGATATCTGCTACACTCTGGACAGGGAAGGAGAGTGAATTCCTCTGCTTGGTACATTGAATAGTCGGTGCTTGCAACTACAATCTGGTCTTCAGGCTCCCACTTACTAACATCTTCCAACAGATCTAGTATCACTCCATCTATAGCCTCTACCTGGAAACCTGAACGTGGGACACCTAAAAAGGAAAAATGATGCATGCAGCAATATATAAAGCGATAACTTCAAATGTCATCTACTTTACAAATACTTAATTATTTTAATTAATAATGAACTCCGATATTTAACTAACATTTTCCAAAAACGTAAGAAACGTAGTATGGTACTGCCCTGAAAAGGGATTATGTAAAATGGCATCAACGGCTTCATGTTTGGGGAGTCTGATTCAGCTGCAATGATCTCATTTTACCAGTAGAAATGAAAGGCAGAAAAACGTAGTTGTAGAACCTGGGATCGGAGAACAAAGCTGGGTACTTTCTTTCTGGTGGTGGTGCATAAGGACTCGACAAGCCAAGTGACACTTGTGCAACTACATGCCCTCCACTGGGTTTGTACAGATGCAGGGACTCAAATTAATTCTGTTGATACATGTGCAGGAATGGAATACAGCTCTATCTCACTTAGCAGTACAGAGCCAGTATGGCTAACAAATAAAAAAGCCAAACATACTTCTCACTGAAGTGGGCAGATACAACTCAATATACCTATTCAACAGATGGTGTCACTTTTCAGAGAGTCTTTAAGCAATTCAGAACCAATATTTTGGTCATTATGAAAGCAAACTGTTAATTCACTTCACACCTTGCCCATCACCCACAAGAGTATAATCTCAAAAAGTATAAGATACTCAGTAGTCCTCTCAGTGAGGGAAAACTTCATTAAAAAACAACAACCCAACAACTATTTTTAAAGGTAGATCTTCTTAGAATGAAAAAAGATGTGAAACTCCTTCACTTTTAAAGTGATAAGTGAATTCAGTTGTTCCCAAACATATGATGCTAGAAACTAAATTAGTTGTCTGGAAGCTGCCAGGAAAGTGAACTGCCTGGCAGAAAGATTGTGTTTAAAAGAAGTAAGCAGGACTCTGGAAGAGAAAGTGTGGTGAAGTGGGAGTTTAGTGACCCCCAAAATATGACAAGGAGAGTGTGGAGTTCCATAACTTCTTGGGACAATTTAAAAGAAACCATTCTTACGAAATTAACAGTTGCATATATTTACAGAACTGGAGTAGGGAGGATCCCAGAGGAATGCAAACCTCAGACAATAACTGGGATTTCAAGAAGATCACAGAACATTCAAAATACAAGGGATGAACAAAGAACAAAAGCTTATTGGGAGATAGACCTTTCATGGCATACATAATCAGCTGAAGAACAGCATCATAACACTAACATGACCAGTTAGGGTATCCCCGACGTGAAAAACAACTAATCCCCCAACCATATCTATCTCATAAGTCTGGTAGACCATATCTGCATGGGTATCCCTTCAGTCTGATAATTAGTCCAAGAATATCATACATACTATTATACATGTCCTCTTTAAAGACCAAAGACCAAACTACAAACAGAAGAATGTGACTGTACTGAGCCACTGATTAAGAGGAGAATTTTGTTAGTCTGAAACTCCATCACAACTCCAGTATAGAGACTTAGCGCTGAAAGAGGTAGTGTAGACAAGCCTAAAACTTTAGTCATTCGGGGGTGTGAAAAGACACACACCCCGCCCCAAGTGACAAAAGTTTTAGTGCTGAAAAGCGCCAGTACAGACAGTGTTTTATCACTGGGAGTCTATCACCCCTCGTTCGAGATGGTTATTTTTTATTGCCGGAGAGCTCTCCCCCAGCAATAAAGTGTAACTACACTGCCCACGTCACAGCGCTGCCGCGGCCGTGATGTAACATGGGCAGTGTAGACATACACAGAGACAGGCTTTGTGGTGAACACAAAGGCCTTTACTACCCATGACAAAGATGCTACATTAAAGCAGAGCCATACATTTAATGGGGATCCTACAATGCCCTCATAAAGTACAAGGGGATGTAAGGATATTTATAGGTCACAGGCCTTGGCGTAGATTTTCCTGATCAAAACTAGGCTGCAAGCAGCCGCCAGACTCAGTGGCCTGCATCCATTTTTGTTTTTTAAAAGAAATAATGATAAGATTGAGCTTTAGTATCATAAAAGATGAAAATGAACTCCTAGTACCCAGAACATTTATTGCTAAGGAATTTGACCTCAGAAGCAATTTCCTTTTTCTAATCAGGACCAAGGCATGGAACTAAGAATAAGAAAAGCAGTTAAGGATTCAACAACACAAGAAATATTCTTGCGTGTTCAGATACTGCCTACTACCAGACCAACAGGCTATCAGAAGTATACATGTCAGAATAATCCAACTAATCAGAGACCCTTTTGTGAAAAGTAAAATCAGCCATGCTTAAGAATTCTCCAAAGACATTACAAGCAACAGCAATTAACACAATATTCTAATAGGACTAAAGATAAGAATCCCAAAAGGCAAAACATGGAAAAGATATACAAAAGCCCACAAGCCTGTCAGCTCTCCAGCCTGCAGTAGGTGATTTTACGTTTTAGTATTTCTCCAGCACGCTTGTATAACTAAGTATTAAGGATACAATTCCCCATGTCCCCTTGATGCTATGTTAGATGCCCACAGCACTGAAGCAGACAAGGAGATTTACATTTTAAAGTTTCCATTTTTGATACCTTCCCCTCTATTTAGATTTGGATTTCATTCAAACGTTAAGCAACATTAATGGTAAACAGACAAAAACCCCACTGCAGTAATTAGGAAGTTAACTTGCATTAATAAACTGTTCTAGAAAATAATCCATACAAATTGTTTTTTAAAACAATTTTGCCTATGAAGATTTCAGGGGGAAAAAAACCAAAACTTTCCTACCTTCATTCCATTCACTAAAAGCTCTCACAGCAAACTTCTGACCATCCACTGTGAAAAACTCTCTTTGAGCAAGAGCTTTTCCCCCAGTGCTGTGATTTTCATAGTCTCTCACAGATTCATTACAGGAGGAATTTCCACCACCTATAACACCGACTAAAGCCCAGGCTTGCCTGCAAAAAATGAAGTAAATGTTTCAACACAAATCCACTTAAATTAAATCCTTTGCAAATTAGACACTGTATACAACAATCATCCTATACCTATTCAAACATTTATTCTTTTGCCTCTTTTCCAAAACTCTAAAATATAATTCCAAAATGCAGACGAATGGGAGCTCCTAATGCAAGAGATAAATTGTTGAAAATATTTGGTTGTTCCCATATGCAGGCTGGAAAATGCTCACCACTCATTCCCCCTCCCCCTTCTCTCTCGCTCTCTCTCTCTCTTTTTTTTTTTATTATTATTATTAAAGCTTCCAGACTTCAGGAAATATTGTTAATACTTTGTCCAGTGACGTCAAAGTATTTTACAAACCACAAGATCATGTGACAAGTTTTATTTTGTGCATAAAACAAAGTACAGAGAGATTCAGACCTTGTCTACACTAAAGAATACTTGGTAAAGTTTCCAACTATGGTAGTGCTAGTGTAGAGTAGGCACTGATAGCCACTAAGGACCTTTCAGAGAAACCTGCTCTAACCAGCCAGGAGACCTGTCTTTAGTGCCAAATCCACTGTTGGAGCTGAACTTGCAGTAGTAACAGTGGGAAGTTTTTAGCTAAACGTATACATATACAGTACATACATTTTACACTGCTTTAGACACCCCCTGAATGATTTGCCCAAGACCCCATAGTGAGTCAGACGCGCTTTCCTTCATCGTTAACCCCTGCCTTTCTTCATGTGTTCTGCCCTTTAATCAAAGCTGGGTTTTGACTTAATGGAATTTATAACCACAATATCTTGAGATTTCTCTCTTCCTTACAACACCACTATGTACTCCAATCACACAGCCACCTGAATCAAACTTTTTTTTTAGTAAGCATTCCCTGTTCCATGCTGTTTATTACTTGCATAGTCAGCGCTCTCAATCATCGCTTTGAGACAAAAATCCTATTGTAGCTTTGAGACACAAATCAAGCATGGTCACATAATTAAGTGCGCAATCCTTATTCCTAGGACTACTGATTAGGTGACTAAATCTAATTCTGATAAATAAATACTCTATTATACCAAACAGAATCTGTGCCAGCCAGTCAGCTTGGATGGCCATCATTCACCAATTAAAGGCAAAAATTAAAATCTTCAACCGAGACACTAGTTTAAAAAAATATCTATGCTTATGAATGAACAGGTATTTTTAAAGGTCAAATCCCATTACTGCTGCATTCTAGTCTAATCACAATGTTGCAAGAATATTACACTAAACATGTCTTTCCATAGCCTCACTATCCATGAAGTCAAAATAAGCATTTGACAGAAAGAACATTCAAAGAGATACTGTCAGACTGAAGATCTCTTATTTTGGGTGGGAGGGAAGTCACCTTACCTTTGCTTTTTTTTTTTTTTTTTTTTTTTTTCTCCTTTAAGTGATGTGAGATGCAAGTGACTGACTATTACTTGTGAGTGGCCAGCAGAAGAGACATGGACTGTGTCTGTCTTCTGCTGCTGGGACAACGGGAAACAGAATTCTATTAAGAAGAAGAGAGTCTCAGCCTATCAGTGAAAGCAGCCAGGAATCACGAAGGGGAGGACTGGGGGGAAAAAAAAGACCTCCTGCTCCCTCCCAGAACATGAGGTAGGGATTTTCTCAATTTCAGATGAACAAATGCAGATACAAATGAGGAGGTACAACCCGCTCCCCTCCCCCACCCCAGGAGGTCATGGTGCAGATGTGGGCACCTTGAATCCAAGGCGTCCTTCTCCTTCATGCTCACAGGAAGAGATGTAGGATCCAAGGTGGCTGTCTACACAAGGGCACATCAGAACCAACCTTTGACTGAGAGTCTTTACTGTATCCAAGGGAGCATATTATGGTATGCTCTACTGCCCCCATATTTGCTGTCCTATAAAAACTTCTGAGGCTAGAATCCAGACTTAGGAAAGCCTCCCAGTCCCAGGTGACTAGATCCTTCTCTGATGGCACAGAGGACTCTTTCCTGCAGGAAAGCCCTTTAAAAGGCACCCAAGTCACAAGGATATTTCTAGGACAATAAATATTAAATGGTATTTTGTCAAGGCAAGAAGTTGGAACCCTGACATTTTTCCTGTACTGCTGAAGCAGAGGGTGCATAATAGCCCAAGTCTGGATATGGGGAGGTGACGGTGGTATGGGGAGGGGGCACGAAGACACAAAACCACAGACACGCTATTGACTTACTATTAGATAAATATTTTAACCATAATATTATTCTAACAAATCCCAACGCAAGCTGAAGATTGGGTTCCACTCAAGCTAGCAGAAAAAGAGGAACTGACACAGCTGGAGACTGAAAGATTTTATAACCTTGGCTTTCGAATGCACACTCCCTAATAGGCTACAACACACTTTCAAATGGGTTCCACCACCAGTGGCAGGGAATGGGATTGTGATCTGTAGAGGCCAGGTTATGAAGAAGGAGAAGTTGAGATGCCTCGCAGATGCAGTGTCCTAATATTGGTTTCTTATTAATTGCCAGAGAAAAGTGCTGACAACAGAAGAATGCAGCAGCTTTCTGTATCACTTTTTACTCTGTCCTTTTTCTGTGGGGCAGGGAGGAAGTTAAGTTTGTGTGGTTTGATTAGGGCCCCTTTCTGCATTTGGTTTCTAATTTGTCACTTCTTACCCCAGAGGTGTCAATAACATGCATCAGATGTCAACACCAGCTTTTGATTTGTGTACTTAAAAGAACGACAAATTCTGAAAATAAGCATTAGTCATACAATTATATTAAGAGTTATGAAGATTGGTGCACTAGAGTAAGTGTTAAAATCCTCTATATATACAGCTATAAAAAAAAAGTGTTATATTAAGCACTTACAGGCCTTTACACTGTTAAATAATGTACTAATTAATCCTCTTCAATACTTCTGCAAGGGATTATCCGTAAATAAGACATTTATTTGCATACCATACCAGTGCAGAACTTTGGAGGACAGACCTAGGGTGAACAGTGTTAGATTGTGAAAAAATAGCATACTTTAAGGCTTCACAAATCCCTATTCACAGGATATATTCTACATCTAGAGGCACTAAGTGAATTTGAAGTGAAAACAAAATGTACCTGTAACTCAATCCTTTGACAAGTTTACTTCCCAGAAGATTTTGAATAGTTAATCTGGTTTCGTCCAGGAGATTTTTAGCAGCTGAATCTCCCACAGCAATAGCAACAATGCGGCCAAGATCCTGACCTTTTAAAAAATCCTGAAGTCTCCTGCTTTCGTTTTGATATTCATGGGTATCAAACTTATCAACAACCAAAACTTGTGCGGTGTCCTGGTCAATCACTCTCACATTTAGCCCCCGGGAAAAATTCCTTTCAAATGCATAAGAACCAGAGGCCAGCCCTGAGGAATACATAGTCTTTGACAGCAAAGTCCATGATAACTTCTGAGTCCCATGCAATTCCAGTGTTCCATCAGAGCCAACACCAATAAATTTTTTGCCAAATGTTGGCACATCATCACCTTCATCTGATTTGCCATACAAGATTATAGTTGCTTTGGATTTATAGCGACAGTTCTGTGCTCCAATATGAAGCGCTCCACCATCCTTTATCAGGATAAACCGAGTTCTCAAAGTGATATTTCTGGATCCATCTTTATCATCACCAAAGACGAGCAATCCTATAGGAAATAATATTTCAGTATTAAGCTATGTTTTAAATAAACTGATTTTGCTTTTTTTTTTTTTTTTTTTTTAAAGTGTAAGCCAAACCTGGCAATAAAAAAAACTAAATGTTTGTGGAAGTTAAATAATTTTGGTTTCTAAATGGATTTAGGAAAGGAAAATGGGTTTTTCAGGAAGTCATATGTTAAAATCTATCTAGAACAGAATTGTAACTTCTAGTATAACAACATTTTGGCAAACTGGCTTATAGTTTATTAAGTATGATAATTGCTAATCTGTTCTGCCAATTTGTTTTCTCAACATCTGAACAAACAATGCATCAATATTGATTCCACCAATCAGATATTGCCCTTAGAAAGTTACTGTCCAAGTCCTGCTTCACAAAGCACCTAGAATCTCTTGCAGCTATCCAACTGAAGAGCCAGGGGCATTTGTTCATCTGTTTATACATTTGAGACTCTGGACACAAAAGCAGGAAGTGCAGTAAAAGCTGAGGAGCTAGTGATTGATAAATCTGCAACACGTTATTGCAGACCAATAACGACTGCAACATCAAGACAACTAGACTGATATGGGACATGGAATGATCTAACAAGATTGTTTAAATTTAGACAGACCTACCAATGCCTACAGTATAATAGGAAAGAAAGAAGAATTAACTAATTCCCAAGAATTAGAATCATCACTCCGTTTTTCTTGACTTTGAAGATATATGGGAGTCCTAGGTCCCATTATGCAATCTAGTAATAAATTACACAACACTATACAGGCACATTGCCTGCTGTGGTCAGCTTGCACCTGGTGTATGTGTGATAACCAGGGTACAGACAACCCAAGGGGAGAAGAGAAGGTTTAAACCCCAGCAATGAGCAGTTAAACCAATTGACTGCATACTGTATTATTGTACTATAAAAAACACATCAAGTAAGGTCTTTTATGAAAGCTTGTAATGTATATAGGCTGTGGTTATGAATTTACATATTTGTGTATGTAGAAAACTGTGCTCAATCTGTGGTGCACTTCAGCCACCTCTCAGCAGGGCAGTGAGTAGTCAAGCGGGGAGGGGCATCTCCCAAGCCATCTGTTTATACAAAACCGGACTCAAGAAACTATCCATTGTCCAGCCCAGGAAAAGACAGACAATGATGGACCATTAGAGTTAATGGAAAGACACTGAGACAATTTGAAACTGAAAAGAACATCCTGGCTCCCCACACTGATTAAGCATGAGTCACCACCATGAGCAGGGAGAGCGGGAGGAATAAAGAAGCCTTTTAAAAACAGGCTTGGAACTGAGGGTTCTTTTTAATCCATAACTTGGGGGACAGGCTCAAGGTGAGTAGCTTTTGGGGGTGGGGGAGAATTGCTTTAAGGCAACAGGTAACTCTTATTAGAAAAGGGATTTTAGCTTTAATATGAATGTGCAAAAGCCTGGCCTCTTTATGTTGATTTCCATGTGACTTGTATATGTTTGCCTTCCCTTACTAATTCATCTTTAAATCTCTGTTTATTTCAAGCCTTTTTATTTAGTTTTATCGCAGGCAGGTTGCTGCTGTGTGAAGTGTATATGCCTAGGGAAACAGGGGACTGTTTCAGGCCTTCAAGGGTGACGAGCCACAGGGAAACAGTCTGAGGGTATGTCTACACTGGCCCACATCAGCACTTTGAAGTGCGAGTGTGGTCACATGCGAGTGCTGGGAGAGAGCTCTCCCAGCGTTCCTGGTAATCCACCTCCATGAGGGGATTAGCGCCGAGCGCTGGGAGCATGGCAATTAGCAGATTAGCTGGGAGCAGATTAGCAATTAGCACGGCTCCCAGCGCTCGGAGCCTGTCTACACTAGCGCTTTAAAGTGCTCAGACTTGCTGCGCTCGGGGGGTGATTTTTCACCCCCTTGAGCCAGCAAATGAGAGCACTATAAAATATAAGTGTAGACATACCCTGAGTGTCCGGTAAATAAGAATTTGAGGAACAGGTATTTGGCAAGACTCGGGACTGGAAGAGCTGTTGGTGTCACCCTGTAAAGGAGTAACTAGGCTGGTCAGACCTTTTGTTTGTGAGCTGGCTACTGGGCGTCAGGGAATGGAACCTTAGTTGCACAGCACGAAGTTCCCCAAAATTTACAAGGCAGGCAGTGACAGAACTTCTTACTGATCTGTCTGGTCCCCAAAACATCACAACATATTACTCTTAACACACTGAGATATGCTACAGAGCCTAAGCACGTTACCAGTAGAGAGGCAAAAGTGATAAGGAAATTTTATGTAGTTTTGTGCAAACACATTAGTCATTTAGTGCTGGACAATTTCACAACTCAAATTTTATTTTCTTCAAAAGTGGTCATTTTTATATTGAAACTATTCAGGATTTTAAAATAGTGTAGGTTTTCAATTCAAAAGTATTTGTTGGAATGATGTTCAATTCTGAACTTTTCTAAAAAAACCAGAATCAGAGTGAAAGAGCCCCATTTTTTAAAAGTACAATTGCTAATTTTCAAAGTTTTTCACTAAATATTTCAAATGAAACACAAATTAAAATTCTCACATTCCATTGCAGGGTTTCTGCACACATTACTAATGCAGAAGAGCAAGTGTTTTGGCAACACCTGAATGGGGAAAGGGAAGTATATGTTTGTTTGTATATGCCAGGGGTCGGCAATCTTTCAGAAGTGGTGTGCAGAGTCTTCATTTATTCACTCTAATGTAAGGCTTCGCGTGCCAGTGGTACATTTTAACACTCTGGAGTTCCAGCCGCCGTCCCCTGCCAGCCGGGGTCTCAGCCCGCTGCCAGCCTGGGGTTCCCTTCACCCAGGCCAGCAGCGGGCACTGAGTGGGGCTGGCGGTGGGACCCCAGCTGGCATGGGGCCAGCAGCTGGAATCCCAGAGCTGCGGCGAGCTGAGCCGCTCAGCCCGCCGCAGCTCTGGGGTTCCAGCCACCGGGGTCTCAGCCCGCTGCCAGCCTAGGGTTCCCTTCACCCAGGCCAGCAGCGGGCACTGAGTGGGGCCAGCAGCAGGACCCCAGCTAGCAGGAGCCTGCAGCAGGAACCCCAGAGCTGCGGCGTGCCGAGCCGCTCAGCCCACCACGTGCCAGCTTTGGCATGTGAGCCATAGGTTGCCGACCCCAATATATGCCAACTTCCCTCCTCATCTGCCTTCCCTCTTCAACCAACACTGTCACACTCACCTACACCTGTCTAATGTGCTTTGGGCATAAATCAGAAACATGGTAAAATTGGACATAACAGTGGATTGAAGCACATGGCTTGTTTTGCTATTACACACCTCCATCCTGTATGACTATAGAGTGCACTGTAGCATCCAAATTCAGACGAAACAAATCCCCCTTTTTGATGATAACTCTCTTTCCAGTATCTTGTCCAGGGTTCCAATTCTGAAGACGAGGGTTCTGATCTGGACAATTCTCTGCAATAACCAATTCAATTAAAACCACCACAAACACATTAAGACACGACATTACCATATAAAGTCAAGAAAACAGAAGTCAGGGGATCTCCTCCCAATACAGCAACATGAAGGTTTCATTCGTTAGGAACAAGTGGATATAGCCCATATGGAGGTTTCTTTTTCAAATTAGATGGAATGAAATCAAAAATAATGGATGACCTTGTTTTTCTGTTGTTTTCCTAAATGTATCATAGAAGATACTTCAGTTAGTCGCATCAGGGTTCAAACTTATATAGCAAAAACAGTGACAGGATATGCGAAGGCTGACTAAGCTTTAGTAGAAGGAATGTATTCTTGCTCTTAAACTGAGCCACTTAACGCAATAAGAGCATTGCAAAATGCTCCTGCCAAAAGGGCACCAATCATTTAGATACCAAGGTGACCCATATGCTATCTGCTGAAGTTACAAAAACAAAGAATTCTCTTCTCTCAACAATTGGGTTAAGATTGTTAAAATAGCTGCCTACTGCAGCAGTAGAGACCCGCCTTCTCATAGCATGGAGGAGGGGAGACAGACTCTCTAAAGCACCCGGAAAAGGAGAAATTCGGGGTAGGGGGGTGAACACAACAGATGCCAAGACTAACAGGCCATCACCCAGTGTTAGAACAATGGTTGGACGGTTCCATGTCAACGGAATTCATCCATGTAGCCTTCTCACTTCTCCCTCAGAGACAATCTTACGTCAAAAAGCAATTTAGCTTCAGAAAATAAACGGGCATGCAAGAACAAACAATTGTAAATGCTCCTATCTAAGGAAGTGGGATCGCCACCCTGTAATGAAATAGTATCTATTCATTTCATCTTTAATGTAATCATTAGCATTTCTGATTTATATTTTGTAACATATTTAACACCATGCTCTCACTTCAATCTTTTTCTACACTGTGAATTCTTACAAATCCTTTTCACAGGAGCCAAGATTTGACTTAGAAAAGGAAGATTAACACAACTAAGTATGTAAATACATGGCCAGAAGAAAACTAAGGGATAATATAAACCCCACAAGAAAACAAAGGAAGGAAATATCAGGGCAGGAGAGAGTTGTTTTGGGTGGTCCAAAGTAGTGATGATGTAAAACTCAACAAATGAATTTTAGCTAAATGGCAGGAAGCATTTCCTTAATAGTAATATCTGCTAGACTGTTGATTAATCTCCAAAGGAAATGGAAGCCCCATTATTTCAGAATTAGACTGTACAAAGCTGTAGGAAAACACATTGCCAGGGTACCAAAGGGAAATGTAATAGGATGATCTAATGAGACAGTAAATTTACTATAATTTCTATGAAAAGATCTATAAAGTGCAATGCTAAGGACTGTAACTTCAGTGCAGATATAGGAAGGAGGGGGATAAGAGCAATTCTAAAATTGAATATTTTAGGATCTCCAAGAAATTAAACGGTGACAAAGGAGATATGAACATCACAGGCACAAAATTAAGTTCCTCTAATATAAATATGCTTTTGAAACACAGAATGTGCATCTGTTCTCTGATGATTGCTATGAAAAAAATCAAGACTTTTTTCCACAGCTGGAAGTGCATTGAAAAATCTTCCTTGATATTTCAGGACAAGGGACCACAATGAAGCACCCATAATTTAATACTGCACAATATATCACCCTCCAAAATGATCAGTTATGTTTTACAAAGATACACTTTTCAGTATATATTCCTGTTTTCAATTATTTGCAACTTTGTAAAAGATAACTTTGCCAAACTAACCGTTCAGGCTGAAAATTTTCCAGGCTGGGTGGCTGCTTGATTTTAAGTTTCAGCAAAAGCAGCTCAACTGTTTCAGAGAACAAGTTTAGGGAAAAAAATATGCTGTTTTCCAAATGTTAAAAAAAAACCAAAACCCTTATAACTTTTTAACTGAGAAGCTTCGGAGCAATAACTTGAAATTTGGCAGGGAGTTGAGTAGGTAGGGGTGTCACCACTGTGGTCACATAGGAACCTTTTGTTGTCCCCACAAAAAGCCCTCAAATTTAAGGCTATGAGCCTCTGGAAAAGTCACCACTTTCATATGCTTGGTAGAGGCTCGCAAGAATCTGGCAGTTAAATTATTTGAAGATTCTGTCAACCCTGAGCATGATCCAGCCTAGGGCTGCAAGTGCCAAGCAGAATTTCTCTACATTTGCTCCTCGTTGAAGCCAGGGTCACTTGTAGCATGAGACAATGGTACAGAGAGCAGGGAGATTGAGAGCACAAGGAGAGACAATGGTCTCCCTTGCTGGCACCCAAACTGCCTGACTAGAATATAGGGTGAGAGGAGCAAGGAGAAGGGCAGAAGCAGAGAGGGACAAGCTGGGAGGACAGGACAGACAGGCATAAGCTCATGGAGGGGCATGCTAGAGGGAAAGAGTCTAACCACTACAGCACACTGCCCTCACCCCAAAAGCTTGGAATTTAACCCAGGGTTCCCGAGTCTCACTGTTCCTCTACTATTAAATAGCTGTGAAAACTATTGGCAAAGTGGGTGTTTCATCCCACCTCTCATATTCACAGAGGGTACCAGCCTACTACTGCTACTAGTTACTCCTTTAGCTCAAGTGGTAGACACAAGTCTTTGTTGTGGTTTTAAATTTCCAATCCTGCTGAAAAACTATGAGGGGGAAGAAGGGATACAGAGTTCAGCATGGTTCCACATGACAGAAGGTTTGGATTTTTTTTTAAAGGGGTGTAAGTGGAATTCTCCTTAATATAGATACTTGGAAAATTCCAGTCAATGTGTCATTTATTTTGAGACACAGAATAAATTTTAGGCAGGCAGAATGTAACTAGCTGTATTGGAAATGGCCTGAATTCCAGGATTAATACTTCTGCTCTTGTAAAGAGAGCAATGAGATCTCTAATAATGCAAGTAGATCTCATCAAAGACGACTGGACCTCAAGGAAGCAAGTGCTCACTACCATATTAATGAACTGAATAAGGTATAACTCAGAGAATAGTGCCACCTACTGAATCATCAACACCTCTTCCTGCAACACCTTGCATTTCCTTGGAAGTCTGCCAAGTACTGATCAGGCACCACTCTATTTAGGGTGCAAAATTCAAACAGTTCAAAAGTCTAATGAAGGAATGGCTACAGATCAAATAAATGTCATCTTTAAACAATCTGCATATGAACATAAAAGGACACTAACTCTTTCATAATTTTACAGATTAAGGCAAGAAGAGACCATTATAATAATCTAGTCTGAGCTTCTGCATAACCCAACCCAAAGAAATTTACCTAGTGTAAACTGCAACAAATCCATTGCTTTTTAGAGCCTCCACTTTAAAAGTCTCCCAATCTAGATTTTAAAAGACTTCTCAAATCACCTCCTCCTAACCTTCTTTTGGATAAATTTTTCACTGTAAAGTGGGTTTTCCTAGAATTTGAATAATTCTTGCAGCTCCTTTTGAACCCTTTCCAATATCTTTTTTTGAAGGGTTGACATCAGAACTGAATTACAATGGGAATACCATCTCCCAACTCTTATTCAATATTCCCCTATTTACACATCCAAGGATCCCACAGCACTGCACTGGGAGCTCACATTCTGTTGACTATCTCCAAGTTCTTTTCATGGTCACTAATTTCCATGAAACACAATCCCACACCCTGTAAGAATGGTTGACTTTTGTTGTTCTCACATGTATGACCTTGCTGTGACACGGACAGACTGATCAACTGGCATATGACCCAGAACAACTTCACAGGAGGTACTGAAATGATAAACAGATTCCCTGACTATTCCCCGCATCAAAGCCATGTTAAGTGGACTAGAAACTTTAATATGTTTACTTAATATTGTTAGAGACTCAAAGGGTAGATGCTAATTATATTTGTCTATGTTTATCAATATCTTGTTAGAAGTTTAACAATGTGATCTAATTAGCTTGTAGATGCTAAAATTCTGTTCCTGTCTCATAATGCTTCATTACTGCATTCTACTGATTCAGAGATCAAAAGGGGATATCATCATTTAGATGGGACATATGCTGTAATAATATTATTGTCCTCATTTCTCTTTGAAACTTGTACATTCCATATAGTAAACTACCTGTGACCTGCCTGAATGGTTAATTGCCTTATGCTAATGGTTACCTGTGTATGCATAGGAAACAGAGATTAGCTTCAAAGCAACAGTATACATTACCTATTCTTCATCCAAGGAAGGCCCTGCTGTGATTGACGGCTGGCTGCAACTATAAAGAAAGCTTTGGGCCTGATCTCCCATCTGCTTAAACTAACAGGGAAAGTCTAAGCCCACAAAACTGAGGTCTCCAGGTCTACTCTGGATTAACTCTGGAATTCTCATGGAAGAATTTGAACAAACTCAGCACATGGACTGCCTATTAGACTATAACCTTTTTAATCGATTCCAGAAGGACTTTTACAAATCAGCAGCCTCACCATCTCTGCTATGAAACTGACCTGAGAACTTTACTCATATGTGTATGTATATTGATTTTTTAATCATAGCAACTCTTCTCTCTTTTGATTAATAAATCTTAGGTTTATTTAATAAGGATTGGCTGTAAGTGTGCATTTGGGTGAGATCTGAAATATTCATTGACCTAGTGGGCAACGTGTCTGGTCCCTGGGGATTGATAGAACTTTAAGTATGGTGAATAAAGTTTATAGTAATCTCTTGCTATATTAGACTTGGCTGTCTGGATGGGAGCCAAAGGCTGGATTGCTTAAAGGAGGCTGTAGTTTGACTTCTTGGTAACCAGTGTGGTAATACAGAAGCGGTTTGGTTACTGGCTTGGTGAAATCAAATTATAGAATAAACCACCAGTGTGGGGGATTGTCTGCCCTATTCCTTGCAGCTAGCCCGTGGTGTGGCATTCTCAGTGTGGCCCCTCCAAGCACCATGGTCACACTTGCATTTGGCTGTTTTAAAGCACATGTTGTTCAAATGAGTCCAGGTTACCACCAAGTGACCAAGATCACACTGTATAACTGACCTGACCTGTCATTTACAACCCCAATTTTTATTTTCTTCCATATCACTGAAGAAAGATACTGAATAGCACTGGATGAAGAACTGATCTCTGTGGAATCCCATTAGAAATACCACCACTGGATGGAGGTTACAATTACTTTTTGAAATCAGTCATCAGTTTTTAATCTATTCAACGTGTGCTACATTGATTTTGTACAGTGCTAATTTTTTAAAATCAGAATGTCTTGCAGTAAAGACAAATGCCTTTCAAAAGTCCAAATATATTACAAGTTAAATTATAAGTTTTGTTGATAAAGGTATCAATTGTTTTGACAATAACATTTTCCAAAAAACCCCAAACTGATCCTCATTAATTATGCTAACATCCGTTACTAACTGCATCCCCTATTAGCCATTCCAAGATTTTGCATCAGATTGATATCAAGTTTAACTATAGGACAGTTAACCAGGCCATCCTGTTTATCCTTTTTAAAATACTGGTGTATTAGCTTTTTTCCATTCCCCTGGAACTTTAACATATTTTGGAATACTCGGAAAAACCCAACATCTATGGTTCAAAGAGCTCATTCGTCAATTCTTTTAAAAAACTCTTGAGTGCAGGTCATCTGGTACTGAGATTTAAAAATGTTTAATTTTATTATGTGCTGTTTAACATCCTCCCTTGTTACAGTTGGAATAGAAAATATTATCTCTGACCTATGAATTAATCATCGAGCCTCTCCCCAAATACGGAACAGAAATATTTGAACATTTCTGTCTCTCCTGCATCACTGCTGACAATTTTATCATCCCTATCTAGTAATAGATCCATAGCACCACTAAGATTTCTTTTGTTCCCAGTTATTTAAGTCTCCTTCTTATTGTCCTTTGCCCTAGTGGCCATATAGTTTTCATATAAATTGTCTTATAAATTAGACCAGCTAACACCATTGCTATCAACTTCCCCTTTTTAACCCATGTGTTAATAAATATATTTGATGTTGATATTTATCTATTTAACAAATATATTTTATTATATATATATTTTTTAACATTAATACTGATGATTGTTAAACTATATTCATAGGGAGTTTCACTTGTAATAAAAATTCATTTACACAACTTACCATCTGGTGCATATTTTGAAGATATTCCCAAGATAATTGCCAGTGCAATAAAAAATGAAAAACTAGAAATGCCAAAGCAAATTAGAGTATTTTTGTGTCTTTTCTTTCTGCTGGCTTCTGCTTGACGGCGCTGCTCCTCTGGCGAGAGGGCAAATGTTGCATGGGCTTCTTGTCCTGCAGATGTAAATTTGGCTGAAGTTTGGCTCTTTGGACATGGGGATGGACGAAGAGGAACAATTCTCCCTGGAACATAGCCAGAAGATCGATGACTGCCCCCATTCTGAGGCTGAAGGAAAACAGGGGAATTCCCCCTGTGATCAATGGCTTGCATGTTATAAGGACACTGAAGGGGGAAAAAAAAAAAAAAAAAGAATGAATATATGAAAACCAATCAGATAGTTTAGGTCATGTGAGTTACATGACTATATGCATCTCTCTCTGCTATCACTATTTATGCGGTACCAATATTGTAGTAGCCAGAATTTGCTATAACACAACAGTTCAAAACATTAGTGCATAAATGAAATAAAACTTTATTAACAAAAAATTTGCTACAGGGAATCTAACCACTGATAATTTCTCAACATTTCAACACAGTAATTGCTGATATACACAAAAACATTTAATTAAAAATGTAGTGGAGAATTGTGATTAAGAAGTGACTGGTTAAACAGTAAGACAGCTATGTCAGCACAAACCCCACAATGGTTATGCAGAGAATGCCTACAAGTATTTCTACAGTATGCAGAAACTGAATCAACTCATTATTCTCCCTTCAATAAGTGAAACATGAAATTCCCTTCACTTCATATTGCAAGCACCAAAAAGGCCCCCTTTCATGTACAAATCTCTGACAGCATATTTACACCCATCCCCCCTTCCTTAGATGTAGTTATGTTAACATGTATAATCAGGACAAGCATAGATGTTCTGCATGCAGTAATTTTTACTTACAGCACGACTTTGTTGTTAGGAAAGGTGTGTCTGGAATGGTTTTATAAGCAGATCACCTGCATCCTGTTCAGCAAGGTCTCATGATACTTCTCTTTGCCAAGCTGCGTGGGTTGTGACACAAAGTCTGGGAGCTACATGACCTCTCCAGACCCCTGCAATTATCACCCAACATAGAGCAGGATTTTTGTTCCAGTTGCTAGCAACCCTCTCGGAGAGAGAGCTAGTGACAAAGACCCATTAAAAATATGATTCCCCAGGCCCACACCATTCTTGCCAGGTTGTTCAGAGCTGACAAATCTTAATTTATGGTTTGCTTTAAAAGATGCATAATTTGCACTATATTTCAATTTTTGTCTAATATTTACTGCAAGCAGTGTTCTGAAAGTCAGCATGTATCCCATTAAAATTTCCAGTAGTGGGATATTTGAGAAAGCTGAGTAAATTGAATATATGTGAAGCTTGATCTACTAAAGACTATAGGTGCTGTTAAATAACACATGCTGATGAATGATAGAAATAAGAGCCTACCAATAATGAGACAAAGACCCTTTATTCTCCTCTACTAGCAAAGGAGTCCTAAAGTACATATTCTAAAATGCCAGGCACATTGATGAAGGACAGAAATTACAATGGTAATCTTATTCTGAGAAATAGCAGGGAATTTTGTGTCTCATGCTGCAAAATCTGATACTTCACTGTTCCAGGGTGGGAACCAGTCTGTTCAGTAACAGCCTGGATTACCCTTTTATAGGAGACAATGCATCTCCTATACACACATAAGGAAAGCTAAAAGCACTGAAACACTAGCTAGAGAAGGAACAGCAGAGGGCAGAGCACAAATTGGCTCAAATCCTCTAGAGACGATCCCAAAGTTCCTTGCACCTGCTTCTTGTAGCAAATGGACTTTTCAACATTCTTCCCTTTATTTTTTCATAGCTGTTTCCCAAACTCATGTACTTAATCCCCACCCCCAGATTTACTGTCCAATGTTTCATGAGCATTTGAGGAATGGCTCTCTTACCATATGTGCATTTTAAACTAAACTCAACTACTAGACTTCAAAATAAAATACTGATTTGGATTTTACTTACGAAAAATCAACATGCAGCCTTAAAGTCAAATTACTTTGAAGTCTCAGCCTTCTTTACGAAAGAAAGCACCTATTGCAAACTAGCTCAAACAAAGATATCCTCTAGTACAGTAGTTTTCAAACTTTTTGTCTGGCGACCCAGTTGAAGAAAATTGTTGATGCCCTAGACCCAACGGAGCTGGGGCAGAGGGATTTGGGGTATGGGAGGGGCTCAGGGCTGGGGTGCAGGAGAGGGTCAGGGCTCTGGGGTGGGGCCAGGGATGAGGGGTCTGGCATGCAGGAGAGGGCTCTGGGTTTGGGGGGGCTCAGGGCTGGGGATTTGGGCGTGGGCTTACCTTGGGCGGCTGCCGATCAGTGGCGCAGCAGGCATGCTAAGGCAGGCTTCCTGGCACGGTGGACCGCACTGCGCCCCGGAAGCATCCAGCAGCGGGTCAAGCTCCTAGGTGGGGTGGCGGGAAAAGGGGGCACAGGGCTCTGCGCACTGCCCCCATCCCGAGCACCGGCTCCACACTCCCCATAGTGCGGAGCCAGGGCTCAGGGCAAGGGCAGCATGCGGAGTACCATACCCACCCCACACACACACCCCTAGGAGTTGGACCTGCTACTGGCCGCTTCTGGGGCGCAGCGTGGTGTCAGAACAGGTAGGGGCTAGCCTGCCTTAGCCAGGCAGCACCGCCAACGGGACTTTTAACAGCCGGTCGGCAGTGCTAACCAGAGCCGCCACAACTCAGTGCCTTACCCAGTACTGGGTTGCAGAATGTTTCGACCCGCAGTTTGAAAACCACTGTTCTATTACAATAATTCTGACCAACCAGATGTGTGACATTTGAGAACAGACTCATAACCCAAAGACATGAACCTGGTCAGAGAATTTTCAGATACAAGAGTAACACTTAACTCTAAGATGAAATGCCTGAATTTATAACACTCAAATCACAAAAGTTTCAAATAGTGCAGGAAAAACAACAAAAACAGATCCACCAGTTAATACTTTTTATTTGTTTAACAGTATAAACCAAACCCAGAAGGGGTATTCAAAATTTTATTTTTATGAAAGAATCCTACTTCAGTTTGATCTGATAGTGCCATTTCACAAAGGAGATCATTTAATAAAGTTTTTCCTACCTCCCACCTCACAGGGTCCTAGATCCCAGGCTCTAGCCTAAGCCTGGACATCTACACCGCAAACAAACAGCCCTGCAGCCCGAGCCCCTGCGAGCCTGAGTGAGCTGGCCCGGGCCAGCCGCGGGTGTCTAATTGCAGAGTTGACATGCCAATAAGGCCCTGTGCACAATATAGCTGTGCAAATGACTGCATTTACATATTTTGGCTGAGGTACAGCTGAAGTCTTTCTGTACTATATAAAGTGGACATTTTCCTGCCAGCTCCTGTTCAACTCAGCTTGTCCCCCTACCATTTTTGATTCACTCTCCACATCAAGCATGTTTCACCCACAATGGGAATTCACTGTTTCCCCTTCAGCAGCCCGTGTCACCACAATTACAATGGAAGAAAGCAGAACAAGAGGGAGATCCTTTGCAATTCAAGGCAGCAATGACAGTGGCCAGAGTAGCAAGAGCTATAAACACTGGTTTCATGGGGAGCTAGGGGAGGTTTGAAAGAAACACTGGCTGGCATCTCAGCCTCCTGAACTACACAGAAGGAGGAGCTTTTTATAAGGCGTTTCATGCTCTAGCCATCTACTCTTGATGGTACAGCTCCTAAAACATGAATCCTCTGCTACAATTCCAGTGAATGAGATTCACTGGTTATCTATTTTTACTTTGCGGTTAATTTTTGGAATTATTCCAGTACAAGTGAAAGTTATCTAATGATTTTGTGGTGAATTAACATAGCTGCCACGAAGTTGTTCAGAATTCACTGCAAATCTGCCATGTAATTTAGGTGTCCTATGTTACACAGTACAGAGGACCTTGCATGTAAGAATGATCAAAATTATACTCCTCTCTCCCACAACAGAAAGCTTTGCATCTTTTTATCCATTATATGTTAAAGAGCTTTATTCAGAGCAACATTTAAGCACATGCTGAAATACCACTCAAGGGGTCAAGAAGTATGTGCTTAACAGGTCATTAACTTTAAACACATGCTTAAGAGCTGTTCAAAATAGAAACATTTTCCTACTTGGAACTTAAAGCACCAGAAATCGGTGTTACTACTGTGACAACCAGAAAAAGAAATCTACCACTACTTCACAGGGGAAAAATTAACATATTTGCAAGTTGTTGTTTTGGGTTTTTTTGTCACTATTGCAATAACCAGAATTACAAACAGCTAACAGGATCTCTGGGAAATACAAGTTTTACCTTCAAACATGGGTGTGCCTAAAAAGAAAAGGCCTATTTTCAGGAGTGCTGAGTACACACTACTGCTGTTGTTGGTAGAAGTTGTAGATGCTCAACACCTTAGAAGCTCATGCCACACTTATTTAGATGAAGTATGGATTTAGAGGACTAATTTTAGGCACCTAACATTGTACTAGCACCCTTTTAAGAAAGAATTTAAAGAATCCATTCTGGGAACATGGTCTGACGCTAGCCAAGATGAGGAGCCAAGTCCTCTTCTGGCCTCGAATGATTATCCTGGGTAAACACTTACAAACCTTCAGAGTCACTATTCCAGAGCCCTCCCAGCATCCAATCCTGAGAGACTATTTAAAAAAAGCAAAACAAGTTTACTTCTGAACTCCACCATAATGTAATGCTTCTTTCACGCACAATATTTTAAGGATTTCTAGTTTGCTCAGTTCATTAAAAAAAATGCTAATACTGTTGCTCTTGGCTATAAAACATTACAATTCCTGTTCATGAACTTCTCTCACACAGTGTAATCTCAAACTGAACAGAACTCAGAAAGAACAAACAAACAAAGACATCAAAGAGGACATCTCTTTCATGTAACGTAATACTTGCATTGGTCACTACAGCTTTCTTAGCACATAACCAGACACTTGTTTGGTATGGAGCACTGAGATTAAAAGGTAGAGATGGAAATCCAAGCTGTAAGAGAGGTGGAGGGGGACGAACAAAAGGATGCAAAATGGCTCACAATTAGCAACAAAGTCTGATATGTTAAACAGAACGCATGGGTGATTTTCTGAAAATCTGACTTGTACAAGTTTACCTCCCTGGAACCTAGTTATCAGCTATCACAAGGATTTTATCCCACAAAAGACAAAACAAAACATTAGTCTTCGACAACTTCTCAAATGTATCAAGGCTCCAATTCAGCAAATCACTTAAGAATATGCTTAATTTTAAGCATGTGAGTAATCCCAATGAAGTCAGGTTAAGCACATCTAAGTGCAAGTACATTTCCTTCTCAGGCACACATTTTCCTCCACCATTTTTAATTTTTAAATGTCTATATACTGTAATGAGAGACTGTTTAATAAGAACCTATACTTACTTATCCACATTTATAAAAGCAAGGAAAAGAAACCACTCGTGCAGCAGGTGCATAAAGAAACACACGAATAGTAGGAAATGCAGAATAAAAAATATTTTTAATAAATGAGAGAAACCCTGATGGGCTTCATAATGTGTAAAAAGAAAACAAGAAAAATACCTGTGGCACCTTAGAGACTAACAAATTTATTTCAGCATAAGCTTTCGTAGGTTAAGAACCCACTTTGAAGTTCTTAACCCACGAAAGCTTATGCTGAAATAAATTTGTTAGTCTCTAAGGTGCCACAAGTATTTTTCTTGTTTTCTTTTTGCTGACACAGACTAACATGGCTACTACACTGAAACCTGTCATAATGTGTAAAGTTACTGTGAATATTTGATGTCACACTGTTTACTGAACACAACTGAAGATGGTTTATTTCTCCTCCCCCCCGCCCCCCCATGGTGATATTAGAAAATCAGATGAAATAGAAAGCAGAGTGTAATCTGTAAGGTGTAGAGAGTCTCAGACAAGACAGAACAGAATTTTTAATATGTGAGCCAGGAGAAAAATAAACCTGGGTTTCTGCATCATGTAAACCCAGCCAGACTAATGGCATTCAGAGGAGGGGGTCACATTTATTAGCCCTGGTCTACATTACCCACCGCTCAACTTAAGTTTTTAGTGTAGACATGACCTTAGGGGAAACTTTTGGGAAAGGAGAAGCCTATACAGGAGGGATGGGCTCCACTTAAACCAAAACAGAACCAGATTGCTGGCATGCAAAATTAAAAACGTCCTAGAAGAGTTTTTAAACCAAGGGCTGGGGGAAAGCTGACAGGTGTGGAGACACATCACTTAGGGTATGATTTATTAAAGGGGATACTCTATATCCCAGCAAAGAGGAGAGGGTAGAAAATGATAAAATACAGATAGGAACAGAAAAGAAACAGCCATCGAAAAAGAGTCCCATTCAATTACATCACATGAAGGTAGAAAAATAAATATTGACAAATTTTATAAGTGCTTGTATACGAACACTGGACATCTAAATATTAAGATGGGTGAACACGAGTGTCTTGTATCAAAAGAGGATATGGATATAACAGGTGTCACAGAAGCTTGATGGAATTATGATAATCCATGGGACACAGTGATATTAGTATTCTTGCTTAAATTTAGGTATAGTAGTACATACCTAAGTTTAAGCAAGTAAATAGTCCCATTGAAGTCAACCCGATCATTTATGTGCTTAAAGTTAAGTATGGGTGCAAGCGTTTTGTTGGATCACAGCCCTAGAAATCCCCTGGTGGAAGATACTACAAAAGTGCAAAGTAGTATAGAATATTGACCTCCTCTTAACAGCTAATCAAAAATGAGGCTTATGAGAAATTGTATTTATAAATGACTGAAGTCTTCAAAAGAACAGAACTCCAGGAGTGCAGATATCCAAGGTAGCCAGACAACTCAGGACCTGCTAACTGTTTCAAAAATATGTTTCAAAAGTAGTGATGACACTCTTTAAGACGAGAAGACATGGTTCTGGCACTTTTTGGGTGACTATAATGCATTCAAAGTGAGAGGGAGATCAGACCACCTATCTTGTATATGTGGCTTACATAAAAGTTTGAGTTATAAGGCTCTCTCATATGTACAATATGCAAGAGAGAACAGTAAAATACTGTGGATGGATCCGGCACAGTGTCAAACTCATTCAGAAGAAAGGACCAGAGCCCATGCTCAATTATGGTCCAGGGGCTGATATAAAAAAGGATGTCATATTCCCCTCAAACCATGACAGAGCTCCCCCAGATGTCAGTTGGAGGTTTACAAAGAGATCAACGGGAGAATACAGCTTTTATGTAGTAACCAAACTTTTATTATTTATTCAGTATCATTGAGTGATAGAACCCACTTCTGTTTTATTTCTTCCTTCTCCATCTCTCCCTGTTCTCCATGTCTCCTGTTTTCCCTCTCTGTCTTTTCAGGCAGTCATTCCCAACCCACACCTCTCAAGGGCTTCACTCCCACTCCCTTTCCCATTCTATCTGCTAATATAGTCAGCAATTAAATAGTTAAAATTGCTGTTTAACTGTCATCACTGGGCTTTAGAGTTGTCACTCCAGTGAAATTAATAAAAACAAGGGAGTTCAACTGAATCATTGATTCAGTCTGTCTGCAGACTCGGGCAGATGTCACTGCAACATTTACACTTTGTTTGCTTTGGCAGGTTCTCTGAAACCATGAAGACTAGAATTTATTTTTAAAATGCTTAGATCCCAAATAATCAGAAGCTGTCACGTAAATACATAATGTGCAGTGCCCTACGAATTATGTACAATGGAGTCATTACAAATGGGGATAGAATCTTTTTTTCTTCTATTCTTTTATCTTTTTGTAACATTCTCTAGGAGTAAGAGACAAGAAAAGTGTTGTGTAAAAAATAATCACACAGGGAAAGGAAAAAGGAAAGCATTCAGTAGATGATAGCTGAAATAAACACTTTAAAAACAAAACAAGTTTTGAATCTACTGTTAAGTTTTCATTCTGCTAAGATGGCAGCTGTAAGTAATAACAATATTTTGCATTATCTTGGCACATTCAATATGAGGAACTCAAAGGACTTGCACACATTAGTCAAGTAAGTCTCACAATATCCTGTGAGATATGGTATCTAGGTTTTTTTTTCCATATGACTATACTACACTTTTTTCTAGTTTATCATGTGTGCCAAAGTTAGAGGGAACTGACGGTCTGCCCCTTTGTCAGCTTGCCTTGCAATAGTGACCAGAAAAATTAAAAATTCCAAAGTAAGTTTTCTTGAACATCCTCCTAACATTGCTGCATTCATAACATTTCTTCCCCAAAAACACACATTTTCTTTAAGCTATACAATTACCTTTTGCATTTCCCTTCCAAAGATTACTGTTAGCAAGAAGATATTTAAATGAATCATTGTCTACAACCGATGATTATTAAATCATCCTAGTTTCCTTGCTGAAAAGACTCTTTCCAAAGCAATCTGCTTTTTTTTTTTCCTAATAGAGTTAAATTGGTTAGTATTATATACTACTTCCTCAAGTTACATTTGGGAGGAATTACTGTTAACACAGAATTTTGCTTATCCCAGATACTGTATGGAATTAGTAAGTGTGGTATTCTGTTGAGGTACGGAGAAACAACTTTCAGAGTAGGAAATGGGAGTTGTAGGTAGGGAGTTTCAGGATGTATGCTTGCACATAGCACTATTTCCAGCACACAGAAGTAGCTCTGATTCACAGCTGGGAACAAGCACTTTCAAAGTAATGCCATTTGGACTCTCTACAGCCTCAGGTTTTTAATCATATACCTGACAGTAGCAGCCCTCAGAGTCTCAGCAATACACCATCTATCCATACCTGAACTGGCTCATCTGGGGAAAGTCTTCTCAGGACATCACTAATAGCTCAAACTGGTTCTCAAACTCTTCCACTCTCTGGGACTGAAAAACAGGTATGCTAAATCCTACCAAGCTGATTGGTGGAGTTCACAAGAGCAGTCCTAGACTCTGGCCAAGGTCTTCCTTCCACAAGAAAGATCCCAAACAATTTTAAGCTTCATTTCCACACAAAGAAATGGGGAGCTCATCACCCGCGACAGCTGTGGACCTCTCAAGTAGCTAGGCTCCATGTAAACATACAGGAGCTCGGGGCAATTTGCCTGGTATGCAAGGCTTTCTGTCCGATGCCAAAGGAAGACACCCTCCAGATCCAAAAGACAACACCACTGCAACAGGCAAAGTGGAGCGCCATCACCACCTTGTGCCAAGAAGAAATTATGATCTGGAACTGGTGTGCTCAGAGCATAATTCCCACACATCCCTTCACTTAAACAGGCATAAATAACCATCTGGCACACCTCAGTAGAAAGTATTCAGAGCATCCCAAGTGGTCTCTGCAGGATTTGTCCCTTGTTGACTAATATATGCTGGCTAGCATACAACTCATAGAATATAGGACTGGAAGGGACCTCGAGAGGTCATCTAGTCCAGTCCCCTGCACTCAAGACAGGACCAAGTATTGTCTAGACCATCCCTGACAGGTGTTTGTCTAACCTGCTCTTAAAAATCTCCAGTGATGGAGATTCCACAACGTCCCTAGGAAATGTATTCCAGCACTTAACCATCCTGACAGTTAGGAAGTTTTTCCTGCTGTCCAACCTAAACCTCCCTTGCTGCAATTTAAGCCCATTGCTTCTTGTCCTATCCTCAACAGTTAAAAAGACATTTTTTCTCCCTCCTCCTTTTACATACTTGAAAATTGTTATGTCCCCCCTCAGTCTTCTCTTTTCCAGACTAAACAAACCCAATTTTTTCAATTTTCCCTCATAGGTCATGTTTTCTAGACCTTTAATCATTTTTGTTGCTCTTCTCTGGACTCCAATTTGTCCACATCCTTCCTGAAATGTGGCGCCCAGAACTGGACACAATACTCCAGTTGAGGCCTAATCAGTGCAGAGTAGAGTGGAAGAATTACTTCTCATGTCTTGCTTACAACACTCCTCCTAATATATCCCAAAATTATGGTCACTTTTTTTTTGCAACAGCATTACACTGTTGACTCATGTTTAGCTTGTGGTCCACTATGACCCCCAAATCCCTTTCTACAGTACTCCTTCCTAGGCAATCAGACCCAGAACTTAAATATACATCATAGTAGTAGTATGCATTATTCACACCATATATTAGTATGCATTAAGTACCAACAACATTAAGCGCAAATATTATAACAGTGATATGGCCTAAAAAGACCTATACAATAACCCTGTTCACTTACGCTAAGTAAGTATTTGGCACAAGCAGATAGGAAACCTGTCAAAATGAAGATACATTCAATCTATGTCTTAGTACATGCTTCACGGATCAGTACCTGGAATGCTAGCATCTAAAACAAAGATAAGGAAGGAACAGAACAACAAGTTAGGGAACTGGAACAAACTGCTGGGCTGGATTTTAGTGATGTGTGAAGACATGTGTAACTTGTAAAATCATAAATAATACCAGCTGAAAAGTGTAACTGGGGGAGCACACATTCTGCCTAAGGTGCCATCGCTGTTCAGAGACAGGTATCATATAGAACCTTTTTCCTGTACCATATTAATAAACCTGACTGATATTGATTGGTCTAAAGTATATTTCATAAAGAAATAATGAACCAAAGTCTGATCAAGCAAATGAATATACAATTTATCAACACCCTAAAGGCCATTTCTCCATGGGGTTCTCCAATGATAGACCTGTTGTTCAGCAACATTGCAAACAAGTGCTCCCTGTTCTGTTCCAAAGAAGGAAGAAGTCCCAGCTATCAGATACTTTTCTCCTCTCCTGGTCAAAAGGCCTATTATCCGCCTTTCCCTCTGGTTCCTGCGATCCTCAGAGTCACCACAGAGATCACACATGATGCAGCCAGAGTTTTCCTCATAGCTCTCTCTTGTGCAATACAATTATGGTTCACAGAACTGCTACACCTAGTGCAAGACCTCCATATGCAGGATATTCAAGAGTGGGACTTTGTTCAGCACCAAGGTCAGATTCTTCACCCCCTCCCAAAGTCCCTGAACTTCACAGTATCCACGTCAGCTGGCTGAGCCACACAAACAGGATTTGTTCTGCAGAGGTACAAAGACATCTCAGCTAAAACAGAAAACCATCCAGCAGAGTCCTTTACAAGAGGAAATGGAAACAATTCTGCATATGGCCCTCCCAGGAAGGTGTGACTCTTTCAAAAATATCCTGTTTGTAAAATCCTATGTTCTCCAACTAAAAACAAACAAGACTCAACACCACTTCAGTCAGAGTCCACTTAGCGGCAAACTTCACCTGTCACCCTCCCACCCCATAGTGACCAAGTGCTTTAAAACCCTGAGCCAGGCCTTTCCACCAACCAGAGAACCACCTCCACCCTGGTACCAAACTATTGTCTTAACCATTCTTATAAAACCCCCATTTGAGCTATGAATAACTATTCACTTTACCATCTCTCCACAAAGATTCCTTTCCTAGTGGCCATCACCTCGGGTAGGAGGGTTAACAAGATTCAAACCTTAAGGCAGACCCACAGTATACAGGATTCCATAGGGATAAAAAAAATGTTGAGGTCTCACCCCAAATTCTTATCTAAAGAGGTTTCCAAATTTCACATTAAGTCAGTCAGTCACTCATTTCTTTGCTAAACCCCATTCAAGCCATTGGGAAGCTAGATTATACACATTAAATGTAAAGCGAGCCCTTTGTTAGTATCTACAGAGAAAAATTCCATTCAGGATCTCTCTTATTTGTAGCACACAGGGACAATTCCAGGGGTCAGTTTATTTTGAGAGATTGTACATAAGAATGTACATGGGTCAGACCAATTGTACAAGTGAATTAGGCAGCATACCCTTAATTATTACAAAACAGTAGGGCCTTTCCCCTCCCACAGGTATCAGGGTTCGTTCTACTAAATCTAAAACAGCTTACATATTACCCCAGATCTGAGGGTGCATGAACCCCAGATTTTGACCAAGCCAATTGCAACCATATTATGTGCATGCAGCCACCATGAATTAATAAAAATAGAACACCATCTACTTAAGGGTTAATTTGAACAAGCAGAGTTTCTGGAGGCAAGGTCAAATACATGTGCAAGCTTGCAGTCTCTACTAATCAGAATGGGAGGAGGGGAGAGAAAAAAGGGCAACAACTGAGACGAAAGCAAATAAGTGGATGAGAACCTTGGAGTTTGGGCGCCTTTGATATAGAAGTTTATTATGACTACGATTGTTAGGAATGTTTGTTGATAAATAATTTACTGACCTTAGGAGACGTGATGACCTAGAAGGGGTCATTATGATCTATGTGTTTTGTAAAAGTTAGCTATAGAAGGATTAGATAATAAAGTATACTTTGGAGCAGTCCTCTGAAGCGATCCTGAGAGGTTTTTTTCCTGACACTTTACTCCCTGGCAGGGAAGCGACCAGCCATTGATGAACTGCTGCAATTTACTCAATACTGTCCAGATTTTAGGTAAATATTTGGGATGTTCTAAATCTATTGTTTTGTGTCTGAGAGTGCTTAAATCTAATAAATTATTGTTTTAGATAAGAGCACGCTTACCTGTATTAATCTTTAATCAGCCGAAACACTGTGTTCCCATTGATTTATTCCTGACACTGCCTGGACTGAAACAGTTAAGTTACCACTGCTGTGGGTTCTGAAAACTCTGGGTAACACACGCTGCTTACCTTAGGAATGTCTTTAAGAGATTCGCTGAGTGGCTATCCACATATCAAAATATTACTTGTGGGACCTGGCACCCAGACCAGACACCAAGTTCACAAGAATGCTTCTGCATTTTATTTAGCCAGGATTTTTAAGACTTTCCTCCTATTTGGTCTGGGAATTGGTCACTGGTCACCATGAATGAGACCCAGACACACAATAATTGGAAGAAAAACAAGGCCCTTACCTTACTGCAGTGTTTCTCAACCTGGCAACCCCCTTTGGACTAAAAATAGTGACCTTCCCCTACTAAGACTTGAAAACATTGCAATTCCCTACCTTAAATATCATTAAGTAAATTATGACTAGTACTCATGGCCGGTGTTGTGGGATGGTAAGCAGGGCAATTGCCCAGGGCCCCATGACACAGGGGCCTCACAAAGCTAAATTATATGATTCGACCCCAGGCAATGGGGCTCGGGCTTCAGCTGCAGGCAGAGAGGGGCTGTAGCATGTAACTAAGCGTCCTGGGGTCCCCTGTGGCATGTGACTCCTGGCAGTTTCCCTGCTTGCCGCCCCATAACGCCGGTCCTACACTTGCGACCCTCCCAAACCTGTCCCACAATGCCCCTGGGGGTCATGACCCCTCATTTGAGAAATACTGCCAACAGGTAGTTCTTTGAGATGCATGCCAATCCTATGACCCACTCTCTTTTCCCACTACTTCAGAGTCCTACTATACAAATAGGATTCGGGATTAGCAAGCAAACAGAGTGGTAATTGGAGGTGCACTCCTCCTTTAGTCCCTCTGGTAAGGGGGCATGAAGACATGTAGGGCACACGTGCCCCCAACACAGCTGGCCAAAAGATTTCAGACTTGTGGATTTCCACAAATGGGACCTCTAAGGACAAAGCATTTCAAAGAACCAGATACTGCAAAATAAGGACCTTGTTTTTTCCTTGTTGCAGTACAGTTCTAATTCTAATGAGCAACAGGTCATCCTACACCAGTAAATTCAGATGTGTCATTGCAAGTCTATTTATACCATGCACCAAAGTAACTTTCTTGACTGAAGCTTCTTCAAAAGGAAGGCTATCATTATCTAGCAGATCAAAGATCTACTCTTTCCTCAGCGTAGCATTATACTTTTTTTTTGGGGGGGGGGGGGCTGTTTTAGTTTAGTTTGCTACTTCCCAGCCTTCTGTTACCTTTTTCCCTTTAGGCGCACATAAAAAACAGTCTCCACTTTAAAGTGTGCGTAATATTGCAGTATAATATCCTCACACACACCATGACAATCTGCAAGGTATTTAAATATGAAAAATATTGTATAGCCAGTTTTTCAGACACCCTAAAACATATTCTTTAATTCCAAGGATTTAGCTGTACAACTCCTATTATACTTTCATGGACATCCCTGTGCTCATAAATCAGGCCAGCACAACTCGTAAAGCGGCGAGGGCCGTATTACTCCAAAGAAAACAGCTGAGGGCCGAAACCCCCCGGCCCCACGGAAACACCCACCCCCCCACCGCCGCCCACCGTGCGGAAACAACGCCTCCTTCCCCAGCGCTGGGGTGTGGAAACCTGTAGAGGGGAAAAGAAACAGCGTGCATAGGGTGACCAGATCACAGCAGTAAAATAGGACCCGCCCCCTCCCCGCTCGGCCCCACCATCACACCCCTCTTCACGCCCCCAGGGGTCACTATATTACTGCACACAACAGTCAATCAATGCCGTTGTAGATAAATCTCTGCATTATGCATTTTTGTATAACTTTTATGACTTTGTATTGAACCGTGGTAATATGTTATAGAGGGCCCCTAAGGTAGTATAATTAAGGTAAAAGAAAAATGTCTTTTTGCTATAAGTAGAATAAGATCTTCCCCCCACTTTGTATTCAATTGCCCTGTTGAGTGAATGAGGAAGGCGTGGAAGGCAGGCACCTCCAGACAGCTGCAACCCTTGGAGAGGGGATGGGAACCAGACTAAGGACAATCAAACTTGTCAAGTGGGCTGATTAGAGAAGAGCAGACATACTGACGGCCTTGGGGGTTAGAAGCAAGCACCTTCCTTTGGGAACACCCTCTTTGCAGCATTGGGACAACCCCCAGCCAAGAGACAAGCAGCAAAAAGGACCAACGGACACAGTCCCAGATTTTGGGCCGCACAGTGAGCCCACCTACTCACCCCACCGCGGGCCGCACAGTAAGCCCACGCAGGCCGCATGCGGTCCCCGGGCCGCATGTTGTGCAGGCCTGTCATAAATTATCCCTTGGGGACAACATTTTAAACTTGATCATATAGTATACTCAACTCAAAAATTAATTAAGATGTAAGAGCTGCAGCCACCGTGATTTCATGCATATTACCTTTCAAGGAAGTTACAGTTAAGAACTTTAATATTAGAAACACATGAAACACAGAATTAAGGCTACACCTAAACAAGGCACCCAATCTGTGGATGTATTGAAAATGTGCACCACGTAACTATTACAATTTGTTTTTTTACATACATGTCTCAAATGCGAAGGGTGATGCTTTGTCACCACACTAACCTTTGTTCTTTTCATGCCAATGCTCTAAAACAGGGGTCTCCAAACTTTAGGAGATGAGGGCCACATTAGATTTTTGAAGGGGCTTCGCGGGCCGGCTTTAGGGAGTGCGGGGCCCGATTTCGATGGGGCACTGCCACCAAAATACCGCCGAAGCGGAAGCAGCATTTGAGCTGCCGCCAAAGTGCCGCTGATGTTACATAAAATAACAACATTTTTATGTCCTTTCAGGGAAGTCTACAATACCAGTTGCTATTACTACTCTAACTCAAACACAGCAGCATCAATCCTAAAACAATATTTAACTGCATATGAATTTTTAGAGACTTCCCAAGTTAGTTTAAAACACAAGACATTAGTTTTCCATTTACTTATTAAAACTGGAATAAAGGAAAGATAGGGTTTAATTTAACAAAGATAAGCATGACCAGCCAAGAGGTAAAACTTGGCAAAACAAGTGTAACTTTCTTCCTAAGCCAAGCAACAAAAAAAAGAAAAAAATTGCTTACAAGTAGATCTGTCAATAACTCAACCTAATTAAAAAAATGTGTCAAGATAAGTTATCACCTTTTAAGTAACAGTTTCTTGTCTTAAAACAATCTTCTTATGCAGTCCAGAAAAGGGTGTGGAAGGATGTTTTAGTTCCGCTCCTAACTTAGGCTGTTTTATACAAACTTCTGTTGGTGAAAGAGACAAGCTCTTCTCCAGATCTGTGTAGCCCCAAAGCTTGTCTCTGTCACCAACAGAAGTTGGTCCACTAAAAAAAAAAATCTCACCCACCTTTTCTCTCTAATATCCTGGGACCAACAGGGCTACAACAACCCTGCAAACAATTGTTTTGTGCTACAGATAAAACTCTGATTTACTCATTTAAACTGTACCTGGGTTTGAGAAAATCAGTGGAAAAGAAAATAGGGAGCGGAGGGTGGGGAGCAAAGGGAAAGGAAGCGGGGAGCGAACAGTGTGGGGTGTAGAGCGGAATGGGGTACCCAGGCTCAGCGGCGGGCTAAGCAGCAGGCTTGGGGTAAGGAATCCAGGGCACAGCGGGAAGCCAAGAGGGGGTGAAGTGTACAGCGCTTGGGGGACAGAGCGAAGCCAGCAGGGGGCGAGTTGCCGGAGCGTGGGGGGCGGAAGTCAGCAGGGGAAGAGCTGCAGGGAGCTTGGGGAGCAGTGGCGGGAGGGGGGAGCCCCCAGGCGGAGAGCTGCCCGGCGCTCGGGCGGCGGCGGGGCCGGCACTCACCTCGGCGGGCGCGGCGGACTGAGGACGCTACCGGTCAGGGCGGCATGGTGTCCCGGCTCCCCGCCCCGGCTGCTGCTTTTACGCAACTGGCAGCGGCTCCTGCCTTGGGGCCTGGAGGGGAAACAGCCCGCCCCGCCCCCGTCCCCGAAATGACGCGGCTCCGCCCGGCCGCCCCTTGCCCGCCCCGCTGCCAGCCCCTTCCCCGGCGCCGAGGGGCTGGGCCGGAGGAGGAGCGCCGGGGCCTGGGCTGTCCTGCCCGGAGAGGAAGGCCGGAGGCACCGCGGGGGACAAGCCCAGCCCCCGTGAGCCCGGAGCTGAGCCCCCGCACGGGGTATTCGGCCTGCGGGCTCGGAGCCCGGCCGGCGGTAGCAGCGTGTCACGCCCGGACCACGGGAGCAGCGCAGCGGGACCCCGCCTCGCCCAACCCCGGGGGGGGGGCGCTGTGTCCAGCCCCCTGCAGCTCTGGTGTCTCCCCAGGGCCTCTGGGGCGTGTGTGCGCCCCCTGTACAGCCCCAGCCTGCCCGCGAACCCTCTCCCCTTCCAGCATCGGCCCCACCCTTCCTGCTGCCAGCTTCCCCTTTTTCCTTACTCCGTTCTTATCCCCGCCCATTCCCCTGAGCCCCTTCTGCCTCCCCCTCCAGGCATACCCCATATTACCCTACCCCCTCTTCCGCTACACCCCCTCTATGCTCTTCCAGGTCTCCCCCCTCCAGTCCCCGTGTATTACCCTCAGTCTCAACCCCGAACCTCCTAGCCTCCCTCCTGCTTCTCCCTTTTCATCGGGTCCCGGGGAGCTCGCCACGCCACCAATCCACCCCTTTCTGCCCTGAGGGCATCTTGGTGTCTGTCGCACTGCAGACCAGGAGAGCATCTTCACTACGGGGATAACTGCACGTGTGACGCCAGCAGCACTTATGAGCGCATGGGAAGTTTTCAATAACGCTTCCTTGAGGGGTTAGGGTGGGTGGTGTTCTGGAGCTCTCAGCAGCGTCTCTTATTCACTGGCTGGGATTGGGAAATGATCTTGTCACTAATTAAAACCGGAGCTGTATCCTCACCACAGAGCCTGTCCGTCCAGTCCCCCAGCATGCAGGTAGCATATGTGCACATTCTGCACCTACTCCCATCGCCTCCCTCCCTCCAGTGCTCAGCCTGCTTTCCCTCTTACCGTGTGAGCAGGGACTTGTCTTTCTCCCTGGAGATGGGGGCAGGATATAGCTCATTTTGTAGATGATTAGAATTGAAATAATCACTTTGTGTTATGTTGTGGGGAACATTCTGCAACACACACACGACGCACAGTAAGAGAGAGGAATCAGAGAGAAGTACGACCTTGCACTGCTTGTCTTGCTAGAGAGAGCCACACCCCTTCTCAAACAGTAGACTATTAAAGAAAACTATGAACTGAAGACAAATAGAGTGCCACACAGCTTGAATTCTAACTAACTCTTTGTTTACCAGGACCAACACCATGTCTGAAATGCTGTACAGCAGAGGAGACATTTAGTGGCTGGCTAGCATACTGCAAGGAAACATTACAGTTTAAGCTTTAAAGCAACAGGTAGCTCCAGTTACTTACACTTGAGACATTCCACTCTGATTTAGTCTCACTCAAGTGAGAATTGAAAACCTGTACTCAAGCTACACAGAGTGATTTGATTAGCAGCACAAAGTGATTGGACTAGCATCTGATAAATTATGCTAACTGCAGCTATAGTCTAGCTGCATACCTATGATATTACTAGTTGTAGTATCTGCAGCTCTCAACAAGCTTCAACTCATACCCCCATGGGCCAGCTAGATAGAGTTTTATGTACCACTTAACTCAGCCAAAAGATTTTTGTGCATGCATGGAAGTCAGGTTAGAGCTAACACTCAATTTATACCTGGAGCTAACACTGTAATGAAGACAAGCTGTTAGATATATGAATAAGGCAGCATTTCCCCCCCTTCCTTCTTCACTCTAGTTAATTATACCAGTCTAATTATTCCAAATTATATTGGCCCCAATTTTTAAAAAAGTTAAGTTCATAATTACATGTGCAAATATGTTCATAAATCCATCATAATTATGACAAATGCACATGCATAAGGGCATTTGCACTTGCAAGTAATCTGTCATGCCTCAGCTGAAAGAATTGCAAGGTCATTTATTTTTGTTTGTTTTACACAATGGGAGCATCTTAGACTTATACTATGATAAACCAAAGCGAGCATGAAAATCAAGGATGTTTCCATATACAAAGTGCCGCATTTAAAAAAATAAAGTATACCATTGGACATCTAATTTATACATTCAATTACTTTGTTTGCCTATGCAATGCAGGTTTTGGGCATTCAGATTTCCACTTAGTCTGACTATTTTTATGTACAAAGTGCCTGAATTATTTATTCAATCAGAATAGTTGCATGAGCATATTAGGCTCATAATTGCATGCACTTTTTTGCATATGCAATTTCATGCCTGACCTTTTGAAAATCAGGCCCTTTTACATCAAGAAACTTTCAATGCTCCTGCTTTCTGTGGTCTCCTGTAAACAATGATAAATCTGAAATATTCCCACTGAGCTTCCACTACAAAAAGTAAGATCATGCAATTTAATATCAGTACTCCCTGAATTCTATTAAATATTTAGGACTTTTCCTCTCCTTTGAGAAATTATACTCACTAAATGCAGTTTTTACAAAAATCAATAAAAGAAACTTGTCCGGATGAATATGCTTCCTGCTTTCAGTAAGCAGAAGGACCTACCTCTTAAAATGTGTTGTCCTCCCAATGCTCATTTTTCTTTAATATATAGCATTTCCCGTCCATCCCTAAAGCAAAGTTCCAGTAATGCAAAGAACTGTTTACTTTTATATACAGGTATATGGCAAATTAAGAGATCCAGAATTCTGTTAAAATACCCAAAAATATGTACCCGGTCCTGCACAGTGCTCCAATTTCAATGGGACTACATGTGGCAGGGGAGCCACTTGGGTCATAAGGGCGAAATCTAAAAAAAAAAAAATGTTTTCCAAAATTTACTGAATAGAATCAGGGTCGGAGGGAGGCGATTGAGACACCCTGGGGAGTATAAGGGGAGGGTTTGGAGCCTGGAGCTGGGTGAGTCAAGGCGGGCAGAGGATGGGCCTTACCAAGTCTTATCCCGACCAAGTCTTATCCCGATTCCTGAGCCACAAGCCACTTTTCTGCACGATCCCCTTTGCTCCACGCTAGCACCACTTGACGGCCAGGCTGGACCCTTCACTCTGGTCAAACATCTGGGAAAACCAGCCTCACCCCATGCTGCCTCCGGCATTACTAGGAGACAGCAGTGGAATTCAGACTCCTGGGGCAGGGGGAGGCTTGCACAGACTGTACAGCTAAAAAAAAAAAAAATGTCTGGCACCATTCCCCAGGCCACCAATTGCCCCCTCTCCAGAACCAGCACCACCACGGCCAGCTCCTCAGCATCCTCCCTGGCAGCATGGGGGAAGCCCCTGAGAGGCAACGCCACCCCACACCAGCTGGCAGCAGTAGCAAGCCAAGTTCTTCTGCTGCCATTCTCTATGGGCAGGGGGAGAAGACCCACCAACTTGGCACCAAGCTGCCTTTAAGGCCACAGCAGCACCACCAGCTAATGGACAAAATTTTACCAAATGTGTCACGAGTGGGGAATTTCACCCCATCACCTCTTCTGGTGTCCCTGCCTGTAGGAGTAAAGATATGTGCATGGGTAACTCTTTGCAGGGCCTATAGTCCTTAACCTGCAAACACAGACACGTGTTTAAAGCAGGGGTGAAAGTAAGGTGGTACGGGGTACCGGTAAAAACTGGCTGCCTGTACCGGCCCCTACCACCTTACTTTAAGCATGGTCCTTTAAAGCATTAAAGAGCTGCCGCGGCAGCACTTTAACATCGCTGCTCTTTTTGCATCCCCCATCAGCGGCCCTGCCAGGTTCCTACTGGCAGGGCTGCCAATGGGGGGGGCGCAAAAGGGGCAGGGACGTTAAAGCGCTGCTGCGGCAGCGAGCGCTTTAACATCCCTTTTGCCCCACACACCCCCGCCCGCCGCTGGGGCTGGGTAGCTGCTTCTTTTGCCCGGGGGGGGGGGGGGGCAGGGTGCAAAAGGAGCTGCTACCCAGCCCTGGGCAGCGTGGGGGGGAGGGACTGGCAGGGGAATGCTGAACCCTCAGCCCCGCCCCTTCCACCTGAGGCCCCGCCTCTTCCGGGGGTGGGGCAAAGCTGCCCCCGTACCGGTAAGAGACAAATTTTACTTTCACCCCTGGTTTAAAGTTATGCATGCTGTGTGTCAATGTTTGCAGGATAAGGGCCTATGTTTGTCAGAAGGAAGGGATGAAATGGGAATATCATAACTAACGTTTATTCAGCAGTTTGAAGCTAAAAGATAATATTTGTGAAGCCTCACAATTCAAGATTAAAACTAATTTTAAATAATAAGGATTAGGATGAGATTTTCACTGAAGGTCCTGAGTATATCCCACATCTGCATGTGTGGGTTTCTTGCATCTTCCTGTGAAGCATGTGGTACTGATCACTGTCCAAGACTAGAATTACCATATTGGCTCAAACCTATGGCCCATCGAATCCAATAGCCTACATTCCTATACCTGTGATCTTGTGACGTTTTTCTCAGGGAACCTAAAACCATAAATCACTGTCTTGCCTCCCTGCCTCCGCAAAAGAGATCTTTGCTAGAGTTTAAACTGTGACAATTCCCTACCACCCACTCTGTCTGCCTCACCCCCAAACTCCTTGAGACTCGACAGTCTAAACTTTGCCTTGTAGGTAACGTTCAACGCACCCAGTTCCAAGTTACCTAGAGGAGGCATCTCTCTGAACTGTCCAGTCCGTCTCACTGGACACTCACAAAAAATAACCAAGTACACTGCCACACCAGCCTGTTGGCTCAACTGAGGATGCACACCCCACTTTAATATAACAGCACTGAGATGATTTACAGTATAACTACGAATATATTTATTAATAACATGAATTTAAGCAATACTAAGCAAGAAAAGAGAGTCAGGAATGATTACAAACAAAACAAAACAAAACAACACACTTTCTAGTGGCTAAAGCTTTACATTAGCCAGCTACAATCTTTGCCTAAGCAGCTTTTTCACTTCCATCAAGCTGTCTGCATCTCCAGCCCTTTGGGTAGGAAGATCCACTGTTCACAGAATCAAAGAATCCTAATTCCCTTTGTCCACTAAGTGATGGATAACTAAGGGTTTCTCTCCCCTTCTTCTTATAGTCCAGTAAACCTTTGAAATGTATTCGTTTGGAGTGTATCCCCAGATAAAGCTTTTCTCCTGTGCTCCTTGTGCTCCAGGAAGTTGACACCATGCTGTGTTCCAATCCTCGCCCTTCTCTCAATTTGCTTTTCCTGTTGACTCAGATGTAAATACAACTTCCACTGTCTCTGGCATCACCTTGCTCAATTTACACTGGGACACACAGGGAAACAGACAAAACAACATTCCTTTGTCTAGGACAAATTGTTGATCAGTTCTGCTTGGATTGCTTGGTCTAAATGTATTTTAGTAACATATTTCTAGCACACCTACATAACTTTTTACATGCTAACCCTATGTAACACACAAAAATATTAATTATCTGAGTGTCACCAGTTTTTATGCAATACGTTACAAGATACTTTTTGGATAACTATTATGACAATGGCTGTGTTATGTGTAGTGGAGTTTGCTTTGGTGTCAAGACTATCTAATAAGAATAATAGATAAGCAATCATAATGCAAAAGGAGGATGTGACGGGTTGGGGCCACAGAGACCTGCTTGGTGCTGCCACCTGGTGTGCCAAGGCTACTTCTGCCCCTGCATCCAGGCCTTTTCCAGCTTGGGACTCCCGAATCCTGTCTGTTTTGAGCCAGATTCCACTGATCTGCTGCAAACACAGACCCAGGTCCGAACCAAGTCCACTCACCACTGTAAGGCCCCTGGAAGCGCTCTTGCCTTTGACACCCAGCTGCTCAACTCCAAGGAGGTTCAAACCCTTAATAAATCAGTTTTACCCTGTATAAAGCTTATACAGGGTAAACTCACAAATAGTTCGCCTTCTATTTCAAAGATAGAAAGATATGCACAGCTGTTTGCCTTCCCCGGTAATAACTCATACTCCAGGAAACTTAATGAGTAAAAAGTGATTTTAATAAGTACAGCAAGTAGGATTTAAGTGATGTCAAGTAATGACAGACAGAACAAAGCGAATTACTTAGTAAAATAAAATAAAACACGCACATCTATGTCTATTCAAAGTTAACACAGATAAAAGCCTCACCAGATTCGGATATTTTCCTTTTTACAGGCTGTAGAATTAGCCTGGGTCCAGCAGTCGCTCACACCCCCTAGTGTCTTTGTCCTTTGTTCAGTTCCCCTCAGGAATGTCCTTGGGGGGGTGGAGAGCCTCGCCCTTTAGCCAGCTGAAGACAAAATGGAAGGGTCTCCCCCGGGCTTTTATAGTCTTTTCCCCCTCCCTGTGTAACATCCTGTTACCATGGAGTTTGGGGATCACCTGGGCAAGTCACCTGTCCATGCACCCTTCGGCAACCAGCCTAACCAGTTGCATTCCAGACCCAGCCCCAATGTGGATTGGGGTCTGCAACGTCTTTTGTCTGTTAAGTGCTCGTACTTAACAGGCATGCTTTGCTCCAAAGATGATCCCATGCACTTACAAAGGCTATGTACAAAACCAGCAAATATAAAACCAATCTTCATAACTCCAACTACAACAATGATACATGCATACAAACAGGAGGAATAAATTCAGTAGGTCATAACTTTCACAGAGATATGTTACATGGCACATGTAGCATAAAACATATTCTAGTTACATATATACATTTATAAGCATCTCCCCATAAAGTTTTATGGGGAACACCGTCACAGAGGAATTTGTCAGGTTTGATAACAGTTGTAGTTATGGACAGTGGGCCCTTTGCCAGTGGTCATTGACGGGCTTATAAGGTCACAGTTACACACACACACACTTACTTGTTATTAACTGTTCTGCAATACACAGTTAGTTCTGGTTTATCATCCACACCCACTCTAATATTATGCCCTGGCTATTCATAAAAAATACAATTTTGGAAGCCAAATGAACTAGAAAATGTTGAAAACAAACCGTCTCAAATCCCTCTTTCACAAAAAGAAAATAAGAAAGAAAGAAATACTTGTGGCACCTAAGAGACTAACAAATTTATTTCAGCATAAGCTTTCGTGGGTTAGAACCCACTTCATCGGATGCATGGAATGAAACATACAGATATTTATACAGTCAGGGAAACATGATAAGCACTTCCACCTTATCATGTTTCTCTGACTGTATAAATATCTGTCTACTGTATGTTTCATTCCATGCATCCGATGAAGTGGGTTCTAACCCACGAAAGCTTATGCTGAAATAAATTTGTTAGTCTCTAAGGTGCCACAAGTATTTCTTTCTTTCTTATTTTCTTTTTGCTGACACAGACTAACACGGCTACTACACTGTAACCTCTCTCTTTCACAAGAAACCCAAGTTTAAAAATTTAATATTCTTTTAAAATTATGTTAGAAGTCACATCAAACTTGACAGTGTGGAGGATCACTTTCTGAAAATGCATGTGACTTCTTTTCTGGAACTGTTCTGAACTGGAAGTACACAGCTCATCATGCCAAAGAGATACCCTAACATTTAAAAGAAACATTGCTAAGGATATATTTGAAAAGAGCATATGGATGTGTTTTGAACAGTGCCTCGGACAATAAAACACGAGTGTCAAGAGAGCCTTCTTTAAGTTCTTTAAAACTAGATAAAGTCCAGACAAACCAAACTTAAATAAGTTCCGTATTAAAATTGCAGCCCCATCTCTTTAAGAGCTCATCTACACCTTTGAGATTCAGGAACTCATAACATTTGTAGGTTATGGTTTAGAGAACTAGCACATTTTCTTCCCTATTTACAATTTTGGCTCACCCCCATCCTCTTTGTGGTAAGTAACAGCTACTGCATATAGTAGGTGTGTTTTAAATGTATTACAAACATGTATGTTAATTATGACTCAGGCTCTCATTTTTTTAATTTCACTTTAGGATTTACTCTCTTCCATGCAAACTATTACTCGTTATTTGATGTTCGTTTTGGTATAAAGGCACTAAGAATGAAATTCTGGTCCTACTGAAGTTAATAGCAAAACTTCCTACTGACTTCAATGGGGCCAGGATTTCATTCAGTCTTTCTACCCTTTTTGACTACAAAGTAAATTGAGTCTTGTGGTCTATTTTGTTTTTAGCAACTGGATGAAAAAATGTTGTATTTTTTTTTAAAAAACCTGGTGCCTTTGCTGTATGTTTGCATAGTTCTCTTGGATAAATTGTACATGTACAGTATTTTTATTTATTTTCTTTATAGGCCGGGGTCCTCACAGACAATATAGAGTATATGTGATGGTCTGTCATAAATTACGTCACCATTTTTAAAAATGCCAATAAAAACCTTATATTATATAATACCTTCACATGCTTTGCTTATACCAGATATTTTACAGAAAAGAGATTTTAAAAACTATTTAAAGAGTGCTTGCATTATTTTTCATGTCCCTACACCTGTTAAGTCTAGTTGCCTTAGTTCCAGATTTTACAGTGATTCTTTTAAAAGAGTTTGGTCTTTTTAAATATATTTGTATAAAAGGTATCATTCATATTACAAGTCATTTGTTAGGATGAAAGACAAGTGCACACTTAAAATATAATGTAAAAAACCCCTCAAAGAACATGACATAATCAGACATCAAAGGTCAAATTTCTCCTTGTTGTCATTTTGAATGCATTTTGAATTTGAACTTTAAAAACTGCTGTCTTCTTAGAAGAGGGAGTAATGGAATATTATTAGACTTTAAGATATCCAGAAATAAGAAAAAGGAAATAGTACATTTTACCTCCTGTACTTTGCAATTATCTTTGGTGACATAGGCTAAAACTTCCAAAAGCCCTTAAATGACCTAGGAACCTAAGGCCTATTTTCAAAACACTTATTAACCTAAAATCATGACACACACTTGTGCACACTTAAGTGCTTGTTAACTTGGGGTCTAAAATAATATCAGTTTTTCTTACTGATGAACTATAATAGCTGAAATAAATTGCTGAGCTGTACAGAGATTTACTCTTGGCCAAAAAATGTCAAAACTGTTGGAGGTAGGTTGTATTAGAATACTGGACTGAGACAGAGTATACAATAACACTAGCAAAAAAAATATTTGAAATGCATTCCACTTTATCCTTGGATTACATTTTTATTTTAGGGCCCTTTAGATTAGTGCCATTTTTAGTCAGAATTTGGCATTGACTAGTTTCAGCATAATGTCTTGTACTTTATTAGTTTTTTCTATTATATTACATGTTTAAATCTTACAAATATAAGTCAGAGGCTGTGGAAGTCCCAGGGAACATATTTTATTTCAGAAACTCCATGTGGTGGTCTTGCAGAACTGACTTTTTCTTCGGACTTTCCAGTTTGCAGGAAATTACTAAAAAATTGGTTTCATTCTGAATCACAATGTAGCCAAATTTCAAAATATCAAAATTTCCCCAAAACTAAAAATCCCAAGTTTTGGCCATCTCCACTCAGGTGATCTGGATTCAATTCTTGGTTCTCCTACAGACTTCATGTGTGACTTTGGGCAAAACACTTAGTGGATTTTCAAGAGCATTTAGAAGTCAATGGGAATTTCACTGTTGATTTCTGTGGTAGTGGAGCTAAGCAAATGCTAAGTGTTTTTGAAAAACACCAGTGGCTCTGTGCCTCAGTTCCCCATTTTTGCACCCTTTGTGTTTCTTATCTATTTACAATGTAATCTCTTCTGCGCAAGGACTGCTATGTATCTATGTCTTACTATGTGTTTGTATGGCATAATGGCACGCCAGTCTTGGTGGACCCTCTAGGTACTATTATAATGCAAATGAAGAAATAACAACAATAGTAGTAGTAGTCACGAAGGGCTTAATTATGCCTTAGTGCTGGGTCAGCTGGGAGACTGGGTGGTGGAATTACAGCTGCATGGATCCACAGAAGTGGTGCAGTCAGCAGATGTAAGGGTCAAGGCTGCAGTACCTGCCATTGAGTTACTCCCCCATCATTTGGACAGACTTCTCCAACAGAGAGTTCAAGTACTCAGGCTGGGTGTTGAGTCCAGGTTTTACCATTAAGATTGAGCAAATTCACTAAATTAAGCACTTGGAGAGAGACACGATATAAGAATACAAACAGATCCTTAATAGAACAAAACCCTACATCCTCTTTATACATCTTCAGTCCTCAACTCTTATCCATCATAAGTGCACATATGGCTTATGAGTCAACAGGAGTCCCCAGCTAGTTATCAAATTGCACTAGTGATCACAGAACGATCAATTTACCTTGTCTAGCAAAGTGAGCCTTTCATATATTGCAATATTGAACAGATCATTGATCCAAGTGTCCATCCAAAGAGCTGCAAAGTATTAGCTTCTTAGCTGGCACTGATAAAGAAATTCTTTTCCTGACTTTGAAGTATGTAATTTTGCAAACTTAATGCTCAACATTTTTTTGTATGGCATGTGTTTAAATTATATAGTCAATTGCTTGACCACACTTTGGTTCTTTTTTTCTTTTTCTTTTTTTAAATGACATATACTCAAGAGACCAAATAACCAATGTCGGTCAGGCTTATTATTATGGTATAGGGAAAAGGTCCTGTACGATACCAGTCTCAAAGAGCATCAATGTTACCTTCCATGTAAGGTGAATGTATGCCCCACAAAGTTACCTCCCTAAAACCATCTTTTTATAACCTACTTGTTTACCAGTAAAAGGTACTATATACTTCACCTGAAACTGAACTCAATCCACTTTTTACCTTGTTTGTTTCTGGTACCATGGTGTACCCCTTTATCTTTTGTTCTGAACTCATGCATTCCAGGTCATGATGTAGCCTTATCTTTGTTCTGAGCACACGCATTCCAGGTACTAAGAGGCATGAAGACACCTCCTAGGCCTGTACTAGACTAAATAGGTTTGTGAGGATAACTCCTTTTCTGTTGCTATGAAGAAACTATTATATGTCCTGATACTGACAGTTTTCCTATCTACTTAAGCCAAAACTTACTCCAGCTAATGCAAGTTGTTATGGAATACTTAGCATAAGTGCGCAGGATTACAATAAAGGTACAGGCCAATTTGGTCTATATAACGGATATTAATACTTAATACGTATACTTAAATGCTTGGAATATGTATGGCAGGAAGTATTATCAGCATAATATATATGTATGCTAGCCAGCATATATTAGTCAACACATGTATAATATTAAGTTATGTTTATTTTGTGGTTACAACAGTTGTGAATAGAATATGTGAAATGAGAGCAAATATTCTAGCTGACAGTCTGCCTTACAGGTGCACATGATTATTAAGATGGTTCCTGTGGAGCACTTATTCCCAACAATTTGTCTAACATCTCTTAAGCAGAACTAGTGATCTCCAATAACTTTATCTCCAAATTAGAGGCCTATGACCTGGGTTTCTTTTGGAACAAACCATTACCAAGTCCTTAAATCAGGTGTAAATACTTTGTTTGTGTTTATTATTAATCATTAATTATTATTATGATTATTTGGCTATCATCCCCTTTAGGCAGAGCCTCTGCAAGAAGGCTGCTGAGGGAATACAGACGATCCATGGGGAGGGAATGGAGATGAGCAAGGAACCAAGAGGAACTGGAGAGGTGTCAGAGGACCAAAAGGACATAGATGGAAAGCAGGAGATAGGGGAGGAGACAGGAGGGCTTGGAATAGTCAAATGGGCCCTACAAGTTATTTTTCACTTTACATTCCTCTACCAAGGGGCAGCTTCACTATAGGCACAAAATATGGCAGATGCATAGTGTGATATTACTTAAAATTGTCTGGGTAAAACTAACATAATTGTGGCATTTTAGTATTAATCAGGGCTCAGCTCTAGTACATTTATTGACTGTTTAACTACCCTCATGTGAACAAAAATGGGTACGCTCTTCCCAGCAGTCTGTGATCCATTTCCATGCACTATTAAAAATGTATAGCCTATTTACATGTCCTACTTAATTATATACATGTGTGTTGTGGAGACTACAGCTGGATGAAAACTTTAAAAATATGTTAATATTTGTTCTAATAAAAATTACATTTGTTTTGTTGTGTTTACGCCCTTATGTGTTAGCTTTCTGCAAATACTGTAGCAAATAAAATTTACTCGCAAGAATATTTGTTGAAGCAGTAAATATTACAAATATGAATTGAAAGTGAATTTTGAATGAGTACGAGGATTTGCACCAGAAACTTGAATCTAAAGGCTATGCTTGTCCAGTCAGGGAACAGAAACAATAACATGTAATTATATATGTTGAATCAAGACCATGTCTACACTACAGACCTTATGGCGGCGCGGCTGTAGCGCTGCAGCAGCACCGCTGTAAGGTTTTCTGTGTTGTTGCTCTATGCCAATGAGAGAGAGCTCTTTCGCCAGCCTAATTAAATCACCCCCAATGAGCGGTGGTAGCTATGTCGGCAGCAGAGCGTCTCCCACCAACATAGCGCTGTCGACACCGGCGCTTTTGTCGGTGAAACTTACGTCGGTCAGGGAGGTGGTTTTTTCACATCCCTGACTGACAAAAGTGCTAGTGTAGACATAGCCCAAGATAGCTTGACTTTTGAATATGAAATATTGTAGTCACGATGAAATGCTCAGCAACAATCTACACAGCCCTTTGAAGCATTTGTCTAAATTATTTGGTAAATAATGAATTCAAGAAAATTACAAGCTGCTTGTAGGCATTTCACAAACTAAAAAGGAGGTTAAATTTTTCACATACATTATTTGCTAAAAATTATTTACCTGGCTTTAGTTCAAGCTATCTAGAATCTATGGTACAGTTTGTGTTTAACATCATGGATTTAATATAATTACTTAAAATATGTTTTCCTGTTTAAAATCCTTACTTATAAACATTTCATCTAATAAGCCTATGTTCCTAAACTTTCCCTTTTATTTGATATTAATAAAACATTGATTTTGCTATATGTTCCATGGAGTATACAATACAACTAGAATTGAGCCTAAGAGCTACATGTTTCTGAACTTAGTCCAAACTAGCAGATATATACAAAAGCAGACAGATTTGTTACAACATTGTGTCCTTTTTGTCTTGATTATGTAGAGATGGATTGATTCTTTCACACACACAAAAAAAGCATTATTGCTTTTTTTTGTTTTCTTATGAAACTGCCTTTTTTTTTTTTATAAAGTTAAGTTAGCAACTATAAATTTGATAGGAGTCCAGTGTAAATATTTTTACGAATGAAAATGTTAAAAAATGTATATTGATTATAAAACATTAACAAACAACTCTGGAAAAAGCAGAAAGATGTAATTATTCTTCTTGATTGCTGGCAAACAAGAACTGCTGCCAAAAATGTTTACAATCTGGATTTAGCTTGTAACTCACTTTCTCTGAGAAAAAAAACTTGGCTGTAGCAGTGTTTTGTGTATCACTGAAAATGTAGCAAGTAAATTGCAACAACCTTGAGATACTAGAGCATTTCAAGGGGAAGTACTTTAATGGACTATTACGACCAAGTCTAAAATAAAATATGCCAAAAAATCAATACGAGTGAAAGAACCCTTATGCAAGATGACTTGTTAACACAAAGCATTTTACTGTTGTTTTGACTTTCAGTTGCCATACTCCTGTAGATTTTGAGGTGCTAGTTCTCCAAATACTTCTATATTACCTGTATAACAGGAAATTTTCTGAAATAAACTGGAATGTAATCAAATTAATTATATTACATATTGTAGAATAAAGCTTCTTTACAGCTTACCTTGTTTATTGTCACTGCAGGAATACCCAAAGCAATTATAAAAATGCATACAACTGACAAGATTTTCTTCCAGTTAATTTGCAGTGTTCTGTCAACATAGATGGCCAACAAATGGCAAACTGAACCCTTTTCCTTTTGGGAGAAGAATGAATATAAAGAGTAATCACTGTTACAGGAAGAGCATTATCTGTAACATGCTCTGCTCAGGATATCATCCTGCCCTCTTGTTTTCTGACCTACAAAAACAGGAATTAAAGTGTCTCATAGAAAAGGCTGTTGTAAGCTAACGGTTACAAATGAGAAGACTTTATCACTTGAGATTACAGGTTTTAAGATCACTGCTCAAAATATTCAAGCTTATCTGTCTAAAATGAGACACATTTTAGGCAGCTAAATAGAAATGGCCCGATTCTCAGAGAGACTGAGCGTGCACAACTTTAATTGGCTTTAAGTTAGGGGAACCTGAGAACTACATTAAGACTCGGATCTGATCAGAGCTTCCTGCAGGATTCTTAGTGTGTTTTTATCTTTTGCTGCCATGCCTACAAACACTCAACCTGAACAGGAAAGCTGAAATGGCTATGATGCAAACTAGCTCATAGCTCTCTAGAGAACTTCGCTGACGACAATCCGTTGAGACATGCACCTATTCTTCAAATGCTTCATACAAAGACACAATAAAACCATGACAGCTTCAGAATGCACAAACCCTTTGACCGAAATATATCATCAGTTCCCTATTGCCCTTCTGAAACATTACCATTTAATTCTCATAGGATGAATAATAATCCCCAAAAAATAAAATACAGGAAAAATACCTAATAAAAATGTTGGGGACATGACAAAAGCTTGAGACACACTCCAGTCTGTAATGAAAGTTTGATTTCCTTCCAGGATACACACAGAAGGCTGATCTCCAGTAGGGTGAGAAGTTGTGGGGATAATGGGTTTATTTTGCTTATTTTTCTTCAGATTCTATCTCTACTCATTAATCGCTTCTTTTTACTTTATTACTTTATTCCACTTCCCTCCCCCTTTCTACTGTTTTATTGCTGCAGAAGTACACTTACTGAGCAAGCCAGATGTACATATTGGACTGATACCAATATTTTATAGTTAAATCCTACCTCCACAACACTTCGTGGGCTTAGCAGTGTGCAGCAGAAAACAGGCTGCAACCAGCAACAGACTAAACTTAATTGTTAATACAACTAAAGCTCAAAACAGCAAACATCTCCAAGGCGATGATATCTAAATTAAAAGTTCAGGCTGAGCACACAGATATTATAACAACATATATTCATCAAAGCAATTTTCTTCGTTCTAGTACTACACAGAGCTCAGACTTTATGGAAATGAGAGAACTGGTAGTAACTCAAGCCAGGCTAGGGGAAAAAAATATTACAATTGAGATCTACAAAAAATACAACAAAACTATTAGAGATTCTGGGGAAATGCCCAGACACCGCACAGAAAGACCTCACAAGGTTCATGAATCACTTAGACCCTGCTGGAGGGCCTAGTTCTGCCAACACTTACTGCTAAGCTCAGTGCTTACTACCACGAGTATTATTTACTTCAATTTCAGGCACACCAACAGTACACATGGTGAAATTCACCCCTGTACAGAGCTAGCACAATGCCTAGTCACCTCTTAAGTATTCAAAATAGAGTTCCAGTGTAGCTGTTCTTCTTTGTAGGGGTGAATTTCATTAATAGATTACACAGTTTTGGAGTGGAATTTTTTAGGTCAAACCTCCCCTTCCAGGTCTTTTTATGTGGCAAAGAGAGTATTTGACCCACAATATCTATTCAATTAGCCAGGAAATTTGTCAATTTTATTTTTCTCATCTCATTTAGCCAGTGTCAGTGGTTTTTAATCAGTACCATCATCCTGTTTTGACATTAACTGCTTTAGCTGATGTTAGTTTCAGCGCTACAGAAAACAATGAATGCAAATCATTTAGCACCTTGACTTTTGTGGGCTGCATAAGCATACTTAAAGATATGAGAGCTCATGTGCAAGAATCTCTTCTGTGAAAGAAAAAGAAACAAAACTAAAAAAAACCTCACTTTTATCTGAATTATTTTAAAACTGACTTGGATAGAAATGCCACCTAGAATGACTTTCACTGAAAGAGACTGGAGAAAAAGGTAGTTTCCTACTTTGTTTATTTATTTGACAAAAGTTTCTGTCCAGTCAGTGTCATGCTTGGTCTGGCTTTCACAAGCAAACAGGAAAGAAAAAAATATTAACAGGAAAGAGTGACTGAGAAACCATAAACTGGAAGGGGGAATACAAGGGCAGGTACAATACCTAAAAATACTCATAATTCTTTAAAAACAAAAACCAGACTTGATTTCAAGTTGTTAACGTCCTTCTACACATGAGAAAATGCATGCAAATATGCTATTTACTCATTTCTAATATCCATAACAAAACAAAAACCAACAAAACCCCCTTATATGATTAATGCTTCCCTCTCACTGTTGGACATTATAGCAGGTCTAGTTGTGATCAGGAGTTGTTGGCACAGAGAATGAGGAACTCAAGCTTCCTTCTTCAAATTTAAAATAATCTCCGCTCTGACCCAAAAGGGGGAGGAAAAAGAGGAGAGGCATTCCCATCTAGTTCCAAAAGCCTCAAATGCCTCTGAGTCCCATAGTTAGATGCTTTGATCTTTCCTTGCATGAAGGACATGGTGAATTAAAACCCTGGCCCCATTGAAGTCAATGGAAGTTTAGCCACTGACTTTGATGGGTTCAGGATTTCACCTGAAGATTTTATCCTCAGCTTGGTTGTAGGATTTCCAGTTTATCTTAAACTGATCATCTAGGACTTTAAAAACCATCACCAATTATGTGAATTACACCTGAAAATGAACAGGAAGCCAGTACAGAGACATGAGCTCAAGTGTTACATGCTCATATTGATTAGGAGGCAGATAGCTGCTTTCTGCATTATCTGGGTTTCTGGGTGCAGTAGTAGCCCAAAGTAAAGCAGATTAAAGTAGCAGTAGATTAAAGCCTGAAGGTAACAAGGGCCTGGATAGCCATTACAAAGGCCACAACTGGAAGTGATTATCTCTGACAGGGTGTAAATGATACAAAGAAATTCAGAAGCAACAATGAATATGACAGTACTCTGAGGCTCCTCTAGCCATATTGGTGAAAGGTGGGTATATGCCCTCAATAGCTCAGGAAGGCAGCCTCCAATCCACTCCTCCAAATGCATTAAAGATAGAAGGGATAGGAGAAGCCTTCTAACTTGCTCTTTATTCTACCTACCCTCTTTTCAGGGACAGCATATTATCCAAGTTGGACCAGTGTTTTTCTCTCAATTACCATACATTTGATTTCCTTTGGAATTTTGTATCAATAGCAGAGTCACATAGTGAATGTACATGTATGTAGAGGGGCATTTCTGTATTAAAAACAAACCTCATGTTTTTTGAGTCCTCACACAGATTTTTAATAATGGTGGTGTTGGTCTTGAGCCCATCCACTCTCCCTTGCTAAAAGGACTCCTATAAAAATCAGCAGGGAAGCAGAGAACCCTTTATAACCCTTTTAAAGCTACACTTTAAATAAAATTCCAGACATACTAGTTAAAGGCTGCTCTATCAAAGTTTGATTTTTTTAAATCGACAGCATCCCTGTACAAGAGAAGAGCTCTGTATAAGCTCGAAAGAGTGCCTGTCTCACCAACAGAAGTTGGTCTAATAAAGATATTACCTCACCCACCTTGTCTCTCCAAATCCTGGGACCAACATGGCTACAATAACACTGCATACAGCACCCCTTTAATTCACAGCATATCATGTCCATGTCATGCAAACTGTTTTATAACACAAAGAAATATAGACATTAAAATATTGCTTAATGGGACTGGATAGCTTGGAGAGAAGGCCACCTGTTCAACTAGTGTACGGGTTGATAGGAATGATCAACTAGTTCATTAGTATTTAAAGTGGGTTGAAAACAAACTCCTAAGTTTTATTAGCACTAGAGAGGACTTGTCATCAGATGGCTGTAAAAATTAGTGGTTTTCTCAGATCTACTAAGTAACAATTACCATCACAATTGGCACCCTGTTTCACAGTCTCAGCAGAAAGGTCAAGGACTGAATATCTCTCCAGGTCACGGTTCTCTCTCTTCAGGTTCTTATGTCACATTCTTCATTGTGGTATCTGAGGGCTTGAAGCAAATTGAGAGGATATGGGGAATTCACACAGTTATTGCTTGTGCTGTGTCTGTTCTGTGGAGAAAAAGAAAGAAAGAAAACTAAAGTTAGCAAAAATGCATGAAATGTTCAGGAAGTACCTATTCAAACTACAAGTGTATGTATACCCAGCACACGTAATACCATTTGCTATAATTTTTCTGATTGCCTAGACAAATATAACCACACATCAATTTATCATGTGCAAAAAAGACATTCATATTACATACATAGGTGAGTCTCACATCAGATTTTTTTAACTGAACTAAAAACTGAATATACACTAGTACTGTGCTGCATTTACAAAGATTGCATGTTGAACAATCTATTCATGTCTGAACAATCTATTCATTCCTAGTAATACAGGTATGTGTCAGCAGAGGGCATATACTCATTTAGAAAGATTTAGCAGCAAACTAACCTTTAAAAATACCCTTAAATAAGCTCTCTGTTACGGCTGCATTTGATTTTTTTGTTTTGTTTTGAATATTTGGTGTTCAACTTTGCTTGAAAAGTCTGCATTTCATGGTTTATTATAGCAAGGGAATTTGATATTAGTCAAAGTAACTTACTAGAGTAGAGTTATTAGTGTGTCAGTTTAAGGGTGAGTTCTGTGACTCACGTCTATGCACACACACAATTTCCATTATAATTATTGGGGGTTTAACATGCATAGCCATGACAGAACAGACCCCTTACTAAGGTTAACTTTTTTTTTTTTAAAGATATCTCTAATCTGGAAATATATTCTGTGTGTCCCACTATGACTGCACTTTAAAATTTTAAATATATCATGTTGAAGGCATAGCACAAAGAATATACTGAACTCAATAGGGCAACTCACATGAGTAAAGTTATGCATGTGCTTACATGTCTTGCACGAAAGATGGGAAAAGTCAGAAAAAGGACTATTGAAACAGCACTTTCTTATTAATGGTGATTCCTTAACAAGCTAAAGGAACACAGCTAGATTTGCAGATTCCAGGTTTTGCTGCCAGAGCTGGATGTTAGAAGAAAAGAGAAATCACCAAGAGAGAATAAGTTTTGAGCTTATGATGTCATTTTTAATAGACATTTTTCTCACTACTGCCCAGGGGTGAAAGTAAGGGGGTACTGGCTGATACGGCGTACCGGTAAAAGGTAGCCGCCAGTACCGGCCCGTACCGCTGAGTTTAAAGTGCTGCCACATGGCTGCCCCTTTTGCTCCCCCAATCAGTGGCCCTGCCGGGTCCCTACCAGCAGGGCCGCCAATGGGAGGCGGAGGGGGGGGGGGGGAGTAAAAGGGGCAACGACGACCCGGCAGGGCCACCGATGGGGGCCGCAAAAGGGGCAGCGATGTTAAAGCGCAGCAATGTCGCTACCCCTTTTGCCTCCTGGCTACCGATGGGGGTGGTGGTGGAGGCAGAAGATGTAGCTGCCCCACAGCCACGATTTAAAAGGGCCCAGTGCTCCGGCCGCCGCTGGGTGGAACCCCGGACCCTTTAAATCACCACTGGGGCCCCAGGTGGCGCAGGACAGGGAGCGCAGATGGACTGGCTGGGGGACGCTGACCCCCCAGCCCCGCCCCTTCCGCCCGAGGCCCTGCCCCTTCCAGGGAGGGGGCCAGAGCAGCCCCGAACCGGTAAGAGCTGCATTTTACTTTCACCCCTGCTACCGCCCCACTTTAAGTAGAAACTTTCCAATGCCAAAGACTCCACAGATATAAATAGCAATATCGGATATGGCAGAATACCTGTTATGCAACAATTCAGCAGTCTATCGCTAAAATGAAACGAACTGTGCATGAGAGTAACACTTGAATGAAGTGGAGAAATACAAATGAGAAATTGCAAGTGCAGTGGATATAGAGGAGTGTTTTTAAGTGCAATAGTCATTTTAGGCAGCCTTGAGTCTTGGGGTGATCAGCAATCCCATCTCTGTGCTGTACTCAGCATTACCAGCATTTTTTTAATATACAGCACAAGTGAAATCAATTTTTCAAGTGTTCAATTCATTTCAGTAACATTTGTATCATGAAAAAAAATGTGAAACTGATGTCCAAATCGCTGCCATTCAAAAATCAACATACTATTTACTATGCTGTATTATTTGTGCAATATTTCTGTCTATTATTCCCACTGTTCAAAGTTCCACAGGAAGCAAAAGAGCAAACCTGCTGCTAATTGCAGTGGAGCTTTGTTATAATAGGCCTGATTTCAGATGCGCTAAGCACCTACAGCTCCCATTGGCTTCAACAAGAGCTGTGATGCACTGCACTTCTGAAAATCAGGCCCCCTATGATTTGGTCTTCCAAATTGCTAAAACCAAGACACAGATAATTTACAGGATTTCAATTTGTCCAGAATGAATTACCACACATTTATTTTTTTCTGTTTCACTTCATATATTAGGCCTTACTTATGCAAAGGGCTGAGAACCCTCAGCTTCCACTGTCAATGAGAGTTGAGACAGCTCTGGAGCTTGCGGGAGAAGCCCTAAATCAGATTACAGGATATGTCAACAATTGCTTTGAGAAGGTCTGTAGAGAACTCATTACATAGCTCTAGAAATCTATTTGTATTCTGTCCATAGCACAATGCTTGAATTAGAAAATAAATGTTGTGGTGCCTCTTCCCTCAGGGACATGATAAGTCAGAAGTCCCATTACCCACCTTTATTCGTTCTTTCAGAATCTCTTTCCTCCCCAGGGAAATGTAACAAAATGTGGAAACTAGAATAAATTGAAGGGGAGGTAAATTTGTGTATATTCTCTTGTTGTCATTTTTCTTTCACTTTCCCTTCTTCTTCCTCTCATGCTGTCTGGAGTGATTCACCCTGTGAATCACAGAACCTTAGGGCAGACTGGTAAAAAGAAGGGCAAATGCCTCAAAATGGTGTGTTCTATAATTATATTCCACCAACACAGTAACAAACGTAAACTCCTGAAGCACGATGACAGTCTTCTCATGGCGTCTCAGATAATCCCCTTGGGCATTCCAGTCTATCTTGCCATCAAGGAAAACTGGACTGAGTGATAGCTGGTTACCACACACCAAAGATCACAAAAGCTTCAGGTTACTTCCAGTTCCAAGGGACCAGTCAACTAACCCCAGGTCAATTTGTACCTCAGATCTCACACCAAAGAACATGTTTGTATCCAATCCTATAGTAAATTAACAAAGGATTTATTATCTAGGAAAAAGAAATGAGAGAGTTATTTATAGGTTAAAGCAGTCAAACATATATACACAAATGAGTTACAGCCTCTGGTTCCAAAAGGTGACAGAGTTGTAGTAATCTGTCAGCACTGAATGTCTTTCAGGGCTAACTCAGATTGACTCTTGGGATTTCTGCTTTTATTTCCTACCTTCAGCCCTGTGACAATCCAAAAAACAAAGAGATGATCATGTCAGCAATCTTTATTTCCTTCTTCCAGCATTCATGCTGATGGGATGAGCCTTCTTTTACGTAGCACCTTCCTGGGTGTGAGAGGGCCACTAACCCAGTCTTTGTATCATGATGTTCCACAATGGCCCATTTAGTTTTGATAATGCTTCTTGGTGGGCAGGGGAACCACTCCTCCTGCCTGGGTTCAGAGGTTCAGAGCAGGCGTTTTTACTGTTATAAAGCAAAACTTGCATACTACCTTATAGTTATGGGATACAGACTTTACAAGTAAGATGAAGAACAGAAGAACGGCCATACTGGGTCAGACCAAAGGTCAATCTTGCCCAGTAACCTGTCTTCCGACAGTGGCCAATGCCAGGTGCCCTAGAGGGAATGAACAGAACAGGTAATCATCAAGTAATCCATCCCCTGTCGCCCATTCCCAGCTTCTGACAAACAGAGGCTAGGGACACCATCCCTGCTCATCCTGGCTAATAGCCATTGATAGACCTATCCTCCATGAATTTATCTAGTTCTTTTTTGAACCCTGTTATAGTCTTGGCCTTCACAACATCTTATGGCAAGGAGTTCCACAGGTTGACTATGCGTTGTGTGAAAAAATACTTCCTTTTGTTTGTTTTAAACCTGCTGCCTATTAATTTCATTTGGTGGCTGCTAGTTCTTGTGTTATGAGGAGTAAATAACACTTCCTTATTTACTTTCTCCACACCAGTCATGATTTTATAGACCTCTATCATATGCCCCCTTAGTTGTCTCTTTTCCAAGGTGCAAAAGTCCCAGTCTTATTAATCTCTCCTACCTATGGCAGTTGTTCCATACCCCTAATCATTTTGTTGCCCCTTTTCTGAACCTTTTCCAATTCCAATATATCTTTTTTGAGATGGGGCGACCACATCTGCACACAGTATTCAAGATGTGGATGTAGCATGGATTTATATAGAGGCAATATATTTTTTGTCTTCTTATCTATCCCTTTCTTAATGACTCCAAACATTCTGTTCACTTTGACTGCCACTGCACATTGAGTGGATGTTTTCAGCGAACAATCCACAAGGACTCCAAGATTTCCTTCTTGAGTGGTAACAGCTAATTTAGACCCCACTATTTTATATGTATAGTTGGGATTATTATATGATTATTACAATTATATTATATAAGATTAATGCATACTGCAATTTACAAGTATTTTATAGAGTTTAAACACTAAACACATCTTTAGAAATCTAACACCTATCTTGAACAATACTAACACAGGTGAGCTGGACTGGTTTCCAGCTATGAATTTGTCAGTGCTCAGCTGACACTTACAACCTTGGCAAGAGCTGGCACGTGGTCTACCAGCATCACATGTCCATCTCCCGCTTCAATTCTGTTTCTTCTTTTCAATCGTCCTGTCTATTGCTTTCTCATCTCACCCTCTAACTGATTAACCTGAGAGAATTGCCATGGCAGGAAACACTTTAATAAGCAATCACTCGGATAGCATGGACTTAATGATCACAAGGGATTACTTTCTGAATTCAAGACTATTTATTTATGCTGCTTGACCACTTAAATGCTTTTAGCAAAATAATCACCCTGGGCTTGACTACACAAGTTGTATCATTTTGGTGTATTGGCATAGTTAAAATGGTACAACCTCCCCCACCCCAAAACACACACACACACCCACACGCAGCTTCACCAATATAAAGGTGCTTAGACCAGTGTAGCTGAAAATCACCAACTTTATACCATTCCCAAGAAATTCAAGGACATGTGAAATTAAATACAGTGATGGATCAGTACTTTTGCTGATATATTCTAATGAACACCGTGGCCAAATTCTATAGCCTACTTTACAGATTTTTGGTCTTTTCTCTTTATCAAATTAGTTGATGCTCAATGAAGACCTTTCCTAAGAACAACCCTGATCCTTCAAAGCTGAGCTGCGCACATGGACCGTTGAGCCTGCACAAAGCCCCAGTACATTTCAGTGTGACCCAGCTTTGTGGATCAGCTACGGCCTACCTCGCACTGGCACAGGAACGAGCCTGTGAACCATCAAACATGGAAAAGTATTAATACAAATAGGGCTGGTTAAATTGTTCATTGTGAGTAGAGGACCAGATTTTCAGTTGGTGTAAAGCAGCGTAGCTCCACAGCCTTCAACAGAGCTACGCTGATTTACACCAAGTGAGCTTTTGGTCAAAAATATCAGCCATGCTTAGTCACTTTTACTGCTTGCAAACTGTGATTTATATGATTTTTTAAAATTTGTAAGTATTCACCAAATATGTATGTGAATAAATTTTAGCCTGTGGGCTGTATACATCTGATCACTTCAGCATTTCACGGTGATTCATAGTGTGTAATTGTTCACTTAAATCATGTAGCATTGTTTGTGCTTCATGGATGGGCGACAATTTTTAAAAAGGAGAACAAATAATTTTCATTTGGAAATTTCTATATTCTTATAGTGCCTGAAATCCTGAGTCAGAATAGGGGCTCCATTGTGTTAGGAGTTGTACATGCACAAAAGAGACACAACCCTGCCCGGAGGGCTGGTGATTAATGAATAAGAAATAATGAAAAATGAGTCATAATACTTTGTTCACGCATGAATAGCCTTGTGCGTATTTGATGAACAGCCATTCTCCAAATATACATGCAAATAAACCTGTTTGTGCACATTTTTTGAAAAAGCAAATAATGGTCACAATCAGTCAATCTAAAACAGGATTTGTAATTCAAATAGATATTTGTGAACATTGTTTCACATAAAAAGAGCTCCATCACATTCCCAAGTGAAAAACTAGTCTGGAAAGAATGGGTACTTTGCCTGAAATGCTTTTTTGCAGATTTAATCATTTGTATGACCTCTTCTGGATGGGAGCAGATTTGCACATTCATGGTTGCCTACTCTCATGATTTTATTGCAAACCTTGTGGTATTTGGTGCTTTATTTAAAACCCCGACTACTGATAACAAAATATCATCAAAATCTCAGTTTTCATAACACTAAGGGCTGAGATTTGGAGTTAGCATTGGGAAAAGGAGCTAGCATGATAGTCCACTCAATTAAGCCATAATCTTTGTGCATCTTTTTTTAAAAAACATATTCTCTTGTACTATCTGCATTTTCACCTTGGATTGTTTTACTAAGATCACACAGACTAGTTCTTGCACCCTTAACTGGATTACACAATTGATTATCATAATCTTTCAGGTGGTAGTGGTCCCTATTCAAACTTGTGCTTGGCAGTAAATATTTCACAGTGCAAACAGAGCTGATTAGAGTTCATGATGTAGCACATAGCTTCATTTGTACACTAGAGACCCCATACTGTATTATAAAGCAATAGCCTAACTGTTAGTAGGGGAATGGTGGAATAATCTGTGTTTAGTACCAGCTCACACTGTTGGTTTTACTAAGGAACAAGTATACCTGGGTGCCAGGAAGTAGATCTTTTATTACCCTCTTTTTGAAGAGTGCTTATAGCACCTTTAATTCATATCTGGACACTCATCCTACATGGCTGGGAATGCCATTGCTCAGACAAACAATAGCATCTTTGTTGCTCTGTTCACATGAAAAAAATAGACTATTCGAGGAAACTATTTAAGACTTTTGGCTGTCACAGTTTTGTCCCTCTTCTGAACAGGTCACAATGCAGTTTAAATAGTTCTTGAAAGCTTACCAGTCATTAACCTGCTAAACCAGAAGAGGGGTAAAGCCATCCTAATGGAAACTTTAAAAATCAGGAGTTTTTAATAAATGATCTTCTATCATGACCTTGTGTAGTTTAGACAAGACGTAACAGCATAGAATATGTGCTTCTCATTCAGTACTGTATTACACTCCCAACATTTATTATTGTCCCAAGTCCAGATCCACTGAATTCCACTGAAATCAATGGAAGTTAGGAGCCTAAATACCTCTGTGGATCTGGGCCTTTGTGATTACATAACCTTCTGCCTCAGGTTGTATGTCTTGCAGCATCTTTCAACTTAAATAATATTTAGATTGTAAACGTGTTAGGGCAGGGCCCTTGTCTTATCTATGGTCTCAGTGATTTTTACACCCATTTCTTGCTGCTTGGAAAAAGTCAAACCAGGTGGCCTAGCCTAGGATATGCAGGGGGGGAAAGTTTTAAGTAGGGCTGTTGAATAATCACAATTAACTCATGCAATTAACTCAAAAAAATTAATCGCACTGTTATACAATAGAATACCAATTGAAATTTATTAAATATTTTTGGATTTTTGTCTACATTTTAAAGTATATGGATTTCTGTTACAACACAGAATAAAGTATACAGTGCTCACTTTACATTATTTTTATTACAAATATTTGCACTGTAAAAATTATAAACAAGACTATTTTTCAAGTCACCTCATAAGTACTGTAGTGCAATCTCTTTATCGTGAAAGTAACTATAAAATATAGATTTTTGTTAAATAATTGCACTAAAAAACCCAAAACAATGTAAAACTTTAGAGCTTACAAGTCCACTTAGTCCTACTTCTCGTTCAGCCAGTCGCTAAGATAAACATGTTTGTTTACATTTACGGGAGATACTGCTGCCTGCTCCTTATTTACAATGTCACCTGAAAGTGAGAACAGGCGTTTGCATTGCACTGTTGTAGCCGGTGTTGCAAGGTATTTACCTCCCAGATACGCTAAACATTCATATGCCTTCACGCTTCGGCCACCATTCCAAAGGACATGCTTCCATGCTGATGATGCTAGTTAAAAAAATAGTGCATTAATTACATTTGTGAATGAACTCCTTGGGGGAGAATTGTATGTCTCCTGTTCTGTTTTACCTGCATTCTGCCATATATTTCATGTTATAGCAGTCTCGGATGATGACCCAGTACATGTTTGTTTTAAGAACACTGTCACAGCAGATTTGACAAAATGCAAAGAAAGTACCAATGTGAGATTTCTAAAAATAGCTACAGCACTCGACCCAAGATTTAGGAATCTGAAGTGCCGTCCAAAATCTGAGAGGGATGAGGTTTGGAGCATGCTTTCAGAAGACTTAAAAGAGCAACACTCAGATGTGGAAATTACAGAACCCAAACCACCAAAAGAGAAAATCAACTTTCTGCAGGTAGCATCTGACTCAGATGATGAAAATTAATATGTGTTGGTCTGTTCCGCTTTGAGTAGAACCTGTCATCAGCATGGACAAGTGTCCTCTGGAATGATGGTTGAAGCATGAAGGGACATATGAATCTTTAGCACATCTGGCAAATAAATGTCTTGCGATGCCAGCTACAACAGTGCCACGTGAACGCCTGTTCTCAATTTCAGGTGGCATTGTAAACAAGAAGCAGGCAGCATTGTCTCCTCTCCTGCAAATTGTAACCAAACTTGTTTGTCTGAGCGACTGGCTGAAGTAGGACTGAGTGGACTTGTAGGCTCTAAAGTTATATACATGGTTTTATTTTTGAATGCAGGTTTTTTGCACATAATTCTACATTTGTAAGTTCAACTTTCATAATAAAGAGATTGCACTACAGTACTTGTATTAGGTGAACTGAAAAATTTTATCTTTATATTTTTTATTTGCACTGTAAAAAAACAAAACTAAGCACTGTACACTTTGTATTCTGTGTTGTAATTGAAATAAATATATTGAAAAGGTAGAAAACATCAAAAATATTTAAATAAATGGTATTCTATTGATTAATCGTGTGATTAATTTCATTAATCTCATGATTAATTTTTTTAATAACTTGACAGCCCTAGTTTTAATATATGTTGCTTGTAACTCCTAAATAGCTTAATGTGTGCATGTTGAGGTGGGGGTCTGGTAACAGCGATGTGAAGCAAAACTTGATTTTGGTTTCTGCAGATCTCTGAAGTGATCAAGAATTTTTTGTTTCAACTAATTATTTTGTAAAGTTGTCACCCTGAATGTCGGTAACATTTTACCAAATTCAGAGCCTGTCAAATGGTGATAATCATGGTACTGATGGACCAGGAAGTGGTAATGGCAATTTAGTCAACAATGTACATGTAAAAGTAATATTTGGAAGGTATTTATTTTGTAATGGTCTTTCTGCCTATTTAGCAGCTTGAAACAAAGAAAGGGAACAGTGTGAGACCAGCCAGCTCTCCACAGACTATGATCAAGTTTTTACTACAGTTGGGAATTACTCCTTTACAGCATAAGTCACACATTTATGCCAATAGACTTTGTGAGCTGATAATTATGTTAAAAACCCATTTAACATATGAAACTCACTGTCCCAAGATGATATTGAAGTAAAGAACATTGCAAAAAGGATTAGTGTATATATATATATAGACATAGACATAGAGAGAGAGAGAGAGAGAAAAAAAATTGACAAGACCACACGTAAAAATATTTTCAACTCAGCAGTGCTGCCAGCCATGCTGTATGGCCGTGAAACGTGGGCACTGACGAAGAGAGAAGAGCAACGGCTGTTGGTAGCTGAAAGGACAATGGAACGAGCTATGTTGGGAATCTCCCTTCTGGATCGTATACCAAATGAAATCATCAGAGAACGCAGCGGTGTGAAAGATATTGTCGTGGAAAGCAGACATAACAAGATGCGATGGGCGGGCCACACAGCACGGCTCACGGATAACAGGTGGACCGCAATCATTGCTGAGTGGTACCCACGAGAACAGAAAAGACCCCCCGGTCGGCCTCCAAGAAGATGACATCGTTAAACGTTTCGGACGAACGTGGAGAAGAAAGGCAAGAGTGCGAGAAGAATGACAGACGTGTTGTGATCAGCACAGTCTTAACGACAGCTGAAGTCCGATTGAGATATCGATATGAGAGAGAGAGAGAGAGAGAGAATGAATACACACACACACACACACACGGAAAATAGCACCTGGATATTAAAAAAAATGGAGGATATAAACATAAACCAACCATTAATTGACAGGGGAGAAGAAATTTCCTGCTATGTGTAAGGTTATTTCATAACTGCCCACTATGTGATTTCATACATCTTCCTCAGAAGCATCTAGTACTTAGCATTTTCAGGCAGAGTATTTACTAGGTGGATAACTTATCTGATCTAGTACGCCCATTTCTATGTTCCAGTGGTTTAAATCTTCACACACTTAACCACTTTCCACTCCAAGCATAAAGGAACACTTCTCTGACCTTGACTTTACCAACATAAATATACTTGTTACTAGGTGTGTATTAAAAAGTCTCTACCAAAACAAGAGATGCCAACGCACACATTTCTCCCCCAGGGAACTATAGAACAAACACTACATGACAGATGTGTAGTCATGTTGCTTAATAATCTACTGGAAAGTGCTCGGCTTCTACAATAAGGAGCACCATACAGGAACCAATATGGGCTAGAACACCTGACACACAAGATAGGAGTCTGCTGGAGGGTCCCTCTTTGTATCTATGTTTCTACTCTTTCTTTTTAAGAGAGGCATAGGAGGGATCGAAGGAGCACTTCTAGCTTTCAAAGATTTAGCAGCTCAGCTTACCGGAAAGAGAAGCAAGACCTCCAACTCCACAGTTATAGTTCCATGTAAAGTACATTGCAATAGTTTAATCTCAATCAAGGTGACAAATTACGAGAATAATGAGTCCTGGAGTCCATATCAAACGTCACAATCTTGCCAAGTTCAGACAGAATAAAGCACTCTTGGCCACTCCAGACCCCATAAGACACAGCAACAACTGACATCTTAAATTCAGGTGTTTTACTGAAGTACTTCATCTTAATAAAAAATAGTTTATCCAAAAGTAGGGATGGCAACTTAAATGCTTTTCTTGACTAGAAGTCTACCTGCTTGTCTTATGATGGTGGCACCTCAGAAAAAACTAAATTGGCTATTAAAATGTAAATGCTTATTGCTTACACTTAAGAAGCTAAAGACTGCCATTTTGCACAGCTTTCAAGAATAAACAAGATAGAAAATTCTGAACAAACAAATGTGCTCTTTATGCATGTGCATCTGAAGACATTCCATGGCTATTCACAGAAAACTATAATTGACCATCAGGATGAAGGGAAATTTATTCTTCACAAAACAGCAGTTTCCATGGGGTGAAGTCATAACTACTACTGACTAAAGAAATAACAGACATGTCTCAAAAAAAGTTTGGGAAATGTACTTTTTAATATACTTGTGCGAACTCTGAGCAAATGAACTACCATTTATTTTCCTCTAAAGTAGTTCTACACTTCTCTATCCATGTATCTAGTCATCCAAAAATCCTGACAAATGTAATTTACTTCATACTGTAATAGTAGTTCAAGATGTCATAGTCAGTACAGATCCCACCGTAGGTACATATGCGCCTCGTGTGCAAGATCAATTTTTTTTTTTAAATGGCAATATGCTTTGGGCATGTAACCTGCTGCCTTCGCTCTCTAGAGGAGTGACCTCAACCCTCCCTCGCAATTTAATGCCATGGTAGCCCAGGACTCTGAAAAGTGGGGATGGAACAGAAGTCATAGGATCTACACTACCAACTTCTCAAAGAACCACAGTTACTGTAATGTAAGTAACTGTTCTTCAAATATGTCACTGTTGCTTTCACTGTAGGTGACTGGCAAGTAGTATCCTCTCAAAATGGTGTGCATGAGTTTCAGCTGCATCATTCAAACAGCCATAATAGTAATGCTCTCCTGATTTTGGTATCTCACTCAACTGCAAAGTTGAAGGCATAGTATATGAGAAAGGTCAGTGGCTTACTCCACCCCACAGCCTTGCAGATCTCAGATACTGGCACATTTCTGAAAGCAGGCAGATGTCACCTGAACTCTGATGGAGTGAGCCTTGATGTTCGGTAGGAGATGTACACGCTCCAACTGGTAACAGTCACAAAGATGAATTGTGCAATCCATTTTGATATTCTTTGAGATGAGATGGCCTGATGTTTAGAATTCTAGATTTAGAGCTATAGGCAGAAATAGATGGGCCAACAGTCTGAATTGTTGTGTCCTGTCTATGTAATAAAACAGAATCCTAGACATATCTCCTGTGTGCAATTACCTTTTTCTCCTGGTGTTGAGTGTAGGGTGACCAGACAGTGTGAAAAAATCGGGATGGGGGTAATAGGAGCCTATATAAGAAAAGGCCCAAAAAATCAGGACTGTCCTTATAAAATCAGAACATCTGGTCACCCTAGTTGAGTGTGGTTTCAGAAAGAAGACAAGCTGGTTGACTGGTGAAAATGAAGTTCTGAGACCACCATGGTGATGAACTATAGATGAGGTTTCAGCACTACTTTGCCCCTATCAAATGTTGTATAGGGAAGGTCACCCATAAGCAACTGAAGGTCACTCATTCTTCCAGACAAAGTGATAACCCCTACAAAAGTCTTCACAGTGAAGTGGTGTAAGCAGAATTCTGAGACACCCCAAAGGACCCTTCATAAGTCTCAAGAAAACTATATTGGAGACCCCAGGCAGAAGTGGGCTCTCTACTTGTGTGCAAGTGTGCAGTAGCCTTTTAAGAAACTTTGATACTGTAGAATGAAAAAAAAAAAAAACCCTGAACATAATTGCACAGGTGGGTGCTAAGCTGAGATCACTGAGAGAGAGATTCTAATAAAGCTGAATTCTCCCCTTCCCCCAAAACCAAATCCTGTTTGAGATGCAGTAAATAGTCAAAGATCTTTGGCATTTCATATTCAGGCCTTTTGGGGCTGCCCATACAAGAACCTCCTCTACTTGGAAGAATGTTTTTCTGGGAAATTTTCTCCTTTGTATCAGGATCTCCTGGACATGTAGAGAGCAGTGCCTATATATCTAAGCACCATAAACAATAGCCACGATGTCAGGTGCAATGATTTTGGGCTTGGATCGAGCATCTGGCTGTGATGCTGAGTGATCAAACCCAGGAAATCTGAGAGCTGGATCAGAGACTGAATGGACCATCTGTAGTAGACGTCAACCAAAACTGCCTTGGCCAGTATGAAACCACCAGAATGATCACAGCTGTGTCTCTTCTGATCTTGGACATCCATATGGGAATCAGTGGAATGGTGGAAAGGTATACAGCAAGCCTGTGTTTCATTGCAGGATAAAGGCATCCATAACACACCTGGACTCTGGCCAACTCAAGCAGGTTTTCATAGAAGAATAAAAATCACATTACATAGTTTTGGAGGACAGATTGGCCTGTAATGGCATTCCTATCGGACAACTCCAAGCTTCAGGACATTAGTATACAATCTCATGTAGTGTCACATATCTGCATGCTGACATGTGCCATAACACTCTGAGATGTGTCCATATTGTCAGTCATTTCTGATGCTAACTGGAGTAGGAATCCTAGTAGTGACTGAAGTCTGTGCTAGGGCAGCTACACGTTTTCTGATCTGGATTTGATCAGGGCTACTATAAACTCTCATCTGTGATAGGTAAGCAATGATTCTCTGCCCCCTCCCCCCCACTAGAAGGCCTAGTCAAATAAATATGGATAGCAGTAAGACTAGAATACTCTCTAACTCCCATTGTCACTGGCCTCTGCTCAGACAGTGGTCCATGAAGGAGTAGATGTGAATGCCTTGTCTTCTCACGTGCTACCATACCAAGGCATTTTGTGAAGTCCTTTGGTGCTGTGGAGAGCCTGCCCTGGTCATGATTTGATCCCACCATGAATCTAGGTGGACAGCTGTCATGGAGTGTCGGGGAGTCAGGCTTTGCACCCCTCTTCCCCGGATTCACTGGGAGTCTCAGCCAGCCAGTAGAACAGAAAGTTTATTAGGGATGTCAGGAACACAGTCCAAACAGAGCTTGTCAGTACAAACAGGACCCCTCAGTTGGGCCCTTCTGGGGGCCAGGGAGCTTAGACCCCAGCTGCATTTCACCACCCAGCTCCAAACTGAAACCACCCAGACAAAACCTCCAGCAGGCTCTTCCCCTCCCCCGGGGCTCCTCCTCTAGCCTGTGTCCATTCTCCCAGCCAAAGGTGTTACCTCCCAACCCCCCTCCTGGCTCATGTTACAGCCCCAGGTACAGTCTCGCATTCCCAATGCAGCAGGTCCCAGTGAACCTCCCCCACAAGCCTCCCAGGTCAAATCCATCTCGCTCCCTACTCCGTTGTCTTCTCACGTGCTACCATACCAAGGCATTTTGTGAAGTCCTTTGGTGCTGTGGAGAGCCTGCCCTGGTCATGTACTGGTCATGATTTGATCCCACCGTGAATCTAGGTGGACAGCTATGTGGAAGTACACATTTTGCAAGTTGAAAGCCACAAACCAGTCTTGAGCCTGAAGAGATGGAGTCAAGTGTTTTGTCCAAGGCAATAATCGGACCAAGCCCAATGGAATGGGGCAAGTAAGTTCCCGCAAGTAGTTGCTGACCACTGATCAGCTCTGATGTAGCTCCTGACATCCCCATCAAATCTGCTGTCTGGTTGATGGGGTGGTGTATGTATGATATAGAAGGCAGGTGACAGGCATCTCCTGTGGGTACTGTGACTGTTTCCACTGGGGTAAATCTGGTCATCTACGCTGGGTCCAGGTGGGCCCACAGCCTCTGCTGGGACAAATACTCGCAGGGATTCTTGTAGGTGATTGATGTATATACCCCAGAAATCTGAGGCAGGCCCTTGAGTCTTTTAAGGAGTGGAAGACTTAGCCAATCATTGTGTGGGAAAGCTCCATTCTCTCATATGAGAGGACCTCTCAGTATCCCAGAGGCTGACAGCCAGTGAGCTCATCTTGTCATGGCTTTGGCTGTGTCAGAGCATCCATGGCTATATGCAAGCCTGTTCTGGTAATCATTTGGCCTTCTTTAATAGTCTTGTGGCAGTTTGGCTAGAAAGGAAGTTCCCACGTCAGGAAATTATACTGGACAAGTAATGCCTGATAGTTTGCCAGCCAGAGTTGAAGCAAGGCTGACAAGCAAGCTTTGCGCACTTCCCAGGGGTACCCAGGGTTGTGAGCACTACCTTCCCTTAGCGTGCAGAAACCTTGTCCGTCATGCTGGGGATCAGTTCCCCAACTCCACCAGCCTCTGGCCACAGAAGCATGATTTTCACACCTCGCTCTCTCTTTACAGGTTAACGATGAGTACACTCCAATCCCCGAGTCCTCAGCCTCCCTCTGGACTGCACAGCCCCTATTCCACTGGACACTCACATAATTTGCATATCCGCTATCCCCAAAGGAACAGTACACATTAGCTTAGCAGTTACGCTTCACAATCACCGCTCCCCTCAACTCACAGCATTTGGATTGTTTATAGAGAAAACAAGTAAACATTTAACAAAGAACAAAGCTTCAAGGAGCAGCAGATAGAAATAATGGAAACAAATGGTCACAAAATCATAATACCTTCTAGAGTCTAAACTTAACAAGACATTGTCATGTCTCAGAGCAAAAGCTCACCCAAAACCTTCCAGCTTATTACAGCTAGGCTTAGCAGTACTCCTCCATTCATGAGACAAGTCACAGTCCTCTCACTTTCTCAGTGGAAAGATGCAGTGTCCTACAGTAAGAATCCAAAAATCCATTATCTTCATTTGCAAACAGGATAACCCCCACTGCTTGCATTTCCCTGCCTAGAATCTCCCCTGGAAAAACTTTGCAATCACTTGATTAGCATTTTCCTCAGACTGTAAATGGGGACCCATTGTGAACCATACAACAATTTACATAAGCAACTCTTGGCTGAAAGAAGCTTGTCATCTTTTGGTGACAAGCCCCAAGTCACAAAACCTTTAGAAGCTAGTTTTCTGTACATATACATAACGCCTTACATATTAGCCATACTTACATTTTGCAATGATTAAGAGGATCAATGTGACACAGGCTTGCAGAAGAGACCTCACATTTTGGCAAACTAGTACATAGATACCAGACCCAGGGGATCTCTGTAACCCCCAAGAAATCACTGGGTCACAGCACCCAACAAGGTCTGAGGGCCCTTTTCATCATTTTGACTTTTCCTGCACTGCTGCTAAAGATCCCTGATTTAGGTGGGAGTAAAAGTCGTCATACTTTTTCAGGGGCACTTGACAGGGCTTCTCCACTAGTCTGGATGTGGACTGAACAGTGGCTTGGGTTAGCTAGAGACCCTCGGCCAGTTCTAATATGCCCTAATTAACAGGGAGCGAGATCCTGGCTGGGGCTAATGTGCTCAGGCTGTCAAGAGTTTATAGGATCTCTCCTGGATACACATCATTCCTATGACCAAAAACTTCGTTATGTAAGTTGGGAGATCCTGAAAGGCATAATAATTGTCTCCTGCCAGGGCACAGGCAAGTTAAATTGCATCACTGGATAATGATGATTCTATTGGCAGAGACTGGGGTGCCACCGTTCTTCTAATTGCAGTTCCAGGGTGCAGATGTCAAGCTCTGTCTCAGTTATCTAAGTAGTAATTCCACCACGGAGCTGGATCTCTTCCTCTTTCTAGATCCATAAGATGATCTGCTATGGACGGTAGGGATGATGTTCCCCAGTAGGGCCAGTACAGCCAACATGCCATTATGAATAGGTACTGGCTGGTCAGCGTTGCAGCTGGTCAGCCCATTGCTATTCATGCATCTATTGAGATGGTGCCTTGAGAGGATCTTTGATGCTGGTTCTAAGGTCACTCTCGTAGGAGAGAGAGCGGTGTCCCTGTTTGACACTAGGGAGAAGGTGAAATCTAAAGATTAATAAGAAGTTGCACTCTTTGAATGGCAAAGCTGTGGGGTAGTGCTCAGGGCCTGGATCACACTGATCCAGTGCTGAAAATATCCCTGGATATTTAGGTTGTTCTGTGAGGATATATCTTGGGCCTGTAATTGGTGCAATGGTCAGCACTGGAGTCTTTGCTGGTTCCCGTATTGGTACTGGTTTTTTAAGCATCACTTACCTTGGCAGAGAGCTTAAAAAACTCTTTTCCTCCTTTTAAGAGGTAGTCTTCTGGTATTTGGAGCTCTGCCCAGACTGGTTGGACCCTTTTGGTCCTCATCCTTGTATTGGGGTGCCAAAGTTCGTTCTGATGATGATGTTGCCAATGTTGTGGGCGCCAATACTAAGTCAGTCAGCCCAGTTGCCTGTAAAGTTATTGGTAGCAATCTTGATGGCATTTTCTTTCCTGCTTTCCTGTTGCTGCTCGGGTGTGGTTTCTGCTCAAGGGAACACTTGCTGAAGATGACCCTTTTCATTGTTTAGAGGCAGTAGTCCTTCTCAATTGAGTACGTGTAGTTTCAGCCACAGCCCTTGACTTACAAGTCCTCAATAAGGATTTGCATACTGGCACACTTATTGGGAATGTGACTTCCTCTAAACAGAATAGGCATCTACTACTGTGCCTCTCAACCCAAGGTACATGTCCGACACAGATTGATGTTTGCCATAGTGGTAGATGCAGGGTGCCAAAGCCCTGCTACAGTGGGTGTACTCAGGGTCTTTTATATTTTTGGAACATCCAACTTAAAAACCTAAAAATGATGGTGATATTTTCACCAAAAAGTTCAAAAAAGGAATATGTCTGAAGCTCCAGAGAAGCAGGACAAGCACTCACTGGGTTCTGTCTCATTGCCATGGGCAGTAAGAGAACTGAGGGAGGGTCATGGCTGCTTCATCACCTTTCATGCCCTCGTATGCGAGCATGAGAGGACATAGGGTACATGCATGGCCTTGACAGACAGTATTAAACAAAACCCAATCTTTATAATATGGAGATATGCCTCTCTCATAGAGCTGGAAGGACCTTGAAAGGTCATCGAGTCCAGTTCACTGCCTTCACTAGCAGGACCAAGTACTGTCCCCTGACAGATTTTTGCCCTAGATCCCTAAATGGCCCCCCTCAAGGATTGAACTCACAACCCTACGTTAGGCAGGCCAATGCTCAAACCACTGAGCTATCCCTCCCCCTCTTGTGTGCAACAGGCATGTGCCTCTACAGCAGGATCCACCCTGACACTCAAAGATGTTGTTTGAGCCAATGAAGGTTTTTGAGTATACAGAATAGACCTACCAACCTTTCCAAAGGTCAGAAACAAACACAACATACTCAAACTATATTTTTTTGCCTATACACGTTCATCTTTTTTAAAGGATTGTGAGTTTCACACAGTGTTCCTTTCTGCTTTGGCAGTTTGTCCAACAACAAACAACTGTTAATGAATGCTGACATCAACTCTTGCGATCATGGGACAATTGTATTTTTAATATAAAATAGCCCATTGTCAGTTTCACAAAAAATAAAGCCCAGGTATAAGCATAAAGAACATAATACCATGACCACCACCACCACCACATAAGACAGCATATCAAACTTTTCCAGCTGCTGTAATTAGCAGTTGTATGTCAGTAATGAGAGGAGTTTTCACAACTGAATGAATATGCTACATAGCTTTTACTACATATAAAGTATATTAATTGCTTCAGTAATTATCTTTCATGAAAGAATCCACATTAAAAAAATAGAGATCAGAATAAAGCTGAAGATAACTATGTAGAATTGCACTCAAGAGTCCAATTCTCCACTGCCTAGAAGTGTAATGAGACACAGCTTTGCAAACTGGGTACTAAACATTATGGGCAAAATGCCTTAAACTCATAGCTCATGGAGAAGTGGGGCTAAGGTGGCTTTAATCTATCTTTGTGTCCTTACAGTTCTGAGCTGCTATGTCCCCCAGCATAAAACTCGGGCAGTCTTCCTCATTCTGGCTGAGTTACGACAGCTTGTCATCAACTGCCTACGGGCAGCAACACTGCCCAGGATCTTTGCTGGCAAACATACCATATCCCTGGTTTTGTGAAGGGGGCCTCTGAAAAACAGCCGCAGATGATCTTCCTCAGAAATCTCAGTCTCCTTTTATAGTTAATAGCCAGATAGTTGTTTAGTATATTGAAGTTTTTCAGAACAAAAAAAAAAGAACAGCATATTGTGTAATATTATTTACTATTAGTTAACACATCTGAACCAAATCATTCACAATATTTGATAATACATTTAATTACACAGTAGTCTTGGACAATCACAAAAACAAGCAGAACAAACTACATAAGGCCTTAAAATTAGAAGCACAGTGTGTATTGTTGGAATATTACTATGTTTACAAATTAGGCTACATATAATTTTAAGTTTGTCAATATCTTTCATAGTTTTATTCAAGCAAAACTCATTCAAGGGAAAGGCAACTTACAAAATTTATTTCACTATGAGTTAATACAAAAAAGTGTCAACATTCTCTTTCTTCACTGTTCAGGAGCAGATTAGTAAAATTCTCATACAGTAATAAAAACAATAGGTTGCACACTAATCAACACCCAAAAGTAAACCTGAACTGACAACTGCAAGCTTGCATTTGTTCATTACAAAGTTAGACAAACTTCCAGGATTCTTTCTATCCATATACCGCATCTCTATAGAATTGACGTTTAAAACTAGCTCTAAATACCTTACTGGTTTTAAATAAACCACTAAAATATTTAGTTACACCTCAGTAGTGAGCATGTGAATGAAATTTGTTATAACAGTGGTATTTTATGACTTCATTTTACAGAATAACCTCTTTAGCTAAGGAATAGATGAATAGGCAGATTTAAATCTCATCTTCCAGGTAAAAAAACAACAAATTAAGCACAAGACATAAGATATAATGCACTGTAGCAAAAAAAAAAGCTTGTTTTGACCTGCTCCCTATAAAACAGGGCCTGGGCCAATTCCAGTGAGTGTCTATGTTTTCATTACATATTTGCTTAAATCTCATGGCTATCGGTATTTTTACAAGTACAGCTGTTTAAAAGTCTGATTTTTAAATGTACACCTGTGCAACAGAATAAGTCACAGTACACTTTGAGATGTTTAAAAAATATTTATAAATTTGTTTGATATGCTAAAGCATTTGGCAACACTTTTACAGCATCTGATTTTACATAATTAAAATTTCATACAGTACTCCTTGTGATATTTTGTACATCTAAAAAGAAAACACACATAGTATACGAACTACACAAGCTGAACTGCATGATCGTGTTATTCCAGTTTATAATACTGGTATTAAAACCTTCATTAATTATGTTCACAAATCATTACCTGTACATTTATGAAGGCAACTGACATGATTTGAAAACAAAACCTTCAGGTTTTATGTTAGTATTTATCAAAGTGTGCAGTTCTGCAGTGAAATGAAAAAGCATGTAAATATATAAAGTACTTTACAAATTCACCAGTTCCTGTGATACAAACTGTTTTAATCGTTCAAGGTACTGTCCATAAAGCTCCACATCATTATGGCCTGCGCCTTCTACCCACAGTGGCTCTACAGGTCTCTGGCAACGCTCAAATAATGCTAGGCCATGTGAAAAGTCAATTACTTCATCTTCAGTCCCATGGATTATTAACACTGGCGATGTTATTTTAGAAATTTTGTCAATGCTGCAAGGAAAAAAAAAAAAAAAAAAAAAAAAAAAAAAAAAAAAAAAAAAGAGTCAAACAAACATGAACAGAGAACAGTCAAGTTTACACACTTAACCGTCAAGAATAAGAGACTCTTAGGCTACGTCTATGCTTAAACAGGTACAGCAGCATGGCTGCAGCTGTAGCGCTTCAGTGTAGCCACTTGCTATAGTTAATCCACCTCCCAGTAGGGTGACCAGATGTCCCGTTTTTTGGGGACTCTTTTATATAGGAGCCTATTACCCCCCACTCCCTCTCCCGTTTTTTTGCAGTTGCTATCTGGTCACCCTACCTCCCAGATAGGTAGTAGCTAGGTTGATAGAAGAATTACTCCATTGACCTAGTGCTGTCTATCTACTCAAGGGTTAGGTCAGATTAACTATGTTGCTCAGGGGGTGTGGATTTTTCACAACTCTGAACGACATAGCTGGGCCAATTTAACTTGTTAGTGTAGACCTGTCCTTAGGCTATGGCTGCACTACGAAATAGAGGTGCGATTCCTTCGCTTATGTAGACATGGTCATTCTAATACTCCTCAATCTAGCACAAGTATAAATAGCAGTGTAGCTGCAGTAGCATGGGTAGCAGCAGTGAGGGCACACCTTTTCCCAGTCCTTGCTGGTCTGAGCAACAGACTAAAAAAAAGACACTTTATTCAGAGCCAATACACCGGCCAGGACCACCCACTAGTATCATTACATTATATTTGGGACAGTTATATTTTTCTCCTTACCGTTTAATACAAAGACACCTATAAAACTGATTAGCAAAAACATTCACAAATGTGTGAATCAAGCATTATAAAAACATTTTTAATTGTACAAAATTACTGTTAATCTTTTTTCATGTATTCAAACGTTTCTGGATTCACCATGTCTTGATTCACTCTTTGTACTTAAGAACGGCCATACTGGGTCAGACCAAAGGTCCATCTAGCCCAGTATCCTGTCTTCCGACAGTGGCCAATGCCAGGTGCCCCAAAGAAAATGAACAGAACAGGTAATCAAGTGATCCATTTCCTGTCGCTCATTCCCAGCTTCTGGCAAACAAATTATGTAATTAGAGGATAGTAGAGTTTTTTATATTACCTTAAAGGACAACTGCAAAAAATTGGCAAGACTACTTTTCCCTATTCTGAGAAGGTTAGTAGTGACTTACTTTGGGAATGCATCAAAGCAGTAGGTCTTCTTCGTATCAGGAAAGGCTACTCGCATTCCCGAGGTCAAAGGAGAATGAAGAATTACAGCAGCACTCTCATACCGAGCAGCGAGATCCACAGATGGTACTGTTCCTATACTTTGCCCATATATAATCACATTTTCAGGGCGGATTCCGTACCTATAACATTAAGAGTGTTAAAACCTGGTATATACTAAAATAAACTTAATTGGTTTTCTTATATGAATTAGGCAGAAAAATGATCATATTTGTGGATCAAAATTTACCAACTAGGATGAACAAAAAAGTGACTAGTAAGAGAACCAGATATCAGTTGTAATATTACTTTCCTCTACGTCAATCTTCCACTTTTGTCTGACTTAGAATTTTGACAGTAAAGCTTTTCTACTACCAGTTTTGTATTTGGCAAACATTTTTGTCTGATGTCTGGAAAGATACTGAAATATGGGGGTTTTGTTTTTTATTTAAAGGATACATGTATGCAATAGCACCATAGATAACGTCAGGAGAACTCTGGAATCAAGTCCACTAGTCAGCCTGCTACAGAAAACAGAAGCGTTTGTTGTATTCCAAGATGACAAGGTATTTTGAATCAAGGCAGCTTTTGACATGACAAATTTGGGACAAACTATCTTGTTTTTTTACAAAGAACTTAATATGTTTAACAATAAAGCCCAGTGACAAGAAAAAAGGCTCATGCTGCTGTCACAGTCCATTTTCTTTCCCACTGTACTTAAGTTATGAATAGGGCCCTATCAAATTCAAGGTCCATTTTGGTCAATTTCATGGTCTTAGGATTTTAAAAAATAAAAAATTTCATGATTTCAGCTCTTTAAAATTTCATGGTCTAGTAACTGTAGGGGTCCTGACCCCAAAAGGAGTTGTGTGTGTGGTCTCAAGGTTATTATAAAGGGGATTGCGGTACTGCTAGCTACCCGTACTTCTGTGCTGGTGCTGCCTTCAGAGCTGGCCAGTTAGAGAGTGGCAGCTGCTGGCCAGCATCCCAGCTCTGCTTTCAGAGCTGCCACCAGCAGCAGCGCAGACGTAAGAGTGGCAAGGTATGGTATTGCCTCCCTTACTTCTACTGGTGGGGCACTGCCTTCAGGGCTGGGCAGCTGAAGAAGGCAGCACAGAAGTAAATAACCTTGCAACTCCCTTTTGGGTCAGGACCTCCAATTTGAGAAACACTGGTCTCCCCTGTGAAATCTGTGTAGTATAGAGGGTAAAAGCACACAAGACCAGATTTCACAGGCTGTGATATGTTTTTCATGGCTGTAAATTTGGTAGGGCCCTAGTTATGGATAATGTCATCTTTTATTGGTGTAAACTTTAAAGACATCAGATATTGACTTCAAAAATGTGGTAAGTAATCTACTTCTGGTAAATGGTTGTATAGTCCTTTCCCATCCCTTTTATCAAATATCAAGGTAGAGTACTTCATTAAACGCTATTACATTTGCCACAACCTAGTGTAATAAACAAATGTATAAAAGAGCTGTTAATACTTGATATGCAGCAAACATGGGATGCTAAAGAAGATGGTCAGTTACAACATTACTCAGCCACTCATAATTTTAAAAAAATTACTTACAAGTAAAATGAAACATCACCTGAAGCATCACCTTGTTAAACCACAAGCCCAACTCTCAAATAAAATCCTCCTATACAGAGGCAATGTCAAATTTCAGCTTATCTAAAATTTGGTGGAACTAATCTGAACTCCAGAAAAAAGGCTTATGATAAGGACTTGAAAACATTTTACCAGATACCAATCAGTCAAAGAACATGTGAAAAATTATGCAGGTTCCCTCAGGTCAGATCAAGGAACAAAGCCCTGGAGAGTGCCCAGACCCCTCCCTATTTGAAAAGAGGTTGGTGCTACAATTGCAAAATGGGTGCTGTTTCTGGATCCTGTTCAGTCCTCTCCATCTTTCATATTGGCTTTCCAGTCTCACACACAGACCATTATCAACCTCTGTCACTCCTGCTGGAAGAGAGAAAGCATTCTCTCTGCTACCCAAGAGCTTCTTCACTCGGTTTAGAATACAACCCATTTTATGGAACATGTTCAACTCTGGTCACCCTGTCTCAAAAATATTTAGCAGAAAGAGACAGGGTTCAGAGCCAGATGATGAAACAGTGGAATGGACAACATTTCACATGGAGAGATCGCAAATTCTGGAACAGTTCAGTTTCGAGAACAAATAATGGAGGGACATGATAGATATATAAATAATGAATGGTACAGAGAAAGTGGACGGGTACTCCTATTTAGCTGTTCTCATAATACAACAATAAGGAGACAGTCAATGAAACTAACAGGCAACAAATTAAAAAACTGATGACAGGAAGTATTTTTGCAAACCGCACTATGTGTCTGTTAATTCATCCTCATCAGATATCACTGAGGAGAAGAATTTAGCAAGATTAAAAAAAAGACTGCAAGATTATATGAATAGTAAGAACATCCAGCTATGTTATATCACATTTTAGAAAAACCTTAACATTTGGAAGACATAAAACCTTCATGCTTCATTCAAGGAATAAGCTAACCATTAACTGACTTCCTATACGGGATGGTTACTCCATAATTGTTCAATTTGTGGTTTCTTGCATCTCTCTCTTTGAGGCATTAGGTAACTGGCCAGAGACTGGATACCGTAACAGATTAATTACTGATCTAGATAAGGGAGAGCTTGGATGCTTGTTCAGGGGTTCCATCCTTCATACGGTCTCTGGTTATATATGACAGCTAACCAGAGACCGTATGAAGGATGGAACCCCTGAACAAGCGCGCGCGCGTGTGTGTGTGTGTAAGCCCCCTCTCACTGAACCCTATTTAGCTGCTGTAAGGCAGAAGATCCTCCCTTTCTGTCCCTTCCATGCATCCCAGAGCCTCCTAGTCACTGTGATAAGAGTCCATGTCTCAGCTACTCTATTTTGTGGCTGTCTCAGTAAATTGCTCTTCCCCAGTAAATTGCTTTAGTGCCTGCTTCTTCTGCAGTTCAGTTTTCCCCACGCAGAGTGAAACTGACCCAATTTTTGAGAGTTTCACTTCTGCATAACAAAACTAATTAGTTTTCACTCTGCTGCTGCTTTGCAAAGCTGTGAGCAGCAGCAGGGGCACTGGAGCTTAGGAAGAGAGCACATTTCTTTATGCTAGTTGCTACTAGCATACTCCATCGAGTGACAACCAGTTACTCTTGTTATATAGGGATGTGATAAATGACTCCTATTGCCACCTTCTAGGAGCAAGAAGATGCCCATTTGTCTGTGATGACAAAAATCGCAGTGATATGGGCTCTGCTCATTCATAGATTTTTAAGGCCAAAAGTGACCATTATAATCTAGTCTGTCAAACTGCATAATACACTATACAATTTCACGCAGTAGTTCCTTTGACCAGAAATAATGGCTTGATAATCTGGAGCTTCTCTTTTATAGGAAGACATCTATCTTGATTCAAAGACTTGAAGTAATTGAGAATCTACTTTTGGTAACTATAACACCCATTTTACAAATGGGGAACAAGGGAAAGATAGTCAATGACCTGTCCAAGGTGCCACAGACTGTAACGGAGCCAGAAGCCAGATTTCTGCTGCCCTAACCAGAAGGCATCCAGTGCAACAACCTTCTTCTACATCACTCACCTCCCATAAAAGCATGGCAACAGAAAAGCAATTAACGAACTGGTGCTTGGAAGCCTTAAAGGGGAAAGAACCAAATGAGCACCAATTGCCATGATCAGTACCCCTCCCATCCTCTGCCAGCGGTGCACAACTCTTTACAGTCTGACTGCTAGGAAGTTTATTGAAGAAGCATCAGGGCTTACCAGAGAGAGAACATGTCAGACTGAAGAAAGGGATTAACTGAAGCAGAATTAAGAACAGACAGGTACAGAGCACAGAAGAAGCTAATGGGAATAGACGGGAAGGAGTAGACAAAGTAATGGAGAGAAAGGAAATTAAAAAATGGATTTGAAAATGAGAGTTGGAAGAGAGGATGACCAAATGTGCACAGGAAAAATCTAAATAAGGGACAAACACAAAATAAAACCAAACAGCATAAATGGAAAAAAACAGAAAAGGGAGTAGGACAAACCGAAGCTTTAAAGGAGTGAAATATTTTAGAATATCACAGAAGAAAATAGAAAAATGGTGAGAAAAAATAGCCATTAAAAAGTTATTAAAACAGTATTTCACCATTTAATATAATTTGTGAAAAGCAGGGTCATTTTTACACATGTTGAAATAGTGGTATCACACGTTTAGACATCCCTTCCCCCCCCCCCCATGTTGTGTAACATTAATACGTTGAGAAAAATGCCTGCCAGCATGTTTTAAAGTAGTCCTGTCTGCATTAGAAAAATAAAAAACTCAGAGCTCCTCCTGAAGACAGGAGAAGCCACTCCCTTTAGGAACTCGGCTTTAATTATTGTAACTAATACAGTAGCATGGTGTACATTTGCACTGGTATTTGTAAAACATTTTTATTATACCAATTCAATACATACAAAAGTTAGGCTAAGTATACACGATAAACTTTTGCCAGCATAGCTATATTGGTCAGAAGTGTCTAGCCTCTAGTATAAATGCAGTAATACTGGCAAAACTTCTCTTTTAGTTGTATAGCTTATTTTGTGGGGAAGGGGGCTGTGTTTGCTGGTATAAAACTGTGTCCACATGAAGAGCAATTCACCGGTATAGTATACCAGTAAAACCATACCAGCAAAGCACTTCTAAAGGTAGACCTGGCCTTACTATCAGGCACTTGTGAACATGTACCTAACCAGATACTTTGGGGAGCTTATCTGGGAAGACAGGTATTTAAAGTAGAAGGTGAAGATACAGAGACAGATTGCATTCAAGATCAACTTAGCACAACAAAGAAAGGACACTCAGGCCTTGGCTACACTTGCAGATGTACAGCGCTGTTAGTTAAACCCGTGTTCGTACAGCTGAGTAGGAAAAGCGCTGTAGCCTGTCCACACTGGCAGCCGCCAGCGCAGTAACTAGCACTGATGTGGCTACATTTGCGGCACTTGCAGCGGTTTTGGGAGAGGTGCATTATGGGCAGGTATCCCACAGAACACCTCTTCCAATTCTGGCGCCGTGGGTTGTGGGAAGGGGGCGTGGGGTATGGTGCATTCTGGGTCCCATCCCAACGCCCCGTGATGCATCGCTTCGCATCCCAGCAATCCCTGTGTTTCCGGCCACAATTTGCGCCATCTTTCAACGGTTTCTTTGTAGCACGATCTGTGCTCCGTTTCGGTCAGCGGGAAAATGGATCCCGACCTGGTGAGCAAAATACTGACGAGTCTCGCCAGCACATCACGTTTGGCAGTCGAGCTGTTCCTTAAGATCCACAGTGACAGCGAGGAGTCCGACGAGGACTATGAAATTGTCACGCAAAACGCGTACGACACTAACTTGCTTGTGGCATTCACGGACATGCTATGCACCGTGGAACGCCGCTTTTGGGCTCGGGAAACCAGCACAGAGTGGTGGGATCACATTGTCATGCAAGTCTGGGATGACGAGCAGTGGGTGCATAACTTTCGAATGAGAAAAGCTACTTTCATGGGACTGTGTGAGGAGCTCGCCCCCGCCCTGCGGCACAAGGACACGAGATTGAGAGCTGCCCTGACGTTGGAGAAGCGGGTGGCTATTGCAATCTGGAAGCTCGCAACTCCGGACTGCTATCGATCAGTAGCGAACCAGTTTGGAGTGGGAAAGTCGACCGTTGGGATCGTGCTGATGCAAGTTTGCAAGGCCATTAATCGCATCCTGCTCAGAAGAACCGTGACTCCGGGTAACGTGCAGGACATTGTGGCTGGTTTTGAACAAATGGGTTTCCCTAACTGCGGAGGGGCTATAGATGGGACGCATATTCCTATTCTGGCACCACCCCACCTAGCATCCGAGTACATTAATCGGAAGGGGTATTTCTCCATGGTTCTCCAGGCGCTTGTGGATCACCGTGGGCGTTTCATTGACATCAAGGCAGGCTGGCCCGGAAAGGTGCATGATGCACGCATCTTTCGGAACACTGCCCTCTTCCAGAAGATGCAGTCCGGGACTTTTTTCCCAGACCGGAAGATCACGGTAGGGGAAATTGAAATGCCTACTGTGATCCTTGGAGACCCCACGTACCCTTTAATGCCATGGCTCATGAAACCCTACACATGGAGCTTTGACACCAGCAAGGAATGGTTCAACTACAGGCTGAGTCGGTGCAGAATGACTGGAGTGTGCTTTTGGCAGTTTGAAGGGCCGCTGGTGATCTCTATAT